>CM060946.1:275299719-276651068 GCA_030765085.1 Allium cepa
GTTGAAGATTGGAATATTCCTTGCATTCTTCTTCTAGCTTGAGCAATTGAAAGGGGATTTGTTACAGATTTTTTTTGGGATATGTTTCTTAATTTCAATTTGTTTGAGGAGATTTGTGTTTATTTTTGATGATGTAAAGATTGCATACAATTTTTTTATTTTTCAAATGAATAAAAAGAAAACGGAGAAGATGTTGTATAAGTTTATTTTTTTCTTCTAAAAATACTTAAGGAAAAGAGATTGATAAAATGACACTTGTTCCTTTTTTTCTTTCCTTGAATTACACTTGTCATTCTAGTTATCATTAATTTAACACTTGTAAATTTTTTCTTTCTTTTATTAACCAAGTATTTTACATTATTTTAAATTTGTATTTATACTTACATTTTTCCATTAAAGACATTAGCTTTATGTTAATACATATTATTAAAAAAAAGAGTGTTTTTGAATTTGAATACATATTAAATAAATCACATAGGTATGTATATATGAATGCAAATTATTTTACTAAAAACATTAAATTTAAAATTTAAATTCATATTGAAAATCAAATTCAATATTCAAATCTACCAATGTATGAACACACACACACATATATATTTATATATGAATAAAAGTTAAATTCAAATGATTTTAAAAACTTTTAATATTTCAAATTTTTAATCTTAAAAGAAATTTGAAATTCTCATTCATTTAAATCATCACTTATTATTTATTTATTTATTTTGTAACTTTCTAAATTATATTATAAAAGTTAAACACTTACCAATTTAAATTGATAAATTTTGGTATGTTACACAGATGATCAAGGAGCAAGAAAGGCATTTCGATGTGACACGATAGATGATTTCCTCCCTGCACAAGGATGATAATGAAGCACATCCTCCAGTCTCTCTCACCAATGACAATGAAAATTGGGATGCCATTAAAGCAGACCCTATCTTTAGAGAAGAATGATGGTTGGAAGTTCCTCGTAACGTTTGATTTTATTTGGTTGCTTTGTTTGAATTGTTTGCTTCGATTGATTTGATTTCATTTGCTTTGGCTTGGTTTGATATTGATTGATATTTGGTGTGGATTGATGTTTGTTGTACAAAACATGTATAATTATACATTGATATGTATATAATCTTTGATTCATTATTGTGTCTATCAATTTATTTATCTCTTAATCCTATATTTTATTGTACAAGTTTATTAATGCAGGTATTTTACTCCAAGAATGAGGGGAAGTTATATAGTTTGGAGCTGTTTTTTTTGTTGATGACAAAGAGGGAGAAGTATAAAATAGAATAGTTAGGCATAGATTAAAGGGAAGTTATTAGGATAAAAGTAATATTTTATAAACAAAGGTTGTCATCATCAAAAAGGGGGAGATTGTTAGTCCGTGAGATGAAGGTTTTGATGGCAACAACCTTAGAATAGATTATAAAATATTAATACTAACTGTATAAGTTTAGATATATATGTATACGCAGGATTTAACCATGCAGGTACCAAAAATGAAGACTGTACAGTATAGAGATTCAAGATATCAATATTGAAGACCCATGAGTAACAAAAATATCAAGATTATCAAGAGTTCAAGATTTAAAGTAATTTACTTTTTAATTTGGAATTTTGTTAAAACTCCTAGAATACCAATGACATCTTAAAATCCAATTTATTCATGGAATGAAATCCACTTCGAGCCCGTTAAAGGGATGGAACCCTAAGTAGGATGGAACCTACGAAAAATCTAGTGAACATTGTTTTGTATCCGCTAACTTTTTATTCAAAATGATTTTTCAAAATTATATCTTGTTTTCAAAATGATTTCAAAACCTTCCTTTTAAAAGAATCAAAAACATCTATCCTGATTTCAAATACTTTTAGTCTCAAAATAATCCTGAATTTCAAAATAAAATTATCCTTACTTTTAAACTATCTTTTAAAATAAAAGTATATTTAATTTTTTGATATTTATATAATTAGATTTAAATATAAAATTACAGTAAAATTTTATATATACCAAAATATTATTCTATATATTTATTTATGTATTTCAACTATATTTAAGTATATTTATAAAAGTTTAATATAGTTTTAAAATAAGATAAAAGTTATTTTCAAAGAAAAACAAAACATCAAAAATTCCTTTGGGATGTCGACATGCCCAAGTGCCCCATGTCGACATAGTGTCAGTTGAGTTCAAAATTTAAATTTCAAAAAGAAGTGTCTATTCGTCATAACACTTCGCGAATGGACATGGTTGTTGTTCACCTATAAATGGGGGTTGGTTTCAATGAATTTCAATATATATTTCCTGGTTTTTCGCTCCTCTTCTTCTTCCACATTTCTATATACATATTCTTCCCATTTCTCTGCCGAAATCAACATTGAATCTAACTAGATCATTTCTGGTTTGATTCTCTATCACTATCTCAACAAGATCCTCAGTGCTATTCAGAGTTATAGTTTTCTTTGTAATCAATTTAGCGAGAAAAGGTGTGATTGTGGCCTTGGAAACCAATCAAGCGAGATAAGATGTGATTGTAGCCTTGGGAAATCAATTGGGTGAACTTGTTGCCCAGGAAATCAAGTATCTCTACCTAGAGGATTGTGATTCTAGAGGGTGTACCTCGTTGCCTTGAAATCGAGGGTGTAATTGTAAAGATTGCTTTTGAAAGGAAATCCGAACTTGTTGTGTGGGACTGGATGTAGGGTAACTCCGAACCAGTATAAAATGCGGTGTGTTTTTTCCTTTATCGCTTTTACTTTATTTCTGCATCTGTGTTTGTTTCTGTGATCATATCAGTACCTGAATATTACATACATCTGTGTTCAAATTGACATAAAATTAGAAAGATTTAGTAATTCTATATAAACACTATTCACCCCCGTCTAGTGTTAATCCTAGCCTTAAGATCCTTAATCCGTATTTCTTACAGATTTATTATAGAATTTGAATAAATTTATTTAGTACATAAAGCACTAGCTTTTGTTTGTTGAAAATTAACTCCGAAATATGGTTGAATTTGTAAGTTCTAATAATTGTTATTTTTCACCTTATTATTTAATCCGTTTAACAATTGTAAATCAATTGAAATTAATCTAACTAAATATAGCAGTTAATATGAATTAAGATGATAACTATAGAATGTGATATAATAAAATGTAAACCAATGTTAATTATATCCATAAGGTGATAGTTGATTGAATAATATGATGTAAATCAAAATAAATGAATTTATTGAAATTTAAATTATAATTAATGAATTTATTGTAATTGAAATAGAACACTATAATTGGTCCAATATTTTAATGTGGAATTTAACATGGAAAATTTATTTTAAAGGATTCTAATTTCTATTTAATCAAAAATGATGAATTTTTCAACTATTTGAATTGATTTGAAAAGTGATTTAATTAATGTAATAATAATTTTTTAATTAACGTAAAAATAGCCATTTTGGCAACTGTCTCGGATTTCGACGAAACTAGTTTCATCAGATTCGTAACAGTGAATTATTATAGGATTTCAAGTTTTGTAGCAATAGGATTTATCGTTCGATCGTGCAAGCACGAAACCATAGAAACCAATTTAATGAATTCAATTATAATAAGATGATTTTAAAAGCTAACTTCTGTACAATGGAATTTGGATTTGAAACTAGTTTATTGAGTTTAAAAATATTGAAAACATCTATTTTGGTATATTGGATGACCTACTTTCGTTCGGAATGGAACAGGCTTTTCAGGTCATTATTATCGTTTCGAACCAATTCGATATGTTATTCATTCTTATCTATCCTTGTCCATATAAATAGATTTTGTTTCTCAAACACTAGTAGCCTTTCAGTTTATTCTATATGTACATCAACTTCATACCCGTTCCTTCCTTCCAATGGCTGAAACCCTAAATCACAATTCAATTTCAAATTCAAATTCCATTTCAAAAAATTCATACTCTCTAAACCCTAGTGAATTATATATCGTTGGAAGGCTCTCGAAAAGAGCAATCTTGATCTGCAATTCATTTTTTCAATGGAATCATAATTTGGGTAGAAATTGGTGATCTTTCATAGCCGTCCATTTCTAGGGTTTAAGATCCAACGGTGGATCGTTGACCGTTTGACGATCGGGAGGCAGCATTGGGAAGAGGAGGTCGAGCAAGTCGCGAGGGTGATGTTCATTCATGATGGAGGTTGAGGAATTCTCTATGAGTTAGCATTGAAGGTTACAGCGGTGGAGGTGGATTGGCGGCGGCGCGCGTGATCGCGTGGTGGCAGATCGGTCGGCTGATGTGGGGGACAAGGCGTGGTCTCTGATCGAGGTAGTGGCATTCGTGTGGGCGGCAATAGGTGGTCAAACAACATTTGAAGGTGGCAGCTCGTTCGTTCATGATCAAGATGTTGCTAGGGTTTCGAACGATAATAGCAGGTGACATGGTATATTTTTATTACTATTTATTTTAATATAAAATTTAAAATTCGTTCGTTCTAATTATCATATCTTCATCATACGAGTTCGGATTTGTGCGCGGTTTCCTCCATGGTGATCATATTGAAATTTCGAACATTATGGAACGGGTTTGTCTATAGTTTGAGATGGTGATATTTGAATCTTTATTTTGGTTTTAAACCGATGACAAATCAAAAGTGAGTGTTTTAACCCACTCATAACTACTAAATCATTTTATGTTACTTAAATTAAATTTATCATGTGATTAGAAATTGAATGATTGCTGTTTGGTATATTTAAATTGTCATTCCAGTTAAATATCATTTTTATTGAATTTAATCACCATTTAATTTAATATTGAATTTTAAACCGCTAGTTAAATACCCGTAAATGATAACCAGTTAATTATTGTTATTTATTGGTTGATTTGCATGATGATTGTGATGGATGTTTAGTTGTTGATATTTGGTTGATTAGATGTATGTTTATTCATATGTTGTTATCACACTGTAAGTTCCCTTAGTTTGTTGTTAGTAAATCTCTAT
The DNA here is from genome assembly GCA_030765085.1 of Allium cepa. NCBI lineage: Eukaryota > Viridiplantae > Streptophyta > Magnoliopsida > Asparagales > Amaryllidaceae > Allium > Allium cepa. The sequence continues at coordinate 275,304,708 of CM060946.1, forward strand.
GGGTTGAAATGATACATACTCGAATGGACTTATATATTAGGAAAAAATCATTATGGGTTGAAATCATAAACTAGAGCGATTTATGGATTTTGAATTTTATTCGGGTTTGCGGGTTGAAATGATATATACCCGTAAAATTAAAATTTATTACAGGTTGAAATGATATATATCTATATCGCTTGACCATAGGGTATAAAATATATACGGACACCGGATTGGTTAAATTAAATGATTTTTAAATCTAGTCAAAAGATATTTTGAAATAAAATTTGATTATATGAACTGAATTGTTTTCAAAATCTAAGCTTTATAAATGTTGAAATTGAAATTGGTTTAATTGAATTGTTTACTGAATTTAAATTGAATTTTAAAGTTGAATTTTTAAGTATAAATGTAATTTATCAAAATTGAGTTATTGTAAACGTTTGAATACTAAAATTTTGAAATCTATTGAATTTGAAGTGGTTTAGATTTGTAGTTCAAACGTGGATTTGAAATCGATATAGAATGAAATGGTTTTAATGAGAATTTGAATTGAAAGATTTAAATTGAGTTTTGTTAATTTGAAACCTGGATATGATCCATATTTGTTGGTACGAACGAAACAATTTGATTTGATATTATTTTCAAATTAATTATTTTAATATAAACTGTTTGAAAATCTATTGTTTTAAAATTTTAGATTATTTAGATTTTCAACTATTTACTATATAAACCATTTCCAATAATCAAACCCTTTTATATTAACTATTTTAACTATTTTAAAATCGTTAAACCATTAAAACTATTTTAAACTATTATAAGTTATTTTAGTCTATAACTTATTTTAATATATAAACTATTTCTAATATATAAAATCTTTAAATATATAACCTATTTCAGTATATAAAATATTTTTAGTATATAAACTATTTTAATCCATAACCAATTTTTAAAACATAAACTATTTTTATGTATAACTATTCTAATATATAAAATACTTTTAATATTCAAACTGTGTAAAGTTGGAACTGTTATGATTTAGATTTAATGGATTTAAAAGAAAGTATTTTGATATGATGGTTTAACCTATTTTGTGCTTATGAATTTGAAATTGAATAATGATTTCGAAAATGAACATGTCTTTGAAAGTGAATATGATTTCGAAAGTGATATGATATAAAGTGAATATGATTTTGAAAGTGATATGATTTTGAAGTGAATATGATATTTTGTACCAATTATGAGTCGGTTCTAGATATGTAAAAGAACCATCTGGTGTGAAATAAGCATTTGGTTTTTAAAGAAACTAGAATCAGATATTGTCATACTCTCTGCCAATACCGAAAATTACTATAACAACTATGCATGTGGTGGAGAATCCAAAACGAAGTAGGAAGGTATGACTAACGATTCTTCCTAAGGTATGAACACAGCCCCGACCCCCTCGGGTCAGCTTGATATGACTAAACAGGAGCTACACCTAGGCCAAGTGAGGTCGCATCTCTGGTTGGATTTTCGTCTTCAGTACCTTATTTATTACTTTGTGATGGATTTGGTGGTCACCCCTTGATTTTGATTATGGGAGTGTGTTCTGAGGTGGACGATAGTAGCTACTATGCATTACCACCAGCCCAGTTCTGCAAATGGTAGAATCCTATCCTGGCATTTCCTTACGTGCCTTGTTATATGCCTTATCGAGCTCACTATGAGTTTGGTTAGTACTATACCTATGGAATGCTCCCTGAGTTTGGTGGAGCTTATAATATCTGCATAGACAATGAGAGTATATAAAAATATGTTAAGAGGGATATGGGTAACGCCTTAATGCTATTTTAATACTTTATTCTACTGATAGACATATTACAATAACGTACATTACTACATAGTAAATAGTTTAACGAACCCTTAGGAGATGGTATTCCCGAACATCTCTTAAGTTATTGCACGCACGTTAGACACTGGATAGGAGATGTAAAATCCCGTAAATATCTTTGAAGCCGTTACACTCTTATTTACTTATTATGATTTAACTTACACAAGATCTTTTAGTTCTGACTCGAGTGTTTTGTCTTTTCATTACGCTCGGGTGAGTCTGAGCTTTTCAGTGTATTGAAGACCATTATGTTTGGAGGATGAAGATGGATATTAGTCTACTATTATTTATATTTAGTCCACTACATCATGTTATTCCATTACATTATTTTTTTATTCCTATTATATGTGTAACTCCGATCTATATTGTAAAAGTGTAATCGAATGTTATTTGTAAAACAGGTTCATGAACTGTTTATTTGATTATTATATTTTTTTTCATTCTGCTGTGAGATTCTATGTTTTGTTTTTCACTCTTCTATCTTCTTTTTCTTATTTACCCCATAACAATCCTCCTTTTTGAATGGTTAGAGTTCGACATGTATGGTTTATTGTCAATTTAAACCGTCCAAAAGGTGTGTCGTTACAATAATGGTTGTAAACTTTTTTGAAAGTTTTTTTACAAAAATGGGCAGTTCAATGAAAATAGGAAATGTGATCAAAATCGTTTTCGGATTTTTGACTTTTCGTCAACCAAAAATTATTGGAACTTGTCGTGCGCAGTATTTACATATGTGCACATACACTATAAATTAAAATGCATTTTGTTTTGGTTAACTAATTAACCTAAACCACATTTTAGAAAAAAATATTTTTTATTAAGAAATAAGACTTTTCTTCTTCTATTTTTTAAGTGTAAAGTACATTGGTTAGTATGCATTTGTACAAACGGAAAAGATGTTCGGCTGGGCTTGTTCCTTATCACATGGCATGTAAGGCTTTGGAGGGTATTTGTGTAATTTGGAAATGGGGTAATTGGTATCTTTTTCCATTTTTCTTAATTTTACAAATACACACTACACTTTCACAAATTCATTTTTCTCATTTCCAATTTCTTCTTCTTCTTTCACTTCTTCCATTTCATTTTCCACTTAATTTTTTATAAGTTAATCCACACCAATACACCTCTTTTCCTTCTCAAAGTTCTTATACAACCTTGTAGTAGCCTAGCCATCACCACCACATCCCCATAATTCCAAACTTTAGCACCCAAAACCCATTTTGGCCTTGGGCCATGAGCAAGTGAGAGGGAGGAAGGCCTTGCATGAGAATTTGGGGGCTAGGGGATGCCTTTGGTCGAGCTTGTAAGGTGTTTGTGTGAAATGGTCTCGGTTGTTGGGTTGTAGGATGAAATGGTAGTAAGTGGTTTCAGTTAAAATGAAATTTCTCACTTTAAATAGTTTTAAATTGACAAAATGTTGCAATAATTGAATGCCAGCCTATAGTGTTCTATTAATGTATTTGTGATGTGTGCATATATTTTTGATTCCCACTAGGTAGCAGATGTCATAAATAACCTTGTGTTGTAGGGGACAAAAACAAAGAGAATGGAAGTCGAAGTGTCTTCGTAGCAATAAGTCGCCATGGAAGGACTTTGTAGAATTTATTTTTTATAGAGGGCTCCAAAAGCATTCCTCGTCTTGTGGATTTTTATTTATATATATTCTTGGATGTAAATGCTTGTGTATGTGAAAGTGAATGTTTCTTAGTTATAGTCAACTCACTTGTTGTTGGTTTTATTGTGATGTTGAGATCCCATACTCACTTTTAAGCAATTTACCACTTTGTTTTCAAAAAGTGTTTTGAAATGGTTTTCCAAACTAAACTTTTGTTTTTTAAATCTTTAAGCAAAGGTAATAAATTGGTTTAAATATGTAAAAAAAAAGGTTTTAAAACTATTTGATTTACAAAACAAAGTTTTTAAAAGTTATGGTCCATGTAGCGATAGCCGCTATGGATGCAGTTTGGAAATCGATAATTTTTGTACGTAAAAAGAGCTGTTTATTTTAGATATTTTGAAAAGTCTTTTAACATGTGTTTGTAAGTATATAATTTTTTTTATAGTTTTAAATATATTTTTTAGAATTTATTTAGTTATCTAAATTAGTGGTTTAAATTTCGCTCATTTGTTTTAAAAGTCAAGTTTCATTAAAGCAACCATTTTAAAATGAATATTATAAATACAAGTTTCAAATTTGTTTTAAATTGTTTTAAAAGAAGTAATTATAAAAGAAGTTTTGTAAATAGAAAGAAGTTTTATAAAAGAAAGCATGAGTTTCTACACTATTGTTGTAATAAATGGTTTTAAGACAAGGAAAGAGAATGTAGACTATAATCATTTTGTTATAGTAAATGGTTCGAAAAATTGGAATGGAAGTTAATTTATAAAACTTTTTCATTATTAAACAAGTTGTTTGCTTTTATAAAAATGGAAGATGTTTAAGTGGTGTGGAATTCATCAATTTATAAGTGCTTACTTTTACAATGGAAAGATGTTGCCTTTTTAACCAAACTTTGGTTTCAATAAATGACTTTGAACGGTATTTTTAAAACAAGTATACGAAACTCTTGGATTCTATTTTAATTTCTGGGCTTCGAGGTATGGAAACTTGTTTCTATTTTAAAAATTAGAAGTAAATGTCAAGTCATGGTTTGAAAGGTAATAATACCACAACTTGAACAGTTTCATTTCTAACTGATGAAAAGTACTAATTTGAAATCGTAGACTAGAAATAAATTTATGTAATTAGGTTTCAGATTGTTTAAAAAAGGACTTTATTTTATGCAACGAATTTCTTTGTAAATGCCATTTAGTTACACAAAACGAATATGATAAAGTAGTGATAAATGTTGACATGTTAATGGAAAGTAAATCATCTTATTTTTATTACTTAAAGCCAATAAATAGACTTTCCTTTATATGTGAGATCTAGAATCGAAGTGCGTTTAATTAAGGCAAGATTGGGAGCAACCACTGTTCTGACTTATCTGACTTCGATTCTTGGCGAGGGATAGAGAAGTAGAAATTTCGGTAACATGATGAGTATAAAAGAGTTAATTTCTATAAATAGGCCATGATTAGTTTAGTATATGGAAGGAACTTCTTATACTTGACACTAAATTTTAAGTTATGGAAGCCCGTTTCTATCTATGAGAATCTAAGAATGTGCGTCGAGGCAAGGATAGTACGTTAACTTGTCCAACTTCACTATAAATCAAGGGATAGCATGGGATTGAAATCGAAAAGTGATGATAAGTATGTAACGTCTGATTTTTCATATTCAAAATATATATTTACCCCAGATAGTGGTTTGTCCACCATCGATAACTTGACCAATTTTGACTTAGATAGAAAGCTTCACGACTTCATATGGTTTGAGTTCACTTAGGAGAACTCATTTCGGTGAAAAGACTCTTGCTTTAAGGGCGTATATTTGAGTTTCCTTTTAGACTCTGAAATTACAAGATTGAATCGATAAAAAAATATCGATTATTGGTTTGGAGAGACCAGGATCGGATAAACATGAGTTATCCAAAAACTACTTTAAACCAACATATGTGTTCGAATTGGAACATCTTGATAGGATCAATGATGGAGTTCCTTAAAATGCAAGGGTACTTGCTACTAATCCTAATGGTGATTCCTAAAAGGATGTAGTAGAAGTAGTGACTTAGGTTTGTTCATATCTTGAACAACTTGTATGGATGAATTGTAGCATTCAATTGTTGCTTGGAGGGCAGTGTTAGTATTCCAAGTGGGATTTCTTAAAAAGGTACAACAAAGCCTTAAGCCTCACACACGGTAATGACTAAAACAAGGGATACGGTTTCAGGTCTATGTGGGTCGCACCATTAGGGTATGGGATCACCCAATCTAGATTGATATTATAGATTTGAATATGCTTGGGACCCACTACAGTTGTTGACCACAAGTAGGTGGTGACATTTTCGGTACCATCCAGGAAGGGGTAGGCCAATCCTGATTCATAGGGGTCCATGTAAGACCCTTGGCAAATTTTTCTAGAGGTGTACCGTGGCAGATGGTACACCAGTGTCCTTGTCATTGTATGCAATCCATTTTTTGATACATGCTTTTGTGGACTTAGTTGTATACTAAATATGCTGTTGAATGTATTTAATGTAACCATTCTGGCTATGATTCAATATTTATTTTAAGCCCTACATATTATTATAATATCATATAATTTCCTATAAAAAGGTTTGGTTATTACAAGGTAAAAATCCATCTGTATTTATATGCGGCGTGGTTGTGATTACCCGGAATTTTGGGCAATAGCAATTTAATAATCTTTATTAATAAATATTTAAATTGATTTAATAATCGTCTTTTATAAATATTTAATTGGTAAATTTATCTTTTAAAGCTAATAAAAGATATGTTTTCAAAGTGTAACATATATATATATATATGTATATATTGTAATTTGAAGTGATGTTTTAAAATTCAATCTAATAGTTTTCAAAACTAATATTAAAATATTTTCTATTTATAATATATATATTTGTATATATTGTAAATAGAAAAGTTTTAGTTTGTAATTAACAAATAAAACCATGTTTTCAAATATATAAATTGTGATTAGGTAAATTATGTTTGAATTTAAATACCTTTCAAAAGCTATTTAAAATTTAACCATACATTTCCAAAACGTTTAAGGTTAATGTTTATTTGTCTAAAAGGATATTTTGCTCAAATAAGATTTAATTAAAGGTTTATTTCTTTTATTTTAAATATTCTTTCTTTTTAATTTTTAACTTGTATAAATATAATTTGAATATATATGATTATAACCTTTACATATTAATATAAAACATAAGGAAAATATATAATATAAGGTTCAATTCTTTTGCTTTTGAAATGCTTTCAAAACTGAAATGGTTTATATATATATAAAGTTTAATTATACTTCTTTTTAAATATGTCAAGATCTAAGAAGTTTGTAAATATATATAAAACTATATAAACATAAGTAATATATATGTAGATATAAATCATAATTTATAAAATCATATTACATAAATATAAAAACTTAAAGTACTTTTATAATAAGGAGTTAAACATAAAATACATTGCCTTTAACATTTGTAAGAAAATAAATCATGCAAAAATACTTTGTAAAGCTTTGAGTACATGTAACCAAAATTTGTTAACCAAGTAACACATAAACTAACAAGTGGTAATTATTTTCTTTAGTTTTGAATATTCACAAATAGGTGGGATAAGAGAACTTATAAATTTTATTTTAGTTCAAACATCTTTCTTCTCTTTTTTTTTTGGCAAAGCCAGCGGGGTTAACTGGTCCCCTACCAGTTTATTGCAACACAATAAAAATGATTCAAAACACGCTTTGAATCAAAAAAGAAAAAAAAGAAAAACAGGGACAACAAAGCAGACAAAATAGAAAAACATAAGAACAAACAAACATCAACTCCAACTTCTGATCATAATGCCAGGGATATGGCACTCCCTCCTTCTCAGTTGCATGTAAGTTCTATTCTTAACTACAGACCATAGATTGCTAAAGCTATTTCTTTTATTTTCAAAGACTATCAAATTTTTCTCTTTCCATATCACATCCATATAATTTTTTTTGCATATCATCAACACTCTGTAACTGCTAGTCTTCCACCTCGTTGCCTTTAAAATTAAGTTCCAGTTAATAACAGAAAAAGGAACAGCAATTGTGCTTTGAATTCTTCTCACGATATTTTCAACCAATGCATACAGTCTTGGGCAATCGAAGAAAAGATGCTCAACTGTTTCCACAAACTGCTCACAAAATACACATTCAGGGCTGCTACTAATCCCATAATTAATTAACACATGTCTGGTGAGGAGAGCACTGCTTACAACCTTCCAAAACATAAAGTTCTCTCTCGGTGATGAATCATTGGTCCAAAGAACAGTGAACCACTTAGCAGCAGGTAAGACAGTTTCACCAATCATGTGTTTATAAACCATCTTAATACAACGAGGCTTATTATTCCAAGTCACATATAAAGATTGATCAGAACTATAGCTTGTACTCTGAATAGTATTCCAAAGTTGCCTAACAACATGACTACTATTGTAAGGAAGCTGGATTCTACCATTGTTAAAATACTCACTGACTTTTGCTTGACGATTAACACCAGACTGAACAATAATTGCATGATCAAAAAAAGTAGATAGTATCATACCAGAACTAACCCAAGGTTCGTCCCAAAAACTAGTGTCAGAGTTATGATGTACATGGTACTGGATCATAGGAAGGTACACATGCCTGAGCTTAAGAATGTTCCTCCATGTCCAACTACTGTCTTGTGCTATGTCCATCAACCAAAACCTCCCATGCTTGATATTATAAGTCCAAGTCCAGTTGACCCAAAGGCTGTTTTTCTTGATTATGACATCATGGAAATGTTTACTGAAGGCAGCAATGTTCCATTTTTTAACATTTATGATACCCAGGCCTCCCAACTGTAATGTAGTTTCAAAATTAGCAAATGAACATGGCAAAAGTTTCTTGTTGAACATACTACCAGTCCAGAAAAATCTGTTCATGGCAGAGCGAACTAGGAGCGGTAGCTTGGTAGGGAGAATAACAGATCGTGCCCAATAAACCAAGGAAGGGAAAACAACTGATTTTATGAGAACAAGCCTTCCACATTGGGACATACTTCTATTTTCCCAAGCATTCATAACAGAAGTAATCTTATTAAATAGGGGAAGACAGTCAGCTATTGAAATTCTTTTAGTGATGATGGGAAGACCAAGATACCTCATGTCAACATGCATACTAGTGATCCCACTAAGTTGATACAAGAAAGCAGCTTGAACTTTAGAGACTCCTGCAATAAGCAAGGAGGATTTGGACTTGTTGATGGAAAGACCTGTCATAAGGTAAAAGGCATGCAGAGCACTTAATATTTCACTTAAAGAGGAAGCTACAGGTTTTGTAAAAATCATCACATCATCAACAAACATGATGGAAGTGATATGATGCAGAGAGCACTTCAGATGGTATTTAATAAGCCTTTGTGAGTATTTGTTCTGGAGCAGTACATTGAGTACTTCCATGACTAAAAGAAAAATGTATGAAGAAATAGGGTCCCCCTGCCTAATTCCTTTTTAGCAACCAAAGTATCCAACTGGCCTTCCATTAACAATGACAGAGAAAGTCGGGGTAGAAATACAAGTATATACCCAAGAAACAAAGGTTTTAGGAAAGCCCATCATAGCATGATCTTCACAATAGAAACCCAATGTATGGAATCATATGCTTTAGATATGTCTATTTTAAGCGCAGCAGCAGGAGTGGCATTACATCTACCATAACCTTTCATCAATTCTTGGGCAAGAAGAACATTATCAAGTATATTTCTAGATGGGATGAATGCAGCTTGGTTGAGAGACACAATTGATGGCAGTACACAAACTAGCCTAGTTGCAAGAATTTTTGAAATACATTTATACAGAACATTACAATAGGAGATAGGCCTAAAGGAAGAAACTTTGGTAGGGGGAGAAACCTTAGGAATTAAAGCAATATTCGTTGCATTAATCTCTCTCAGCATTTTACACTTGTTAAAAAAATTATGGATGGCTAGACAGAACTCATGTCCAAGCACAGTCCACGTAGCAATGTAGAAGGTTACATTTAGACCATCAGGACCTCCAGAAGAATGTTGGTTCATGGAGAAGAGGGCAGTCTTGATTTCTTCATCGGTAACAGGTTTAATTAAAGCTTCTGATTCAATTACGGATATGCATGGCAGAGGGAGGGAAGAAATATGGTTAAGGTCAGGAGAGAAGCTAGATAAATTGCTAAAAATATTTGTGAAATAATCAACAAAAGCTTTGTCCACAGATTCAGGAGTAGAATATACAGAACCATAATCATCCATAATATTGTATATATTTTCTCTGGCATGCTTGACTCGAAGAGAGTCATGGAAAAATTTAGTGTTCTTATCACCTTCATCATACCATTTATTACGTAATTGTTGGCTTTTCATACTGGCTTCCAGCTGCAGAGCTATGTTCACATCCAAGAAAGTATGACCTTCTTCATTGGCAGCATTGACATCCTCAGGATTTTCCATCATGTATTCCTGTTTTGCCTTGAGTTGATCAATAAGGGAAGAAGATAGTAAACTTCCATGTCCAAAGGTAGAGGAAGCCCATGTTTTAAGAGATTGCTTTATGCTTTTCAATTTCCTGCAAAACTTATACATTGGGTTACCATAACAGAAAAAGGTATTGTGAACACTAGAAGCTAAATCAATAAAGTCATCATGTTTTGCCCATGCATTAAAAAATTTAAAACTTCTTTTGTCTCTTCTTAAATGGGGATCAAGGGAGAGGATTAGGGGTGAGTGATCAGACAGAACTGGGAGAGGGAGGAAAACAGACAAGGAAGGCCATTGATTGAGGGAGGAAATATTACAAAAAGCATGATCAATAGTAGTGAAAGTACGCACACCACTACGGCTGCGATTGTTCCAAGAAATTTGCACCAGACTTATTGATCAAAAGCAGGTCAGAGTCAGTAATAGCAAGATTGATAGGAGCAATATCTCTTGGAAGGAGGGGGGATCCTCCCATTTTATCATCAAGGCTAAAACATGAATTAAAGTCACCGAGGACAACCCAGGGATGAGAGTTCTGACAAAGTGGGGGGAGGGAGTTGAATAGGGTGTTTCGGGAAAGAGATGTATTGTCAGCATATACAAGGGTTAAATAGAAAGAAGTTTGAATTTGTGAGAGTTGGACTTGGAAGTGCATATATTTTCTTGTTGATAAAATTGGGGATAAGGTCATAACAGCAGGGTCATATATAACAAGGATTCTACCATAGGAAGCAGCATCAAGATTGTGATAATATTCACACAGTGGATTAATATAAGTTGCAGCTTTGATTGATAATGTATGGTTGAGCTTGGTTTCAAGAATGCCAAAGAGGCTAATATCATACAAGTTGATTAAACTTTTGACTTGATCAAGTTTCAATTTCGAATGGGCACCCCTTACATTCCAGGAAGCTAATTTTTTATTCATGGATTGATTAAAGAGATTGGTGAATTTTGTTTCCTCTCTTAGCTGAAAGAGATCTTGTTTCAATACAAGAATTGAGAATTGATGAGGTGGTGGATTTGGGGATAGAGGAGGGGGTATTTGATGAAGCAGGTGGAACTGTAATGGGAACACTGTCAGGCCAACCTGGAATATCAATGGTAAAATTATAAGAAAAGGGAACAACATGGAGCTTTTCCTCGGTTGATTGGTGCATGTTGTAAATTACTTGCTTGATTTGTTGTTCAAAGGACTGGCGCCACTTTGCATCAATGTCAGGTATATCATTTGTAACATTAGTTGCTTTCAAAAAAATTTCCAATACACAAAGACAGTGTATCATTTGTAACATTAGTGTTAACATCATCTGTTACCTCTCCTTCCTCCACTTCCACTTGCTCTATAATTGCTTGCTCACTTTCAATTTCTCGTAGCAGACTAAACTTATTGTTTTCAGTAAATTGTTTTAATTCTCTGGAATCATCACGGTGGGCGTGTCTACAACTACAGTAGTAATGTTATCTTCCTTATCAATATTTGGTATTGATATTACTTTTCCACTGGTCTTGTTCATAGTAGCTGTTTTGTCTTCCACAGTTATGTTTCTTTTTTCCCTTTGTGATTGTTCACTTTTTGCCAAATTTGCTTCACTTTACTTTCCTTTTCCAGCTTTTTACCTTTTGTCTCCTTACTCTGAACATGCTCACATTGATTTAGTTCAACATCACTGCCCCACTTCCTGTCATTCCCTTCACCAGAATTTTCCATTTTATCACAAGTTGATTTCATATGCCCAAACTGCTTACAAGAAGTACAGATTTCAGGTCTCCATAAATAATCCACTTCAATTATTTGTTCAATGCCAACAAGAAGCTTGACATCAAAGGTATCAGGAAGTTCAAATTGAGGAGTAACTTCAACCATACATTTTGCATACGAGATTCTTTCAAAATTTTCAGTTGAGGCATCCAAACATAAGAGTTTCCCCACCCTCGAAGCAAGCCAATTAATACCCACTAAAGACCAAGCAAATAAGGGTATGTTGGATAGCTTGATCCACACTGGAACTGCTTTGATGCTGCTACAGGAGTTTCCAACATTTTCATCCCAGGGCTTTACAATAAACAATTTATTCTTCATAACAATTGGATCAGATTCAGCAATTCTAATCTTGTCTTCCTCATTTGAAAACTTAAATAAAAAGAGAAAACCATCAGATTTTACACTTATTGTTCCCTGAAGTTTCCATGCTCTTTTAAGAAAATATAGAACAGAGGTGTAAGGAAGAGGATTATCAAGAAAGAATCCCACCAGATATTCTTTCCACATCAAGTTTCCAGCTTGAACAACTTCAAAAGGGGGAACAATAGCATCACCATCGAACACTAGCTTGATGTCACGCGGTACGTATTTTCTAGCATTGTTTGGTCTGGACTTAAACAGTGAGGACCAGGCAACTGGAGGGCAAGGTGTTGGCGGAAGGATAGGAGATGAGAGAAGAGATGAAGCTTCTAAAGTTTGGACAGGGGACGAAAGGACAGGAGAAGGTTTTTTGGACAGGTCTGACACAGCAGTAGGTAGAAAAAGTATAGTTGGTGACGAGCGAGTGGTTGAAGGTTGTAAGGACGATGGGTCAGAAGGTGGTATGGTTGACGAAGCTGGAATAGTTGAGGGTGGAACAAGGACAGGGGAAGAAGGACGAGTCTGATAAGAAGTGGAGGGAAAAGAAGGGACGACGGGAGGAAAAATTGAAAGGGGAATGGTCCCCATTAAAGAAGAAAACTCTTTTTAAACTGAAACTTCAAAACTAAAACTAAAATTGAAAGGGGAATGGTCCCCATTAAAGAAGGACGAGTCTTTCTTCTCTTCTTCTAAACTAAAACTGAAAACCAAAATTCAAAACATACAAAGATTGAAACTTCAGCAATGAAACAATTTCATTTATTTCATCTTTAACTTGAGAAAGCCTAACAACAGTAAGGATCAACTTAATATTTAGATGATTCAAGTGTCAGTTCTTAAACAAGCAAACTCAATTAAATCAACATCAGCTTCTGTTTCATCTTCTAAAGAATTCAAATCAAATGCAAGGTTCCAGAATCAATAATTTTTTTTTCCTGATGATAAACAAAGACCGTTCTCTGTTTAAATTTCAGGTGAGTAAACATTTCAAAAATAGTTTTAAAATTCTATGATTAACTTGATGTATGTGATAAATTGTGTTGTGATGATGTATATTTGTTTATATGCTATCTGTGAATGCATGTTGAAAATATGAAATGTCTATGTATTTATATAAGTTTCCTATATATATATACATCTTCTCTGTTCTAACTTATAGAGTTTAATTTTCTAAAGAAAATTTCATATCTCTTCATTCAAGCAAATTTAAGCTTGGATCTTTGAATAAAGTATGATTTTTACTACATAATAAAAAACCAAATAAGGGTTTTAAGAATTTTAATTTTGTAATTAATTCAAAAAAATAGAGAAATATAGCGATGATCAGAAAAGGTCAAAAATTGATGTTGTTATTTTCAAGTTTTGACTTTAGAATCTGATCCAATTTTGTAAATGATTAATTTAGGAAGAACAATCACGATTTTAAGTTAGTATTCATTGAGGAATTTCAAGATGATCGGATTTTGCTTATTCATTGATTTTCGACGATCAACGGTGAATGTGACGGCATGCTTGGGCCTGTAGGTTGAGTGAGGAATGAGGATTATTGGAAAAATGATGCTCGAATTTTTAGGCCGTCGATGTGGCTAAGTGTAACAACCTGGGGTTTTGCACCAGTTAATTATCGTCATTAGACGATTAAAATTGTTAGCTAATTGCTATTGGGAGTTTTTAATCGGGTTGAAATTCTTTTAAAAATTTGTTAGGAGTTATGTGGGCTTTAAATAAAAATCATAGCCCACATTTTCGTTGTTTCTGGTGCTGCGTTGTATCGTGACAGAGACCCGTTTCCTCCTCCATTCATTTTCATTGCAAGCCCAAAACAAAAGGAAACGAAAAAAATGGCTGCTAGGGTTTGCGAATATTTTCCGAAGCTTGTCAAGCACCGTGCTTAGGCGATCTGGAGGAGGGGAAGTGAACGGCAGCTGTCGAAATCTTAGTAGTATGCTTCGTAGTTCGATTTTGTTTGGATGTTGATGTTTACTGACTTGGTTCGATTCGTTCTTTTCATGTTACTTGGTTGACACGGTTTTGAACACTTGATTGACTTGCGGCTTTTTCTTGAAACTTCATTGACCTTGATCTTGATTTGTTCGATTACATTGATGAATTTCTGGCTTGATGATTATGCTTGTGACGATTTGGTTTTGTTCGACTTTGGCCATACAGTTTACTGCCTCTGGTAGCACTTGTTCGATTTCACCTGCTGGCTTTGACAAGAACTTGTGTATTGGCTGTAGTTCTATGACTTCGGCATTTACTGTCTTTGGTTGTGAATTGATTTTAATCATGTTGTATCGACTTGTTTTGCTTGGTGGTAGTGTTTGATGATGTTTAACAGTTTAATTTCTATCATTGTCGATTTCGACCACTTTACTTGGTTGCTTCATCATGTATACACTTTGTTAATCATGTTGTATTATTTGTGACATTGAGCCTTGACTTTGATCGTGGTTACTCTGTTGCTTCTTTCTTTGGAAAATGGGCTGCTCCTTTGTTTCAGTGCTTATATTTGTCCACTGATATACTTCATGTTGTATTCCATTTTATTTACATGAAGTCTGGTTCATTGTTGTTCCATTTTTACTGCCATATCTCCATATATGTATATTCATGTTGTTTACTTTATCTTCTGCATTTTCTTTATCTTTGACGTTTTCTTTTTCTTCATGTGATTTCTCCTCAGTGCACAAAGCATCAGCTTCATCATTGACAGCAGCTTTTGCAAGCTTTTTGCCTTTTGCAGACCCGCTGTTGTTATGATCATTTTGTAGTATATACTGTCACTTTGATTATTATAGTTTGATTTAGGCTTGCCTTGGCTCTAATTAGTGTTTTGTATATTGCCTTGCATCATGTTCTATTGGTTCATGTATGCATACTTAAGGTTGTAACTGGAATCCTATGTATGCTGTGCATGGCATCATATACCTGTTGCATCAATTTTGGTTGCTGTCGTTCATACAATTCGAGGCAGTTGCCATTTTGTTTCATGTATTCATTGAGAAGTTTAAGTTTGTACGCTTGCTGCCTGGTCCGGTTCATCTTGTAGTCTTGTTCATTGTATCATTTGGTATGCCTTTATTCACTACCGTGTTACAGTTTGCATTTTCTCGAGTCAGTGCACTCGAGTGTGATCTGTGCATTTTGTCATGCTGTATTGCCTTATCTTTGGTGCTTTCACCTTCATTCTGCTGTCTTCATGTAGTTTGTACCACTGCCTTTGTGCACTTGGTCATTCGAGCCTTTGTGCTTTGCATTTGAGTTTAGTATAAATATTTGGAGTTGTGATGACGTCATATGCTGTAATGGCAAGGCAGTGCACGTAAGCATGTACTGCAGCCAATCAGCATTGACATTTTAATTTATAATTTCAATTGATGAATTGTTTCATGTGGCCAATTCAATATATTTTGAAATTGTATTTTTATTTGGTTTAATTTAATTATTCTGTTGTTTTCTAATTATCTTCATTGATAATCTTTCTATTTATTTTTGTTGATGATTTGGCTTTCCTGATTCGTTGTTTAATGCTGTTACGTGTTATATCTCCTGTATCCGATTTTCTTATTAAAGGATTGGATATGTGAGATTTATTGTGATTGTCATCTATTTGTTATTTAATTGTTATTGCTTCCGAGTATTAATTACTGAGTTTGAATTAGACTGACCCGCGTATTATTTTATTTTGAATTAATACTCGGGTCAGACCGAGTTATTACAGGCTGTTGATATCTCGCTGTTCGTCGACGAAATTCTATCGGTTTAGAAAACCGTCGAACGGATTTAAATTTAAAAATAACCGCAAGCGCACGGTGTACGAATGTAGCACGTGGTGAATACAGGTCAATCCGCAGGGAATTAATGATTTTAAAAATCTATTCAATCAAATTAAACCAAGATTGAAGAGAATGTTAAACTAGAAAAGAAGAAAAACAAGCAAAATAAAATTGATAAAAATATGAGTGTTAAGACAATTTAAAGGCAATTTCCACTCTCTAAATAACATAAATCAACAAAATGAAGTTATGATCTCTCTTTTCTTGTCATTAGTGAATTAGTTGATGTGTTTATCATAAATATGGTATATTTGTGCTATTAATTAGCTCAATATAAACCATCAAACTATAACACAACTACTAATACACTTTTAAATCTCATAAAATATGACAACAAAGTTGAAAGCAAAATCTATTTTAAGCATGGCCTATTAACTACTAATTAGAAATATAAGCCATCAAATTTTAATTTCAACAATCACTTCTTTGCCATAATCATATGTAAATGAAGAGGCAATTTGTGTTTTGTTTGTTTAAGCATAGCCTATTTGTTTTGAACAACATAGAATATCAAATTCAAAGCTAAACAACATCATTAAACCACTTCAATCATTCTCATTAAGCACAAAAAGAGAGCATAAACATCAAATTAAGTTGAAGCTACATGATTAGAGAGCTTCATTATCCCTAAATTGAAGGGGTTTAGCCTCTCATATTTTTTATCATATGAACAAATGTAGCTTGCTACATGAGAGAAAAGGAAAAAAAGAAAAAGAAAGCAAGATAAAGAAAAGCTATTCTACTTGCATAAAAAATAAATCTACACTACAAGATGAAAGTAAATAAGCATGAAAAGAAAAAGAACATGTATTGAAGTTGCATAAAAAAATTACATAAAAGAGAAATGGCTAAGTAGCCATGAAAAGAAAGAAGAGAGCTTGGTTTTATTTTGAGCCTAAAACTAACTAAAGAGAGACTAAGTGAAGAGGGAAGGTTACATGAAACATATGGGTATTTATACATGTATGAAACCCTAATTCATATTTTTAGGGAATGCCCAAAATGCCCATGAGGTAGTGTGGCCACCAAGTAATCATTAGCATGTCATAATCGCCATTTAAGTGTACATGAAGCCATTAATTCCATAAGCATGTGCATTAGCCTCTAGTTTGTACATTAAGGTGGTGGGTATGTGGGGTCCTCCATGTTCTTCACTTTGAATTATTTCCATCTTCATTTCTTTATATTCATGTTGTGCATGCATGTGTCTTCATGAACCCACTCCTATTTGAGATCAAATTCCTACACAAATATGTATAAATTTCCAATTAATTTTTCTCGAAGAAATATATGCACACAAATGACCGTTTTACCCCTATATGAAGATGGATATGTGAAAATTTGGAATTAATATGGATTTTGGTTAAAACAAGTAAAAATACCCAATACGATCATTTATTTAATTTAAATAGATTAAATATGATGGTAAAAATATGCACATTTACATGCACATCACTCGCTTTGGGATGCTGCTTGAGCTATGAAGTCTCTTCATATCTTTTGGAGTAGTTAGTGTTATTTTATAGGATGATATGTATTCATGTATATTATTTACAATAATGTACTTGTATATGTAACTTCCAGTGTCGACAGTTGTAGTTATATCACATGTATTGTAGTTGACTTCAGTTATATATATGAGATTTGATATTATCCGTGTTCTGTGTTTAGCTTATCTGTGTTATTATTATATATGTTATCCTAAACTATTATGAACCATCGTAGTTCGTTTTATACTGGAATTGAATTTGTCGATGTGAGTAAATAAACAAAGAGATGAAATATATATATATATATACACACACCACTCCTATCGAGATAATCAATACTAGTGGTAGGCCTAACTATGGATGGCCGCTCCTATCCAACCTTATTATTTGTAATAAATGACAACATTTCCTTTTACTACCCTTTGTTTTTGTGAGCATAGAGGTGGGCCGTCACAATTGGTATCAGAGCAAGGGGTTTATGGACATAATATAGAACATAACTTAGACGGAACATGTGTTACAACTATTTGTTGACGTTTTTAATTGTGCCTTGGGTCAAAACTAAAGTTTTGAAATTATGATGAAATTTTTAAATATCTTTATTTAAAAATAAAAGTGAAAGTTTGTTTTGATGATTGATTAATTTGTGTTCTGTCATCAGAGTGTGCAGCGGAAACAGTGAGACTGCCTTTGCTGAGTACAGCTGATAACCCTTTTGATTTAAAAATCAAAATATGAAAATGAAATAAATTTCATTATGTTGTTACTTAGATGTTTTTATTTTTGTTTTCTTTGAAAAAAAATTTCGAATCCGATTTGAGGATCCGAAGTGATTGCAGTTATATGATTTTGTTGAGATTTTTGCTGTTTTAAATTTTCTTCATTGAAGATATAATCGAGTGATTTCTTTGTTTATCTTGTAGTGTGCGTGCAAATATGAGTTGCATGTTACTGCATTAATTTTACGTTGAACCGATGTTTGGTTTTAAAACGTATTTTGTTGCCGTTATTTTTATAACGGGATTTTTACACCGGTAGTATATTTTGATGCGAGTTATTTTGATGAGATTTTGACGTATAAAAATTTCTGTCGCTTTGACTTCAGTAACCGTCAATTTTAAAAGTGAATTTTCAAGCGGTTATCCCACAATGCTGATTTGATACCCGTTTTACGGTATTTTGAGAAGTGCAATTTCCTTATCGAAATTGCTACAGAGGTTGCTGTTTTAATCACGGGTTCTCAAATCATTTTGAAATAAAATTGTTTTCAAAATTTTTACAACTTACGCTTTCAAAAGAATGAGGAAGCGATTTAAACGCTTCAGCACAATTGAGGACCTTGAACCCTCACTTTTACTGATTCGCTTAATTCCGGACTTTTCCTTTTGAGAACGTAAAATGTTATTTATTTAAAATACACAATTTTACACTTTCAAGGAAACGATGAAGAGATTTAAACGATTTAGCAAAAGTGTGGAGTATGGAGCCATACTTTTACTATTTCGGTTAATTCAGGACTCGTTAATTGAAATATTTGCTGTTTGACGATTTTGATGATTTTGTTGGGCTTTCGAGCCACTATGCTGGACCTTCGGGTCATATGATAGACCTTCGGGTCAAATACCAGTACTAGACCTTCGGGTCATATGTTGGACCTTCGGGTCATTTTTTGGATGCCAATAATTATGATGGCAGTACTTGGTAGCCTTCGGCGATATGTTGATGCACGTGCGGCGTAGCTTAGACTCGCCATATGATGAGATCGATCCACTTTTATGTTGATTGTCTAGTTATCTTAACTGATTTCTAGATATTTGTTGTTTCTAATTATCAGCAAGTAATTAGATATTTGTGATTTGAGTTCTAATTATCTTTGTCGATAATTAGATATTTGCTGATTTGAGTTCTAATTATCTGTGTTGATAATTATATATTTGTTGTTTTCTGATTATCGTTTTTGGTAATTAGATATTTGCTGATTTGAGTTCTGATTATCTTTGTCGATAATTAGATATTGTCGATTTGAGTTCTAATTATCTTTGTTGATAATTATATATTTGTTGTTTTCTGATTATCGTTTTTGATAATTAGATATTTGCTGATTTGAGTTCTAATTATCTTTGTCGATAATTAGATATTTGCTGATTTGAGTTCTAATTATCATTGTTGATAACTAGATATTTGTTGTTTTCTGATTACCGTTTTTGATAATTAGATATTTGTTGATTTGAATTCTAGTTATCTTTGTTAATAATTAGATATTTGTTGATTTGAATTCTAATTATCTTTGTTGATAATTAGATATTTGTTGTTTTCTGATTATCGTTTTTGATAATTAGAGATTTGTTGATTTGAGTTCTAATTATCTTTGTCGATAATTAGATATTTGCTGATTTGAGTTCTAATTATCTTTGTTGATAATTAGATATTCGTTGTTTTCTGATTATCGTTTTTGATAATCTGATATTTGTTGATTTGAATTCTAATTATCTTTGTTGATAATTAGATATTTGTTGATTTGAATTCTAATTATCTTTGTTGATAATTAGATATTTATTGTTTTCTGATTATCGTTTTTGATAATTAGATATTTGTTGATTTGAGTTCTAATTATCTTTCTTGATAATTAGATATTTGCTGATTTGAGTTCTAATTATCTTTGTTGATAATTAGATATTTGCTGATTTGAGTTCTAATTATCTTTGTTGATAATTAGGTATTTGCTGATTTGAGTTTATTTATCTTTGTTGATAATTAGATATTTGCTGATTTGAGTTCTAATTATCTTTGTTAATAATTAGATATTTGCTAATTATGAGATTTTCTAGTCTCTAATTGATTCAAGATTATGTTGATTATATTGAATTGCTGTTTTCTAATTATCTCTGTTGATAGCTAGAGTTTGCTGATTATGAAGTTCGTGTTTTCTAATTATCTGGTTGATAACTAGATATTTGCGGTTTTGCGATTGTGATTTGTGTTTTCTAATTATCTTTGTTGATAATTAGATTTTGCTGTTTTCAAATTATTGTATCGATAATTAGATATTGCTGTTCTGTGATTTCTGTATTTTAGTTATCTAATTGATAATTAAAATATTGCAGATAAATGTATTTATTCAGTTTTGTTATTTCTGATTATTTATTTAATAATTAGATTTTGTTGATAATTTGTGAATTTTTTTATGAAATTAAAAGATTTCTTTGGCGTTTGTATTCTTGACCTTTATTTTTCTATCTTAACCAGTTTATGTTTGAAAAATAATTGTTATTGACGACTTTAATTATGAAAATTGCGGGGATGCAATTTTTATAAGGAGGGGAGTCTGTAATAACCCGGGGTTTTGCACCAGTTAATTATCGTCATTAGACGATTAAAATTGTTAGCTAATTGCTATTGGGAGTTTTAATCGGGTTGAAATTCTTTTTAAAATTTGTTAGGAGTTATGTGGGATTTAAATAAAAATCATAGCCCACGTTTTCGTTGTTTTTGGTGCTGTGTTGTATCGTGACAGAGACCCGTTTCCTCCTCCATTCATTTTCATCGCAAGCCCAAAACAAAAGGAAACAAAAAAAATGGCTGATAGGGTTTGCGAATATTTCCCGAAGCTTGTCAAGCACCGTGCTTAGGCGATCTGGAGGGGGGAAAGGGAACGGCGGCTGTCGAAATCGTGCTCTTCAAAATAAGGTGAGTGATTTTCATTCACATTCTAATTCGATCTTAGTAGTATGCTTCGGCAGTTCGATTTTGTTTGGATGTTGATGTTTTCTGACTTGGTTCGATTCGTTCTTTTCGTGTTACTTGGTTGACACGGTTTTGAACACTTGATTGACTTGCGACTTTGTCTTGAAACTTCATCGACCTTGATCTTGATTTGTTCGATTACATTGATGAATTTCTGGCTTGATGATTATGCTTGTGACGATTTTGGTTTTGTTCGACTTTGGCCATACAGTTTACTGCCTCTGGTAGCACTTTTTCGATTTCACCTGCTGGCTTTGACAAGAATTTGTGTATTGGCTGTAGTTCTATGACTTCGGCATTTACTGTCTTTGGCTGTGAATTGAATTTGATCATGTTGTATCGACTTGTTTTGCTTGGTGGTAGTGTTTGATGATGTTTAACAGTTTAATTTCTATCATTGTCGATTTCGACCACTTTACTTGGTTGCTTCATCATGTATACACTTTGTTAATCATGTTGTATTATTTGTGACATTGAGCCTTGACTTTGATCATGGTTACTCTGTTGCTTCTTTCTTTGGAAAATGGCTGCTCCTTTGTTTCAGTGCTTATATTTGTCCACTGATATACTTCATGTTGTATTCCATTTTGTTTACATGAAGTCTGGTTCATTGTTGTTCCATTTTTACTGCCGTATCACCATATATGTGTAACGACCCGTAAATTTAAGCGGTTTGGCGAACGTTATTAACTGAAATTTCGTGAGGTTTTAAACGATAAAGTTTTGAAATATAAATTTTATATTTGGAATGTGTCTAGTTAAACATAGCAACTGGTAAATTTTCGTCCAAAAATATGAAAGTTTATTTCGCGTGTAAAATTACTTCAATCTAATTAGTTAAAAAGCGTTGAAAATAAAACGTTTTCAAGACGAAAATATTTTTACATAGAAAAATTCTAAAACATCTTTTGAGCAAGTTGTCAGTTTGTCGTTTTCCCAAAATCGGACATTTTTGGCTCCGTCGATCTTAATTTTATGTGTTTTTCATGCATTTCCCTAGTATAAAAATTTCGAATTTTATAATTCAAATCGTACCACTGATATTTATATACCGTTTTGATCGTCTCGTCGTGCTGATCTCTACGGTATATTCGATTGTCAAATTCGGACACCGGGGTGTATTGCACGTTGCGTAACGCCTACCGTATCAGTACTCGGGTGATAACGAATGGTCTCTAACTTTTAACATTCTTAACTATTCAAATTCTAATAGCCATCTACGTGTTTGTTTTCAAAAAAAAAAAATATTAAAAAAAAAAAACTAAAAAAAATTTTTGCGGTGACTTTTCTTTACCATCGGTTCCCAACGTTTCTCTTTCCCAGCATTCAAAAGTTTTCATTTATTTCCAATGACACACGGTGTCTCTTCTTTTACCATTCCTTCTGTCACATTTATTTTGATAATTTTCTACCTCCAGCTTTTGCTTAAATATGTTGCCTGTTCATTCCTATCCCATTCCCTACTCTCTCTCCTCTTATTTCTTCTCTTCCTCCCTGTTGAAGCCCATGTCTTCATTACTAACCCATGCAAGCAACAACTCCACACCCGAAACCGACCTGTGCCCTGACCGAGCCCCTCTCTGACGTCCTCCGTAGTCATGGCCTTAGGGTGACCCCACCGAAACCCAACTCCACCTGACTTTCACCATTCCCACTGACCTTGTCTCCACCATGCAAAGCAACCACTGGCCGAGCCTCTGAGCTCTGCACTTCGCTGAGCGCCTCACTCTAATCTCCTCCCTCAGCCGAGCATCTCCACCTCGACACCGGACCTGCCACAAATTGAGTCGCGCGTCTTCTCACCCGGCTACTCAAAGCCTTCTCCCCTCTTTTACATGATAAGGTATATTATACTTTTGTGAAGAAACAGTAACGTACAGATTTATATCTCATGATTATAGTACTGGCCCAAAATATCAATTGTTATAGTCAGTTCAAGTACGTATAAACGCGTTACTAGTTACTGTTATATAGTTTATACAAGCTTGTTTAAGAAGTTAACAAATCTGTTGTATAAATTAGGTTCATACAGTGTATATAGGAAGTTATAAACGTATGTCAGCATATATGTTTTGGATATACATATATATAAATCTTACAGTTTGTTTTATACCTTGTTATATTTTGTATAAAATATAATGTTTATGCTACTTGCCTATATTTTTAGTTTATTTTATAACCAATGTGACTATATTCAAAATTGGTTCCCAACTTATACAGAGTATTGTAAATATCAATTATATATAATGTGTTATGATCTGTTAGAGAGAAAATATTTATAATAATAGTATTGAGTATTGATTTCTCAATTGCATATATAAATTTTCATATGACTAAAGCTGTACAAACCATATTTCTCATAAACTATGAACCAATCTGTTGTATATATATGCATTATCGGACCATTATACTAAGTCATATTTAATTATGTACTTTTAAATTCTATTATTGATTATATATATATACACATATACCTTGAGTCTGTCTATATGAGGTTTCAAGTTATAATATATTTATTTTATTTTTACGTGCTTTAAATGGATATTGATTTTTTTTAGATAACAACGAACATAAAAGTGATCCGACATTTGTTGAAGTGAACTTCATAAATATTGATATATAGATATAAGGATTCACTTAATATTGGCTTAAATATTTATATAGAAATCTTAATTTGTATTTTGTTCATCGATTTTAGTTTGTCGTGCCTCCTTCCTTCATCAAATTCGTGCCAATCTTGCATTGCTTTGCGATTTGACATTTGGATTGTTCGACTGTCTAGTCAAGATTCAATTCGCAGCTGGTTCTGTAGTCTATCCTCTCTAGCCTCGAAAGGTGAGCAATCACTCACGATTAATATTCTTTTATTTATTAAATTCGATTTCAATTGAAACGACAATTGAAATATACTGCTATTATTTATTGCACTGTTATTTATGTATCAGTTTACCTTTGACATCTGACACCGTTATCTATTATATATGCAATAATAATCCAGTCTGGTTGATGATTGATTGTTTGTTTGTTGTTTATATTGGATGTAAAATTGTAATGTATAAAGTGATGAATATTATGCAATTGAATTTGACGTAGGATAGCTTAAATTTGTGAATTGACGTATGTATTGAATTTGATTAGTTAATTTGAATAATATGACCCCTTTTAATTGTTAAGTTAATCGACATGTAGAATTTGATAAATTACACTTTGAACCTTGAACGTATATTGGATAAATTGTTGTAGAATTGAAATTGAACGACAAGTGAAAAACCGTAATGTAGTAATCTTTAATCTACATGAAATGACAGTGTAGATTCTAGAAATAATTATATTAATTCGCACAAACAACAATGTGAATTAATACGATTATTTCGGGATTATTTGCATTGATTATTGGATTGCTATTGATGTTTGCTATTGCTTGTTTATTTACTTTGACACCATCCCTGTTATCACACCGCAAGTTCCCTTTGCTATGCTTTGATTTTGAATTAAATTGGAATCGGGTTGAAATGATAAATACCCAAATGAACTTGACTTAGGATAGAGAATTAAATAAAAACCCGATTGGTCAATAATTTGATTTAGAAATAAAATAATGATTTTATTCGAATAAAAGAATAAGTTTTGAAATGAAATTGGAATTTGAATTTTTGAAAGGAAAATGCAAAGATTGAATTCTGAAACAAATATTAACGTAGTAATTGATGAAAGAAAATTAAATTTGGAATTATTAATAAATAATTTGGAATTAGTAATAATTGAGTTTTGAAATTAGTGAGTTTGAAATTATTTAATAATTAAATTTGAAATTATAATTAAGTTTGAAATTATTAAGTTGAAGTTATAATTAAGTTGAAATGATTTGATGATTAAGTTGAATTCATAATTAAGTGAAAATGATTTAATAGTTAAGTTTGAATTGAAAATCAAGTTTGTAATTATTAAATTTTGAAATTATTAATAATTAAGATTGAAATTATTTAATAATTGAATAAGATTGAATTATTTGATAATTGAATTCTTTAATAAGAGAAAGTCGAACCTTCGATTAAGTGAATTGATCTTCGTTAACAAACGAAATGGGGTTTCTTTATTTATGAAGTTTGGAAAAATATTTAAATAAGTAAATAAGTGAAATTGAACTTCTCGAATATGTGAAAGTTAGTTTTATTAATCGAGTTTGGAATTTGTGACTAAGTAAATAAATAAACGGAACTGAATTTCTTTAACAAGAGATAAATGCGTTTATTGAAACAAATGTAAGGCTTGTAGTTTAAGAATTTGATTGACGAATTTAACTTAATTACGTTTGTAAGCTTTGACATAATGAAGTTGAACGTAAATAATTGGTTTAATGAATTGGAAATTAAATGAAAATTGTTTTGAATGATAAATTTACTTAACGAATATTGAATGAAATCGATAAATGAATTTAAAATTGATTTGAATGTTAAATTGAATTTATTTAAATAATTACGGAATGAAATTTATATTTGAACTTGAATCAATATTTGAATTGTTAAATAAAATTAGAAATTGAATTATAAGAATTTGTAACGGTAATTTGGAAGTTTTGAAACGTAAATTATGAGATTGATTTTGGAAGACAAATGAAATGTTGATTTATAAATTTTAATTGGAATTGAATCTGGTTTGGTTTGAAATATATTAAACGACCAATCGGTGTAATAATTACGAAAGTTATTAAAGAGACCGGAATCGGTTATGGATATACTCTCTATCTAAACCGAAAACCACTTTAATAACTATACGCGGAGTGATGATCCAGAACGAAGTGGTTGGAATGATGTACGTGATGACTGAAGAAAGAGAACGATAATGGATAGCCTTGACACTTGTGTCAAATTTGAAATGACTAAAATCAGGAGCCGTGCCGGGCCAAATGGGGTTAGCCACCTCGAGCGGACACACTTCTTCGTAACTACTACTCATTACTTGTGATTGATTGGTGCACCCTCGGAATTTCAGGAGTGTTGTTTCGCGGTGTTGCGATCGCTGCGGCGATGCGTTCTCACCAGTCCGGATCAGGCAAACGGTAGTTTCACTACCTTGGGTATTGCCTCATGTGCCTTGTCATACTTGTATCCCTATATGCGCGACCACTACGAATTTGTTTTGTGTTATACCTATGGAGTACTCCCTGATATCCCACCAGTTTACGGTGGAGTTTACAGTGCTGTATAGACTATGACATTTATATAAAAACGTGTTAAGGGGGATAATGGTAACGCCTTAACACTATTTTGATATTTTATATTACTGATAGACATTATCTATTTAGCGTACACTACTACATAGTAGATAGTTTAACGGATCCTTAGAGGATGGTGATTCCAACATCCTTTGAGTTACTTGTATTTCGATTGCTATTTCACTTGAGTTGGATTTATTGATATGAGAATATTAATCCTGACTCGAGTGTTTTGTATTTTCTTTACGCTCGGGTCAGATTGAGTTGTTCAGCTTTTGAGACTCACCTTTGGAGTTGGAGCTTTGCTTGAAGATCCAGCCATCTACTCTGCTTTCAGTATTCGATGATTCCAGTGATGTATTCTGATTTGTATTTGTTGTATCGTATTTCTCTTTTGTTGTAAACTCTGATGTATCTTATATATTTATATAGTAGCTTCATGAACTACTATCTCTTTTACTTCCGCTGCATATTATTACTCTGTGTCTGTGATTCTGTGATTATTTATTTACTGTATATCTGAGTTTGCCAAATTTTAAATTAACAATTCAGTATTTTGAATTATTCAAGTCCGACATGTGCGGATGCGAATAGTCCAAAATAGCGGGTCGTTACAGTTGGTATCAGAGCTTTTGGTAGCTCTAGGCAAAACTCAGCATATAGGGTAAATGTATTCACAGAATCACTCTCATTCGAGTTTCAATCTCTTCCTTTTAACTCAATTCCTTTGAATTTTGGAACGTTCCCTGCGGTTCCAAAAATTCATTCGTGTCCCTCACTATTCATCTTCTTTCAATTCTGGAGCGTCCTATAACCCCACTTCGAATGATATCTATAATAGATCGGCGGTCTCGCCAATCTTCGAATTATTTATAAAGGGGTGAAACTCCTTCTCAATAGGCATTGATTTACCGGAGATTTCTGTATCCTCGGTTTACGATGCTATCTATTCCCTGCTATACCTGAATTCTATCTCTTGAGATCGAATGTTGATTTACCTCGGAATTCAGCATCGATCTTATTCTTGAAGTTACGGACGACCCGGTTAAGGTTGCCCGTGAATTAGATAAGCTCATCCATCTCCCGATTTTGATAATTGAATTATCTTATTTTCTGTTTCGAACTTATTATCGCATCAAAATTCTTTTTGATTTGATTCCCATCAAAATTTGAATCTCTATAATTATTTAGAAATCCATCTTTGTATCGATAAGCGAGTAAGTGTATTTGTAAATTAATATTAAAAACGTTTTATATATTGTGTTGTTTGAGTTGTTGATGTTGATTTGGATTTTCGATCGATTCGTCTGATCAACGTTATCGATAAAATTTCCAAAACACTTGAACAGAGCAAACTGACACAATATTGTTTTCAAATTTGGTAAATAAAGTAATTTTGAATGATTTTATTTTATGTAAGTATAAATTTTCTAAAATTAAAATGTTAATGAATCTATTGTCCGAAATGTGGAAAAATTTAACTTTCATTTATTGTCTTATAGATGATTGACTATTTCATAAAATAAATAAATGAATTTATAAAATTTGGTTATAATTTGTTTTGGAATTTGCAATGTATTTAAATTAGAATTTGAGAATTTAAATTTGCGGTGATTTCAAACTTTGATTTGGAAGTTTTAAAGTGTATAGTTTTAAAATATTTTCAAATTGAAATCATTTCAAAAAGTTTAAATGTTTAAATCAGTGCTCTTCACCTTGTCGCTAGAAAATAGTTTCGGTGATGACGGCCGCATCATCGACATTCATTTTCGAGTTTCGAAGTGAAGAGACTAGTCGTAGTCTTACTACACTTTGATTTGAAAATTTTAAATAGATTTGAATTTCTAAATTATGACTTGATTTATAAATATTGGTAAATGATTATTGATTTGATGTGATTTATTAGATGTATATATATTTATTTCAAAATTGTTTGAAGTAAATTGAAAAGAAAATTCTTAAAAATTTATGATAAGAATGATTTCAATTTTAAAACGAAGCCAAAATTTGAATGAATATTGAAACTTAACAAATTGAATTAGAAAAATTTCTTGCATAATACCCAATTACATTATAATACGACTTACCAAAACCATCCAAAGGTTGAATGTGTAATTGAATAATTTACAATGCGAAATGATGTTAAAAGAAATTTAAAATTGGAATAGTTATAATAACTATAAATATGCTTGATATATGTGATAGGATATATTAGGTGGAATTAATTTAATAATAATTTAAAATAAAGAAGAATTGAATTTTGTTGAATAAAATATGATTAATTATTAATAGGGTATAATTGGATAATAAAACAATGAATAAATGAGATAAATAAATAAATTTTGTTTGGAAGGAATCTTTTGTTATCAAATATTAATAAATTGAATTGAAATCAACTTAATAAATTATCTTGAATTTAAAAAACAAATTGTTGAATATAAACTTATTTAAAATTTATGTGGTTTTAACTAATTGTTTATTTTGTCGTTCAATCTATTTTTCTTTATGGTTGTTTCTATTCTCCTACTTCCTTCCTTTTCGGGGACGAAAAGTTTTGAGTGGGGGAGAATGTAACGACCCGTAAATTTAAGCGGTTTGGCGAACGTTATTAACTGAAATTTCGTGAGGTTTTAAACGATAAAGTTTTGAAATATAAATTTTATATTTGGAATGTGTCTAGTTAAACATAGCAACTGGTAAATTTTCGTCCAAAAATATGAAAGTTTATTTCGCGTGTAAAATTACTTCAATCTAATTAGTTAAAAAGCGTTGAAAATAAAACGTTTTCAAGACGAAAATATTTTTACATAGAAAAATTCTAAAACATCTTTTGAGCAAGTTGTCAGTTTGTCGTTTTCCCAAAATCGGACATTTTTGGCTCCGTCGATCTTAATTTTATGTGTTTTTCATGCATTTCCCTAGTATAAAAATTTCGAATTTTATAATTCAAATCGTACCACTGATATTTATATACCGTTTTGATCGTCTCGTCGTGCTGATCTCTACGGTATATTCGATTGTCAAATTCGGACACCGGGGTGTATTGCACGTTGCGTAACGCCTACCGTATCAGTACTCGGGTGATAACGAATGGTCTCTAACTTTTAACATTCTTAACTATTCAAATTCTAATAGCCATCTACGTGTTTGTTTTCAAAAAAAAAAATATTAAAAAAAAAAAACTAAAAAAAATTTTTGCGGTGACTTTTCTTTACCATCGGTTCCCAACGTTTCTCTTTCCCAGCATTCAAAAGTTTTCATTTATTTCCAATGACACACGGTGTCTCTTCTTTTACCATTCCTTCTGTCACATTTATTTTGATAATTTTCTACCTCCAGCTTTTGCTTAAATATGTTGCCTGTTCATTCCTATCCCATTCCCTACTCTCTCTCCTCTTATTTCTTCTCTTCCTCCCTGTTGAAGCCCATGTCTTCATTACTAACCCATGCAAGCAACAACTCCACACCCGAAACCGACCTGTGCCCTGACCGAGCCCCTCTCTGACGTCCTCCGTAGTCATGGCCTTAGGGTGACCCCACCGAAACCCAACTCCACCTGACTTTCACCATTCCCACTGACCTTGTCTCCACCATGCAAAGCAACCACTGGCCGAGCCTCTGAGCTCTGCACTTCGCTGAGCGCCTCACTCTAATCTCCTCCCTCAGCCGAGCATCTCCACCTCGACACCGGACCTGCCACAAATTGAGTCGCGCGTCTTCTCACCCGGCTACTCAAAGCCTTCTCCCCTCTTTTACATGATAAGGTATATTATACTTTTGTGAAGAAACAGTAACGTACAGATTTATATCTCATGATTATAGTACTGGCCCAAAATATCAATTGTTATAGTCAGTTCAAGTACGTATAAACGCGTTACTAGTTACTGTTATATAGTTTATACAAGCTTGTTTAAGAAGTTAACAAATCTGTTGTATAAATTAGGTTCATACAGTGTATATAGGAAGTTATAAACGTATGTCAGCATATATGTTTTGGATATACATATATATAAATCTTACAGTTTGTTTTATACCTTGTTATATTTTGTATAAAATATAATGTTTATGCTACTTGCCTATATTTTTAGTTTATTTTATAACCAATGTGACTATATTCAAAATTGGTTCCCAACTTATACAGAGTATTGTAAATATCAATTATATATAATGTGTTATGATCTGTTAGAGAGAAAATATTTATAATAATAGTATTGAGTATTGATTTCTCAATTGCATATATAAATTTTCATATGACTAAAGCTGTACAAACCATATTTCTCATAAACTATGAACCAATCTGTTGTATATATATGCATTATCGGACCATTATACTAAGTCATATTTAATTATGTACTTTTAAATTCTATTATTGATTATATATATATACACATATACCTTGAGTCTGTCTATATGAGGTTTCAAGTTATAATATATTTATTTTATTTTTACGTGCTTTAAATGGATATTGATTTTTTTTAGATAACAACGAACATAAAAGTGATCCGACATTTGTTGAAGTGAACTTCATAAATATTGATATATAGATATAAGGATTCACTTAATATTGGCTTAAATATTTATATAGAAATCTTAATTTGTATTTTGTTCATCGATTTTAGTTTGTCGTGCCTCCTTCCTTCATCAAATTCGTGCCAATCTTGCATTGCTTTGCGATTTGACATTTGGATTGTTCGACTGTCTAGTCAAGATTCAATTCGCAGCTGGTTCTGTAGTCTATCCTCTCTAGCCTCGAAAGGTGAGCAATCACTCACGATTAATATTCTTTTATTTATTAAATTCGATTTCAATTGAAACGACAATTGAAATATACTGCTATTATTTATTGCACTGTTATTTATGTATCAGTTTACCTTTGACATCTGACACCGTTATCTATTATATATGCAATAATAATCCAGTCTGGTTGATGATTGATTGTTTGTTTGTTGTTTATATTGGATGTAAAATTGTAATGTATAAAGTGATGAATATTATGCAATTGAATTTGACGTAGGATAGCTTAAATTTGTGAATTGACGTATGTATTGAATTTGATTAGTTAATTTGAATAATATGACCCCTTTTAATTGTTAAGTTAATCGACATGTAGAATTTGATAAATTACACTTTGAACCTTGAACGTATATTGGATAAATTGTTGTAGAATTGAAATTGAACGACAAGTGAAAAACCGTAATGTAGTAATCTTTAATCTACATGAAATGACAGTGTAGATTCTAGAAATAATTATATTAATTCGCACAAACAACAATGTGAATTAATACGATTATTTCGGGATTATTTGCATTGATTATTGGATTGCTATTGATGTTTGCTATTGCTTGTTTATTTACTTTGACACCATCCCTGTTATCACACCGCAAGTTCCCTTTGCTATGCTTTGATTTTGAATTAAATTGGAATCGGGTTGAAATGATAAATACCCAAATGAACTTGACTTAGGATAGAGAATTAAATAAAAACCCGATTGGTCAATAATTTGATTTAGAAATAAAATAATGATTTTATTCGAATAAAAGAATAAGTTTTGAAATGAAATTGGAATTTGAATTTTTGAAAGGAAAATGCAAAGATTGAATTCTGAAACAAATATTAACGTAGTAATTGATGAAAGAAAATTAAATTTGGAATTATTAATAAATAATTTGGAATTAGTAATAATTGAGTTTTGAAATTAGTGAGTTTGAAATTATTTAATAATTAAATTTGAAATTATAATTAAGTTTGAAATTATTAAGTTGAAGTTATAATTAAGTTGAAATGATTTGATGATTAAGTTGAATTCATAATTAAGTGAAAATGATTTAATAGTTAAGTTTGAATTGAAAATCAAGTTTGTAATTATTAAATTTTGAAATTATTAATAATTAAGATTGAAATTATTTAATAATTGAATAAGATTGAATTATTTGATAATTGAATTCTTTAATAAGAGAAAGTCGAACCTTCGATTAAGTGAATTGATCTTCGTTAACAAACGAAATGGGGTTTCTTTATTTATGAAGTTTGGAAAAATATTTAAATAAGTAAATAAGTGAAATTGAACTTCTCGAATATGTGAAAGTTAGTTTTATTAATCGAGTTTGGAATTTGTGACTAAGTAAATAAATAAACGGAACTGAATTTCTTTAACAAGAGATAAATGCGTTTATTGAAACAAATGTAAGGCTTGTAGTTTAAGAATTTGATTGACGAATTTAACTTAATTACGTTTGTAAGCTTTGACATAATGAAGTTGAACGTAAATAATTGGTTTAATGAATTGGAAATTAAATGAAAATTGTTTTGAATGATAAATTTACTTAACGAATATTGAATGAAATCGATAAATGAATTTAAAATTGATTTGAATGTTAAATTGAATTTATTTAAATAATTACGGAATGAAATTTATATTTGAACTTGAATCAATATTTGAATTGTTAAATAAAATTCGAAATTGAATTATAAGAATTTGTAACGGTAATTTGGAAGTTTTGAAACGTAAATTATGAGATTGATTTTGGAAGACAAATGAAATGTTGATTTATAAATTTTAATTGGAATTGAATCTGGTTTGGTTTGAAATATATTAAACGACCAATCGGTGTAATAATTACGAAAGTTATTAAAGAGACCGGAATCGGTTATGGATATACTCTCTATCTAAACCGAAAACCACTTTAATAACTATACGCGGAGTGATGATCCAGAACGAAGTGGTTGGAATGATGTACGTGATGACTGAAGAAAGAGAACGATAATGGATAGCCTTGACACTTGTGTCAAATTTGAAATGACTAAAATCAGGAGCCGTGCCGGGCCAAATGGGGTTAGCCACCTCGAGCGGACACACTTCTTCGTAACTACTACTCATTACTTGTGATTGATTGGTGCACCCTCGGAATTTCAGGAGTGTTGTTTCGCGGTGTTGCGATCGCTGCGGCGATGCGTTCTCACCAGTCCGGATCAGGCAAACGGTAGTTTCACTACCTTGGGTATTGCCTCATGTGCCTTGTCATACTTGTATCCCTATATGCGCGACCACTACGAATTTGTTTTGTGTTATACCTATGGAGTACTCCCTGATATCCCACCAGTTTACGGTGGAGTTTACAGTGCTGTATAGACTATGACATTTATATAAAAACGTGTTAAGGGGGATAATGGTAACGCCTTAACACTATTTTGATATTTTATATTACTGATAGACATTATCTATTTAGCGTACACTACTACATAGTAGATAGTTTAACGGATCCTTAGAGGATGGTGATTCCAACATCCTTTGAGTTACTTGTATTTCGATTGCTATTTCACTTGAGTTGGATTTATTGATATGAGAATATTAATCCTGACTCGAGTGTTTTGTATTTTCTTTACGCTCGGGTCAGATTGAGTTGTTCAGCTTTTGAGACTCACCTTTGGAGTTGGAGCTTTGCTTGAAGATCCAGCCATCTACTCTGCTTTCAGTATTCGATGATTCCAGTGATGTATTCTGATTTGTATTTGTTGTATCGTATTTCTCTTTTGTTGTAAACTCTGATGTATCTTATATATTTATATAGTAGCTTCATGAACTACTATCTCTTTTACTTCCGCTGCATATTATTACTCTGTGTCTGTGATTCTGTGATTATTTATTTACTGTATATCTGAGTTTGCCAAATTTTAAATTAACAATTCAGTATTTTGAATTATTCAAGTCCGACATGTGCGGATGCGAATAGTCCAAAATAGCGGGTCGTTACAATATGTATATTCATGTTGTTTACTTTATCTTATGCATTTTCTTTATCTTCGACGTTTTCTTTTTCTTCATGTGATTTCTCCTCATTGCACAAAGCATCAGCTTCATCATTGATAGCATCTTTTGCAAGATTTTTTCCTTTTGCAGACCCGCTGTTGTTATGATCAGTTTGTGGTATATATTGTCACTCTGATTATTGTAGTTTGATTCACGCTTGCCTTGGCTCTGATTAGTGTTGTGTATATTGCCTTGCAACATGTTCTATTGGTTCATGTATGCATATTTAAGGTTGTAACTGGAACCCTATGTATGCTGTGCATTGCATCATATACCTGTTTCATCAATTTGGTTGTTGTCGTTCATACCATTCGAGGCAGTTGGCATTTTGTTTCATGTATTCATTGAGAAGTTTAAGTTTGTACGCTTGCTGCCTGGTCTGGTTCATCTTGTAGTCTTGTTCATTGTTTCATTTGGTATGCCTTTATTCACTACTGTGTTACAGTTTGCATTTTTTCGAGTCAGTGCACTCGAGTGTGATCTGTGCATTTTGTCATGCTGTATTGCCTTATCTTTGGTGTTTTCACCTTCATTCTGCTGTCTTCATGTAGTTTGTACCACTGCCTTTGTGCACTTGGTCATTCGAGCCTTTGTGCTTTGCATTTGAGTTTAGTATAAATATTTGGAGTTGTGATGACGTCATATGCTGTAATGGCAAGGCAGTGCACGTGAGCGTGTACTGCAGCCAATCAACATTGACGTTTTAATTTATAATTTCAATTGATGAATTGTTTCATGTGGCCAATTCAATATATTTTGAAATTGTATTTATATTTGGTTTAATTTAATTATTCTGTTGTTTTCTAATTATCTTCATTGCTAATCTTTCTATTTATTTTTGTTGATGATTTGGCTTTGCTGATTCGTTGTTTAATGCTGTTACATGTTATATCTCCCGTATCCGATTTTCTTATTAAAGGATTGGATATGTGAGATTTATTGTGATTGTCATCTATTTGTTATTTAATTGTTATTGCTTCTGAGTATTAATTACTGAGATTGAATTAGACTGACCCACGTATTATGTTCTTTTGAATTAATACTTGGGTCAAACCGAGTTATTACAGGCTGTTGATATCTCGCTTTGGGATGCTGCATGAGCTATGAAGTCTCTTCATATCTTTTGAAGTAGTTAGTGTTATTTTATAGGATGATATGTATTCATGTATATTATTTACAATAATGTACTTGTATATGTAACTTCCAGTGTCGACAGTTGTAGTTGTATCACATGTATTGTAATTGACTTCAGTTATACATATGAGATTTGATATTATCCGTGTTCTGTGTTTAGCTTATCTGTGTTATTATTATATATGTTGTCCTAAACTATTATGAACCATCGTAGTTCGTTTTATACTGGAATTGAATATGTCGATGGGAGTAAATAAACAAAGAGATGAAATATATATATATACACCACTCCTATCGAGATAATCAATACTAGTGTAAGGCTTAACTACAGATAGCCGCTCCTATCCAGCCTTATTCTTCGTAATAACATACAACATTTCCTTTTAATACTCTTTGTTATTGTGAGCATAGAGGTGGGGCGTCACACTAGGCGACGTCAGGTCAGGGTTTAAGGACTTGTATGTGTCGACGACATTGTAAGGGTTCGTGCGACGTTGATAGGGGACCGGGCTCGATCGCGAAGAGTGGAAAGAGGAGGGGGTATATGACGCTGATCGGGTCGGAAGGGCAGGGACTCCGGTGGATGTGGTCATCATCAGCAAGGGGTTTTAGTCAGTGAGGTAATTTTAAGTTTTTGATCTACATCTCGTTTTGGATTCTCAATCGAATCCGACCAAGCTGGGTGGTCAAAAAACTAGGGTAGATTATCGTCGACTGGTGAAGATCGTCGACAAGGAGTAGGTGGCGTTTTGATAGGTGTGCACGTGCATAAAATTTCTCATATGTCTGGGTTTGTTTGATTTCTGGGGAAGAAGGATCTGGCACGAGTCGAACTCGATGCATTTCTGTGGTATTCTCGAAGATTGGGTGTTAGCGTGTTTCGTTTGTGAGTTGCTCGAGTAAGGTCTCGGGGATCTCTAGGGTTAAGCTTGGGTTTTTCTGTCGTAAAGAAATCTGGTTTCCAGATTTTAGGCTGAAGTTTGAATAAGCCTTTAATCAAGTTTTTAAGTGTATCGATGGGGTTTCAAAATAAATTTTGTAACCCGATTTTGAATAATAAAGTTTTATAAAAACAAAATGTTTTAAACAAGTTAAAGATTTAAATATATTTGAAAATGAATTTGTTTTCCCAAGCAAAATGTGTTAAAAACGTTTAAAAAGATTTAAATGATAAAGTAATGTTTAAATTTGTTTTGTTTCTAAAGAATTATATGTTAAGTTATTTTCTAATAAATTCCTAAGTTTTTTTCCAAATACAATAAATATTGAAATTAGAAATAATTAAGGTAGGTGTATTAGATTTTAAATCAATCAAAAAGATCTCATTTGATTTTTATAAATTGATTTTAAGTATTTAATTTAATAAGATTTATATAAGTGATTAATTAAGATAAAGGAATTATTTTTAATAATCAAGATTTTTGATTAATTAGAAATAATTAATTGGAGTAATTAATTAAAGGTTAATCACTTAATGAATTAATAAACATTAATTGTTGTTGTTAACAAAAAGAATAATTACTTAGTATAAGTAATTAGTGGATAGTTAATAAATATAAATATAAAAGATCATTAAGTAGAGATTATGAAATGATTAATTAATGTGATTAATTTAAGATAATTAATTAGATTAATTAATTACGGATAATCATTTGTGGAATTGGTTAAGTATTAATTACTTAATGTAATTTATAAAGTATAATTGCTTAATGTAATTTATAAAGTGTAATTACTTAGTGAAGTAATTAATGGGTAATTACTGGATGTAATTAATTGGAGGGTAATTAATTAATGGAAGTAATTTAGGTTTAATTACTATGTGTAATTAATAAGAAGAATAATTACTTAGTGGAAGTAATTAAGGATTAATTACTTAGTGTAATTAATTAAAGAATTAGTTAATTTTAAGAAGTTAATTTATTAATAAAAGTAATTAAGGGCAGTTAATTACTAAATGTGATAAATCAAGGTTGATAAATGAATGTGATTAATTAAAGATTAATTATTAAATGTGATTAATTAAAAGAATAATTAACTAAAGAAGTAATTAAAGGATCACTAGTTAATGTAATTAATGAAAGCAATTAAGGGTTGATTAATTAAAGAATAATTAATCAATATAAGTGATTATAGAATAATTAATTAAAATAATTAATTAAGGGTTAATGTAATTATTTATATTTAATTAATTAATGGGAGTAATTAAATGTTAATTATTGTAAATAGTTAAGGATAATTAATTTATGTAATTAATTAAAGGCTAATTACTTAATGTAATTAAAGAATAATTAATCAAGGATGATTAATTTAGATGGATAATTAAAGGATGATTAATTAATTGATTTGTAATTAATCAATGTTACGTAAGCATGACTTAATAGTAACTGAAGTAAAATTCATTAGGGATAATTAAATTAATTAGTGATAGTGTGATTGATTAATATTGCTTATGGATGACTGAATGATATTGAATGCCTAGAATTGTTTGCTATCTCTAATATGGGATATGTGCTGATCTGTGATATGAGATGCTTTGGTTGGATTGTGATGGTATGGATTATCTATTCGTGATAATGTGAATTATCTATCTATGTGAATATAGATAGTGAATTGAATTGTTTTAACTTAAAACAACTTGGACTTAAAAGACGGCGTTTTGGATTTCGGTGAGACCGGGATTGGATTTCCAAATTTGGATATCCGAAAACCACATTGATCCAAATTAAACGATAGGTCGTGAATCTCAAGTGAAGTTCGAGATGAAGATTCAGAGTGCAAGGGCTATTGTCGTTAACTCTGAGGGTGATTCCAAAATGAGTGTAAGGAGATAGTGCCTTCGGTTTCGTTCGAACTCGGAACGAACTTGTATGGATTGAATGCTTTCAGAACATCGTCATTGGAGGACGATGAGCATTCTAAGTTATGTGTTATGAAAAGGTAATCGTAGCCTCAAGCATCAACAACTGGGAATGGCTAAAACAGGGGAGGTGTAGCAAGGCTAAGTGGATAGCACCCAAGTAAGACAAAATTTCTTCCTATCTAGAGGTCCTTTTTTATTCGGCTGTGTGGGCAGTTGGCCGCGACAACTGTTGGGGTTGTCTTTTTCAGGACTATCTAGTAAGGGATAGTTCCGGCCTTGTGTTGCAGGGGATTTAAGGGTGGATCCTCGGTACGGTGATCTAAGCCAGTACGGTGACGGGCGGTACCCCAGTAGCCCTACCATTGCATAGAATCCATTCTCCAATAAATGACGTACGTATTGATTGTGCCCAACTATGTTGGAACTTGAGATGTAAGCATTCCAGCTATTTCTTTATTTTACTTGAAAACCCAAGACCCTATTATAATATAACTGGATTTCCTATCAAATGTTTTGATTATCTTAAGGTAAAATCTTTTCCGTGTTTATGTGCGAAAGTCTTACGAGATACCTTTTGTTTTCAAGTTTTTACAAAGTTAAGCAACTTTAAGCCGCTAACTCACACCAGACCCATGTCTGACCCGGAGTTTATTTTTTGTTTTATTAAACTCTTGGGTACTTAAATTTTTGCGAGTAGTCAAGGGAGTCAGGTTTGCTTTGACGTTTTCTAGAGGAGTATTGGAGCATGAGGCTTCAGCGTGTAGATATATAGAGTTTTCGTTGTGTTGTATCTCTGTGATGGTGTCTGTATTGTACTAGAGTTGTATGATAGACATGTCTTATAACTGTCTAATGTATTATGATGTATAAGCTGTGTAACTCTGATAGTTGATGTATCTTATGTAATAACTTAAGTGATTAATATATTTTCCGCTATGAGATTCTGATGTTTTTGGTTCTTTCTTTTCTACCTTTTCTCTTTTCTATCCCTTTCTTTCTTAATAATGATGCGTCTTTCAGTGGAATGAGATTCGGGTCATCACAAAGTGGTATCAGAGCGCGAGGTTGAGTGAATACCTAGGCTTTGGAGTGATTTCTTTCTTGAGAGAGCGTACTCTTTAATTTATATATATATATATATATATATATATTTATATATCTACCTAATCTCTTGGGTTACATGTCTGGGTTTTCCAACATAAGTTCTAGAGGTAGGAGGGGTAGTGGTGTGTGTAGCATGACTACCACTAATGGAAGAGGCCATATGCTGAAGTTGGAAGAGTATCTGCTGAGGCTGTAGACCTAATACCACCTCGTGTAAGCCTTGCAGCTTGGTGTAAGGATTTCACCAATCTCGGAAGGAAGCCTTTTCAAATGATCGGAGTCCATCATTGAAGTGAAAGTTTGGTTATGCTTGTGTAAGCAGATTTTCTAGTGTTTGGATCTGTCGGATGAGCAGAAACGCGTGATAGGATC
The DNA here is from genome assembly GCA_030765085.1 of Allium cepa. NCBI lineage: Eukaryota > Viridiplantae > Streptophyta > Magnoliopsida > Asparagales > Amaryllidaceae > Allium > Allium cepa. The sequence goes on from CM060946.1 coordinate 275,344,385, forward strand.
TTCGTAACGTCAGGAAGGAGCAGCTGCATTGTGGGATGCATTAACCATGGATTTTCTCAAGAATGATTTGTTTTCTTTGGAGCCAGTTTAAGGAGGTATTTGAGGAGCAGTTGGCACCCACCACTGGGAAAACTCGACTGTATGGGAATTTTTCCGGATCTCAAGTAAGGGAGTTGTCTGTATTGGAGTATGAGACTAGGTCAATGAGTTGCCTCGCTTCGGACATGGTCTCATTGTCACCCATTAAGGAGAATGAGATGTTTGTGCTTGGTTTAAGGTCGAGTTTCTTAAGAAGATGTCTGCCCAGCTTGAAGGCTCTTTATGAAGTTGGTTGATGGTTTTGAAGTTCAAGGAGCTTATGGATAAGAAATTCTGGCGTTCGTGGCATCAATGCAGCTCAAAGATGTTTTGTGTGCTAGCAGAAGGTCTTCTGGCTAAGCAGCAGAGTGGATTCTTTTCTTCGATGGTTCGGAAATCTTTGTGTTTCTTATTTCAACAGCCCAGGCTTTCTGAAGCTCAGCAAAGCAGGGTGTTTGTTATTGGGTGGGCCACCAGCTTCGTCTGTAGGACAAGAATAAGCTGTTCTGATGTGTGAAGAGAGAACAGCTTCTTGGAATTGAACTGGGTAGGATCGTAGAAATGACTTGTGATTAGTTCAAAGAGATCATCTAAGTAGTCTTTTGTTTGGGACTGAGGCGTCTCAAGAGGATTTGGTGAAACGGCTTAGGATTTCGTGGAACTTCTATGTTTTCTCTTTTATGGACTTGATGAACCATTTTGTAGGATGTGTTGATCAAGATTTTGTTCATTTTCATCGACAGCATTCTCATCTACTCCAAATCAGAGTTGAGCAACGGAAGTGAGGCAGCAGTAGAGCAAGAGTGGAAGCAACTACAGACTCCTACGGGAAGTTCATTCGGGATCTGAAGGCTGAGATGTCTAGTGCACCTGTTTTGGTTATTCCGGATAAGTGAAGTAAGTTTGAAGTTGAAGACTTGTTTTTGATTAAGGTTTACTCAGGTCAAAGAAGCAGTAAGATTTGGTAAAACTGGAAGCTAGTTCCAAAGTATATTGGATCTTCTGTGTTCTTGTAAAGATAAGAGTGTTGGCCTCAGGATTGAATTGCCAGTTCGGATGCCTGGGATTCACATTGTATTTCACGTATCTTTGAGGAAGTACGTGTATGGTCCATCACTAGTCATGGAATAAGCAGTTCATAAGGATCTGGTGGTCGAGCTAGTTTTGTCTATGGTTTGATATCTTGTTCAGATTGTAGATCTAGATGAGTATGAGCTCAGGAACAGAGAGGTGCGGCTAGTTAGGATTTTGGAAAGAGACTATCCCAGTGATTATACCTTGAAACTCTAGATAGTATTAGATAGCCTATCCTGAATTGTGTCAGGATAATTAGGTTTGTTTGTTTAAATAAATTGGTTGCTATGGTTGTTAGTGTATAGCTGATATGTATGCTTTGCTATTTGGGAATATTACCTTTGTTATTAAATTATCTTTGCTTTTAAATTTCGGGGACGAATTATTTTAAGGGGGGAGGAATGTGATAACCCGAAATTTTAGGCGATAATAATTTAATAATCTTTGTTAATAAATATTTAAATTGATTTAATAATCTTCTTTTATAAATATTTAATTGGTAAATTTATCTCTTAAAGCTAATAAAAAGATATGTTTTCAAATGGTAATATATATGTATGTATATATTGTAATTTGAAGTGATGTTTTAAAATTCAATCTAATAGTTTTCAAAACTAATATTAAACTATTTTCTATTTATAATATATATATTTGTGTATATTGTAAAAAGAAAAGCTTTAGTTTGAAATTAACAATTAAAACCATGTTTTCAAATATATAAATTATGATTTGGTAAATTATGTTTGAGTTTAAATACCTTTCAAAAGCTGTTTAAAATTTAACCATACATTTCCAAAACATTTAAGGTTAATGTTTAGTTGTCCAAAAAGATATTTTTCTTAAATAAGATTTAATTAAACGTTTATTTCTTTTATTTTTAATATTCTTTCTTTTTAATTTTTAACTTGTATAAATATAATTTGAATATATATTTATAACCTTTACATATTAATATAAAACATAAGGAAAATATTTAATGTAAGGTTCAATTCTTTCTCTAAAAAAATTATTTAAACTAAAACGATTTATAAATATATATATATATATAAAAGTTTAATTATACTTCTTTTTAAATATATCATGATTTGTAAATATATATATATATATAAAACTATATAAACATAAGTAATATATATGTAGATATAAATCATAATTTATAAAATCATATTACATAAATATAAAAACTTAAGTAGTTTTAGAATATGGAGTTAAACACAAAATATCCCTTTAACATTTATAAGAAAATAAATCATGCAAAAATACATTTGTAAAGCTTTGAGTACATGTTAACAACATTTGTTAACCAAGTAACACATAAACTAACAAGTGGCAGTTATTTTCTTTAGTTTTGAAATATTTATAAATAGGTAGGATAAGAGAACTTGGAAATTTTATTTTAGTTCAAACATCTTTCTTCTCTTCTTCTAAACTAAAACTGAAAACCAAAATTCAAAAGAAATTCAAAACATACAAAGATTGAAACTTCAGCAATGAAACAATTTCATTTATTTCATCTTCAACCTGAGAAAGCATAACAACAGTAAGGATCAACTCAACATTTGGATGATTCAAGTGTCAGTTCTTAAAAAAGAAAACCCAATTAAATCAACATCAGCTTCTATTTCATCTTCCAAAGAATTCAAATCAAATGCAAGGTTCCATAATCAATACAACAAATTTCCTGATGATAAACAAGGACTGTTCTCTGTTTAAATTTCAAGTGAATGAAACCTCTTTTAAAAACAGTTTTAAAATTCTATGATTCACTTGATGTATATGATAAATTGTGTTGTGATGATGTATATTTGTTTATATGTTGTCTGTGAGTGCATGTTGAAAATATGAAATGTCTGTGTATTTATATAAGTTTCCTGTATATATACATCTTCTCTGTTCTCACTTACAGAGTCTAATTTTCTAATGAAAATTTCATATCTCTTCTTTCAAGCAAATTTAAGCTTGGATCTTTGAACAAAGTATGATTTTACTACATAATAACAAATCTAATAAGGGTTTTGAGAATTTTAATTTTGTAATTAATTCAAAAAATAGGGAAATATAGTGATGATCAGAAAAGGTCAAAAATCGATGTTTTTATTTTCAAGTTTTGATTTTAGAACTGATCCAATTTTGTAAATGATTAATTTACGAAGAACAATCACGATTTTTAAGGTAGTATTCATCGGGGAATGTCAAGATGATCGTATTTTGCTTATTTGTTGATTTTCGACGATCCATGGCGGATATGACGGCGTGCTTGGGCCTGAAGGTTGAGTGAGGATTGAGGATCACTGGAAAAATGATGCTCGAATTTGTTGGTCGACGGTGTGGCTAGGCGATGTCAGATTAGGGTTTAAGGACCTATATCTGTTGACGACATTGTCAAGGTTTGTGCGACGTTGATAGGGGACCGGGCTCGATCGCGAATAGTGGAAATGACGAGGGGGTATGTGATGTTGATCAAGGCAGAAGGGCAGGGCTTCGGTGGACGAGGTCGTCATCGACAAGGGGTTTTAATCGGTGGGGTTATTTCCAGTTTTTGATCTACATATCGTTTTGGATTCCCAGTCGAATCCGACCAAGCTGGGTGGTCGAAACACTAGGGTAGATTGTCATCGACTGGCGAAGATCGTCCGCAAGGAGTAGGTGGCGTTCCGATAGGTATGCACATGCATCGCGTATGTCTGGGTTTGTTTGATTTTTGGGGAAGAAGGATCTGACACGGGTCGAACTCGATGCATTTCTATGGTATTCTCGAAGAATGGGAGTTAGCATGTTTCGTTTGTGAGTTGCTCGAGTAAGGTCTCGGGGATCTCTAGGGTTAAGCTCGGGTTTTTCTGTCTGTAAAGAAATCTAGTTTCCAGATTTTAGATTGAAGTTTGAATAAGCCTTTAATCAAGTTTTTAAGTGTATGGATGGGTTTCAAAATAAATTTTGTAACCCGGTTTTGAATAATAAAGTTTTATCAAAACAAAATTTGTTAAACAAATTAAAGATTTAAGTATATTTGAAAATGAATTTGTTTTCCCAAGCAACATGTTTTAAACAAGTTTAAAACAAGTTTTAAAAGATTTAAATGATAAAGCAGTGTTTAAGTTTGTTTTGTTTTTAAAGAATTATACGCTAGGTTATTTTGTAATAAATTCCTAAGTTATTTTTGCCAAATATAATAAATGTTGAAATTAGAAATAATTAAGTAGGTGTATTAAATCTTAAATCAATCAAAAAGATCTCATTTGATTTTTATAAATTGATTTTAAGTATTAATTTAATAAGATTTATATAAGTGATTAATTAAGATAAAGGAATTATTTTTAATAATCAAGATTAATGAGGAATGATTAATTAGAGTAATTAATTAAAGGTTAATCACCTAATGAATTAATAAACATTAATTGTTGTTGTTAATAACGGATAATTACTTAGTATAAGTAATTAGTGGATAGTTAATAAATATAAATATAAAAGATCATGAACTAGAGATTATGAAATGATTAATTAATGTGATTAATTTAAGATAATTAATTAGATTAATTAATTAAGGATAATCATTTGTGGAATTGGTTAAGTATTAATTACGTAATGTAATTTACAAAGTATAATTACTTAATGTAATTTATAAAGTGTAATTACTTAGCGAGGTAATTAATGGGTAATTACTGGATATAATAATTGAAGGATAATTAATTAATGGAAGTAATTTAGGTTTAGTTACTATTTGTAATTAATAAGAAGAATAATTACTTAGTGGAAGTAATTAATGATTAATTACTTAGTATAAATAATTAAAGAATTAATTAATTTTAAGAAGTTAATTAATTAATGAAAGCAAATAAGGGTAGTTAATTACTAAATGTGATAAATCAAGGTTGATAAATGAAAGTGATTAATTAAAGATTAATTACTAAATGTGATTAATTAAAATAATAATTAATTAAAGAAGTAATTAGAGGACCTCTAGTTGTAATTAATGAAAGCAATTAAGGGTTGATTAATTAAAGAATAATTAATAACTAGTTATTATAGAATAATTAATTAATGTAATTAATCAAGGGTTAATGTAATTAATTATAGTTAATTAATTAATGGGAGTAACTAAAGGTTAATTACTGTAAATAGTTAAGGATAATTAATTTTTGTAATTAATTAAAGGCTAATTACTTAATGTATTAAAGAATAATTAATCAAGGATGATTAATTAAGATGGATAATTAAAGGATGATTAATTAATTGGTTTGTAATTAATCAATGTTATGTAAGCAAGACTTAATAGTAATTGAAGTAATAATTCATTAGGGATAATTAAATTAATTAGTAATTGTGTGATTGAGTAATCTTGCTTATGGATGGCTGAGTGATATTGAATGCTTTGAATTGTTTGTTATCTTTGATATGGGATATGTGCTGATCTATGATATGAGATGCTTTGATTGAATTGTGATGATATGGATCATCTATTTGTGATAATGTGAATTATCTATCTATGTGAATATAGATAATGAATTGAATTGTTTTAACTTAAAACAACTTGGACTAAAAAGAAGGCGTTTTGGATTTCGGTCAGACTGGGATCGGATTTCCAAATTTAGATATCCAAAACCACATCGATCCAAGTTAAATGATAGGTCGTGAATCTCAAGTGAAGTTCGAGATGAAGATTTAGAGTGTAAGGGCTATTGTCATTAACTCTGAGGGTGATTCCAAAATGAGTGTAACTAGATAGTGCCTTCGGTTTCGTTCGAACCCAGAACGAACTTGTGTGGATAGAATGCTTTTAGAACATCGTCATTGGAGGATGATGAGCATTCTAAGTTATGTGTTCTGAAAAGGTAACCATAGCCTTAAGCCTCATCAACTGGGAATGGCTAAAACAAGGGAGGTGCAGCAAGGCTAAGTGGGTAGCACCCAAGTAGGATGAGATTTTCCCTTGTCTAAAGGTCCCTTTTTATTCGGCAGTGTGGGCAGTTGGTCGCAACAACTGCTGGGGTTGTCTTTTTCAAGACTATCCAGTAAGGGATGGTTGCGGCCTTGTGTTGCAAGGGATTTAGGGTGGATCCTCGGTAATGGTGATCTGGGCCATGTACTATGACGGGCGGTACCTAAGTAGCCCTGCCATTGTATAGAATCCAATCTCCAATAAGTGCCGTACGTATTGATTGTGCCCAACTATGTTGGAACGTGAGATGTAAGCATTCCAGCAATTTCTGTATTTTACTTGAAAACCTTAGACCCTATTATAATATAATTGGATTTCCTACCAAATGTTTTGGTTATCGTAAGGTAAAAACTTTTTCGTATTTATGCGCGGGAAGTCTTACGAGATACCTTTTGTTTTCAAGGTTTTTCAAAGTTAAGCAACTTTAACCCGTTTACTCACACCAGACCTATGTCTGACTCTGAGTTTATTTTCTGTTTTATTAAACTCTTGGGTACTCAAATTTTTACAAGTAGCCAAGTGATTCAAGTTTTCTTTAACGGTTTCTAGCGGAGAATTGGAGCAGGAGGCTTCAGCGTGTAGATATATAGAGTTTCCGTTGTGTTGTATCTCTGTGATGGTGTTTGTATTGTACTGGAGTTGTATGATAAACGGGTCTTATAATTGTCTAATGTATTGTGTTGTATTAGTAGTGTAACTCTGATAGTTGATGTATCTTATGTAATAACTTAAGTGATTAATATATTTTATTCGTCCGCTATGAGATTCTAATGTTTTTGGTTTTCTTTTCTACCTTTTCTCTTTTCTATCCCTTTCTTTCTTAATAATGATGTGTCTTTCTATGGAATGAGAGGCGGGTCGTCACAGTGGTCTTATGAGATACCTTTATTTTTAAAAGGATTTTATAAGTATCCAATCAGTATGGTTTGAGCTTTCTCATGCTGGTTTACCAGACTGATCGAGGTGTTATTTTCCTATAATACTTAGGTCAAACTCAAGTACATTTCCAAGATTTAGCGATGGACGCTTGGTGGTTTAGAAGATGATGGATGCCTTCATGACCTGATGTATTTTATATTTCACTTTATTTCTTATTTCGTATTTGTAAAAAATTGTAAGGACAGAGTGTTAGAATTGTCCACGCTAATGATATGTTAGCTACTTTGATTGGTTATTTAAATAATAAAATTTTCTTTTGTAAAGGTCATTTTGATATTATATATTACTTGTCAAGATGTGAGATTTTGTTCTGTCTTTTACACAACAATCTGTCGTTTTGGCACTCAGATACTCGGCCCGTGAACACAATGGATGTATTAGGGTTGATTTTATGGATCGAAAAGGCAGGTCGTTATAGTGATCCAAAAGAGAGGGCAACATTAGCATTCATCGGAGGGCTTATGCTAGAATCCATGTTGAGATTCGAGATCTGTTCGATATGCTCGAATCCTTGTAGAGATTCGTGATCCGTTTGAGATGCCGGAATCCGTTTGGGGACTCGTTTTCTTTTCGGATGGTGAAGACTCGTGCGAATGTGTTGAATGTGACTTTACCATCGGGAAATGACTAAAAGTAGAGTAGGATGAATAGCCGTGAAGGGTTTAGCAAACCTTATAGGATATATAAATTCCATGTCTAAATGAACCATGTTTGGATATGATAATATGCTTGTTTGGATGCATAAATAATTCGCGTTTAATACACGTCGAATATCACTAAGGAAATCACTTTCCTTTAATAAATGAAATGGTGTATATGAGATTGTTAAACCTCTTTAAAATAGTTTAAAATGATTTAGAAGTGTTTTATCAACATTTAAAAGCATTTCAACAAAGTTTGGAAAGTATATGAAAGTTGAGTTAAAATATGCGCGTTGCGTAATGGCAGTTCGCGATCTTGCACCATAAAAGTTTAAACCATGTATACGATGGAATCAGAGTCAGAATTCTTTGATATGAATTTTTTTTTGAACTTTTATAATCATAATTTTCAAAAAAAAGGATCGAGATTTTGTTTAGTAGATTTTGAAATATGAGCAAATCAAGTTTTTGAAATAATCGCGATTTAGCAGTTCGAAAATCACAACGATAAATTCTTTAAAATCAATATTTTAATTCTTTAAAAATATGGAATAAATTCTATAAATATTCTATGATTTTTTAAAAGACGTTTGAGTTGTAAAAATGAATTTCTAAATGATCAAAAGTAGTTTTGATTAAATAAGCCTTAAAAGCACTATTCGTAGCACTTTTTACCATACTTTTAATTACTTTTGAAATATGGCTGTAAACTTAAGTATTCTTTCTCAAATGTTATGTAAATATTTTCAAATAATTAAGTACTTTAAAGATGATTTTGAGGTTTTATAATTATTTTAAAAGAGTTTAGATTAATGATTTAAAGAAAAGCGATTATAATCAAGTGATTTAATCTTGGCTCTGAAAGCCGATGAGAAGATTCGATTTTTCTATTCATGAGATTCAAATGTGAGATTCTTAAACTAAGGAGATGCTCAGGAATAACCAGTGCCTTGGCTCACCTGGCCACTTTTTTTGGACGAGGGATAGATAAGGTCGAAATGTCGGAAACGAGGCTAGTATAGAAGATTTAATTTTTCCAAATTTAATTCAACTTGGATTATGTAGAAATAATCTTGTTATACTTGGTATCAAATTCTAAGGGGGGAACTCGTACTATCCATGTGAATTTAAATGGTGATTCCATTGCTATTCGATGGATAGTAAAGGTTTAATACGAAAATTGATATTGTGTAGAATTAGTACAATTTCTACCAACTCTTTTTACTCAAAAAGGTTTTGAAATGTGATTTTTGAGAAATGATTTTGATTTGATATTTTCAAAGTTAAAGAGTGGTTTAATGATTCTATATATAAGGGCAAAGAATATGATTTAAAGATTTATATCTCTAAAAGAGATATTTTATTTGATAAAAGATATTAATAAATGAAATGATAATTACCCTCAAACTTAACATCTTTTCATCGATGATTGGTTTGAAGGAACCTGTATCAGATTTGGGTGATTCGTATTTGAAAACCACTTTGAATCAATTTACGCGTTCGAAGGTAAAGACATGGGATGATAATAAATTAGAAGATGGAATGTAGGGCCGCTTGTCACTTACACATGGGATGAAATTTCACATATCATATACATGTGGCAGTTGTATCTTCATTTGATCTTTGATGCAAGGGCTGCTTGCTACTAATCCTATAGGTGATTCCCGACAGGGTATTATAGAAGAGTTCCTTTGCTTTGTCCTATTCCATGATAGCTTGTATGGACGAATGTCTGACATTGCATTTTAAAATACACATACATTGATTTTTACAAACGTACATCTGTTTGGTGGTGTAGGTGGTAAATCTCCATACTTAACACCATTCTTTGAGACGTACGAGCTCAGAGGTTGAACATTTATGGAAATCAATAGTGTGCGATAGAATTGGTAATGTGGCATTCAAAGTGAAATGTGCAATGTAAAAGGTAATTGTTACCTCAAATCTCATCACCCGAAAATTGCTTAAATAGGGCATGCCGTAAGGCTATTTGGTTCACAACCATTAGGGTATGGCCATCACCTTTGTAGATTAACCTATATATCAGGTATGTTGTGTATACTAAGCAAGTTCTTGGATAGGTTGGGAATAACCGGAGTGATGTCATATTCAGTTCTATCCGCCGCCAGATGGGTCTTCGGGTAGGTCGGTCTTGCCAGGTGTAGAGATTTCAAAGGTGTTGATCCTCGGTACATCCCACTAGAGATGTATTGCATGGAAGGTAGTTCCTTACCTGCCATTATATGGAAATCCATTCTCCAGTAAGTGCCTTCAGACTTGATTGTAGAACATATTATGCTGAATTTAATCAATATACCAATTTTGGCTAAGATTATATAAGTTTACTTGAAAAGTGTTTCCAAAAGAATGTCATTAAAAATAATTTTATCAGATTTTGCGTAGTAAATATTTTGGTTATCATAAGGTAAAAATACGTTCCATATTTGTGTGCGGTGTGGTCTAATGTGATACCCTTTGTTTTCAAATATTTGTATTTTGAGTTTCTCACACTAGTCCTACGACTAATCCGAAGTTTATTTTCTTTTTCCTTAAACTCTGGGTACCCTATTTTTCCGGGTAGCCAAGTAGTCAGGTTTAGCTTGGAGCATTGTAACGGAGCTTAAAGTTTAGAGCTGAAAATGTTCCTATAGATAGTTCTCTATTTCCAATTCCGCTGCATTAGTTTATTGATTTTATTCAGCAATTATAAGGACATAGATTTATAACTGTCCAAGACGATTTACAGAATAGACTCTGATAAATGTATTTAAAATTTCCGTTGTATATATATGTGTGTGTGTATATATATATATTGAAATAATATATGTTACTCCATTCGTGTAAGATTCTATCATGCCTTAATTTTCTTTTACCCTATGATAATCTGCCTCTTTGGCACTTGGATTTGTAGCACATGAATACCGATGATGTACTAGTGTCGATTTTTAAGGATCAAGGAGGTAGGTCGTCAGACTAATGCAACGATATGTAGATGGCACAATAGTTGAGCTAATTTCCTAATATGAAAAATAAGTATTGGATAATAGTATTGTCATTTCGGTGTTGGATCCAATAAGCACACAGAGGAAGAAATTGGTAGATTTCGAAAAAAATCCATTATAGGATCTTTAATAGGCTTATGTAGTCTAATCATTTAAAACTTTTCCATATTTTACTTAAATAAAATTAATATTTCATTTAATTCCATAAGTAAAATGATTTATAAATTTAATTTGAATTTAAATATGTAATGTTGAATATATCAAAAACATTCATGTGTGTATAATGCAAGCGCGACATATAACTAGTGTATACACTATAGGAAAAACACATCAAACGATAGATATGCTGCGTTGGTTGATTGCGTATCTATCTGTCATTAAATCTCACGCCATCTAATTGCACATTAGACCATAGATATTCCCCGTTGTCTGATATGCATTAACATAACAAAAAAACCATATATAGTCTGATGTTATAGTATCATTACTAGAATTCCCTATTAGACAATATATAAATATTGACCAATATGAACAATTATTCACATAATGAAATAAACATTTTCAGAATGAAATAAATGAATCGCAATTTTATTCAAACAAATATTTTATTTCAAATCAAATTCAAATACAATACAACTCCCACTTTACTTTACTTACATTTTCAAATACAATACAACTTTCATTATCGCTCTCATGTATACAATTTTTCTATACACTCTCGTATACAAATATTTTTACTCGCATTCACTCGAGTTTGTCTTTGATGTTGATCTTGATTAATTTGCTTGCTCCAGCTTGTGTCCAACCGTCTCTATACCAGACCAATAACCAACGCAGTAAAATGGAAAAGGAAACAAACCTAAATTGCAAAAATGAAATTTGAATATTAATATTGTCTCGGTTTGTAGGTTTGTTTCTCTTCATGTTTTAGATAGGGATAAATATATCTATACATGGACAATTTCACAGTGTATCGCTATGAATATCACAATGCCGTGTATCGATTAAATCTCATAGGCTGTTGCAAAGGTGTAACGACCTGCCTTTTTGGACATTTTAAGAAGACACATGCGTTAGACTCAAACCATTCAAAAGGAAAATTGTTATGAGGCAAATAAGAAAAAGAAAAGAAAGAAAGAAAAACAAATACAGAATCTCGCAGCGAAATGACAAAATATAATAACCAAATAAACAGTTCATGAAGCTATTTACAAATAACATTTGGTTACACTTTTACAATACAGATCAGAGTTACATACGATAAGAATAAATAAATAACAAATAAATGCAGCAGAAAAATATAATGTAGTGGAATACATATCATGAATAATAATAGCATAAATCCTTCGTCTTCATCCTCCAGAAAGAAGTCTTCGATAAAATGAAAAGCTTAAACTGACTCGAGGGAATTGAAAAGACAAAACACTCGAGTCAGAACTAGAAGATCTTATGTAAGTTAAATCAACAGTAAATAAATATGAGTGTAACGGCGTCAGAGATGTTTACAGGGTTTGACATCTCCTATCCAGTGTCTACCGTGAGTGCAATAACTTAAGAGATGTTTGAGATTACCATCTCTTAAGGATCCGTCAAACTGTCATCTATGTAGTATAATACACTATTATTATAGTGTCCACAGTAAAGTAAAGTATTAAAATAGCGTTAAGGCATTATCCATATTCCCCTTAACACATTTTTATATATTCCCATAGTCTATATAGTACCGTAATTCCTCGCATACTAGAGGGCTATTAGAGGGCACTCCACATGTATGGTACAAACCAAACTCGTAAAAGGCGTGATAGGGCATGTGAACTCCTCAAACATATCTCATTTTATTCCATTTCTCATTTCATATCTTGAAAGAAAGAATTTTTTATTATTAAATACATCAAGTATTTGTTGCCATTTTATTTTCCAAACCAATCAAAATCTTACCTTTTATTGCATAGCCTCTTTATCACTTACCTTAGCCATTCATTCCTTTAATCTAGCCATGAATTTCTCTTGCCTATCACGCATAAAAACTTCCCAAAACTTCTCATTATCATTTGCATGAAAGAAAATTATATTCAAGCTCTAGATCCATGGCTTCTCTTCCCCTTCTTTCTTTTTCTCTTTTTGTTTCTTCTTTGTTCTTCATGCTTATACTCAGCCTCTGGCCTCTAGCACACCTCTAACCATCATGACCAAGCAATATAAGATGATGGTTGAAACCATATGTGGTGTAACCAAGCCATTGGATGATTAAGGCAAGTTATGTCACTTTGATACATTTATTTTTCCAGTGTTTTAACATCTATTGTTTTATATTGAATCATATTCTTATGTATGTAATATTTGTGTAACGACCCAGAATTTTTAATAATTAAAATTTGAATATTTAATTTATTTTAAATATTAATAAGTGAATTTATAAGTCGAATAAATTTTTATTTGAATTATTGGATTTAATTGAATAATTAAATCGATAGTTTAATATGTTAAATTATGGAAATAATTGAAAATTGGGTTAAATATGATTGAAAATGATTTGTAAAATTTTATTTTATCATATGGAAGTTAGAACAATATTTTAGAACTTTTAAAATCGAATTTAAAAGTTAATTTGTGAAAATTGAATATTTTAATATTTAAATCGACTAGTGAAAATAGCCAATTTTTGAACAGTCTCAGAATTGAACGAAACCAGTTCCATTGGATCCGTAATGGTTAGTTATTACCGGATTTCAAATTTCGTGTCAATCGGAGTTATCGTTTGATCGTGGCAGCTCGAAACGCATCGATTTATTTTTAATTTAAATTTGGCGAGCTAAAATAGCCATTTTTCAAAAAGTCTCGGATTTCGACGAAACCAGTTTCATCGGATCCGTAATGTGATATTATTGTATGGTTTCAAATTTCAAGTCAATTGGATTTACCGTTTGTCCGGTACAAATTAAAACGCCTAGAAATCGACTTAAATCGGTTTAATTTAAATTGAGCGTTTGTTGCCATAACTCGCACATACTTCCGAATTAGCTTCCGAAACCTGTTCCATTGTGTCCGGAACGCGGGGTAAACCTTAGGAACGTCAGTTTCGGCGCGTAAATCGGAGTTTGGAATTTCCGGATGAATAGTGTCGATCGATTTTTCTATAAATACACCCCCTACCCTTCATAAATTAAAAAAATAAAATAAAACCCTAAATTACAAACCCTAGCCGCCACCCCATTAACTGATGGCCAGAAATGCACGAAATTTTTCCCCTTTGATCTCTCAATCCATCAAGTTTTGGCTAAAACTTTCAACATGAAAGATGTAGAGGGCAACACGAACTACAAGATCAACGGTGGAGATCGCGAATGGAGCTATAGATTGGGAGATATGGGGCCGCGTTCTCTACAGCCTTTGCATGCATTTCGAGGGCCAATCAAGGGCCGAGCTCCACGTGCTTCAGGCCGAATATAGTGGAGGTCGAGAGCTTCAAGATGGTGGTGGTTTGATCGTGTATAGTCGAGTATTGGTGGAGTATTATTAAACCCTAGTTCAAGCTATTGGGTTCGGTTGTATATTGGTGCGGCCTGGAGATGATAACGAGGGGGAAGAAGAAGGGATGGGGGGCTGTGATCAGGTTGGAGGTGGATCCTAAGGCCTGGATTGCTTAGGGTATAAAATTAAAAAGGATTTGTAAATTTGTTTATATAAATCGTGTACAAACTTGTAAAATACATAACTTTTTCATACGAGGTCGAAAACGCGCGAAACCAGTTGCGTTGGAATCGTATGGACGAGCACTACGCGATGAAGTTGGTTTGGATTCGTTTGGAGTTAGTGAGAATTTTGGGTAAAATTAAACGTCCGTTTAATTTTATTCGAAATAAATCGCTAAAACGGAATTTAAATCAAGGTGAGAACTTCTCACTCAATCGAATAGGTTTCGATTTTATTTTAAATAGTTAGATTTAAAATATTTGAATGCATGTTTGAATGATGATTGTTATCTATTGATTGTTAAAATAGACATTATACGCCATTAGTAAGCGGATGTTATTTATTAAAAACATATACCGCGAGTATTTCATAAACAGTGAAATTGGTATTATATATAATATCAATATATATATATATATATTGGCATATGTATATATTGCAGTTGTTGATTCCCCGCATTTTTTAGCGGATGAGACCCTATTGCGCCGTTATTAAGCGGATAATATTTAATAAGAACATATACCGCGATAATTTCGTACTGGAGCGAAATTGGTATTGTGCTAATGTTTTTGGATGCAGGAAAACAGGTTGGAGGGATCCAACTGGATTCCTCAACAGTTTTTATTTGATTTCAGATATTTTGATATTTGATTGATTATCATATCGATATATGATATCGTTGTTGTCGTGATTGACTGTTTGGTATGTAGCATCAATGGACCAAATTTGGAACTTTAAAAATGATTTTTAAAGTTGATTTTTGAGAATATACTATATTTTGGAATTGATCCATTATAAATAAATAAACGTTATAATTTTTAAAGTTATAAAAATTATGATTTTTAAGAAATATAGTTGAAAGCTGATTTTTTTGAAAATAAGGAATTAGTGACTTTATAAAATAGTTAAATTGGGATTTCTGAAATAATTGTGAAAAGTTTAAATATAGGATTTATAAAATTTAATTGTTTTATGAATCAAAATGGTAAAATAATCGTTTTATAAGCATTTGACTTATAATATGAACTTTTAGTTTATGATTGAGTTATAAACTGGAATAGGTTAATAAAAGAATTTATAAAAAGGAAGTTTTTATAAATAAATAGAAATGGAATTTATAAACGTTGTTTTATAAATTCGCAAATGACTTATTTTGACAAGAAAATTTGTTGAAACCTATAAGTGGAGTTATATTCACGTTTTTGACTGTGAATAATACTTTAAAATAAAATGAATAAAAGGATGAAATTGTTAATGAAGTATATTCACGTTTTTGAATAGTGAATAAGATGTTAAAGAAATTGTTTTGAATGTGATATTTCAAATAGAATTAAAACGATCTAACGATGTTTTAAAAGGTGTTGAGATTCGAAACCATAGATTTCAACATTCATTGTTGAAATAGACGTTTTCGAGAAATAAAAGGAAATAGTGGACTATAACACCGTTGTTATAGTAAATGATTTCCGAAAGGAAATGTTTTGTATAGTATTGGGATTTATATATCTATTTTAATTTCGAATCCCTATACTAGTGATTTTGGGTTGTCGTAACGATGTTTTACGTAACATTCGTTTTGGCCCAAATAAATATGTTTAAGAGAATGATTTCCTTAAAGAATGAAATATATACTTAATCTCGATTTAAGTATATTGAATATTTTCTAAGTGTTGAAAATAAATAAAATTTGTGAATTACTTATGAATAAATAAGTATGGAAATGTTTTTCCAATATGAAATGAAACGTTTAGAGAATTTATCTTTTTGAAGATAAATTGAAATGAATAATTGAAATCGAATATTCATTGATATTTTGGAATAATAAATTCACTAAGGAATTTATAAAGGAAAGGAGAATTTGTTTAAAAGTAAATATTGATTTATTTTTGAAGAATTGAAATTATATATCTAGTGAAGATATTTTGGAAAATAAATAATTTGGAAAATTATTTGGAAACTGGTGATGTGTGCATATCCAGTGATAGTTCAATAACCGACTATCAATATTTCCCTTTGAATGGGTAATTGATGTGATTTGTTTGAATGTGAATGCCACACTTATTTTTGAATAAGCGCTCACTATTCGGGTTAACCGGGAAAGGACCATGGGGTCGTATAACCCATTCCGAATATGTGATACGTCGTTGTGAATTGCATTGAAGATCGGTGTTGAAGACCCGGTATTGCGAGAGCGATAGGATGACCTGTCGATTGTCTCTGCACTGAGTTGCAGCGGTATAGAGACTCCTTAAGTGATGGGAAATCCGATCAGGATTGTGAATGTCCGGATTGCAAGGACTTCTTTGTAAGTGCCTTCGGTTTTGTTCGATCCCGGAACAGACTTGTATGGATTGTATGTCTGACATTACAAGTTGAGATATAAAGCCGATTTCTTTCAAATATATTTCTGTTGGTGGCGAAGAATTTATTCTTTTAGCTTAACACCCTTCTCTGAGACGTACGAGCTCAGAGGTTATGTAGTTGAATGTTATCAGCGATATATTCCCAATTTGGTAATGTGACATGCTGAGTGTTGCTGAAATGATCATTGTGTTGATTATTGTGATAGGATCGTTTATTTGATCGTCTATCTTGGTGATCATTGTGTTGATCATTTGTTGACCCAAAGCATGGCTTTTGTATAAAGTATGTTTTTGTGGACGTGACTTCGTCGAACCTCACACCCCGGAAATGGTCAAAACAGGAAAGATGCGGCAAGGTTATGAGGGGTAGCACCCTTTAGGGTATGTACATTTCCTTCTGGATAGAGGTGGTATCATGGTATGGAGCCCAGATATTTAACCTATGTGGTTACTGCGAATTTATTACTTTGTGGTTGTTGGTTATCGGGATCCCGTGAGAAAGGTCGTTTACGATCGGGGAATGGCGTGCTCGTGTCAGTAGTTACCCAGTTAGGGGTAACCCGGCCTTGTGTTGGCAGAGTTCCGGTTTGGTTCTCGGGGATGTCTTTCCAGAGGCATTCTCATGTGGCAATGGGAAGTTCCTTGGCCTGACCATTTGTTGGAAATCCAAAGAAACAATACGTGACTTGTACGGTTTTAGTTGTATAACCTGCTATGGAATGTGGCGGTAACCTGCTATTGAACATAGTTAGCTATAGTAGGCATAGTTCGAAATGTCTATGCTGGCTAAGATTTATATTCTACTTTCGAAATGAATTTTTCTCTACACTATGCACTAGTAATAATATCAAATGTTATTTTAAATGCGTATCAAGCATCTTTGACTATCATAAGGAGAAATCTCCTCCGATTCTGCGTTTGCATGTGTGTGTGTGCGGGAGGCCTTATGGTAGTCTCATTTTTAAAAGCATTGCGAATTGAATTTAAAAGTATTCCTCTATTTTGATTTTAAAGATAAATAAACTGTTTTGAGTTCTCACACCAGTCACATGACTGACTTGGAGTTTATTGTTTTCCTTCCTAAACTCTGGGTGCCCACCAATTTCCACACGGGCAGTCAAGAGTTAGGTTTATCAGGATATTCTGGATATTCAGGAGTTGCTGGAGGCAAGCTGGATGGCATGGCGTATTACTAGTATATAGTATTTCTTTTTCCGCTGCATTGTTTGTTGATGTATGTTGTTGTACACTCTTATGATATGATGAAATGAAATGTAATGTAATGTAATAACCGATATAGTTCTTTGTTTAAAGATTTTTCATTTATTATTATATGTTGTTCCGCTGCGAATTGTGAGATTCTGATGTTGTTCTTGTTTTCTGTTCTGTTTCTATGTTCTCTATTCTCTTTTTCTTTCTGTTCCGTTTTATTTTCTCTATGTTTCCTCGCTATTCTTCTTTCTGTTCTATTTTAAAATTTTCTATTTTCTTTCCTCTCCATTTTCTATTCTCTCTAATTTCTATTTTCTATCTTCTTTTCCCTATCTAAATTCTCTTCTTCTCTTCTTTTCTTTCCTTTTCTTTTCTTAAATTCTTTTTAAAAACCCATAACTATTCGGTTTTTCGGCAACGAAAAACCGAAGCATTACATTTGGTATCAGAGCTTATGGTTAAGCGACAACCATGGTTCTGTTGGGTATTACTCATTAGAGATAGAGTCAGTAGTACTCTAGATTGAGTTTGAGTGTAATAATAGCTATGAGAGCGTATTTGTTAGTGAATATAAAATTGTTTTATATTGTGATGATTGGTTTATTGAGTGGCATATGAACCTTCGTCAGCACGGTATGTACAACTATGCCGAAGGGGTTTCTAAACACTTGAATAGAACAATTCGGCATAGTATTGCTTTAAATTGGGTAAATGAAATAATTTTACCTTGATTATATTTTATATATAAAGAAATAATTTTTCAGAATTATTTAAGTGTATATAAATTGATTGTTAGGTTGTTTGAATAATCTAAATAAAGGAATTGTATAAGTGAAAAGAATTATAAGAGTTAAATTATAATTAAAGTGATTTACAATTGTGAAATAAACTTATTTATATGAGAAGTGAAACTATATGAATATATATTTATGAATATGAATTGTAAATAAAAATGAATGTGAACTAAAGTTATATAAATGAAATTCAACTTTTGTAAATTGAATTGAATGAATGGATTGAATATTAATCAATTAAATGTGAATTAAGTTGATATGAGATAATGAATATAAGTGTAATTCATTAAAATCTAATGTTATTAGAAAGTTGAATAATTGAATGAAAATCAATTAAATTAAACCAATTGTAAGCAAAGGAATTTGGTTGTAATTAATATTCATTGATTGTTATATAATTGTTAGTTGATTGTATATAATTCATTAAGTGTTAATGAAATTGATTTAATAAAATTGAAAGCTAAAGTAATTGAAATTCAATCGGAAGTTAAGTGAATCTTAAAAGAATTTAATTTGATTTGGAAGTGAACCAACTTGAATATGAATTAGTGAATATGAACTAATTGAAAATGAATGTTAATAAGAACATCCGCTGTAAATGAATCAAATGTGATTAAATTGAAAACCAATTCATTGAATATTAATGAAAATATGAATGAATGTTTATTGGTTATGAATGTTAGTTGGTTGATGTTTGCATTTGTTGTTTTGTTTCATTTGCTATGTTGACATATATAGTTATTATGTTACTATATGTTGTATATTGATACTATTGTCATATATGCATGTTCTCATGTTGTTTGTTGAGTAATTAGTAGGTGCGGATCACGTTTGCTTCGCATTTGGAGCTCGCTTTTGCGCTATATTAGCCGTATATGCTTGCTAATAAAAATATAAGGTACATGTCTCGGATTACATACCGTACTTTTACACTTTTTTCCCTTCGGGATGCCTCATTACTTGATGAGATGTATATTTGTGATATATATACTGTCATTTTTTTTTCGGATCGAGCCGCGCAAAGGAGACTATGGCGAATTTTTCCGAAAATTTAAGGCGTTAGAATTTTTTTTTGAGAAAATTGGAAAATTTTGAAAACTTTAACTTTGATTTAGAATTGAAAGTTAAATGATATAGTTTGGTTTTGAAAAAGATAACTAAGTATGATTTTGAAAACTTAGTAAAGTTTTGTAAGAAGTTTAAATTGTTTTGGGAAAATTAATAGATTCTGTAACTTTTCTTACTTAATAATTTCGAGGACGAAATTCTTTTAAGTGGGGAAGATTGTAACGACCCAGAATTTTTAATAATTAAAATTTGAATATTTAATTTATTTTAAATATTAATAAGTGAATTTATAAGTCGAATAAATTTTTATTTGAATTATTGGATTTAATTGAATAATTAAATCGATAGTTTAATATGTTAAATTATGGAAATAATTGAAAATTGGGTTAAATATGATTGAAAATGATTTGTAAAATTTTATTTTATCATATGGAAGTTAGAACAATATTTTAGAACTTTTAAAATCGAATTTAAAAGTTAATTTGTGAAAATTGAATATTTTAATATTTAAATCGACTAGTGAAAATAGCCAATTTTTGAACAGTCTCAGAATTGAACGAAACCAGTTCCATTGGATCCGTAATGGTTAGTTATTACCGGATTTCAAATTTCGTGTCAATCGGAGTTATCGTTTGATCGTGGCAGCTCGAAACGCATCGATTTATTTTTAATTTAAATTTGGCGAGCTAAAATAGCCATTTTTTCAAAAAGTCTCGGATTTCGACGAAACCAGTTTCATCGGATCCGTAATGTGATATTATTGTATGGTTTCAAATTTCAAGTCAATTGGATTTACCGTTTGTCCGGTACAAATTAAAACGCCTAGAAATTGACTTAAATCGGTTTAATTTAAATTGAGCGTTTGTTGCCATAACTCGCACATACTTCCGAATTAGCTTCCGAAACCTGTTCCATTGTGTCCGGAACGCGGGGTAAACCTTAGGAACGTCAGTTTCGGCGCGTAAATCGGAGTTCGGAATTTCCGGATGAATAGTGTCGATCGATTTTTCTATAAATACACCTCCTACCCTTCATAAATTAAAAAAAAAAAAACCCTAAATTACAAACCCTGGCCGCCACCCCATTAACTGATGGCCAGAAAAGCACGAAATTTTTCCCCTTTGATCTCGCAATCCATCAAGTTTTGGCTAAAACTTTCAACATGAAAGATGTAGAGGGCAACACGAACTACAAGATCAACGGTGGAGATCGTGAATGGAGCTATAGATTGGGAGATATGGGGCCGCGTTCTCTACAGACTTTGCACGCATTTCGAAGGCCAATCAAGGGCCGAGCTCCACGTGCTTCAGGCCGAATATAGTGGAGGTCGAGAGCTTCAAGATGGTGGTGGTTTGATCGTGTATAGTCGAGTATTGGTGGAGTATTATTAAACCCTAGTTCAAGCTATTGGGTTCGGTTGTATATTGGTGCGGCCTGGAGATGATAACGAGGGGGAAGAAGAAGGGATGGAGGGCTGTGATCAGGTTGGAGGTGGATCCTAAGGCCTGGATTGCTTAGGGTATAAAATTAAAAAGGATTTGTAAATTTGTTTATATAAATCGTGTACAAACTTGTAAAATACATAACTTTTTCATACGAGGTCGAAAACGCGCGAAACCAGTTGCGTTGGAATCGTATGGACGAGCACTACGCGATGAAGTTGGTTTGAAGTCGTTTGGAGTTAGTGAGAATTTTGGGTAAAATTAAACGTCCGTTTAATTTTATTCGAAATAAATCGCTAAAACGGAATTTAAATCAAGGTGAGAACTTCTCACTCAATCGAATAGGTTTCGATTTTATTTTAAATAGTTAGATTTAAAATATTTGAATGCATGTTTGAATGATGATTGTTATCTATTGATTGGTAAAATAGACATTATACGCCGTTAGTAAGCGGATGTTATTTATTAAAAACATATACCGCGAGTATTTCATAAACAGTGAAATTGGTATTATATATAATATCAATATATATATATTGGCATATGTATATATTGCAGTTGTTGATTCCCCGCATTTTTTAGCGGATGAGACCCTATTGCGCCGTTATTAAGCGGATAATATTTAATAAGAACATATACCGAGATAATTTCGTACTGGAGCGAAATTGGTATTGTGCTAATGTTTTTGGATGCAGGAAAACAGGTTGGAGGGATCCAACTGGATTCCTCAACAGTTTTTATTTGATTTCAGATATTTTGATATTTGATTGATTATCATATCGATATATGATATCGTTGTTGTCGTGATTGACTATTTGGTATGTAGCATCATTGGACCAAATTTGGAACTTTAAAAATGATTTTTAAAGTTGATTTTTGAGAATATACTATATTTTGGAATTGATCCATTATAAATAAATAAACGTTATAATTTTTAAAGTTATAAAAATTATGATTTTTAAGAAATATAGTTGAAAGCTGATTTTTTTGAAAATAAGGAATTAGTGACTTTATAAAATAGTTAAATTGGGATTTCTGAAATAATTGTGAAAAGTTTAAATATAGGATTTATAAAATTTAATTGTTTTATGAATCAAAATGGTAAAATAATCGTTTTATAAGCATTTGACTTATAATATGAACTTTTAGTTTATGATTGAGTTATAAACTGGAATAGGTTAATAAAAGAATTTATAAAAAGGAAGTTTTTATAAATAAATAGAAATGGAATTTATAAACGTTGTTTTATAAATTCGCAAATGACTTATTTTGACAAGAAAATTTGTTGAAACCTATAAGTGGAGTTATATTCACGTTTTTGACTGTGAATAATACTTTAAAATAAAATGAATAAAAGGATGAAATTGTTAATGAAGTATATTCACGTTTTTGAATAGTGAATAAGATGTTAAAGAAATTGTTTTGAATGTGATATTTCAAATAGAATTAAAACGATCTAACGATGTTTTAAAAGGTGTTGAGATTCGAAACCATAGATTTCAACATTCATTGTTGAAATAGACGTTTTCGAGAAATAAAAGGAAATAGTGGACTATAACACCGTTGTTATAGTAAATGATTTCCGAAAGGAAATGTTTTGTATAGTATTGGGATTTATATATCTATTTTAATTTCGAATCCCTATACTAGTGATTTTGGGTTGTCGTAACGATGTTTTACGTAACATTCGTTTTGGCCCAAATAAATATGTTTAAGAGAATGATTTCCTTAAAGAATGAAATATATACTTAATCTCGATTTAAGTATATTGAATATTTTCTAAGTGTTGAAAATAAATAAAATTTGTGAATTACTTATGAATAAATAAGTATGGAAATGTTTTTCCAATGTGAAATGAAACGTTTAGAGAATTTATCTTTTTGAAGATAAATTGAAATGAATAATTGAAATCGAATATTCATTGATATTTTGGAATAATAAATTCACTAAGGAATTTATAAAGGAAAGGAGAATTTGTTTAAAAGTAAATATTGATTTATTTTTGAAGAATTGAAATTATATATCTAGTGAAGATATTTTGGAAAATAAATAATTTGGAAAATTATTTGGAAACTGGTGATGTGTGCATATCCAGTGATAGTTCAATAACCGACTATCAATATTTCCCTTTGAATGGGTAATTGATGTGATTTGTTTGAATGTGAATGCCACACTTATTTTTGAATAAGCGCTCACTATTCGGGTTAACCGGGAAAGGACCATGGGGTCGTATAACCCATTCCGAATATGTGATACGTCGTTGTGAATTGCATTGAAGATCGGTGTTGAAGACCCGGTATTTGCGAGAGCGATAGGATGACCTGTCGATTGTCTCTGCACTGAGTTGCAGCGGTATAGAGACTCCCTAAGTGATGGGAAATCCGATCAGGATTGTGAATATCCGGATTGCAAGGACTTCTTTGTAAGTGCCTTCGGTTTTGTTCGATCCCGGAACAGACTTGTATGGATTGTATGTCTGACATTACAAGTTGAGATATAAAGCCGATTTCTTTCAAATATATTTCTGTTGGTGGCGAAGAATTTATTCTTTTAGCTTAACACCCTTCTCTGAGACGTACGAGCTCAGAGGTTATGTAGTTGAATGTTATCAGCGATATATTCCCAATTTGGTAATGTGACATGCTGAGTGTTGCTGAAATGATCATTGTGTTGATTATTGTGATAGGATCGTTTATTTGATCGTCTATCTTGGTGATCATTGTGTTGATCATTTGTTGACCCAAAGCATGGCTTTTGTATAAAGTATGTTTTTGTGGATGTGACTTCGTCGAACCTCACACCCCGGAAATGGTCAAAACAGGAAAGATGCGGCAAGGTTATGAGGGGTAGCACCCTTTAGGGTATGTACATTTCCTTCTGGATAGAGGTGGTATCATGGTATGGAGCCCAGATATTTAACCTATGTGGTTACTGCGAATTTATTACTTTGTGGTTGTTGGTTATCGGGATCCCGTGAGAAAGGTCGTTTACGATCGGGGAATGGCGTGCTCGTGTCAGTAGTTACCCAGTTAGGGGTAACCCGGCCTTGTGTTGGCAGAGTTCCGGTTTGGTTCTCGGGGATGTCTTTCCAGAGGCATTCTCATGTGGCAATGGGAAGTTCCTTGGCCTGACCATTTGTTGGAAATCCAAAGAAACAATACGTGACTTGTACGGTTTTAGTTGTATAACCTGCTATGGAATGTGGCGGTAACCTGCTATTGAACATAGTTAGCTATAGTAGGCATAGTTCGAAATGTCTATGCTGGCTAAGATTTATATTCTACTTTCGAAATGAATTTTTCTCTACACTATGCACTAGTAATAATATCAAATGTTATTTTAAATGCGTATCAAGCATCTTTGACTATCATAAGGAGAAATCTCCTCCGATTCTGCGTTTGCATGTGTGTGTGTGCGGGAGGCCTTATGGTAGTCTCATTTTTAAAAGCATTGCGAATTGAATTTAAAAGTATTCCTCTATTTTGATTTTAAAGATAAATAAACTGTTTTGAGTTCTCACACCAGTCACATGACTGACTTGGAGTTTATTGTTTTCCTTCCTAAACTCTGGGTGCCCACCAATTTCCACACGGGCAGTCAAGAGTTAGGTTTATCAGGATATTCTGGATATTCAGGAGTTGCTGGAGGCAAGCTGGATGGCATGGCGTATTACTAGTATATAGTATTTCTTTTTCCGCTGCATTGTTTGTTGATGTATGTTGTTGTACACTCTTATGATATGATGAAATGAAATGT
Organism: Allium cepa; assembly: GCA_030765085.1. Taxonomy (NCBI): domain Eukaryota; kingdom Viridiplantae; phylum Streptophyta; class Magnoliopsida; order Asparagales; family Amaryllidaceae; genus Allium; species Allium cepa. The sequence continues at coordinate 275,369,383 of CM060946.1, forward strand.
AATGTAATGTAATAACCGATATAGTTCTTTGTTTAAAGATTTTTCATTTATTATTATATGTTGTTCCGCTGCGAATTGTGAGATTCTGATGTTGTTCTTGTTTTCTGTTCTGTTTCTATGTTCTCTATTCTCTTTTTCTTTCTGTTCCGTTTTATTTTCTCTATGTTTCCTCGCTATTCTTCTTTCTGTTCTATTTTAAAATTTTCTATTTTCTTTCCTCTCCATTTTCTATTCTCTCTAATTTCTATTTTCTATCTTCTTTTCCCTATCTAAATTCTCTTCTTCTCTTCTTTTCTTTCCTTTTCTTTTCTTAAATTCTTTTTAAAAACCCATAACTATTCGGTTTTTCGGCAACGAAAAACCGAAGCGTTATAATTTGTTTGCGTACAAAATTTGGATCTGACTGTTCATACACTCAATTTTGCATTGTGCTTTGTCGTGCTTTGCGGGGTTTGGATTTTTTTCTGAATTTGTCGATTATAGTTTAAAAAGGTGAGTTTTTTATCACTCTAGACATATTTACTTATATTTTTGTGAAAAAAATGACAAGTGAATCTGTAGACATTGATATGTCATTCATATATGCCTGTGTTGTGATTACATGATGATAAATGCCGTTTATATATTTGTTACATCATTTGTTATGATATTATATGTATACTATTATTTTATTTCTGTTAATCACCACTGCTGTTACGACCCGTAATTTCGCTACTTCGAAAATGAGAGATTTCGTTCGATTTAAATTTAAAAGGAGTTTAAATCTTAAATAAATACGTTATATATATACATAATTATCTATTCTTATAGTTAATGTATTAAAAAGTATAAATTTGGATTTTAGAACAAATCGACAAATGTTAAGTTTTGTTAAAAATAAATAAAGGCTTAAATAAATGGATTTTAATATTTGTCTAAAAAGATAAATCTTATTTAAATCATCTAATAAAGATGATAAAAGTATGTTAAAATATTTAAAAGTTTGTTAATAATCATTTTACAAAAATAACCAAAAATTTGTCGCATTTTTTCAGTTTTACATACACTGTAAAATTGGAGATTTTGATATTAATTAAATATGATTTTAAAATATGAAGAGACTTGTTTTAATCTATTTAAAGAAGTAAAAAGTTCATTTTTAAATTTGGTTTACATAAATAAATAGTTTAACTAAAATGTCAAAATGTGACGGTAAAACATTTTGTCGAAAAACGACGTTTTATCGATTAAAAGTTGTCGCAACGTCGTCGCACCTTTATTTTCTTATATAGGAACATATATTCTAATAGTGTAAGTATTAATTAATTAACTAATCAAGTTTACTTTTACTAAACAAGGTTAGAAAACTTCTAGAAGTCATTAAGAAAAGTAAGTAAGAAAAGTCAAAAGTAAACATCAAATCAAAGCTTAGTTCTTAAGGGATTAAGACATAAAGTAAGAATGTGAAAGGTGATGTTAAGTTTTGAAAAAGTGGAGATTGCTTTAGGTTGAAGTAAGGTTAGTTTGGTAATTTGGTAAGAGGTTATTTTGGAAAATTACCACTTTCTTTCTTTTTCTATAAATATCCACCTCCTTCTTTACTTTCATTCACATTTTCTTCTTCTTCTTTTCTCAAGCTCCTTCATCTTCTTCCTCTCCTCTCTAATGGCTTCTATGCCATAGAAAAATATTATAAAGAAATAATGTCAAATAATTTACATAACTTGATCATAACTTGATCATAACAGATCCAAATTTAGAAATTCTTTCTTTAAAACCTTATAAAATTTCAGTGGCTACAACTTTTATGTTAAGCACATTTTCCAGTTTTGAGGATTTCTATACCTAAAATTCAATTCTTTAAAGTGCATTTTCGGGCTTTATTTTTGTGAATCCAAGAATAGCTCTTTTATTTTGAACATATCTCCCTCAAAACTACTTGGATTTAAATGATTCTCTTTCTCAAATTCAATAGAAAAGAATTTTCAACAACTTTTTAGTTAATAAGTTTTTCAAATTTTGTGAGTAAGAGAGTCAAAAATAAGAGAGAAGATGACCTATTTTTCGGATCTAAATCTTGGGAATTCAAGTTCAAAGCTCTGCTGCTTCTTCTCTATATTTTCGGCCAACCTCCATCTCAAGCCTCGGCTAAGCTATTGGATGGGAGAGGGTGTTGTTTGCTAGTGTTTAATGGAGTAGGAATTAATTAGTGAAGTGTTGGTTGATTAGAATGTTGGTAGGAAGTTAATCGCTTTGGTTTATGGTGAGAAATTCTCATTGCTTTTGAATTTATATTTTGATTATGTTATAAATCATATTTACACCCTTATGACATATGAATGTCTATACCAAATTGATTGTTAATATGGATGATTTGATAGTTAGTAAATTAAGTGAATTGTGATAATATATCCGTTATGATATTAATAGTAAATGTTAGATTTGAAATCATATGCATGTGATTGGTTGAATGTATGTTATGTTAGTGATAAATATGAATATTGGATATGTTCATTTTGATCAAGTAATCCCTTTGTCTAAAAAGACCATATTTTAGTAATATGAGATATTGTGGAAAAATAAGTCTCTTTTCATTTAGAAGTGAAATTAAAGTTAAAATGAAAGAGAATATGAAATTTGAAGTGAATCGGATTTGAAAAGGATAGTTAATTAGAAATTGAAATTAAGATGAATAGTGAAATTGAAATTGAAATCGATTTTGAAAAAGTGAAGTTTAGTTTGAGAATGAATTGAAGTTTAAATTGAAATTAGATTTGAAATCTAAGTTTTAAATATGTTTAATTTGAGATTAGAATTGAAATTGAGTTGAAATTGGAATTTAAAATTTAATATTAAAATAATGAGAATATAATAATATTATAATATGGTAATAGTGAAAATATATTTTAAATACTTTTAAAAGTGAAAATATTGATTTAAAATGGTTTCTAATGATTTTATAACTGTTGAAATCCAATTTGAATTGATTATTTCAAATATTGAAAAATAAGTTAAAACTAGACGCGTCGCGCAACGGTAGTTCGCGATTTCGCGTTGAAAAGTTCAAATGAGTGTATAGAGTGGAATATAGCTCGGAATTCTTCGAGATAAGAAAATTTCGGACTATTATATCCATATATTCTAAATGAAGAAAGAAAATCAAAGTTTCGATAAGTAGATTTTGAATTAAGTCCAAATCAATTTTCTAGAAAAATCGCGCTAGTGCAGTTAAGTGACCATAACAGAAAATTTGTTTAAATGTATGTTTTTAATTATGGAAAAATATGGAATAAATTTGATAAATTTATTTAAATGATTTAAAAGAGATTTGGATTGGAAAATATGAATTATCGAATGTTTAAAAGTTGTTTAATTCAAATAAGCTTATTTAGCACTTTCGGTAGCACTTTTTTGCTGCGAATTCTATAACTTTTGGAATATGAGTTTAAATATAACAACGTTTTCCAGAATCAATTATGAATGTTTTATAAAAAGGATAATTAAGCATTTTGGAAAATAATGTGGAATATTTATAAGCAATTCCAAAATAAGTTGAAAATCTGAGTATGCGGAAACGACTAGTACATTTGTCCCGCTTATGAGATCTGGGAAGATAAACAAGGTGTTTAACTAAGGTTAGGGATGGAGCAACCAGTGCCCTGAACTTACCTGGCCTATTTTTTCTTTTCTTAGGCGAGGGGTGGAACAGATCGAAAGGAAAGCCCGGATGCTCTTAAATAAAAAGATTCTGTATTAAGTTTTTGAATTAAAAGAAGATTGATATTATCCAAAAGTTAAGAAATCTCCAAGATGAATGATTTCTATGATCCTATTCACTCAAAAATGTTTTTGTTAAGATTGACTTAGGGTTTATCGTAAACGATGTCTTAAATAACATTGGTTTTGACCCGCTTAAAAGTTAAGAAGTTTGGATCAAGAATTAAGTAAGGAAATTTGAGATATTTTCCAAAAGCAAAAGAATGAATTACTTAGAATTACTCTGTAATATCTCAGAATTTTTAACAATATCAATTTAATAATCTGTATTAAAAATTAAATTGATATTGATATTTTGTTGATAATAATTCAAATTGGTTTAAAAATCTTCTTTAATAAATATTCAATTGGATATTTTATCTTTTAAAAATAATAAAATGTTTTCTATTTATAACATAAATATATAGTTTATGTTGTAAATAGATTTGTTTTGTTTTAATTTTAATAAATAAACCATATTTTTCTAATTCTAATATTTTGAAAATTTTGAAATTTTGTTTTATTTAATATTAGCTTTTCAAGGTTAATGAATAAATCTTGGTTTAAAATTAATAAATGAATCATGGTTTGAAATTCTAATGTATATGTTAATAATTTGGAAATTTTAATTTTTATTAAATATAAAGTTTTCAAAGCTATTAAATAAATAAAAATATGATTTTGAAAATTGATAAGAAAATATTGAAATGTTTTAAATTAAATTAGATTTAGTTTTAAATTTAGAATAAATTTAACAAAAAGGTTTTATGGCTTAATAAAATGGATTATTTATTTAATAACAATATAATTTCTTGTAAAATGACTTTTTAAATAAGTTTTGAATAAGATTTGTAATTTTTATTTCAAAATTGAATTTATATTTATAACTTGATTTGAAACATTTGATTTTGGATTTAGTTTGAATTTAAATTCAAACTATAAAATCTTAATTGTTTAATTTTATTAATCTTTAATATGTATAAGTTTATTTATAAACATAGTTTGTTCTTATTTCTTTTGTAAATTTATATCCATATTTAAATATAAACTAACAATTTAAAACTAAGCTAATATAACATACATTTGTAAATTTAGATACTAATTATCTTAAAGAGAAACAAGCGTTAGATTCATATGCATTGATTAAACAAGTGTTCAAATTTTACATTAAAAATTAAACATAATTTGACAAGTGTTGTAAAGTTGTACAAGTGTAAAAATTTAGTTTTATTTTTCTTTTCTTTCATTAAAACTGAAAATTCAATTGTTTAAGTTTGCATCTTCATTTCATATTGCATGTTCATTTTTCCTTAACCAAAGAAAATCTGCAAACTTCTTAAATTAAATTCAAATAAATCTACATTTCCTCAAAACTCTGAAACCCTGCAAACTTAAACCCTGTTCAAATTTGCATTGATTCACCTCTTCAAACACCTGCATACTCCACTACTCTTCAAAATCAAACCCATTTTTACTCAAATTCAAACATCAAATCTGCATGCCACCTGAAAGCAAAAAGCACATCTGCATTTTTTTAAAAGCCTGCACTGTTCTTTTTTTTCTGCACTGTTTTAAACTTGGGAAGGAAGAGCATCTGCATGCGTATGGGAATTGGCAACTGCATATCTACCTGCATGCAAGCATCTTGGTCATGGAAAAACATATGAAAAGGAATTGAAGTATAACAGAGTTAAGCCTGCATTTTTGTGTTTTCTGCAAAATTCAACTGAGCTCTGCATTGGTAAAAAAATAAAATATGTGAGTAACTCCTTTTAACTTAAAGATTTAATATGCTTGCCTGATCTATGCTTTAATAAGTGGTAATTGATATATATATGTTGGAATTTCTTGTGTACCTGTGATATGTGATGCTAGTATGATTTGAGAAAAAAAATCTGTAGAACATCTCTGTTCTATATGTTAAGCCAGTTCTCCTATTTAATTCATTTTCTTTTGATTCATAGATTCTTAAGACTAGGATCTAATAAACATTGTTTGTTTGATTTTAAGCTAAACTTTAAGAATTTATTTAACTTAAAATTTAACTATAATGGCTCTGGAAATTAAACTTTAACAGGAAAACTCTAATCACTGTAATTTTCAAACATGTTAATTTATAAACTCAGAATCAAAAATCAAAAGCATCTGCTAAAACTTGATTTATAAATCAAGAATCAAGATTTTTAGAATTAGGATGAGGTTGCAGTTTGGCTTTGACTGAAAAGGGTTTATTTGGATTTGCTAATGGTCTATGTATAATGGAGGTTTGGCGTTCTTCCTAGTGATGGAAGAGAGGTAGGTGAAGCCAGGAAAAATACTAATTGGTGATAAAATTCATCAGAATAGTTGCGGTAGAGAAAATTCAGATGGAACCCTAGTTTTTAGGATGTTTGATCAATCAAACTTTTCGATCTGTTCAAGCGACCGAGTGCTTTGATATTTTGGATATAGGTAGTTGTTTTTATTTGAAGCCGTGGACGAAGTTGTTGACCCGCTGATGGACGGTGGCCTGTGATCTCGCCGTTGACAGGTTTAGAGAAAATCTGGAATTGCTGTTGCTAGGTTTTGGTTTGAGGAACTCGATTGGGATTTCGTATGGAAGGTGAGTTTCTGAAGGTCGTGGGGGGTTTCTGGGTTGAACGTCAACTTGTTCGACGTATTGGAGGAGGTCGGAGATGGCCGGAGCCACGGCGCACGTGCACCGTGCAGTTGAATTCAGGGAAAGTTGTTTTGTGGGTTGGCCTGTGTTTAGTTTGCTCGAGTAAATATGGCGAGTTGCCCGAAGCAGTAATGTGTTTGACTCGGGGATGTTGTTTTGCAGACTCGAAGTAGATTTTGGTGTGGGTTCTGGTGTTATGTTTTACATGTTTTAATAAACCTGTAGTATCAGGGTTTAAAAATTTGTAAAACCCTGAATCTTTTAATGATTAAGAAAATTTAAAACATATTTGAATTCAAGTTTGAATATATTTGAATTCAAGTTAATTTAACATTCCAGTTTAAATAAAATAAAGTTTAAAGGAAAAGAATTTTTACAGGTTTAATAAACCTGAACTTGTTTTATCAAATATTGTTTACAAACCTGAAGGTATTTAAGTTTTTAAAATTTAAACTGAATTTAAAAAGTGTAGAGCAAGTTTTAAACAAAGTTTTAAAATAAGTTTAAAATCTTAATTCAAAATGAGTTTGAATTATAGATTTAAAAATATATAAGTTTTATAAAGATAGAAGGTTTTTAACAACTTTGAATTTGTTAAAGTATTTTATAAAATGTTTTAAAATCTGAAGTTTAAGGTTTAAACCGAGTTTAAAATTTAAATTTAAATCTGGATTCAAAGCTTATTTGAATCTTAAGTTTAAATCTAGAATCAAAGTGGAATATGTATTTCAGCTTTTGAAATTGAAAGAAAACTTGAAGTTGAAAGATTTAAACTAAATATAAATTGAAGTTATTGAAAGGTTAAAAGTTATAAATTGTTTAATTTTGATAAGTTTAAATTATTTTCATTTTAAAACTTGTATTTAAAATGAAATTGGGAAACAGTTTCAAAAGTACTTTGCTTAAAATAAAATTTGTTTTAAACATAATTTAGAAATATTTTATTTTAAAATTAAGTGAAGAATTTATATTTGAAATTAATTTACTAAAAAGGTAATTAAGTAGTAATTAATTAATTAATTTAATTAATTATTATGGTTTAATGCATATTGATTTAGGGGTTAATCAATTTGAAAATTTAGATCATTAATTAGATTATTAATTAATGATAAATAGATTATTAATTAAGTAATTAAGCTTTAATCAAGGTTAATTAATTAAATAATTAGACTTTAATTAATGGATGATTAAAGATAATTGAATTTGTAATTAATTTAAGTTAATTACTTTATAAAATAATTAGAGAAGGGTTAATGATGGTCATTAACCAGGATTATTTAAATAACTAATTAATGTGATTAATTTTTTTAATTAATTAGATTAATTAATTTATTAATAATCAATTGTAAATGGTTTGAGTAATTACTTAATAAAGTAATTAAGAAATTAATTACTAAATGTAATTAATTTAGTTTAATGGGATTGTTTAATTTAATTAATTAAGTTTAATTAATTTTAAACATTTGGGTTTTATAAATAATTACCTTATGTAATTAATGATTTGGGTATTTACTTAGTTAAGTAATTAATTAATAATTACATGATTGTAATTAAGTGGAGATGTTTAAGTGTGAAGTAATTTGGTTTAAATTACTTAGTTATTTAATCAAGGGATTAATTTAGAGATTAATTAAGGATAATTAATTTGTTTTAATATGGTAATTAAGTTAATTAATTACTTAAGGTAATTAATAAAATGGAATCGTTAATTATTATAATTAATGATGTAATTAAAGTTGATTAATTAAGATTAATTAATCAATAATAAGAGATTAAAAGTAATTAATTAAGGTAATTAATTAAGGATTAATGTAATTAATTATGTTTAATTAATTAATTGAAGTAACTAAAGGGTTAATTACTGTTTATTTGAGAATAATTAATTTATGGAATTAATTAAGGATAATTACATAAATGTAATTAAGGGTAATTAATCAAGAGTGATTAATTTAGGTAATTAATAATAAATAATTAATTGATTGTAATCAATTAAATAATTAAGAAAGCAAGATTTATTTTGGTGAAGTAATTAATTTAATTTATTTTAAATTAATTATAGATGAAGTAATTAATTTAATTCACTTTAAATTAATTAGAGATAGTTAATTTAATTCATTTTAAATTAATTATATTGTGGTATGAGTGAATCTTTGCTTATGTATGAATGGATGACATTGATTGTCTTTGATGCTTTGTGATCTCAGTAATGAGATAAATAATATTGTGTAGTATGGATGTTTGACTGTATTGTGATGATAACATAGGTTATCTATTGTGATGGTATTATATGGAATATCTATTTGATATTAATAATGTGGATTACCTGTTATTTGATAATGTTGATTATCAATTGAGATTTATAAGTTATCTATCTGTGTGTATATAGATATTGTATTGAATTGTTTTAAAACTTTAAAACAACTTGGACCTAAAAGGCACGCTTTGGATTTCGATGAGACCGGGATCGGGTTTCCATATTTGGATATCCGGAAACCACATCGATTCCAAATAATGTTAGGTCGTGAATCAAAGTGGAGCTTTGTGAAGACTCGAGGTGTAAGGGCTATACGTCAGTATAACTCTATGGGTGATTCAGTAATGAGTTTGACGGAATAGTACTTATAGATTCGAGATGGTGAATTAGAGTGCAAGGGTTATCGTCGTTGACTCTGAGGGTGATTCAATATGAGTGCAATGAGATAATGCCTTCGGTTTCGTTCGAACCCGGAACGAACTTGTATGGATTGAATGCTTTCAGAACATCGTCAGGTGGACGATGAGCATTCTAAGATGATATGTCCTATAAAGGTAATCGTAGCCTCAAGCCTCATCAACCGGGAATGGCTAAAACAGGGGAGGTGCAGCAAGGCTTCGTGGGTAGCCCCCACTTGGGAGTGAGATTTACCCCTGTCTAGAGGTCCCTTTTATTTCGGTTGTGTGGACGGTCTTTTGAGCTCTAACCGTTGGGGTTGTCTTGTTCGGAACTGTTCAGTAAGGAATGGGTCCGGCCTTGTGTTGCAGGGGAGTGGGAGTACTCCTCGGTATGGTGATCTAGGCCACGTACTGTGAAGGGCGGTAGCTCAGTAGCCCTGCCATTGTATGGAATCCAAAATCCAATAAGTGCCAACGGTTTTGATTGTATTACCCACTTTTGTGGTTAGTAGCTGGAATTTAATAGATGTAACAATTTCGGCTATTTCTTATTTATTTGAAAACCCTAGACACTATTATAATATCATCGGATTTCTTATCAAATGTTTTGGTTAGCGTAAGGTAAAAACTTTTCCATGTTTATGTGTGGGAAGTCTTACGTGATACCTTTCTTTTCAAAAGGTTTTGAAAGTTAAGAAACTCTAACCTGTTACTCACACCAGACCCATGTCTGACCCGGAGTTTATTTTTGTTTTTCATAAACTCTTGGGTACTCAAATTTTTATGAGTAGCCAAGGGAATTCAGGTTAGGATTCAGATTAGCTTTGACGAATTATGGAGGAGCAAATGGAGCAGGAGCTTCTGCGTTAGATATTAGTATTCCGCTGTGTGTTCTGTGTTGTCTCTGGATTGTATTGAGTTGTAATAACTAGACAGGTGTTTATAACTGTCTAGTATGTGATGTATATCTGTGTACTCTGATATGGTTGTAAACTATTTAATATTTATGTTATTAATATAGTTTATTCGTTCCGCTGTTAGATTCTGATGTGTTGTTTCTTCTTCTCTTCTTTCTATTCTCTTTTCTATCTCTTTCTTTCTTAAAAATGATGCGATTTTCTGTGGTAAGAAAGTCGGGTCGTTTCATACTCTAAGTCAAAAGAAAGAGATTTCGAAATCATCCGAAAAGAATTAAAGTGAAAAGAGACTTAATAAATCCTATATACTCGTATTCACTTTTATCGATGATTGGATTTCGAAGGAACCGGAGTCGGGTTTGGTTAATTCTTATCTGAAAACCACTTCGAACTAATGTATACGTTCAAACGTAAAGACATGTTGAAGACGATGATTATTGAAGACCGTGGATCTTCATAGCGTGAGGACTTCTTGTTGATTTTCTCGGGTTCGCACCCATATAGAGTTATATATAGCAGTGGTCTCATCGTGATGGAGATTTTGCGGATCGCAAGTGTCACGACCCGACTTTCTACTCCCAGAAAATCGCATCATGAATTAAGAAATAAAGGGATAGAAGAAGAAAAGAAAGAAAAGAAAGAAGAAACAATACAAGAATCTCAACAGCGGAACGAATAAATTATATTAATAACATAAGTATTTACATAATATACAATACCAATCAGAGATACACAACATACACATCACATATACTAGACAGTTATAAACACCTGTCTAGTATTTACAACTCAATACAATCACAACACAGAGATAACACAGCGGAAAACTATATCTAACGCAGAAGCCTCCTGCTCCATTTGCTCCTCCATAATTCGTCAAAGCAAACCTGAATCCTAACCTGAATTCCCTTGACTACTCATAAAAATTTGAGTACCCAAGAGTTTATGAAAAACAAAAATAAACTCCGGGTCAGACATGGGTCTGGTGTGAGTAACAGGTTAAAGTTGCTTAACTTTTAAAAAACCTTTTGAAAAGAAAGGTATCACGTAAGACTTCCCACACATAAACATGGAAAAATTTTTACCTTACGATAACCAAAACATTTGATAAGAAATCCGATGATATTATAATAGTGTCTAGGGTTTTCAAATAAATAAGAAATAGCCGAAATTGTTACATTCATTAAATTCCAGCTACTAGCCACAAAAGTGGGTAATACAATCAAAACCGTTAGCACTTATTGGATTTTGGATTCCATACAATGGCAGGGCTACTGGGGTACCGTCCGTCACAGTACGTGGCCTAGATCACTGTACCGAGGAGCCACCCTAACTCCCTTGCAACTCAAGGCCGGACCCATTCCTTACTGAATAGTTCCGAACAAGACAACCCCGACGGTTGGAGCTCAAAACCGTCCACACAGCTGAAATAAAAAGGGACCTCTAGACAGGGGTAAATCTCGCTCTCCAGTGGGTGCGACCCACGAAGCCTTGCTGCACCTCCCCTGTTTTAGCCATTCCCGGTTGATGAGGCTTGAGGCTACGATTACCTTTATAGGACATATCATCTTAGAATGCTCATCGTCCACCTGACGATGTTCTGAAAGCATTCAATCCATACAAGTTCGTTCCGGGTTCGAACGAAACCGAAGGCATCATCTTGTTACACTCATTTTGGAATCACCCTCAGAGTTAACGACGATAACACTTGCACTCTGATTCACCATCTCGAATCTATAAGTACTATTCCGTCAAACTCATTACGGAATCACCCACCAAGTTATACTGACGTATAGCCCTTACACCTCGAGTCTTCACTCGCTCCACTTGGATACACGACCTAACGTTATTTGGAATCGATGCGGTTTTCGGATATCCAAATATGGAAACCCGATCCCGGTCTCATCGAAATCCAAAGCGCGTCTTTTAGGGTCCAAGTTGTTTTAAAGGTTTAAAACAATTCTATATAGTATCTAAATACACACAGATAGATAATTCATAAATCATAACTGATAATCAACATTATCAAGTAATCCACATTATCAATATCAAATAGATATTCCATAAATCACCATCACAATAGATAACTTATGTTATCATCACAATACAGTCAAACATCCTTACCACCCAATACTATTTATCTCATCACAAAACATCCAAGTCAAACAATGACATCCATTCATACATAAGCAAAGATTTACTCATCTCAATATAATTAATTTAAAATGAATTAAATTAACTATCTCTATCACTAATTAAATTAAAATGAATTAAATTAATTCCTTCATCTTTAATTAATTTAAAATAAATTAAATTAATTACTTCATCAAATTATAACTTGCTTACTCAACCATTTTATTGATTACAATCAATTAATCATTTATTATTAATTACCTAAATTAATCACTCTTGATTAATTACCTTAATTACATTCCTGTAATTATCCTTAATTAATTTCACAAATTAATTATTCTCAACTTGTAACAACCTAGGATTTTTGCAATTATTGTATTATCGTCATTAGATTATTAATGATGACAGCTAATTGCTGTTTGTTGTTGAAGCTTTTAAACCGGGTTGAAATTCTTAAATTTTGTTAAGTGTTATTGAGCTTTGAAAATTTGAATCTCGACCCAATTATCGTTGGCACCGTATCATTTCTAGTATGTACCCGTTCCCTTTCCATTTTTCTTCGATTCGAAACCCTAAGCAAATAAATTTTATGAAGAAAAATGGCGGCCGTTTCTTTCATTCGTTCTCTCCAAATTAGGGCAGAGGAATCGAAGAAAAGGCTGCAATGGATCGAACTTCGCTCGTTCTCTTCGATCAACTTCGCGATGCCGGCTTCGTCTCAAGAATAGTTCGTCTTTCCTTCAATTGTGCTAAGGTGAGTGATTTTAGTCACTCACATCTAGTTTCGACCAGTATTTTTAAGATTCGAATTTCTAAGCTGGTATTCGACAGTGTTTTGCTTGTTTGAATTCCCTTTATTTCGTTCGTATGAATTTGTATGAAGTTGTCAATCGATTTATCTCGGCCACTTAATCTTCGTTTGGATGTTTGAGATAATTATTGATTTCTTCAATTTCTGGATATTCGTTGTTTCTTTGGCTTTGAATGATTTCGTGACTGCCACGGTTTAATGTTTTACTGTTCGAATTACTTGGCTATCACAGTACTGTTCTTCTGGTGAACTATGTTGATTTCGTCCTCTGGTCTATTGCTCACTGACTTTGATTTTGAACAGCATATTTCTTTTTGATTTGTGACTTGACTTCGGTCATTTTGAACTGCAGTTGTAAATTGTTAATTACTGCTCTGATTTTATTTTGTTGAAGTCACTCTGACTTGTACAGTTGAATTGTTCGATGTATTATTTTGAAACTGCTACTCTACCTCTGTTGGAATCGATCTCTTTATTTTGAGATCATTGATTTGGTAGAACCTTACATTGGCTACCACGATTTGATGAATTAGCTGATAATGTTGACTTCGGCACTGTCTTGTTCAAAACTGCTATTTTGATTTCCTGTTGCACTTTGTATCACATCTTTGTACATATCCATATGTCTGATATGTTGACAATTGGTCCAGTTTCAGTGGCAAGTTCATGTAGTTGTTTTCATACATAACTTGTTCGTCATATTGCTCACTGTATTGAGTTCGATCATAGCTATTTCATTGTAGTATTAGGTTGGTCTACATTTGGTAGTTGCATTCCTTTGTGCATATTTTATATTGAATTAGTCGAGTCTGCATTGTTCATGTCTTTGATGTTGGCTTGCATGTGAGTTGTATTCAGGTTGATCACCGATCTTCTGATCTAGTGTCAGTAGTGTTGCTCTCTTTGACTTGTTTCAGGCATCACTGTATACCCATATTGTTGGCATTATTTATGTTGATTTGGGGTATGTTGATAGACTAGTTCGTTCATGTTGTATTTGACATCTTCTCTTGAGTCATTTGAAGTTTGTGGTGTACTTTATACTGTGTAATCACTTGGCCATTTATGTTGAGTCTTGTTTCTTTGTTGAACGGGACTTACACACTGGATACTCTTGAGTCTGTGTTTTGATGTTCACCTGGTATTTGTCTTGTTTCAAACTCGAGTACTTTGTGATTTGTACCGAGTTACACTTGAATGTGTAGCCTTGTCTCACTGATTTAGGCTGGTACTGTTTCAGTGATGGGTTGTTTTATCATATTCACTTGGTGTCTTTTGCAACATTGTTCACTTTTCTAATCAGTTCTGGTTGTCTTGTTACATGTGATATTCGAATTAATTGAGCCTGCACTTGTATCATCCTGTCTCTTGTGCCATTTACTTAGTGCAGTCCCTTGTTGCCACCTTAGTTTCATTCTTGTTCAAGTTGCATTTACTGTTGTGCAGCATCATGTTGGTTAGTTTATGCCTGTGCATGTTCGTTAGGTCACCTGACTATCTTACTGTTCTATTGTAGTTGAAATATTTCGCGAGCTTGATCATTCATTGTAGCTGCCTTGACCATTTGGGACAGTTACTTATCTGTTTCATGTAGTATTTGGATTTCCCTGACCACACATGCATGTTTGTATCGACTGATACTTTGAGGCACGTTGAACCTAGTTTACCTCTGTTGCAGCCACTGTCTATAGTTGATTGATTTGAACTTGAGTCGAGACTTGATTTTTATATCTTGACCATTTCATTTGAATTTTTACATTGAGTTGAATCCAGTTTAAACACTTGGGTTTGACCTTGTGCTTGCATTTGCGATTTTATTTGAATATCACTTGAGTTGAACCTGATTTATGGGTTTGACCTTGTGCTTGCATTTGCGATTTTATCTGAATATCACTTGAGTTGAACCTGATTTATGGGTTTGACCTTGTGCTTGCATTTGCGATTTTATTTGAATATCACTTGAGTTGAACCTGATTTATGGGTTTGACCTTGTGCTTGCATTTGCGATTTTATTTGAATATCACTTGAGTTGAACCTGATTTATTGGTTTGACCTTGTGCTCGTTTGTAAGCTTTTATTGAGCTTTTGTGTATTTCATCACTGTATTGGCGAGGCGGTGCACGCGTGCGTGTACTGCAGCCAATGCAGAATCTGACGTTTTATATTGATTGATTTCAATTGATGAAATTGTTTCGTGTTGTCAATTCAATATTTTGCTATTGTATTTGATTTGATGATTTAATCATTTTGTTGTTGTCCAATTATCTTTCAGATAATTAGATTATGAGTTTCTAATTAGTTATTTAAATAATTGGATTTTGTTGTTAATTTCCAATTAGGCAATTCTGATGTTTTCTAAATTATCTTCATTGATATTCTTTTCATCTATCTTCGTTGATAATTTGAGTTTGCTGAATTGTTGTTTAACACTATACGTGTTACATTCACCGTTATCCGATTTTCTTGTTAAAGTATCGGATAGGTGAATTTATTTTGACTGTCGTCTAATTGTTAATTAATTATTACTGCTTCTGTGCACTAATAACTGAGTTTGAATTAGACTGACCCGTGTATTATTTTCTTTTGAATGTAATACTCGGGTCAGACCGAGTATTTACAGGTTGTAGATATCTTACTTTGAGCTGCTGCTTGAGCTATGAAGTCTGTTCATATCTTTTGGAGTAGTCGTCGTCATGTTTAGTAGTCGGTGTATTCGTATAGGAAGATATGTATTCATGTATATTATATACGGTAATGTACTTGTATATGTAACTTCCAGAGTCGACAGTTTTAGTTGTATCATATGTATTGTATCACATGTATATCATCTGACCTCAGTTATATATATATGAGACTTTCTGTTATATCTGTGTTCCGCAATTACATTATCTGTGTTATTATTATATATATTGTCCTAAACTACTATGAACCATCGTAGTTCGTTTTATACTAGAATTGGGTATGTCGATGGGAGTAAATAAATAAGAGATGAAAAATTAAAAATATATATCACTCCTATCGAGGTAACCAATACTAGTGTAAGGCCTAACTACGGATGGCCGCTCCTATCCAGCCTTATTCTTCGGGATAACAGACAGTATTTCTTTTAATACTCTTTGTTATTGCGAGCATAGAGGTGGGGCGCCACACAACTAAATAGTAATTAACCTTTAATTACTTCAATTAATTAATTAATCATAATTAATTACATTAATCCTTAATTAATTATATTAATTAATTACCTTAATTATCTATTATTGATTAATTAATCTTAATTAATCATCTTTAATTACATCATTAATTAAATAATTAATGATCCTTAATTATACCTTAAATTAATTACTCTAAGTAATTAACTTATAATTATTAATCATCCCAGATTAATTACATTTAGTAATTAACTAACTTAATTACTATATTAAACAAATTAATTATCCTTTAATTAATTTCTTAATTAATTATTTGATTAATTACTAAATAATTAATCCAAATTACTCATTATTAAACATCTCCACTTAATTACAATCTGTAATTATTAAACAATTACTTAACTAAGTAATTTCCAAATCATTAATTACATAAAGTAATTATTTATAAAACCCAAGTGTTTATGATTAATTAAACTTAATTAATTAAAAATAAACAATCATATTAAACTAAATTAATTACATTAAGTAATTAATTCCTTAATTACTTTATTAAGTAATTATACTCAAACCATTTACAATTGATTATTATTAAATTAATTAATCTAATTAATTATAAAAATTAATCACATTAATTAATTATTTAAATAATCCTGGTTAATGACCATCATTAACCCTTCTCTAATTATTTTATAAAGTAATTAACTGAGATTAATTACAAATTCAATTATCTTTAATTATCTATAATTTAAAGTCTAATTATTAAGATAAATTAAACTTGATTAAAAATTAATTACTTAATTAATAATTTATTAATCGTTAATTAAAAATCTAATTAATGATCTAAATTTAAATTGATTAACCCCTAAATCAATATGCATTAAACCTTAATAATTAATTAAATTAATTAATTAATTATTTCTTAATTACCTTTTTAATAATTTAATTACAAAACATTCATTCTTAACTAAATTTTAAAATAAGACATTTCTAAATTATGTTTAAAACAAATTTTATTTTAAACAAAGTACTTTTGAAACTGTTTCCCAATTTCATTTTAAATACAAGTTTTAAAATGAAAATAATTTAAACTTATCAAAGTTAAACAATTTATAACTTTTAACCTTTCAATAACTTCAATTTATATTAAGTTTAAATCTTTCAAATTTAAACCTTCTTTTAATTTTCAAAAACCGAAATACATATTCCACTTTGATTCCAGATTTAAACTTAAGATTCAAATTAGCTTTGAATCCAGATTTAAATTTAAATTTTAATCCTTGTTTAAACCTTAAACTTCAGATTTTAAAACATTTTATAAAATACTTTAACAAATTCAAAGTTGTCAAAAACCTTCTATCTTTACAAAACTTATATATTTTTAAATCTATAATTCGAACCCATTTTGAATTAAGATTTTAAACTTATTTTAAAACATTGTTTAAAACTTGCTCTACACTTTTTAAATTCAGTTTAAATTTTAAAAACTTAAATACTGTCAGGTTTGTAAACCATAGTTAACAAAACAGGTTCAAGTTTAACAATCCTGTAAAAATTCATTTACCCGAGTCAACCCCCAAATTTACTCGAGTAAAACCCACACTATCTTCGAGTCCAATCCAACATTACCCGAGTGCCTTCTCTGCTTAACCCAACACCATCAGACATTACTTCACCGTGCATATGCACGGTGACTCCGGCCATTGATGATCGGCAGCGATTATCACTACACTCTATAAACCAACCTAGCAATCCACTACAACCATTGAATCATGCTTCAACCTTCAAAAACAAAATCGAGCCTAAAATGCTCAAAGCTGGAAACCACAACCCAGACTCATCTTCAAACCTGTCAACGACAAGAAGTCGCCGTTCAGACCACCTGACGACCGACCCCTCCGGCCTCAACTACATCCACGACCAAGCTACCAATTTCCAAAATCTCACTATACTCGATCAACTATCCTAACCATACTGGCCGATTCAAATGCTACAGTAAAATTTAGGGTTTAATCCATAAAAATTCAACTGCATCTACTCTAGCTAATTTTAGACCCATTCAAGATTTTTTTTCAACATCTCCTATCCCTACACAATCAACCAGAAGTAACTCAAGATTTCCTAATTCCAAAATCATCAGATTTTGGTAAAAATTTGTTAACAGTTAAAACCCCCACTGTAACTTAATCCATCATTTAAAAATCCTAATTCTTGATCTAAAAATCAAGTGATAGTTAATGCTTTTTATTTGTGAAACTGCATTATAAATTTAACTTTTTTTTTAATTTTAATTAAAATTACCATATACTGATGTTCTTGTGTTTTCCAGTGACAACTGCTGTTTTTTTTAACTTTCTCAAAGTTTTAAATATCTACCTAAGATAATCAAACAATCTTTACTCAATAAATTTCATTATACCAGAAAATTAATTAAAAGATAAAGATTTTGATAAAATTTCTACCTGGGAAAATCAAACAGAGCAGGCCATACTAAAAAAAACCAGCATGCATACATAAAATACCTACATCAGATATTTACTTAAAATACATTCAATGCCTATTCATCTAAACATAAAATTATGCAACCAATTTAGATTTTAAATTTTAAAAAGGTTACTCACCTATTTTAAAAGAAGCAGAGCCTCATTGAAATGCTTTTAATTTTTGAATCTGCAGCAGACCAATTATTTTGCCTTTTCACTTTAAAAACTTGTTTGCATGACTCCCATATAAAAAAGCTTTTGCTAACTCCTGATTTACTCCATGTTTGAAATGATATGCAGATGATCCCAGAGACAAGAATGTAGATTATTTCATTTCCAGGCCTTAAAACAAGAGGCAGGCTTAGTTTGATTTCAGGAAGTTGAATATGTAAACTGCAAATTTTAGATCCACACAGGGATTTGAACATGCATTTGATTTTCAATAATTTACCGATTTTGGGTTTATATGTTCAGGTTGTCTTGAGCATGATTTGTTTATGGTGGAGTGACTTACTGATTGAGGGGTTTTGATTTTGAAGAGGTGGAGTATGCAGATGTTTGAACATGGTTTAGATTATGCAGATTTGTGGATTTTTTTTTTAAAGAAATGCAGATTTGAACAGGGTTGTATGTATGAAGTAAGTGAGGTTTTGATCCTTGTTTTGATTAAAGAAAATGATAATGCAATATGAATAAGATGCAACTTAAACAAATGAATTTTCAGATTTAAGGAAATAAAAGAAAATTTAAAACCAGATTTTACACTTGTCAAACTGCATATTAGTTTTTGAACACATGTAAAAAATGATAAAGAATGAAACACTTGTTAAAAGAATGCATATGTATTTAACACTTGTTTTCTCTTTTAAAGCTAATTAGGATTTAATAAAAATTAATGTATATTAGCTTAAATTTAAGTTGTTAGTTTATATTAAATATGTGTATAAATTTACAAAAGAAATAAAAACAAACAATGTTTAAAAATTGAAACTTATACATATTCAAGATTAAAAAAATTAAACAATTAAGATTTTATACTTTAGAATTTAAATTCAAACTAAATTCAAAATCAAACAATTTCAAATTAAGTTATAAATAAAAATTCAATTTGAAATAAAAATTACAAATTCTATTCAAAACTTATTTAAAAAGACAATACAATATCAATATTGTTTTACAAAAGTCATTTTACAAGAAATTATATTTTTATTAAATAAAATATCCATTTTATTAAGTCATGAAATCATTTATTGAATTTATTCTAAATTTTAAACTCAATCCAATTTAATTTAAAACATTTCAATATTTTCTTATCAATTTTAAAATCATATATTTATTTATGAAATAGTTATTAAAACTCAATGCTAATTAAAACAAAATTTCCAATTTATAATGTATATATTAGAATTTTAGAACATGATTCAATTATTAAGTTTAAACCAAAAATCATTTATTTAACTTTGAAAAACTTAAATATTAAATAAAACAAAATTTCCAAAATTACTACAAATAATAAAACAAGAAAATATGTTTTATTTATTAAAATTAAAACAAAACCAATCTATTTAAAATACAAACCAAATATTTGTATTGTAAATAGAAATCCATTTATTATTTTTAAAAGATAAAATAACCAATTTAAACAATTATTGAAGAAGATTATTAAATTTATTTGAACAATCATTAACAGAATACCAATATCAATTTAATTTTAACTATAGATTATTAAATTGATATTGTTAAAAATTCCGGGATATTACAGCAAGGGCTTCTCGCCTAATAATGGCCGAGGAAAGTGCCTTCGGTTTGTCCTGTTCCTGGACAACTTGTATGGACGTTTGTCTGACATTGCATTTCTAACGATTATGTACATTGGTTTTTACAAACGTACATGTGTGGTGGCGGAGAAGGAAACTTCTCTTAGCTTAACACCCTCCTTGAGACATACGAGCTCAAGGGTTGTATTTTTGTGGAAGGCAATTAGTAGTTAAACGGAAATGGCAATGTGGCATTCAAAGATGTGATATGTGCTATGTGAAAAGTTAATCGTTTGCCTCAAGGCTCCTCAACCGAAAATGACCAAAACAGGATTAGATGCAGCAGGGCTAAGTGGGTCATTCCCAAATAGGGTATGATTATCCCCTTCTAGATATATTTCTTCCTGTTATGATGTTCGGGATGTTAATTAATGTGGTGTATGGAAAACGAGCGCTCGGTTAAAGATCGGTAACGACCGGTTGATGACATATTCGGTAGTATCTAGTTAAAGGGGTAGGCCGGTCTTGTGTTGGTAGAGAAGCTTTGTGATGGTTTCTCGGGACATCCATCTAGAGGTGTACCCATTTCGGAAGGTAGATCCTGTGCCTGGTCATTTGTATGGAAATCCATTCTCCAATAAGAACCTACTGTTTTGTTTGTAGAGCCTAGTATGCTGAAATTTAATAATGGTAACAATTTCAGCTAAGATTAATAAGTTTATTTGCAAAGGTTTTCAAAGAATATCATTAGAAATAATATCAAAGGTTTTGATATAAAAGTGTTTTAGTTATCATAAGGTAAAAACCCGTCTATATTTATGAATGGGCATAGTCTTATGAGATGCTCTTTATTTCCAAGAATTTTATCCAAAGGCTGATATATGACACTGTCATTTATTATTGAGTTTTTCTCACGCTGGTTTATCAAGCCTGATCCGGGTATTTTCAATACTCGGGTCAGATCCAATTAGTTTCAGGATAGTCGAAGATGGTTTGACTTTCCAGATGAGAGCTGGAGATATTCATCGACGTATGGAGATATTCTACTATCCGCTTTGCTTAGTGTATTTTGTTTGATGTTTGTCAGCAATTGTAAGGGCAGGTTTTATAACTGTCCAAACTGAATTTAGGTTAGACTCTGATATATGTATTTAAAAGTTTTCCGCTGTAAAGATTATTATTGAAATAATATATGTTATTCCATTCGTGTTCTGTTCTATCTACTTTTCTTTATCACCCTTAAAGATCTATCTTTTCGTGCAATTTGAGTTAGACACGTGTGGTTTATTTTCGATTCAAAAGGTACGGGAAAACGGGCCTTTACAACTGCAAGTTCCCTATCACTATGGGTTGAAAGGATACATACCCGAATGGACTTTAGGATAAGGAATATCACTATGGGCTGAAATGATAGGCTCGAGTGATTTTTTTATTGATTTTTGTCGTTTTTATTTTTCTTGGGATTGCGGGTTTGAAATGATAGAACCCGGATTTTTCTTTTTAAATTACAGATTGAAATGATACATATCTGTATCACTTGACATAGGTTAGAAAATATTATACAGGCCCATGATTAATAATTTTAAAGTAATATTTTCCTAAAAATTTATTAAGTATTTTGAAATTTTGGATTATATGAAATTTTAACTTAAAATTTGATTTAAAGATTTGAAATATAAAGAGATATCAGTTTTTATAAGTTAAAATGTTATAAGCTGATAATTGGAAATGTGTAAAGTTTTTAGTTAATGCAAGAAACATGTAAAGTTTTAATTTATGAAAGAGATGCGTAAAGTCCTAATTAATGAAAGAAACATGTAAAGTTTTTAATTAATGCAAGAAACATGTAAAGTTTTAATTTATGAAAGAAACACGTAAAGTTTAATTTATGAAAGAAACATGTAAAGTTTTAATTTATGAAAGAAATGTGTAAAGTCCTAATTAATGAAAGAAACGTATAAAGTTTTTAGTTAACGCAAGAAACATGTAAAGTTTTAATTTATGAAAGAAATGTGTAAAGTCCTAATTAACGAAAGAAACGTGTAAAGTTTTTAATTAATGCAAAAAACATGTAAAGTTTTAATTTATGAAAGAAACATGTAAAGTTTTAATTTATGAAAGAAATGTGTAAAGTTTTAATTTATGAAAGAAATGTGTAAAGTCCTAATTAATGAAAGAAACGTGTAAAGTTTTTAGTTAATGCAAGAAACATGTAAAGTTTTAATTTATGAAAGAAATGTATAAAGTCCTAACTAATGAAAGAAACGTGTAAAGTTTTTAATTAATGAAAGAAACATGTAAAGTTTTAATTAATGAAAGAAACGTGTAAAGTTTTTAATTAATGAAAGAAACATGTAAAGTTCTAATTAATGAAAGAAACATGTAAAGTTTTAATTAATGAAAGAAACATGTAAAATTTTAATTAATGTAATATTGATTAAATGATAAATGCTCTTTACTGTAATAGAAATGTAAATTAAGTTTTAATTAGTGTAATATTGATTAAAATAATAAATGCTCTTTACTGTAATAAAAAATATAAATTAAAATGTACATTTGACAATGTAAGTTTTAATTAGTGTAATATTGATTAAATGATAAATGCTTTTTACTGTAATAGAAATGTAAATTAAAACGTACATTTGATAATGTAAGTTTTAATTAGTGTAATATTTATTAAAATGATAAATGCTCTTTATTGTAATAAATGTAAGTTAAAACGTACATTTGACATGTAAGTTTTAATTAATATAATGGTGTATTTTAAATTGATTAAAATGATAAATATTCCTTACTGAAATAATAAAATGTAAGTTAATAATGTACATTTGATATGTAAGTTTTAATTAATGTAAATGACATATTTTAAATGATTAAAATAATAAAGTTTCTAATAATAATGTAAGTTAATAAGGTACTTTTAACTTAACATAAGAATTTCAGCTTTAAATTGGATATTACAGTAACAAAGTTTATTTAACTATAAGGCTATGATAAAATGACCATGTTAAAATTTGTAAGTATATAAATACTTTGATTAAATAAAAGTGGAAAGTATTACATTCCAAAAATGCTATTATTCCTTAAGGTTACATTTCCAAAATGCTATGATAATTTAAAGGAATAGTTCAAGTTTAGTAAATTGAAGGAAATATTCAGTGACTTGGAAATTTGGGTTTTATTTAAATGATATATTATTGAATTAGTTTTGAAATGGAAATGATACTATTGTGATATGGTTTTGAAATGAGTATGATATTTTTTGAAAGTATATATTATTTTGAAAGAAATGATATGATTTTGAAATGGATATGCTAGTTTGGTTTGAAAGTATAAATGATTTTGAAATAAATATCCATGGGTTATAATAACGTTTGGTTATTAAAGAGACCGGGATCGGAAGTTGTCATACTCTCTGCCAACTCTGAAAACCACTTTAACAACGTGTACGCGGTGGAGATTCCAGAATGAAGTAGGATGGTGGCGGCGTTTCCTCTGAGGTATATACGTGGACCCGACTCCTGTGAGTTGGCATAAGGTGGCTAAAACATGAGCGATTCTCGGGCCAATGAGGTCATTCCTCTGATCGGACGTACTCCTTCGATATTATACTTTGACTTTTGGATTGATTCGGTGGCCACTTTTGGTTTTTGATTTTGGCGGTGTTGTTCGAGGTGGGCGGTAGTAGCTGCTACGCGTTACCACCAGCCCAGATGCGTAATTGGTATATCTACCCTGGCATTGCCTAGTTGTGCCGTGTCACCTACCCTAGCGCGCCTTCTACGAGTTTCTATTTGTGTCATACCTATGGAGTATCCTCTGGTAGCCTCCCGATAAGGAGGTATTACGGTACTATATAGACTATTAGCATTATTACGTGTTAAGGTGGAAAATGTAAAGCCTTAATGCTATTTAAAAGTAAGTTTATTTTACTAATAGACATTATTATAATAGAAAAATATTACTACATAGTAAATAGTTTAACGGATCCTTAGAGGATTGGCGGTCCCAAGCATCCTTTAAGTTACTTGTACCTTATATTACAGTTCACTTGAGTTGTTTTACATTGTATAAGTATGTATGTCCTGACTCGAGTGTTTTGTGTATTGCTTTACGCTCGGGTCAGACTGAGTGATACAACATCTGAGACTCACCTTCGGAGTTGGAAGCTTTGCTTGAAGATATAGCTATCTATTTCACTTTCGGTTATCCAGTTGATTTCAGTTATCCGGTTAATTCCAGTGATGTATTCTGATTCATACCTGGTTATCATGTTGAGACCTCCGTTGTATCTTGTTATCTATGTTGTATCTTGTTTGACTCTGATGTATTTATATAGTAGCTTCATGAACTACTATTTCTTTACCTCCGCTGCATTTATTACTCTGTGTCTGTGATCCGTGATTTATTTATTTACTGATTATGCTATGTTTTTCCATATTTATTTTACAATTTGGTATTTTGAGCAATTCAAGTCCGACATGTGCGGATGCGAATGGTTGAAAATATCGGATCGTTACACCGAACAAGATTGGTTATTGGGTTTGATTTCTGCAACAAATTACATAGTTGCCCTTATGACATACCCCTAATTTTATCGATCTCCCACTTGCACCCAGGCTCCATTATGGAACCTTATTCAAGCTTCTCTAAATTGGTTTCTTTAAAACGAATTGGTCAGTTCCTCAGTGAACGGGTATGCTATTATCTTTCAGTTATCTACTATGTGAATCAACTCTCTATAATGCCAATAAACTACCTTTATCATGTTAGACGATTCGGAGTTTGTCTCTCGATGTCTAGTGAGCTCTATGTTCTGTTACGAACTATATCACAAATTTATTATCATATAACAATGTTATAAGATTCTCAACATTTGGAGTCACCACGGCTTAGTGATATATTTGTGCATTATTAGGAATATACATTGCTTTTTTTTATGGTACTATCCAAGGCGATGTAATTGGCTTTTTACTGAATCATCCATAATCTCTAATTTGGAACATTTCTAACTTAAAACTTCTTAACCAAGCTTTGAACATGATTTCTATACTGACATACCGTACTCAATATCATATATAAAGTCTAAGTTTGAATACTCCTGCATAAGGAGTTCGTTGTTTCTATAAACTATTATACTGTATTTCGTAAATACACGAGAATGCTGAAACAACCATATATCGACCTTAATTTGGTTTTGATATTTGCTTCATGTATCAAATATATAGTCAAATCACGATATCGTAGACAACATAATATGTATGATAATTTCTATTGTCAATATACAAGGTGTAACAACCCGATATTTTCAACCATTTGCATCCGCACATGTCGGACTTGAATTGCTCAAAATACCGCGTTGTAAATAAAATTTGGCAAATCTCAAAATATACAGTAAATAAAAATCACAGAACACAGAGTAAGAAATGCAGCGGAAGTAAAGAGATAGCAGTTCATGAAGCTACTATGTAAATATATCAGAGTTAAATAAAATACAACAGACTAAATAAAGTACAACAGAACTCTTAAGATGATAACCAAGTACAAGCTGAATAGAACAACAGAACTGGAATAGATAAAACTAGATAAGCAGATAATCTCCAGCGATTCCAATCTCCAGAAAGTGGAATCCAAATCTGTGAATAACTCAGGCTGACTCGAGCGTAAATAAAAATACAAACACTCGAGTCAGGACAATATATACTTATATAATGTAAACCAACTCAAGTGAACTGTAATAAGGTACAAGTAACTTAAAGGATGTCTGGGACTGCCCATCCTTTAAGGATCCGTTAAAATATTTACTATGTAGTAATATTTCGCTATTATAATAATGTCTAGAGTAAAATAAACTTACTTTTAAATAGCGTTCCGGGCTACCCATATCACCCTTCACACATGATAGTCCCAGTAGTCCATCCAATATCATGCCATCTCCACTCCGGGTGACTGTCAGAGGATACCACACGGGCTACGGGAGAAAAACAAACTCGCAGTAAAGGCTCGGTATGGTAGGTGACACGGCACACAAGGCAATGCCAGGGTAGATATACCAATTACGCACACGGGCTGGTGGTAACGCAGCAGCCACATACGCCCACCTCGGAACACACTCCCATATCAAAATCGGAGGATGGCCATCTAATCAATCACCAGTAAGAGTATAGTATCGAAGGAATGTGTCCGATAGGAGGAATGACCTCACTTGGCCCGAGATCGTTCCTGTTTTAGCCACCTTATGCCAACTCACGGGAGTTGGGTCCATGTAAATATACCTCAAGAACGTCGCCACCATCCTACTTCATTCTGGAATCTCCACCGCGTACACGGTTAGTCAAAGTGGTTTTCGGTATCGACAGAGAGTATGCCCATATCCGATCCCGGTCTCTTTGCCAACCAATCGTTATTATAACCCGTAGTTATAACTTTAAAACAATATTTTATACTTCAAAATAAAATATCATTTCAATCCAAATCTTTATCAAAATAAAGATTTAATCATTCCAAACCATTTCAATATATCATCATACCATATCTTCCAAATTCAAATATTTATCAAAATAAATATTAAATCATTTCTAACCATTTCAATATATTAAATTATCCTATCCTTTCAAAACTTCCTTTCAAATCATTTTAATATATTAAAATTCATAACCTTTCAAAGCTTCATTTCCAAATTATCATATCTTTCAGAATTTCTTTTCAAATCATTTTAATATCGAAATATCATATCTTTCAAAACTTCATTTTTTTTCAAATCATTTAATGTCAAAATATCATATCTTTCAAAACTTCCTTTCAAATCATTATTCATTTTATTCAATTTAAAATACCAATTCAATTCACATTTCAAAACAGTTTATATTTCAAAAATCATTTTAAATCATTAAAATGAAGTTATTATATTTAATAATTAAAGTATTAAATTTTCAAAATTTTCAACTTCCAAAGTTCATTTATTCACTTAAGTTTATCAAAACAGTGAAAATTCACTTTTCACAGCATTTAGAAAACGCTACGAAAATTTACATTCAAAACGGTTCAATTTAACAAAAGACAGCATTTTAAAAATGCTGTAATAGGGTTTACTTAAATTTCAAATAACTTAGTTAAATTCAACAATTATAGCACTTAAAAAGATTGCTATAATAGTCTTTAATTTAATTTAGCTTTTTAGTTCATTATCATCAACTACAACATTTATAAATACTATAATATCATTTACATTGCAATTAATAGCATTTCAAAAATACAGTTAATTAACTTCAAATATTCAATATAATTTCACAACCAATTATAATTTTATTTAAATTTTTTTTTTACTTATAAAATCATACATTTTCACATTTATAAACAACATTTAATTTTCCTTAAGTTCATGATTTTATAAAGTTAAATTTCCATTCAAAAGACAAGATTTAATAATAATTCACTTATTAAATTTCAACATTCAAATTTAAATTCATTGAATTAAATTTCAACTTAACACTTAAGTTTAAATTTCAAAATATAACTTAATTTCAATTTTATTCACTTAACTTAAAATTCACTTTTAAGCCAAATTCACAAATTCCCATTTGGTTATATTTCAAAATTTCAACTTAAATAATCATCCCTTTCATTTTTTAACTTTACTCAAAAATCATTAATATATTATAAAATCATATTAAATCCATTTTAAATTCAAATTTATCATAAATTTATCATAATTTCATATTTAATTTAATTTCCAATTATAATTAAATCAAAATTTCCAAAATAACTTTCATTTAAATTTTCTAACTTTTCCATAATTTATTTAACCTATAAATTTCCAAAAATTCAATAATACTTTACAAAAATCATTTTTAATTATGTTTTAAATCAAAATATTATAATATTTACATTTCAAATATGTTTTTAAAATTTTTAGAAAAATATATTTTAACTACGGGTCTGTATATAATTTTCTAGCCTAGGTAAAGTGATACGGGTAATGTATCATTTCAACCCGTAATTTACAAAGAAAATCCGAGTTTTATCATTTCAAACCTGCAGTCCCAAGTAAATGAAATAAAATGAAAATCGCTCAGGCCTATCATTTCAGCCCATAACGATTTTCCCCTATTCTAAAGTCCGTTCGGGTATGTATCATTTCAACCCATAGTGATTCTAATCTAAAGGGAACTTGCAGTGTGATAAACTGATAAAAATAACAGAACAACATAATATAACAGTAACAGATGTTATAATAGGTATTTAAGCATGGGTGAACATCATATAATCATAATATAGCATATGTAACATGATAATGCATTTTACAGATTCAAAAGGGGTCAATTTACTAGTTATATATGTACATATTGTCTGGTGAGGATAACTCACATGTTTGAGCTGGAGACACAACAATGAATGCACGAATGAGATCCCAACAAGAATGATAACACGACACAAAGATGAGTGGGAGAGCCAAAGTATCAATTCCCTTGGATACATTCAACAAAACAAGTATAACAACACATAAGTTTCAACACAAAATACCATTAAACAATGATAGAATTGGATGCATAAACAAATCCAAAGTGTTTGCACTTGCTTTCTACCACCTATGCTTCAGCTCCAGATCTTAAATGGCACGGCTAAAGGCATGGTTTGGATCTGGTCTGGGTTCCTAAAGGCCGGCCTAGCATGGGAAAATGATGGAGCAAAGTATGGTAGAGAGATAGGTGCATGGAACTAACACTACAATGCAACTACCATGGATCCTATGCAACATATGGGTTCGGCCACAAGCTAGCATGGTGCGGCCATCACTGTAGTGGGCTGTAAGATGGTGTGGCAGCGGGTTCCAGGTCATCCATGGATGGTGGAGGTGGAGTAGGTGGCGGCCAACGAGTGGTTGAAAGTGATGAAGGCATAGGTGATTGGCTATGGTGCATATAGGTGAAGTTTGTGTAGATATTGTTGGATTTGGTCACATGGGTGCATGGCCAGTGGCTTGGGGCTGTAGAGGAGGTGGTGGAGGCTGGCTCAGGTGGTGGTGGTGGCAGCCATGGTGAAGGAGGAGCAAGGGGCTGAGCTACAAAGGTGAGAAAGCAAGTGAAAACAACATAAACAAATAGAAAAGCAATGGAAAAGAAAAAGAATTTTACCAAACTCTTGGAGATGATGGAGGCTGAAATTTTCAGAGATGAGAAGGAAGAATTTTCGTGAAAAATGAAGAAAAAAAAATACGGCTGAAGATAGTATAATGAACGGCCACAATTGAATGTAAGTGGAGGTTGAAAAATGAAAAGGCAGGGAGGTGAAAAGTCAAAGGTAAATGAAAGGTTTTAAACTCTTCATATTTCTCTAATTCTTTTTGTAATTTTAAATACATTTAAAATACTGATAAATAAAGATAAAATAAACTCAGAAATAAATTAAACAAGTAAACAAAATAAATAAATATTAATTACATATAATTTAATTAATAAAACAGCAAAAATTGCAAACTAGTCTTGAAAATATGAAAAATAAATGCAATGAACTTTGGAAAATTTTTATGTACTTGTAAAAATATTTATAACAAAGATAATAACATAAACTAAAATGCATTCACAAATAAATATATAAATTTTAATTTAAATATAATTTAAATGAAGAAAATAGCAAAGAAAATAGAAACTAGGCTTTAAAAATAGAAAATAAATTCAATAAGCTTTGGAAAAATTCAAACATCACTTTAAAAATATTTAAAAGTCAAAATATACATAATATAACATAAATATACAAATTAGAATAAGATTTATCAAGTAAAAATATCATTTATATAAATTAAAACAAAGAATATTGTTAAATAACCTTATATACACACAATATTGTAAAGGGTATAACTTTCACAATTTAAATTCAATTTCGACGAAACAAAAAGCAATATTCATGATATTAAATATATTTTCATAATAAAAGACAAAATTAAAGAATTCAAATATTTAAATTTAAAATTTAAAAGTCAAAGTTTGACCAGTTTTGACCACAAATCCATTTTTCAGGGAAATATTCAATTTATACCAATTTGAAATTATAATTAAAATAATAATCAAAATTTATATTTAAAAAATGAAATGTTTGAAATAAACAAGTTTAAAATAATTTCAAAATAAAATAAAATCAAATTTAAATTATATGCAAAAAATATAGGGTTGTTACACAAGGAATCCATTTTACATGTTTCTTATTAAACATTTTATTAAGGTGTTTCTTTTTATTATCTGGGGAATTTCAATGTACTTTATACTCACCACAAAATACACCATTTGTAAATCCAAGGTCAAGTATTAAAATAATTAAAAACTGATTTTAATATAACTACATCATTAACAATCAACAACATGTTATTTTCTTGTGTTTAGAAATATATATGTACCTTTAACTTTCTTTCTTATGGACATGCGCTTCCTCTATATTTTGGCCAAAATCAAACTATTTGATATTTCTTTCAGAATACTTGTTCGATTTTGTAACGACCAAGAATTTTAGTCATTTGAATTTGGAATATTTAATTAATTTTAAATATTGAAAATTTAATGTTATAAGTTAAATAACTTGAATTTCAAATATAGCGATTTATTTGGTAATTATATTATTAAATTTAATAATTGAATTTTTTTAATTAATTGAATCTTGCGTTTTAAGTTGTCAAAGCTTATTTAAAATTCTATTTAATAAGAATGAAGATAGTAAAGCTTTTAATGTAAATTTAAAAGCGATTAGTTCGGTTTTATAATAATTCATTTTAATTAACATATAAAAAAAAGCCTTTTGGGGCACTATCTTGGATTTCGACGAAACAAGTGTCATTGGATCCGTTATAGTAAGTTATCGTAGTCGACGATTTTTATGGCGATTGGACATATCGTTTGGTCATGCGAGATCGAAATACTAATAGATTAATTTCAGAATTTAATATAATAACTGGTTTTGAAAACCTATCTTCTGCATACGATAAAATTAGGCCTCGAAACAAGTTCCATTATGTTCGAAATAGGGGTATAACATATAGGATGCCAAGCGGCACGTCTGGATAGGAGTTCGATATTTTAGAACATTTAAAAGCTTGATTTTTAAATTTAAATGATATATATATATATATATATATATATATATATATTATATCAGCCTATACACTAACCATACAACCCCGTACCTTAGCCTATACCTTCCCACCTCCCTAACCATACCCTTACAGTTATAAATAAATACCTGCAACGGAATTTGAAGGCTTTCTTCCATTTCAAAATTTAAAATCAAATTAAATACTCCATGGAAAATTCTAAAGCTAGTTTTCTTGGCCTTATCTTGCTTAGATCTTCATTTTGATAGGGGATTTGGTAGCGTTTGGTGATGTGGTTGAGTGAGGTAGCTAGAGCAGTTTGTACGTGGGTTTTAAGATTTTGGGCTTGTGTTTTTAGCCAATGGAGGAAGAGTTAGGGGAATCAAAGTTTGTTTTCGGGTTCGTTGAAGGAAATGGCTTATCGAGTGAAGATTTGGTGAAGCTCAATGGCCTTGTGTGGTTCATGACCTGGTGCATGGCAGGGGAATGCTGCTATCACATTTTTCTTGGGGAGGCCGAGCTTGAAGTCATTGTGTCGAGTGGGTGGAGGTCGACAAGTGAAGTTCGTTGGTAGGGTCGGTTCGAAGGATCGTTAATTGGGGGTGCATGGTGCATGGCCGTGCACTGTAATGACTTGCACAACTTTGGCAGGGAGATGATTTATTTGGGGAGGTAAGGGATAGGGTATGGTTGTAATTAAATTTTGATTAGGTACATTAAAATTATTTAATTAAATCGTTTAACTAAAAATTGCATAACTCTCTCATACTAGGTCCAATCGAGACGCGGAGTTTTGATTATGTTTGTAACGACATAAGCTTCGCAATGGAACTAATTTGGAGATAGTTGAAGTTTTCAATAAAATCGGACATTATTCAATTTAGTTCCAAATCAAAATGCCTCGGCGACAACAGAAAATTTCGGTGAGTTAAACCCACCTTTTTGGTTTAATAGTATGATATATAGTTGTTAAAAGTTGTTGAATGATTAGTTGTTAAATATTCAAGTCATATAAATTATTGGATAATAAACCTGATTTTTGGAAATATTGGTTATGACATTGTTATTTGTTTGAAAACTAAAAACCAGTAGTGATAGAAAATTAATATCAATATTGGTTGAGCGTTTGGCAGCTGTTGACCTTAAATTAGAATTTTGGAATATTATAAATCGCCAATTGAGTTAGAATTGGATTTTGGAGACGGAAAATGATTTTAAATCCGAAAAATTGGTTTTAGAAATATATTGTTTTAGTTATTTAATTTTATTAATATTATTTCAAAGTTATTTAATTTCAATAATATTGTTTTAAAGTTATTTAATTTTGTTAATATTATTTTAAAATATATAATTATATTAATATATTGTTTTAAAGTTATTTAATCATATTAATATTGTTTTAAATTTATTTAATTATATTAGCATTGTTTAAAAGTTATATGCTTATAGTTAGTATTGTTTTAAAATATTTACCAAAATGCTAATATTTTAGGATGTTGATTATTTTAAGAATAATTATGGTTTGAAATTAATAAGGTTTGAAAATAAATTATTATTAGTATTTATAATAAGGGTAAAGATTAATTATTATTGTTTATTCATTCACAATGTTAAATTCATATTATTATTATTATTACCATAATAGTGTTTTGAAGCAAATAACCATTTTCTATTTGTAAACGGTTCGGGATTTATAAGTAGAATTGTATTAACAGATTTGGGTTTATAAGAAGAATATTTAAAAGCGGTTTGGAGACTTAAAGAGAAACTGTTTACGATGTATTATGAGAGTTTTGAAAATGAATGCTTTATTTATAAACGGTTTGAGAAATGGATCTATGGAATTATAAAAGAAGTTTTATAAATGGTTTTAGAGATTTATAAAGTATTTATAAATGAGTTTTGGAAATGCACAAATAGGATTTATAAGTGATTGAAATTTATAAAAGGGATTAAATGATTCTTAAAGATTATAAATTTTTTTATGAATGGTTTTAGATAATTATAAAGAGTTTTATAAATTATTTTTGAATCGAATAAAAAGAGAATCTTTCTCAATTTTGTGGATATACTTAAACCATTGAGATAAGTATATGGGTATTTTGTAAGTATTGAAAATATAGGGATTTGCGGATATACCTTTATAAAAGTATTTTTATACAGGTAATTCGCAAAGTGATTTTAATGAATGAAATATTTATTAAAAGAGGTTAGCAGTTGTTTATGTGCTTAACTAATGTTGTTTTTCCTATGGAATTAAATTCTTGGTTGAATGATTGCTATTTGATAGTTAAATAACCAACTACCGAATTTTCCTAAACATAACTTTGAAAATATCTAGGAGAAACACATGAGTTACGTGGCACAATCATCGTCGATGATGATGTACTGTGCGTATAAATCTCGTTTCGTTATCTTAGGACAATGGTAAGGAAATCCGTCCACTAACGATTAGGAGGTGATTTTCGATCTTATTTTTGACTGTTTATTTCTTAAAGAACCGAGGTTGAGTTTACCGTGAATTATCGAAATGTTGTTTTGAAGAGACCGGGATTGGATATGTTACCCAAAAACCACTTCGATCCAACAAATGCATTTCGAAATTAAGACAACTTGAAGATGATGGAATTGAAGACAGAGCTCTCAAATGTTCCATTCGGTCCCAGAACAAACTTGTATGGATGAATGCTGGTACTCCATTGTTGCCTGGAGGGCAGTGTTAGCATTCCAAGATGGTCTGCTAGGAGGAAGAAGGTAAAGACATGACCTTGCGAGCCTTACAAACCGAGAAATGGAAAAAACAAGGTATGCAGTAAAGCTATGTGGTCAGCTACCATTAGGAGCCGCCATCCCATTCTAGATTGTCCATGTTCGAATTGTTTTGCGCCCAAACATTATGGTAGCATAAAGCCTCATATAAAAAAGGTATGGGGTAATCCGGCTTGTCATGTTAAAGGGGCAGCCGGCTCTATGTAGCAGGGGTATAAGATGTTCTTGTCAGACTCCGGTGCATTTTTTAGGGGTATATCATCGGAAGGTAATCCCTTACCTTTTCATAGTATGGAATCCAATCTCCAATATGTGTCTTTATGGTTTTGATTGTAGAACCTAGCATGCTGGAATTTAGCGTGGTAATAATTTCAGCTATTTTGATATTATTTGAAACTATAGACATCATTATAATATCACTGGATTTTTATATAAAAATGTTTTGGTTATCATAAGGTAAAAACCCATCTATATTTATATGCGACGTGGTTGGTCTTACAAGATATTTTTGATTTCAAAGATTTTTCTCATAACTTTAGATCCAGTTGGGTGTATATTCTCATGCTGGTTTTCCAGACTGACTCGGATGTTACCTTATCATAATTCTCGGGTTAGACTGAGCATATTACAGATAAGTTTAGATGCTTTGGAGCTTCGAGAGAGGAGTTGGAGGCCCAGAGACATATTCACGCAGATGGTTATTTTTTCACTGTGTGCATTGTTGTATCTATCAACAATTGTAAGGACGGGCTGTTATAATTATTTAAGATGAAATAGCTTAGTATACTCTGATTGATTTCCGTATATATACATATTACAGTTTTGTTTTTGTGTAAAAATTTGTTTTATATTAGAGATGTTCATTCTGTTGTGGGATTCTGTGTTGTTTAGTTTTCTTCCTATCTTCTTTCCTTTTGGTTCCCCTAACTTTTGGGTTTTCCAGCATTCGATTGCTTCGTATGCAATACAATGGACGTATTAGTGTCGATTTTCGAGGGTATGAAATCTCAGCTATTACAGATTTTAATGCTTGCCGCACCAAACTTTCATATTAGTTCTTTGATCATATTCAAAAGCCACAAATTTAATATTTCTCCCACTGACTTCGAGATGCTTTGATTATTGTATGCTAATAGTCTTATCTAAGCTTTTATTTAGAATTTGTCGTTCCGACACATATGTACCAAAACACAAAGTCATATAAGGGGATCATTTGCAGGTATAATCCAAATCAATATGAGGACACTGAGTGGAGAATCTATTACGCTAATTTAAACCATTGAAATTCATGATTTTATTATTAAAGACATTTAATAAATAAGATGAGCTAAACTTTATTAATTATTATAGATTATACAAATTAAATCATTATATAATCAAAACATACGAACAAATAATCCTAGATCAGTATTATATACAAACTTATACTAATTTAACCTAACTATATGATTTACAAATCAATTAAATTCAAATATATAAGTTTTAAAATACGTAGTTAAAAATTATTAACAAATTTGAATACTAGATCTTCCTTGGAACTTCAACTCATCCTTTGGATCCAAAGATTGGATTTGTTTTGATGACAGCATAATCTTCTTGTTTCGTGTTTTCTTTGGAGTTTTAATTTTTCGTTGTTGTCATGATCAGCTTTGATATGGAGGAAATTAAACAATGAAGATCGTCAAATTATCTTGTTATTTTATCATTTGAATTTGACTAAATTCTAAATGCCTTTGATTTCAGAGAATGAAAAAGAGAGTATGTTTGAAAGATTGAAGTGTTTCTTCTAAGTTTTCACAAAGTTTTTAATTTGAAGAACTCATTTTTATGAAAAGAAATATTTAAAATGGAAAGAGATGAAAATATGGATCAAGGCATGAGTTTTTTTGGAAGAAAAAGGTTCAAATAGAGATGAAAGTCGAATTAAATAACCAACTAAAAGTGTTACCAGTTTTTAAAATTTACAATTTTCAAAAACAGCTAGTACGTCGATATGTCTATGTTGGGTATGTCGACATATGTGCCTAATTTAGACATCTATGTTTTTATTCTAATTTTTTATATACTTAATACTATTCTATTTTAATGATTTGTAGAGACTAAGGTAACATTATTGAATAGCAAGAAGTAAATTTGATTAATTAAAATAGGGATATACATGAATACGAAGAAAAATACATGTAAAGAACAATAGATAAAACTAGAAAAAACATATGAATAAGGGATACAAAGCTAGGTAAAATATATAAAAAGATGATGAAGAAGAAGATTTTGCACCAAGCTTCCTGTAATGATCCCACTGCTATACCCATATTATTAAAGAACATTACAAGAAATGTTGTCTAATATCAAGGAGAACATGGCTACTTAAGGGTGATCGAACGTGAATATATCTTTGTACTAACATTAACCCATCTTTGTTACCTTTCAAGGATATGAGAGGAAAATTTTGACATGTAAGGTATTAATACAAAGTAATAATCACACCAGTTCAAAATATTCAAAACATTATATAATATAGATAAATCAGAATCAGTGTCACAGACCACAACAGAATAATACACATTATATCATGTAATAAAATGTGAGTCTATATCGGTGCTAGACCCACATAAGTATATGCATCACATCAAAATACTATATCAGGTACAAGCCAATTGCTAAATAATATACATGACACATCATACTTAATGTGAATATGAATATAATAATGAAGTAGACAGAAACAATCCTAGTCTACACTTGTGCTAGCACAAATCCAAAAGTCAGCGAGTCCCTACTCCAGTAGAGTCTCGGCCGTACCCGACAATTATAAAAATAAATGGGTCATACTATATTAAATAAAAAGATGAGACACTGATATCATTAACATATGACTTAACAATAAAATAAGCCATAATAGAAATATGCCTGAAACCAAATAAGGCATATTAATCAAAATCACCATTTCATAAATCTAATATCATAAATATATGACTTAACAATAAAATAAGTCATATAGAAATATGTCTAAAACCAAGTGATCATAATATGGCATATCAATCAAAATCACCATTTCACATATCCATATCAAGTCTCAAATGGACCATCGTCAAAAATATGGTGATAACAATTTAAAATTCTCCAGAGCCAAAAGACACTAAATATCCATCCCAAAATCTTTGAAGAAATATCATTATTAATGAAATAATAATAGTAGTCAACAATCAGTATGATATAATGCAGCATAGGGCTTAACTAAAATAAATAAATCCCGCCACGTAGCGCAATAATCTAACGAAAAAAAATAGACTACCAGGTATAAACCCCGACTCCTAATAGGTAGCTGTGTTTATGAAAAAAATATGTGAATTTACCTAACAGTAGAAACATGTAAACATTGTCCAACTATATAAAAATAAACTGATATGTATTAGTCATTCGGTCTATAAACTAATCATGCATGTAAACACTGTCCAAGATATGAAAGAGTAGTCGTGTTATGCAACAACAACCTAATTAAAATAAATAGATCTGCCTACCCAAAATTAAGAATGTATCAGTTTGCAGATCAATGAAAAATAGGTCGTCGTCTCTCTAGGATCTATCGACCTGAAATCCAAATATCCTATGGTAGAAAATGTCCAAAATGTTAAGCATTGTCACTCAATTAATCACAAAAATGCACAAAAACATTTGTAATATATGTACATACAGACATCAATCAGAGTTACTAATTATTTTAGTATAGACAGTTATAACTACCTATCCTCATAATTTATGATAAATACAACAAGAATGCAACTAAAACAAAATATCTATATACGTGAACACGTCACTGGATCTCCAACGTGTCTCTTGAGGCTCCAAACATCCAACTAAACCTGGAAATATACTCGGTCTAGATCGAGCATTATAAGAAAACAATGGTCGGGTGACTCTAGTAAAATCTGCGTGTGAAACTCAAATTTCAAGGAATATTATTTATTATAGCTTGTAAAATCTTTCAAAATCAAAGGTATCTTGTAAGACCACGTCGCACATAAACACAGACTGGTTTTTATCTTACGATTACTAAAACATTTATATCGTAAAATCCAGTGGTATTATAATAATGTCTAAGGGTAAAAATAATAATAATAATCAAATAGCTGTGATGCTTGTGAGTGTACATCACAACATTACTAGGTACATAATCAAAAACCGATAAGGCACATTCACTAATTGTATAGGATTTCTATGGAGGTGATCTCAGTACTTCGAGAACGGTCCTCCTATACAAGGATCAGAGATATCCTTCTGAAGCAGCATACAACCCTAGTGATGTACCATAGCAAAAACAAAGCTGGTCTCGCTAAGACCTAGTGCATCACCCCTTGCATCCATAACAACTGTAGGTAGCGTCTAAGTGGAGTCGACTACACCCTATGGGTTTCCCAACCCTACTGGCCATGCCTCCTATGTTTGGTTTTAGTCATTACCACTGACGAGGCTATATTCGGCATTCCAGCTCACATACCACCATCAAAACAAATCATGGAATCCCACGTGGATTCCAATACCCTAACGGGTCTCAGAATCACACATGGATTCCCATATCTCAAATGGATCTTATAATCACACACGGATTCCCATAGACCAACGGGTTTCGGAACAAGACATGGATTCCAACATCTTAGTATATCATGTAACTCCTCCATAGAATCGTATATGGTTTTTGGAGTGGTTACGTAATGAGTACACTACCACACTTGTCGAGCGCTCCAAAAACCAATTATCGATTTTCGAAATGCTCAATACCAGTTCTTTAGGAAATAATCAGATAATACATAAGAGCGGCGATCACTCCCTAACCGTTTAAGTGGATGGATCTCCGTATTAATTTTCCTAGAAGAAGGAAACATGATTATACGTACATCATAGCATCACGACGATAACTGTACCATATAATTCCCATGTTTCTCCTAGATATTTCCAAAGTTAAAATCCTTTGGTGTTAAGTAGAGAATATTTCTGTACCACCAAAATTAAAAGGATTACATATTTAGGCCA
Source organism: Allium cepa (assembly GCA_030765085.1). NCBI lineage: Eukaryota > Viridiplantae > Streptophyta > Magnoliopsida > Asparagales > Amaryllidaceae > Allium > Allium cepa. The sequence goes on from CM060946.1 coordinate 275,408,553, forward strand.
ATATTTGATTATCGGTTATTTAACTATCAAATAAACAAACATTCAAATAAAGATTACATTTCGTATGGAAATCACAAAGCCTTGTTTATTTAAATTTTCATTATTTTAAAATCACCTTTCAAATATTTTGAAATCACTTCCATATACTTATCTCAACAGGTTAAGCATATTCACAAACCATTTCATTTTCAAAAATTAGAAACTTTTTCATGTACTTAAGTAATACTATAAGTAAAACCATAAAACACCCAGAAAGATTTTCTATTTCAAATCATATAAAAATGACCAAAACTCCATATGTCATAAAAACAGAGATATTAATAATCTAAATACTAATTATTTCCATAAATCTCTTTTATTTTTATAAATAAATATCTCCTTTATAACTTTCTAAATCAGTTTATAAGATATTTTTTAAATCTCCAATCTATATACAAAATACACTTTTATAAATCTCAAACCCTTTTATAAAACTTCCCTTTTCAAACCACTGAACCACATTTATAAACCTATTTTCTAAAATAATTCAAAACCGGCTTCTTCCAATTTTAAACCTCTTCCAAATTTATAAACATTCATAAATTATTTTATAAATATATAGAACCATTTATAAAACTCTTTCCATATTTAAACAAACTTATTTCATAGACCCTTTAAGTCAATAAGGTTCCCTCGATAAACCATAAAGTGCTTAGAATAACTTTAACAACTTAAATAGTAAGTTATTACTTAAAGATCCTTCTATTTCATTTTAATTAAATCTCATCTAAAATAATAACTTTAAAATCTCGCTAATAATATATTAAATTAATTTTAAGCACTATTATTGTATTAATAAGTTGACGTCAAAACAAATTAATATAATAATTAATTAACATTAAAACATTATTAATAAAATAATCAATTAACTTTAAAATAATATTAATATGATAATTAATTAACCTATACTATTATTAAATAACTTGGAATGAAAATTAAAGTATAGTTAAATCATTTCAAACAAATAATTAAATTAAACATTTTAAAAATAACTTTTAAACTAATACATAAATATTCTTGAATATATCTTTAATAAATAACTTTTAAGAATTATATTAGTGAAGTAATTAACTCTAAATCATTATTAAAAAAATTATTAATTATATTTAAAACAAATTTAGTAAATAATTAACTTTTCGAAGTAGAAAGAGGCTTAGAAGCTCTAACGGTACTTAATCAAGTTACCATTAGTTTCCTTTACTTATCCAAGTCATTATCCAAGCACATGACTTCACATATTTAAATTCAACTCATAATTAACAATTGACTATGAATACACATTTATCCAATATTAACAATTAAATTTCCACACTAATGCAATAACAGAACAAGGTTAGTTTCTGCTAAATAAATGTCCAAATTTAACTTATTTAGTTAATAATAGCAGAACAGTGATTTATTCTGCTAGACAAGTGTCCATTTAATTTAATTAGCAGAATGGTGTTTTATTCCGCTAAACAAATGTCCAATTACCATATGTAGTCCAATTTAAGCCAATAGTATTTTATGTGGCTAATTAAACATAAATAATTAAGGTATATAAATTTAAACGATGTTATTAATTAAAATAACATAATTCAAATTCAGTGCGTTTTAATATGTCATATATTTACACTTTGCCAAAGCTACGAACAAGTTATACTATGATGTTATGCTCATCAATATGAGTCTAACGCAAAAATCCATGAGCGAAACGATCACGGATGAGAAAGTTAGCTTGGCTTGAACATAAAATATACTAATTAAATAATTAAATCATTTTCAAAACATTTCTCACCATAAATTTGATTGGGCCTAAGCCATACCCAAAACATCTGCACCCACATCCACTTAACATGGTAACCTTACTCTCCTCCTCCATCAAAATTTACAAATTCAAAAATTTAATGCACACATATACACTTGTAAATGTGCATGCCGAGGCCTCCCACCCAACGATGATCCGACACCCACCAACATGTCCCCCTCCTCGTGCTCGTCTTAGCAACACCCTCACCATTGCCTGCCACCGCCTAGGATGGTTTTCGACCTTTGAACCCAAATTCATGAAATCTAATCCAGATCAAAACTAACATGCCTAGTCCAATCACCATGTCACGACCCTCGAACCCCTACCGGACCCCGCTAAATTCCTCCATCCGATATGTCTCTCTAAGCCTGAGCCAATGCTTTCCTCCGTATCACCCATCATCGACCAAATCTTCTTATAAACCGAACCCTAGTTTTCAACTTCCGTCAACAACCATCGCCGAACGTCCCCAAACTTATATAAAAAATTCTACAACACACCCCGACTCCAACGACACCAGTGGCATCGAGCAATTCTTCCAGAATCGAGAGAAATTAATTTTTGAAATCTATAAACAATACTTTACCTTGTTTTGATTTTCGATGATAACTAGACCATTTCTTGACAAAATCAAGTGTCATCAATTTCTAAAAATAGTATGAATCGATAGAACTACTTCTGTGTTGATCGATTTAGCTAAAAACTAGTAGATTTTGGTATGTTGATTATTGAAAGTAGGCAAGTGGTTTTATTACTTGCTTTTTCCAACAAAAAGAGAGATGAAGAATGTGGAACATGGTATGTGAGAAGAAGAAAGGGAGTGAATTTAATCTGTATACCATATATAGGCAAACATACAAGCTTTCAAAGATCTAGATTCTTGATTTTTAGGCAAGAATAGTGGAAAAGGAACACAGGGAGGCAAAGGTAGTGTTAGGGTGTTAAAGGGGAAATAAAGAAACCAAATTGTTGCTGAGCACTGTGTAGGTTGGTTTGAATTTGAATAGATTTCTGTACCTTATCACATAATATCATGTCCATGTACGGGCCGTGAATGACCGAAACAAAAATACAATCGTGTACAGAAATATGGTGTAATCACTAAACAACAATTAAAATCACAGGTTATCAAATTTTGATAAATTCAAAAATACCCACGTTTGGCTTAAAATGCGTCAAACGGAAATTCAAATATTTTCCAAACTAAAAATTATGGATTTTTTTTATAAATTGAACTAAAAATACGTTATCAAAAATTGCACAAATATTTGGAATATAGATTTTATTATAAAAACCACAAATTTAATATTCGAAACTAAATAAATATTTCAGAAATCAAAGTGATAAAATTCCAAGCCATTACACTAACTATCCCATACTAGATACGTTACGCCCCACCTCTATACCCACGCTAACCAAGAACACTACGGTGTAGTGCTGTCAACTAGCATGGAGAATAAGGCTGTTGTAACGATTGCGATTTTTCGTTGCCGAAAAACCGAATAGTTAGGGTTTAAGAAAAAGAAAAGAAAGAAGAAGAGAGAAGAAGGTAGAACATAGAAGGAAAAGAAAATAGAAAATAGAAAAGAACAGAGAACAACAGAACAACAACAGAATCTCACAATTCGCAGCGGAACAACATATAATAATAAATGAATAATCTTTAAACAAAGAACTATATCAGTTATTACATTTTATACATTACATTTCAATACATCATATCATCAGAGTGTACAACAACAACAACAAACAGTGCAGCGGAAAAAGAAATACTATATACTAGTAATACGCCATGCCATCCATCTTGCCTCCTGCAACTCCTGAATATCCAGAATATCCTGATAAACCTTAACTCTTGACTGCCCGTGTGGAAATTGGTGGGCACCCAGAGTTTAGGAAGGAAAACAATAAACTCCGAGTCAGTCATGTGACTGGTGTGGGAACTCAAAACAGTTTATTTATCTTTAAAATCAAAATAGAGGAATATTTTTAAAGTCAATTCGCAATGCTTTTAAAAATGAGACTACCATAAGACCTCCCGCCACACACACAATGCAAACGCAGACTTGGAGGAGATTTCTCCTTATGATAGTCAAAGATGCTTGATACGCATTAAAAAGAACATTTGATATTATTACTAGTGCATAGTGTAGAGAAAATCATTTCGAAAGTAGAATATAAATCTTAGCCAGCATAGGTACCATTATATTATGCTTACTATAGCTACCATTTTAAATGGCAGGTTCTACAACTAAAACCGTACAAGTCACGTATTGTTTCTTTGGATTTCCAACGAATGATCAGGCCAAGGAACTTCCCATTGCCACATGAGAATGCCTCTGGATGGACATCCCCGAGAACCAAACCGGATCTCTACCAACACAAGGCCGGGTTACCCCTAACTGAGTAACAACTGACCGAATATGCCATCCCCCGGTCCTTTGGGACCTTTCACCGAGCGCTCGCAATCAATTCACACAATCATAAAGTGTTTTCAACATGAGTAAGTATCTGGGCTCCATACCATGATACCACCCTTTTCCAGAAGGAAATGCACACATCCTAAAGGGCGCTACCCCTCATAACCTTGCCGCATCTTTCCTGTTTTGACCATTCACGGGGTGTGAGGCTCGACGAAGTCACGTCCACAAAAACATACTTTATACAAAAGCCATGCTTTGGGTCAACAAATGATCATAGAAATGATCACCAGGATGGACGATCAAATAAACGATCCTATCACAATAATCAACACAATGATCATTTACAGCAACACTCAGCATGTCACATTACCAAATTGGGAATATATCGCTGATAACCTTCAACTACATAACCTCCGAGCTCGTACGTCTCAGAGAAGGGTGTTAAGCTAAAAGAATAAATTCTCCGCCACCAACAGAAATATATTTGAAAGAAATCTGCTTTATATCTCAATTTGTGATGTCAGACATACAATCCATACAAGTCTGTTCCGGGCTCGAACAAAACCGAAGGCACTTCTTACGAAGCCCTTGCAATCCGGGTATTCACAATCCCGATCGAATTTCCCAACACTTAGGAAATCTCTATACCAGGAGCTACCCAGTGCAGAGACAATCGATAGGTCATTCTATCGCTTTCGCAAATACTCGGTCTTCAACACCGGTCATCAAATGCAATTCATAACGACGTATCACATATTCGGAATGGGTTATACGACCCCATGGTCCTTTCCCGGTTAACCCGAATAGTGAGCGCTTATTCAAAAATAAGTGTGGCATTCAAATTCAAACAAATCACATCAATTACCCATTCAAAGGGAAATATTGATAGTCGGTTATTGAACTATCAATGGATATGCACAACATCACCAGTTTCCAAATAATTTTCCCAATTATTTATTTTCCAAAATATCTTTACAAGATATATAATTTTCACACTTCAAAAATAAATCAATATTTATTTTTAAACAAATTCCACTTCCTTTTATAAATTTCATAGTGAATTTATATTTCAAAATATCCATGCATATTCGATTTCAATTATTCATTTCAATTTATCTTCAAAAAGATAAATTCTCAAAATATTCACTTCATATTGGAAAACATTTCCATACTTATTTATTAAGTAATTCTCAATCCATTTATTTTCAACACTTGGAAAATATTCAATATACTTCAATCAAAATTTAGTATATATCTCATTCTTTAAGGAAATCATTCCCTTAAACATATTTATTTGGGCCAAAACGAATGTTGCGTAAAACATCGTTACGACAACCCAAAATCACTAGTATAGGGATTCGAAATTAAAATAGATATATAAATCCCAATACTATTCAAAACATTTCTTTTCGGAAATCATTTACTATAACAACAGTGTTATAGTCCACCATTTCCTTCTATTTCTCGAAAACGTCTATTTCAACAATAAATGTTGAAATCTATGGTTTCGAATCTCAACACATTTAAAAACATTGTTAGATCGTTTTAATTCTATTTAAAACATTCACATTCGAAACAATTTCTTTAACATATTATTCACTATTTAAAAACGCGAATATACTACGTTAACAAATTTCATCACTTCTATTCATTTTATTTCAAAGGATTATTCACAGTCAAAAATGTGAATATAACTCCATAAATAGGTTTCAACAATTTACTTATCAAAATAAGTTATTTGCGAATTTATAAAACAACGTTTATAAATTCCTTTTCTATTTATTTTATAACAACTCCTTTTATAAATTCCTTTATTAACCTATTCAATTTATAACTCAATTATGAAACAAAATTCATATTATAAGTTAAACACCTATAATTTATTTGTTTGCACAATCGTTCCTTTAAACTTCATAATTATAAATCTTATAACTTATAAGATTCAATTATTTATCCAAATATATTCTTTCAATAACTTTATAAATTTTATAAACCTACTGCTCATAAAATTCCATTTCTAACTTCACCGTTTATAATTCTATGAATTTCATTCATTTATGAAATTCATTCACAATTCATTCTAACACTTATAAAAACTCGTTTTATAATTCAAATATTTTAATTTATAAATATCAATTTATAAATCCTTTATAAAATCAATTTATACTATTACTTTAAAACATCTTTAATCTCCTTTATAATTTCACCATTTTGATTTATAAAATAATTAAATTTTATAAATCCTATATTTCAACTTTTATAATAAATTCAAAAATCTTGATTTAATCATTTTATAAAATCATTAGCATCATATTCTCAAAAATCAGTTTTTAACTATATTTTCTCAAAATCATAATTTTATATAACTTTTAAAAGTATAACGTTTATTTATTTATAATGGATCAATTCCAAAAATATTTTATAACTTATACTTTCAAAAATCACTTTAAAATCATTTTAAAGTTCCAAATTTGGTCCAATGATGCTACATACCAAATAGTCAATCACGACAACAACGATATCATATATCGATATGATAATCAACGAATATCGAAATATTCTTAATCAAATAAATACTGTTGAGGAATCCAGTTGGATCCCTCCAACATGTTTTCCTGCATCCACAACATTAGCACAATACCAATTCCGTTCCAGTACGGAATTATCGCGGTATATGGGATTTAAATATTATCCGCTTAATAGACGGCGCAATAGGGTATCATCCGCTAAACAAAATGCGGGAAATCAATAACTCCAATATATACATATGCCAATATATATATATATTGCTATTATATATAATACCAATTTCACTGTTTATGAAATATTCGCGGTATATGTTTTTAATAAATAACATCCGCTTACTAACGGCGCATAATGTCTATTTTAACAATCAATAGATATCAATCATCATTCAAACATGCATTCAAATATTTTAAATCTAACTATTTAAAATAAAATCGAAACTGATTCGATTGAGTGAGAAGCTCTCACCTTGATTTATTTCGTTTTAGCGATTTATTTCGAATTACCCAAAATTCTCACTAACTCCAAACGACTCCAATCCAATTTCATCGCATAGTTCTCGTCCATACGATTCCAACGCAACTAGTTTCGCGCGTTTTCGACCTCGTATGAAAAAATTATACATTTATGAAGTTTGTACACGATTTATATATAACTAATTACAACATTTCATAATTAATTTTCAACCTAATCAAACTCAAGCCGTTGGATCTACTGCAAAGCCATCACCACCGCACGTTACCATCTCCTACATCACGCAACTCCTACAGGAAATAGCCGACTCCATTAAACCCATACATAGAAAACTAGGGTTTAAATTCCAAGCCTCCACGAACACCGAAAGTTCATCAAACCCTCACCATCCCGACCCCCTTCGCAAGAGCTATACTCTCCATCCATGACTGAAGCTCGGTCGCCAGAATGGCCTTGAATTGCGTGTGCAATTCCCAGGCGTCGGCCCCCTGTAGCTCCCTCCACGCTACACGAGACACGATCATCACCTTATAGATTTAAAGCTCTCGTTACCCTCTACAATGTTGTAGTTGATCACTTTGGCTAAAACTTCACGGATTGGAAGTAATTGAGGAATGAATTTCGAAAACTTTTGGCCGTTCATGGGGGTGCTGGCGGCTAGGGTTTTAAATTTAGGTTTTATATATTTTTTTTCTAATTTATGAAGCGTGGTGGTGCTATTTATAGAGAAACGAACGAACACTATTCATCCGAGAATTCCGAACTCCGATTTACGCGCCGTAACCAGCGTTTCTAAGGTTTACCCCGCGTTCTGGACACAATGGAACAGGTTTCGAAAGCTAATTCGGACATCTGTGCGAGTTATGGCTATAAACGTTCGATTTAAATTAAACCGATTTAAACGATTTTCTAGGCGTTTTAATTTGTACCGGACAAACGGTAAATCCTATTGACACGAAATTTGAAACCTTACAATAATATCACATTACGGATCCGATGAAACTGGTTTCGTCGAAATCCGAGACTTTTTGAAAAATGGCTATTTTAACTCGCCAAATTAATATTAACAATAATTCGATGCATTTCGAGCTGCCACGATCAAACGACAACTCCGATTGACACGAAATTTGAAATCCGTTAATAACTAACTATTACGGATCCAATGGAACTGGTTTCGTTCAATTCTGAGACTGTTCAAAAATTGACTATTTTCACTAGTCGATTTAAATATTAAAATATTCAATTTTCACAAATTAACTTCTAATTCGATTTTAAAAGTTCTAAAATATCGTTCTAACTCCAATATGATAAAATAAAATTTTACAAATCACTTTCAATCATATTTAACCCAATTTTCAATTATTTCCATAATTTAACATATTAAATTACCGATTTAATTATTCAATTAAATCCAATTATTCGAAATAAAATTTATTCAACTTATAAATTTACTTATTAATATTTAAAATTAATTAAATATTCAAATTTTTATTACTAAAAATCCTGGATCGTTACAATCTTCCCCCGTTAAGAGAATTTCGTCCTCGAAATTATTAAGTAAGAAAAATTACAGAATCCATTAACTTTCCCAAATTCATAGTTAAATTTCTTACAATAACTTTACTAAGTTTTCAAATCATACTTAGTTATCTTTTCAAAAACAATTACTATTGTTTAACTTTCAATTCCAAATAAAAGTCTAAGTTTTCAAAAATTTCCAATTTTCTCAAATTTTTCTAACGCCTTAAATTTTCTTGAAAAATTCGCCATAGTCTCCTTTGCGCGGCTCGATCCGAAAAAAAAATGACAGTATATATATCACAAATATACATCTCATCAAATAATGAGGCATCCCGAAGGGAAAAAAGTATAAAAGTACGGTATGTAATCCGAGATATGTACCTTATATATTTATTAGCAAGCATATACGGCTAATATAGCGCAAAAGCGAGCTCCAAATGCGAAGCAAACGCGATCCGCACCTACTAAACACTCAACAAACAACATGAGAATCATGCATATAGACAATAGTATCGATATACAACATATAGCAACACAATAACTATATATGCCAACATAATCAAATGCAATAAAAGCAATATATTCAACCATCAACCAACTAACATCCATAACCAAATCAATATTCATTTATATTCTCATTAATATTCAATGAATTAGGTTTTCAATTTAATCACATTTGATTCATTAACAGTGAATGTTTTTACTAACATTCATTTTCAATTAGTTTATATGCACTAATTCATATTCAAGTTGGTTCACTTCCAAATCAAATTCAATTCTATTTAAGATTCACTTAACTTCCAATTGAATTTCAATTACTTTAGCTTCCAATTTCATTAACACTTAATGAATTATATACAATCAACTAACAATCAAATATCAACCAACGTATATTAATTTCAACCAAATTCCTTTGTTTATATTAATTAAATTTGGTTTAACACCTTAAATTAAATTGACTTCTATTCAATTTATTCAACTTCCAATAACATTAGATTTTAATGAATTAACACCTATATTCATTATTTCATATCAACTTAAATTTACATTTAATTGATTAATATTCAATTCACTCATTCAATTCAATTACTAAAGTTGAATTTCATTTCATATAACTCAAGTTCATATCTATCACTTAACTTTAATAATTTACTTTGATACTAATATCAACTTCATTCAACATCTCTTAAGTTATATTCATATAGTTTCACTTCTCATATATATAAGTTTATTTCACAATTGTAAATTACTTTAATTATAATTCCATTCTTATAATTCTTTTGCTTATACAATTATTCTTCTATTTAGATTATTCAAACAACTAAACAATCAACTTATATCCACTTTAATAATTCTGAAAAATTATTTCTTTATATATAAAATATACTCAAGGTAAAATTATTTCGTTTACCCAATTTAAAACAATATTGTGTCGAATTGTTCTATTCAAGTGTTTAGAAACCCCTTCGGCATAGTCTTGCGGACCACGCTGACGAAAGTTCATATGCTACTCAATAAACCAACCATCACAATATAAAACAATTTTATATTCACTAACAAATACGCTCTCATAGCTATTATTACACTCTACTCATTCTAGAGTACTACTGACTCTATCTCTAATGAATAATACCCAACAGAACCATGGTTGTCGCTTAACCATATGCTCTGATACCAAATGTAACGATTGCGATTTTTCGTTGCCGAAAAACCGAATAGTTAGGATTTAAGAAAAAGAAAAGAAAGAAGAAGAGAGAAGAAGGTAGAACATAGAAGGAAAAGAAAATAGAAAATGGAAAAGAACAGAGAACAACAGAATCTCACAATTCGCAGCGGAACAACATATAATAATAAATGAATAATCTTTAAACAAAGAACTATATCAGTTATTACATTTTATACATTACATTTCATTACATCATATCATCAGAGTGTACAACAACAACAACAAACAGTGCAGCGGAAAAAGAAATACTATATACTAGTAATACGCCATGCCATCCATCTTGCCTCCTGCAACTCCTGAATATCCAGAATATCCTGATAAACCTTAACTCTTGACTGCCCGTGTGGAAATTGGTGGGCACCCAGAGTTTAGGAAGGAAAACAATAAACTCCGAGTCAGTCATGTGACTGGTGTGGGAACTCAAAACAGTTTATTTATCTTTAAAATCAAAATAGAGGAATATTTTTAAAGTCAATTCGCAATGCTTTTAAAAATGAGACTACCATAAGACCTCCCGCCACACACACAATGCAAACTTAGACTTGGAGGAGATTTCTCCTTATGATAGTCAAAGATGCTTGATACGCATTAAAAAGAACATTTGATATTATTACTAGTGCATAGTGTAGAGAAAATCATTTCGAAAGTAGAATATAAATCTTAGCCAGCATAGGTACCATTATATTATGCTTACTATAGCTACCATTTTAAATGGCAGGTTCTACAACTAAAACCGTACAAGTCACGTATTGTTTCTTTGGATTTCCAACGAATGATCAGGCCAAGGAACTTCCCATTGCCACATGAGAATGCCTCTGGATGGACATCCCCGAGAACCAAACCGGATCTCTACCAACACAAGGCCGGGTTACCCCTAACTGAGTAACAACTGACCGAATATGCCATCCCCCGGTCCTTTGGGACCTTTCACCGAGCGCTCGCAATCAATTCACACAATCATAAAGTGTTTTCAACATGAGTAAGTATCTGGGCTCCATACCATGATACCACCCTTTTCCAGAAGGAAATGCACACATCCTAAAGGGCGCTACCCCTCATAACCTTGTCGCATCTTTCCTGTTTTGACCATTCACGGGGTGTGAGGCTCGACGAAGTCACGTCCACAAAAACATACTTTATACAAAAGCCATGCTTTGGGTCAACAAATGATCATAGAAATGATCACCAGGATGGACGATCAAATAAACGATCCTATCACAATAATCAACACAATGATCATTTACAGCAACACTCAGCATGTCACATTACCAAATTGGGAATATATCGCTGATAACCTTCAACTACATAACCTCCGAGCTCGTACGTCTCAGAGAAGGGTGTTAAGCTAAAAGAATAAATTCTCCGCCACCAACAGAAATATATTTGAAAGAAATCTGCTTTATATCTCAATTTGTGATGTCAGACATACAATCCATACAAGTCTGTTCCGGGCTCGAACAAAACCGAAGGCACTTCTTACGAAGCCCTTGCAATCCGGGTATTCACAATCCCGATCGAATTTCCCAACACTTAGGAAATCTCTATACCAGGAGCTACCCAGTGCAGAGACAATCGATAGGTCATTCTATCGCTTTCGCAAATACTCGGTCTTCAACACCGGTCATCAAATGCAATTCATAACGACGTATCACATATTCGGAATGGGTTATACGACCCCATGGTCCTTTCCCGGTTAACCCGAATAGTGAGCGCTTATTCAAAAATAAGTGTGGCATTCAAATTCAAACAAATCACATCAATTACCCATTCAAAGGGAAATATTGATAGTCGGTTATTGAACTATCAATGGATATGCACAACATCACCAGTTTCCAAATAATTTTCCCAATTATTTATTTTCCAAAATATCTTTACAAGATATATAATTTTCACACTTCAAAAATAAATCAATATTTATTTTTAAACAAATTCCACTTCCTTTTATAAATTTCATAGTGAATTTATATTTCAAAATATCCATGCATATTCGATTTCAATTATTCATTTCAATTTATCTTCAAAAAGATAAATTCTCAAAATATTCACTTCATATTGGAAAACATTTCCATACTTATTTATTAAGTAATTCTCAATCCATTTATTTTCAACACTTGGAAAATATTCAATATACTTCAATCAAAATTTAGTATATATCTCATTCTTTAAGGAAATCATTCCCTTAAACATATTTATTTGGGCCAAAACGAATGTTGCGTAAAACATCGTTACGACAACCCAAAATCACTAGTATAGGAATTCGAAATTAAAATAGATATATAAATCCCAATACTATTCAAAACATTTCCTTTCGAAAATCATTTACTATAACAACAGTGTTATAGTCCACCATTTCCTTCTATTTCTCGAAAACGTCTATTTCAACAATAAATGTTGAAATCTATGGTTTCGAATCTCAACACATTTAAAAACATTGTTAGATCGTTTTAATTCTATTTAAAACATTCACATTCGAAACAATTTCTTTAACATATTATTCACTATTTAAAAACGCGAATATACTACGTTAACAAATTTCATCACTTCTATTCATTTTATTTCAAAGGATTATTCACAGTCAAAAATGTGAATATAACTCCATAAATAGGTTTCAACAATTTACTTATCAAAATAAGTTGTTTGCGAATTTATAAAACAACGTTTATAAATTCCTTTTCTATTTATTTTATAACAACTCCTTTTATAAATTCCTTTATTAACCTATTCAATTTATAACTCAATTATTAAACAAAATTCATATTATAAGTTAAACACCTATAATTTATTTGTTTGCACAATCGTTCCTTTAAACTTCATAATTATAAATCTTATAACTTATAAGATTCAATTATTTATCCAAATATATTCTTTCAATAACTTTATAAATTTTATAAACCTACTGCTTATAAAATTCCATTTCTAACTTCACCGTTTATAATTCTATGAATTTCATTCATTTATGAAATTCATTCACAATTCATTCTAACACTTATAAAAACTTGTTTTATAATTCAAATATTTTAATTTATAAATATCAATTTATAAATCCTTTATAAAATCAATTTATACTATTACTTTAAAACATCTTTAATCTCCTTTATAACTTCACCATTTTGATTTATAAAATAATTAAATTTTATAAATCCTATATTTCAACTTTTATAATAAATTCAAAAATCTTGATTTAATCATTTTATAAAATCATTAGCATCATATTCTCAAAAATCAGTTTTTAACTATATTTTCTCAAAATCATAATTTTATATAACTTTTAAAAGTATAACGTTTATTTATTTATAATGGATCAATTCCAAAAATATTTTATAACTTATACTTTCAAAAATCACTTTAAAATCATTTTAAAGTTCCAAATTTGGTCCAATGATGCTACATACCAAATAGTCAATCACGACAACAACGATATCATATATCGATATGATAATCAACGAATATCGAAATATTCATAATCAAATAAATACTGTTGAGGAATCCAGTTGGATCCCTCCAACCTATTTTCCTGCATCCACAACATTAGCACAATACCAATTCCGTTCCAGTATGGAATTATCGCGGCATATGGGATTTAAATATTATCCGCTTAATAGACGGCGCAATAGGGTCTCATCCGCTAAACAAAATGCGGGAAATCAATAACTCCAATATATACATATGCCAATATATATATATTGCTATTATATATAATACCAATTTCACTGTTTATGAAATATTCGCGGTATATGTTTTTAATAAATAACATCCGCTTACTAACGGCGCATAATGTCTATTTTAACAATCAATAGATATCAATCATCGTTCAAACATGCATTCAAATATTTTAAATCTAACTATTTAAAATAAAATCGAAACTGATTCGATTGAGTGAGAAGTTCTCACCTTGATTTATTTCGTTTTAGCGATTTATTTCGAATAAAATTAAACGGACGTTTAATTTTACCCAAAATTCTCACTAACTCCAAATGACTCCAATCCAATTTCATCGCGTAGTGCTCGTCCATACGATTCCAACGCAACTGGTTTCGCGCGTTTTTGACCTCGTATGAAAAAGTTATACATTTATGAAGTTTGTACACGATTTATATATAACTAATTACAACATTTCATAATTAATTTTCAACCTATCTAACTCAAGCCGTTGGATCTACTGCAAAGCCATCACAACCGCACGTTACCATCTCCTACATCACGCAACTCCTACAGGAAATAGCCGACTCCATTGAACCCATACATAGAAAACTAGGGTTTAAATTCCAAGCCTCCACGAACACCGAAAGTTCATCAAACCCTCACCATCCCGACCCCCTTCGCAAGAGCTATACTCTCCATCCACGACTTGAAGCTCGGTCGCTAGAATGGCCTTGAATTGCGTGCGCAATTCCCAGGCGTCGGCCCCCTGTAGCTCCCTCCACGCTACACGAGACACGATCATCACCTTATAGATTTAAAGCTCTCGTTACCCTCTACAATGTTGTAGTTGATCACTTTGGCTAAAACTTCATGGATTGGAAGTAATTGAGGAATGAATTTCGAAAAATTCTGACCGTTCATGGGGGTGCTGGCGGCTAGGGTTTTAAATTTAGGTTTTATATTTTTTTTTCTAATTTATGAAGGGTGGTGGTGCTATTTATAGAGAAACGAACGAACACTATTCATCCGAGAATTCCGAACTCTGATTTACGCGCCGTAACCAGCGTTTCTAAGGTTTACCCCGCGTTCCGGACACAATGGAACAGGTTTCGAAAGCTAATTCGGACATCTGTGCGAGTTATGGCTATAAACGTTCGATTTAAATTAAACCAATTTAAACGATTTTCTAGGCGTTTTAATTTGTACCGGACAAACGGTAAATCCTATTGACACGAAATTTGAAACCTTACAATAATATCACATTACGGATCCGATGAAACTGGTTTCGTCGAAATCCGAGACTTTTTGAAAAATGGCTATTTTAACTCGCCAAATTAATATTAAAAATAATTCGATGCGTTTCGAGATGCCACGATCAAACGACAACTTCGATTGACACGAAATTTGAAATCTGGTAATAACTAACTATTACGGATCCAATGGAACTAGTTTCGTTCAATTCTGAGACTGTTCAAAAATTGACTATTTTCACTAGTCGATTTAAATATTAAAATATTCAATTTTCACAAATTAACTTCTAATTCGATTTTAAAAGTTCTAAAATATCGTTCTAACTCCAATATGATAAAATAAAATTTTACAAATCATTTTCAATCATATTTAACCCAATTTTCAATTATTTCCATAATTTAACATATTAAATTATCGATTTAATTATTCAATTAAATCCAATTATTCGAAATAAAATTTATTCAACTTATAAATTTACTTATTAATATTTAAAATTAATTAAATGTTCAAATTTTTATTACTAAAAATCCTGGGTCGTTACAGCTGTTGAGGAGCGACCATCCATGTAATTGCTTATCACACGGTGGCTATAAATAATCTTCGGAAACAAACATAGAAATAAGCATAACATAAATCAGTCATAGACATCCATATCACAAAGGCGGAAGAAGATATAAATATATAACTAACACACGAAAGTGTACATCAGAGTAGTGGTAAAAAAGATCCACAATAATACAGAAGAATAGCAACACGTGCTATACAAAAGAATACAACTATGAGTCTATATCTCAAGTGTATACAACAAAAACTGCTAATCTAAATAGTTAGCCAAAAGTCAGAGTAGCAAATCCCGGGAAGAAGTCAAGCAGAAGCACCTGTAACATCTCGGTCTGACCCGAGTATTATTTAAGAAAATAATAAACGGATCAGTCCAGCTATAAATATCAGATGACATGATATAAAATAAAAGATATGGCATAAACATAAAATATCCATACTGACATACTACTATAAGTATGCAAATGATGATCAACAGAAGATCAATCAATAAGAGATAAATCAATATCACAAGAATCTTCTCAAAGATCCAAAGGGGGCATCATACCCTAAACTTGTACTCATAACAAGTCAATGACATAAATTCCAAAAATCAACACAAGAAATCCAGAAATCAAAGAAAAAGGGAAAGAGGCCTATCACATGACGGTCCGAAGACCATGGGGAGCTACACCATATGGGTGAGTCGGAATCACCCAGATGAGGTCTAGGCTAACCAAAAAGCAAAAAGGTATGTGTGAGTGGAATCACACAAATGGTGTCTAGCCTAACCTCGCAACAAAAAGGTATGTGTGAGTGGAATCACACAAATGGTGTCTAGACTAACCTTGCGGACAAAGAGATATGTGTGAGTCGGAATCACACCCATGAGGTCTAGTCTAACCTTGCAAACAAAGAGACATCGCACAATTGCTAGTCTAAATCATAAAATGATCGTCATGATCAACGAGAAGTGTCAATTACACTAAGCTAGTAAATATAAAACTTTATCTTCGTGTCCCATAACCACTTGCTTAACTTAAATATTTATGAACAAACTGTAAATCTTCACTAGAAAATTGTCACAGGAGGTTCAATCGAACAAGTCCAAGAATTAACCGACGAAGTGAACGCAAGCGTTTCATACCACTTGTTTTACTAAGCCGTTTAATTAGATTTCTCATCCGAGTGAGGTAAAGGTTTGTATATACTAGTAGATTGGAAAACAGTTTAAGAAAAGAGCTTTGTTATTGAAAATAGAGTTTAAATCATTTTGTTGAAAGAGTTTTGATATTTACTACTAGTATTGAAATCTTCATATTTCTAAAGTTGTTATCCCGCCTTTATAGCAAGGCCGTGATACCATAAATTCGACCGAGAAGCCCAAGATAGTTGGTCTCGAAGGATGGTCAACTCAGCATCTCAACAAAGCAAGTTCCGTTGAATGTTTTTCAGATAAGATCCCCTACGGAGGGGGGGGGGGTCCAGGGAGTGGCAAGCCCCCAAGGTGGGGGTGCGGGGGCAACGCCCCCGCTACGGGGTTCGACCTGCCCGGTTAGGTCGCGGAGATCCAGGGGCAGCGCCCCGTCCAAAACGGTACGACCTAGTGAAGATCTAAGGGAGGATAGGATTGAGCGACCTATTGGTTGCGACCTAGGGGTGTTCGCGAGTTAGCAGAAACGAGCGACCTAACAGAGACGAGCGACTTAAGGGACTCGCGACCTAACAAAAGCACAGGCCAAGCGACCTAACATTTTAAGGCCGAACGACCTAATTAAACTCGCGACCTAACAGGGTACACGACCTAAAGGTATAAAGGTCTAACGACCTAAGGGAGGCGAACGACTTAAGGAACTCGCGGGTTAAAAGAGGCGAGCGACCTACGAGTTAAAGGGCTCGAGCGACCTAGAGGTGTTCGCGACCTAGCGGTCGAGCGACTTAAGGAACTCGCGGGTTAGAAGAGGCGAGCGACCTAAGGTCATACGACCTAACGGGGAAACGACCTAATGTCATACGACCTAACGGCCTAAGGTCATAGGCCTAATGACCTAAGATCTAAAACAAGGTCTCGCAACCTAAGGTCAGGAACGGCCTAAGGGCTTGCGACCTAACATGTAAATAAGGTCGTGCGACCTAACGACTTAAAGGCTTAAACCATGCGAACGACTCAAGGTCATACGACCTAAAGGGGAACGACCTAAGGTCATGCGACCTAACGGTGCCGATGCGACCTACGACCTAGGGGAAACGACCTAATTCCGAGGCATCATTTCGAGGCAGTGTGACCTAACTGCAGTTTTTCACCAAAAACACTAAAAATTGGAGTGTTTCGCCAATCCAATCCAAACCAAATGCAAATGCACATGCACATGCTAAAGTGATGGGAATTCATTCCCAACAGTCCAAAATAGTTATAGACAAGAATGTGAGATAAAAATCTCACCTTTGCACAAATTCAATGAAGAAGAAGCTTGAAGTCAATAGAGAAGCAACTACAAGCTTGAATCCAATGTCTTTACTTTGATTTTGGAGTTGGATGTTGAATTTGCTAATGAACTTGTAGCTTGGAATTTTAATTTCCCTTTCCACTCACCATTAATGCTAAAACTAGAGTTAGGTAGGAATTTATGAAGAGATGAGGAGAAGGGGTTGGAACTTAGGTTTAATGGGCTAAACCAACCCAAAGTCCAAAGCGGGAAAAGTTAGTGAAATTCCACTAACCCCAAACATATCAAAGTTTATACTTAAAAACATTGTAAACGGCATTTCGAACTCAATGGAAGTGGTCTCGAGTCCTAATTTGACCGTTCGCAAAAAGTAGCTTTTCGGACCAATATCCGATTAACGACAAAATATTTAAATATAAAATCGATAAATATGCAGGTTGTTACAAGATAGTAAATTCAAGTATTTTCTAAAAGCTAGTAATTTCCACTCGAGCACTATTTAACAAATTATAATAACAAGTAAAAGAATTGTACGAAATGTCCCATACCAATCTGATAATTCAATCATTTATTAGAATTCTTTGCTTCATAAAAAATCATGAAATCCAATTAAAATCTCAAATCCATAATAAATAAAATAAAATAGTTTAAATTAATTTTATATATACAAAAATATAATTTTCCAAAATCACTTTAATATCTATAAATTATTTTAAAGAAGAGTAGCTAGTTTACAAAAGCTATTGAACTTTTTAAAATTATGTAAACCTCTTTTATATCAAATTCACTCGAAATTAAAAAAAATGTTACTTTCATAACCGCTTTTATAAAATAATACTATATTTTATCCTTGCCTCTAAAACATTTTTAAAATTTAATACTTAAGTTTAAAAAGTTTTATTAATAAATATTACTTAATTTAACAAGTTTGGAATAGAAATTTTGAATAAGAAGTATGTTAATAATATAATTTAACCATATTTTATTAACTAAATTCTAGTAAGGAACAAAATAGATAAAATCTCATCTTAAAAATATTTTTCAAACATTTAAATAATTCAAATGATAAACTCATCAAAAATTCAACTTATGAAGCCATCATCACTCTATAAAATAACATTCCATAATATGGAATTATTTAGTTATCCGAGTCGCTTTCCGAAAACTTCGATCACTCAAACAATACTCAACCATCATATAATTTAGCTACCAAAAATCAAATGCATTTGGATGGTTTTCAACATGCATGCTATTTTGTAATCAATCAGTTCAAACACCAAACTAAGTGAAACTATAGCATGCAATTGTATTTCAATCATATCTTCCAATTTTATCATATATCAACACAATTCATAAGTGAAGCAAGGCATACCAAGGCATACCAACGAGGATATAATTATTCGAATATAGTTGTGTGAGTTAATAGAATAACTTACCTAAGCCTTGCTTGCTTAAATTCCATTCACAACCACCTGCACCTAAATCCTAGCCGTCGCTGGTCATCGTCATCGCTCACCATTAGGCCCTTGCATACGCCCAGTGAGCCGCTGTCCTTTGAATGCCGACTCTTTAACTCAACCGTGCCACTAACCCATGTCCGAGATTCACACGCACGAGCCTCCCTTCAATCGCTTGCCTCCACCCTGACAACCTGGGTCCGTGACCATGCACGTCCTTTGCCTGTAAGTCGAAGCTCACATTGGCCACCCCTCGGCACACATGCCGCCGCACATTGCACTTCCCTCTCCTCTCATGATTTTAATTTGCATGTTTTTTCATTTGAATTTATAATGTTGATTTTGGGAAATAATAAAATAATAACGTTATGGGCTAAGATCTAGGGACTTAAGGAATAAGGGTAAATGGGCTTCTAAAATGAGCTGAGCGTTCTTGAATGGGTTTAAATCAAATTTTAGCTTCAATTATTCTCTTTTGCTTTTAAAGTTTTACATATTTATTCTTGTCGTATATTTATAAATATTTCTCATCTAATTTAAAATGGTTTATGCTTTATTTTATGATATATATATATATATATATTTCGACTACTGCACAATTTCATTCAATCTAGTTTAATATATTTTCCAACAAGAATTTATTATTATGTTAATTCAATTTATTTGGACAAAATCTATTATTAAATAGACTTCAATTGAATAAAAAATTTGTTTCCAAAATACTACTTATCAAAAATCGAATCCGAATATTTTTACTATAATTAATTTATCCAATATCATGTCTTTGAAAACAGAGTTATTACAGAGTTCTACCCTTATGAAAATTGCATCCTCGCAATTTCTTATAGGTTGATGTCACACACATACACTCAAACATTAAATGAATTCGAATGTCCGATTATGAATGCCCGATTTACCTAGAATTTCAGTCTATATTCCAGTTTCATGTATCTTCGGGTAGTCCTTTACAATTTTATATATTTCTTCACTTGATCAAATCTTTGGTGGTTGCATACTCTGTTCTCTATTAGCTTTAAAGTTTTTTTTTAATCCTTTCTAGAAATATAATTGAGATGGAGAAAACACTGATGACAATCAAACTAAGAAATTTTCCTTCCATACTGTAAAGAAAATGATCATGTTTCTTCCATGCAGTAAGGACAGGCAATACGATCGACCGTACTCCAACCTGAAAGCATCCCATATACGGAAAAATCATCAATAGTTCATAACAAAGAAGCGAATATAGGAAAATTCCTTTTTTTTTAAATGTCATATGTTTCAACACCTTTAAGCCACAATGTTTTTAGCACTTCGATTAGTAGTTGTAGATAAACATCAATTCCTTGTGTCCGATCATTAGGGCCAGGGACGACAATCGTGAGAAATATGTATGGAGTTTTCGTACACATCCATGGAGGTAAATTATAAGGAGTAACGATAACAGGCCAAGATGAATATTTGCTACCAAACTGAGAGAATGGCAAAGGCCCATCCGTAAATAAATCAAGTCTGACGTTATGGTTCTCTGCAACAAATGTGAGATATGTCTTATCTAAATGTTTCAATGCTTCTCCATCAGATGGATGTGTAAAAGTTCTCTGCCTGTCTTCTCACGCTGTGCCATTGCATCCGTGTCTAAAGACACATATAACCTTTGAAGTCTAGGGGTAATTGGTAAATAATGCATTCTCTTGTGTGAAACTTCCTTTCCTTTCTTTTTTGTGGTTTATATCTTTCCTCATTACATATTTTGCGGTTCCTAAGGTTAATGTCATCTTTTCTATATGACATGCAACCTTTTATACATGTATCTATCTTTTGGTAAGGCAGACCGAAAACCAACATAAGTGTTTTCACTTTATAATAACTGTCGCACATCAAATTATTGGGTGGCATATGTCATTTTGCAGCTTGTATAAATTGTTGTAAATCCAGCTTCTGTAAAGTTGAATTTTGATTCCATAGTGATGTATTCAACGGTTACTGATAATTCAGTTCCACTTTTACAACCATCCCATAATGGTCCCTTAGCGGCATCTAACAAATCATAAAAAAAAATTGCTCCCACATTCGGTTCTTCTTCGACATTGACGTCTTCATCGTCAACTTGAATGGTAGGGAACATTGATCATGCTGCATCTTTCACCAGACCTTCTATTGGATTCATATAACAACATCGACCTCTGATGCAACATGATTTGTTGTAGGTACAACAAGTTTGCCATGACGATCCCATAAATAATAATTTGGTACAAATCCATATTTATACCAATGTACTTTAATTGTATCTGGTTTTCAATGCTTCAAATGTTGACACCTACTACAAGGGCAACGAAGTTCTTTGTTATTTTAATTATTAGATATTGCTAATCTAATAAATTCGTGTACACCATTGTACAAATGTTCTTTCACCGAGTCTTTCATTCCAGTTCTGACTTCATACATCCAAGTACAGTTGACAAAATAATAAAGCATTGTTCCTAATTTAAAAGAATAGGTTAGTAGTTTCGACAACACTTCGCTTTACTTCTACTCTATGCACAACTTCTCACCCAAGTGATATATTGTTGTTGTTTTATTTTCTAAAATAAAGTAAAACCTTTTAGAACTAAAGGCTTCACACAGCAAAATTCTGTCTAATTTCGACAACACTTTATTTCTTTTTACACATACATTGCATACAAGGGGAGTAATTTATTTGTTGTATTTTCTTAAATAAAGTAAAGCCTTTTAGGACTAAAGGCTTCACACACCACACTTTTGTCTAATTTCGACAGCACTTCACTTCACTTCTCTTTTACGCATAATTTTGCATCTGGAGGGAGTATTTTATTTGTTGTATTTCCTAAAATATAATAAAGCCTTTTAGGACTAAAGGCTTTACACCCAAACTTCTGTCTAATTTCTGTGGCACTTCACTTCACTTCTCTTCTACGCATAACTTTGCATTCAAGAGGAGTATTTTTGTTGTTATAATTTCTAAAATAAATTAAAACATTTTAGGACTAAAGGCTTTGATTTGTGGTTGTTATATATTTGTTATAAGAATACTTAATGCTTATTTTCAAATCAATATTATATTCATTTAATAAAAAAATTAGATAATCAATTTTAGTGCAATATTTGTTCTTGCATATAAATTTCATAGCTTTTTAGAAAATCAATTTGAGTATATTCTTTGTTACTGTTATATTCATTTGTTAACTTATTGAAAAATCGATTTCAATAGCATATTTCTTATTGTTATGTTCCTTTCTTAATCTTAAAGAAAATCAATTTGAGTACAATATTTGTTCTTGTCATATTCATTTCTTAACTTTTTGAAAAATTGATTTGAGTACAATATTTGTTGTTGTTATATTTGTTTCTTAATTTTTATATAAAAGCAATTTCAGTAGAATATTTGTTGTTGTTATATACGTTACTTAACTTTTTACAAAATCGATATAAGTATAATATTTCTTAACTTTTTGTTAACTAAATTATATGCTTTATAACGTATTTTCATACTCTTTTAACTAATAAAATTTTAATTAACAGATTTTGTAAGAAAACAAGAAGTTAGCATTAATAACAAATTAAAATAAATTAATTTTATATTAAGCAGAAACAGTTATAATTAACACACATTAATTAATTAAAGAATATTACTTATGTTTAACCGTACCTACTTAGGAGCATATTAATCAATAATTATACACTAATTTTGGCGTAAAATGTAACAAACATTGTTTTCCACTATAACAAAGATTCACGTAAACTTATCAATAAGCATATTAATCAATAATACTAATTTTCGAATTTTAAATCAACCCTAATTTTTAATTACAAATTAAAAAATTAAACCACTTATTGATATCCCCAAATCAACTAACATGCTATTATCATCAACTAATACACAATAATCATCAATTTCAAATCAATAATCAACTAATTTTTACATTAGGGTTTTAATTTTATCTCCAAATCAACTAATAAACTATACCATCATCTAATACCAATTAACTAACCTATTCAGACCAAAAAACTAAAATTTTATAAATAGGGTTTAAAGTAATATACCTCAAAAATTAGGGATAAAGAGAATGAGGAAGGAGTTCGCAACGGGAAGAGGTCATTGGTGTCGGCTAATTAAAGGCGGCTGGAGGCAGTTGGAATTGGGTGGAAGAAAATGAAAAGGAGAAGAAGAAGAAAATTAGCGGCTGGAGGGAATACCGAAATGTTATCGGCTTTGCAGGTTATATTGAGATTTGTGATGGCTAGTGACGGCCGCTTTTTTTAGCCGACGCAAACAGTCACCACAAACTATCGCCAATTGAAGCCATTCTAGTAGTGTCCGACTCCGTAAGCTTATATGTGTCAAATGGCAACTTTGCCATATTATCTAACAAATAGATTACAAAACATATTGGTGTGTAGTAATCATAACAACTACATACACACATATGTATGTACATGCAAGCGTATATTTTCTAAGTAAATTTTATAATACCAACTATTATTATAATGCACGTATTTTTCTTCTTCTTATACTGTAGTTTTGATTTTTCATTTCAAGTTGATTAAGTACAGTGATAATTCTGTAAAAGATGAAATAAGCAATGGGCAACTTTTATCAACTTAACTGCTATATTTTCAGTCAAAAGATTACAATTAATTCAAAGAAGTAACTTATAAGATATTATCTGTAATTGACAATTATATGCGCATGCTATTCTAGATGCAAAACCAGTTGAGGTAGCTGCTAACAAAGAATTCAGAGCTATTAAAGTTACTGTTCTCAAGAGGGAAATTCACATTGCCAATGGAGAGAAAACACCATCTAAAGAGAATAAAGATGAATTTAAAATGGGGCTAATGGCGGTCGTCCTTGAATCATCAATGGCAAAGCAGGTTTTACTATATAAAATAAGCTTATTCAGAAACAAAAAAGAGTGTTATACTCAAAATCTATATATCTATATAGTAACTAAAAGGTTGTATGTTCCTTTTTGATCTTTTTTCTTTACCTATGTTCTATTTTTATTTTTTATTGTTATAATATATGTAAATCATTAAGTGAATATGTCTTTATATTGTTTTGTTTAGTCCCACATCGTGGGATAAGTTCAATCTCATGCTCTAAAGCCTTGATATAAAAGAGGCTATGTAATGTAAATATATTACTAATTTCAGGAATGCATAAAATATTTTTTCCTCTTTTTCTAATGGCTTCTTATTTTTATATTGTTTACAACACATTATCAGCATGATGTTTTATCTTTAGGATTTTCTTTATGCATTTAAGATCTATTTCTTTTCTCTTGGGATCAATTTTCATTTTGTAGATCTATTTTCGTTTTATAGACATTTGTTTAGATCTCGTTTATTTTTCCTAGATCTCATTTTGTGGATCTTATTATGTTGATCTAATTATTTAAATCTAATATTATTTATTTGTGTAGATCTAATTTTGTAGACGTCATTTTTTAGATTTCATCTGTAGATTTTATTAAATTGATTTTATTTGTAGATCTTATTATGTTGATCTTGTTATGATCAATTTGTAATCCTAAAATCAATAGATTTGGTTAATTGGTTTTAGATCTAGTATAGTAGATTTTAGTGCTTATAGATTGAATGGATCTAATTGATAGTTCATTAGTTGATACACCATCTTTGATTTTTTTTTATTAAGGGAGTACCCAATTATTATAAATCTTATTTTGATATGATTTTTTATTAAAATTGATATATTTTGTAAAATGTACCGAGTAGATCTTATTATGTAGATCTCATTTCATGTTTTACATATCTGATTTTGTATACATATCTCATTTAGCAGATTTGGTAATGATTAATAGATCTTATGGATTATTTTTTATTTGATATATCTTTGTTTTATAGAAAAAAGTTCAACATTTTCTATTCTGATATAATTGTTTTTAGATTCAATTCTATTTCAGATTTTTCTTGTTCTCTTTTTGTAACCTAGTTATAAAAAGAGATACGTGATTTTTATCTATAAAACTCGGCTTTGTTATGGAATTTTTCGTTTTCAATTCTCATATCAATAAATTTGACTACTTAGCTTTAGATTAGTAAATTTGAGTTAATTGCTTGTAGATCCGATTGTTCTAATTGATAGCTTCTAATTAATTGTTTTAGATTTACTAGCAATTTTTTTATTATATGTATGTATTATCATAAATTCTCTTCCATGGTATGATTCATATACTTACAATCTCAATGCTTAGAAAATAACATTAAAAATGGTAATAATACGTCCCAATAGGATAAAACAAAGACTCTTATATTTTTAAGATGTCATATCCACGATAATCTTAAAATAAAGCATTTAGTTGAAAAAGATCCACTTCACTTATGGAACTCCCTGAAGTAGCATTATTACCTCTAGAAAATGCCACACTTCCAAACACTAGACAAGAGTGATTGAACCTGAAGTTTCAAGACTTTAAATCTGTTAGGGAATATAATTCCTTTATGTTTAGAATTAGTTATAAACTGAAATTGTGTGAATGAATTGTCTGATAAAACTAACATAATGATGGAAATTTCATTAATGATGAAAATCTAAGTGCAATGATATGATTGAATTGATCGGCTAGAAGCAGCTTGAAGTCTATTGTGTGGATTTCATTATTATATTTCAGTTTAATAAATCAGTTTGAAGGTGGTAAAACCTAAGTTTTGGTGCATTTGCCAAACTATTTAATTGAAGAAGTACATTTTATTATTCTCCAGAAGAGATAACTTATACGACATATTCTTGAAGAGATGTTTTTTGATTTTATTTATATTTATGTTGCAAAATCCAAACATCATAGAAGAGATGTTGTAAAAAGAATTTACGAAAAATATTGCAATTCCTAAATAAATAAACAAAATTCTATGTCCCTTGAAGGAATATTGTATAAAACTCCAGAAGTAGTGATAATAATTTTTCTTCAAAATAGGTTGCGTATTCCAGTACTACACTCCAAAAGTAGTTGTTTTTTCCTCTCAATCTAACATTTATTTTTTGTATCTAATATTTTCTTTTATTATATTTAAAATTTGATATGACATTTTAAATGTAGTTACGACAAAAATCTCCAATAGGGATATTTTATACTACTCTGAAAGTAGTAATTATGTCAATTATGTAGAAAATGATATTAAGTATTGATGACATTCCAAAAATAGTGCATATAAAGTATCTTTAGAAGTGATACCTTCCACTTTAGAAGCGGTGTTTATAAAATATCCGTAGAAGTGATATTATATCCTCATATAGCACTATAAAAGAATTGCCTATGGAATATTGTCAAATATGATATAACACTTCAAAAAGTAATGTGATAATAAATTACCTAAATTCAATCATCTATTGTCATGGACCCATAGCTCCATTAGATAAATTTAGAAGCAAATAGTGATATGTAACCTTTTACTTTTCAGAACGTATGATGAATTGAATATCGTATGCATAAGAATTCTTGAAGAAATCTTTAGATATCCGCTTGAAGTGAATCTATATGTCATATCATAAATTTCATGAAAATTGAAATACGGTCTTGAAGATATCTTTATGTGTAACAAATATAATTGCATATTTCTATGACATATCAAGTGTCCAGAAGATGTTCATATTTCTATTGCAAATATCACTACTATTTTTTGAACTCTCTTGAAGAGATGTTAATATTTAATTCGAACTATGTATTATTCTCTGATATGTAAATGTAAATAATGTAACGATCCCGTTTTTAAGCCAAATTTAATTTAGTGATTAATATAAATTTTTGGAATTAAATTATGAATTAAGTTTAATTTTTCCAAAACAAATGAGATAAATTTTTGTTTATATATATATGTAGATTGGAAATAGAAATTTTGATCTGAAATTCAAAAATAAATATCTTAAAAATAAATTGGATTTAAAAACACAATATTTTAAAGCTAATAAAAATTTGTTTCTAATTTTAATATATATATATATTGTGATTTGGTAATTATATTTTGAATTCAGTATAATAATTTTCAAAAGCTATTTAAAGTTAAATGCTATATTTTAAAAACTTATATATAATAAATATATGTGTTTATTTATTAATGCATAATTAGATTTTAAAATCATTTTCTTTAAAAGTTATATAAGTATAAATAATAGAAAATGTATTAATAGAAGTATAAAAACATATATATATATATATATATATATAACTAATTGAAAATATAATATAAAATGTTATAAAAACATATAAAACATTAATGCATGTCATTTTACAAGTGTAAGATAATTTAGCATGCTTTAAACATTTGTAACCAATTTAACATGCATAATAAACAAGTGTAACCATTTTTATTATGAAATTAACAAGTGTCAAGATGAATTATTTTTATAACTTTTGTATATATATATAGCAAAAGTCTTTCTTTTTCTTCATTTGAAAATAAAAAGCAAAGAAACTGAAATCTTAAACCCGAGTCACTACAAACCATAAAAAGGAAAAAAAATATACAAAACAAAAGTATGCAAATTCAACTCAGATCAAACAAGCAACAACTTCAATAATTTCAAACCTAAAGCCAAGATCATTTCAAAATTGATCAAAACAAGTTCAGTTGCAAAATCAGAAGCATGCAAGATTCGAAAGTGCATCAAGCGGATCAAAAACAAGTTTTCCAGTTTTTAAAATCAAAAACAAAGTTTCCACATCTTTAAAATTTCAATCTTGCTTCTCTGTACCAGATGCGTAAACACCTTTTAAAAAAACTAAAATATGCATTTAGACTTTGATGTTTTGCTAAATCTGTGAAGTGATATTGTAAATGTGTTCTGCATGGATGTTTTTAAATTGGAATATAGTTGAAAATACTCTGTATATTGTATGCATTTCTATATGTGTGTATATATATTGGCCTCTGGTGTATTCACAGACTCATGAACACCGTATAAATAAAATTAATATCTTCCTATCCAGATGAATTCAAGCTATGATCTCTAAAAGTAAAATGTCTGTAACAATGTAATATCAATTTTAAAAATGGTTTCAAGAATTTATATTAAGTAATTATTACAAAATTAGGAAATTACAAAAACAATCAAATATAAGTTGAAATTGATGAATTTGGATAATGGTTTCGATATTTTAAGGTTTGAGATTGATGAGATATCTCGAGTTGATCAGTTTTGGGGTTTTCGTCGATTGTCGACGAACGACAACGAGTTGTAGGCCGTGTTTGATGTCGGAGAAAGTGTGAAAGATGGGGATCATGGGAAAAATGCTTAGAGGATTTTTAGGTGGCAGTGGTGGCATATCGACCACGAAGTAGGGTTTTGTGATCTGTTTTGGTCGAGGAGGTTGTCGAGTCGTTTGCGTGGTCAAGGGTATATCGGAGTTGATCGGAGGTGGCTGGATCGATGCGTTATGGCATGATGCAGCTCTTGACGTGATGGCGTGGATTCCGGTGATCAAGATCATTGGGGCGTGGTGATTTTCATTGGTGGTTTGGGTTCCAAGCTGCGTCAAAGTGGCTTGATTTTGATTTCTAGGTCAACTCGGGGTTTTGGTTGATCAGATTGTTAAGGGAGGTGATTGTCGACATGCTGGTGATTGCATGGATGGTCGGAGCCATTGCGATCGCTTGTGCAGGTGCACGAGGTGTCAATGTGTATCTGGGTTACTGTTGGGCTGGGAGAATAAGATGGTGATCTCGAGGAAATGAGGGAATGGCTCGAGGAAGGTTTCGGGTTGAAGACAAGGATAGTACGCGAGTAAGTAACAGGCTTTTAAAAATTAAATCAAAACAGAAAAAAAGAGTGACTCGGGGTTGCTCAGGGAAGGTATCAGGAATGGTTCGGGGATGACTCGTGTATGTGTAAAACAGTTTTTAAAAGTTTTGGAAAAAATAAAACAAGTTTTTCAAATTTAAAATAAATCAAGTTTTAAACACTTTCTTGATCAATTCTTTTAAAATAATAAATGTTTTATTTCAGTTTTGGTATTAGTTAAAGGTTTTAAAATAAGTTATTTTAAATAAATAAATTTTAAAGCGTTTTAATATATAACCTTTACTTTAGACTAATTCTTGAGCTTATTTTAAATAAAGAAATAATGTTTTTAAATTTTTAATTGACTTAAAGGTCTAAATTAATTTATAGGTTAACAACAAATTTATTTCAAAGGTTAAAATTTTAAAATCAATTGTTTTTAAGATTAATTAATTTGGTTTTAAATAAATTATATATTGCGATAATTATGGAATTAAGTCCCTAAGTGTTTTCAAATATAATTTAATGATGTAATGGAGTAGGTGATTAAGGTAAGTGTATTAAACCTTAATTAATCAATGTTTTGTATAATTAATTTCAAGCATTTAATTAATAAGATTTAAATGATGATTATGTAATTAATTAAGATAAAGGGTTTATCTTTTAATTAATTTAGGGTCTTGCTTAATTAAAGGATCATTATTAACTAATTAAGGATAATTACTTAATGTAATTAATCAAAGGATGATTAATTAATGTAATTAATTAAAGACAATTAATTAATGTAGTAATTAAGGGATAATTAATTACTTAAAAGATAATTATTTAATGTAAGTAATTAGAAAATAATTAAATAATTAAAGGTTAATTATTTAATAATTAAAGGTTAATTAATTGATTAATTAAAGGTTAATCAATTTATGATTAAAGATAATTGATTAATGATTAAGAGTTAATAAATCAAGTGATTATCGGATAATTACTTAATGTAAGTAATTAAAGGTTAATTAATTAATTAAGGGATAATTAATTAATGTAATTACTTAAAAGGTTAATTTGTTAATGTGATTAATTAAGGGATAATTAACCAATGTAAGTAACTAAGGATAATTACTTAAGATGGATAATTAAGGTTGATTAATTAATTTCGTTAATAAATTAAATTTAACAAATGGTTTGTAATTAATTTATGTTAATTAAGCAAAATTTAAAAAGTAATTAATTTAATTTATTTGGAGATTAAATTGAATTAATCAGGGATTGAACAACTAATTGATCTTGCTTATGGATGATTGGGTTTTATTGAATGCCTTGAATTGTTTGATATCTCTGATATCTGATGTTTTGTGATATGAATTGCTTTGGATTGAGCTATGATAAATATTTATCTATGATGTATTGCTGTGTGAATGTGAACAGAATTGAAATTTTTTACTTAAACAAGTTGGCCTTTTTATAACGGCATTTGAATTTCGATGTGACCGGGGGTCGGATTCCAAATGGTTATCCAAAAACCACATCAAATCTTAAAGATGGATCTGTTGTTTAAAAGATTAAAAATGGAAATTTGTTGTGAATATATCCTCTTGTTTTTAAAATAAGCGCTTATTATTCGGTTAAGCCGGGAGAGGACATTAAGTCATAAAACCTATTCCGAATAGTGATAAGACGAAATGGGATGGCATTTGAAGACGGTGGTAGAAGACTGGGTATTTTCAAAAACGAAAGGATTACCTATCGAATGTCTCTACATCAAGTGGCCATGGTATAGAGTTTACCCTAAGTGATGGGGAGTTTGGACGTGATTAGGGAATATCCGGATTTTCAAGGATTTTTTTCCTTATTTGGACTAAGCGCCTTCGGTTCCATTCAGACCCTGGATGGACTTGTATGGATGTATGTCTAACGTTACACTTTGAGATGTAAAGCTGGTTTCTATCAAATACATTTCTATTTGGCGGCGAGGAATTTATTCTCTTAGCTTAACACCCTTCTTTGAGACGTACGAGCTTAGAGGTTATGTAGTTGATGGTTACTAATGATATATTCCCAATTTGGTAATGTGGTATGCTAAGTGCTGATCATTGGTTCATCGAAGCATGGTTTTTGTGAAAAGCGTAGCTTTGTGGGTTGAGACTTCGTCGAACCTCACACCTCGAAAATGGTCGAAACAGAAAAGGATGCAGCAAGGTTACGGAGGCCGCGCCCTTTAGGGTATGTGCATTTCCTTCTGGATAAAAAGTGGTATCATGGCATGGAGCCCAGATATTTTACTTATGTGGTTGTTGGAATTTGTTGTTGGCGCCTCGGTAAAGGTCGGTTACGATCGGGGGATGGCATACTCATGACAGTTAGTTACCTAGTTACAGAGATAACCCAGCCTTGTGTTGGCAGAGATCTGGTTAGGTTCTCGGGGCATCCCTCCAGAGGCGTACCCATTCAGAAAGGAAGTTCCTTAGCCTTGACCATTTATTGGAAATCCAATCACTCTATACGAGCCCCATACGGTTTTAGTTGTATAACCTACCATTTAACATGGTAGCTATAGTAGGCATACTATAATCGTACGTATGCTGGCTAAGATTAATATTTTACTTTCGAAATGTTTTCTACACTATGCACTAATAATAATATCAAAATGATTTTTGCGTATTAAGCATGTTTGATTACTATAAGGAGAAACCTTTCCCATGTGTGCGAATGCATTATGTGTGTGCCGAAAGACCTTATGGTAGTTTCATTTTCCAAAAAGCATAACAGATTTCTTTTTATTTCTTTTGTGATTCCTTTTTGTTCAAACAACTGTTTTTGATTACTCACACCAATGCTATGTGTGACCTGGAGTTTATTGTTCCATTTTCTAAACTCTAAGTGCCCATAATTTTCCACTCGGGCAACCTAGAGTCAGGTTATCAGTAGATATAGATTTGGCAGTCTTGAAGTCTTTGGTTGGAAATCACATTTGCTTCACTTCAGCATGATAGTGGTTTTGAGCTTTTTGGTTTGGAGCTTTGGCAATGAAGATGCAGTACGTTGGATTCTATCTTTCTCTCTCTTTCTTGGAAGCTCTGTTGTAGATATCTTTCCGCTATTGTTGCTCTTGTTCCCAGTTCTGTTATTTCTTTCCGCTATTGTATCTATTTTGGCTCTGATGTTGTTGGGCATTTGTTATTAGAATATTGTATTCATGTTGTATCCATATTATGTATCAATAAAATTTCTTTCTGTTTCCGCTGTGTTGTTTTCACCTAATGTGTTATAAGCTCCGACGAATCGGACTACAACGTTTGAATCTCCCGCATTCGAATGCAGGTGATGTATTGAATGCCGATTTTCGGGCTTCAGATCCTAGGTCGTCACAAATAATGTTCAAAAGAGATATTTAAAATATAATTGAACAATAAACTTTAACAACTCGAAGTTGTATAAATAATTTATTTGAACCATAAATTCAACATGGTTGGAATAGAAAACCATTAAATTACATTTGAATTATTGATTCAAAGAGCGTTGTTCTTTAGCATATTCTAACAAAATAAATATGTCGAAAGTCTTAATTTTTTCTATATCTATATGGATTCATATATTTAAGTGAACAAAAATGAACATAAAGTTCAAAATATGATAATGGAAATAAACAAGTGGGTATATGAAATATTGCAAGTTTTATGAATTATCAAGCCAGAGGTTTTGATAATTATTACTATGAAAAGTTTGACTTCAATAGTAAAGCAAGAACACCGACAAATTTTAGGATTTAGATCTTGAAATTCTTATTATCGAGAGCCAAAGGTAACTAGAGGTTACAATATATTCTATAACTAAAAGCTGTAACATATCAAATAACCTGGAGTTATTATTGATATGTCAAACTTGATGCATATGTATTTTCAAATCAGACATTTTGGAAACTATCATTTATTCTTTAAGGATTCACATTTACATCGAATGATAAACAAAAAATTAATAGTCTGGATCCTTGTATTAGTTTGTTCTAACTATTTCAAATGATAAAGAATGTGCAAATCTGTAATATATATGTAATATGTGGACACACATATATATCCATATATGTAGATATTTAACTAATAACCTGAAGATTGTTTGACTAAATTGATATGATCT
This sequence comes from Allium cepa, assembly GCA_030765085.1. Classification (NCBI taxonomy): domain Eukaryota; kingdom Viridiplantae; phylum Streptophyta; class Magnoliopsida; order Asparagales; family Amaryllidaceae; genus Allium; species Allium cepa. The sequence goes on from CM060946.1 coordinate 275,442,273, forward strand.
TATCATATAGATTATGCATAGATATCATTCAGTGATTTAAAATTCAATCAACATAAATGTTGAATGATCTAAAGCCATGCATATATTCAAGTGATCTACATAATAAGTAAATTGTTCCAATTGGTTAGATCAATGAATGAGGAAAAAACTCTAAAAGTAAGAAATATCACTTGAATGCATCTTATCACTTGATAAAAGAATTATCCTCCTATATGTAATATGTATGATGTATTTGCTAGTAGCAATATCATAATGCATCACAATGAGAATCCAAAGATGATAATTATTCAATGTTCCTCAACATTGAGGAGGAGGATAAAAGGGGTACAAGTTCATTTTGATTATCAAGATTAAATATTGGTTGCAAAATATTAAGTAACTTGAGTAAATTATCGATAATATCCCTATTACACTTGCTCCAATATAAGTTAAAATCCCAAAAGGACCAAAAAGGTATAAATCACATCTGAAGTATGGTAGAGAAGTCAGTTTGAAATATATTTTTTGAGAAAAATGTGTGATCCTCTACGAATAGAGGAGAGCACACATGTGAATATATATCAGGGGCATAAGGTGCTGCCAACATGCCTGGCAGGTAACAAAAACTAAATACACATACCAAATCTCAGGTACTCCTAAGATGAGTTCCGATAAGGCCATCACCCATCACACCCCGATATCGAGCTCCAGCATGGCCACCGTCCGATATTAAGGTGTTAGAAGTACCTAAAAAATAAAGAAAAAAACAAAAACTACTAGATGACTACATAAACTAATAAGGAATCTCCAAACATCTGAATCAGGAGGGGTGAATAAGCATCTGCTCTGAAGTGGATCTACTGAATAGAGAAACCGCTCTGAAGGCTCCGAACAAGAAGAAAGAGTGCCAAACTGAAGAATAGATCCTCCTGAAAAAAGTACTCCATAATGAAGATAGTAGAATCCTATATCTAAGGAGAAACTGCTAGTAGTCCAGGATGAAGAAACTTTGCTCTGGTGATTTCTCTACCTTCTGATGTCCAGCAATCTGAAGATATGAATACCTGCAAAATGAACCTGATATCCTATCGCCCGTACCTGTAACTGAAAAATGACTAAGGAAAAAATTAGAATGATACGTATATATGTATATTTATATAATAAGGAAGGAAAAAACCTAAACAAGACTAACTGGACAATAACATAAGAAATGATTTACCTAAAAACCAATACCAAATAGAGACTAGTACAAAAATTGAGACGGATCTATCTTATGAACCTTTAATCATAAGTAAGTTATAATTAAGAGTGAAATTATCATCTAAATTAGAGAAAATATTATTAATACTATTATTAATGTTAAAAAAATTATTGTTGTGTTTAAAAAAGTTAATATTATGATTAACCTTGTTAAGATACCGTTTGAAAAGGATATTTTTAGCTAATTTATATTTGGGGTTAGAGATCCAATTAAAACAAAAAAAATTGTAAAAATCAATTTGTTAAAATGACTATTATTATTATTGAAAATTCTTTGATTTCTTTCAGACCAAATAAACCAACTAATAATAATGAATAAAGTGTCTAGTAAAAATCTAATATTCCTTTTGAACTTGAATCTATAATTATTCCAGTAGAATTCACAATCCGAAATTTTAGTTATTATATTAAAGTTAATAATTTTAAGAGTATTAATTAGAATGTAATTAGAATCCAAAAAATCATAGTATATATGATTAATGTCCTCAAGATACAGATTACAAAAATAATATTTATTATCATTTTGAATATTTTTTCTCTTTAAAAATTCATTTGTATTTAGTTTTCCATGAAGTATTAACCACATGTGAATTTTGGATTTGGGAGGAGCATTAAATTTTCACATATTTAAATGAGTTGCTTATCGTACCCGAAAAATTAATAAACCTGTGGAAAGAATTAGAAGTGTATTTCTTACTCTTATCCCATTCCCAACTAATAAAATCATTATCAGTATCAGTATTATTTAGATTTAATCTGGCATAAAGCAAAGAAAGTCGTCTAAGGGTTGAATCAACTTAAAATCTGTTAAAACTGAAATTCCAAGGATGATTGTTTTTAGGAGAATAAACTTCATTGATTAAAGCATACTTAAAGTTACAAATTTCATACAGCTTCTTAAATTCTATCTTAAGAGGCAAGATCGTAATCCAACGGTCATGCCTAAAAGAAGTACGATTACCAGAATGAACAATTATATTTATTCCTAAATTAATATCTCATTACATTTTAATTTTTTTTCCAAAAAATAGATATATTTTGAGTGCCTGGAGAAGAAATTTGATATAAATTTCTATTTCCATTATAGTAATATTTAGAAATGATCTCTTTCCAAATAGCGTTATCATTTATATCTTTAAACTTCCAAAACCATTTACCTAATAGGGACAAATTCATATTACGCAAATTAGTAACACCTAATCCGCCTTCCTTTTTAGCCTTACAGATGGTTTCCTAATTTACTAGACATTTAATATTATTAATAGAATTTTCCCCAATCCATAAGAAATCTCTTCTAATTTTATCAATTGTATCAATTACCCAATCCGGGAATAGATGCATGGACATCCAATAAATCGGAAGAGCTGATAAAACCGAATTTATTAAAACTAGTCTACCTGCTCTAGATAAAAATCTCTCATTCCAGTTAGAAATCTTATTTTTAATTTTATCAATGATAATAATCCAATAGTCATGTTTGAGTTTGGTGGGTCTAATCACAAAACCAAGATAGTCAAAAGGAAAGTACATAGTTTTGCAATTAAGAGTATTAGCAACTAAGTTTTCAACTTTTTCAAAATCATTTAACTAACATGGAACTTTTGTCAAAATTTATTTTTAAACCAGATAAAAGTTCAAAACTATAAAGGATAAATTTAAGGGTAATAATGTGTCTAGGAAGATGGGAAGAAAAAAAGTAAGGTATCATCAGCAAATTGAAGAACGGATATACCATTACGCGATATGTCACTGCCTACGCATCCAAGAGATCCATTATCCACTATTCTTTTAATAATTTTAGCAAAAAAATCAACAGCTAAGTTAAACAATAAAGGCGATAAAGGATCGCCTTGCCTTAAACCTCTCTTAGATTGAATTCTATTACCTAATATACCGTTAACCATAATACTAGAGTTTCCATTTCTACGCAAAGTCAAAATCCAACTGATCCATCTATGACGAAACCTCTAGCATGAAAAATATTTGCAAGAAAATTCCAATCCACCGAATCAAAAGATTTAGCAAAATCAAGTTTTAAAATCGCACAGGTTATGTTATTCTTACAACAGTAATTAATATATTGTTAAACAACTACCACTCCATCAGTAATATTTCTCCCTTTAATAAAAGCCGATTGTGAACAATCAATTAATTCGTTCATTCTTTTACTAAGTCTATTAGCTAGAACTTTAGAAATGATTTTAACTAAACAGTTAATCAAAGAAATAGGTCTAAAATCTTTTAAGTTTTTAGCTCCTAATTTATTGTGTAACAAAATAACATTTGCAAAATTAAATCTCCCTAATTGCAAATTACCATTATAAAAATCATTAAACATATTAACTAAGTCAAATTTTAAAACGTCCTAAAAAGTATTATAAAATAAAATAGGAAAACCATTAGGTCCCGTGGATTTATCACTTGGCATGTCATTGATTGCTTTTCTAATTTCCTCTTCCATAAAAGGATTATCTAACTCAGATAAATCAACAATAGAATCAGATGGATACAGATCTATCCATTTAACATTGATTCTATGTTTGATTTTAGAACGAAAAATATCCTTATAATAGTCTGTAAAAGCCTTGTTAAGATCTCTTTGATCAACTAACTCTATATTATTAACAAATATAGAGTTAATTGTATTACAACATTTTCTACCATTAGCTACATTATGAAAAATTTTAGTACTATTATCACTTTCGTTGTTCCATTGAATTCTTGATCGCTGTTTCCACATAACCTCCTCCTTTTCTAAAATAGAATTTAATTCATCTTTTAAAATTAGCAAGAACATTACGTTCACCTAGATTTAGAGATCTAGATTCTTCTATCTTATTAATTTTAAGCATTTCATTAAGAATATTATCTTTTTTGATTTTTAAATTTCCAAAAACATTTTTTTCCAATTTTTAAGAAAAATCCTAAGATCCCTAAGTTTAGAAACAAAAGCTTTTGCAGAATTATCCTTATTTATGATATTATGGAATCTCAAAGAATCCCATTTACCTTTAATTAGGTTCATGAAGTTAGATTCCAAATGCCACATCTTTTCAAATTTAAAAATGTTTATAATAACTCTATGATACTCACAGGAAAGTATAATTGGACAATGATCAAAGTAGGTATAACGTAAGCCAGAGACTCTACATATAGCGAATTTGTCTTCAATCTCATCATTAACAAAAAATCTATCAAGAAGAGCCATAGATGGAGACTCCCTAGCATTACTCCAAGTAAATTCTTTGTTAGAAAGGGGAATTTCAATCAAATTAGAATTAACAATAATTGATCGAATTCCTCCATAGTAGAGTAATCCCCTTCTCTAGGATATCGCTCACCTATGAAACGCGTAACATTAACATCGCCCCCCAAAATCCAAGAACTCGGGGCAAAGGATCTAAATTCTATGCATTCATTCCATAAAATCTCCGATTAATTTTGAGTTAGGCCCATATACATTAGAAATATTTAAAAATGAGTTATCAAAAAGATTAATAAAAATAATATGAAGTGAATGCTGTTTAGTAATACATTGAAGCAATTTAAGATAATTATCCCGCCACCCTATCATTAAACCCCCTAAAGAGCCCACAGAAGGTAGGAAAACCCATTTTCTAAAACGATAACCGCCTAGTCTTCTAAAAAAACGAATGTCTGGACAATTAATTTTAATCTCCTAAAGTAAAGCAATGTCAATAAAATAATCTTTAAAGAATGTTCTAACCTTATCACACTTATTCAAATCATTCAAACCTCTAATGTTTCGGCTAGTGATCCTCATAAACTAACTATACTAGCCCTCTCTAATTCCTTACGTCTAATGTACTCTCTATCAATCTCAATATTAGAAAAGATAAAAGATGTATCATTAGCTATCCGACTAAACTCAGCAGATGATAAATTGCCTAATGCATATGAAGAGTACATGGTACCCAAAGTAAAACTCATACTTGAGCCTGGATATGTAGTACCACTCGTGGCACTCGATCCAGGTGAATCACCTAAAGATGAAGTTTGACAGGAGCGAATTCTAGCACTATGTTGAACCAATCCACTAGATACTACTGATTTCTTGCACTTTCCTTTCTTCGACGATGAAGAAACTGGGCTGCTACCACACAGGATCCTTTCAGATTCTAAATAATTTACTTCTATAATCCCCTCCACAATGGTCAAAGAGACAGAACTTTCTCCATCAACACTGTTTCTATCAAAGAATAGTTCAGAAGCAACAGAGACATCCTCTTCTACATTTGAAATTTGAAAAAACAGCTTATTTTCCTCTTTAATAAAATCCTCATCATCCAAACTGCCCATCCACAGCAGTGACCACACATCAATTTCTGCTTCATTTTCAGAGTAATCAAAACTAGATTCAATTCTATTATCAACTCTTATATAAGAACCAACCCCCATATGAATAAATGCCTGATCGCTAGACATGTCCTCAACAATATGTGTAAACTGTGCACCATGCACAGCTGCAACAACGTGCCTTTCAGCTAAAGAAAAAAGGATGAATAAGAAAACACTCCATCAATTCAGGACTCAAGATCAAGGCTAAGTCATCAACCCACTTCTGATCATAGAACAGTATCCAGTCATGACAGATATCTAGCTCAAACAAATTAACATCTCCTGAATGTAAAACTTCATCTGAATCAATTAATTCTAGGTCCGCACTGTGCCAGGAAATTTTTTAGTCAAGATAAGCAAAAGACTCTTCTTCGATTGCATCATCCACTGCTATAGAATCATTATTCCAATCCATAATATTTGCTAAACAAGGATTTGAGTCACTCAAGAAACAGTATCAACTATCAAATGTCCAAATCTGAAAAGTTAAAAAGGATATATCTTCATGAGTTGTCTCTGATTCGATTACCAAGGATGATGATTAAATCATACACAAACTTGTTGATCCAACACTTTATCAAAACAAATGCACACATCATACTTTGAAGCTTCCAAACTCTTAATATCTAAAACCTCTAGATTACCAAAAATATTACTACCTAGCACCGTGGAAATATCCGAATCAATCAGAAATTCATCAACAAGGTGTTCAGAGTTAACCATCAATCCCCTATCAACATCTGGACTATCAGAATATGAACTCGAAGAAAGACAATTAAATTTGTTGGATATAGTAATCTCAAAACTATCATGATTACATACTTTAGCTTTACGACATTTACTACGAGTATACGTGTAGTCATCTCTCTGTTTAACATCTTCTAACTGCTCTTCAACAGTTTCAAGATCACTTGATGATAAAGTAGATACATCGAAGCAAGAAGAAACAACTAGATCTTAAAGCATGGGATCAAAACCCAAATTGTCTTCTCTATCAGCAAATATCATAGAGATGTTTGAGACTGTTAAAATATCCTCTACAACATCAGACTTTATCGAATCAATGGAGAAGCCAACAGTCTCTATAGTATTACCAAATTTTTCGATAAAGCCTTTACCAATATTTGGCGCATCAATTATGTCAAAGTGATAAAACAGATCGTCAAGAAGATTGATTCCTGCATCTTTCTGAAACCGTGGATGGTCTATCAGAATTCCCCCAAGTATCACGAATTTCAAAGCGACTTGGAATCCATGGTTAACAAGACTTAGGGTAGAAATTTGCCTTTTAACAACACCCACATCTGATTTGCCAAAATAATCCTCTGGGTTACCGAATCTCTCTATATATCCTTTACCTATATTTGGTTCGTTAATAATATCAAAATGATACAACAATTCCTCAAGATATCTGATTCCAACATCTCCCATACACCATTGATATTCAAGCAATAAACCCTTAAGTCTTAAGAATTTCAATACAAACCGAAACCCATGATTAATCGAAGAAGAAGAAGTGATAGAGGAGCTTGACATCAAAGTACATTCCTTTCTTTTATGCCTAAAAATACCACAATTGAAACATCTGATTGGGTTACGGTAATGTTTTGCAACATGATCTAGATCCCCACATTTGAAACAAAAATTCCTTCCCTTCCTAGAATCGATCCACTTATCTTTTGATTTACGAATAATCTATTTTTGAGGTTGAGAAGAGGAATAATTCTTAATGGCTTGAGCATATGAGTAGGGAAGAGAGAATCAAATAGACAGATTATAGTGATTTTGGATTAAAGAATATCCAGTAAACGGTGAAATTTGAGGACGAAGATCCTAAAAGACGCCATTATTGTAGTTTTAATTATTTAAATAATAGCTATAAAATAAAATAAGCCAGTTTGAAATATTTTTAGAGTAAGTAATAAAGATGCCAAATAAAGAAGGTGGGTGTTTTTGAAGAAACACTTAAGGGTGCTTTGGAAGAGACCCATGACATGATTGTTAAATAAACGTAGAAGTGATTTAGGTAATTAAAATCGGATGAATATTGAGATATCAATAAATCATATTTAGAACCAACAAGAAATAATCATTGATGGTAAATTTGTAAATAATAAAAAGCGCTTATATTTATAAATAGATTAAAGATCTTGAATTAAAGGAAACATGATAGGTCATCATGAATCCTTTACTAATATAGAAATGTGGACTATAGTCTACAAAATAGCGAAAGTGTTTGAAACACTTAATATACCCCGAAGGTATAAATATTGGTTAAATCATATTAAACATTGAAAGTATAATAATTCCTGAAGAATATAAATAATTTTGGTAGTTATAAAGAATGCAAAGAATAAGGAGCATAGATTATAACCAACTTTTGAGTATTGTTATAATGAAAATCTTCATATAATTCATGCTGAGTAAATTACTTCCTATTTTTAAGTATTTTTGCAATGAAACTCTTAATATCCATTGAAGTATTAGTTGTGATAGACAAAATTTATTAACAACATACAATTTCCTAAAGAATATAAATAACTTTGATGATCATAAAGAATGCAGAAACATGGAATGCAGATTACAACCTTCTTCTAAGTATTGTTGTAATGAAAATCTTTATGCACTTCAAGCAGAGTAGATTACTTTCTACTTTTAAGTGCTATTGTAACGAATTTTTTAATATTCATCAAAGATGTAGTTGCAATATGCAAAACTGGTTTGAAGCACAAAAATGAAAGCGCATGAAGTGTTTTTCATAAAGGTAGCATACAAAATACATAAAACGTAAATCATATTTGGAAGAAACAATCTTGGAAATTCGATTGTATCGCAGGAAACTATTTGTAAATGATGAAGATCTAAAGAATGGGAAGTAGAATTATTGTCTTCGGACTTTTAGTGCTTGTCTTAGCTATGTTACAAAAGAATTTATAACAACTTGAATTATAATGACATATATTCAAACTTAAAAGGAAAAATATAAAATCAGAGGGAGCATACATAAGTATATCATAATGTACTCTTTTTCCTTCACTAAAATTTTTTCCACTGGTTTTTTCTTAGTAAGGTTTTAACGAGGCATTAGTTTGATCCTGAAGTATCAAACTTCATTTTATGAAATGAGATAGCAAAATATGCCGTTATACTCTTTTTCCTTCAATAAGATTTTTTTTCCATTGGGTTTTTCTTAGTAAGGTTTTAATGAGACATTATTTTGATCCCTAAGTATCAAACCCTTTAGAAATAATATCATTTTTAATATGATATTACAAGTTGCACTCTTTTCCTAATTCTTGGTTTTTCCCACTTGGTTTTTTTAAGAGAGGTTTTTAATGAGGCAACGAACAATATCTATATCGACTGAATGGATAAATGCAAGCAAGATAACAATGAGGGGGAGCAATCATCATACACATTTCAAAAGGGACAATTTCATGTTATCAAGGCATTCAAAATTTTGTAGACGCATATTCAAGAGGGAATGTTACAATATATGTAAATTATGAAGTGAATGTGCTTTTATGTTGTTATGTTTAGTCCCACATTGTGGGATAAGTCCAATCTCGAGCTTTGAAGCCTTTATATAAAAGGCTATGTAATGTAAACATTTTAATAATTTCAGGAACGCATAAAATGTTTCCTTCCTCTTTTCTAATGGCTTCATATTTTTATATTTTTTACAACAATTATTTATTTACTTATTTTGGCATTTTTTTCGGCTTCTACAATTGCTTGTGAAATCTTCTCAAGATAAGCATTTTGTATGTGAATCTACTGAGACACCATAATAGCCCTGACAACATGGGTTTCTCCTTACTTTCTATTGCCAAAATTTCTAGCTTAACTCAAGCACTGGAATCGTAGGATTAGGGCAAAGACTCCTATGTGCTTGAGCAAATGTGCATATCAATTTGTGAGTTATCTTCCTTTAAGTCTAAACTCTAAATTGATGCATTAATGATCAAAATAAGTTTCAATAATTTATGGGTGGTTAACAATCTTGGTTCTCATTTTATGATTATCACTAGAATCATACATGTTTTTGACTAAGAGTGGCAATAAGCTACCAATATGTTAGCATGCCTCTGGTTTGTAGTAATATAGGAAAGGAATATTTCAAGTCATTTTTATCAACATCTTAGATGCATTCTTCTAGTGCATTTACCTCACCTTTATCTCCACCACCATATTACCGTGAGTCAATTTTCATCTTTTCTTACCATTAATTTTTGAAAGGTTCTCATGCTGCTTTCAGTTTTTATCATGATGACTATAATTAAGTTAGCTTGACTAACTGTCTTTGAGGTTATATGCAATTCCTATGACTAAATCAAATAACTCAATTGTGTCATTTTAACTCTGTATGATCCTCAACTTGGTAAGCTAATAAGGTAGTGCTATCTTCATATAAACTGAAATGCCAGTCAAGTAATTTTTTAATTCTATTATAATGCTTTTATCATCGACTTTATTAAGATACTTTCTGGTTTTCTAAAAGATAAAATGAATTGGTTTTGACATTCAAAAAGAAGAAAAAACTATTTAAGCTCATCCAATTAGACCGTTACATAAACTAAAAACTGTTTAAGGCAATGCATGTACATATTTATAGATATACATTTTTTACAGTTCAAATCTTACTCCAAATTGTTGCTGCTCAACTAAACAACCAACTCCGTAAATCAAGAGAACATGCTCAAACACTCATTTTAAAACTGCAAACCAGCTCTTAAGAACCATAAGCGTCGGATGAAAATGAAGAAACTAAGAAAATAACACTATTTTGATAACTCTTGGGAAGCTTTCTTTTAATCTAAACTTTCTCCTTTGAATCCAAATGATGTTCTTCATGTTCCCTCAACACATAAAGATACTTGCCAGCCCACTGTAGACGTTGCCTTTTGCAAGTATGATTGATATCCACATTTGTACCAGCATTACACTTGTTTTTTTTTTCTTGTAAGTATTTGATCTTTCCTTGAATATATTTTTAAATTCTTTATTTATTCTATTTGGAAGAAGAAAAACGTTGAATTATATACTATCTTGATTGTTATTTAAAAGTGTATAAGTTGTCGGCTTTTAGCCATGGCTAAATATTGTTTAGCCACGGCTTAAGGCCATGGTTAAATATTAGCCACTGTCCATTTTGTCATGGCTTTGGACCGCGATGAAATTATTTTACCACATATCAGAGCTATAGTGAAATTTCTTTTTTGGTTTAGTGTGTAATTTTACCAATCACTAAAACGTTTTTCTGATCCCCTCCTCATTACAACCCATAGATAGCTTTAGAGGGATAGTACTGATGCAAGACAAGAATACTCAAACGACATGTTTCCTTATGCATGCTCGACACTGATAAGGAAACTAGATATTGGGAGTGTCAATCTTTATCGATAACAATATGATTTATTGTACTTTACTATTACACTATGAGTTATACTGATAGTACTATGAGATGCATTTATTTATTTATTTATAGGATATCGAACCAACGATTTATACTTTGGTGGACTTGGGATTTTTATTTAGCGAAAATTTAGAACCAGCGGGTGGTTATAATGGGGGTAATGGAGATGTTGCCACATATTTATAACTGAGCCAATAAATATCTGTGAGGAAAATGTGGTCTTCAAATACATAGTTTCTAAGTCATTTTGAAATTAAGGATGTCATTATAATCATAATATTTTTTACATCGATAGCTAACCCTTTGAATTTGTTTTTTCAACTTTCTATTTCTCAATGAGTAATTAACACTAATTTGCCCTTCTTCTTAGTTTCACATTTTATTCATAATCAATATGCTAGTTTCTAAATTTAATCATATCACATTTAAACTGGTATAAGCCTTTATATATCCACCAGTTTTTTCGTCTATGGTATATCTATTGTTGCATAATGCTGTTTGGAGATACCATTTACACACACATACAATTTTTAGACATACTGAGAATGGATATTTTTAAAATTTTAATTTGCTTCAAAAAATGACATGCATTTTCAAAACACAATGTGTAAATTATATCGAGATTAGACATGAAATTTTTGATCGAGATACCTAGCTTTATTGATTGTTTGACCATTGTCATATCCTATTGGTAGCCAATGTAGTTTCCACTTCAATAGTTAGGTCATTAAACCCAACTGATATTGAATCTTTGCCTAAATTTTATTTCTTCAACAATAAGAACATAGCCTTTGGTACTCAAACAGCAATAAAACACTTACACTCACTATGGAGGACTACAGACGATTTAATTGAATTTGTTCCTAACCAAAGGAGTAAGAAATTTAATTTTCCTCAATTATGTCGGTAAAGAATGAAACAAAAATAAAAAACAAATGGTATGAAGTGCTAACCATATTAGGTTGAATGTAAAACAAAGCCTAACTAATCGGCATTAAATGAAAATAATATAGGGCAGCGGTATATAAATGGCACAATAGTCGAGCAAATTTCTCGATACATAAAACAAGCATTGGATAATAGTATCATCATGTTATTGATGGATCTAGTCAAACAAGCAGCGAAAGAAATTGGTAGATTTCAAAAAAATTCATTACAGAATCTTTAATGGGTCTATGTAGTCTAATATATTTAAAAAAAATTAAATTTTATTTAAATAGATTAATATTTTATTTAATTTTATAAGTAAAAATATTTTTTAACTTAATTTGAATTTAAACATGTAATATTGAATATATCAATAACATTCATGTATATATAGTGCAAATGTGACATATAGCTAATGTACATAGTTAATATGTACATGTATAGGTGATAGGATTTACACCACAATGGACACATTCACCTTTATAAATGCCTTTACTGTCTAGAGTTTATTTTGAAATTATATGCAATAGCAATATGGATATGTACATAATTAACTTATATTGGTTTATGTATAATATGCTATATAGTTATTTTAACCAATTAAAACTTTACACATAATTGAAATGATAATCAATTATTTAAAGTAAGCAATTATGAAGGAGTAGAAAAGATGAAGGAGTTATCACCTTTTATTTACTTATCTTTCATGATATTTCAAAACAATTTGGATAATGAAACAATATATGTATGCATATATCAATAACTACAAACTATGTCATATATATATGTATGTATATATGTGTGTGTATATAAACTTTGTAATCTATTATATGTTTTAAAATTAAAGTAACAAATTGAAATTAACTTTAACCTAAGAGGGATTCCAAGGGTTTATGCTATTTTGCACAAAAGCCCACTATTGTATTTTTTTAATCGAAACAACTTCTAAACAAATGTAAATAACAACCAAAATTATAACCAAAATAACAAATATGTAAAACATGTATTCAACCTCCAAAGTAATTTTAAATAATTTGTATGTATAGCTAATTTATATTTGTGAATGTAATGAGGTACAAAATACATCAGCTAACTAAGATTAATTTTCCAATCCAAAATTGTTTGTTTGTTTCATTTTTTCCATTTTTTATTAAAAATATTTTCTAAAACAGTGATAAGATTAGATTGGACAAATTACGCATATATAAATTCATTGTAAAAATGAATTAGATCCAAACTGTATATATAATACGAACATATGATGAAAAAGTGGTGGCAAATGTTGAATTTAATTACATTATTATGATGAAAATATAATTAATTAATATAAACAAGATCTAAAATTTAGGTCAATATAATGAACAAATAACGAGATTAGAAGTAGCGTGTATAGGATTTAAACTTCATTAACATAGTTAATATATAATAAAATAAAATTAGAATTACCTAAAGATGAAGCCTAAAAGTTGCACCTTGAATGAAGAATAAAACACCAATTCGATTAAATCAATATCTGGATTTTGCAAGGATCTAGAGGCAAAAACCACCTTGAATGTTACTGGTTTTTATTTGAATTTTTTTTAAAGAAAAGAATGATGGATTGAATGAGAGAGAATATGTTTTGAAGGAAATTTCGAAGCCTTTCAATTCTCTCCTTTAAAACCTATTTATTTAGTTCCTAATTAAATCTCATTAAATCTCTTTCTCCTTTTCATATTTTCGGTAGAAGAAATAGAATTAAAGAAAAAAAAGGCAAAAATCAGTTCATAAATGATATGTAAGTGAGTTGTAAAGAGGATAAAGAGTGCAAACTTAAATCCGACATTTAATTGCTCCTTTGGATTTACAAATCACATTTGTAACCTCTCTCCTTTTCATCATGCATCGTAGCCTCAAAAAAAATCAAAACCACTTAGTAATTAATCCATCTAAATCCATGTTAAATATCTTATCAATACCATATATCAATATGCATATAACTTTTATATACACATTTTAATAAATACTAATGGTATTCTAAGAAATCAAACAAAGTTTAATAATTAATGTTTCATAAATATTGCATTGTTTAATTACTTTTGCAATTTATAAATTAATTAAATCATGTGGTATTCCATCACTACGGTTGTACGACTCAAAAGTGTAAATTCGATCCGAAATTAATATCGAACAATTGGGAAATTCATGTTCAAAGATTGTCTTAGCAAGTGGTGTGTCACTTTGGCTGAATTTATGGCTTACACAACTCCTTGGTAAACTTTAACTTTGCTCATTATAAGTATTACCTAATAGTGACGATTAATTACACCAACTATCTTCGTCAAAGCTATTACTTTGGACTTATGGATTTTGTTAATGGTTAAAATTCCAATACCGTCTACATTCAACTTTATAGTCCAAACACAAAGTCCTTGATTCAATAATAATTATTAATAACCGAACTACTTTAATAAGAGATTTTGACTTTGAGTTGACTTTAGTTGACCGTGATGCAAACACCATATAACTAAGTAGATGGATCCTCTCTTGAATACGCCGTCTAACTTTTGGAGAGCATTACGTACCATAGTCTTAGTGGATGCATTGATGTCTAGTTTTGAGACATCTTTACTAGGAATATTTAAAATGATGTGTTTATTATATTGTGATATAATACTCATGGTTGCGACTCTTTGTAACTACTATCACAAACAAATTATTTATAGACTTTCTGACATGTACTCTTAAATTAACTAATTATTTATTTATAACATTTTATAACAAGTATATAAAAAAAAGGAAACACCTTTTTTGAACAAGATTGGTTATTGAGTTTGAATTTGCAAAAAATTATATAGTTGCCTTTATGACATACCACTAGTTTTATCAATCTTCCACTTTCACTTGGGTCAATTGTGAAATCTTATTCTAACTTATCTAATTAGTTTCTTTTAAACTAATTGGTTAGTCTCTTAGTGAATGGGTACGCTATTATCTTAAAATTTCTTACTATGTGAATCAACTCTCTCCAATGCCAGTAAACTACCTTTGTCATGTTGAACGATTTGGGAGTTTTTCTCTCGACCTCTAATGAGCTCTATGTCTTGTTACAAACTATATCACGAAATTATTATCATATAACAATGTTATGAGATTCTCAACATTTGGAGTCACCCTTAGCTTAGTTATAAATTTGTGCACTTATTATGCATATACATTGCTTTTTGACGACATTATTTAAGAAGATGTACTTGGCTTTTTAATGAATCATCCATAATCTCTCATTTGGAACATTTCCAATTTAAAGCTTCTTAACCAAGCTTTGATCATGAATTTTATACTAATAGACCATACTCAATATCATATATGATGTTTAATTCTGATACTTCTTCATAAGGAGTTCGTTGTTCCTATAAATCATTCTTCTATATTACGTAAGTACATGAGAATACTCTAAACAACCATATAGTGACATTTTGATTTTGATATTTTCTTCATATATCAAATATAAAATCAAATCACGATATCATAGATAACATAACATATATGATAATTTCTATTGCCAATACATAAGGAATCCATCTTACATGTTTCTTATTAAACATTTTATGAAGGTGCTTCTGTATATTATCTAGGGAATTCCAATGTACTCTATACTCACTACAAAATACATAATTTGTGTAATGACCTAGAGTTTTAGTCATTTGAATTTTAAACATATAATTGATTTCAAATATTGAAAAGTTAATTTTACAAGTTAAATAACTTGAATTTAAAATATAGCATTTTATTGGGTAATTAAATTGTTAAATTTAATATTTGGAATTGTTTAAATAATTAAATCTTGAATTTAATGTAAATGAAAATGATTTTAAAAGATGATTTAAATTCTATTTGAATAAGAAGGAGGATAGTGAATTTTAAATTTGGATTTAAAAGTGATTTAACAAATTTTAAAAATTACTCATTTTAATTAACGTGTAAAATAGCCTTCGGGGCACTATTTATGATTTTGACGAAACCAGTTTCATCTGATTTGTAATAGTGAATTATTGGATGCCTACGATTTTTGTGATGATTGGACGTATCGTTTGATCGTGCGAGGTCGAAACACATAGAAATTAATTTCAAAAATTATATAATAATTGGTTTTGAAAAACTATCTCCTGCATATTATCGAATTAGGCTTCGAGCCTAGTTTTATTTTGTTTGGAATAGGGGTATAACATATAGAATGCCAAGCGGCACGTCTCGAAAGGATTTTGAGATTTTTGTATCATTAAAGTTGAATATTTTCGAATATAAAATATATATAGATATATAACACCCTACCATCACCATACCTTCACCTATATAAGCCATACCCCATCACTTCAAATTTATTCCCTCCAATCGTCTTTCTTTATTTCGTTACCAATGAATAAATTAAGCCTTTCACGGAAATAAAAAAATCAAAACAAATCCAAATAAAATCATAAAAATAAAAAGTTTATATTTTTGAGTTTGTTGTCTTTCATCTTCAAATTATGTTGGCAAGGAAGGGTGCGGGGGTGAATGGAAGTCGACAGTGGGTGTTTTAGGCAACTCGAGCCAAGGTTTGGGTTTTCTGATAATAGGAGTATCGATTGTCGAAGGGGTGTGGTATTCGAGTTCGTGGTGTAAGCGGCACCCAATAGTTGATTTTATGGGCGTGCATTAGCCCAGAGAAAAACACGTCCAAGTACGGATGAGGTGGAGGCCGGGGTATAGCGGTCTGGCAAGGGAGCTCTAGCGTTGTGTCTATGGTACAGAAAGGTGGAGATTTAGGTGAGCTATTCGATGGTGATGGCGGAATGTCGTTTTGTGCGAAGGTGGATGAGCTAAAGGTGGTCAAAAAGGGTCGTCAATGAGGGAGGGAGTTACTGGAGAAGGAAAATTAAAATTGGGGAAGAAGGATTAAAATTGGTTAAGGGTAATTAATTTATATTAATGGTAATTAGTATATTAATTATAAATTAAAATCGATGTCTTAAAATTTGAATATCTTGCCCATACGAGGTTCGATCGAGGCGAAACTTTTTACGTTGCGCCCGAGATGACGTAAGCTTTACGATGGGCCTACTTTGGATGAATTTGGAGATAGTTGCAATTTGGGTTAAAATCTGACATCGTACGATTTTAGTTCCAAACCAAAACACCTCGGTGGCCATAGAAATTTAGGTGAGTTAAACTCGCCTTTTTGGTTAACCATAAAAAATTTTAGTCGATAAAGTTATTTATTAGATATGTGAATATTTTATTGTGGGTTGTTATTGACTCTTTGGATAATTTACTAAATTTTTATTGTTGGTTTGGATATACTCCCAACCTTGGAGCGGATAAGACCCTATTAGGTTCTTATGTAAGAGTGGATGATCCTTCGTATACGAATCCCGCCTTAAAGCGGTAGATTTATATTTTTATGATTATATACTGTATGTGATGCAATGGGACAGGTTGGAGGGATCCAACTTGATTCCTCACACTATTGATATTATTTTCATATAATTTGATATATGATATATTAGATTTTATAATTGATGACATGAACACGATTTTGCTTATTTAGTGCTTTAGTAGCACTATGCCTGATATTTAGGTAATTTATAATACCATAACACAGTGATTGATTTCAAATGGGGATATCAAAGTGATTTTGGAAATTATATATGTTTTGAATAATTATTTTTTAATTATTTAAAGAAGTAATTTATTTTAAAATCAAAGGTATGATTTTTAAGAATATTATAATCCAATAGTTTTATAAAACATTTTAAGTAGAGTTTCTAAACCGTGAATAAAGATTTTTGAAATTTTGGAAAATAAGTCAGTCTATAATAACGGGATACACTTATAAATAAAATAGAAATATTTTGATATAAATATTACTAACCATTTTATAAAAGTGATACATACATACATACATATATGTATATATTATAGTTTATTTATAAAGTTAAATTTAAAAATATGATAATTTACAGAGGTGATATTTTACAAAGAAAGTGTAGATTGTGAAATCGTATTTTCATTAGTAAAAGTATGGATTTATAAACGGTGTTATAAACAAAAAGAAACTGTTATCATTCGATAGAATGGAAAAAAATAAAAACAAATCAAAGGTGGATTTATTATATGATGTGGAATGATATTTTTGAAAATAGTTGATTCTATTTTGGAATTTGAAAGTGAGGTTAAATTTGGGAATGTTAAACAGTATTTTATAAATAGAAATGAATTTATCCATCTGGGACAACGTTAAAAATAGATGGTGTTTGATGCTTTAAATGAATTTATGAATAAGTGAAATTTATAAAGGAATGGAGTTATAAATGGAATTTATAAATAAAGGGATATTATGAGAGGAAGTTTCATAAAATAGAAGATATTTATAAATACAACTTTGTAAATATAGAAACGATTATATGGAAAGTTAAGTATGGATTTTTATCAAGAAAATATAATTATATTTTAAAGGTTATTTATATTGATATTGTTTTAAAGTTGTGATAAATATTTTGATATTTGAAAGGTTAATTAATTAGAATATTAATATGGTTTGAAATTAAATATAATTGTTTATCAATAAGGTTTTGGAAACTGATTATTAGTATTTATAAAACGGTTGAAGATAAATTATTATCCTTTTATTTAAGATGTTTTGTAATTTATTGATTATTATTTTAATTTTTTTTAAAGTTAATATTTATTTGTTTATAATGTTTACTATTATATAACAGCGCTTTAAGCAAATAATTAGAATCTATATTATAAATGTTTTCGATAATTATAAATAGGGCTTGTTAAGCAAATATGTAGTATAATAGAAATCTTATATGTTTTGGAAAATGTAAAGGAAGATTGTTTAAAAGATAAAAGAGTTTATAATTTTTTTTGATATTTATAAAAGAATTTTAGAAAACGGGTTTACATATAGATAAAAGGAGTTTTATAAATGGTTTTGTGGATTTATAATAGAGTTTATAAACGATTAAGAATTGTATAAAAAGAGGATCGTCCTCAATGTTGGTGAGTATACTTATACCATTGAGATAAGTATATGGATATTTTCCAAGTATTGAAAATATAAGCGTTGTGAACGAATCTTTGTAAAAGTATTTTGGTACAAATATTTACAAAGTGATTTGAGTTAATGGAAGAGTTTGTTAAAAAGAGGCTTAGTGTTGCTTAGTGCTTAATCGATGTTGGTTTTCCCTATGGAATTAAATCCCTGATTAAATGTTTGTTATTTGATACTTAAATAACCGACTATCCGAATTTGGACCCAAAAGTAACTTTGGAAATATCTAGGAGATACGTGTGAGTTATATGGCACAGTCATCTCCAATGATGTTGCACTTTGCATATTAATCTCATTTCGTTCTCTTAGGACAGTAATAAGGAAATTCATCCAATAATGGTTAAGAGGTGATCTCCGCTTTTATTTTTGACTATTTATTTCCTAAAGATTGGGTCGAGTTTACTGAAAACTATCCAAAGTTTTTTTGAAGAGAACACGATCATATATGTTTTACGAAAACCACTTTGATCTAACCCAAGCGTTTTGAAGTAAAGACATTTTAAAGATGATGGAATTTGGAGAAGGATCTCTCAACCGTTTCATTCAGTCCCAGGACGAACTTGTATGAATGAATGCTAGTGTTGCATTGTTGCATGGAGGGCAGCGTTAGCATTCCAAGTGCGAAGTGCTATATGAAAGGTAGAACGAAGCTTCGAGCCTCACATCTGAGGAATGAATAAGGCAAGGACATGCGGTAGGGCTAAGTGGGTCGCACCCAAGTAGGGTATGATCATCCCAATCTAGAGAGATATTCATGTATTCTTCGGGATACCATTTTGTGGTTGTTGATTTCAACCAAGGAGAGATCTTATTTGGTGCTACTTGAGAAGGGGATAGTGCCGGTCTTTAGTAGCAGAGATGCATCTTGTTCTAGTCTCCCATACATTTGATCTAGAGGTGTTTGGATTCGACGGGTAGACCCTTACCCTTTCATAGTTGGTATCCATTATTCATTGTGAGCCTTCGGTTTTGATTGTAGAGCCTAGTATGCTGGAATTTAATTATTGTAAAAAGTTCGGCTATGATTAATAAGTACTTGTATATTAGATATTATTATAATATCTGAAGATTTCATATGAAATGTTTTGGTATCATAAGGTAAAAACCCATCCGTGTTTATGTGCGGCATGGTCCTACGAGATACTTTTGATCTTCAAAAGGTTTCTATAACTTTAAAGGCTCGATGGTGTGTTTTGTCATGCTGGTTCTCTAGACTGCTTGGCTGTTATTTTATTATAATGCTTGGGTAAGATCAAGCATATTTATAGATTGCTTTGGATCCATAGGAGCTCAGGAGGCGAGTTGGAGGTCTTCAAGTCGCATTCTCGTATATGTTTGTTTTCCGCTGCTTTCTTAGGGAAATTATCAGCAATTGCGAGGATAGGATGCTATAACTATCCAGGCCGATGATTGAGATTGTTGTCGCACTCTAATGGATGTATGCGTATAACAGTTTCTATTTTGTTAAGATCATTGATATTATATTATATATATTGTTCCACTGCGATTGTGAGATTCTGTGTTGTTTTAGTTTCTTTTCTTTTCTTCTTCTTCCCTTCTCTTCTTTTTTCTTCTTTCTATCCCTTAATATTCGTCTTTCTGTTCGATTTGGGTTGAACATATGTGGTTTATTGTCAGCTTGAATTTTATAGAAAAGCATGCCGTTGCAATTTTCAAATCCAACGTCGGGTATTGAAACAACTAAAAACCGATTTTAATATAAGTACATCGCTCACAATCAACGGCATGTTGTTTTCTTTGTTTATAAATATATATGTACCTTCAACTTTCTTTCTTATGCACATGCGCTTTCTCAACATTTTGGTTGAAATAAAAATATTTGATATTTTTTCCAAAATACTTGTTTGATTTTGATGCTTGTCATACAATACTTTTATATCAGTTCATTGATCATATCCAATACCCATAAATTTAATATTGCTTCAACTGAGTTCGAGTTGCTTTGATTATTATGTGCTTATAGTCTTGTCTAATTTTTTATTTAGAATTTTTTGTTTTAACACATATGTACCAAAACATGAAGTCATAAAAGGGGATCATTTACAGGTAGAATCCAAATCAGCTTGAGCACATTGAATGGACAATCGTTACACTAAATTAAACAATTGAAATTTATGATTTATTCTGATAAACGTGGCTCACTATATCCCAAATGCATTTCCTTTTCTTTTGAAGACAGATTTGCGACAGATGGATCACATCCCTTTGGATCTAATTATCAAAATCATATTAGTAACATACTTTGAATCTACTTCATATTTACGCATCGTACCATATCATTCAGTCAATATCCTAAAGGTTTTACTAAACAACCAAGGATGTTTTGTTCTTAATATTGATAAGAAACTCACAGTTTCTTCTTCAATATGCAAGAATAATCATTATACACTGTAATGTTATGTGTTCATTTAGCCTAGTTAATTGTAACTCATCGTTAATTGTAATTCATCCCTTGTAATTAGTTTTATCCTTAGATTGCATCAAATCCATTTTGCTATCAATAATTTCTTGAAGAAATTTCTTATTATGAAGTTAGTTTTTCTTGAAACAACAAATGTTTCTTATTGTAATGAAAAGGGCATTCTTTACCATTCTATGAATTTTCATACATAAAATTGATCTGTTTTTAGTTCACAATATTTATGTTCATAACATAAATCAATCATCCAATGACTATCATCCCCAAACTTTGTTTAGGCAATTCATATATGAATTCTTATGTACAAATATTACATGTTGTCCTTCAACTCACAGAACCCACCAACTCCTTGGCCTAGGATATGATGGGGTTTCTCATAAACACGTATCTTTTATGACTTTGTAAAGTACTCTTCGGATGACATCAATCTTATCCATCTTATCCTTTTGTGGTACTCTTAAGTACACACTTTATAGAAAGAATTTAACTCAACTTCACTCATCAATTAATTATCCTTTGCCTCCTTGCCAACACATTATGTATTATAAGGAGGAGTTACTCTTAAGATTGAATCATAATTCATTTTAAGTACATCAGGAGCTCTTTCCAATATACTAATTCATTAGATCAAATCGAATCATTTCTTTTGCATGTTATTTTATTTTACCTTGTTTTATATTCTATGAACTTATCATAGACATGCCTTATTCGTATCAAATACATATACTAATATGTTATAATTCGTCAATGAATATAATGAGTATGTGGAATCATTTTAATATTATCAGACATGTGAATGCATACATCTATATTTATCAACCTAAAGAGATCATCAACTCCAATGACGCTCTTACTGAATTGGTGCTTTGCATTCAATTATCTAAGGTATAATTCACTAATGTCATATGAGTCACAATCATTTGATTAAAGAATTACTACTCAGAACCATGTCTTAGTCTACAGTTCCAAAATAACTATAAATAATTCATATGCTTTGGTATTTTCTCATGCATCACTTCTGCTACGAAATCAAACACCACATTATAGTTTTATTTCGCAATGAATATTCATAATATTCTTTTGAAATAAATTTTTGTTTCCTTCAGTTATCACCAACCAACATATATTATTTCATAAATAATGTGTAGTACGCTTTACGAAAATAATTTGTGGGGTTGTAATGGATCTTAAGGCTACTTTAACACTAGAGGAGGTAAATAGTGTTTATAACTTTTATGAATCCTTTAACTTTGTTTCAAAGTTTAAAGAAAATCATGGATTATCAACATATATCTATACTATTAAGCTGCGATAGATGAAATCACAGATAAACATAAAAGCAATAGAAAAACGCAAAGTAAGAAAGATGGCGCCAGGAATTTTTATACAGGTTCAGATTAACCAATCCTAACTTAGTCTCATACAATATTGTACATGTTTCTTTTCAATTGCCTACATTAACCAGTTAGAAGTCCAACCAGAATAAAATCTTGATTTCAATGCTATAAGATAAACCCTCCTATCTTACGAGTCCAGCAAACTCTCTTGATTTACCAGGCAATAAGATCACGAACTTGTTGAACGGGCAATAAACATACCCATTTGATTTAAACGGGCAATAAGCACATCCAAACAAGTAAGAGTAGAGCTGTTGGTTTTCAAATACAAACAGTTGTACTTGGGAGACTAGGTATCCTATAGCTCTTTTGATAGCGGTTTGATCTTTGAGATTGTAGAGAGAATCCTTCTAAAGTGGTAGATAATTTATAGAGAATTAATCTAGCAGTGTATGGATTGATAGTTTGTAAATTTTGAGGAATGTAGAAAATAGTTTTCAAGAAATATTTCAAGAGAGTAAGAGTAAAAAGAAGATAAGAAAATTAGTAAGAAAAATCATTTACACGTCCCTTTATATACCGAATGAACAAAAGTATCCATTCGTAAAGAGGTGCGTACAAAATTCACTTCTTTTCAAAATTTAAAAAACAAATCAATAGTCACTATGTCAACATATCTATGAGGGGTATGTCGACATACCCTTGTAAATTATGAAAACGATTTTTCTCTTTAATTGTTTTCAAACTTCTATATTTTTGTAAAATAATTTTAAACATAGTTTTAAAATCCTTTGAACACATAAAAGCTTTTCTAAAATATTTGAAAAAATATATTTTGTATTTTTGAATAATTTATTTGGATAAAATATCCAAGATTGAAACTTTGTGACAAAGATCATAATCTTCTACCATGGACTTTAACAATTTATTCTAATGACTCATACTAAAGTCATGAGCTCTTCAAATCTTTGTCTTTAAACTCATAAGTCTTGATTATCTATGAATCTTCATTTTAATTCTTTATGCTGATTAGTCTTTAAGTTTAATTATTTTGTGCTTGTGTAATATTCTGCAATATATACCATTCAACTTGGTGAAACATTAGTACTATTTTTATAAGGTTGTTGTCATCAAAATTAATATTTGAGGTATTAACAATTTCCTTCTTTTTGATGATGACAACCATGTGAATATTTCTATATATAAAATATAACATAACTCCCCCTGAGTTTAATAACTCCCTCTGAGTTTAACCAAGAAATATATTGAATAATGATTAAATTCTAAGTCATATACTAAATATTAACATAACTCCCCCTGAGTTTAACCAAGAAATATATTGAATAATGATTAAATTCTAAGTCATATACTAAATATTAAAGGCATTAAATAAATAAGATAAGACAAACTTTATTAATTATTCTAAACTATACAAATCAAACCATTATATAATCAAAACATACAAAAAAAACAATCTTAAATCAAATATTATATACAAACTTATACTAATCCAAACCTAACTCTATTATTTACAAACCAACTAAATTCAAATATACAAGTTTAAAAATATACACTTACAAATTATAAACAAACTGAAATACTAGATCTTCCTTGGAACATCAACCCAACCTTTGCGTCCAAAGATTATGTAACAACCCTATTTTGAAATGGTAATATTAAACTAATTTAATTAAAAATAAAAGTGTTTGAATTCAGTTTTTTTAAACAATTATTATTTTTGAAATCAAATTATTATTCGATTAGTCTGTTTAATAAAGATTTTGTTATAATAAATTTATAATTGGTTAAAAAGTCATTTTAGATAATATACTAAAATTCAAATAAAATGTGTTAATAAATATGAAATATTAAAAGTATAAATAATTTTGTATAATTGAAAAAGATGAAAAGGAGTTCTATTTGATATTCACTAAAATTGATAAAGTGACAAAGATGAATAATTATTTATTTTAAATAACTCAGGTAAATGATATGATATATTAATTTAAATTGAAAACGCATTTATAATTCAATGATATAATTACTTATAAGATAATGAAGGGATTTTAATTTGAAATTTAGAGAAATAAAAATGGGAATTGATTTAAAAAAGACTTAGATAAAAATAACAACTGCTATAGATTTAATTCATTTCTTTTTTTCTCCCTTTAACACTTAAAGCCCAAAGCCACATCTCTTATTTCCAAATCTGTTTTCCCCTTATCATGCCTTACCCTTAAAATGATTCATGAAAGAAAAACATTTAAAAATAAATAAAAATAAAAATATGCGATCTCGTGATTATGGCTGAAGCCAATGGCCGCGCACATGGAGGAAATTCAACATGGAGACTAAAGCAGAGGATTATGTGCTGAGCTTACAGCGTGGCAGCGATGGAGCAGGGTTGACAATGGAGGACGTCGACGTGAATGCAGGGCTGCTGGATAGCGATGATTAGGTTGTGGTTTAGGTTGGAGGTCGTGTGGTGACTAGCGATGCAATGGTGTTCACGGTAACTGTAACGACCCAGAATTTTAATTAATTAAAATTTGAATATTTAATTTATTTTAAATATTAATAAGTTAAATTTATAAGTCGAATAAATTTTATTTCGAATAATTGGATTTAATTGAATAATTAAATCGATAATTTAATATGTTAAATTATGGAAATAATTGAAAATTGGGTTAAATATGATTGAAAATGATTTATAAAATTTTATTTTATCATATTGAAGTTAGAATGATATTTTAGAACTTTTAAAATCGAATTAAAAGTTAATTTGTGAAAATTGAATATTTTAATATTTAATCGACTAGTGAAATTAGTCAATTTTTGAACAGTCTCAGAATTGGACGAAACTAGTTCCATTGGATCTGTAATAGTTAGTTATTACCGGATTTCAATTTTCGTAGCAATCGGAGTTGTCGTTTGATCGTGGCAGCTCGAAATGCATCGAAATTGTTTTTATATTAATTTGGCAAGTTAAAATAGCCATTTTTCAAACTGTCTCGGATTTCAACGAAACCAGTTTCATCGGATACGTAATGTGATATTATTGTATGGTTTCAAATTTCATGTCAATCGGATTTACCGTTTGTCCGGTGCAAGCTAAAACGCCTAGAAAATCGTTTAAATCGGTTTAATTTAAATTGAACGTTTATTGCCATAACTCGCACAGATGACCGAATTAGCTCCCGAAATACGTTCCATTGTGTTCGGAACGCGGGGTAAACCTTAGAAACGCCAACCGGCACGCTTCGTTTGGAGTTCGGAAAATCCGGGATGTATAGTGTCGCGCGAATTTTCTATAAAAGCCCCCTAACTTCATTTTTTTTCCACAAAATAACAACCCTAGGGTTTTGAAAACTGTAGGCCACCACTTACTACTTCAATGGCCAGAATTTCACTCTCTTCTCCCCTCAATCTCTCCCAATCCACACGTTTTTAGAAAAACTTGTCAACACGAAAGTTGTAGATCTTGGCGAAAGCTTTAAATCCATACGGGCGAGATGATGTTTAGTTGACCAAAGGGGGAGCTAGGGGGGGCCGACGGCCTGCAGGTCATGCACGCTTTTCAAAGCAGGGTTAGGGCCGAGTTTCATGCTCCTTGGGCCGAGTGAAGAGCGAGAGATGAGCTTCGAGATGCAAGCTCCTGATCGTGTTCGTGTGCGTTGCGGTGATGGCAAAAGGGAACCCTAATTTGCATTGATGGGTTTGTGTGTGTGCGGCTTCTACCTGTAGAAGTTGCGTATGATGAAGGAGATAGGGGACGACCAGATGTTGCGGGGTGATGAAATCAGTGGCTGAGATTGAATAGGTTAAAAATTATATATTATGTTGTAAAATTTGTAAATATAAAATCGTGTAAACTTGTAAAATGCATAACTTTTTCATACGAGGTCGAAAACGCGCGAAACCAGTTGCGTTGGAATCGTATAGACGAGCACTACGCAATGGAATTGGATTGGAGTCGTTTGGAGTTAGTGAGAATTTTGGATAAAATTAAACGTCCGTTTAATTTTATTCGAAATAAATCGCTAAAACGAAATTGAAATCAAGGTGAGAACTTCTCACTCAATCGAATCGGTTTCGATTTTATTTTAAATAGTTATATTTAAAATTGTTGAATGCATGTTTGAATGATGATTGTTATCTATTGATTGTTAAGATAGACATTATGCGCCGTTAGTAAGCGGATGTTATTGATTAAAAACATATACCACGAATATTTCATAAACAGTGAAATTGGTATTATATATAATAGCAATATATATATTGGCATATGTATATATTGCAGTTGTTGATTTCCCGCATTTTATAGCGGATGAGACCCTATTGCGCCGTCTATTAAGCGGATAATATTTTAAATCCCATATACCGCGATAATTCCGTACTGGAACGGAATTGTGCTAATGTTTGTGGATGCAGGAAAACAGGTTGGAGGGATCCAACTGGATTCCTCAACAGTATTTATTTGATTTCAGATATTTTGATATTTGATGGATTATCATATCGATATATGATATCGTTGTTGTCGTGATTGACTATTTGGTGTGTAGCATCATTGGACCAAAATTTTGGAATTTTAAAAGGATTTTAAAGAGATTTTGGAAAGTATATGTTTATAAAATATTTTTGGAATTGATCCATTATAAATAAATAACGTTATAATTTTAATGTTATAAAAAAATTATGATTTTAGGAAAATATAGTTAAAAGTTGATTTTTGAAAATATGGGGTTAACGATTTTATAAAATAGTTTAAATTGGGATTTTTGAATTTATTATGAAAAGTTGAAATATAGGATTTATAAAATTTGATTATTTTATAAATCAAAGAGAATGGTGGAATTATAAAGGAGATTAAAGACGTTTTGAAATAATAGTATAAATTGATTTATATAAGGGATTTATAAATTGTTAATTTTTAAATTAAAATATTGGAATTATAAAACGAGTTTTTATAAGTGTTAGAATGAATTATAAATGAATTTCATAAATGAATGAAATTTATAGAATTATAAACGGTAAAGTTATAAATGGAATTTTATAAGCAGTAGGTTTATAAAATTTGTAAAGTTATTTGAAGAAATAGATTTGGGTAAATAGATGAATCTTATAAGTTATAAGATTTATAATTTGGAAAATCTTAAAAAGAACGATTTTGTAAAATAATCGTTTTATAAGCATTTAACTTATAATATGAACCTTTGGTTTATGATTGAGTTATAAAGTGAATAGGTTAATAAAGAAGATTTATAAAAGGAAGTAGTTATAAAATAAATAGAAATGGAATTTATAAACATTGTTTTATAAATTCGCAAACGACTTATTTTGATAAGTTAATTTTTATAACTTATTTATGGAGTTATATTCAAGTTTTAGACAGTGAATAATCCTTTAAAATAAAATGAATAGAAATGATGAAATTGGTTAACAAATATATTCACGTTTTTGAATAGTGAATAATATGTTAAAGAAAATGTTTTGAATGTGATGTTTTAAATAGAATTAAAACGATCTAACGATGTTTTAATTGGGTTAAGATTCGAAACCTTAGATTTCAACATTCATTGTTGAAATAGACGTTTTCGAGAAATAAAAGGAAATGGTGGACTATAACACTGTTGTTATAGTAAATGATTTCCGAAAGGAAATGTTTTGTATAGTATTGGGATTTATATATCTATTTTAATTTCGAATCCCTATACTAGTGATTTTGGGTTGTCGTAACAAGTTTTTACGCAACATTCGTTTTGGCCCAAATAAATATGTTTAAGAGAATGATTTTCTTAAAGAATGAAATATATACTTAATTTAGATTTAAGTATATTGAATATTTTCCAAGTGTTGAAAATAAATAAAATTTGTGAATTACTTATGAATAAATAAGTATGGAAATGTTTTTCCAATGTGAAATGAAACGTTTTGAGAATTTATCTTTTTGAAGATAAATTGAAAATGAATAATTGAAATCGTATATCAGTAGATATTTTGGAATGTAAATTCACTATGGAATTTATAAAAGAATGGGGGAATTTGTTTAAAAATAAATATTGATTTATTTTTGACATATTGAAATTATATATCTTGTAAAGATATTTTTGGGAAATAAATAATTTGGAAAATTATTTGGAATCTGGTGATGTTGTGCATATCCATTGATAGTTCAATAACCGACTATCAATATTTACCTTTGAATGGGTATTTGTTGTGATTTGCTGAATTTGAATGCCACACTTATTTTTAAATTATTGCGCTCGTTATTCGGATTACCCATTCCAAATAGGGATACGTCGTTATGAATTGCATTTGATGACCGGTGTTGAAGACCGGGTATTTGCGAGAGCGATAGGATGACCTGTCGATTGACTCTGCACCGAGTTGCTCCGGTATAGAGTTCTCCATATGTGATGGGGAATCCGATCAGGATTGTGGATATCCGGATTGCAAGGACTTCTTTGTAAGTGCCTTCGGTTCTGTTCGAGCCCGGAACAGACTTGTATGGATTGTATGTCTGACATTACAAATTGAGATATAAAGCTGATTTCTTTCAAATATATTTCTGTTGGTGGCGGAGAATTTATTCTTTTAGCTTAACATCCTTCTTTGAGATGTACGAGCTCAGAGTTATGTAGTTGATGGTTATCAGCGATATATTCCCAATTTGGTAATGTGACATGCTGAGTGTTGCTGAGAAATGATCATTGTGTTGATCATTTGTGATAGGATCATTTATTTGATCGTCTATCTTTGTGATCATTTCTATGATCATTTGTTGACCCAAAGCATGACTTTGTATAAAGCATGGCTTTGTGGACGTGACTTCGTCGAGCCTCACACCCCGGAATGGTCAAAACAGGAAAGATGCAGCAAGGTTATGAGGGGTAGCTCCCTTTAGGGTATGTGCATTTCCTTCTGGAAAAGGGTGGTATCATGGTATGGAGCCCAGATACTTACTCATGTTGAAATACTTATTATTATGGTGTGATGTTGATTATGAGCGCTCGGTTAAAGGTCCCAAAGGACCGGGGGATGGCATACTCGTGTCAGTTGTTACCCAGTTAGGGGTAACCCGGCCTTGTGTTGGCAGAGATCCGGTTTGGTTCTCGGGGATGTCCTTCCAGAGGCGTTCTCATGTGACAATGGGAAGTTCCTTGGCCTGACCATTCGTTGGAAATCCAAAGAAACAATACGATCTTGTACGGTATTAGTTGTAGAACCTATCATTCACTTATGGTGGCGCCCCACTGTTTGGATGATAGCTATAGTAGGCATACGATAATGGTCGTATGTTGGCTAAGATTTATATTCTACTTTCGAAATATTTCCTACACTATGCACTAGTAATAATATCAAATGTTCTTTTAATGCGTATCAAGCATCTTTGACTATCATAAGGAGAAATCTCCTCCGATTCTGCGTTTGCATTGTGTGTGTGTGCGGGAGGCCTTATGATAGTCTCATTTTTAAAAGCATTGTGAATTGACTTAAAAAAATATTCCTCTATTTTGATTTTAAAGATAAATAAACTGTTTTGAGTTCTCACACCAGTCACATGACTGACTCAGAGTTTATTGTTTTCCTTCCTAAACTCTGGATGCCCACAAATTTCCACACGGGCAGTCAAGAGTTAGGTTTACCAGGATATTTCGAATTCAGGAGTTGCTGGAGGCAAGATGGATGGCATGGTGTATTATTAGTATAGTATTTCTTTTCCACTGTTTGTTGTTCTTGTACACTCTGATGATATGATGTAATGAAATGTGATGTAATGTAATAACTGATATAGTTCTTTGTTTAAAGGTTATTCATTTATTTATTATATGTTGTTCCGCTGTGAATTGTGAGATTCTGATGTTGTTATACTGTTTTCTTTTCGTTCTATTTTCTTTTCTCTCTATTTTCTATCTTTTCTCTCTTCTTCTATCCTTTTCCTTTTTCTTTCTTTTTCTTAAACATTGAGAATTCGTATTTCTGTTCATCTTGAGTTAATTTATGGAGATTAGTGTATATTCAAGGAGTACGGATTTGCGGGTCCTCACAGGTGGTATCAAAGCTTATGGTTAAGCGACAACCATGGTTCTGTTGGGTATTACTCATTAGAGATAGAGTCAGTAGTACTCTAGAATGAGTTTGAGTGTAATAATAGCTATGAGAGCGTATTTATTAGTGAATATGAAATTGTTTATATTGTGATGATTGGTTTATTGAGTGGCATATGAACCTTCGTCAGCACGGTCTCGACAACAATGCCGAAGGGGTTTATAAACATTTGAATAGAACAATTTGACATAATATTGTTTTAAATTGGGTAAATGAAATAATTTTGCCTTGATTATATTTTTATATGTAAAGGAATAATTTTTTAGAATTATTAAAGTGTATATAAGTGGATTGTTTAGTTGTTTGAATAATCTAAATAAAAGAATAATTGTATAAGCAAAAGAATTATGAGAATTGAATTATAATTAAGGTGATTTACAATTGTGAAATAAACTTATATATATATAAGAAGTGAAACTATATGAATATATTTATGAATTTGAGTTCTAAATTAATAAAAATGAATTTAAAGTTAAATGGAAATTTACTTAGAATTGGAAATTGAATTGAATGAATGGATTGAATGTTAATCAATTGAATGTAAATTAAGTTGATGTGGAATAATGAATGTAGGTGTAAATTCATTAAAATCTAATGTTATTGGAAATTGAAAAATTGAATGAAAATGAATGTAAGCAAAGGAATTTGGTTGTAATTAATATACTTTGGTTGTTATATGATTGTTAGTTGATTGTATATAATTCATTAAGTGTTAATGAAATTGAAAGCTAAAGTAATTGGAATTCAATTGGAAGTTAAGTGAATCCTAAATAAATTTGAATTTGATTTGGAAGTAAACCAACTTGAATATGAATTAGTGAATATAAACTAATTGAAAATGAATGCTAGTAAAAACATCCACTGTTAATAAATCAAATGTGACTAAATTGAAAACCTATTTCATTGAATATTAATGAGAATATGAATGAATAATTATTGGTTATGGATGTTAGTTGAATGATAGTTGGTTGATGGTTGAACATATTGCTTTTATTGCATTTTCTATGTTGGCATATATAGTTATTATGTTGCTATATATTGTATATCGATACTATTTTCATATATACATGTTCTCATGTTGTTTGTTGAGTGTTTAGTAGGTGCGGATCGCGTTTGCTTCGCATGTGGAGCTCGCTTTCGCGCTATATTAGCCGTATATGCTCGCTAATAAAATATAAGGTACATATCTCGGATTACATATCGTACTTTTACACTTTTTCCCTGCGGGATGCCTCATTACTTGATGAGATGTATATTTGTGATATATATACTGTCATTTTTTTTCCGGATCGAGCCGCGCAAAGGAGACTATGGCGAATTTTTTCGGAAATTTAAGGCGTTAGAAAAAATTTGAGAAAATTGAAATTTTTTGAAAACTTTAACTTTTATTTGGAATTGAAAGTTAAACAATAGTAATTGTGTTTGAAAAGATAACTAAGTATGATTTGAAAACTTAGTAAAGTATTGTAAGAAGTTTAACTATGGATTTTTTGGAAAGTTAATAGATTCTGTAACTTTTCTTACTTGTTAATTTCGAGGACGAAATTCTTTTAAGGGGGGAAGTATGTAACGACCCAGAATTTTAGTTGATTAAAATTTGAATATTTAATTTATTTTAAATAATGATAAGTGAAATTTATAAGTCGAATAAATTTTATTTTGAATAATTGGATTTAATTGAATAATTAAATCGATAATTTAATATGTTAAATTATGGAAATAATTGAAAATTGGGTTAAATATGATTGAAAATGATTTGTAAAATTTTATTTTTTCATATTGAAGTTAGAATGATATTTTAGAACTTTTAAAATCGAATTAAAAGTTAATTTGTGAAAATTGAATATTTTAATATTTAATCGACTAGTGAAATTAGTCAATTTTTGAACAGTCTCAGAATTGGACGAAACTAGTTCCATTAGATCCGTAATAGTTAGTTATTACCGGATTTCAATTTTCGTAGCAATCGGAGTTGTCGTTTGATCGTGGCAGCTCGAAACGCATCGAAATTGTTTTTATACTAATTTGGCGAGTTAAAATAGCCATTTTTCAAACTGTCTCGGATTTCGACGAAACTAGTTTCATCAGATCCGTAATGTGATATTATTGTATGGTTTCAAATTTCATGTCAATCGGATTTACCGTTTGTCCGGTGCAAGTTAAAACGCCTAGAAAATCGTTTAAATCGGTTTAATTTAAATTGAACGTTTATTGCCATAACTCGCACAGATGACCGAATTAGCTCCCGAAACACGTTCCATTGTGTTTGGAACGCAGGGTAAACCTTAGAAACGCCAACTGGCACGCTTCGTTTGGAGTTCGGAAAATCCGGGATGAATAGTGTCGCGCGAATTTTCTATAAAAGCCCCCTAACTTCATTTTATTTTTTTCTCACAAAATAACAACCCTAGGGTTTTGAAAACTGCAGGCCGCCACTTACTACTTCAATGGCCAGAATTTCACTCTCTTCTCCCCTCAATCTCTCCCAATCCACACGTTTTTAGAAAAACTTGTCAACACGAAAGTTGTAGATCTTGGCGAAAGCTTTAAAACCATACGGGAGAGATGATGTTTAGTTGACCAGAGGGGGAGCTAGGGGGGCCGATGGCCTGCAGGTCCACGCTTTTCGAAGCAGGGTTAGGGCCGAGCTTCATGCTCCTTGGGCCGAGTGAAGCGCGAGAGATGAGCTTCGAGGTGCAAGCTCCTAATCGTGTTCATGTGCGTTGCGGTGATGGCAGAAGGGAACCCTAATTTGCATTGATGGTTTTGTGTGTGTGCGGCTTCTACCTGTAGAAGTTGCGTATGAGGAAGGAGATAGGGGACGACCAGATGTTGCTGGGTGATGAAATCAGTGGCTGAGATTGAATAGGTTAAAAATAATATATTATGTTGTAAAATTTGTAAATATAAAACCGTGTAAACTTGTAAAATGCATAACTTTTTCATACGAGATCGAAAACGCACGAAACCAGTTGCGTTGGAATCGTATGGACGAGCACTACCAATGGAAATGGATTGGAGTCATTTGGAGTTAGTGAGAATTTTGGGTAAAATTAAACGTCCGTTTAATTTTATTCGAAATAAATCGCTAAAACGAAATTGAAATCAAGGTGAGAACTTCTCACTCAATCGAATCGGTTTCTATTTTATTTTAAATAGTTATATTTAAAATTGTTGAATGCATGTTTGAATGATGATTGTTATCTATTGATTGTTAAGATAGACATTATGCGCCGTTAGTAAGCGGATGTTATTTATTAAAAACATATACCGCGAATATTTCATAAACAGTGAAATTGGTATTATATATAACAACAATATATATATTGGCATATGTATAACGACCCAGAATTTTGAACAATTTAAATTTGAAAATATTTAATTAATTTTAAATATTTGAATGATGGTTTGACTTGAATTTCAAATTTTCATAATAAATTGGCGATTAAATTATAAATTTAATCGATTGAAAGTTGAATAATAATTGGAATCTTCAATTTTAAGCTGATTAAAAATATTTTAAAGGCTTGTAAATTGATAATATTGAAGATAATAGAAGCTTCAGAATTGAATTTGAAAGTGATTTGTTCAGTTTTAAAATTTTATCGTTCGAATCGATATTTAAAAATAGCCTTCCGAGGCATAGTCTCGGAATTCGACGAAACCAGTTCCATTGAGTCCGGAATATTGAATTATTGCCGGGTTTCAAATTTTGTAGCGTTTGGAGTTGTTATGTGAGTACACGGTAAAGAAACGCGTTGAGAATTAAATTGAATTTTAATTTAAAAATTTTGTAAAATCAAATCACAGTCACCCTAGCTTCTGATTTCATCGACCTACCCTCTGTTAGGCACGTACTATCTGTTCCCTCTTTTCAAAACAATATCGATCAGAAGAAGAAAAATAATGAACGAAACTATTCTCTTCGTTCCTTTAAACCATGGCTGCATCTTCCCTTTGATAAAAATAGAAGCCGAGCTCCTTCTGTTCATTTTCCCCTCTATTCAAATTCGAACAACATCAGGAAAAAAAATTGAACAGGAACGAAAATCGTTCGTTCCCTATAAAAAAAAATAAAAATGAAATCAATTCGAAACTATGGCCGCACCTCCCCTCTGCAACTCGAAACCAAAATTTAAAATCGAAACCAAATCGCGAGCATCTGGAAGGGCGACGCCGTGATTCGAGCGACGAAACAATGGAGCAAGGTCGCGATGCAGATGTGGCAATGTGAGTTCGTTCGAGAGCATGGACGAGGCGACTGGCGGCTAGGGTTCAAGTGAGGCGGTCGCGTGGGCGTTCACGTGACAGAGACGATTCGATTTTGGGAGAGGCGACGGCGTGAAGCTCGCAACTTGGGTCGACGTCAAGGCAGTGGAGGGGGCGTGCACGTGGGTCGATGTAGATGGTAATTTCGTTCGCGGCTAGGGTTTCTTGTTGAAGGCCGTGGTGCTCGAGTAGGTGAAGCGGCGATAGCAGCAGTAAGGTATACAAAAGATTTATTCTTTGATTTTAAATTTTAAATATGTATATAAATTTTTCAGTAAAGATAAAACAAATTTATTCTTCTCAGGTTTAAAAGATTTTTAGTAAAGCACATATATATGTAGAAGTATACAGAAAGAAAAAAGAAAAGAAAATGTATATGCGCAGTAAACAGAAGATTTTGGGTAAGTAAAGAATTTTAAAATACATATAAACCATTTTAATAAGTATGTATGTTTTAAAATAATGATATAATACGATAATATACATATTTACATTTTTAAAATCTATTAGTTTAAAAAAAATATATATGTAGATATTTGTAATTGATTTGGTTAATAAATGGATTGAATTTATTTAGGGCACTAAAAGATAATTTATTAAAGGAAAATAATTAGTTAGATAATTTATTAAGGTAGTTTATGTGGTTAATGAATTTATTTCAATTATTTAGTTACCAAATTAATTTTAAAAGGGAAATTAGTTAAAATAAAATTTTTGGTTAAGTAAATAAAATTGAACGATAATTTAAGTGTTCAATTTAATTCGAATATTGATAAACTGTGTAAATATTTATACAAGGTATAAATCAAGAAAATCAAGCCGGAATGGAAAATGGATTGCAAAATTAAAGCTAAGGTGAGAACTTCTCACTCAAAAGGGTTTGTTAAATTTTAAATAGTTATATTTAAAATTTGTTGATTGATTGATTGTTTGCTTGATTGTGATATTAGATATAGTAGGATATATCTATATATAGCAATATATATATATATATATATATTGGCATATGTATATATTGCAATTGATTGATTTCCCGCATTGTATAGCGGATGAGACCCTATTGCGCCGTTAGTAAGCGGATAATATTTTATAAATCCCATATACAGCGATATTCCACCTCGAAGTGGAATTGGTATTGTGCTAACATCTGTGGATGCAGGGAAACAGGTTGGAGGGATCCAACTGGATTCCTCACAAATATTTATATGATTATAGATATTGTGTGATTATTGATTATCATATCGATATATGATATTTGTGCCATGATTGACTATTGGATGATGTGGCATCATCGGATCCATTTTTAAAGTTAAAAATAACGATTTTGAATTTAAAAGGATTTTTAAAGTGATTTTTCCAAAGTATATGTTTTACTAAATTTTTAAATTGATTCACTTTAAAATAAAAAAATGTATAAACTTTTATGTTATAAAAAAATTAACATTTTTATGAAATATAACAGAAAGGTAATTTTTAAAATACATAGATTTTTATAAAATAGTTAAATTGGGATTTTGGATAAATTTATTATCGGTTTATATAAAAGATTTTATAAATGGATATTTGTGAATTAAATTTATTGGAATTCTGAAACGGGTTTATAAAGTGTTGAGTTGATGTATAAAATGAAAATTCATTAAGATTTATAGATTTATAAGTTGTAAAAGTTATCAAATGAATAGATGTTGAAAATAAAAGTTTTATAGGAAATTAACTTATAAACTGGCTTTTGGGCATTTAAATGGGATACTGATAGAAACAGTTAATAAAAGAAATTTTTATAAGTTGAAATTGAAAGGAAATATAT
This sequence comes from Allium cepa, assembly GCA_030765085.1. NCBI lineage: Eukaryota > Viridiplantae > Streptophyta > Magnoliopsida > Asparagales > Amaryllidaceae > Allium > Allium cepa. The sequence continues at coordinate 275,479,254 of CM060946.1, forward strand.
AAAGAAATCTTATAAGTAATAAGATTTAAAAATTTGTGAAGTTCAAAGGAACGATTTGGTAAATAAATAATATTATAAGTATTCAACTTATAATATAGATTTTGGTTTATAATTGGGTTATATAAATTGAATTGGATTTAATAAAAGAGATTGGTAAATTGAAGTTTATAAATAGGAATAGAATTTATAGACATTGTTTATAAATTCGAAATCAATGGAATTTGATAAATTGAATATAGAAGTTTATTAAAGAAGTTATATTCACGATTTTGAACAGTGAATATATTATTAATAAAAATGGATATATTTTGGGAAAGGAATGTTTTAAATGGAATTTAAAACGATTAAAGGTGTTTTAAAATGCATTAAGTATCGAATACATAGATTTCAACATTCATTGTTGAAATAGACGTTTTCGAGAAATAAAAGGGAATGAAAACATAGATTTCAACATTTATTGTTGAAATAGACATTTTTGAGAAAATAAGGAAATGGTGGACTATAACACTGTTGTTATAGTAAATGATTTCTGAAAGGAAAATGTTTTATATAGTATTGGGATTTATATATCTATTTAATTTCGAATCCCTATACTTGTGATTTTGGGTTGTCGTAACGATGTTTTACGCAACATTCGTTTTGACCCAAATAAATGTGAATAAGAGAATGATTTCCTTAAACGAATGAAATATATGCTTAACTATGAGTTAAGTATATTGAATATTTTCAAATTGTTGAAAATAAATAAGATTTGGAAATTACATATTTTTAAATAAGTATGGAAATGTTTTTCCAATATGAAATGGAACGATTTTAAGAATTTATCCTTTTGAAGATAAATTGGGATTGAATAATTGAAATCTATTGAAACTATAGATCAATAGATATTTTGAAGATATAAATTCACTATGGAATTTATAAATGAAAAAGGAAATTGGTTTTTAAAATAAACGTTGTTTATTTTTTTGAAGTGTGGAAAATTATATATCTTGTAAAGATATTTTGGGAAATTTAATAATTTGGAAAATTATTTGGAATCTGGTGATGTTGCGCATCTTTATTGATAGTTAAATAACCGACTATCAATATTTACCTATAAATAGGTATTTGTTGTGATTGCTTGAATTGAATGCCACACTTATTTTAAAATAAGCGCTCACTATTCGGGTTAACCGGGAAAGGACCTTGGGGTCGTATAACCCACTCCGAATAGGTGATACGTCGTTATGAATTGCAATTGAAGACCGGATATTTGTGAAAACGGATGGATTACCGTCGAGTTACTCTGCATCGGCTGATCTCCGATATAGAGGTTTTATCACCCTTAGTGACGGGATGTCCGGACGTGATTAGTGAATATCCGGATTGCAAGGGCTTCTTTGGAAGTGCCTTTGGTTCCGTTCGATCCCGGAACGGACTTGTATGGATTGTATGTCTGACATTACAAGTTGAGATATAAAGCTGATTTCTTTCAAATATATTTCTGTTGGCGGTGGAGAATTTATTCTCTTAGCTTAACACCCTTCTCTGAGACGTACGAGCTTAGAGGTTATATAGTTGAAGGTTATTAGTGATATACTCCCAATTTGGTAGTGTGGCATGCTGAGTGATGCTGTGAAATGATCATTATGTTGATCATTTGTGATAGGATCATTTGTTTGATCGTCTATCTTGATGATCATTGCTTTGGTCATTTGTTGACCCAAAGCAGCTTTTGTATAAAGCGTGGCTTTGTGGACGAGACTTCATCGAGCCTCACACCCCGGAAATGGTCAAAACAGGAAAGATGCAGCAAGGTTATTAGGGGGTAGCACCCCTTTAGTGTATGTCATTCCTTCTGGATAGAGGTGGTATCATGGTATGGAGCCCAGATACTTAACCTATGTGGTTACTGCAAATTTATTACTTTGTGGTTGTTGGAAATCGAGGATCCTCGGATATAGATCGATTACGATCGGGGAATGACATATTCGTGTCAGTAGTTACCCAGTTAGGGGTAACCCGGCCTTGTGTTGGCAGAGATCCGGTTAGGTTCTCGGGACGTCATTCCAGAGGCGTTTCCATATAGCAATGGGAAGTTCCTTGGCCTGACCATTTGTTGGAAATCCAAAGAAACAATACGAGCCTTGTACGGTTTTAGTTGTAGAACCTGCCATTTACTTATGGTGGTCACCACTGTTTAGATGGTAGCTATAGTAGGCATACGATAATGGTCGTATGTTGGCTAAGATTTATATTCTATTTTCGAAATGAATTTTGCCTACACTATGCACTAGTAATAATATCAAATGTTCTTTTTAATGCGTATCAAGCATCTTTGACTATCATAAGGAGAAATCTCCTCCGATTCTGCGTTTGCATTGTGTGTGTGTGCGGGAGGCCTTATGGTAGTCTCATTTTCTAAAAAGCATTGCGAATTTATTTAAAAATTATCCTATTCTTTGATTTAAAGATAAATAACTGTTTTAGTTCTCACACCAGTCACATGACTGACCTGGAGTTTATTGTTCCCTTCCTAAACTCTGGGTGCCCACCAATTTCCACACGGGCAGTCTAGAGTTAGGTTATCAGGTCATTCTGGATTCAGGAATTGCTACAGATATCTGGAGGCGAGCTGGATGGCGTAGCATATTTGTATATAGTATTTCTTTTCCGCTGTTTTTTGTTGTACACTTTGTTAATGAATGTAATGTGATGTAATGTATAAAATGTATAGTTCTTTTATTTTAATGATTATTCATTTATCTATTATATGTTGTTCCGCTGCGATTGTGAGATTCTGATATTGTTTCTGTTGCTGTTCTGTTTTCTTCTTCTCTCTTTTTCTCTCTTCTTCTACCTCTTTCTTCTTCTTCAACCATAACATTTCGGTTTTTCGGCAATGAAAAATCGCAAACGTTACATTTGGTATCAGAGCATATGGTTAAGTGACAACCATGGTTCTGTTGGGTGTTACTCATTAGAGATAGAGTTAGTAGTACTCTAGAATGAGTTTGAGTGTAATAATAGATATGAGTGCGTATTTGTTAGTGAATATAAAATTGTTTTATATTGTGATGATTGGTTTGTTGAGTGGTATATGAACCTTCGTCGGCGCGGCCTCGAAACTGAATCGAAGGGGTTTCTAAACACTTGAATAGAACAATTCGACACAATATTGTTTAAAAATAGGGTAAATGAAATAATTTTGCCCAAAGCTATTTTTTGTATATAAAAGAAATGATTTTCTGTAAATTATTATATATATATATGGATGCTTGGATGTTAGGAATTGATAATGTTAAAAGTTATTACCATTGATTATTGGATAAGAAATTGGAATCATAATCAAAAGTTTAGAAAATGAAATCCATATACAAATGAAATTTGAGAATGTAAATTATAAATGTGACTTATAATTGGAAATAGAATTCCAGTGAAGTTTTGGAAATGTTTTTTTTAAAGGATTTGGAAATTTTAGAAACTAAATTCCTTTTTGATCTGGAAAATGAATTTAAAAGGTTTTGAAAAGAATTTTTAAAGGAATGAAAATCTCTAAACTCTTTTCGGTCGTTGGAAAATAATTCCGACGATGACCGCGGCATCATTGGTGTTCATTTTCGGGTTTCCAAAAGAGGAATTGCTGCCAAATTGTTTTAAATAAAAGTTGTTTGGAAAATTTGGATTTGGTTTTGGAAAAGCTGAAAAGACTCTGGAATGCTATATAAAAATATTTATGGAATATTATTAGGTTGAAAATAAATTTGGAGTAATTGAAATGAATTGGAATTGAATTTGATTTAAGCAAAGCGAAGTATTGAAACGAAAATGAGTAAGCTAAACTAATTGAAGGAATGAAAGTAAATATGATTTGTAAGTGAATTGAATTAAATGAAAATGGAAATGAAATTGAAGATTGTTTACAAGGAAATGAACTTGAGTTTGAAGTGAAATAGCTTAAGTAAATTCAAGATGAATATGAATATGGAATGTAAACAAAATTGAATGGAAAATATGAAATGCAAATTGAACTGAAGTAGAATTAGAATAAATTGAATTGGTATCAATTTGAATTAGTATAAACTAGAATGAATATGAATTCGTTTGGCTTAGAAACAAATAGAATTGAGATTATAAATTGAATTCAAATAAAAATTGAAACTGTAAATTGAATTCAAATGAAATTAAAATGCAAAATTGAATGAAAATGAATGTATAACTTCAATAGTAAAGCTAAAGATGATATAAGAAACATATATTGAATATTTTGTAATGGAAATGTGCAAAATGGTTTGAATGTTGGAATTGGATACTACTACTAGCAGGTTATACAGGTATATTAAAAGAAAAGGAATTGGGATTTTGATTTTAAAGATAAAAATTGAATTGCTAGGCAAAAAGGTACGTATTTCAATTTTAGTATGAGATTTGATGATTTCCTTCTCCAGCCACTTGGCTTTCTCTTTTCTTTTTGATTCTGAGGGGCCGTGATGCCATTTTGTAGTCGTACCGATCGAGCCGTGCAAAGGAGATGCTGGCGAAATTTTTCAAAAATTTCGGGTGCTAGAAAAATTTGAGAAATTTTGAAAGTTTAAAATTTGAATTTGAATTTAAATTTAAATTTTGAAGTAAACAATGTTGTTTTGAACTTATAATTAAAGTAGGAAAGCTAGTTGAAATGAAAAGAAATCTCTAATAAAAAGATTTAGGTTAGTAAGTTGATAAAACTATTTGGATTGTGAAAAATAGTAGACGAGTTAAGGACCATTCTTCCTAACTTGTAATTTCGGGACGAAATTCTTTTAAGGGGGGAAGATTGTAACGACCCAGAATTTTGAACAATTTAAATTTGAAAATATTTAATTAATTTTAAATATTTGAATGATGGTTTGACTTGAATTTCAAATTTTCATAATAAATTGGCGATTAAATTATAAATTTAATCGATTGAAAGTTGAATAATAATTGGAATCTTCAATTTTAAGCTGATTAAAAATATTTTAAAGGCTTGTAAATTTATATTGATAATATTGAAGATAATAGAAGCTTCAGAATTGAATTTGAAAGTGATTTGTTCAGTTTTAAAATTTTATCGTTCGAATCGATATTTAAAAATAGCCTTCCGAGGCACAGTCTCGGAATTCGACGAAACCAGTTCCATTGAGTCCGGAATATTGAATTATTGCCGAGTTTCAAATTTCGTAGCGTTTGGAGTTGTTATGTGAGCACACGGTAAATAAACGCGTTGAGAATTAAATTGAATTTCAATTTAAAAATTTTGTAAAATCAAATCACAGTCACCCTAGCTTCTGATTTCATCGACCTACCCTCTGTTAGGCACGTACTATCTGTTCCCTCTTTTCAAAACAATATCGATCAGAAGAAGAAAAAAAAATGAACGAAACTATTCTCTTCGTTCCTTTAAACCATGGCTGCATCTTCCCTTTGATAAGAATAGAAGCCGAGCTCCTTCTGTTCATTTTCCCCTCTATTCAAATTCGAACAACATTAGGAAAAAAAAATTAAACAGGAACGAAAATCGTTCGTTCCCTATAAAAAAAATAAAAATGAAATCAATTCGAAACTATGGCCGCATCTCCCCTCTGCAACTTGAAACCAAAATTTAAAATCGAAACCAAATCGCGAGCATCTGGAAGGGCGACGCCGTGATTCGAGCGACGGAACAATGGAGCAGGGTCGCGATGCAGATGTGGCAATGTGAGTTCGTTCGAGAGCATGGACGAGGCGACTGGCGGCTAGGGTTCAAGTGAGGCGGTCGCGTGGGCGTTCACGTGACAGAGACGATTCGATTTTGGGAGAGGCGACGGCGTGAAGCTCGCAACTTGGGTCGACGTCAAGGCAGTGGAGGGCATGCGCACGTGGGTCGATGTAGATGGTAATTTCGTTTGCGGCTAGGGTTTCTTGTTGAAGGCCGTGGTGCTCGAGTAGGTGAAGCGGCGATAGCAGCAGTAAGGTATACAAAAGATTTATTCTTTGATTTTAAATTTTAAATATGTATATAAATTTTTCAGTAAAGATAAAACAAATTTATTCTTCTCAGGTTTAAAAGATTTTTAGTAAAGCACATATATATGTAGAAGTATACAGAAAGAAAAAAAAAAGAAAATGTATATGCGCAGTAAACAGAAGATTTTGGGTAAGTAAAGAATTTTAAAATACATATAAACCATTTTAATAAGTATGTATGTTTTAAAATAATGATATAATACGATAATATACATATTTACATTTTTAAAATCTATTAGTTTAAAAAAAAAATATGTAGATATTTGTAATTGATTTGGTTAATAAATGGATTGAATTTATTTAGGGCACTAAAAGATAATTTATTAAAGGAAAATAATTAGTTAGATAATTTATTAAGGTAGTTTATGTGGTTAATGAATTTATTTCAATTATTTAGTTACCAAATTAATTTTAAAAGGGAAATTAGTTAAAATAAATTTTTTGGTTAAGTAGATAAAATTGAACGATAATTTAAGTGTTCAATTTAATTCGAATATTGATAAACTGTGTAAATATTTATACAAGGTATAAATCAAGAAAATCAAGCCGGAATGGAAAATGGATTGCAAAATTAAAGCTAAGGTGAGAACTTCTCACTCAAAAGGGTTTGTTAAATTTTAAATAGTTATATTTAAAATTTGTTGATTGATTGATTGTTTGCTTGATTGTGATATTAGATATAGTAGGATATATCTATATATAGCAATATATATATATATATATATATATTGGAATATGTATATATTGCAATTGATTGATTTCCCGCATTGTATAGCGGATGAGACCCTATTGCGCCGTTAGTAAGCGGATAATATTTTATAAATCCCATATACCGCGATATTCCACCTCGAAGTGGAATTGGTATTGTGCTAACATCTGTGGATGCAGGGAAACAGGTTGGAGGGATCCAATTGGATTCCTCACAAATATTTATATGATTATAGATATTGTGTGATTATTGATTATCATATCGATATATGATATTTGTGCCATGATTGACTATTGGATGCTGTGGCATCATCGGATCCATTTTTAAAGTTAAAAATAACGATTTTGAATTTAAAAGGATTTTTAAAGTGATTTTTCAAAAGTATATGTTTTACTAAATTTTTAAATTGATTCACTTTAAAATAAAAAATGTATAAACTTTTATGTTATAAAAAAACTAACATTTTTACGAAATATAACAGAAAGGTAATTTTTAAAATACATAGATTTTTATAAAATAGTTAAATTGGTATTTTGGATAAATTTATTATCGGTTTATATAAAAGATTTTATAAATGGATATTTGTGAATTAAATTTATTGGAATTCTGAAACGGGTTTATAAAGTGTTGAGTTGATGTATAAAATGAAAATTCATTAAAATTTATAGATTTATAAGTTGTGAAAGTTATCAAATGAATAGATGTTGAAAATAAAAGTTTTATAGGAAATTAACTTATAAACTGGCTTTTGGGCATTTAAATGGGATACTGATAGAAACAATTAATAAAAGAATTTTTTATAAGTTGAAATTGAAAGAAAATATATAAAGAAATCTTATGAGTAATAAGATTTAAAAATTTGTGAAGTTCAAAGGAACGATTTGGTAAATAAATAATATTATAAGTATTCAACTTATAATATAGATTTTGGTTTATAATTGGGTTATATAAATTGAATTGGATTTAATAAAAGAGATTGGTAAATTGAAGTTTATAAATAGGAATAGAATTTATAGACATTGTTTATAAATTCGAAATCAATGGAATTTGATAAATTGAATATAGAAGTTTATTAAAGAAGTTATATTCACGATTTTGAACAGTGAATATATTATTAATAAAAATGGATATATTTTGGGAAAGGAATGTTTTAAATGGAATTTAAAACGATTAAAGGTGTTTTAAAATGCATTAAGTATCGAATACATAGATTTCAACATTCATTGTTGAAATAGACGTTTTCGAGAAATAAAAGGGAATGAAAACATAGATTTCAACATTTATTGTTGAAATAGACGTTTTTGAGAAAATAAGGAAATGGTGGACTATAACACTGTTGTAGTAAATGATTTCCGAAAGGAAAATGTTTTATATAGTATTGGGATTTATATATCTATTTAATTTCGAATCCCTATACTAGTGATTTTGGGTTGTCGTAACGATGTTTTACGCAACATTCGTTTTGACCCAAATAAATGTGAATAAGAGAATGATTTCCTTAAACGAATGAAATATATGCTTAACTATGAGTTAAGTATATTGAATATTTTCAAATTGTTGAAAATAAATAAGATTTGGAAATTACATATTTTTAAATAAGTATGGAAATGTTTTTCCAATATGAAATGGAACGATTTTAAGAATTTATCCTTTTGAAGATAAATTGGGATTGAATAATTGAAATCTATTGAAACTATAGATCAATAGATATTTTGAAGATATAAATTCACTATGGAATTTATAAATGAAAAAGGAAATTGGTTTTTAAAATAAACGTTGTTTATTTTTTTGAAGTGTGGAAAATTATATATCTTGTGAAGATATTTTGGGAAATTTAATAATTTGGAAAATTATTTGGAATCTGGTGATGCTGCGCATCTTTATTGATAGTTAAATAACCGACTATCAATATTTACCCTTAAATAGGTATTTGTTGTGATTGCTTGAATTGAATGCCACACTTATTTTAAAATAAGCTCTCACTATTCGGGTTAACCGGGAAAGGACCATGGGGTCGTATTACCCACTCCGAATAGGTGATACGTCGTTATGAATTGCAATTGAAGACCGGATATTTGTAAAAACGGATGGATTACCGTCGAGTTACTCTGCATCGGCTGATCTCCGATATAGAGGTTTTATCACCCTTAGTGACGGGATGTCCGGACGTGATTAGTGAATATCCGGATTGCAAGGGCTTCTTTGGAAGTGCCTTCGGTTCCGTTCGATCCCGGAACGGACTTGTATGGATTGTATGTCTGACATTACAAGTTGAGATATAAAGCTGATTTCTTTCAAATATATTTCTGTTGGGTGCGGAGAATTTATTCTCTTAGCTTAACACCCTTCTCTGAGACGTACGAGCTCAGAGGTTATATAGTTGAAGGTTATTAGTGATATACTCCCAATTTGGTAGTGTGGCATGCTGAGTGATGCTGTGAAATGATCATTATGTTGATCATTTGTGATAGGATCATTTGTTTGATCGTCTATCTTGATGATCAATGCTTTGGTCATTTGTTGACCCAAAGAAGCTTTTGTATAAAGCGTGGCTTTGTGGACGAGACTTCATCGAGCCTCACACCCCGGAAATGGTCAAAACAGGAAAGATGCAGCAAGGTTATTAGGGGGTAGCACCCCTTTAGTGTATGTCATTCCTTCTGGATAGAGGTGGTATCATGTTATGGAGCCCAGATACTTAACCTATGTGGTTACTGCAAATTTATTACTTTGTGGTTGTTGGAAATCGGGGATCCTCGGATATAGATCGGTTACGATCGGGGAATGACATATTCGTGTCAGTAGTTACCCAGTTAGGGGTAACCCGGCCTTGTGTTGGCAGAGATCCGGTTAGGTTCTCGGGACGTCATTCTAGAGGCGTTTCCATATGGCAATGGGAAGTTCCTTGGCCTGACCATTTGTTGGAAATCCAAAGAAACAATACGAGCCTTGTACGGTTTTAGTTGTAGAACCTGCCATTTACTTATGGTGGTCACCACTGTTTAGATGGTAGCTACAGTAGGCAAACGATAATGGTCGTATGTTGGCTAAGATTTAAATTCTATTTTCGAAATGAATTTTGCCTATACTATGCATTAGTAATAATATCAAATGTTCTTTTTAATGCGTATCAAGCATCTTTGACTATCATAAGGAGAAATCTCCGCCGATTCTGCGTTTGCATTGTGTGTGTGTGCGGGAGGCCTTATGGTAGTCTCATTTCCTAAAAAGCGTTGCGAATTTATTTAAAATTATCCTATTCTTTGATTTAAAGATAAATAACTGTTTTAGTTCTCACACCAGTCACATGACTGACCTGGAGTTTATTGTTCCCTTCCTAAACTCTGGGTGCCTACCAATTTCCACACGGGCAGTCTAGAGTTAGGTTATCAGGTCATTCTGGATTCAGGAATTGCTACAGATATCTGGAGGCGAGCTGGATGGCGTAGCATATTATCTATTGTATATAGTATTTCTTTTCCGCTGTTTGTTGTTGTACACTCTGATAATGAATGTAATGTGATGTAATGTATAAAATGTATAGTTCTTTTGTTTTAATGATTATTCATTTATCTATTATATGTTGTTCCGTTGCGATTGTGAGATTCTGATATTGTTTCTGTTGCTGTTCTGTTTTCTTCTTCTCTCTTTTTCTCTCTTCTTCTACCTCTTTCTTCTTCTTCAACCATAACATTTCGGTTTTTCGGCAACGAAAAATCGCAAACGTTACAATATGTATATATTGCAGTTGTTGATTTCCTGCATTTTATAGCGGATGAGACCCTATTGTGCCATCTATTAATCGGTTAATATTTTAAATCCCATATACCGCGATAATTCCGTACTGGAACGGAATTGGTATTGTGCTAATGTTTGTGGATGCAGGAAAACAGGTTGGAGGGATCCAACTGGATTCCTCAACAGTATTTATTTGATTTCAGATATTTTGGTATTTGATGGATTATCATATCGATATATGATATCGTTGTTGTCGTGATTGACTATTTGGTGTGTAGCATCATTGGACCAAAATTTTGGAATTTTAAAAGGATTTTAAAGAGATTTTTGAAAGTATATGTTTATAAAATATTTTTGGAATTGATCCATTATAAATAAATAACGTTATAATTTTAATGTTATAAAAAAATTATGATTTTAGGGAAATATAGTTAAAAAGTTGATTTTAGAAAATATGGGGTTAACGATTTTATAAAATAGTTTAAATTGGGATTTTTGAATTTATTATGAAAAGTTGAAATATAGGATTTATAAAATTTGATTATTTTATAAATCAAAGAGAATGGTGAAATTATAAAGGAGATTAAAGACGTTTTGAAATAATAGTATAAATTGATTTATATAAAGGATTTATAAATTGTTAATTTATAAATTAAAATATTGGAATTATAAAACGAGTTTTTATAAGTGTTAGAATGAATTATAAATGAATTTCATAAATGAATGAAATTTATAGAATTATAAACGGTAAAGTTATAAATGGAATTTTATAAGCAGTAGGTTTATAAAATTTGTAAAATTATTTGAAGAAATAGATTTGGGTAAATAGATGAATCTTATAAGTTATAAGATTTATAATTTGGAAAATCTTAAAAAGAACGATTTTGTAAAATAATCGTTTTATAAGCATTTAACTTATAATACGAACCTTTGGTTTATGATTGAGTTATAAAGTGAATAGGTTAATAAAGGAGATTTATAAAAGGAAGTAGTTATAAAATAAATAGAAATGGAATTTATAAACATTGTTTTATAAATTCGCAAACGACTTATTTTGATAAGTTAATTTTTATAACTTATTTATGGAGTTATATTCAAGTTTTAGACAGTGAATAATCCTTTAAAATAAAATGAATAGAAAGGATGAAATTGGTTAACAAATATATACACGTTTTTGAATAGTGAATAATATGTTAAAGAAGATGTTTTGAATGTGATGTTTTAAATAGAATTAAAAAGATCTAACGATGTTTTAATTGGGTTAAGATTCGAAACCTTAGATTTCAACATTCATTGTTGAAATAGACGTTTTCGAGAAATAAAAGAAAATGGTGGACTATAACACTGTTGTTATAGTAAATGATTTCCGAAAGGAAATGTTTTGTATAGTATTGGGATTTATATATCTATTTTAATTTCGAATCCCTATACTAGTGATTTTGGGTTGTCGTAACGATGTTTTACGCAACATTCGTTTTGGCCCAAATAAATATGTTTAAGAGAATGATTTCCTTAAAGAATGAAATATATACTTAATTTAGATTTAAGTATATTGAATATTTTCCAAGTGTTGAAAATAAATAAAATTTGTGAATTACTTATGAATAAATAAGTATGGAAATGTTTTTCCAATGTGAAATGAAACGTTTTGAGAATTTATCTTTTTGAAGATAAATTGAAAATGAATAATTGAAATCGTATATCAATAGATATTTTGGAATGTAAATTCACTATGGAATTTATAAAAGAATGGGGGAATTTGTTTAAAAATAAATATTGATTTATTTTTGACATATTGAAATTATATATCTTGTAAAGATATTTTTGGGGAATAAATAATTTGGAAAATTATTTGGAATCTGGTGATGTTGTGCATATCCATTGATAGTTCAATAACCGACTATCAATATTTACCTTTGAATGGGTATTTGTTGTGATTTGCTGAATTTGAATGCCACACTTATTTTTAAATTATTGCGCTCGTTATTCGGATTACCCATTCCGAATAGGGATACGTCGTTATGAATTGCATTTGATGACCGGTGTTGAAGACCGGGTATTTGCGAGAGTGATAGGATGACCTGTCGATTGACTCTGCACCGAGTTGCTCCAGTATAGAGTTCTCCATATGTGATGGGGAATCCGATCAGGATTGTGGATATCCGGATTGCAAGGACTTCTTTGTAAGTGCCTTCGGTTCTGTTCGAGCCCGGAACAGACTTGTATGGATTGTATGTCTGACATTACAAATTGAGATATAAAGGTGATTTCTTTCAAATATATTTTTGTTGGTGGCGGAGAATTTATTCTTTTAGCTTAACACCCTTCTCTGAGACGTACGAGCTCAGAGGTTATGTAGTTGATGGTTATCAGCGATATATTCCCAATTTGGTAATGTGACATGCTGAGTGTTGCTGAGAAATGATCATTGTGTTGATCATTTGTGATTGGATCATTTATTTGATCGTCTATCTTTGTGATCATTTCTATGATCATTTGTTGACCCAAAGCATGACTTTGTATAAAGTATGGCTTTGTGGACGTGACTTCGTCGAGCCTCACACCCCGGAATGGTCAAAGCAGGAAAGATGCAGCAAGGTTATGAGGGGTAGCTCCCTTTAGGGTATGTGCATTTCCTTCTGGAAAAGGGTGGTATCATGGTATGGAGCCCAGATACTTACTCATGTTGAAACACTTATTATTATGGTGTGATGTTGATTACGAGCGCTCGGTTAAAGGTCCCAAAGGACCGGGGGATGGCATACTCGTGTCAGTTGTTACCCAGTTAGGGGTAACCCGGCCTTGTGTTGGCAGAGATCCGGTTTGGTTCTCGGGGACGTCATTCCAGAGGCGTTCTCATGTGGCAATGGGAAGTTCCTTGGCCTGACCATTCGTTGGAAATCCAAAGAAACAATACGATCTTGTACGGTATTAGTTGTAGAACCTATCATTCACTTATGGTGGCGCCCCACTGTTTGGATGATAGCTATAGTAGGCATACGATAATGGTCGTATGTTGGCTAAGATTTATATTCTACTTTCGAAATATTTCATACACTATGCACTAGTAATAATATCAAATGTTCTTTTAATGCGTATCAAGCATCTTTGACTATCATAAGGAGAAATCTCCTCCGATTCTGCGTTTGCATTGTGTGTGTGCGGGAGGCCTTATGGTAGTCTCATTTTTAAAAGCATTGCGAATTGACTTAAAAAAATATTCCTCTATTTTGATTTTAAAGATAAATAAACTGTTTTGAGTTCTCACACCAGTCACATGACTGACTCGGAGTTTATTGTTTTCCTTCCTAAACTCTGGGTGCCCACCTATTTCCACACGGGCAGTCAAGAGTTAGGTTTACCAGGATATTTGGAATTCAGGAGTTCCTGGAGGCAAGATGGATGGCATGCCGTATTATTAGTATAGTATTTCTTTTCCGTTGTTTGTTGTTGTTGTACACTCTGATGATATGATGTAATGAAATGTGATGTAATGTAATAACTGATATAGTTCTTTGTTTAAAGGTTATTCATTTATTTATTATATGTTGTTCCACTGTGAATTGTGAGATTCTGATGTTGTTATGCTGTTTTCTTTTCGTTCTATTTTCTTTTCTCTCTATTTTCTATCCTTTCTCTCTTCTTCTATCCTTTTCCTTTTTCTTTCTTTTTCTTAAACATTGAGAATTCGTATTTCTGTTCATCTTGAGTTAATCTATGGAGATTAGTGTATATTCAAGGAGTACGGATTTGCGGGTCCTCACAGTAACGTTTGATGGTGAGGCTCAGTTGCGAGGTTGGAAAGGTTGGCTGCGACAACAATTGAAGGCAGAAGTCTTCGACAATGCCATTTTTAGTCAGCGGAATAGGGATCTTAAGACTAAATTAACACTAGGAGCGTGAATAGTGTTTAATGAATTATATGAATATTATTCAAATTCTTTAAGATTTCACTTGAAATGGTGAAATTAACAATCACGTAATCAAAGTAAATGTAGTAAAAGAAAAAAAGAGAAGAACATACCAGGATTTTATGCTGGTTTGAAATTAACCTACATCTTGTCCCGCATAATCCCTTGTACGGAGTTCTTTTCAACTAGTAAATGCAAACAAAATCTCGATTTCAAGGCTACGAGACATACCCTCAAGAATCCCAACCTCTGGCTAGAGCCACTTGATTTCTGGGCCACAAACATACCCACTAGATTTACGGGCTACTAAGCACACCCAACTGATTTAACTAGGATACAATAACACCTATTTGTATTTCAGGGATTCCAAGCACTATATAGTATAAGAGTATAATTTGATAGAGTTTACAGATTCAGATCTTCGATCTTGACTACAATCAATGTTATAACTCTTGAATAGCACTTGATGTTGAGAGTGATGAGAGAAATCAAAGAGTATATGAAAAAGAATCAAACTAGCAATGACTGAATTTGATTCTGGTTGAATTTCAGAAGAGTTTCGTTAGAAATTGTTTTAGAATTGAAGAAAATGAAAAGAGGAGAGAAAAATAAGAAAGTAGTTTTTAAAAATTCATTTGGAAGTCTGGTATATATAGGAAAACAAGATTGTGCCCATTCGTGAAATGAAATGACGAAAACACACTTTCATTCAAAATTTGAATTTTGAAGTTTATGGCTAATATGTCTACATATGGGATTTGGATATGTCGAGATATCCTTCACAAAAAAATACTTTATAAAAGTTATTTTGAAAATCCATTTCTTTGTAAAATAATTTGATACTTTGTAGAATCATTTAAATATAGTTTATATAAATTTTAATCAAAATATAACTTAATAAAACTGTATAAAATAATTTTGAAAGATTTTAATAAGAATATATAATATAATGTAAATAATATATATATATATATTCGATATAGTTATAAATTATTAAATTATAAACAAAAATTCAATATATATAAACTTAGAAGCACTAAAATAATATCTTAATAATCATAAGAGATTTGAAAATCATTTTGGGAAATATTTGAAAAACAACTTGAAAACAAAATTAGAAAAGATGAAAGTGAGACCAAAAAGGTGCTATCAAGGTTTTAACATAAATTATATCACTCTATACCTTATTTGGTATACCTTTAAATCTCGAACTCTTTAATACTCATGAGTCTTCATTCTTGAACCCTTAGAACTATATATAAGCATCTCGAATCTACTCTTGATATCAGCATGCTGTATAAGCTTCTTAATCAATACTTGTCTAGTATCTTGCATTATATACTATATATATTTTGATAAAAGATTAGTATCTGCATTTTATATCATATCATATAGTGTTATCCTCAAAACCAATACCTAAGGTACTAACAGTCTTCCTTGTACGAACAGGAATTTTCAACCCTCGAAAATCGACACTAATACATCCTTGGTATTCACGTGCCGCAAATTCAAGTGCCGAAAACCCAATCGTTAGAGGTAAAGAGAAATAAAAATATAAGATAAAGTAAATAGAATCTCACATCGCATTTAAACAACTTATAATTTTGCGTATGGAAGTTTTCATACAATCACTCCAATTGATTTTATCAGAGTTATGTACTAATCCAACGAAGATAGTTATAACAATCTATTCTTACAAGTGCTGGTAGATACATAATACAGGTACAACGTACAGATAACTTCTTCTAAAGACCCAAATTGCTCCATGCTCCATGCTTCATGCCAAAATACTTCAAGCTTTCCTAATTACTTCACTACTCGAGGAATTTGGGGCACCCAGAGTTTAAGGGATAGAAAAATAAACTCTAGATTTTTCATGGGATTGGTGTGAGAACTCAAAATATGCATTTTGAAAAAAAAGGTATCTCATAAAACCACGCTGCACATAAATACGAAACGGGTTTTTATCTTATGATAACCAAAATATTTGCTACGTAAAATCATTTGATATTATTTTTATTGATGTTCTTTGAAAACATTTGCAAGTAAATTTATAAATCTTAGTCGAAATTATTACTATTATTATTAAATTTCGAATATTTTAGGCTCTACAAAAAAAACTCTTACAAGGCTCATTTGGGGAATGGATTCCATACAATGGCAAGATGGAGGACTACCTTCCGTACAGTATACCTATAGAGATACTGAACGCCTATACCAATACAGAACCAACTGATCCTTCGCTGGATAGTACCGAATATGAAATCACCCTAGTCGTTACCGACCTTTAATTGGATCCCGAAGCATACACCACATGCTCGACATATAGAGAGTAAATCTATAATGGTGATAACCATCTTCTAATGGGTGCGGCCCACATAGCTCTGCTGCATCCGCCCTGCTTTTGCCATTTTCGATTGATGAGGTCTAAGGTAACATTTTACCTTTTACATAGCACATTCCACTTTGAATGCCACACTGCCATTCCATGATCACACAATTGATTTCTATAAACGTATAACTCCTAAGCTCGTACATCTCATGAAAGAGTGTTAAGCTAAGAGAAGTTGCCTTCTCCGCCACGAAACAGATGATACGTTCATAGAGATCACTTATGTAACTAGGAATGCAACATAAGACATTCTCCCATACAAGTTGTCCAGGAGCTGGACAAACAGAGGGCACTCTCCTAGTACATCGTGTTGGGAATTCACCCTAGGATTAATAGCGATTAGTCCTTGCATCAGATATTTCATAACAAAGAAACCACTGCTACTATATGTATATGGGGTTTTATCCCAAAATGATCAACAAGTAGTTCTTCATTATGAAAATCCAAAATATTGTATCCATGTCTTTACTTTGATGTGTAAACTGGTTAGAAGTGGTCTTGGATAGGAGTTACCCAAATCCGACCCCGGTTCCTTCAAAAAATCATCGATAAAAAGATGTTATGTGAATAGGGAATCATTCTTTATTGATTTAGTTCTTTTTATCAAAATCTATTTTGGAGATATACAATTCTTAAACATTCTTTCTGGTACATACGAAATCATTAAACCTCTCTTATCAAATCCTTTGATTACTTTAAAACCATTTTACATCCTAAATCATTTCATTTTTTTAGGAAAATATTTTCAAATTATTTATTTAAATCCTAATAAAGATTTATTAATCCAAAACTCATACCTTGGATTTAGTTGAAACCATGTCATCTAGATGTTGATCTAAAACCAGTGATTATTAAGTGAGCAGAATCTATAGAAATCGTCTAATTCTACTCAATACCAATTCCCGTATTCAGAAAATGCTATGGACAGAATAATGGTGAAATCTACTTTTAAATTCCATAAATAGTACAAATTTCCTCTTTGGGCTTTAACATCAACTATAGAAGATCATCTCCATAAAATCCAAATTGTTTAAATCCTAAAAATATCTTTCTTTATACTTAACTCGTTTTTGAATTTCGACCTTATCTATCCCTCGCTTAGGAAAGAGGCCAAGTGAGTCAGGGCATTGGTTTCTCTTGAACATCTCCTTAATTTAAGCATCTCTCATCCGGATCTCACAAATAGAAAAATCCAGTCTACTCGTCGGCTTTTAGAACCAATATAAATCACTTAATTTGTAATAGCTTTACTTTAAATATTTTATTTAAATTCTTTTTTTAGATAACTAAAAAACTTCCAAATAATTATTAAAACACTTAGTTATTCTTTGGAAAACATTTATAAAAGACTAGGAAAAGAATTGTTAAGTTTAAATCTATATTTCAAAAGTTATAGAAAAGTGGTGCGGATAATTGCTGCGGAATGTGCTCTTCTAAGCTATATAAAACAAAAAAAAGCCTAAAATTTCAATTTTATTACTTAAATCACTTTTTAAACATTTTAAAAGATTTGTAAGATTTATTCCATATTTTTAAAACATTATTTTGAAAGAAATCCAGTTTTGGATTCCAAAATGCAAAAAAGCAATTTTTCCAAAAACTTGTTTTTCTCATCTTTCAAAATCTACTTATCTAAATCTCAATTTTCTTTCTTTGTCAGAAAACCATGGATATAATAGTTTGAAAAATTCTTATCTCAAAGAATTCTGAGCTTTATTCCCACTTTTACACTAGTTTGACTTTTACAGTGCGAAATCGCGAACTACCATTACGCGCCGCGCTTATTTTTGACTAAAATTTCTATTTCTATTCATACTTCACCAAAACACTTTTGAATTTTTATAAAACATTTCAAATACACTTTAAAACATTTATAAGAGGTTTCATACTCCCATATACACTATTTTATCAATTTAAAGAAAGTGATTTCCTTTTGTGTCTATTGACGTTTATATTCATGACTTGCATATAATTTCAACATTCATATGAAAATAACCAAACTTGATGATCAAAGCGTATCAAACATCCATTTGTAACATCATATCATCATCCAACGTAGTATAATAATTTAGGATTTCTCGCTTTGTTTGATTATTCAATCGAAAAATCGGCTATAGCTCCGTTACTCGATGCTTTTCGCACAAGAATCTTTGAATGCTTGGACTTGAAGTGGATCGACTTGAATTGGGGAAAGGGATGTTGCTCAGGACCTTGAGTGGAGGGGGAGGAGTGCTCGGCCGTGGGTGTAGGAGGGTGAGGCTGAGAATCAGGGGAGGGGAAGGAGGAGTTGGAGATGGTTCGGGTGGAGTTTTGACGATTATTTCCTTTAGTAATTATTTTTGGAATATTTTAGCATTATTTTATTAAGGAGAGATGCCATTAAAGAAGTGAAGAAAATCTAGAAAAAGGAAGAAGAAATGTGTGAAAAATTGAGAGAAAGTGGATGCTTATTTATAGAAAGTGTTTTGGATTAAAATAATGTTTTTTTAAAAAAAGGCCAAATTACCTTTTGCTTATACTTTAAGAAAACAAATTTTTCAATACTTAGCATCATATTTCAAATAATTACTTTATGTTATTTTCACTTAATAATTAAATAAAGAATATAATGATTATGTTTGTTTGATTTAATGTTTACTTTTTGACTTTTAAACACATTTTTTCTTTTTATGCTTATTTTTTGTTAGTTACATTCTATTTCTAAGTATGTTTAGTAAAAGTAAACTTGATTAGTGATTTAATTAATACTTATACTACTTTGAACATATGTTCATATATAAGAAAATAAAGGTGCAACAAAGTTGCGACAACTTTAAATCGACACAACGTTGATTTTTGACAAAAAATTTTACGGTCATATTTTGACTTTTTAGCTAAACAATTTATTTATGTAAACCAAATTTAAAAATAAATTTTTATAATGCGATTTAAAATTGTAAAAACTCATAAATTAACTAAAATAATTTATTTAACCATTGAAACTTACTTTTCTAAAACCAAGATTTTGTCACTTTTGTCGATATGAGCAAGTATTCTTATTTTTGTGTAAATTTTCTCTTTGTAAATCCTATCTAATATTATTTAAATCATAAAATGTTATATATTTTATATTTGAAATCACTTTTAATAGTATATTTTATAGTGGTCAAATTCTGGGTCGTTATATTCCCTTTTTTGATGATGACAACTCTGTATATAAAATATATTGTAACTCCTGAGTTATAAAACTCCCTCTTAATCTATGCCTAGATTTTATATATTTCTCCCTCTTTGTCATCAACAAAAACAAATAACTAAAATAATAATTCTAACACTAACTCTTACAATAATCTTAACTCTAACTTTCCTAAGTAAAGTAGTACTCAATCTATATAAGAGTTATATATAAGGATTATGAGAAAGATTATATACAGACAATAAGTTATATTTAAAACTAAACAATCAATCCAAATCCAATCAAACAAAGTTTATGTCACACGGCATTCAATCAAATCTACACAGATCACTACACAGATCAAAACCAAACCAAGTGTTATTATTTATATATAGTCAAACCTATTTAAACTAGACATTTCGAGAAGCTTCAACCCATCCATTAACGCTAGAGATTGGTACACTCTGGATTATTGGTTTGTTCTTCTTTGTTCAAGGAAGAAATCATCCACCGAGTCACATAAAATGTCTTCTTGCTCCTTGATCATCTTCATTTGACTCAGTTCTAAGTGCCTTTAGTTTCTTATGATGAAAATATGAATATTCTTGAACGATTCAAGAGTTTGTTCGAGATTTTCGGTTAGCTTTTGGATAGAAGAAACCATTATTTCATTTTTAGAGTTTAGGAATGCAGTGTAAGAAGAAAAAGTGTAGATAATAATGAATCTTTGGTTTTAATAGATATCTAAAGAAGTGGAAATTCGTTGGAAATGAATGGATATTTGCTATCTACTTAATTTTCAAAATTAATTTTTTTTTTTGAAAAGTTACCGTTGTATGTCGACATACATACTTGGGGTATGTCGACATATATGAAGAAATTTTCCAAATAACTTTGTTTTGATATTCTAATGTATTTATCTTATACTTTCATGTGCTTTAGAGATTATAAACAATATATAACAGCAAGGAAATAAATTTTCATGACTACCTACATAGAGATTACATATAATACAAAGAAATGGAAAGATACATAAGATTCAACATAAACTAAAACTAGAAAATCCAAATACAAGATAGTTAAACAACTAGAAAGATACGAATGAAGATGATGAAGAACCATCAAGCTTGCGGATGATCTTTCCAAATGATTTATCCATTTTGTTTGAATTTGAAGGAAACTTGTAACGACCCACTATTTTGTACCATTCGAATTCGACAAAACTTAAAAATTGTCGAGCTGGAATAGTTCAAAACAATAGGCTGTAAATATAGCTAAGGAACAAATGAAACCAAATACACAGAATCACAGACACAGATATCAGAATCTCACAGCGGAACATAAAATAACACAGTGGTTCATGAATCCACTGAAAACTTTTACCAAATAGAAATACGTTGTTCATAAACTTCAATACAATTTTAAGCCATAAGCAAATATAAAGTCTTCAAATGTCTTGAATTACAAAATAGATAAAGCTGAAAAAGCTTCCAATTAGCAAGAGAGATCTATGAGTGGTCCTAGCTCCGGAAAGAAAGCTGAAGCTGCAACTCAGGCTGACCCGAGCGTACAATAAAACAAAACACTCGAGTCAGGACATACATACTTATATAATGTAAACTAAATCAAGTGTACTGTAATAAAGAGCAAGTAACTTAAAGGATGCTTGGGATCGCCCATCCTCTAAGGATCCGTTAAACTATTTACTATGTAGTATATTGCGCTATTATAATAGTGTCTATAGTAAAGTAAACATACTTTTAAATAGCGTTAAGGAGTGACCCAATATTCCCCTTAACACAAATAATGCCAATAGTCTATACAGTACCGTAATACCTCCTGATCGGGAGGCTACCAGAGGATACTCCATAGGTACGACACAAATAGAAACTCGTAGGAGGCTCGCTAGGGTAGGTGACACGGCACAACTAGGCAATGCCAGGGTAGATATACCAATTGCTATCCGGACCGGTGGAAACGCGTAGTCGCAGTTACCACCCACCTCGAACAACACTCCCAAATCAAAGGTGCGCACCAAACAATCACAAGAGTAATAGAATGGCATACGAAGAAGTGCGTTCGATCAGAGGAGCTACCTCATTAATCCGAGAATCGCTCCTGTTTTAGCCACCTTATGCCAACTCACGGGAGTCGGGTCCACGTATATACCTTTCAAGAAACCGTCACCACCAACCTACTTCATTCTGGAATCTCCACCGCGTACACGGTTAGTCAAAGTGGTTTTCGGTATCGACAGAGAGTATGCCCATATCCGATCCCGGTCTCTTTGCCAACCAAACGTTATTATAACCCGTGGTTATAGTTTGAAAAATGGTATTTTTATATTTTTCAAATCAATATATATATTTCAAATACCTTTAATTTCAAATCCTTGATTTAAAACATTTCCTTTGAAGATATACCATTTCAATTTATTCAATTAAATCTGGAATTTATTTCTTTTATCAAAAGAATAGAAATCAATTTTCTTCTTTTAAATCTTTCCAAACTCAATTCCTTACTTTATTAGCAATTTCATATTTAAATTCCAAATCTTAACGTATTCCCAAAATAGAGATGAAATTTTAAATAAATAAATTTTAAATCAATTTCACTTCTACAGCATCTAGGAAATGCTATCTAAAGTATGGGTTTAAAATAGTCAAGTTTCAAAAGACAGCAATTAAATGCTGTAGTAGACTTTTAGCTAAACATCAAATTTCAAATATAACTTATTTATTATTTCTGTATTGAAATATTTACCTTTCCAAAAATATAGAATTTCTAAACAAGTTATATTCCAAAATTTTAACTCAACATTTATTTATTTAACCCCTTTTAAATCATTGTAAATCTCATAAAAATCCTTTATATAATTTAAATTAGAATATCATCAAATTTCTAAATTTAAATAATTTAAAATAATTTCAGAAAATAATATATAAACCACGGGCCTGTATAAGATTTTCTAGCCTAGGTCAAGTGAAACGGATTTATATCATTTCAATCCGATATTTACACAACTCCGGGTTCTATCATTTCGAACCCGCAATCCCTAGACAATTTACAGCAGTTAACAGAACAAGTGAACAATAATAATCAATTAGGCCTATCATTTCAGCCCATACCATCTATAATAACAGGGAACTTGCAGTGGTGATTTAAGCAGTAAATAAACAATAACATAACTGCAGAAATAATATAACAGATAATACTGATGAGGTGTCAATTTAAATGGGGTCCATCATTCTATATTACATTACAGACAGATAATAGTGAAATACAATTTTACACATACACTTGCAATAATTTACCAAATATAAATACGTATGTCTGGTGAGAAATACTCACCTGAATTTTTGCAGAAAATTTTGAATTTCAAAAATGACAGTTCACCGGTACAGACCGACAGAGGGTAACGATAAAGATTCTCGGACGTCGCCTAGATTCAAATCTAGAAAAATTCAAATATTGAAACGCGACTTAAGAATTTATGGTCAAGGAAAATTAAGAATAGAACAAGAATATGTTTGCTTTGCTCGACCACTTCACCGTGTAACGTGACCAAAACATACCCAAAACTGTGAACCGTGCTAAAATTTTACGACCAAAATTTTTCCTAAACAACTACGGCAAAAGTTGAACACGAATACACGTGCACCAAATTTTCTTCATGAACGTGATATGGATATATGCACGTACGTGCACCACTCTATATTCATGCACACGGCCAAAATTTTGTGCAGCCTTCCCTTCCCATCTTTTCAGTTTTCCTTTTCTTTTCTTCTTTTTTTTTTTTTTTTCTTTTTTTTTTTTTTTTTTCAAAGCTTCGCACTTATTCAATTTCAAGTACCTCCCAACTCCTCTGTAACAGGTATCCACTAAACTCATTTACCCGAGCCAAAACCCACCTACTTCGAGTCTTCCCCACGTCTCAAGCTCACATGCTTCGAGCCAATACTGAAATTTCTTCGAAAAAATGCAAAGAAACTTCCAGCCATCTCTTTTTCAAAAATTATTGGAAACACAAATCTCACACTCACTGACCCCTATTTCCTAGTAGCATCAACATTTCACTTCAGTTATGCATCAATACTCCTGTCCAGATCTTCAATCTCAGAAAAGAAAAAAAAAATAAAATAAAATAAAGAACATGACTCCTCTCCCCTACAAACAGACAACCCCTTTCTTATATAAAGGCAACTGAAAGACTCCCCTAAACCCAACATAAATGTATGCAGACTACTCAACACAAATGCAAGTTAACTCCCTTAAAGAATATAATATATATAATATAATATAAAAAAAAAATGTAATTTTTTTTTCCACTACTAACTAAATCAAATCCTGGAAAATCTTAAACAAATCAACCAAAGTCCTTCCCATACATTAAATATCATATCCAGGTTCTTGGCTAAAACTCACTAGCCTACAACTACAAAATGCATGCAAAACTCAACCTATATCTACACTCATCTTTATATCAGTGTTACTTCACCCCACATCCCTCAACATGAAAAAGGCCTACTGATCACTATATGCAGTTTGAAAATCAACAGGTTCAATACAAGGCTATTTCTTATATTGTCACTGAATCTAAACTTCCTAAATGCAACTTATCACTATTGTATAAAATTTCAACCATTCCTCATAACACTCAGTTTCTCCCACCAATCTACTGCTTCACCCTCTGATATGCACAAGACTAGCCTATATCTCAACATAGGGATGAATGTACAGACATCTTATGCATGGCATAACAATGGAAATGGCCGAGCAAGGCACAGGTAGGACAAAATTTCGAGAAAGAGAAAGGGAGAAAAAATATCTGAACCGAAAGAAAAGAACAATACTATAACTATTTACCTGATAGATTCACGAGAAGGAGCAGAGAATTGGATCGATGCAGAGAACAAATGGGTAGAGGGGAATGAGTTTATAGGCAGATGAGAAAAATAACGTGTCAGTTTCTATTGATATAAATGCTATTGATATGGACGAGAATTCTTCCCATCAGTTACAAAAGAATATTGCAAGCATTGATCTTCTGGCATGATTAATGGAAGGCAGGCATAAAGAGAAGGCCGAGAGGATTTTATTTATTTTTTGAAAACTTGTTGATGTTTATAAACTAGATTTTATTTCCTGCGTGAGTTACGTACTTGATTCAAGGATTTGAATTGATATATAACTGATGAGAACATAGGCTAAAGGAAGAGAAATGGTGTGTATGGTTTCAAGCTTTAATTGCATGCATTTAAGTAAAAAGGAAATCATCAGAGAGAATAAGGTTTTTAATGTTACCCTATAATTAAGTTTGTGTGATGAAGGCAGGGTTAATACACACATTCTTATAAATTAAAACTTGCGTGATTATAGGTTGATAATTGATGAGATAGAGGCAGAGGAAAGGAATTGATGTGCATGTTGATTTCTTTAAAGTGACAGTTAGGTTTCACACGTCTAGACTTAAATTTTGTACGTTACTACTTGTTGAATTTATTTCAGTTTTATGTATTTTGATTTGATATTTTTCTAGTTTGATATCAAAATGAAAAGGCAAATTTATGTAGGCAGTTGAAATGGAAACGTATACAATATGTGTAAAGTCAAATTGTCAATTAAAACAAGGTAACATTTGCTTTTTAAAACACTGACTGATATTTTTCTTCAAAAATATATGAAAATATGATTTTTACACTACGTTAAACAGACGCAAACTAAAACATCAAAAATTTGTGTGAAAATATCGTTTTGAAAACACACGTTTTATTACGTCACTTATACCCTATAATTGACGCGTCTTCCAAACGCGAAATTTAACAGTTCAAAAATAGCTTAAAATTTTACAGTTATTATTTAATTTTATTGGCATACAAAATTTTATAAAATATATCTCCAAATCAAATATTTAACCATATTGTTAAACCTAATCTATAAGAATATTATTTCAAATTTGAATAATTAAAATAAAATAAATTGTTAAAACTAGGGTTGTTACACAAGCTATTAAATAAAGATGTACATAAGAAATATTTAATAGATAAAATAAGATCTAGAAAAATAAAGAAATAAATGTCAAGAGATAGACATAGGAAAATAATAAAGAGGCTAGGCAAATAAAAAGTAAGAATTAAGGAGAGAGAAAACTTATATATAATTTATTTTTAAACGCAAATGAAAATGAGAAGTGGGAAATAAATCTTTTTATTTGAATGGCGAAAAGAAATACACAGTTATAAATGAGGTGGATAAAATATTTCTCACGGTCAGGTATGTTAAGATTTCAAACTTGCCCAATTGATTGATAAAAGCAGGGAGTTTCTTACGTAAATGTTGGCAAGCATTAAATGTTGATTGAACCAAAGAACGGCAAGAAATTTGATTGAATGTTTCATAGATGCATGCTTTATTTCCAGACATACAAAACTTTTGATTTCAACATTTGTTACCAATAAACAGTTGCGTGATTTTAGGAATAACGGTAAACAAATAAATTGGCTTTGAACTGACATGCAACAAGTATTAAATCTCTTTGGACATTTCAAAGCATGCGTTGATATCCCTTCCAGCTTCTTTATATGTGTGATTGAAGATTTAGGCAGATAAGGTTTCGTGATCAGAGGAATGGCAAAATATGAACCGTTCCAATTATATGAGAATTGATATATATATATATATTTTTAGTTTGATTAATTAAATGACGGCAAGAATTTTTCAAAGCTTTTGGAAATGGAAACGTATATACACCTTTTATTTAAAACCAAAACTGTCAGTTACAACCAAAAGTAACGTTCGTCTTAAAAATCACTAACTGATGTTTTAATCCATAAAGGTGTTTATATATGATTTTAAAAGTACGTCAAACTGACGTAATACAAAACATCAAAAATATATATATAAAATAACGTTTTAAATTTTATACGTTTTATTACATTACTTACCATAAATTTTACGCGTCCTTTTAAACGCGATATTTAACAGTTTATAAATACACTAAATTCTTCAAAATTAATACTTAACTAAAATTCAAATTGGTTTACATTCTTCATATCTTATATATATATACGGTACTTATTCCCTAAATTTACGCGCCCTTTTTAACGCGTAATTACCCAGTTCATTTATATACAAAAAAATTAGAAATTCTGACCATGCCGAGACTCGAACTCGTGACCTGTCGTGAATAGCCCAGATGTCTTAACCACCTAAGCTATAAATGTTTTCTTAATTAAAACTTGATTTTTCCAGAGATCTTATTAGTTAATCCTAAAATTTATTTTTCACTTTAAATAAACCCCAAGGTTTTTTTTTAAAAAATACAAGTGAAAAATACTTGTAAAAAAAAATTGGGCTATTACACTCTCCCCCACTCAGAACTTTTCGTCCTCGAAAAGGAAGAAGGTAGGGGAATAGAAACAACCTGAAAGAAAACTAAATTGAAACCTAAATTTAGAATCATTAATCTAAACAATAAAATTCAATTTTAAATTAATCTTTGATTTCATCTATTTATACTTAAAATTTTAACATTTATTTATTTACATATTTACTTGTATAATATCCCTACACTAAAAAAAATCATTCAAAATTTTTTTTTTTCCAAATTTTTCACAAGGTATTATAACATTCTAATTTAAAATGTTTAATTTTAGTCCAAATTTGAAATGGTAATTTAACTTGATTTTTTTAAAGTACATTTACCATTTCCCAAAATAAACTAAATTCCCCATTTAATTTCTTCTTTATTCCAAACTATAATTAAATTTATTTTTCTCAATATTTTCTCATCTATATCAAATATTTTTCTCAATATCTAAACCATATAAATTCAATTTAAATTAATTAATATTCAATAATTGATTTAATTCATTTGATTTTTTACAGAAGTTAAATCAATCTTAACTATTTCCAAATTAATTATCTTATTCAACAAATTTAATTTTCTTTATTCCAGATTATTATTAAATATATTCTGCTTAATATATCTTATCGCACATATTAAGTAGATTATATTTAATATAACTATTCCAATATATTTCTAAATTTCCTTTAACACCATTTGATATTGTATATTATTCAATTATTATTTTATTTCAATTTACCTCTATTTGTCTTGTTGTAACTGAAACTTTAAGTGTATAACATTTATTATAACCACTCAAATTTTTATTTATAAAATCCTTTTATATTATACATTTTCCAATTACATAGTTAATTTCTGAATGATTTAGGTAAGTTATATTGGCATGCAATTATACAAGTAAAATTTTTCCAATTTTATTATTCAAGTTTAAATATTCATTCAAAATTTGACTTTATTTTATCATTAGAATCACCCTTTTAACATAAATTTATGAATTAAATTTCCAATTAACTTCAAACCCTTTAGAGATAAATAAATACATACATATAGTATATGTCAAATCAAATTTAAATCATATATCTATATATATTATAAATTAAGTCATATTTAGAAATTCAAATCAATTAAATTTTTGAAACAAAACTACAACGTGGTCTTTTTACTTCGATACTCGAAAATGAATGTCGATGATGTTGTAGTCATCACCAAAATTATTTTCCAGCGACAAAGAGAAGAGCACTAATTTTTTAAAACTTTTAAAATTCTTTGGAAACAAATTTATATTCGAAAATAATTTAAATAATAATATATCCTTTTAAGACTTTAAACACAAGGTTTGAAACTATCAGATATTAAATTCTTAAATTCTTGTTTTAAATCCATTTCTGTTTCCAAATAAATTTATAACCATGTTTTATAGTTCAATTATTCATTAAGACAAAACCAATGGTTTACAAAACTATAAATAAAATCAAACATTATTATCTCTAAACAACTAGTTAAATTCTGAAAATTATACTTATATATATAATATTAGATTTTCTTTCGAGTATAGGAATAAATTTTCAACGAGGATGTCATCAATAAAGACTAGGACAAATTTATTGAGCACACCGCGAAAAACGCGATTCATCAAGTCTTTAAAGAAAGCAGGGGCATTAGTCAAGCCAAAAGGCATAACTAGCCATTCAAAGAAACCATTCTCAGTTCGGAAAGTAGTTTGGTTATGGTTTCCTTAGCAATTTCTAAGCTGATGGAAACCTGTGGCTAGATCAAGCTGAGAGAAAACCGTTGCTCCAGGGATAAGATTGATACGGAATAAATTTCCCGCTTTGGTAAAGAAGTGACTTCACCAAATATGTCGGGAAAAGTTTGACTACAGGGGTCGAATGGATATCATCCGGAAAAGTGTCGAAAGGATAGATGAAACTACCAGCGAACTCCTGAGGTAAGTCACACTGGATCTCTAATGGATTCCCTAAATCATCTTTAAGAGCAACAGTACGAGAACTACAAGAGATTTCTGCACCATGCCTATTTAACCAATCGCCTCCGAGTAGAAGATCGAAAGCGTCGAATCCCAGACATAGAGGTCAAGATATTCTAGGATAAGATACAGCTTAACTTGGACAAGCTTTTAACAAAGGCTTGAATATAACGATGGAGAGAAAGAAGAAATAGCTGGAAAATATATTTAAAAAAAACAGGAAGTTTTATTTTTATAAGGATACTTCTTAAAAACCCTTTGAAAATCATTTTATACTTTAAAATACGTTCTCTCATAAGGAAAAGATTCTGGAATTTGACTTCACTCATTCTAGAGTATTGCTACTCTATCTCTAATGAGTTTTCGTTCCTTAGGCTGTGGTTTAAACCAAAGCTCTGATACCAACTGTAACGACCCACTATTTTGTACCATTCGAATTCGACAAAACTTAAAAATTGTCGAGCTGGAATAGTTCAAAACAATAGGCTGTAAATATAGCTAAGGAACAAATGAAACCAAATACACAGAATCACAGACACAGATATCAGAATCTCACAGCGGAACATAAAATAACACAGTGGTTCATGAATCCACTGAAAACTTTTACCAAATAGAAATACGTTGTTCATAAACTTCAATACAATTTTAAGCCATAAGCAAATATAAAGTCTTCAAATGTCTTGAATTACAAAATAGATAAAGCTGAAAAAGCTTCCAATTAGCAAGAGAGATCTATGAGTGGTCCTAGCTCCGGAAAGAAAGCTGAAGCTGCAACTCAGGCTGACCCGAGCGTACAATAAAACAAAACACTCGAGTCAGGACATACATACTTATATAATGTAAACTAAATCAAGTGTACTGTAATAAAGAGCAAGTAACTTAAAGGATGCTTGGGATCGCCCATCCTCTAAGGATCCGTTAAACTATTTACTATGTAGTATATTGCGCTATTATAATAGTGTCTATAGTAAAGTAAACATACTTTTAAATAGCGTTAAGGAGTGACCCAATATTCCCCTTAACACAAATAATGCCAATAGTCTATACAGTACCGTAATACCTCCTGATCGGGAGGCTACCAGAGGATACTCCATAGGTACGACACAAATAGAAACTCGTAGGAGGCTCGCTAGGGTAGGTGACACGGCACAACTAGGCAATGCCAGGGTAGATATACCAATTGCTATCCGGACCGGTGGAAACGCGTAGCCGCAGTTACCGCCCACCTCGAACAACACTCCCAAATCAAAGGTGCGCACCAAACAATCACAAGAGTAATAGAATGGCATACGAAGAAGTGCGTTCGATCAGAGGAGCTACCTCATTAATCCGAGAATCGCTCCTGTTTTAGCCACCTTATGCCAACTCACGGGAGTCGGGTCCACGTATATACCTTTCAAGAAACCGTCACCACCAACCTACTTCATTCTGGAATCTCCACCGCGTACACGGTTAGTCAAAGTGGTTTTCGGTATCGACAGAGAGTATGCCCA
The DNA here is from genome assembly GCA_030765085.1 of Allium cepa. Lineage (NCBI taxonomy): Eukaryota > Viridiplantae > Streptophyta > Magnoliopsida > Asparagales > Amaryllidaceae > Allium > Allium cepa. The sequence continues at coordinate 275,510,010 of CM060946.1, forward strand.
TATCCGATCCCGGTCTCTTTGCCAACCAAACGTTATTATAACCCGTGGTTATAGTTTGAAAAATGGTATTTTTATATTTTTCAAATCAATATATATATTTCAAATACCTTTAATTTCAAATCCTTGATTTAAAACATTTCCTTTGAAGATATACCATTTCAATTTATTCAATTAAATCTGGAATTTATTTCTTTTATCAAAAGAATAGAAATCAATTTTCTTCTTTTAAATCTTTCCAAACTCAATTCCTTACTTTATTAGCAATTTCATATTTAAATTCCAAATCTTAACGTATTCCCAAAATAGAGATGAAATTTTAAATAAATAAATTTTAAATCAATTTCACTTCTACAGCATCTAGGAAATGCTATCTAAAGTATGGGTTTAAAATAGTCAAGTTTCAAAAGACAGCAATTAAATGCTGTAGTAGACTTTTAGCTAAACATCAAATTTCAAATATAACTTATTTATTATTTCTGTATTGAAATCTTTACCTTTCCAAAAATATAGAATTTCTAAACAAGTTATATTCCAAAATTTTAACTCAACATTTATTTATTTAACCCCTTTTAAATCATTGTAAATCTCATAAAAATCCTTTATATAATTTAAATTAGAATATCATCAAATTTCTAAATTTAAATAATTTAAAATAATTTCAGAAAATAATATATAAACCACGGGCCTGTATAAGATTTTCTAGCCTAGGTCAAGTGAAACGGATTTATATCATTTCAATCCGATATTTACACAACTCCGGGTTCTATCATTTCGAACCCGCAATCCCAAGACAATTTACAGCAGTTAACAGAACAAGTGAACAATAATAATCAATTAGGCCTATCATTTCAGCCCATACCATCTATAATAACAGGGAACTTGCAGTGGTGATTTAAGCAGTAAATAAACAATAACATAACTGCAGAAATAATATAACAGATAATACTGATGAGGTGTCAATTTAAATGGGGTCCATCATTCTATATTACATTACAGACAGATAATAGTGAAATACAATTTTACACATACACTTGCAATAATTTACCAAATATAAATACGTATGTCTGGTGAGAAATACTCACCTGAATTTTTGCAGAAAATTTTGAATTTCAAAAATGACAGTTCACCGGTACAGACCGACAGAGGGTAACGATAAAGATTCTCGGACGTCGCCTAGATTCAAATCTAGAAAAATTCAAATATTGAAACGCGACTTAAGAATTTATGGTCAAGGAAAATTAAGAATAGAACAAGAATATGTTTGCTTTGCTCGACCACTTCACCGTGTAACGTGACCAAAACATACCCAAAACTGTGAACCGTGCTAAAATTTTACGACCAAAATTTTTCCTAAACAACTACGGCAAAAGTTGAACACGAATACACGTGCACCAAATTTTCTTCATGAACGTGATATGGATATATGCACGTACGTGCACCACTCTATATTCATGCACACGGCCAAAATTTTGTGCAGCCTTCCCTTCCCATCTTTTCAGTTTTCCTTTTCTTTTCTTCTTTTTTTTTTCTTTTTTTTTTTTTTTTTTTTTTTTTCAAAGCTTCGCACTTATTCAATTTCAAGTACCTCCCAACTCCTCTGTAACAGGTATCCACTAAACTCATTTACCCGAGCCAAAACCCACCTACTTCGAGTCTTCCCCACGTCTCAAGCTCACATGCTTCGAGCCAATACTGAAATTTCTTCGAAAAAATGCAAAGAAACTTCCAGCCATCTCTTTTTCAAAAATTATTGGAAACACAAATCTCACACTCACTGACCCCTATTTCCTAGTAGCATCAACATTTCACTTCAGTTATGCATCAATACTCCTGTCCAGATCTTCAATCTCAGAAAAGAAAAAAAAATAAAAATAAATAAAGAACATGACTCCTCTCCCCTACAAACAGACAACCCCTTTCTTATATAAAGGCAACTGAAAGACTCCCCTAAACCCAACATAAATGTATGCAGACTACTCAACACAAATGCAAGTTAACTCCCTTAAAGAATATAATATATATAATATAATATAAAAAAAAATGTAATTTTTTTTTCCACTACTAACTAAATCAAATCCTGGAAAATCTTAAACAAATCAACCAAAGTCCTTCCCATACATTAAATATCATATCCAGGTTCTTGGCTAAAACTCACTAGCCTACAACTACAAAATGCATGCAAAACTCAACCTATATCTACACTCATCTTTATATCAGTGTTACTTCACCCCACATCCCTCAACATGAAAAAGGCCTACTGATCACTATATGCAGTTTGAAAATCAACAGGTTCAATACAAGGCTATTTCTTATATTGTCACTGAATCTAAACTTCCTAAATGCAACTTATCACTATTGTATAAAATTTCAACCATTCCTCATAACACTCAGTTTCTCCCACCAATCTACTGCTTCACCCTCTGATATGCACAAGACTAGCCTATATCTCAGCATAGGGATGAATGTACAGACATCTTATGCATGGCATAACAATGGAAATGGCCGAGCAAGGCACAGGTAGGACAAAATTTCGAGAAAGAGAAAGGGAGAAAAAATATCTGAACCGAAAGAAAAGAACAATACTATAACTATTTACCTGATAGATTCACGAGAAGGAGCAGAGAATTGGATCGATGCAGAGAACAAATGGGTAGAGGGGAATGAGTTTATAGGCAGATGAGAAAAATAACGTGTCAGTTTCTATTGATATAAATGCTATTGATATGGACGAGAATTCTTCCCATCAGTTACAAAAGAATATTGCAAGCATTGATCTTCTGGCATGATTAATGGAAGGCAGGCATAAAGAGAAGGCCGAGAGGATTTTATTTATTTTTTGAAAACTTGTTGATGTTTATAAACTAGATTTTATTTCCTGCGTGAGTTACGTACTTGATTCAAGGATTTGAATTGATATATAACTGATGAGAACAGAGGCTAAAGGAAGAGAAATGGTGTGTATGGTTTCAAGCTTTAATTGCATGCATTTAAGTAAAAAGGAAATCATCAGAGAGAATAAGGTTTTTAATGTTACCCTATAATTAAGTTTGTGTGATGAAGGCAGGGTTAATACACACATTCTTATAAATTAAAACTTGCGTGATTATAGGTTGATAATTGATGAGATAGAGGCAGAGGAAAGGAATTGATGTGCATGTTGATTTCTTTAAAGTGACAGTTAGGTTTCACACGTCTAGACTTAAATTTTGTACGTTACTACTTGTTGAATTTATTTCAGTTTTATGTATTTTGATTTGATATTTTTCTAGTTTGATATCAAAATGAAAAGGCAAATTTATGTAGGCAGTTGAAATGGAAACGTATACAATATGTGTAAAGTCAAATTGTCAATTAAAACAAGGTAACATTTGCTTTTTAAAACACTGACTGATATTTTTCTTCAAAAATATATGAAAATATGATTTTTACACTACGTTAAACAGACGCAAACTAAAACATCAAAAATTTGTGTGAAAATATCGTTTTGAAAACACACGTTTTATTACGTCACTTATACCCTATAATTGACGCGTCTTCCAAACGCAAAATTTAACAGTTCAAAAATAGCTTAAAATTTTACAGTTATTATTTAATTTTATTGGCATACAAAATTTTATAAAATATATCTCCAAATCAAATATTTAACCATATTGTTAAACCTAATCTATAAGAATATTATTTCAAATTTGAATAATTAAAATAAAATAAATTGTTAAAACTAGGGTTGTTACACAAGCTATTAAATAAAGATGTACATAAGAAATATTTAATAGATAAAATAAGATCTAGAAAAATAAAGAAATAAATGTCAAGAGATAGACATAGGAAAATAATAAAGAGGCTAGGCAAATAAAAAGTAAGAATTAAGGAGAGAGAAAACTTATATATAATTTATTTTTAAACGCAAATGAAAATGAGAAGTGGGAAATAAATCTTTTTATTTGAATGGCGAAAAGAAATACACAGTTATAAATGAGGTGGATAAAATATTTCTCACGGTCAGGTATGTTAAGATTTCAAACTTGCCCAATTGATTGATAAAAGCAGGGAGTTTCTTACGTAAATGTTGGCAAGCATTAAATGTTGATTGAACCAAAGAACGGCAAGAAATTTGATTGAATGTTTCATAGATGCATGCTTTATTTCCAGACATACAAAACTTTTGATTTCAACATTTGTTACCAATAAACAGTTGCGTGATTTTAGGAATAACGGTAAACAAATAAATTGGCTTTGAACTGAACATGCAACAAGTATTAAATCTCTTTGGACATTTCAAAGCATGCGTTGATATCCCTTCCAGCTTCTTTATATGTGTGATTGAAGATTTAGGCAGATAAGGTTTCGTGATCAGAGGAATGGCAAAATATGAACCGTTCCAATTATATGAGAATTGATATATATATATATATATATTTTTAGTTTGATTAATTAAATGACGGCAAGAATTTTTCAAAGCTTTTGGAAATGGAAACGTATATACACCTTTTATTTAAAACCAAAACTGTCAGTTACAACCAAAAGTAACGTTCGTCTTAAAAATCACTAACTGATGTTTTAATCCATAAAGGTGTTTATATATGATTTTAAAAGTACGTCAAACTGACGTAATACAAAACATCAAAAATATATATATAAAATAACGTTTTAAATTTTATACGTTTTATTACATTACTTACCATAAATTTTACGCGTCCTTTTAAACGCGATATTTAACAGTTTATAAATACACTAAATTCTTCAAAATTAATACTTAACTAAAATTCAAATTGGTTTACATTCTTCATATCTTATATATATATATACGGTACTTATTCCCTAAATTTACGCGCCCTTTTTAACGCGTAATTACCCAGTTCATTTATATACAAAAAAATTAGAAATTCTGACCATGCCGAGACTCGAACTCGTGACCTGTCGTGAATAGCCCAGATGTCTTAACCACCTAAGCTATAAATGTTTTCTTAATTAAAACTTGATTTTTCCAGAGATCTTATTAGTTAATCCTAAAATTTATTTTTCACTTTAAATAAACCCCAAGGTTTTTTTTTAAAAAATACAAGTGAAAAATACTTGTAAAAAAAAATTGGGCTATTACAAAACTTCTTTGAAAATGATTTTTTAAGCTTCCAATGGTTATGGACGGTCTTCTCTTGATTTTTGAGAAGATCTTTACTGGACAGATTTGGCGGCATATTGATATTTTCCAAAGAGGTATCCTCCTCCTCTTCTTGTTCTTTCTCCTCAACTTCCATTTCACCTCCTTCGTCTTCTCTTATTTCATTCTCTTCTTCCCAAGTCAACCTTTGTTCCTATTCTGTAAGTGTTTCATAAGGCTTGAAAAAGGATGAAATATGCATAAGGTAAATATTTTCCTTGCCAAATATTTTTCGAAATTGCTTCCTCTCCTTTAAGGTCAACACCAAAATAACGGAAAACACGAGTAAGATAAACACCATGGAATAGTGTGTTTTCATGTTTAGAAAGATTGAAAAAGTTCATCCAACATGACTTGAGACCAATTTATGTCGTATCGACCATAAATTGCAAAAAGAGGTTGAAAGATTTTTGAGTTAGTTTATTATAATTACCAGTTCTAGGAGTGATACTTCGTTGCAAAAGAAGGCTTAAAATTCTTGTTTTTGAATGCAAGTTTTTATTTTGAATTCAAAATCATCATCACTTTCGAAAATATCATGGATTACTTCACGTTTTGAAGATCAATTTGAAAAGGCGAAAGGTCCATCAGACTAGATTTGCATCCAAGAATGTGACCCAAAAGTTCACAATTTAAAACCATTTGTATCCCTTTGATAGTACTCCAAACTTCTCCTTCTCCACCATCATAAAAGTTTCCTTTTAAATTTGCATAAAACATCTTTACTAACTTTGGTTAACAAACAAAATCATTTTGAGAAGCATCGATTAAACTAAGAATTTCATTTTGCAAACAAAGATTGAAAAGATCATAAGAAGGAAAATCTTCAAAAATAGCAAATCTTCTAGGAAGGCTTTTTCGAAAGATAAATACTCTATATAGGCTTGAAAGACTTTTTGATCATTGAAAAGATATTCTTTTATTTTCTCAGAAAGCCTCATGATTTCCTTAGTATTGCTTGAGGATGTCTGAAGAATAGTTTAAAGAGATAAGAGAGTTTATGATTTCGGAATTTGAAAACGAAAGTGAGAAATGAATGGATGGAGATAGAGTAATTAAATAGAGAATCAAAGGACATGTTCTTCGATCAAAAGGCAACTTTTCAGACATAGGAGTTGATAAAAAGGTGGAGGGAAATTCAAATTTTAAAATTGAAATTTTGAAATTGAAATTCCAATTCAAATTCTGTCCACATATGTTGACATATGCTCGTGGGTTATGTCGACATATAGATCGAAATTTTCAAAAATGATTTTTGTTTAACCATCTTCTTTTTTGTTATGTACATATATATATAGTTACTCCATTTAAAAAATAATAATTTTAGATATATTTTATATTATTACTTTATTATTTAAAATATCTAAAATATTTATATTTAAATATATGCATACAATATTCAACCATTATTATTGTTAACCCCTAGGATATTCCTAACAACCAATAAAGCAACCAAGAGCAAAAAATTCATACAAGAAATTAAAAAACTTTTTTTATATTAAATGCATATCTTTTTCTGATCCATTTCACCATTTTGTTCTAAATTATGCATGGCTGTGAAGCACATGTCAGCAATTTCTGTATCTGATTCATTATCTTTTGAGGATGTATCTGAATCGTCTAATGTTGAGTATATGCACTTCTCCATTTTTGGATGAATCAGCATTTGATGTAATCTCCAATTTATCGGGATGTGGACAGTCTCGCTTTAAATGACCAAGGTCATTGCAGCTATAGCATCCCATGCCATTTTAGTTTCCACTTTCGCTTCCTAGATTTTTGTTGTCATTTCTTTAGAAATTGTTCATCTTCCTATATTTTAGAATTTTTTTGAAATTCCTTGTCATCAAGCAATTTCTTCAACTTTATCGCTGTCTGAATCTAGATTATTCATCACTGCATTAAAGCAATAGATTTCTTCTCTATTGCTTTGCTTTGTGTCTTGCCCTGCATTTGTGCTTCAAAAGACATTAAATTTCTAATTAACTATTCAATTTTTAGAGTGTTAATATCATTAGCCTTTTTAATTGCAAGAGTCTTTTGATCCTATTCAGGAGTAAGTGAATTGAGGATTTTTATAACTTGATCCTCTTTCGAAAAACTTTACCCAATGCAGCAAGTGAATGAACTATATCTTGGAATCTACTATACATATCAGATATGGACTTATTTATACTCATTTTGAATATTTGAAACTGGTTTGTTAACATGGAAATTTTGGTATGTTTGACCTTAATTGTCCCTTCATGTGTAACTTGCAAAGTTCTCCAAATTTCAAATGTAGACTTACATATAGATACTCTATTAATTTCATTTCTATCTAGTGAAAAAAATAATATATTCATAGCCTTAGAGTTACTTCGTGCAATTTCTTTTTGATCAGCGGTACACTGTGCAAAATTTGTCTTGGGTTTGGTGTACGCAGGTTGTGTGATATTCCAAGTTTCTAAACCAATCGTATGTAAATAAATTTTCATTCTACATGACCAATATGTGTAATTACTGCCATTAATAAGTGGAGGTCTAGTAGTGGGTTGTCTTTCGACAAATGAGTTACTAACAAGTGTATTAACAGTATTACTAATAGTACTATTACTAGTGTTGGTAGCTATTTAAACATTTTTCAAAAATAGATGATGAATACCATGAAAACCAATGCTCTGATACCAAATGTGAGTTAGCGGAATAAGATCTTTAGGCTAAATTAACACTATAAGGTGGTGAATAGTATTTAATGGATTATATGAATATTATTGAAATTCTTTAATTTACTTGAAATAATGGAACTAAAAATCACATAATCAAAGTACAGATAAGAATAAATGCAACAAAGTAAAAAGAAAAGAACATACTAGGATTTTATACTGATTCGGAGTAACCCTACATTCAGTCCCGCATAATTTGTTATATGCATTTCTTTTCAACTAGTAAATGCAAATACAATCTCGATTTCAAGGCTATGTGACACACCCTCTAAAATCCCGGCCTTTGGATAGAGCCACTTGATTTCCGGGCCAAAAGCGCACCCACTAGATTTACAAGCTACTAAGCACACCTAATTGATTTAACCACACCACTTGGATTTCGGAGACACTAAGCACACCACAGAGTATAAGAGTATAATTTGATAGAGTTTACAGACTCAGATCTTTGATCTTGATAACAATCGATCCTATAACTCTTGAATAGCACTTGATCTTGATAGAGATTAGAGAAACCAAAGAGTATATAAAAGAGAATCAAACTAGTGATGATTAAATTTGATTCTGGTTGAATTTCGGTAGAGTTTTGATATAAATTGTTTTAGAATTCAAGAAAATGAAAAGAGAAGAGAAAAATAAGAAAGTAGTTTTTAAAAATTCATTTGAAAATATGGTATTTTTGAAAAACAACGGTCATGTCCATTCATGAAGAGAAATGAAAAAAATACACTTTCATTCAAAATTTGAATTTTGAATTACGGCTAATATGTCGATATATGGGATTTGAATACGTTAACATATGCTTCACAAAAAGAAAACTACTTTATAAAAATTATGTTGAAAATCCCTTGCTTTGTAAAATAATTTGTTACTGTGTAGAATCATTTAAATATAGTTTATACAACTTTTAATCAAAATATAGCTTAATAGATTGTAAAATAATTTTGAAAGATTTTAATAATAATATTCAATATAACGTAAATAATACATATAAAATCAATATAGTTATAAATTATTGAAGTATAAAAAAAAAATCAATATAAATTAACTTAAAAACACTAAAATAATATCCTAATAAGTATAAGTGATTTGAAAAACATTTTAGGAAATATTTTGAAATGATTATTTTAAAAACAAAATATTAGAAAAACAACTTTAAAATAAAATTAGAGAAGAGGAGAGAGATCGGGAAAGTGCTCTCCAGGTCTTAATATAAATTCTCTGACTCTATAAATTATCCGGAATATCTTGAAATCTTGAACTCTTCAATACCCATGAGTCTTCATTCTTGAACTCTTGAAACTTTATATCAGCATCTTGAATCTGCTCTTGATATCAACATCTTGATACTATACAGTCTTCTTAATAAATTCCTGTCTAATAACAACACTATATACTATTTATATCTTGATAAAACAATAGTATCAATATTTTATATAATGACCTATATTTGTTATCATCAAAAAATAATACCTAAGGTACTAATAGCCATAAGTAGGGAAGTTTCAACCAGCGATTGTTAGGTGAGTTATTCTAACTCACACAGCTTTTTTTTTTATAAAATGGGAAAGATTTTATTAAGGCATTTCAGCCCAAAATGTTAGCCCAAAATGGACCGGTACAAAATATAGATAAGTTAATACAACTAGATCCTTTCCAAATTAGACAACGCATTCTTCATCTTTCAACCATCATCTCAAAGACCTTGGCAGCCGATTCTGGCGACTCATACCTTGGGTTCCTGACAGTGGAAGAGTCCGATCCACTTCTTCGGTACGAATTATGACTTGTTCCAACTTGGTAAGTTGATTGTTCTTGATTCTTTTCAAAGTTAATTGCATGTCTCCAATTGCTATCTTGCCGACTTCTGTATGATTTCTTTGTTTGCTTTGGAACACTCTTCGATTCCTCTCCTTCCAAATGTTCCATACAGCTACAGTAATGGAGATTTTATGCAGTTTGGGTTTGATGTCTTTGCCATTATCCCTCAAAGTCAGATAATTGATCTGTTCTTCGAGTTTATTTGAGTGTGGTGTTAGATTTAGGAAATTGTTGCATGAATTCCACACCGAGTTAGAGTAAGAGCATTCGAAAAATAGGTGTTCATGCGTTTCTATCAGTTGATTACAAAAAATACAGATGGTATCATTAATTAAGCCCCATTTCGATAATCTATCTTTCATTGCTAATCTTCGTGTTATCGCTTTGTATGTAGTGAATGCCATTTTCGGATTGTTGACATGGTCCCATATGATTTTACTCCATGTAGTTTTACTTTCTTTTTTCCTGATTTCGTTCCAAGTAGCTTTAGAAGTGAATTCATTGCCTCTAGACTTCCAAACCCATATGTCTTTTTCTCTACCATTATAAATTGGCATATACTGGATCTTTTCTTTTCTGGCTTGGTTAATTGGCAATGAGGAGCAGTACCATATATTGTTATTTATCACCTCTTGAACTCTTTTGTTTGGGCATCCAAAGTCAGAAAAAGTCTGTAGTCCCAAAATGTCAACCAAAGATTCTCCTTTGATCCAAGGATCTCTCCATAGGTCAGTTGCTCTTCCAGTTGCTATTTCACGAGTACAAAGGTAAGCTAAAATGTTGCTGACTTTCATTATTTCTTTCCAGTTTTCTGAAGCATTATTATCTATGGCCATTTGCTAGAAGTTACCCCTGATGTATTGTGATGCACCACCTCTATACCCACGCTAGCCAAGGACACTACAGGGTAATGCCGTCAACTAACACAGAGAATAAGGCTGGTTAGGAGGACCATCTATAGCCCTGCTCTAACTATCTATTGAATACATCGACAATAGACACACCAAGCAGGTCGACATACCCAATGAATACTTAAAACAAAACCATAGGTGGTTAGAGGATCTATCAGAACAGAATATAACAATTCAAATGTAATATACATCACAGAACAGTAGATCATCATATACACATATACAGATACATAACAGAGTATAAAAACTAATACATGTCAAGTGGTATCGCAAACCACAATATACAGACAATTCCAGATGAATACATATCAGAGTTACAACAAAAAGTACTACACAAAGAGCTTTAACAAAAAGGAACAAGTTGAATAGTCCATGCGGAAGCAAAATAGGCTAAGTCCAAATGCACCTAACCTAAAACATCTCCGTCTGACCCGAGTATAAAATACACGGGTCAGTCTAGCTAAACAAATCAGTTAGATAAACTGAACAACAATAACTTGCAAGCTCAAAATGTATAACAAATATATCTAAAAGAGATAACACAATCATCTAGCAAAAAGATGAATCATATCATAACAAGCCTCGTATCATCGGCAACTCATAGAAACAAAGGATAGGAATATCCCAAAACAAGCCATAAAGGCAAATAACAAATACCAATGAAGGTAACAAAAGTTCCACAAGGTAATCTCTACATATCATGCGGCTCAAAAACACCAACACCGAAGGGCGATACCTAGGGAATATACATATCAATGAAACATCATAAAATTTGCACGTGCTCAGTACTGTATAAACAAGGATCCATGAGCCCGAAGACTCCAAACCCAAATATCACTCGAGCGGCTCATAAAGACCTAACTCCGAAAGCGATACAATAGGGTAACAAACCCGAATGCACAAACCCGAAGGTACAAACCCGAAGGCAACATACCCGAAGGCAACAAACCTGAAGGAGACAGTCCGAAGACACTATCCCAAAGGCAACAAACCGTAGTGGTGAAGGTCCGGAGGCCTAGTACTGGACACCACTAACTGGCAGAATGTGTCACAACTCTCGAAAAGGAATCCGAAAAGTGGTAACGTGAGTCCCATAACCACTCGTTCGCACTAAACGGTTTACTATCCGTTAGTTAATTTCACACTCAAAGCAGTACAAAGTCTACCTCATCTCATTGGTAAACCAGACCAAAAGGTCAAAACAATCAATCGAATAGGACGGTGATTAATCGGAAAGACAAACGCATGGATTCATGGTCCGTGTTTTACTTAACCGTTTAATCTCCCTTCCACTCCGCTCGAAGTGCAAAATCGTGTGTGTTTAAATAGAATTTATAAATTGGAGAAACGAGCTTTTAATGCAATTTTTGAAGATTATTTTATAAAAACCCGTGAATGAAGTCAAAAATAAGTTATCAAAGCCAAAGATGCAATAACAACCACTAAGAACCAACTTGAATCGATAAAATTTGGAAAACACACAAAAAGGAAAAATAGGCAAAACAGCAGCAGGTCGGTCGGCCAGCTACAGGGCTCGGTCGGCTGGCCAGAAGCAGAAAAATGCTCGGCGTAGCAAGTCGGTCGACCGGACAGGGTTTTCGGTCCCGGCCCTGCAACCTGGGCTGTTTCCAACCTACCCAAATGATGAGTAAACTTCTCCAAATTTTGCAATCGGACGATTAATGGCACTAAGGGTTTATACCAACGACAACCCGGCCTATATGCTCATCAATACACCTCGAAAAGCATGATCAAAACATTCGTAAGAGAATGTTCATAAAAATTTGACTTTGAAACTCAAGAATTGGAATATTCATAAAACCAATCCAATCAAAAATCAAATGCATATGAATTGGTAATAGGAATTCATACCCATCACCCATGAAATCAAGAGAAGTAGATGTGAGTTCAAAACTCACCTTTTCACACACAAACAAAGATGAGAAGCCCAACACAAGAAGGAGATTAACCACTCTTCACTTTAACTCTACAAGCTTCAATCTAAGAATAAAACACATATTTTCCAAAGTTAGGTTTAGGAAAACTTTCAGAAATTGAAGAGGAGAAGAGTTGGAGAAGATGAAGAGGAGGCTTACCAATATCTTCACTTTGATTTTGGAGCAAGAATTCAAGTTACAAGAAGAAACTAGGGCTAGGAATTTCTAATTTCTCTTTCTTTCCCCCATTTTCAGTTTTAGCTTAAGTTTGGAGGTGAAAATGAGTGAATGGGGAAGAGAGGGACTGAGTTTGGATACTTAGTTAGCTAGTGGGCTGAACCCAAACCCAAAACCCAACTAGAAAAAGTAGCAAAACTCAACTTACTCCAAACGTATCAAAGTTTATACTCAAAAAGATCGCAAACGCCATTTTGGACTCAATGGAGGTGGTTTCGAGTCCTAATTCGGCCATTTGCAAAAAGTAACATTTCGGATCCAAAAATCCGACTAACGACGTTATATTTAAATAAAACATTAAATATAAAATCGTTAAATATGCGGGTTGTTACAGATCTCCCCTCCTTACAAAATTACGTCCCCGCAATTCCTAGAGATGATATTTGTAACAACTACATATATACAACATTCAAAAGAAAAGGAAATAAGCTTGAGACGAAAAGATATTCTCACCATTCCCAAGCAAAGATAGAAAACCCAGATAAGATCGCTCGATATACTCTCTGGTTTCCCAAGTACAATCATTGGGATTAGCGGACCATTGAACCTTAACGAGCGGCACGTCCTTGTTTCGAAGGTGTCGCACCTCCGTGTCTAGTACGCGAACAGGTTGCTGTACAATAGATAAGTCCGGTGAGACCTCAAGCTCTTGCAAATCAGGAGAATCAATAACAAAATCCGACTCCCGAAGACACTTTCGAAGTTGAGAGACGTGAAACACGTCATGAATGCCAGATAAATGAGCTGGAAGTGAAACTCTATAAACACAGGGCCAATACGTTCAGTAATAGAAAATGGTCCTATAAAGCGAGGAGCCAATTTCCCAGTCGTACCGAAACGCATAACCCCCTTCAAAGGAGAAACACGAATAAAGACAAGATCACCAATCGAGAACTCGAGAGGCTTCCTACGGCTGTCCGCGTAGGATTTCTGGCGGCTCTGTGCCTCTTTCATTCTCAACCGAATAAGATCAATCTTCTCGAAAGAATCACGAACAAAATCTAGACCAAGAATAAGCTTCTCCCCAGATTCCAACCAACAAGAAGGTGATCGACATGGCCTTCCATATAAAGCTTCAAAAGGAGCCATACCGATACTAGACTGAAAACTATTGTTGTAGGAGAACTCTACAAGAGGTAGGTGATCCTCCCAACTACCACCGAAATCAAAAATACAAATATGAAGAAGATCTTCCAAGATACGATTCACCCGTTCAGTCTGTCCGTCAGACTGTGGATGATATGCTGTGCTGAAATTAAGCTTTGTTCCCAAAGCTTGCTGAAGACTCTTCCAAAAATGACTCGTGAATAAAGGATCACGATTACTCACAATAGAACTAGGAACACCGTGAAGTCTCATGATTTCCTTGACATACAACTTAGCCAAATGCGAAGCAGTCCTATTAGACTTAATAGGGACAAAATGAGCAGACTTAGTGAGACGATCAACAATAACCCAGATACTAGAATGACCTGATCTCGAACGAGGTAGGCCGTCAATGAAATCCATAGAAATATGATCCCATTTTCACAATGGAATCTCTCGAGGCTGAAGAAGACCCGAAGGACGCTGATGTCCGGCCTTAATACGCTAACAAGTTATGCAATTACTCACATAACTCGCCACATCGCGCTTCATGCCTTCCCAATAATAAAGACGACGCATATCCGCATACATCTTATTACTACCAGGATGAATGGTATACTTAGAACGGTGACAATCATCAAGAATGTCATGCGTAAGTTCAAAATCATAAGGCAGAAAAAGACGGTTCTTCTTACAAAAGACACCCATGAGAATCAATGCTGAAATCCCGCAACGCCTCATCACAGGATCCAGACTCACAAAGCTGAATAAGATGCAACAAATCATGATCATGCCGCTGAGCATCGGCAATACGATCCAACAAAATGGGTCGAGCTCCTAAACTAAATAATAGAATAGGAGAATCAGAAGATGAACCTCGAACACGAATTTCACAAAAAGATAGAGTCTTAAGAATATCCCATTCGGCAAGCATCATAGAAACAACAGCCGAATGTTTGCGACTAAGCGCATCAGCAATACGATTACCCTTACCAGGGGTATACTGGATATCAAAGTCATAGGAAGCAAGAAACTCAAGCCAACGCTGTTGTCTCATATTGAGTTCCTTCTGAGTGAACAAATACTTCAACGATTTATGATCGGTATAGAGAATGAAGCGCTCTCCTAATAAGTAGTGTCGCCAAATCTTCAAGGCGAAGACGATGGCGGCTAACTCAAGATCATGAGTGGCATAGCGAACTTCATTCGTACGCAGTTGCCTAGAAGCATAAGTAACCACCCGATCCTTCTGCATAAGAACAACACCGAGACCGCTACCACAAGCATCGGTGTAGACAACAAGATCCCGATTCCCCTCGGGAACCACCAAAATAGGAGCATTAGTGAGAAGTTCCTTCAATATCTGAAAGGAAGCTTCACACTTGTCGGACTAAATAAAACGAATGCCTTTCCGAGTAAGGCTGGTGAGAGGAAGCACAACATGGGAAAAATCCTTAATGAAACGACGGTAATAACCCGTCAATCCAAGGAAACTACGAATCTCATGCACATTCTCAGGCCTCTTCCAATTCTAGATAGCTTCGATCTTTGAGGGATGGACAGAAATGCCATCGGAAGATACCACATGGCCTAAGAACTTAACCCTATTCTCCCAAAAATGGCACTTGGAAAATTTGGCTCTAACCTGATGATGACGGAGAGTACTCAAGACAATTCTCAAGTGATTAGCATGCTCATCTTCAGACTTAGAATAAATAAGGATGTCATTAATGAACACAAGGACGAACTTATCAAGATATTCCCAGAATACCCGATTCATGAGATCAACAAAGAAAGCAGGAGTGTTCGTCAACCCGAATGACATAACGAGCCACTCAAAAGAACCATAACGAGTGTGGAAAGCGGTAAGCCGTATGCTATCCTCCGCGACTCATAACTGATGAAAACCTGTGGCAAGGTCAAGCTGAGAAAAGACCTTAGCACCACTCAATAGATCGAACATATCATCGATCCTAGGCAATGGATACCTATTCCTAATGGTTAACTCGTTAAGCTTGCGATAGTCAATGCAAAGCCTAAGAGTTCCATCAGACTTATTTGCGAAGATGACCGCGGATCCCCACGGAGAAAAACTGGACTGAATCAACTGCTTGGACTCAAGCTCTAAAAGCTGCTTCTTGAGTTCCTCATTTTCCTTTGTAGACATCCTCGTAGGAGGACGACTAACTGGTGCGCGCCTGGAATGAGATCAATGCGGAACTCAATTTTCCGCTTGGGTGGCAAACCCGAAACAGGTTCAAAAACATTAGAAAAGTCACAAGCAATAGGAATACGAGATATATCATCATCATCTCGAGAGTCAAGAGAACATAAATCCATTTCGGAATTATCCACATCCCAAAGAAAAAAAGATAACTGAGTAGGCGAATCCGAATATCGAAGATACAAAATTCTCTCCGAACAATTAATCCTGGCATTACATCTCACTAGCTAGTCCATTCCCAAAATCATATCAAATCCCAGACAAGAAATAACGTGCAGATTCACACGAAAAGAAAAGCCACATAAAACAATCTCAACATCATCACAAAGCATACTAAGGGTCGCGGATCCCCCAATAGGATTCACAATCCTTAAGGAAGTAACCAAACAAGAAACATCCAAAGATAAATCATCGACGAGCTTCTTCGATACGAAAGAATGTGAAGCACCCGTATCGAAAAGAACTTGAATACTATAGTCATGAAATAAAATAGAACCTTCCAAAATAGATGGAGATATACCTTTGGGCTGAGAAGAACCTACAGAAGCCATAGCAGCATAAAGCTTGCTAGACTTGGCACCAGCAGGAACAGTAGGGCAAGTGAAAACACGATGACCTTCCTTCTTGCAATAGCGACAGAAGAGAGGCTTGGAACAAGCTCGAATCATATGATCAGGAGAACCACAATTGAAACACTTCCGAACGAAAGGTGTTCCATAAGACTGAGGCTGAGAATTAGAACCACCAGTCTTCTTCTTCTTAGAAGGAAAAGACCTGGACTTCTGGAATGGAAACTGCTTCTTGTTGGGGTTCTTGGAAACCTCAACATCAACATCACTATCGCACTCCTTCTCGACGGTCTCGAGATAAAGCGCAGAATCAACCAACTCCTCAAAAGAAAGCTTAAGCTGGAGCAACAAAGACTTCTTAAGATATTTCTTAGACCAGAGACAAATTTCAAATTCTTCTTATAAGAAGTGCTAATGAATTCAAGACCATACTTAGATAAAGCCTCGAATGATGCAACATACTCAGAAACAGAAGATTTCCCTTGCTTCAACTCAAGGAAGCGACGGGTCAATAAAACTTTTTCAGATTTAGGAACGAACTTGAGCTCAAATTGCTCTCGAAACTGAGTCCAAAAAGAGTAGATTCATTAATTTCGGCTATAAGAAGCTCATACCAACCAAGAGCATGCCCTTGTAATAAGCTAGAAGTTACAAGAACTCTATCATGGTCAGAAAGATCCATACGAGAGAAGATACGCTCGCACGTGCGAAACCAAACTTGGACTTCAAGAACAGACTCAGAGCCTTTAAACGGCTTTCCTCCAAGATGAGAAAAATCACTGCACAGACGTGCAAAGGCAGACTTATGAGGTGGAGAAACTCGAGGAGGAACTGGAGGCTGAGTGCTCCTAAACAACTCCAAAAACTGATCGACAGACATATAAACGCCATCCGGATGTGAGCCACTGGATTGCCCAGCATCCGAACGTCATCCCCTGCCTCTTCCAGCCATACGCTGAAAGTAGGATAAGAACAACATTATTCACAACGTAGATATCATTAATTCAAATGTGGAATACTACGAAACAAAATGCATTCCTAGACGTATTACCACATTCTATCTAACCTTGATGGTAGAAGGAATAGAGAGACACGATGATTCAAAGATTTGTATTACTTATACACTTTGATGTACCGGAATATGTGCATCTATTCTGTGTTTATCATATTTTGTTCTGAACTCAGCTCTGATACCACGCTGTGACGCCCCACCTTTATACCCATGCTAGCCAAGGACAATATAGGGTAATGCGGTCAACTAACACGGAGAATAAGGCTGGTTAGGGGCGACCATCTATAGCCTTGCTCTAACTATCTATTGAATACATCGACAATAGACATACTAAGCTGGTCGACATACCCAATGAATACTTAAAACAAAACCATAGGTGGTTGGAGGATCTATCAGAACAGAATATAACAATTCAAATGTAATATACATCACAGAACAATAGATCATCATATACACATATACAGATACATAACAGAGTATACAAACTAATACATGTCAAGTGGTATCGCAAACCACAATATACAGACGATTCCATATGAATACATATCAGAGTTACAACGAAAAGGACTACACAAAGAGCTTTAACAAAAAGGAACAAGCTGAATAGTCCATGTGGAAGCAAAATAGGCTAAGTCCAAATGCACCTAACCTGAAACATCTCCGTCTGACCCGAGTATAAAATACACGGGTCAGTCTAGCTAAACAAATTAGTTAGATAAACTGAACAACAATAACCTGCAAGGTCACAATGTATAACAAATATCTCTAAAAGAGATAACACAATCATCTAGCAAAAAGATGAATCATATCATAACAAGTCTCGTATCATCGGCAACTCATAGAAACAAAGGATAGGAATATCCCAAAACAAGCCATAAAGGCAAATAACAAATACCAATGAGGGTAACACAAGTTCCACAAGGTAATCGCTACATATCATGCGGCTCAAAAAGACCAACATCGAAGGGCGATACCTAGGAATATACATATCAATGAAACATCATAAAATTTGCACGTGCTCAGTACTGTATAAACAAGGATCCATGAGCCCGAAGACTCCAAACCCAAATATCACTCGAGCGGCTCATAAAGACCTAACTCCGAAAGCGATACAATAGGGCAACAAATCCGAAGGCACAAACCCGAAGGTACAAACCCGAAGGCAACATACCCGAAGGCAACATACCCGAAAGCAACATACCCGAAGGCAACAAACCGGAAGGAGACTGTCCGAAGACAGTATCCCAAAGGCAACAAACCGTAGTGGTGAAGGTCCGGAGGCCCAGTACAGGACACCACTAACTGGCAGAACGTGTCACAACTCTCGAAAAGGAATCCGAAAAGTGGTAACGTGAGTCCCATAACCACTCATTCGCACTAAATGGTTTACTATCCGTTAGTTAATTTCACACTCAAAGCAGTACAAAGTCTACCTCATCTCATTGGTAAACCAGACCAAAAGGTCAAAACAATCAATTGAATAGGTCAGGATTAATCGGAAAGACAAACGCATGGATTCATGGTCCGTGTTTTAGCTAACCATTAATCTCCTTTCCACTCCGCTCGAAGTGCGAAATCGTGTGTGTTTAAAAAGAATTTATAAATTGGAGAAACGAGCTTTTAATGCAATTTTTGATGATTATTTTATCAAAACCCGTGAATGAAGTCAAAAATAAGTTATCAAAGCCAAAGATGCAATAACAACCACTAAGTACCAAATTGAATCGATAAAATTTGGAAAACACACAAAAAGGCAAAATAGACAAAACAGCAGCAGGTCGGTCTGCCGGCTACAGGGCTCGGTCGACTGGCCAGAAGCAGAAAATGCTCGGGGTAGCAGATCGATCGACCGGACAGGGTTTTCGGTTGGCCGGCCCTACAACCTGGGCTGTTTCCAGCCTACCCAAATGATGAGTAAACTTCTCCAAATTTTGCAATCGGACGATTAATGGCACTAAGGGTTTATACCAACGACAACCCGGCCTATATGCTCATCAATACACCTCGAAAAGCATGATCAAAACATTCATAAGAGAATGTTGATAAAAATTTGACTTTGAAACTCAAGAATTGGAATATTCATAAAACCAATCCAATCAAAAATCAAATGCATATGAATTGGTAATAGGAATTCATACCCATCACCCATGAAATCAAGAGAAGTAGATGTGAGTTCAAAACTCACCTTTTCACACACAAACAAAGATGAGAAGCCCAACACAAGAAGGAGATTAACCACTCTTCACTTTAACTCTACAAGCTTCAATCTAAGAATAAAACACATATTTCCCAAAGTTAGGTTTAGGAAAACTTTCAGAAATTGAAGAGGAGAAGAGTTGGAGAAGATGAAGAGGAGGCTTACCAATATCTTCACTTTGATTTTGGAGCAAGAATTCAAGTTGCAAGAAGAAACTAGGGCTAGGAATTTCTAATTCCTCTTCCTTTCCCCCATTTTCAGTTTTAGCTTAAGTTTGGAGGTGAAAATGAGTGAATGGGGAAGAGAGGGACTGAGTTTGGATATTTAGTTAACTAGTGGGTTGAACCCAAACCCAAAACCCAACTAGAAAAAGTACCAAAACTCAACTTACTCCAAACATATCAAAGTTTATACTCAAAAAGATCGCAAACGCCATTTTGGACTCAATGGAGGTGGTTTCGAGTCCTAATTCTGCCATTTGCAAAAAGTAACATTTCGGATCCAAAAATCCGACTAACGACGCTATATTTAAATAAAACATTAAATATAAAATCGTTAAATATGCGGGATGTTACATGTGTCTTTTGCTCATCCATTTTCCCCAAAGACCTTTTCCATTGATAATTCTCCAAGTCTATTTAAGTGTGTGCACTGTTCTCATATCTTTTAATCTTCTAAGTCCTACACCCCCTTCATCTTTAAGCCTGCATAGTTTATCATATTTGATCTTGTGTAGACCACCTTTCCAAACGAAATCCGCGCAAACCTTTTCAATCTTGTGGATAGAAGAATCGGGTAGTTGTAAAGTTTGCAACTAGAAGTTAATTTTAGAATGAATAACAACGTGCACCAATTCTATACGACCTGCAAGAGATAGCGATTTGGAGCTCCAACCCTGCAGTCTATCCCTGATGGAGGAGATGAGGACTGCACATTCTCTGTCTGTGATTTTATTTGAAGACAACGGAAACCCTAAGTATTTGACTGGAAGGTTTCCCTCCTTAACATTCAAGATATCCAACACCTCTGCTCATCTATTGCAAGTTTTGTTAAAGTAGCATTTGGTTTTCCGTTCATTTAGTTTTAGCCCGGTGTATTTTTCTAAGTTAATGAAAATGTCTTTAATTGCTGATGCTGATTCATTGCTGGATTTTATACAGATGAGCAAATCATCTGCATAGAGTAAGTGACTCACAGTAGGATGGAAGTTAAAAATAGTATGAATAAGCTTGTGATGAGTAGCCAACTCCATTTGTAGCGAAAAGTATTCCATGGCGATTGCAACCAAATAGGGGGTTTGAGGGTCACCCTGCCGAATGCCTCTATTGGACCCTATGAAACCTTTTGGTGTACCATTGATCAGAATAGAGAAGGTATGTGTAGTTATACATTCTTTTATAAGGCTCACAAATTTTGAAGGGAATCCCATAGGAATAAGCATATGGATAATAAGTTGTCTATTAATTTTATCATATGCTTTGTGGAGAGCAACCTTTAGACAAAATTTATCTGAACCTGGCTTATTGAAATTCCTAACCAACTCATGTGCCATAAGCAAATTTTCAAAAATGCTTCTACCTTTAATTAAAGAACTTTGGCATTCAGAAATGAGATCAGGTAATAACATCTTCATTCTGTTGCAAAGGATCTTGCTTAGAATTTTGTATATCACATTGCAACATGCAATAGGCCGGTAATCCTTAATTTTTGAAGGATTAACTTTTTTAGGAATTAGACAGACGAAGGTATGATTGATTTCTTTGAAAACTTTCCAGTTTGAAATATTTCTTACATAGCTGATATAATGTGATATTTTAGGTCACTCCAATGGAGAGTGTAGAACTTGGAGCTGAGTCCGTTGGGTCCAGGACTGGAGTCAATATGGATGGCATTCAGAGCATTTAGGATTTTAGTTTCAGTAATTTGTCTGGACAACATCCTTCTTCCTTTGGTATTTATCTTCCGCCTGCAATGAATTTTTGCTAAGTTATCACAGACTTCACCATTAAACATTTCGTTATAGTATTTAATTGCTTGCGCCTCAAAGTTTACTACATTGATAGTAAAGTTTCCTTCCTGATTGATATTTTGAATGATATTATTCTTATTGCTGCGAATTGCAATTTTAGCATAGGAGAATGTAGTGCATTCGTCTCCTTCAGTAAACCATTTCTCCTTTGCTTTTTGTCTGAGTTCAGTAGCTTTCAGTCTGAGGGCTTCTTTTAAATCGCTTTGACTTTGATAATAGTTTCTCCATGTATTGTCATCGTCAATGCCATTGTCTATCATAGCTAGGAATTCATCACATTTTCCTTGCAACATTGCAATATGATCTCCCTCCTTGGGCCTACCTCTGTTCCGATTTTTTATGTCCTTTTTTATTTTTTTGGTTATTTGTATTAATTTATAACATTGAGAGCCCTCAACCTTTGGTAGATTACTGAAATTAATGGCTTCTTTATAGCCCACTATTTCATGCGAGTAGTTAGTATACCTGAATGGTTTTCCTTTGACAACCATTCCTTTATCTACTAACTCAACAAGTATAGGACTATGATCACTAGTAGATGGAGGGAGAGTGTTAATTCTGATGTTAGAAAACTAAGTAATGCATTTCACATTTATAAGCGCTCTGTCTAATCTGCATGATATCTTTTTATTCTCACCACTTTTCCGTGTGCATTTCAGGTCACTGTGGACAGGCTCAAGCAGCCCTACCTCTATTATGCATTTATTGAATTCCTCTAGCTGGAAAACTTTCATGGTAAGTCCTCCTTTTTCTCCTCCGGTCTGAGCACTGAGTTGAAATCCCCTAGCACAATCCAAGGGTTATTAGTTATTTTACTTATTTCTTTAATGGATTGCCATAATAGAGTTCTTTGTGAGGCCAAATTGCTAGCATATACACAAGTCAGAGTCAATTTCAGACCTCCCGTGTTTGTAGCATCCGCATTTATTTGTTGATCATCTTTCTTCTGTAAGTTGATGGACCAGGTTGACTTGTTCCATAGTAAAAGAATGTGGCCTTTTCCTCCCACATCGTTGTTATGTATGAAGTTCCAATCTTCTCCCAAAGAGTCGGTAAAAAAAGCTAAATTTTCATTACTGAATTTATTTTCTAGAATACTTATAATAGAAGGAGAGTAGGTTCTCCTCAAGTTTAAGAGGTCTAAACGCCTTATATCATTATTTAGACCCCTTACGTTCTAGCTTATTATTGACATTTAGAGTTTTAGGATCTACTTCTCAATTTCATAGGAGAGACCTCACGATTTATTTTCGTCTTACTTTTAGCCTCTGGATTTAGAATTTTTTTGGTGTAGTCCAAGTTAGTCTTTGTGAACTTATTAGGGCTAGTTCCCTCAATATCTGTGTCTGAATCTAGTTTGTCCAGTGCAACTTTACTAATTTCATGTATTTCATCTATTGTGACAGGCACTTCCACTGATGAATTCCCAACTGAGTTATGGACAGTTGTATTTTCGTCGGTATTCTCCAGTGATGGAGCATTTTCCTTTACTACATCTTCCAGAGCATCAGGCATTTCCTCAGGTGTTTAGCAGCTAACTACTTTGGTTACCTGTTCTGTGTGTATATGTCTTGCTTCAGTAGACTCATTCTGCGCCTCTTTTCGTTGTATATTTTGTGAAGGCCCGGTTTGAGTAATCTCTAATGTATGTTTTGTCTCTCCATACCTTTTTAATAGGACCTATAACAGTTTCACATTGATCTGTAGAATGACCAAAGCACTTGCATTTAGTACAAACAGGGGGGATGTGATCATATTCAACATCCTGGATGTAAATATTTCCACTTCTGTCTTTAGCACGGACTTGATTTTTGATTGTGTCACTAGCTTTGATTTCTACTAGAACTCTAGCATATTTCAATCTTTTAACATGTCTAGTATAATCATCCATGGCCAAGGGTGTATCAATAAGGCTTGCAATTTTACTGATGCCAAGAGCATTCCATAAGGATAGGTCGAGATTCATAAGTTTGACCCAAACATGGTGAGTTTCTAGCATATCTCTCTAGTCGTAGATCAGGTTCCCATTTCTTGATGAAAATAAGTTTGCTATCAATGAACCATCGACCTCCTTCTATCACTTTTTTGCAATCCAACTCGTTACTGAATTTAGTTAAGTGAAATCCATTTTCCCTGGGGAAGACATCCCATTTACCTGTTGGTTTCCATTCTCTTTTAATGTAAGTGTTGAGATATACATAATATGGTCTTTTTCCTGCAACATATATGTAAATGGAAGAACCCCACATATTTTTAGCGGTGGAAAATACCTCTTAATCCAGATCTACAAAGGGACCCTCTGCATCTTCAAGGGGCACGAAATTGTTTACCCCACCTTCTATACACATGTTGCCTGCAATAGCATCCACCCAGGCTCTCTTCCCTTCTTTGAATTCAACTTTTTTGGATCTAGGCCCCACTGCAAAAACTCGCTGAATGGTTTCCTCTCTCCCCTGCATATTCTCCCCAATTAGATGCTTACCTTTGTTTTTATAATGTACTTTTTGCCATCCTATGTCGTCTTCATCTTCGGTTATGGAAATATCGCCATGAGGGTTTTCTTGCGGAATTAGGAGTAGTCGCCATTTTATATATATTTAAATACAATACACATCTATATCTATACAAGTATATTCCCTTTGTATGCCTTCTTCGAGTTATGAATTTCGTTAATTGTTGGTAGTGATTAAATGAAATTAGTGAAATATGACAGTATGCCACGGATTTCCTTGGTTTGATTATTGATAAGTTGTACCGTGTGATTAAAATATTGAATTTGAATCAATAATTGATTAAGTTATTTAATGTGCATTGGAAATCATCAAAATATATTTGGTTTTCGTAGCTTAATTATACATTCTAACAAACGCATTTTCGATCCTTAGATATTGACACTAATACATC
The DNA here is from genome assembly GCA_030765085.1 of Allium cepa. Lineage (NCBI taxonomy): Eukaryota > Viridiplantae > Streptophyta > Magnoliopsida > Asparagales > Amaryllidaceae > Allium > Allium cepa. The sequence goes on from CM060946.1 coordinate 275,534,797, forward strand.
CATGGTATTCATGTGCCAAGCACCCATGTGCCAAAAACGCAGAACATTAGGATAAAATAAAGAAGAAACGATAAAAAACAAGAAAGATCAGAATCACACAATGAAATGATAATATATAATATCAAAATGATACTTTTATAAAGGAAATTTTTATAGATGCAATAATCAGAGTAAGCTAACCCCAATCATCAGCCTGGACAGTTGTAACAACCTGATCTGACAATTGTTGATATAAAAATAAACAAAGTAATGCAGCGGAAATAAAACCTACGATAGGGAACTATCCATCTCTTCTCTCCAAGAGCTCCAATGATCATCAATGAAATCAAAAAATGTACATGGGGTTGACCCAAGCATTATAAGAAAAATAATACCTGAATTAGTCTGGTAAACCAGCGTGAGAAGGCTCAAGTAATTTGAATTACTATATTTGTAAAATTCTTTAAAGAATAAAGGTATCCTGTAAGACCACGCTGCAAATAAATACAAATGGAATTTTACCATACGATAACCGAACTATTTTATAGGAAAATTTAGTGTTATTACAATAATGTCTAGAGTGTTCAGTATAAATACAAATCATAGTTGAAATGGTTACATTGGTTACATTTGACAGCATCTTTAAGTATACAACCAAAACCTCTAAAGTACGTTTGTATAAATGGATTTCCTATGTACATCTCCTCAATGAGACCGATCTCCTATGACAAGGATAAGAAAATACCTTCCGAGTGCCGTATATCTCTAGAGAAAATATACCATAAGGTAAACACAACTAGGCCATCATACGAACACTTGCGTGAACAATGTGTACCAAGTATCATCAACTTCCCGAGCACAACATATCAATAAGAATACCCTGGATATGAAGTTGATGTACTCCTCATCGGTCAGATAAATCCCAGGAAAATGCATCCTGCTCCGTCTTTAGTCATTTCCCGATGTTGAGGGTACGTTCAGCATCTCCACACGACTTTTCAACAAAACTCGATCATAATGAATCCTATATGGATTCCATCATCTCAACGGATTCTAGAACCACACACGGTTTCCGTCATTTGCTTATAAAACAGAGAACCGTTTCTCAGCCTGGAAGTGGTTTTCGATAAGTAGAACACTTACCTATCCTGGTCTCTCCAAGTCTAAGTCGATGATTTTGGTCTTGTTCAACAATAATGGGAATGATCGCAGAAGGGAACAAAGTCCCAAATACTTCCTCATAAGCAAATAAACATTCCTGCACTGTCATTTCATGCAAGGCATGGTCAAGTCACGTAAACTACTTCTAATCCCTTTTTAATTAATTTATCTTTTATTAATTAAGCACCCTTCTTATCGGGAATTTTTTTTTTATCCAATAAAACTTCTCTTTTATAAATCAAGACTTCCTTTACTTATTAATATTTTATTATTAATTGAACTCCCTTTATATACTTGTATATATTGTTTAATTTTTTTCACTTATACCCTTTTCCATACTTAAAAAAGTATTCACATATTTATTCCAATAGTATAAGTGTATTCACAAATCGTTCAACAAGCTTTACTTACTTGAAATATAATCAAAGAGATCGAAACAATTACTACCAATTTTTTTTTAACAATAAACTCCTTTTCTTTTATAATTTAAACATATAACATTTTCTATCTATTTATAAAAAAATTCAATACTTGTTTTTATCCTTAAAATTCCATTGTTAAAAATTTATAATATTTCTTCTAAAATATAATTCGAGGGTTTAAAAAAATGTTGCTAAAACATTTTTTATTACAAACCCAAAACCATTCCTTTTAATCATTATCTTTAAAACTCTCCTTTTAAAGTTTTAATTACATTTAAGGATTAAAGATAAGTGTTGCTCAAAAAAATTTCAACAACAAAAACAAAACCGTTTACTCATCCATTAATAACTTTAAACATTTATCTAAAGATCAAAGAATATCCACACTTATTATTTAATGCAATACACTTTTAGTTGATTCCATAAAACAATTTATTTTAACTTAAGTGTTAAAATCCAAACACCCTTTATTATATTTATAAAATACTTAATTTAATATTTAAAACTTATATATATAGAAATATCTTCAAAATACTTATTAATATGTTAAAATACTATTAAAACTACTTAAAATATGTGATAATTATTTATATAGAATATTACGTAAAAATAAGAAATTTTGTAATAAATATAAAAACAAGTTTTAATTTTAAATGCTACTTAGTTTAGAAATTTATAGGTTATTATTAAATATCATTTTAAACAATTTATATCTTTAATTTACAATGGTGGCAATTCTAAAAGTTCTGCCTAAAGTTTTGTGACTTGTTTTAACACATTTTTGCTACAAATTTGCGTCTAATTTTCAATACCTTAACAAATGATTTTAGACCCATTCCTTTTAAAATATTTAGTATACTTTGCTACTTGGAAACCATGAAGAGAAATCCCAAAGAATTCTTTTAATAATTTAGAGAACTTCCCGAAAACATGCATTTTACCGAACTGCACTTATAATAACTATTTCACTATAACCTTTTGTATTTCGTTCAAATTTCTATCAAATAAATTAGGCTTAAAAACTTTTCCAATCAGAATAATATATTATTTACTTGATTAATTTCCAAAGAAGCCCCTAAGAAAGTTTCCACAAAAACGCGTGTTATTTTCAAAGATGGATTATTTTTAAAAGTATCACTATAACAACCTTTTTTACTTTAATCTTTTGTTACTTTGATTTACTTCTTCTATAACATTTTAAAACATATTCTTTGCTTTTATAAACACTTAAAAAAGTGTAAATAATAATCAAACAAGCTATTATTAAAATACGTTATTAAATCATCATTTTCACAAGTTATAGTTTAAGGGATTCAAAGTGCGTTTATAGCGACTAGTGTTATACAGACAATTCCGTATTCAATCCAATATTTTGGTATCATGTTATTTTATGTACATATATGATTCCAAGCTCCAACCGTACTACTACTAAGCACGTATTAACATTTTACACGTCAATATATCCATTTTAAATGTTCAAATGAACTTGTCACAATTCAATGGTTTAGTAAGCAACCACTTTAACAATTTATATACTTTTTAAAGTATATAATCAAGGGTTTAACTTTTAAGTACTTAATGTCTATTATTAATAATATAGAGCAAGCATATTAACATGTGATTTAACAACAATTATCAGAGATTAAGTTAACAAATATCAAGCAATATTTCAAGTAAACCTGCAACCAATTTAAACCAATCTCTTCCTACCAACGTTTATTATAGCCACACTTCTTCCAACATTTTTAACTTCAACTTAACGTTAATAAAACCCTTCGTTTCCTCCTCTAATACGCACACACCTCCTCATCCACCCATTCAAAGGTTACGGCCATCCTCCCTCTCTCCATTGCTCACAACCCTATACATTTCCAACTCCCCTTGCAAACGCCTAGCATACACGACCGAAGAAAGGAGAAATAAAGAGGATAAGAAAGAATGAAGAAGTGATTTAGTTTGTAAAAATATGAGTGTATATGCGTGCCTTTATATAGTGTTAGGAATTTGGTGGATAAATGTGAATAAACCCCTCCTTAGCCATGAAGTTGAGCATGTAAGACCATGCTTTTATGTAGGCATGCTTTTGTTAAATCAAGAAGTGATTTAAGGGTCCTTTTGTCCATAATGATTTCATTTACTTTTACTAATTAATACTTTAGTTTAGTTAATCATTAGTTAATGCAAAGAGGTGTTTAAATTCTTGTCATATGTTATCATATGATAACTATTCAAGTTGCAATATATTTACACAACTTGTATTGAATAAAAAGTTGATTTTTAATAAAACCTTTTTTATCCAAAGTGTATATTTTGGTAAATACATTTCAAAAGTAATTTTTCTAATATTAATTATTAATCAAAAATGTTTATCAAGGTTATATAATCATATTTAATCATAGTAAATCTTGAATTTAAATATTTAAATAATTCAGATATTTAAATACGATGTGTTCGAAATTCTGGGTCGTTACATTCGCCCCCCTAGAATATTTCATCCTCCAAATTACAGCACAAACAATCTAAGAAACAACAATACAATAATACTTCACAATATCAATTTTGTTAACAAACTAAGCTAGCGGTTTGGCTAGGCTAAAAAATCTTCTCATCTCATAAGGATGATAATTAAACTACAAAGTTTACCTTTCGCTCAATAGCCTCAGGTTATTATTTAGTCGATTATTCATATTGCCTTAAACAATCTGAAGAGTCATTTCCGAAACTCATCACAAGCCAACCAACATAGTATATAATTATACTTAAGCTCGTATGATGTATATATATCATGTCTATGCAATATTAATCTGATCACTTATTCAATCATATAAATTTCACTTTCGAACTAGTATATCTCACTTGACTTCTTTAGTGTGGTCTTTGATCTGGTTCCTTGATTGAACACCTCCATTCTCCTTACATAGCAACAAACTATGATAGAAAACTTAGGGATCATCTCAAGAATCCGTATCAAGTGTTCGTCGTGAAAAATTCTAGTAAAAATCCTTTTTCGGACCAGTGTATACCACCTTGAAATCATATACTCGAATCCTAGACCAAGAACTGTCATGCGAATAAAATAATCTACATACAATTTACGTACTTAACTCAGTTGATTTCTTAACTACACCAATTACTTTACCATTCTAATTTATTTACACAAAATCTTTTTTCATGTAATATTAAAATTATTTATGTAACATTTCTTAAAACATTACTTATATTTATAAATAATTTTATAACAATTATTTCAAGACCTAAGTTTATTACTAGCATAATACTCTATTACTTCTAAGAGTATATACAAAACATTAATTTACATTTTACTTCCTAAAATTTAGATGAAGTCCCAAAATAAATTTGGACCTTATAATTGAGTCAACCATCTAAAATTCTTTATCGATCAAATTAGGCAAGTAGCTTGGTAAAGTAGGACTTTGGTATCCAAACTCAAGAGTAGAGTCTACTTTCCTTAGAAGACCCTAAAGTAAAGCCATTTATTAGTGGGCCCAATAACATCGAGTGCCCTATTCAAAAAAGATGGTAAACAACTTTTAAACTTGTTTTAATTTACTATCTTTACAAATTAAGTTTTATAAAGGTTTAACTTTTATACTTTCACAAAATTACTTAGCTTTAATTATATTAAGTAGAATTTCCGACTTTCTAATATCATCGAAAATTACATTTATTTTAATAATTAAAAACTAACAAACAATGTGTCATAATAAGATGTGAACTAACCTAATGCATGGGATACATGCAACCATAATATAACTTAACAAAAGAAAACCTTAAGAATTTAAACTCCGGGTTTATTTCAAGTCATTTAAAATAATAATATATACTTATATCTTTTTGAATATTGAATCATTATTTTTGAAATTAAACCAAAATTATTTTCAAAACCAATTTCCAAAAATTTTCTTTAAAATCCATGGAAAATATTAATATAGACCGAGTAACCACAAAATGAAGGAGTAATTAAATACAAGCATGCTTTCCTTAATCAAGGAGTAATTTAAGGGTTCTTTTGTCCTTATTGTTTCCACTTTCTTTTACTAATTAATACTTTAGTTTAGTTATTAATATAAAGAGGTGTTTTAATTCTTGTCATATGTTATCATATGATAACTATTCAAGCTGCAATATATTTACACAACTTGTATTGAATTAAAAGGTGATTTTTAACAAAACGTTTTTCGGTCACATTTTTAGTATTTATCCAAAGAGTATTTTTTGTAAACACATTTCAAACAAATTTTTTATAACATTAGTTATTAATTAAAAAATGTTTATCAAGATTATAAAATCATATCAACCACAGTCAATCTTAGATTCAAATATTTAAATACGAAGTGTTCGAATTTCGGGTCGTTACAACGGTGTGGTGCGTTAGTTATGTGATTGGAGTTTACCAAACAACTGCTTGCATCGTTAATTAGCTTTACAAGTAGTATTTTCTGGAGAAATTTGTTTCACAATTTCGATTTTTGACTGATTTGTTGTCTTGATTCATCTGAATTTCAATGAATGGTTTTAAGAGATAGTTTTAAATACTGTAAAACCTCAATTGTTATTTTTTCTATTTATGTATTTTGGTTAAAATTTTCTTTCATAAAATTCACTAAACCATATTTCTTAACTCATTTATTTATTTAAATTCTATTTCAAGTTCTAAATGAGTTTTATTTATTTTAAAAATCCTCAAAAATCATTATTTCAGTTATACTAGAAATTTAAAAATATTTTGAAAGGAAATGAAATGTATTGCTCTTTTATAATATATATAATCTTATTTCATTTCATATGATTTTATTATAGAAGTTATTTAAACTAATTGTAAGAGTTTTCAAACTTTTTAATGTAAGTAATTGCTCTTGAATGATTATAAGGTTTTAAAGTTGACAAATATTTCATGAAAGTAAATACGTAATTATATATAATATATATTATATAGATTTTAAAATGAAGTAAGTTATTAATTATGAAAAATATTGATTTGATTCTAAATTTATGTAAAAAGACTTTTTTTAAGTAAATTTTTTAATTCTTTCTCTTTAAATAAAAGTGAAAAAGATTTGTTTTATTTCCATTTAATTTCCTGCTTTTCTATGACACAATTTTTTTTAATAAACTATTGAATTATCGGATTTGCATAAGATATTTCGTACAATTCTTTCGCTTATTATTATAATTTGTTAAATAGAGTTTGAGTGGAATTTACTAGCTTTTAGCTAATACTAGAATTTATTATGTAGTATGGGACAGTTAGTTAAATTCTTCTGATCACTTGAGTGATAGTGATCTGCACTTTAGAGTTGTATTATCTTAGGATGTTGGGATTTTATTTTAGGTCAATATATCCCCGAGAGACAACAACCCATTTTTCATCGATCTATGAGTCGATAATTTCTTATATTTGGGTAGGCAGACCTATTTGGTTGTGTTAGATTTGTTCAGGTGTAATGCGGCCGTTCTTTTTCTATTTGGACCTGTGTTACATGCAGCCCTATCAGTTTCTTTGGTTTAGAGTTAAACAATGTTTGCCTATTTTGTTGTGTTAGGTAAATTCACATAGTTAGTCTATTTTTGTTGGGTTAGACTATTACACTATGTGGGGTAGTTTATTTTTGTTAGTTAGACTTATATCAGTCCATTTGGTTTTTAAGCTCCGCATCGTTGTATTAAACTAATAATTGACTATTATTATTATTATTACATTAGTGGTTATTATTTCTTCAGAGATTTTAGAATGGATATTTGTATTTTTTGGCTCTGAAGAATTTTGAATTATTGTAATCATGTTTTGGTGATAGTTTGTCTGAGACTTGATATAAATTTATGAAATGGTCATTTGGATTTATTATATGCCTTATTTATCTGATATGGTTTTAGGCATATTGGAACCTACGAATTGTTATTATTAAGCCATATAATTATGATATCATTATCTCATTTTTCTATTAGATGTACTATAATCTGTTTATTTTAAAAATACTCGGGTCAGGTCAAGACTCTATAGGTACAGGGACTCGTTGACGTCTAGATTTTGGGGAATCATTGAAGTAGACTATTTTGATCGTTTTAGTTTACTTCATACTTGTATGTATTGACATTTATGAGTTATGTCATGTATATTATCTTGTAGTCGTCGTGTACTTGATATAGTAGTTTGGATATGATGTATATATTATGTGGATCTAGTACTGATATTTTGTAGACTCGTATTTTACTATGTATATTCTGTATATTATTCCGTTGTTATCTGTGACTTTGATTCTGATTAATTCATATAATATATTGTTCTGAATATTTTAATTTGTTGTGTTTATTACTTTATATTAATATTGTGCATGTCTTAAATTTTCAGTTCAGACGCTCAAAATGGTCATAAAGACGTATCAGTGTTAGTATAAAGATATATCCACATATGATCGCCCTTAGCCAGCCGTATTCTCCATATTATTAGACGACATTACTAGAATGTTCTTTAATAATATGGGTTTAGCGTTGGGATCATTACAGTTTGGTATTCGAGCTGAATTCAAAACATTATGTAATATAATTTGCATAGAGTCGAAATCTAAACCTAAATGGCCTAGAGTCTCATCTTTTGGGTGTGTGGTAGCTAATGATTTAGTTAACTATTAGGGATAGAAATACAAATGATTTATTGGGAATAATCATTAGGAGATATTGGAAAATTTCAAATTTTACAAATTATTTTTATGAAAGTATTGACAAAATTTTAGAACTCACTTTGATCAAAAGTGAGGTTTTGACGAATAAATATAAATTAGACCTTAAATGGCGAAGAATCAAATATTGTTGTGCGTTGATTTGTTAGTGATCAAAGTTGCATAGTGGAAGCAAGAAAATAACATTCCGCTAAAGGTGATTGTTAATTTGTTTGATTAAAATGTATGTTATTTGTATCAATGTTTATTCTATTTATGCTTAGTTTAAAATATGAAATTGAATAAGAAATTCTCACCCAAGAATTCATAATCTCATTTGAATCTAGACGAACCTAATTATTAATAAAAACCAGCGGTTTCTACAAAATAGAATCGTCGAGAAATAATAAAAAAGCCTAAGCAATTAATAGTTACTAAACATAGAATGATAAATCCTACATATGTAATCAAATTTAATTGGAAAATATACTTAATAAATAAAATAATATATAATAAAATTTGAGTGGATATTTGCTGTTGTAAATAATTGATTAGGATGTGATGTATTTTTTGGAATGAAAATGGTTGATAATGAATGATTATAAATATGTAATATTATAAGTTAATATTTTTATATAAGCAAGCAAATGATTTGAGGAGGTATGAATATTATTTTCTAAAGTGGTTGAAAAGAATTTTAATGGAATATATTGTGTTGATTTGTAACAACCCGCATATTTATCGATTGTATATTTAAATATTTTATTTAAATATTTCATCGTTAGTTGGATGATGGTCTGAAAACCTACTTTTAGCAAACAGTCGAATTGGGACTCCGGACCACTTCCATTGAGTTCAGAACGCCATTTGCGATCTTTTTAAGTATAAACTTTGATATGTTTGGAGATAGTAGAATTTTTCTACTTTTTCACTTAGGGCTTTGGTTTCAGCCCATTAACCTAACATATGAACCCAACTCCACTCCAACTCTTCATTACTTCATTTCTAATTCCTAATACTCGAGCTTTAGCAACATGGTGGGAGGAATGGGAAATTAAAACTCCAAGCCCTAATCTTTATTGCAAATTCAAGCTTATACCTCCAAATTCAAGAAGAAGCTTTGGTAAGCCTTCTCTTCATCTTCTCCAACTCTTTCTCCATTCAATTTCAGAAATTTTCTAAACCTAATTTAGGAAATGTTTCTCTTTTAAGCTTAGATTCAAGCTTGTTGGGTTGGAATTGAAGAGTGATTGTTCTTGCCATTGCTCTATAGCTTCTTCTTCATTGATTTTGTGAAAAGGTGAGATTTTTATCTCACATCTATGACTATAATTATCTTTGGTTGTTGGGTATGAATTCCTAACATTTCTTCATGTGCATTTGCTCTTGATTTGGATGGGTTTTGTGAATATTTCAATTTTTGGGGTTTTAAAGTCAAATTTGTGTGAAAATCCTTTTATGGATATTTGATCATGCTTTTGGTGATGCATCGAGGAGCATATAGGGCCGGGTTGCCGATTGGCATAAACCCTTAGAGCCAATGTTCGTCCGGTTGCATTTTGGAAGAGTTTGCTCTTCATTTGGATAGGCTGAAAAATAGCCCAGGCATGATTCAGTCGACTAAAATCTCTGTTCAGTCGACTGAATCTGGAACCCGAAAGTTTCTAGGCAGGGTTTAGTCGACTGAAAATCTCTGTTCAGTCGACTGAACCTGGAAACAGAAAGTTTCCAGGAAGGGTTTAGTCGACTGAAATCTCTGTTCAGTCGATTGAACCTGAAAACAGAAAGTTTCCAGGCAGAATTCAGTCAATTGAAAATCTCTGTTCAGTCAACTGAAATCTCTGTTCAGTCAACTGAAATCTCTATTTAGTCAACTGAATTTGCTATTTCAGCCCACTTTGCCTTTTTGGATTGAATTTCCAATTTGAATCGATTCGTGATGAACCTATTTGTTGTTATCATTTATTATGACTTTGATGACTCCTTTTAAGGGACTTTTGAATATCTATTCCGATGGATTCTTTATCGGTTTCTTTGGATTTGATTCATGTCTTCGTATGTGAATTTTGTTTATTGATTGTTTCTATAATCATTTCTATGATTTGCCACTTTAAAAATATAAAGGTTTCAATACTAGTAGTAAATATCAAATCTCTTTTCACCAAAATGATTTCAACACTATTTTATTACAAAGCTCGTTTCTTAAAACCGTTTTCCAATCTATTGGTATATACAAATCTTTACCTCACTCGTATGAGAAATCTAATTAACCGACTTAGTAAAACAAGTGGTATGAAACGCTTGCGTTTACTTCATCGGTTAATTCTTGGACTTGTTCGATTGAAACTCTTGTGACAATTTTCTAGTGGAGATCTACAATTTGTTCGTAAATATTTAAGTTAAGCTAGTGGTTATGGGACATGAAGTTAAACTCATATATTTACTAGCTTAGTGTAATTGACACTTCTTAATGATCGATGATGATCATTTAATGGTTTAGACTAGCAACGTGCGATATCTCTTTGCCCATGTGGAGGATTGTACTTCATTTTATTGAGCTTCGTCTCATTTCTCGCATGGGTCGTACCTATTTAGGTGCGTCGATGTTTATTTACACATGGGTCGTATCTATTTAGGTGCGTCGATGTTTGTTTACTTCGTGGAGCAACCGGCTTAATAAGTCGGGACATGGGGCGTATCTTTCTAGGTGCGTCGATGTTCGTCTATGCATGGGGCGTATCTTTCTAGGTGCGTCGATGTTCGACTTTGCATGGGGTGTATCTTTCTAGGTGCATCGATGTTAGACATTACATGGGGTGTATCTTTCTAGGTGCGTTGATGTTCGTCTATGCATGGGACGTATCTTTCTAGGTACGTCGATGTTCGACTTTGCATGGGGTGTATCTTTCTAGGTGCATCGATGTTAGACATTACATGGGGCGTATCTTTCTAGATACGTCGATGTTGATTTATGCATGGGGCGTATCTTTCTAGGTACGTCGATGCTTATTTATGCATGGGGTGTATCTTTCTAGATGCATCGATGCTAGACATTACATGGGGCGTATCTATTTAGGTGCGTCGATGTTTGTCTTTGCATGGGTCGTACCTTTCTAGGTGCATCGATGTTTGACTGTGCATGGGGCGTCTCTATTTAGGTGCGTCGATGTTCGGTCTATGGAATAACGTTCCGTTTGGGATTGGCCATCCTTTTCTTGTGATTTTTGGATTTCTAATTGATGATTTCTGGAATTTATGTTTCACCAACTTTTACAATTGGCTTAGATATGTATGTCATTTTATTGTGGCTTGGTGAATGAAATAAAGAATATGACATTCTTTTGATGCTATGAGATTCTTGAGATATTGTATGACTTTTGTGGATTTTCTAATGTATACTTGTCGTAGTATGACATTTTTGGTTATTATACGTCTTTTTATTATATCTCTTCTTATATCTCATTTTATCTGATAATTATAACTAGACTGATCCGTTTATTATTTTCTTATTAAATAATACTCGGGTCAGACTGAGATATTATAGGTGTTTCCTCATGACTTCCTATCTGGAACCATCTTCTGACTTTTGCTTAACTACTTTGATCTAGTAGTTTTTGTTGTATACATTTGAGATATAGACTCCTTGATGTATACATATTCTTTTGTCTAGCACTTGTATCTATTCTTTTGTGATATTGTGGATCTTATTTGACCACTACACTGATTTACACTTTCATGTGTTATATTCATATATGTTTCCGCCTTTGTGATATGAATTATCTGCGACTGATTTATGTTATGCTTATTTCTATATTTGTTTTCGAAGATTATATATAGCCACTGTGTAGTAGCTTTGAGTTTGTGTCGGTATGTCGGATTTCCTCTTGAGATGAAAAGCATGTTATTTTTTTTATCTGGCATATCGGTACTCGCACAAAGCAATTACACGGATGGTCGCTCCTCAACAGCCTTATTCTCCGCGCTAGTTGGCGGCGTTACCCCGTAGTGTCCTTGGCTAGCGTGGGTATAGAGGTGGGGCGCCACAGCTTGGTATCAAAGCCAAACTTCGAAACAATACGAAATACTGTAACGAGGGTCATCGTCCTAAGTCTATCTTAGGAGTCGTGCTTTAGGATTTAATTCGAGTCTTCGTACCGCTTCATCCTATTTTCTTTATGATTCCTTGTTTTATCTATCAAGATTGCTTGATATTCATTTGGTGAATAACATTTTTCTTCTTCTTTCTTTCCTTCTAAAGGAAGAGAAATGGTTAGACCAGGCCATCCCAGCGCCGGTCGATCTAGTGCTACTCCCTAGGATGGAGTATTAATGTCTGCCCAGCAGCTTCTTGATCTTGTAAAGAATGCTCAAGCAGCCGGACCCATTCCAGATCCTACTCATCCTAGATCCGGTTTTGCACGCTTGTGCAGAGACTACACCGATTTGGGTGGAAGGCCATTCAAGGGATCCGAGAGTATTATAGAAATTCATGCTTGGCTCAAATCATGCGATCGTATCTTTTCTCGCATGAACCTTATTGATCTACATCGAGTCCAAGTGGCTTCTAGCATGCTCCAAGAAAGAGCGTTAGATTGGTATGAGCTCTTGACTTCGGAGATTATCGAAGCAGATCTTACTTGGGAGCAATTCCGGAAACGATTCGAACTAAAGTTTGTGCCGGAGGCTGAAAAGGTAACTTTAGCACGGCGTTTTATTGACTTTGTTCAAGGTAAATCTTCTGTGACAGATTATGTCGCATCTTTTGAATCTCTTTCCAAATATGGGGTTGAATACATTAATTCCCCATTGAAGAAAAATCATAGATTTGTTTATGGCTTGAATAAGAATCTTAAGAAGCCATTACTCCTGAAACTTGAGGTTTCATTTGATCAGCTTATTGATATCTCTCTTCGTCTTGAAGAGGCCGATAAAGAGAGTAATGTTGAAGTTATGGTTGCCAAACAGAACTTCAACGACAGCATCAAGAGGCCAATTAAATTCAAAGGCCCTTTTCCCAACAAGAAAGGGAGGCAAGAAACCCCGGTAGCAAAAGCCCCTACCTCTAGTCGTGGACAATGCTACAATTGTGGTTCCAGGGACCACTATGCAAGGGAGTGTCCGAAACCTCTTTATTGTCGCTATTGCAATAATTCGGGTCACCATATAACTGCATGTCCCATACTTCAAAGTAGGAAGGAGGGAAAGCTCAATGTAGTGCAAGCTCCTAGCAACTCTTCCCTTGGTAAAGGTATTTTTCACTCAATCCTTGATGGCATTGTTTTATTTCGTGATCTTCTTATTTGAGTTATTTTTGATATGGGTTCCATCTCGCTAATTTATATCAAAAGAACTTGTTGATTCTTTTTAAACATTTTTGGGCTTGAAGACTACTTTGAGGATTGTGAGTCCGGATGGGTCCGCAACACTCAATTTGCTTTCTATTGATGTCGAAATTATTTTATGCGATTTTTCATTCCGAGCCGATATTTTTACTTAGGCTTTGGAATTGACTTTTTTTGAAAGGATTGGCTTAATCATTATGAAGCCCATATCCTATTTTTCGAGTGGACTATTCATCTTCGACATTTTCTATCTGTTAAGCAACTTTCTATTTTTCTTTGTGATTCCGATTTCAAATTTTTGGTGGAATCATTTTATTCTTTAAGCTCACATGATGAGGAAAGTGTTATTTCTCTCATCTAAATAGTTTGTGAAACTTTCCGGTATTTTTGAGCTTGTCTTAGGATTATCACCTAAGTAATCTTTTGTATTGTGCTAAGGTCTTTTCAGTTCGACTTTACCACCGGTTTTCATTTGCTACGAGTTGCGGAAGTTAGCATTCCACTTACCGCATTCCGCACTCGTTATGATTCCTATGAATGAATTATTATGTCATTCAGTTTGTCCAGCTTATTTCATCCATTTTATGTATCGAGCATTCTATCGAATATCTCGATGACTTCATTTTTGTATTTATTGATTTTGGATGAAAATAGCAATTTAAAATTTTGCAAATCTTTTTCATAAGATTTATTTATAAGTATAATTGGATTTTTGTTCTTAAAATGAACAAATAATATTCTTGAAAGTTTTTAAGAAATATGTTTATCATATAGAGGATGATTTTGTGATTGTATTGCCCATTTAGTGTTTTAAGAATTCTGGTCGATGCGCTTGATCAACGTTATCGATAGGAATCTCCTAAACGCTTTGATGAGACAGTCAGACACGATATATTGACTTGTAAAAATGTAAAAATTTTCTAGAATGATTATTACATAAAGATAAATGTAATTTTGAAAGTTTTAGCTTTTCGAGAAAGAATATTATTTGAAAGAATTCTTTTCTGATACTCTTATTCTTGTGATTCCCGAAGGGAACCAAGACATTATCTTTTGTACCAATGCTAATCGTATTGGTTTGGATGCCATTCTCTTGCAAAAGAGAACGTGCTATCACTTGTGCTTCTAAATCATTAAAGCCGATCGAGACTAGGTATGCCACTCATGATCTAGTGCTCGCGGCTATTGTTTTCGCTTTTAGAGTTTGGCATCATCATTTTTGGGGGAGAAATTTGTTCTCCACCTCGATCATAAATCTTTGGAATATTTATTTTCTCATAAGGAACTTCATGTTGACTCGAGTTCCTGGCATCTTATGATCTTGATATTCTTTTATTCCCAGAAGGGAAATCGTGTTGCCAATGCGCTTTGTCGTAAGCAACAAGTGGTTGATTCTTTGATGATGTCTGAATGGAATTATCTTTTTATTAATTTCATCGGACGTTTTGCTATACTTCGTTTTATTGAGCTTTATCTCATTTCTTTTATGGGCTTGCGTCTGTTGTTCTTTTATGGTGTTCGGTTCATTGGACATATCGTTTTTGTACTACGCCGTTGTTCCAAATTATTTGATTTTTTAGTTTCTTGGGCGTACTGTTATTATACTACGTTGTTGCACCGGCTCATTTTTCTGTTATTCATGATGTTTTCTCACGTCTTTCTACTACGGAAATGCCTTAGGGATTCCGATTTTTATTCTTGAGCCCGCTGTTATTGAGGAAATTGAAGTTTCACCAGATTTGACTTATGAGCAACATTCCATTCGCATCATTGCTTCAGAGTTGAGCGCCTTCGGAATAAAGATGTTCTTCTTGTGGAAGTTCAATGGTTCTCAGATCCTTAGGATTGCTCTTGGGAATCCTGGGAATTCATCGAGCGATCCCATTTAGGCTTACTCTTTCATGCTCTTTATGGTGAACTTCCTATTTCAAATTTATTTTGTGATGATATGATTTTACGGTTGTTACTCTTTATTTTCTTCTTAATTATTGCGAGGATGCAATTTCTTTAAGGAGGGGAGTCTGTAACAACCCGTATATTTATCGATTGTATATTTAAATATTTTATGTAAATATTTCATCGTTAGTCGGATTATGGTCCGAAAACCTATTTTTAGCAAATAGTCGAATTGGGACTCCGGACCACTTCCATTGAGTTCAAAACGCCATTTGCGATCTTTTTAAATATAAACTTTGATATGTTTGGAGATAGTAGAATTTTGCTACTTTTTCACTTAGGGCTTTGGTTTGGGATTCAGCCCATTAACCTAACATATGAACCCAACTCCACTCCAACTCTTCATTACTTCATTTCTAATTCCTAATACTCAAGCTTTAGCAACAATGGTGGGAGGAATGGGAAATTAAAACTCCAAGCCCTAATCTTTATTGCAAATTCAAGCTTCTACCTCCAAATTCAAGAAGAAGCTTTGGTAAGCCTTCTCTTCATCTTCTCTAACTCTTTCTCCATTCAATTTCAGAAATTTCCGAAACCTAATTTAGGAAATGTTTCTCTTTTAAGCTTGTTGGGTTGGAATTGAAGAGTGATTGTTCTTGCCATTGCTCTATAGCTTCTTCTTCATTGATTTTGTGAAAAGGTGAGACTTTTATCTCACGTCTATGACTATAATTATCTTTGGTTGTTGGGTATGAATTCTTAACACTTCTTCATGTGAATTTGCTCTTGATTTGGATTGGTTTTGTGAATATTTCAATTTTTGGGGTTTTAAGTCAAATTTGTATGAAAATCCTTTTATGGATGTTTGATCATGCTTTTTGTGATGCATTGAGAAGCATATAGGGCCGGGTTGCCGATTGGCATAAACCCTTAGAGCCAATGTTCGCCCGGTTGCATTTTGGAAGAGTTTGCTCTTCATTTGGATAGGCTGAAAAACAGCCCATGCATGATTCAGTCGACTGAAATCTCTGTTCAGTCGACTGAATCTGGAACCCGAAAGTTTCCAGGCAGGGTTTAGTCGATTGAAAATCTCTGTTCAGTCGACTGAACCTGGAAACAGAAAGTTTCCAGGCAGGGTTTAGTCGACTGAAATCTCTGTTCAGTCGACTGAACTTGAAAATAGAAAGTTTCCACGCAGAATTCAGTCAACTGAAAATCTCTGTTCAGTCAACTGAAATCTATGTTCAGTCAACTGAAATCTCTGTTTAGTCAACTGAATTTGCTATTTCACCCCACTTTGCCTTTTTGGATTGAATTTCCAATTTGAATCGATTCGTGATGATCCTATTTATTGTTATCATTTATTATGACTTTGATGACTCCTTTTTAGGGATTTTTGAATATCTATTCCGATGGATTCTTTATCGGTTTCTTTGGATTTGATTCATGTCTTCGTATGTGAATTTTGTTTATTGATTATTTCTACAATCATTTCTATGATTTGCCACTTTAAAAATATAAAGGTTTTAATACTAGTAGTAAATATCAAATCTCTTTTCATCAAAACGATTTCAACACTATTTTATTACAAAGCTCGTTTCTTAAAACCGTTTTCCAATCTATTAGTATATACAAACCTTTACCTCACTCGTATGAGAAATCTAATTAAACGACTTAGTAAAACAAGTGGTATGAAACGCTTGCGTTTACTTCGTCTGTTAATTCTTGGACTTGTTCGATTGAAACTCTTGTGACAATTTTCTAGTGGAGATCTACAATTTGTTCGTAAATATTTAAGTTAAGCTAGTGGTTATGGGACATGAAGCTAAGCTCATATATTTACTAGCTTAGTGTAATTGACACTTCTTGATGATCGATGATGATCATTTTATGGTTTAGACTAGCAATGTGCGATGTCTCTTCGTCCATGTGGAGGACTGTACTTCATTTTATTGAGCTTTGTCTCATTTCTCGCATGGGTCGTACCTATTTAGGTGCGTCGATGTTTATTTACACATGGGTCGTATCTATTTAGGTGCGTCGATGTTTGTTTACTTCGTGGAGAAATCGGCTCAATAAGTCGGGACATGGGGCGTATCTTTCTAGGTGCGTTGATGTTCGTCTATGCTTGGGGCATATCTTTCTAGGTGCGTCGATGTTCGAATTTGCATGGGGTGTATCTTTCTAGGTGCATCGATGTTAGACATTACATGGGGCGTATCTTTCTAGGTGTGTTGATGTTCGTCTATGCATGGGACGTATCTTTCTAGGTACGTCGATGTTCGACTTTGCATGGGGTGTATCTTTCTAGGTGCACCGATGTTAGACATTACATGGGGCGTATCTTTCTAGATACGTCGATGTTGATTTATGCATGGGGCGTATCTTTCTAGGCACGTCGATGCTTATTTATGCATGGGGTGTATCTTTCTAGGTGCATCGATGCTAGACATTACATGGGGCGTATCTATTTAGGTGCGTCGATGTTTGTCTTTGCATGGGTCGTACCTTTCTAGGTGCGTCGATGTTTGACTGTGCATGGGGCGTCTCTATTTAGGTGCGTCGATGTTCGGTCTATGGAATAGCGTTCCGTTTGGGATTGGCCATCCTTTCCTTGTGATTTCTGGATTTCTAATTGATGATTTCTGGAATTATGTTTCACCAACTTTTACAATTGGCATTGATATGTATGTTATTTTATTGTGGCTTGGTGAATGAAATAAAGAATATGACATTCTTTTGATGTTATGAGATTCTTGAGATATTGTATGACTTTTGTGGATTTTCTAATGTATACTTGTCGTAGTATGACATTTTTGGTTATCATACGTATTTTTATTATATCTCTTCTTATATCTCATTTTATCTGATAATTATAACTAGACTGATCTGTTTATTATTTTCTTATTAAATAATACTCGGGTCAGACTAAGATATTACAGGTGCTTCCTCATGACTTCCTATCTTGAACCATCTTCTGACTTTTGCTTAACTACTTTGGTCTAGTAGTTTTTGTTGTATACATTTGAGATATAGACTCCTTGATGTATACATATTCTTTTGTCTAGCACTTGTATCTATTCTTTTGTGATATTGTGGATCTTATTTGACCATTACTCTGATTTACACTTTCATGTGTTATATACATATCTGTTTCCGCCTTAGTGATATGAATTATCTGCGACTGATTTATGTTATGCTTATTTCTATGTTTGTTTCCGAAGATTATATATAGCCACTGTGTAGTAGCTTTGAGTTTGTGTCGGTACGTCGGATTTCCTCTTGAGATGAAAAGCATGTTATTTTTTTATCTGCATATCGGTACTCGTGCAAAGCAATTACACGGATGGTCGCTCCTCAACAGCCTTATTCTTCGCGCTAGTTGACGACATTACCCCGCAGTGTCCTTGGCTAGCGTGGGTATAGAGGTGGGGCGTCACATGATTGGTCCGTTGGCTGGTTTATGAATTTGGGTTGATAGAGTAGCTAACGTATCGATAGAGATTTCTAAACGCTTAAAACGAGGCAGAATCGACACAGTGTTTTAAAGTTGTAACAAGATATTATTTTCTTGAAGTTTTATGTTGTATTATAAAGTCATATAATTTAGAAAAATAAAAATAATGTTCTCCAAATTTAATCATCTTCAAACAACGTATACAGCCATGCGATTAGTGTGAAGTTGAGTAATGGTAAGACATTATTGATATAAAATTCTAGATAATCAACTTGCAACCAATGGATGAGATAAATCGCTAAAATATCATGGTACGATGATGTTGTATATTTTATTATAAATTAAGTTTGGAAAGTATATATATAATGATATTCGTTAAAGTTGAATTCCAAAAGCATTCTCTAATGATATATCTATAGATATAATAGATTGTTTGAATAGAGAAAAAGAAATAAAAGTGGAAGGTTCCACACACACACAAGAGAACAATGCCTTGAAATATATATATATATATATGTATGTATGTATGTATGTATGTATATAAATAGTAAGCATATGGTTCTTTAAGCAAGAAGATAATAATAAAGTATAACAGCTTGATCTATTCCCAAAAAATACACACGTCATATCCCTTGAACACTATGTTTACCATAGTTATGTCCTGGTAGACATATTAAATTATGCTAATATTGATACTGACATTGATAGTTAACCTGTTTGAATAAAGCATTGTGTTTGAATAATACAATTCTCAAATGTCCTCACCAAATATGTTGTTCATTCATTTGTAGGATGTATAGATTAATAACATTGTAAAGATTCAGTGCTTATTGTACACGAGTGACAGTATGTAACAAACAAAATCTCTACTACTAATAAAAAAAATTGTTGAACTAATTTACTCGGTGTCTTTTTAAATTCCAAAAATGCCCTTGCTTTCCGTTTAAATATTGCTACTCAAACAAAATATCAACGTAAACAATAACACAAACAGCCCGTGTGCGAAGCACGGGCCCATACTAGTATAAATAACAACAATGGGACATGCTTCTTTTACTCCTACATTTGAGAATTCTATGCTCTATCTTTTGAAGTTTGTATTTCATTTTCTTCAATACTATGATCTTTCCTAAGTAATATGTAAGTTCATCTCTTTGTTTGGATTGCAGTTCAATTCTGATAGATATAGTGTTAGGAGCATATTATAAGCGCTGCTATTTTTCAGGAGTCACAATATCAATCATTGTTCTTGTATGACTCATCTTACAAGTGAAACTAAAGTCCAATTCATTATGTTTAGGACAAATAATATATAACGGGTAGGTCATGCCTTGGAAAATTTCAGCTATGCATTATGAGCAACACTCTCTGTTTAGTATTTTCAAATTCAAATAATTGACCTTAGTGTGGCCGATGTTACTGTATTTAGGTTCTGAATACTTATAACAGACGTTCAAATAATTTTCTTCATGAAGTTAGCATTATTCTATATGCTAGTTTTCATGAACACGTAATTTGCATAGCTATATGTTTTTAAGGTAAAATGATGGAATATACATCTTTAATAATAGTTGTAATATCTTTGATGTCGCACTTTTTTGGTGTAGGCGTGAACTACCAAAAATGCCCTCTACATATATGATCGAATCTTAATATCACCTAAAAGTAGGATTTAATAAATAAACTTCATTTACCAATTCAACATGCTCTTTTGTAAATATTATCAAATCTCACTATCACTTTAAAATAGGATCTAATAAATAAACTTTTTTACCAATTCAAAACCCACATCAACAAGTATTACCAGATCTTAATATCGCTTAAAAATAGATCTAAAAAATATTTTTTTTTACAAATTCGATCTTTATTAATTAATAATAGAAATAAAATTCAAACTTACTAAATATTAGATGTTGAAGCATTGAATAAAAATTCAAACCAACTCCACCTGAATGTGTTAAACATATATAATTTGTAGAAAAATAATTTAGCGCGAAGCGTGTATTGTAACGCTCGTAACTTATATATTGTTTTCATTTTTTATGGAATATATACAACTTATACTATTGTTTTAATTTTTTTGGCACCGGGATACAAATCATAACTATATAACCGCACAACGGTGGAAAAATCGACTATTGGGTAATATGATATCAAAGCAAAAAATTATTTTTTAATTTTTTTCTTAATTATGAATTTGATGAAAAATTAACCGTGTTTTTACAAAAAATGAAGATGGATAAATGTAAATCCAATTAAACTAAGGATTGTAAATGTAAGCCAACTTGATATTAAAGATCTACTATCAATATATTGATATGAATCGCTTACAGCTATATATATATATACATACATATCAAGAATGATCGATATACTCTTAATTTGAGCTTCTTTATAGCTTTAAATCATTATTGGATTTGAAAAATAAAAGAAAAAATCAAACAAGTATAAGCCCGCATTAATTAAATATTCATGAATATTTAAGTAAAGAAGATGAAAAATGCAAGAATAGATGCAGTAAATAAATCACATAGTATTGAAATATAATATTTAAATAAATTACCTAAAAGTACCACTGTTATTCAAAAACATAACATCGTTCAAATAAAAATACTAAAATAGTAACTAACGTTGCTGAAATAGTGGGAGCATATTTTATATTATAATGATCAATATAACATAGTGCAATTATGAGCAAATACATAAGAACTCATAGTTTTGAACATAAAGACTTCACATGTTTACATTTCTTACAACCTCCACTTGTATCACCATTTACTTTCAACAACCTACATTTGGTACCATAGCAAGGCGGTAAATAAATGTTAGCTACTGAATAAACAAGATTAAGCTAACAATTGAATCAGAATAATCATTGCTTCCTTGGTCTACGTTGTCTCATTTTTTCGTTAATACTATACTCAGGTGCTTGAAAAATATTAGTATTAGTGACGCAGCAGATTATAACGAATGACGACGAAATGTGGATTTCGTGTCAAACTAATCGAAGAAACAATTAGATGAAGCAATATAAATCGATGGATTGAAAGATACCGAATGCCCAAATTCGTTGATCACCAAAAGATACCGAATTCATGTTATCCCCAACACGTTGATCGCGCACGATACCGTGTTAAAAGATCTACGATTCTTCGACATTGATCTCGCGCACGAGATTCCATGAATCGGCTTCAAATCCGTTGATTAGAGCGCACTCGAATACCGCAAATGGAGAAAGGAGACAACGCTCAACTTTCAATTTCAACGTGGCACAAAGCACACAAACACAAAGTTTATTCAAAATCAACCAACCTTATAAATGACCCACACATCCCTATTTATAGGGTTACAACTCACACTAGGTCGTTAACGACCTAACAAAACTAACCTAAACATCACAAACACAACAGATACACGACCTACACAGGTGGCCGACCTAACTCATGTACACAAACGACCTACGACCTAATATGTACAATACAACATCATGCTACCCAACAACAACGACTTAACAATTTATACATTCGATCCAATATTTACAACACGAGTTACAACCTAAGCAACACAGCAACATAGGCATTTTCACGCGACCTAGGGCTTGAGCGACCTAAACTCTGGTAGGCTTCAGTGACATACAACCTTGCGACCTAAGAAGATGGGCGACTCAAGCTTCAAGGCGGCTTAAGAACAAGCGGCTTCATTCTGCGTTGTGAGTTAGGTCGTTCGCGACATATATTGAAGCGACCTAAAGAAACTCGCGAATCCAGGATTTCGCGGCATAAGGAAAACTCGCGACTTACTGAAGCTAACGCTCCATCACTGTTTTGCTTGAGTGACCTGCGCTTGAATGTTGCATCATTAATCTGGGGAGGTTGTGAGTCGTTAGGTCGCTGGTATGCCTTATCGTTTATCCCATGAACACGCGAGCGACCTTCACTAGGTCGTGTGCGACCTAAGGCCATCGAACGACTCAAAACCACTGAGTTAGTAGATTGCGCTGTATCATCCTCCCCCCGTTGCAAAGAATTCATCCTCGAATTTGCACCTTCCTTTCCTTCAACAAGTTCAGTCGCACAATACGGAATCAAGTATTTGACATTGAAAACATCAGAAGTATGAACATTATCCGGTAACCTCAACTGGTACGCATTCTCATTGATTTTCTTCATGATCTCTAAAGGACCAATCCTTCTAGCGGCTGGCTTGTTATATGTTCCAACTAGAAAAAGATCTTTCGTCAAAACGGCGTAAACCAAATCACCTTCTTTGAAGTTCACACTCCTTCGCTTCTTATCCTCCATTTGTTTATACTTCTCATTTGATGCGAGCAATCGTTCATTAACAACTTTGTGGCATTCTTGCAAATCACTCACCAAATCACTAGCTCGTTTAACAACACCTTTCTGGAATGGAACTATCGATAATTCCAACGTTCCCTTCGAAATTGCTGAATACACAACTTGAAATGGGATGAATCCAGTGCTACGATTAACTGCATGGTTGTGTGTAAACTCTGCTTGACATAACTTCACATCCCAGCTTTTCAAATTGTCTTTCACAAGACATCTCAATAAGTTTCCCAACGATCTATTCACCACTTTCGTTTGCCCATCTGTTTGTGGATGATAGGCGCTACTAAACTTCAGCTTCGTTCCAACCATCTTCCACAAACTCATCCAAAAATGACTTAAGAATCGAGTGTCCCCATCTGAAACAATAGATTCAGGTAATCCATGAAGTCGATAGATCTCTCTGAAATATAATCGAGCGACATTAACGGCATCTGCAGTATTCTTACAAGCAATAAAATGTACCATTTTGAAGACCTGTCCACCACAACAAATATAGAATCATTCCCCCTTTGAGTTCTAGGCAAACCCAAAACGAAATCCATGCTGATATCAACCCATGGTCTGGTAGGCACAGGCAATGACATATACAATCCTGCATTCGTAGCTGTTCCTTTGGAAACTTGACATATGTGACATCTTTCCACAAATATTTCAACTTCCTTTCTCATGGAAGGCCAAAAATATGATTGAGAAATCAACTGCAAAGTCTGATCTCTTCCCACATGTCATTCTTCGTGCAATTCTTTCACAATCTTCATTCGCAAACTACAATCTGGAATACATAATCGATTTCCTTTGAAAAGAAAACCATCCACTAACACGTACTCGTTCGTCTTTCCCTTCTCAACTTTATCCACAACCTAGGCAAAGTAAGAATCATCAACAAACAACTCTGGAAGTACTTCAAACCCCGTCACTTCAACCTTCATTGTAGTCAACAAATGATTCCTTCTACTCAATGCATCTGCCACACGGTTTGTAATTCCCGACTTATGTTTCACAACAAATGTAAATTGCTGCAAGTATGCAATCCACGATGCATGCCTAGCTGCAATCTTGTCCTGCCCTTGCAAATGCTTCAACGCTTCATGGTCCGTATACAGAACAAACTCTTTATGGAACAAATAATGTCTCCAGTATTTCACGGCTTGCACAATAGCATAAAATTCGACATCATACGTATTATATCTCATCTTTGCTCCCGATAGCTTCTCACTGAAATAAGCAATAGGACGTCCTTTCTGACTCAACACCCCTCCAATCCCAACCTTCAATGCATCAATATGTAACTCAAACAACAATTGAAAATCCGGCAAAAGAAGAATTGGTGCTGTCGTCAAAAGTTCCTTGATTCGCTCAAAAGCAACTCCTGCTTCCTCTGACCATGAAAATTGCTTCTCCTTCATACAATCAGTAACTGGTGCCATCACGCTACTGAAGTGTGGAATAAATCTTCGGTAGAATGATGCTAAACCATGAAAACTTCTAACTTCGGTTATCGTCCTGGGTTGTGGCCAATTTCTGACAGCTTACACTTTGCTTTCATCCACTTGAATACCCTCCTTTGACAGAACATATCCTAGAAATAAAACACTGTACGTCATGAACACGCACTTCTTTGCTGCTGCATAGAATTGCTCCTGTCGCACAATAAACAGCACTTCTCGCAAATGCTGGATATGCTCTTCCATACTCCCACTATAGATCAAAATATCGTCAAAGTAAACTACTACGAACTTCCCAATAAATGGTCCGAAAATCTGGTTCATCACTCTCATAAAAGTACTAGGAGCATTTGACCAGCCAAACGACATAACTAGCCATTCGTATACCTTCCCTAGTTTTAAAAGCAATCTTCCACTCATCACCCGGTCTAATACGAATCTGATGGTATCCACTCTTCAAGTCAATCTTTCAGAACACAACAGCCCCGCTCAACTGATCAACCAAGTCATCGAATCTCGGCATAGGAAACCTGTATCTCACAGTGATTTTGTTTAAAGCCCGACTGTCCGTACACATCCTCCATGAACCATCCTTCTTCGGTACCAATAAGGCTGGCACTGCACAAGGACTCAAGCTCTCTTGTATGTGCCCTTGTTCAAGCAATTCTTCCACCTGCCTTCTCAGTTCCTCATGCTTCTTAGGACTCATCCTGTAATGCGGTCTATGTGGTAACACTGCTCCTGGAACAAGATCAATCTGATGTTGTATGTCTCTCAACGGTGGTAATTCTTTTGGCAACTCTTCAGGAAACACATCTTCAAATTCCTCCAACACTGGTTTGACTTCCTCTCGAACTTCAACCTCCTTACTACTTTCACGTCCGATCAACAAAAACACTTCAGGCTCATCCTCCACTTCCTTGACAAATTCCTTCAAAGATAACAAAGTCTTTAGTTCTTCAATCTCCTCCAACTTGCTTTCTTCTTGTTGTCGTTTCTTAGGAACCAAAGTGATTTTAGTGCCCTCGAACATGAAACTGTAGCTGTTAGTACGACATCATGTTGCACAGCTCTATCATACTGCCACGATCTCTCCAACAATAGATGACATACATCCATATCCACAACATCACACCAAATCTCATCTTTATATTTCTTCCCAATCGAAAAATTTACACAAGCTCTTCGATTAACTTTCACTTCACCACCTTTCCTCAACCAAGCTAACTTGTAAGGTTTAGGATGCTTCTCAGTCTTTAATTCCAACTTCTTTACAGCCTCTGTAGAAATGATATTGTCACAACTTCCCGCATCGATGACA
The DNA here is from genome assembly GCA_030765085.1 of Allium cepa. Lineage (NCBI taxonomy): Eukaryota > Viridiplantae > Streptophyta > Magnoliopsida > Asparagales > Amaryllidaceae > Allium > Allium cepa. The sequence continues at coordinate 275,560,849 of CM060946.1, forward strand.
AACTTGCAAACCCTTCCCAATATAGTACATGTTGACTGAAAGATGTTACTCCTCAACCAACTTGAATCATCCTCTTGCTTTGGTGTCAAACAAGATCTCCTCATCATCAAATTACGTCCCTCGTCTCCCGACAATAATTCTTCCTCCTCAGCTTGTGGCGAATTGGAACATTCTACTTCTTCATCCTCATCCTCAACCTCAGCAACCATCGCTCGCTTCTTTGGCTTCAGACATTCATTGCTCTTGTGACCAAACTCCTGACAATTAAAGAATTTGATAGCACTATTGACCTTGGTCATAGCAACTTCATTGAAAACTGGTTTCGCAACAGCCTTGGAAACATTCGCATTGTTACTAGCCCCTTTCACTTGATTGTTGGAATTTGTAAACACACCACCTCCTCTTCTCCCTTGTTTCTCCTAAGCAAGTGCTTTTTGATGTGCTTCTGCAACAGATCTCGGATCAAACATATTCACCATATCCTGGATCTGCATTCTCAACCCTCCAACAAACCTAGCAGTCAACTGTTCCTCTGTCTCCATGATATCATTCCTGGGAATCAATTGATAAAATTCATCCGCATAATCATTCACTGACTTTGTTCCCTGTCTCAAGTTCTGCAATCGCTGATACATAAGAGGCTGATAATTATAAGGAAAGAACGTAGCCTTCATCAACTTCTTCATCTTCTCCCATGATTCAATCTTTGACTTTCCCATCCTTTCCCGTGTAAGTTTAGTTTGTTGCCACCATGCCATAGCTCTTCCTCTCAAACGAGTAGCAACTAACTTAACTCTGCGATGCTCAGGAACTTCCTTAAAATCAAAAATTTCTTCAACATTAGATAACCAATCCAGAAATTCTTCAGCTACCATACCTCCCTTGAATTCTAGAATTTCCATCTTTATCCCCGACTCCCATTTACGATTATCTTCTACCTCCTGATAGTGATTTCGTACTTGGTCTCGATCTCAATAATGAACACTATATCTATCACCATCTTCATCAAAATCAAATGTACTTCGATATCGATCTCGACCATCAACATCTCTATGATCACGCATATCTCTTCTACTATGTCTTTCAGCATTACGATATGGCTCATCTCCAAACTCACGTGGAGTTCTTCTCTCTTCGTTTCTATACTCATGGTGATCTCTTCTCGTTGAAACTGATGATTCTCTTTGATCTCGATGGGATTGTGGTGACACCCTCCTCGCTTCCGTAACCGATGGCGAAACTCTGTTTCCTCCATGGTTTGAGACTGGTGACCTTCTCCTTTGACTTTGACTCAAATCATCAATTTCTCTAACTTCCTAATACCTTCATCAAACTTTTCATTGATGCGTTTTCCCATTTACTCAGCTTCTTCTCTTCTATACAACACTTCAACATTTTGATGACGATTAGCTCTTCTTGGCGGCATGATCTCTAACAACAATCTTCAACAAACTCGGCTTTAATTTCTTCAACTGAACTGATACCAACTTACTTTCGGCCTGATCTACACAAGTGATACACGCCTCCACTTATAGCTCGGATCTACCTTCTCTACTTGCTCTCGGTTTGAACAAATCTCCCACAAACTTGAACAAGCTCGGCTCTATTCTTCAAAATGACGCACGGCTTCAACTTGAACAAATCTCCCACAAACTTGAACAAGTTCGGCTCGGCTTTGAACAACACTTCACTTAGCTCGGCTTTGCTTGATTTAGCTCGGCCTTGACTCTTCAAACTCTTCTCTTTGGCTCCAAGGACTCGGGTTAGCTATGATTGGCTAAGTCTAGCTCTGATACCAAACTGACGCAGCGGATTATAACGAATGACGACGAAATGTGGATTTCGTGTCAAACCAATCGAAGAAACGATTAGATGAAGCAATATAAATCGATGAATTGAAAGATACCGAATGCCCAAATTCGTTGATCTCCAAAAGATACCGAATTCTAGCTATCCCCAACACGTTGATCGCGCACGATACCGTGTTAAAAGATCTACGATTCTTCGACAATGATCCCGCGCATGAGATTCCGTGAATCGACTTCAAATCCGTTGATTCGAGCGCACTCGAATACCGCAAATGGAGAAAGGAGGCAACGCTCAACTTGCAATTTCAAAGTGGCACAAAGCACACAAACACAAAGTTTATTCAAAATCAACCAATCTTACAAATGACCCACACATCCCTATTTATAGGGTTACAACTCACACTAGGTCGTTAACGACCTAACAAAACCGACCTAAACATCACAAACACAACAGATACACGACCTACACAGGTGGCCAACCTAACACATGTACACAAACGACTACGACCTAATATGTACAATACAACATCATGCTACCCAACAACAACGACTTAACAATTTATACATTCGACCCAATATTTACAACACAAGTTACGACCTAACAGCAAAATAGGCATCTTCACGCGACCTAGGGCTTGAGCGACCTAAACTCTGGTAGGCTTCAGCGACATACGACCTTGCCACCTAAGAAGATGGGCGACTCAAGCTTCAAGGCGGCTTAAGAACAAGCGGCTTCATTTTGCGTTGTGAGTTAGGTCGTTCGCGACCTATATTGAAGCGACCTAAAGAAACCCGCGAATCCTGGATTTCGCGGCATAAGGAAAACTCGCGACTTACTGAAGCTAACATTCCATCACTAATTTGCTTGAGCGACCTACGCTTGAATGTTGCATCATTAATCTAGGGAGGTTGTGAGTCGTTAGGTCGCTGGTATGCCTTATCGTTCATCCCATTAACACGCGAGCGACCTTCACTAGGTCTTGTGCGACCTAAGGCCATCGAACGACTCAAAACCACTGAGTTATTAGATTGCGCTGCATTAATTAGCATTTTGAGCTTCCGTGTCAACAGGAAGTTTATCTTTTCTAGCATTGAATAACTCACTGAAATGATCATTCCCAGCTACTATTGACAAAATGGACCCGTTAACAATAAACCATAGCTAATTGCCGAGTGTTTGAAAGCATCCCAATGCAAGGTGCCATATATAGCGATAAACTATTTCCTTGCTACTGATTAATAGATATAGTATCAATGATACTTCTATTAGCTTTATTCTAAACAGTCAAGCACCTCCTTCTTTTGCCATGATGCTGGGTCTCAACCTGCCTAAGAGTAAAGGTACCATTTAAGTCATGTTGGATTTTTTTCCTTTCCAATCAGTGTAAAGTGAAGACTGAATCTCATGGTATATACCATTGTCTAAAATAGACCAACCAGTACCACCATCCTACAATATAATAAAACAAAGCAGGATAACACAGAATAGGAAAAGAAACATTATATCCTTTTTACATGTTTATGCACAATCTCGTCCGCATGATGTTATACAACACGTAGGCCACTACCATTTAAAATGTTCAATGAAATAATTTGCTAAATATAAGCAATCAAAGCTTTGAGAATTTGAATAAAAGCAACTAAGATATACAAATAAGCTATGTTCTCGAACCTGCAGTAAAATCCAGTTTATTTTCAAAATTGAAATGGCGTCATGAGAAGTCGCAATAAACATAGTTTCTTAGAGTAAAATTTATATGTTGTTTTAATACAAGCATTGATGACCTTGAGGAAGCATATAATAATTAGAAGGAAATATTGAAGGAAAAGGCAGTACACCTAAATTCGATGGAAAAACATGAATATTGAATTTAAACAGGGTCTTACCACAAACTCAAAGCAAAGAAGGCACTAATGGGAACAATGCATGTCTCATTTCTGCCAAATATGTTGAAGATATTAGCACTAATAAATATTTTTCTTAAAAATTAATTATTATAAGAAGAAAAAATGATGATTGTTTTTATTAACCATTCATTCAAGAGGCACTGCATTCAAACGTTCTTCCTCTAATAATCTAGAAGTTAGGCCTTTGGATTTTCTAATTTATGCAAGTCTTTCAAAAGAAAACATAGGATTGAAAATAAGATTCCCTAATTTTCTAGTTCTTGATAATGCAACAAATGTTAAATCAAGACTTTCTCGATCGTCGATATTAATGATTATTAGTCCATAACTTTTATGTATTGTTATTGCCCAACATTAAATCCATGCTCATTAAAGGCGATGTATCTATATATTATTTGTCATAGATGCCTGAACATGGTAAAAGGTAGTGATTAATTAAAAAAAAGTGCTTATAGATTCAGGCTTTGCTTCTAATTGACTGGTTCTTTTCAAAGCATTCTTATATGAATGTTCCATAACATCAATAGCCCCAATATTTAATGACATACATAGTAGTTGGAGGTACATGAGGAAAACGAAATATGTATGCCCCGATACTTGAAACCATAACTATCATGAACCATGCTAGCGTGCTTGGTTTCTAATGGATTTGACAATGTTGTTCTTGCATAAACATGTTTTTAAAAGGAAAACTGATTAACTGAAACCATTTGTTTGTTCAATATCATTAATATCGAACCAATCAACCTCCTAATATACAATAAATGTTAGGATTTGACTATTTGCAATACAATGAAACATTTCTCTTACTATAGTTCAGTTGCAATGCTTGTGATCAACACTCAGTTTGAGCATTGTCCTAATAATATACTAGCAAGAAACTAAATTTGGTTGCTCTAGTTACATGTTGGAGCAACACATATTTAGTAGAACCTAAACTAGTTGCTCCAACCAACATTTTCAAAACGAGATTTGAATTGTAAAGCGCAAGGTTAAAATTTTAAATCAAAACGAGATTCAAATCACATATCTTAGATTCAAAAGACTTGTATTTTAAGTTGCACGCAGTTTGTAATTGACTTTGACGTTTGAACTTCCACAATTAAACATAATACTCAATATTCTCTCTTATTCCACTTTTATTTTTTTTCGAAACATTATTATAGGAATTGTGAATCTAAGTAAATGTATTAAATATGTTAATGCGAGTTGAATGTTTTTTTATTTATTGTTTTGACCAAGTTTGAATCAGAATGTAAATCGAATCGTTAAGGAAGAATCTGATCTGAATCAGAAGTTAAATTCGTAAGATTTTTAAGATTTCTAACAACAATGGCTCCAACTACATGTTGGAGCAACATATATTTATTACAAAACACATAATGCACAATCTAGCTACATCAGCATTGTGCTCCAATTAAAGATATCAGACACTCAATGCATGAAGTTATTATAGTCCCCGTACTTCGTACTCCAATTACATGTTCAAAAAGAATTTTCTAAGTTTCAAATGAACATTTTAGGTCTATAAATAACCTTTAAGCAGTCAGAGGTAGAGAATTGATAAATCCCTAATAAAAGGAGCTAGGCAATCAACAGCACTTGTATGTAGGGAAATGATAAATCCCTAACAAAAGGAGCTAGACAATCGGTAGCAATTGTACCGGTCTAATTATCCTACCAGTCATATTGGAAAACCAAAAGCGAATCTAACTACCAAGCACTAATAGTTACTTTCTTTCACAAATTATATGAAAAAAAGTAAAACAATATATGTAAAGCTCAGAAGATGATTTTATTTATACTATATAAATCACATGTTTGAGATTACTCCATACATTTTGATCTGGACCCTTCCCATCCTGTGCCACTCTTATGTCAATGTCTGCACCCTGAATAAAGCAAGAAACATGATTCTTAATAAACTGCAAGATCTACAATTTAAGGTCAAAGACAAGTAAAATCAGGGTAACAAATCAAACACCTACCATGGCCATTGCTCCAAAATGTGCAGCAGCAACGATAATGCTTCCAGTTCCCACAAATGGATCATAAACGAATTTTCCTGACCGAGCTAAGCCTTGATTAGCCATAAGAAATGCCATTTCTGCATCCATACTGTGGGGCCAAGATAGTTATGGCTTTTCAATTGATATGTAGGCAATAATGTACTATCTGCACCTCCAACCTCTCAAACTAAGATATGGTATTTTACACAATTGGTGGTAGACCATTCTTGGAATCCTAATCATCGGTTTCCATAAGCCAGAATTTATGATCTGGGTTTTGCAAGTTAACCTTAACCTAAATTTATGATATGAAAATGTATGTCTGAAAGTCTAGGATAGCAAGAAGAAATTTGGATGATAAATATAAACATGCTACTATAATTACCAATCGCCAAGTAAACAAACTATAACATATCCTAACATGAAGAGTACATAAAAAGTTACATCAGCGCTAAATGTGCAAGATGCCACTTCACACAAACCTGGAATGGTATGTACTCAAATGAACGAACACGTTCGTTTTGTTATTGAAATGTGAGTGTCTTCCCAATAGTGTCGACAAAAATTCTAAAAGTGTTATATGCTGCCAAGTATGGTGACTTGCAATCTTCTAGATATTCATTTATAGACTTTTCCAATTCTTCATATATGCTTCCATGTCCCCACAGTTCATAAATTCCCTTTACTAAAATGCCTGCAATTGTGATGCATAGTATATTTGTGACATAACTATTGATAGTAGGAAGTACTTTACAGTAGAAACATTAAAAATATATTTATATATGCAATCTTGATAACTATAAGAGTTATACCGTCAACTGTAAAACAGACAGTGTACAAATGAATATATGTACCCAGCTTAATCACATCCACCATAGAGAGCAAGCGAGGGGTAGACTTTTGTTTATGGAACTGAATGTAAGTACCTAGCTTAATCACATTCCACCACAGAAAGCAAGCCAGGGGTAGATTTTTGTTTATGGAAATGAATATATGTATCCAACTTTACTATCATACGTGGGACTAAATTTTACCACATATCATTTCTCAAGTACAGCGTGAGTAAGTCCTCCATACTCAACTAATATTTACAGAAAATCAATCCACACAAAAGCTAATTTCTTAAATTATCAGAATATTCCTTATCATATTAGCACAAATCTAAGATGCATGACAGATTGTTCAACAACCAATCACATGAATACAAGACATATAGCTTATGCATCACAAAGAAAATAAATGAAGCATCAATTCAAACAAACATACACAAACCCAATATGAAAAGTACAGCAGATTACTTCGATTGGTGATATTTCTGGAAATTTCTTCAGAAGGAGGAGATAAGAAATGGGAAGGAGAATCTATGTGATGCTTTTCTGGAAGTTCTCAATCGAGAGTTTGTATGGAAAAAGTTCCGTCTTCTCCTCACACCTAATTTTTCATACCTGATGTTGATGTACCAATGTCGATAGGGAGATGACCAGCTATGGAGACGTACTGATGTTGATAGGGAGATAGCCGGCTGTGGTGATGTCAATAGATGTTTTGCAGCATCTGGTGGTGGCCGGTGGAGATCTTTGAATTTTTTGTTGAGAAGAATTGATCTGGATCTGAAATTTGAACGACATTATGGGGAGAGAATTTATTGTTACGGCCGAAGCGGTAGGAGGAAAGCCTGTGTTTGTAAACTATGGTGAGACGGCATGCATGTTTTTTTGGCTTCAGAAAAATTGGTTTTGGCTAGTGACCGTAAGCAAACCTCCCTAATGGTCGGTTTGATAAAACTACAAGAAAATAGGCACAAGGACAAAGTTTAAAAAAAATTAGGCAGAAGCATAACAAGCTAATTTTTTGGCTGAAGGACAATGCTAGTTATAACTAGCATTTTGTATGGTAAAAGTGAATATAATTCTAGTTATAACTAGCATTTTATATATTGTAAAAGTTGAATATAATGCTAAATATAAATAGTATTTATCCTTCAGCCTAAAAATAAAACTTCATGCCCTTCAGCCTAATTTTTTTTTATGGATGCTGGATACAAATCATAATAAAATTAAATCAGTTTGAATCTTGAAACAAAATGTAGATCAGTTCCATTTATATTAAAACACTTTGCGAGCAGCGAGAAAGAAAGATAATCATCAACAAAGATCAAAATCATTTAAAAAACTAAGGTTGTACTCATTTAGTCATAACTTTTGATTCTGCCGTTCGATTTTAACGATTCTTTTTTTATTGAAAGATATTTTAATAGAGAATAACTTTTATGTTCATCGCTTTTCAAAATTTTGAGGTTCGCGAAGGGTTAAACGTAAATTTCAATGAATATTCATCGTTGTGCCGAACGTGAATTCATAAAAACTGAGCTGGACTACTCTAGTCATAACTTTTGAATGGTTTGCCTGATTTCGATGAATTTTCCCATTTTGGAAAGCTAAAAGCATAAGATATTACTTTATTTAAGTGAAACACAAAATTCTGTTGTTTTATAGGCTAAAAATGTGTGTTTCCTAAGTGGACCCGCACTTGATTTGCTATTTTAGAATTTGATATCTTTAATTAAAATGATATAATTCAAGTTATACTTGACATTTTTATAATCCGTAAGTTGTGGAAAGCTAGCACACTATATAATAATTCACTCTTTGATGTCACCATCTACTTTTGCGTTTTAGACTTTAAAAAGTTTGTCCCAAGTGGCTTGAGCCAAGACATCAATTTTTATTGTAAATTAAATGAATTCGTCCCTATGCTATCTTTTTCTATACGCAACTAATGTATATATTGAGACAAAAGTAGATATTCAAGATGATACTGGGACTTATTGGCGATGTTGGCTAAATTTTGCTTGCTTAATAATAAGCGAATTTGCATTAAAACTAAAATAAATATGCGCATTCGGATTAGAATACAGAAATGATAAAAATATTGCTATATATTGTGTTTCCAACCCTGTAATCAATGTATATTGTTTATATTATATTTGTGAAATTGCAAACGGCTCTCATACGAAGGAGACTTCGCCAAATTTTTTTTGGAAATTCTGACACTTAGAAAATTTTCAATTTATTTCGCATGCGAAGAAATAAAAGTTAATAAGTAAGCTTATTTAAATTTATACTTACGGCAAGTACATTCTACCTATAACCACCTAAAGAATTGAACGCGTCTCAACTTGATTGTAGAATTCAAAAGAGAATTAACGTTAGTGTGTCTAGTAAAATGTCTCCATATAAGAAATTATGAGGGCACAATTTTTATAAGTGGGAAGGTCTATAACAATTTTGTTTTAAAATGGTAATATTAAACTATTTAATTAAATTAGAAGTGTTTGAATTCGATTTTTTTTTCAAACAATTATTATTGTTGGAATCAAATTATTACTCAATTAGTCTGTTTGATAAAGGATTTTGTTATAATGAAAATTTAATTGGTTAATGAATTCATTTTAACATAATATATTGAAATTCAAATAAAACGTGTTAATAAACATGAAATATTTTGAAAGTATAAATAATTTTGTATAACCGAAATAGATGAAAAGGAGTTCTTTTCGATATTCACTAAAATCAATAAATGGACGAAGATGAATAATTATTTAATTTAAATAAATTTGGGTAAAAGATACGATATATCAATTTAAATTGAAAAAGCATTTATATTTCAATATAGAACTACTTATATGGGAATGAAGGGATTTCAATTTTAAATTTAGAGAAACAGATATCGGAATTGATTTTGATAAGGACTTAGATGAAAATAATAATTGTTATAGATTTAATTCATTTCTTTTTCCTCTGTTTAACATTTTAAGCCTAAATGCACATCTCTTATTCGCAAACCTGTTTTTCCCTTAGCATGTCCGAACCCCTAAAATGACTCACGAAAGAAAAACATTCACAGAAAATAAAAATAAAAATACGCGATCTCGCGATTATGGTCGAAACCGCTGGTCGCGCGCATAGTGGAAGGTTGCGACGGCGACTGAAGTAAGGGATATGGCGTTGTGCTTAGAGCATGGCAATGATGGAGTAGGGCTCACAGTAGATGACATCGACGTGAACGCATGGCTATTGGCAAGCGACGATCATGGCACAGTTGAGGCTGGAGGTCGTATGGTGATCAGCGATGCAGTGGTGTTTGCAGCAACATCAGGTGGTGAGGCTCAGGCGTGAGGTTGGAAAGCTTGGCTGTGACAGCAATTGAAGCCGAAAGTTTTCGACAACACCGTAAGTAGGGAAGTTTCAACTTAATAACACATATGTTGTTCATTTATCCATATTTTAGGAATTTTTTGAAATGTCAGATCATAAAAGCAATCTTCTCATCAGTATCGTCATCGTCTAAATCTTGATCGTCAATTGTAGCATTGGATGCAATTTTTTTTCCGGTTTCCTTGCTTCCCTTCCTACTCTACAATTGTGCTTCATAGGAAACTAAATTACCAATTAACTTTTCCGTTTTCAATGTAGCAATATCGTTGGCTTCCTCTATTGCTAATGTCTTTTAATCCCATTGCAAAGATAGTGAACGAAGAATTTTTCTAACTTGATCTCCTTCGGAAAAATATACCACTGATACTAATAAATGAACTATATCTTGAAATCTAGAACACATATTAGAAACATGTTCATTTTGTTTCATTTTAAAAGATTGAAACTGGTTGGTTCACATAGAAATTTTTATCCTTTCATTTTACTAGTGCCCTCATATATAACTTAGAGTGTTCTTGAGATTTTATATGCAGACTTATTAATAGTGACTCTTGTCTAATGAACCAATGAAATGTTCATGACCTTAGAATTATTATGTGCTTGCGTCTTTTGGTCTACTGTCCATGTTATATTCAGTTTGGAGTTTAGTGTACTCATTCTATGTAATGTTCCAAATATCCAAACCATTAGATTTTAAAAAATATTCAACCTACATGACCCATTAGTTTTAGTTACTACCATTAAACAGTGGGTGTCTAGCTGTTGATTGTCCTTTTACAAAAGCATTAAAAATTGCATTACCAGTGTTACTATCCATTTATATTTTTCAAAATTCAAATTAAGAAATTTTGTAAACCTAGTACTCTGATACCAATTGTGGATTACAGTGTAACAGATTTTAAGCCTACTTTAACGGGAGTGAATAATGTTTTATAACTTTTTTTTTTAAATCTTTTTAGTTTTGTTCCAAGATTAAAATCAAATCATAGATTATTAACATAGATCTATACTAATTAAGCAGTCACAGATGCAATCATAGGTAGAATAAAAGAAATAAAAAAATGTAAATTAAGAGAGATGACACCGGAACTTTTATACTAGTTCGGATTAACCAATCCTACATCTAGTCCCGTACAATACATTACAAGTTTCAAAGCAATAAAAAATTGTAAAGTAAGAGAGATGACACCAAGAACTTTTATATTAGTTTTGATTAACCAATCCTACATTCAGTCTCGTAAATACTCTTCAGGTTTCTTTTCTATCGTCTACTTTAACTAGGTAGTAGACAAACCAGAATACAGCCTCGATTTCAAGGCTACGAGATACACGCTCCTGCCATAGAAGTCCGAGTCAACTCTCTTGATCTACGGGGCAATAAAATCACCCACTTGATTTGAATGGGCAACAAGCACACCCATTTGATTTGAACGGGCAATAAGCACACCCAAATAAATAAGAGTATAGTTGTTGATTTTCAAATACAAACAGTTGTACTTGGGATACAAGATATATCCTATAGACCATCTGATAGCGGTTTGATCTTTGAGTTTATAGAGTGAATGGTTCTAAAATAGTGGATAAGTTATAGGGAATCGGTCTAGTATTGTATGGATTTATTCTATGTAGATTTTAAGGAATGTAGAAAATAGTTTTGAAGAAATATTTCATGAGAATAAAGAGTAAGAGGAAAGTAGGAATTTTTTTTTACACTCCCATTTATATAGTGAATGAACAGAAGCATCCAAGGTGCGCCCAAAAATCACTTATTTTCAAAATTTAAAACACAAACCAACGGTCACTATGTCGACATATTTAGGAGGGGTTTGTCAGCATCCCCTTGTAAATTTTGAAAAATGAATTTTCTTTTAAATTGCTTTCAAACTTCTGTATTTTTGTGAAATAATTTTAGACATGTTTTTTAAATACTTTGAAGACATAATTTTTTATAAAATATTTGGAAAAATGTATTTTGAAATTTTAAATAATTTACTTTAATAAAATGTCAAAGATAATTAATTTGTGTTAAAGATCAGAATAAGCCACCGAAGACTTTAACAATTTATTCTAATGATTCATACTAAAGTCTTGAGCTCTTCGAATCTTTTTCTTTAAACTCATGAACTTTGATCATCTCCAAGTCTTCATACTGATCAGCCTTTAAGTTTAATTATTTTTACCTATGTAATATTCTACAATATATGTTATACAGCTTGGCAAAACATTTGTATCTATATATTTATTGTCATCAAAATCAATACTGGAGGTATTAACACAATTTTCATAACTCGATGCAATCAATAAGTGCTATGTGGCATACTCCCACTCTTTTTTCCATTACTATGATAGCGTATTAATACAAAGATCCATCATATAGTTAACATAGACTATTTATTTCATATACCATAACCAGTTTATAATGGTGAGTTATTTGATCAATTATCTTGAACTTAATGGAAAATTTTCATAGAAAAAAAATTATATAAAAATACATTTCAAAATAGAAATCTTATTCCTTTTCCAACGTTAAGTGTCAATTATTATTTTATAATTTTCGTTTTCGATGTTTCTTTATGAAGTAAATGTGACTAATCACTATCTTTATCCGAACTGTACCGTAAATCATGTGTACTCTTGTACATTTGTTTACCTTTTTAAATAGTAAAACCATTCAAAATAAAAACCTTACTACCATATCATCGTGAGCTATTTACAAAAGTGCACTCAATTGTTATTAATATTTAAGGACATCAAATATATTGCACCTTACACAAACCTATTTATCGTTTTATTTAGGTCTAGTGTTACATTTGACAAAATATGATCTTCATTGCAATCAATCAGATTGAATACTTGAACTTGTGATACAGTTAATTTTCTTACTTTGAATGAACTAATTTCATCGAAGTATCATACATTAAGAATTGTGAGTGTTCATTATACAAAACTTATATGTTATAACATTTGGATAAAATATACATAGTCTTGCATTGCTTTAGAGTTCAAAACTCATGAAATCCAATACAAGGTCTTGGCCAAATTGAAAAGTAAGTGATCAAACCACGAACGTATTTAGTAGTTGTGAAATTAGAAACCTCCATGGGTATTGAAACATTAGCATGCATGAAGTATTTATAACTAAGTATATATTATATTTCTATTTGTCAACTTTCAATTAAGTTTATTTGTATATTTAATTGATATGATTTTATCAATCGTATTAAATAACAATGTAAACTATGATAGCATTAAATGTTCTTACAATATTAGAAAGGTTAAATATTACCGTTTCATTTTTCTAATCAGGCTCCCACTTGATTTTATGCTTATCAAAACCCTAAGGAAAACATAAAAATCATCTAATTTCTCTAATGGACATTAGGATTCTCTTGCCTTAGGATTCCGACCTTGAAAAATATCAACAAATCATAGGCCCGCAAGCGATGGATAATACTTTACTGGTTATATCGATTACAACTCCTAACATGTGTTTTTTCTCCAAATCTCATCGTAACCTTGAGGAATATCAACGAATCAAATGTAATGACCCGCATTTTTGACCCTAAATTTCGACACTAATACATCCATGGGATTCTTGTGCCAAGCATCCAAGCATCGAAAAGATAGATTATTGGGGTAAAATAAAAGGAAAACAAAAAGGAACAAGAAAGATGGAACACAATATCAGAATCTCACAGTGAAATGATAACATACAATATCAAATGATAGGACAATACTGTCACTCTAAGATATACAACATTTCAGAGTTACAATCTAGATACTATCATCATCATGGAACATTTGCAACAACTTGTCCTTATAAAAGTTGATATATACACAATAGTAATGCAGTGGTAATAAGAATATTATGGTGGGCGAAAGAATGAGCTCGTCTCCTCAAGCTCTAAAGAATATCAATGGAAACCTACCTTTATCAAATTACTCAAAAGAGCACTCATGGAAATAAGGGAAGTACAAAACTATGAGTTAGACGTAAGTCTAGTGTGAAAAACTAAAGAAATATGTAATCAGTATATAATAGTAATTTTGATACCATACGAATCACTGTAATAGTTATCCCCTCAAAAGAATCAAACTCAACTAATAGGTATATAAGGTGATATATAGATAATGTTTAGGGTGTAGAATATAAATCCGAAAATAGCCATGTCGCATATCCCACAACAATAATATGCATACAATCAATATAGCTAAGGCGCATTCGTATACGTGTAAGGATTTACGTGGAGCCCCCTTAGTGCATCGAGGCGGATCTCTTTCACAAGGATCAAAGGTATCCTTTCGAGCATCGTATATTTCTATATAAAATATACCGTAAGGTAAGCCATAGCTAGTGAACGTCTAAAGATGTGATACCGAATATCAGCAACTTCCGCACGCAACATCAATAAGCATCTTTATATATGGGTTGATAATCCATATTGCTTTTGCTAAACCCTTCACGGCTATGCACTCTACTCTGGTTTAGTCATTTCCTGATGGTAAGTCACGTTTAGCATCTCTCACACGAGTCTTCATCACTTAAACAAAACATGAATACCCAAATGAATTCTGTCATCTCGAACAGATTGCGAATCTCTATATGGATTCGAGCATCTCAAACAGATCTCGAATCTCTATATAGATTCCAGCATAAGTCCTCCGACAAATGTTGATACTGTCCACTCTCTTCAGATCACCCTCAAAACAAATAGTCCTATACGATAACATCGTTTGAAATGTTAACACCGACCACTACATTAGACGTAACCTTAGGATAGACATTGCAACTCTATAGAATTTCGTTTCACACAGTCCCCAGAACATAGATTGCACATTTGGTTTTTAAATGGTTACAGTTTCGAGTCATCTCATATAAGTACACTCCCTAGCTTACCAGATGCTCCAAAACCAACCGATAGATTTTCAGTTAACTCAACCCTGGTTCTTTCAGAAATAAACATACAATACATAAGGGTGGAAATCATCTCCTATCCAGACGGATTTCCTTATCATTTGTCTTAGAAGAGAAAGACATATTTATATGAACAATACATTATCTCTAAAAAGGACTGTATCCTATAACCCTCATGTTTCTTCTAAATATTCCTTAAGTTATTTTGGTAAATTCAATAATAATGAGAATGATCGCATATAGAAACCAAGTCTCGCATACTTATCACATTTTCGACCATTTCGTCTTATACTACCCCTTGGTCAAGAGTGAAGCCATGTAGGTTAGAACATTGGTTGCATCAAAGCCCAACCTAGACATTTCATTCTCAACTTTCAAAGATAAACCAATCTACTCTATCTGTTTTTAGTGCTAAGTACACAACTAAATACTTTCCATAAATGAGTAAACACACCAAGCAACATTAAGTCACACAAAGCACGATTAACCGCACAAATCAATTTTTAAGTCACTAGATCATGGTTATGTCACATAAGAGACTTCTAATCCTTTTTTAATTTATTTAATATTCTTATTAATAAAAATTCTTTTATTAGTAAGACCCATTTTTTCTAATAAAACTTCATTTATCATTTACTACTATTCATTTGTATTCTTTAAATACTTCAAAAATATTCATGTACTTACCTCAAATAGTATAAGTATATTCACAAATCTTTACCGAGATTTCTTATTTTAAACCTTTACTTTCTTATCTTTATCGAAAAGATTCCATACTTGTTATTAATTTCAAAATATACATTTGAAAGGTCAAATTACATTCACACATCCATTTCAAAGGGTTTAAGACAAATGTAAATCAAACACTATCATAATAACTCAATATCACTTTTCTTATAATTATCTTTAAAACATTCTTTTTAAAGATCTAATTCCATTTACAAGTATAATAAAAAGGGTTAAAAACAAATGTAGCTCAAGCATAATCACAATAAACCAAAAACCATTTTATACTTAGCATCATCTTTAAAACATTCTTTTTAAATATCAAATATCTTATCAACAAGGCAATATACTTTATATAACTTCATAAAACCATTTACATAAATGTTATAATTCAAAAATTCCTTTGTTCTTTTACCAAAAACTTGCCTCGCTTTTCTAAACTTATATATGTAAATACTTTAAAAATATATACGAATATGGTTTAAATATCTATGTATATAATATTACTTGTAAGAAACTAATTTATAAATTTGACTAAAAACAATTTAAAGCATGTTTTATATTTTAAAACCCTTTTAATTCAAAAATACATAAATAATTACTATAAATATATTCAAATTTAAAACAATATCGAAATACTAAAAAATATGGTAGAAAAGATCCCTAAAAAGGCTTAGGAAAATTGCTTAATCTAAATATCATTTTTAGACAATTACAACCTCAAGCAACCTACTACGGCATTTATAAACGCTGTTAAAATTCATGGACAAGAATAGCATAAAAAAGCACGCACTTTGCAACCGGTTCTAACAGGTTAAACAAATGTTTAAGACTTTAAATTTTTATTTTTAGCACTACCATTAGGGTACTTAAAACCCATGAAAGAAAACCTCAAAGGATAATTTCCAAAGTCATATTAAATTTTTTCGTAAATAAGGCGTTTAAGAAAGTGTTCGTTTAGCGACCTTTTTACTTCAAAGTTTAGCCACTTTGTTTGATAAGTTCTAAAATATTATAAATGTAATGCCCCACTCCGAGACCCACTCTAGTAAAGAGTATTACGGAGTAATACCGTCTACTAGAATGGAGAATAGAGTATAATGGAAGCGACCATGTGTAATCAAGCTATAACTAACTACTGAATACGTCGAATAGGTGGTATTCTTTTCTTAAGTGGTTCGACATATCCAATAGATATTTATAACGAGATTACAATGGCTAAGGAAAATAGGTTCAGAACAAACATAATACTAAATGATAACATCATCATCACAGAACAGTCACATAACAGTCACAGAACATAGGTACAATATATCGTCAATACAGATCCAAGTATCAAAAGGTGGGTACAAAGCCACCGCTCACACATATGAGTCAAAAATATGTACATAAGAGTCTGAAATAAAAGAGTAGCGGAATAGTGGACAAATAAAAGCACTATCTATCAGCATAGCAGATAATGTCCAAGCGGAAGCACATAAGCTAAGTCCAGAGACCTAACCTGAAA
This sequence comes from Allium cepa, assembly GCA_030765085.1. Lineage (NCBI taxonomy): Eukaryota > Viridiplantae > Streptophyta > Magnoliopsida > Asparagales > Amaryllidaceae > Allium > Allium cepa. Next base: position 275,577,939 of record CM060946.1, read on the forward strand.
CAACTCGGTCTGACCCGAGCGAAAACACTCGGGTCAGGCTAGCTAAACAATCAGTAATAACTGAGATATATATAATAATGCAGTACATAAATAAAACAGTACTTCTCCAAAGAGAAGAGTAATATGGACTACATGAATATAATGACGATCCCTAATCATCAATCACACAGTAAAAATTTCCAAAGAGAAAATCAACACCAAAGTGTAGAATAAATAAAATCGCCTCATATCATCGGCGTAGCCAAAACTATAAAAAGTTGCCCATAGGCAATAATCCCAAAAGTGACCAGAGTCTGTAATCAATGCCCAAGCAAAGATCGATGCTCCAAAGAGCAATAGGGATATACTGAAAAGTCAATGAAATCGAATACAGAAATGCAATGTCCAGAGACACTGTGAATCCATAGGGTAATTGCACTTACATCGTATGGTTCCATAGAACCAACATCGAATGGCGATACTCGAATGGATATAAAAATCATCAGATAATACAAATATTGCACGTGCACCGACCAGAGTCGTTGTTGCCAAGTACTGTAGAGTTGTGATCGATCACTCGCACAGATGCGGAACGCGCGAAACGGCGAGATCCTTACCAGAAGGATAAAGGCCCAGAGGCGCACGCTGAAAAATAAACTGCTCCATAGAGCAGGTGTCCAGAGACGGTTGCCCAGAGGCGTGGTGACCCAGAGGTCCAGTACTGGCCGCCCAGAGGCTAATGTGCCACTAACTTCTTGGAGAGGAACCCGTAAAGTGTTAACAATGAGTCCCATACCCCACGTTCGCACTAAACGGTTTCCTAACCAATAGAAAGCTCACACTCCAAATAATAACAAGTCCACCTCATATCATCGGTAGACTAGACCCAAAGGTCAAAACGATCAATCGAATAGGTCGGGGATTAACCGGAAAGAAAATACACACGGTTTCCATAGGCCGGATATTTCCTAACCGTTTAAGCACCTTTCCACTTCGCTCGACGTGCTAAAAGTGAGTGTGAGATTTTTATTATAGAAAATAATGGTGTAAACGGATTTTAATTGATTTTGAAATCACTTTAAAACGGTCTTTTGAAAAGTCTCCTATTATGGAGTAATTAATTTAATAATTAAAAATAATATTATATAATAATTTTCAAAAGTCATTTTGGAGTGAAAAATCCTTTTAAATCCTTTTTATGAAGCCCGTGTACGAAATCCAGGGACAATTCTCAAAGAAATCGACGAAAACCAGAAAATCATCAAAAATATTCTAAGTGTTTGAAACCATTCAAAAACTGCTGCGACCCCAAGTTCGGCAATTTATTTGGACCAGCAAACTGTGTCCAAATGGCATGAAAACTGTTAGTTAAGTAGTCCGACATCCCTACTTTAATATGCAAAAAGAATTTCTGGATTACGAGTTGAGACGAAGTGGCAGCGACGTCTCAAAGTTGAACCCAGAAAAAGATTCACACTGTTTTCCAACAGCGACCAGAGTCTAACTTTGGCACGAAAATCGAAGTACCAAACGAACTCCTATGTTGCCCAAATTTTTCAGAGATGGAGTTCGGAACTCCACCTTTCCAAGGAGACCAAAAACGTCAAATTCCGGCTTCCGATGCGAACGTGGCGGCATCGCGAAGTGGCACTCAAAAGATGGAAACAGAGGTAATGTTATTTTTTTTTTTTTTTTGGTGGGCCCCCAGCCCGCTTGGGCTGGGGGTACTTGGGCCCTCCCCCAGCCCGCTGCGGGCTGGGGGACCGTGGCCCGCCCCAGCCCGCTGCGGGCTGGGGGTGCCTGGCCCGCCCCAGCCCGTTGCGGGCTGGGGGTAAAGGGGCCGCCCATCCCGCTGCGGGCTGGGGACCTGGGCCGCCCCAGCCCGCTGCGGGGTGGGGGTAAAGGGGCCGCCCAGCCCGCTGCGGGCTGGGGACCTGGGCCGCCCCAGCCTGCTGCGGGCTGGGGACCTGGCCCGCCCCCAGCCCGGGTGGGCTGGGGGCCTGTGCGCGCCCGGGCTGCGCCCGTGCTGGGGCCTGGGTGCAACCCAGGCCTGTCCTGGTGCACCCAGAGCCCATTTTTCAGGCTGATTTCAGCCTGCATATTTCCAGCAAGCTGTTTTTTTTGCATTTTTTGATGATTTAGGGGTGTTTTTCTCAATTTTTGGCATCAAAAATCACTAATAACCATCACTAATCACCATATAATGATTATAACACTAAATTAAAGGAAACCAAGGTCAAAGCTTAGCTTTACAACTAGCAATAATTACTAATCAATAGTAATTACCTCAATTAAGCAAAGGATCAAATGGTTTTAGTGCACAATATCAAGCAAGCCAAACTCCTCAACCCAAAAGCAAAGATCAAGAGGCTTCAAGGACCCAAAATCAACAAAGAAAACAAAATAATGATTACTACAAGATGATAGAGATAAATGAGGATTAAGAAAGAGGATTAGAGAATAGGAGAGATTGCATTACCTTTCTTCTTCTCTTTTCTTTTCCTTCTAGGATTAAACTAATTTATGAAGAGAAGGAGATGGAGCTTCTAAATGGAGGCCATTAATTATGTTTAGATCTAGGTTTAGGAATTTATGAAGAGGAGGGTTATGGTTTATGGGAGGGGTTTGAGATATTAAATAGGAGTGGGTTGGTTAATGGGTCATGGTAAGAGGTTTTAAAACCCATTAGGACTTAGTTTATTTTTCCTAAGGTTATCATGTGAACAAAATCCTAAGAAGCATCCTAGTTTTAATTAAAACCATATAATTGCTCATTTGGCCCATTAACCTATAATCACATAAAAAAAATTCCCCATTTCAACCCAAAATTATTTTAATTTGCGAACCAATTGCAAATTTAAATTCCCAAAAATTTGTTTAGCCCCCTTTTTAACTTAAAATCATAATTTTTAACTTATCATTCGGTAATTGCAATCTCAGAGTTGTTACAGACTCCCCCCCTTAAGAAAATTGCATCCCCGCAATTCCTTAAATATAGAAGTCGTCTATAACATCTAATCCACAAAAGGAATACAGAAGATAAAATATAGATCCTCACCCGTGCCGGAAGATGAAAGAAAACCAGGATAAGTACGCTCGATAAATTCTCTGGTCTCCCAAGTGCAGTCCTTAGGATTAGACGACCATTGAATCTTCACAAGCGGAACCTCTTTGTTTCGAAGACATCTGACCTCCGAATCAAGCACACGAAGAGGTTGCTGTTCTAGAGATAGATCGGGTGAGATCTCCAAATCAGGTACGATATGAGGCTCGATAATAGAATCAGGTTTGCAGACACACTTGCGAAGCTGGGAAACATGGAACACGTTATGTATTCCAGAGAAGTGAGCAGGTAGAGCCACACGATAAGCAACGGGACCGATGCGTTCCGTAATAGGAAATGGTCCAATATAGCGAGGAGCCAATTTCCCTGTGGAGCTGAAACGCACAACCCCCTTCATGGGAGAAACCCGAATAAAGACAGAATCGCCAATGGAGAACTCAAGTGGCTTCCTACGGTTGTCCGCGTAGGATTTCTGGCGGTCCTGTGCCTCTTTCATTCTCTGACGGAGAAGAATAATCTTTTCAGAAGATTCCCGAACTGAATCTGGACCAAGAATAAGCTTCTCGCCAGATTCTAACCAACAAGCAGGAGAGCGACATGGCCTTCCGTCTAGAGCCTCGAAAGGTGCCATGCCAATACTAGACTGATAGCTGTTGTTGTAGGAGAACTCTACAAGCGGTAAGTGATCCTCCCAACTACCTCCGAAATCCATAATACAACAGCGCAAAAGATCCTCCAAAACACGATTCACCCTCTCCGTCTGACCGTCGGTCTGAGGATGATAAGCAGTCGAGAGATTCAGCTTTGTGCCCAAAACTGACTGTAGGCACTTCCAGAAGTGACTAGTAAAGATAGTGTCTCGATCACAGACGATAGAGCTAGGAATGCCATGAAGTCGAACGACTTCCTTCACATATAGCTTGGCAAACTGAGGAGCACTCCGAGTGGACCTAATCGGAATGAAATGAGCCGATTTGGTCAAGCGATCAACAATAACCCAGATAGAAGTATGACCTGATCTCGATCGAGGCAGACCGTCAATAAAATCCATGGATATCTGATCCCATTTCCATAATGGAATCTCTAGCGGCTGAAGAAGACCAGATGGACGCTGATGCTCGGCTTTGATCTGTTGACAAGTCATGCAACGGCTTACATAACTTGCAACATCTCTCTTCAAACCCTCCCAATAATATAGCCGGCACATATCGGCATACATCTTACTCGAACCGGGATGAATAGTGTACTTAGAGCGATGACACTCGTCTAGAATGTCACGCCTAAGTGATAAATCAGATGGTACAACAATACGGTTCTTCCTACGAAGACACCGATGATAATCAAGAGAATAATCCAGCAATGTCTCATCACTGGATCCCGACTCGAGAAGGTGAATAAGATGCAATAAGTCTGGATTCTGCCGCTGAGCATGGGCAATGCGATCCAATAAGACAGGACGAGCTTCCAAGCTGAATAATAAGACCAGAGAATCAGAAGGTGGAGCTCGATCTCTAATATCACATAAAGATAGAGTCTCAAGAACATCCCACTCGACAATCATCATAGAAACTACCGCCGAGTGCTTGCGACTGAGCGCATCTGCAACACGATTGCCCTTGCCAGGGTATACAGAATATCTAAATCATATGAGGCGAGAAACTCAAGCCATCGCTGCTGCCTCATATTGAGATCCCTCTGACTGAATAGATACTTCAGAGACTTATGATCGGTGTAAAGAGTGAAGCGTTCGCCTAATAGAAAGTGACGCCACGTCTTCAAGGCAAAGACGATAGCTGCCAACTCAAGATCATGAGTCGGATAGCGAACCTCATTCGGACGCAGTTGCCTGGAAGCATAAGCAACTACCCGATCCTTCTGCATAAGCACAGCACCGAGCCCGCTACCACAAGCATCGGTGTAAACAACCAGATCCTGATTACTTTCAGGAACTACAAGAATAGGAGCATAAGTGAGAAGTTCCTTCAGTCGCTGAAAGGAAGCTTCACACTTATCAGACCAAATAAAGCGAACACCCTTACGAGTCAGCGTCGTAAGGGGAAGTGCAACTCGAGAGAAATCCTTGACAAACCGACGGTAATAACCTGCCAGACCAAGGAAGCTGCGAATATCATGAACGTTCTCGGGCTGCTTCCAATTCTGGATAGCTTCGATCTTGGAAGGATCAATAGAAACACCCTCAGATGATACAATATGGCCCAAGAACTTGACCTTGCTCTTCCAAAAATGGCACTTGGAGAGCTTGGCCTTAAGATGATGCTGACGAAGAGTATCCAAGACGATCCGCAAATGAAGAGCATGCTCTGCCTCGGATCTAGAATAAATAAGAATATCGTCGATGAAAACCAGAACGAATCTATCGATGTATTCCCGGAATACTCGATTCATAAGATCGACGAAGAAAGCTGGTGCGTTCGTCAAGCCGAATGGCATGACCAACCACTCAAAAGAACCATAGCGAGTGCGGAAAGCAGTAAGAGGAATGCTATCTTCCGCAACTCGGAGCTGATGAAATCCGGTGGCAAGGTCGAGCTGTGAAAAGACCTTCGCACCGCTCAACTGATCAAACATATCGTCTATCCGTGGCAATGGATAACGATTTCTGATGGTCAACTCATTAAGCTTGCGATAGTCAATGCAAAGCCTAAGAGAGCCATCGGGCTTCTTAACGAAGACCACAGCAGCACCCCATGGCGAAGAACTGGACCGAATGAGCTGCTTCGCCTCGAGATCCACTAACTGCTTCCTGAGTTCCTCATTCTCTTTAGTAGACATCCTCGTGGGAGGACGCCCAACTGGGTGGGAGCCTGGAATGAGATCGATGCGGAACTCAATGGCCCGCTTTGGCGGCAGGCCAGATACTGGCTCGAATACGTCGGGGAAATCCCGAACAACAGGAATACGAGATAAGTCCAAATCTTCATCTCATGAATCAAGAGAAAATAGAGTAACATCAGAAAGCCCAACATCCTGAAGAACAATAGCTAACGGAGAGGACGAACCAGGGTGATGAATGAATAATATCCGCTCCGAACAAATAATTTTGGCGTCATGCTGAACGAGCCAATCCATGCCAAGAATCATATCAAATCCCAAATACTCCATAACGTGCAGATTCGCACGGAAAGAAAATCCACAAAGATCGATATCTATATTCTCACAAAGCAAGCTAAGGGTCTTGGGTCCGCCAATGGGATTCACAATCCTTAGTGAAGAAACCAGACAAGTAACATCCAACGATAAAGCATCTACTAGCTCCTTTGATACGAATGAGTGAGAGGCACCCGTATCAAAGAGAACTCTACAAGATCTACCACGAAATAAAATAGAACCTTCGAGAACGGAAGAATGCGTACCTCGAGGCTGAGCTGAAGATGCAGGAGCCTTGGCAGCATTAAGCTTGCCAGGCTTGGCACTAGCTGGAGCAATAGGACAAGTGGAGATCCTGTGTCCCTCCTTCTTGCAAAAGGTACAATAGAGAGGTTTGGGCCACTCTCGAATAAAGTGATCTGGAGAACCGCAGTTGAAGCATTTCTTCGGAGGACGGGTTCCACTAGGCTGTGACTGAATCTGAGGCTGAGTCTGAGGCTGAGCCTGGACAGCAGAACTGCCAGTCTTCTTCTTCTTGTTCCAAGGCTTGTTCTTCTGAAATGGACCCCGCTTCTGCTTGGGGTTTTTGGAACCCCCACCCTCATCATCACTATGCTCCATCTCGACTGACTCAAGATGTAGGGCTGCATCGACCAGCTTCTCGAATGAGAGCTCAAGCTGTAGCATAAGATGCCTCTTCAGATATTTCTTCAAGCCCTCAACAAATTTGAGGTTCCTCTTATAAGGAGTAGCAATAAACTCAAGTACGTACTTGGACAGGGCCTCGTAGGAAGAGACATAGTCGGATACGGAGGACTTCCCCTGCTTGAGATCAAGAAAGCGGCGAGCAAGGGAGTTCTCCTCAGACTCTGGGATGAATTTGAGCTCAAATCTCTGACGAAACTGAGCCCAAGTAAGTGTGGTCTCATCGACCTCGGCAATAAGGAGTTCGTACCAATCCAGGGCACGACTCCGAAGCTGACTAGAAGCAATAAGAACACGATCATGATCCGAGATATCCATACGAGTAAAAATGCGCTCGCATATCCGAATCCAAGCCTGGACCTCTAAGACATTCTTGGAGCCACTGAACGGCTTCCCTCCGAGATGGGTAAAATCACTGCAGAGACGCGCAAAAACAGACATGCGCGAAGCATCAGCAACTGGGGCTGGAGACTGAGAATGAGACTGAGAATTCCGAACCAGCTCCATGATCTGGTCGGTAGTCATGAACACGCCCTCTGGATGAGTGTTGCTGGATGCCCAGCAGCACTAGTCTGACGTGTGGTTCTCCCTCTTCCCCTTCCAGACATACTGAAAGTCAAACGGAAATTAGAGTTAGACAAGATTCAATGATAGATACTTAATTAAAGAATACTACGGAATATAATAAATTCCTACACATACTCCTAACTTATCTATCAATAAGCATAAGGAAGGGATTTGATTTAATTCGGATCCAATTAAAATGTATTGTACTAAGTGTAACCGTTCTGTGTTTGTTATGCTTAATTCTGAACCTTAGCTCTGATACCAAGATGTAACGCCCCACTCCGAGACCCACTCTAGTAAAGAGTATTACGGAGTATTACCGTCTACTAGAACGGAGAATAGAGTATAATGGAAGCGACCATGTGTAATCAAGCTATAACTAACTACTGAATACGTCGAATAGGTGGTATTCTTTTCTTAAGTGGTTCGACATATCCAATAGATATTTATAACGAGATTACAATGGCTAAGGAAAATAGGTTCAGAACAAACATAATACTAAATGATAACATCATCATCACAGAACAGTCACATAACAGTCACAGAACATAGGTACAATATATCGTCAATACAGATCCAAGTATCAAAAGGTGGGTACAAAGCCACCGCTCACACATGTGAGTCAAAAATATGTACATAAGAGTCTGAAATAAAAGAGTAGCGGAATAGTGGACAAATAAAAGCACTATCTATCAGCATAGCAGATAATGTCCAAGCGGAAGCACATAAGCTAAGTCCAGAGACCTAACCTGAAACAACTCGGTCTGACCCGAGCGAAAACACTCAGGTCAGGCTAGCTAAACAATCAGTAATAACTGAGATATATATAATAATGCAGTACATAAATAAAACAGTACTTCTCCAAAGAGAAGAGTAATATGGACTACATGAATATAATGACGATCCCTAATCATCAATCAACAGTAAAAATCTCCAAAGAGAAAATCAACACCAAAGTGTAGAATAAATAAAATCGCCTCATATCATCGGCGTAGCCAAAACTATAAAAAGTTGCCCATAGGCAATAATCTCAAAAGTGACCAGAGTCTGTAATCAATGCCCAAGCAAAGTTCGATGCTCCAAAGAGCAATAGGGATATACTGAAAAGTCAATGAAATCGAATACAGAAATGCAGTGTCCAGAGACACTGTGAATCCATAGGGTAATCGCACTTACATCGTATGGTACCATAGAACCAACATCGAATGGCGATACTCGAATGGATATAAAAATCATCAGATAATACAAATATTGCACGTGCACCAACCAGAGTCGTTGTTGCCAAGTACTGTAGAGTTGTGATCGATCACTCGCACAGATGCGGAACGCGCGAAACGGCGAGATCCTTACCAGAAGGATAAAGGCCCAGAGGCGCACGCCGAAAAATAAACTGCTCCATAGAGCAGGTGTCCAGAGACGGTTGCCCAGAGGCGTGGTGACCCAGAGGTCCAGTACTGGCCGCCCAGAGGCTAATGTGCCACTAACTTCTTGGAGAGGAACCCGTAAAGTGTTAACAATGAGTCCCATACCCCACGTTCGCACTAAACGGTTTCCTAACCAATAGAAAGCTCACACTCCAAACAATAAAAAGTCCACCTCATATCATCGTAGACTAGACCCAAAGGTCAAAACGATCAATCGAATAGGTCGGGGATTAACCGGAAAGAAAATACACACGGTTTCCATAGGCCGGATATTTCCTAACCGTTTAAGCACCTTTACACTTCGCTCGACGTGCTAAAAGTGAGTGTGAGATTTTTATTATAGAAAATAATGGTGTAAACGGATTTTAATTGATTTTGAAATCACTTTAAAACGGTCTTTTGAAAAGTCTCCTATTATGGAGTAATTAATTTAATAATTAAAAATAATATTATATAATAATTTTCAAAAGTCATTTTGGAGTGAAAAATCCTTTTAAATCCTTTTTATGAAGCCCGTGTACGAAATCCAGGGACAATTCTCAAAGAAATCGACGAAAACCAGAAAATCATCAAAAATATTCTAAGTGTTTGAAACCATTCAAAAACTGCTGCGAACCCAAGTTCGGCAATTTATTTGGACCAGCAAACTGTGTCCAAATGGCATGAAAACTGTTAGGTAAGTAGTCCGACATCCCTACTTTAAGATGCAAAAAGAATTTCTGGATTCCGAGTTGAGACGAAGTGGCAGCGACGTCTCAAAGTTGAACCCAGAAAAAGATTCACACTGTTTTCCAACAGCGACCAGAGTCTAACATTGGCACGAAAATTGAAGTACCAAACGAACTCCTATGTTGCCCAAATTTTTCAAAGATGGAGTTCGGAACTCCACCTTTCCAACGAGACCAAAAACGTCAAATTCCAACTTCCGATGCGAACGTGGCACTCAAAAGCTGGAAACAGAGGTAATGTTTTTTTTTTTTTTTTTTTTTTTTTTTGGTGGGCCCCCAGCCCGTTTGGGCTGGGGGTACTTGGGCCCTCCCCCAGCCCGCTGCGGGCTGGGGGACCGTGGCCCGCCCCAGCCCGCTGCGGGCCGGGGGTGCCTGGCCCGCCCCAGCCCGCTACGGGTTGGGGGTAAAGGGGCCGCCCAGCCCGCTGCGGGCTGGGGACCTGGGTCGCCCCAGCCCGCTGCGGGCTGGGGAGCTGGGTCGCCCCAGCCCGCTGCGGGCTGGGGGTAAAGGGGCCGCCCAGCCCGCTGCGGGCTGGGGACCTGGGCCGCTCCAGCCTGCTACGGGCTGGGGACCTGGCCCGCCCCCAGCCCGGGTGGGCTGGGGGCCTGTGCGCGCCCGGGCTGGGGCCTGGGTGCAACCCAGGCCTGTCCTGGTGCACCCAGAGCCCATTTTTCAGGCTGATTTCAGCCTGCATATTTCCAGCAAGCTGTTTTTTGCATTTTTTGATGATTTAGGGGTGTTTTTCTCAATTTTTGGCATCAAAAATCACTAATAACCATCACTAATCACCATATAATGATTATAATACTAAATTAAAGGAAACCAAGGTCAAAGCTTAGCTTTACAACTACCAATAATTACTAATCAATAGTAATTACCTCAATTAAGCAAAGGATCAAATAGTTTTAGTGCACAATATCAAGCAAGCCAAACTCCTCAACCCCAAAGCAAAGATCAAGAGGCTTCAAGGACCCAAAATCAACAAAGAAAACAAAATAATGATTACTACAAGATGATAGAGATAAATGGGGATTAAGAAAGAGGATTAGAGAATAGGAGAGATTGCATTACCTTTCTTCTTCTCTTTTCTTTTCCTTCTAGGATTAAACTAATTTATGAAGAGAAGGAGATGGAGCTTCTAAATGGAGGCCATTAATTATGTTTAGATCTAGGTTTAGGAATTTATGAAGAGGAGGGTTAGGGTTTATGGGAGGGGTTTGAGATATTAAATAGGAGTGGGTTGGTTAATGGGTCATGGTAAGAGGTTTTAAAACCCATTAGGACTTAGTTTATTTTTCCTAAGGTTATCATGTGAACAAAATCCTAAGAAGCATCCTAGTTTTAATTAAAACCATATAATTGCTCATTTGGCCCATTAACCTATAATCACATAAAAAAAATTCCCCATTTCAACCCAAAAATATTTTAATTTGCGAACCAATTGCAAATTTAAATTCCCAAAAATTTGTTTAGCCCCCTTTTTAACTTAAAATCATAATTTTTAACTTATCATTCGGTAATTGCAATCTCAGGGTTGTTACAGACTCCCCCCCTTAAGAAAATTGCGTCCCCGCAATTCCTTAAATATAGAAGTCGTCTATAACATCTAATCCACAAAAGGAATACAGAAGATAAAATATAGATGCTCACCCGTGCCGGAAGATGAAAGAAAACCAGGATAAGTACGCTCGATAAATTCTCTGGTCTCCCAAGTGCAGTCCTTAGGATTAGACGACCATTGAATCTTCACAAGCGAAACCTCTTTGTTTCGAAGACGTCTGACCTCCGAATCAAGCACACGAAGAGGTTGCTATTCTAGAGATAGATCGGGTGAGATCTCCAAATCAGGTACGATATGAGGCTCGATAATAGAATCAGGTTTGCGGACACACTTGCGAAGCTGGGAACCATGGAACACGTTGTGTATTCCAGAGAAGTGAGCAGGTAGAGCCACACGATAAGCAACGGGGCCGATGCGTTCCGTAATAGGAAATGGTCCAATATAGCGAGGAGCCAATTTCCCTGTGGAGCTGAAACGCACAACCCCCTTCATGGGAGAAACCCGAATAAAGACAGAATCGCCAATGGAGAACTCAAGTGGCTTCCTACGGTTGTCCGCGTAGGATTTCTGGCGGTCCTGTGCCTCTTTCATTCTCTGACGGATAAGAACAATTTTTTAGAAGATTCCCGAACTGAATCTGGACCAAGAATAAGCTTCTCGCCAGATTCTAACCAACAAGCAGGAGAGCGACATGGCCTTCCGTATAGAGCCTCGAAAGGTGTCATGCCAATACTAGACTGATAGCTGTTGTTGTAGGAGAACTCTACAAGCGGTAAGTGATCCTCCCAACTACCTCCGAAATCCAGAATACAACAGCGCAAAAGATCCTCCAAAACACGATTCACCCTCTCCGTCTGATCGTCGGTCTGAGGATGATAAGCAGTCGAGAGATTCAGCTTTGTGCCCAAAACTGACTGTAGGCACTTCCAGAAGTGACTAGTAAAGATAGTGTCTCGATCACAGACGATAGAGCTAGGAATGCCATGAAGTCGAACGACTTCCTTCACATATAGCTTGGCAAGCTGAGGAGCAGTCCGAGTGGACCTAATCGGAATGAAATGAGCCGATTTGGTCAAGCGATCAACAATAACCCAGATAGAAGTATGACCTGATCTCGATCGAGGCAGACCGTCAATAAAATCCATGGATATCTGATCCCATTTCCATAATGGAATCTCTAGCGGCTGAAGAAGACCAGATGGACGCTGATGCTCGGCTTTGATCTGTTGACAAGTCATGCAACGGCTTACATAACTTGCAACATCTCTCTTCAAACCCTCCCAATAATATAGCCGGCACATATCGGCATACATCTTACTCGAACCGGGATGAATAGTGTACTTAGAACGATGACACTCGTCTAGAATGTCACGCCTAAGTGATAAATCAGATGGTACAACAATACGGTTCTTCCTACGAAGACACCGATGATAATCAAGAGAATAATCCAGCAATGTCTCATCACTGGATCCCGACTCGAGAAGGTGAATAAGATGCAATAAGTCTGGATTCTGCCGCTGAGCATGGGCAATGCAATCCAATAAGACATGACGAGCTTCCAAGCTGAATAATAAGACCGGAGAATCAGAAGGTGGAGCTCGATCTCTAATATCACATAAAGATAGAGCCTCAAGAACATCCCACTCGGCAATCATCATAGAAACTATCGCCGAGTGCTTGCGACTGAGCGCATCTGCAACACGATTACCCTTGCCAGAGGTATACAGAATATCTAAATCATATGACGCGAGAAACTCAAGCCATCGCTACTGCCTCATATTGAGATCCCTCTGACTGAATAGATACTTCAGAGACTTATGATTGGTGTAAAGAGTGAAGCGTTCGCCTAATAGAAAGTGACGCCACGTCTTCAAGGCAAAGACGATAGCTGCCAACTCAAGATCATGAGTCGGATAGCGAACCTCATTTGGACGCAGTTGCCTGGAAGCATAAATAACTACCCGATCCTTCTGCATAAGCACAGCACCGAGCCCGCGACCACAAGCATCGGTGTAAACAACCAGATCCTGATTACTTTCAGGAACCACAAGAATAGGAGCATGAGTGAGAAGTTCCTTCAGTCGCTGAAAGGAAGCTTCACACTTATCAGACCAAATAAAGCGAACACCCTTACGAATCAGCGTCGTAAGGGGAAGTGCAACTCGAGAGAAATCCTTGACAAACCGACGGTAATAACCTGCCAGACCAAGGAAGCTGCGAATATCATGAACGTTCTCGGGCTGCTTCCAATTCTGGATAGCTTCGATCTTGGCAGGATCAACAGAAACACTCTCAGATGATACAATATGGCCTAAGAACTTGACCTTGCTCTTCCAAAAATGGCACTTGGAGAGCTTGGCCTTAAGCTGATGCTGACGAAGAGTATCCAAGACGATCCGCAAATGAAGAGCATGCTCTGCCTCGGATCTAGAATAAATAAGAATATCGTCGATGAAAACCAGAACGAATCTATCGATGTATTCCCGGAATACTCGATTCATAAGATCGATGAAGAAAGCTGGTGCGTTCGTCAAGCCGAATGGCATGACCAACCACTCAAAAGAACCATAGCGAGTGCGGAAAGCGGTAAGAGGAATGCTATCTTCCGCAACTCGGAGCTGATGAAATCCGGTGGCAAGGTCGAGCTGTGAAAAGACCTTCGCACCGCTCAACTGATCAAACATATCGTCTATCCGTGGCAATGGATAAGGATTTCTGATGGTCAACTCATTAAGCTTGCGATAGTCAATGCAAAGCCTAAGAGAGCCATCGGGCTTCTTAACGAAGACCACAGCAGCACCCCATGGCGAAGAACTGGACCGATTGAGCTGCTTCGCCTCAAGCTCCACTAACTGCTTCCTGAGTTCCTCATTCTCTTTAGTAGACATCCTCGTGGGAGGACGCCCAACTGGGTGGGAGCCTGGATTGAGATCAATGCGGAACTCAATGGCCCGCTTTGGCGGCAGGCCAGATACTAGCTCGAATACGTCGGGGAAATCCCGAACAACAGGAATACGAGATAAGTCCAAATCTTCATCTCGTGAATCAAGAGAAAATAGAGTAACATCAGAAAGCCCAACATCCTGAAGAACAATAGCTAACGGAGAGGACGAATCAGGGTGATGAATGAATAATATCCGCTCCGAACAAATAATTTTGGCGTCATGCTGAACGAGCCAATCCATGCCAAGAATCATATCAAATCCCAAATACTCCATAACGTGCAGATTCGCACGGAAAGAAAATCCACAAAGAACGATATCTATATTCTCACAAAGCAAGCTAAGGGTCGTGGATCCGCCAATGGGATTCACAATCCTTAGTGAAGAAACCAGACAAGTAACATCCAACGATAAAGCATCTACTAGCTCTTTTGATACGAATGAGTGAGAGGCACCCGTATCAAAGAGAACTCTACAAGATCTACCACGAAATAAAATAGAACCTTCGAGAACGGAAGGATGCGTACCTCGAGGCTAAACTGAAGATGCAGGAGCCTTGGCAGCATTAAGCTTGCCAGGCTTGGCACTAGCTGGAGCAATAGGACAAGTGGAGATCCTGTGTCCCTCCTTCTTGCAAAAGGTACAATAGAGAGGTTTGGGGCACTCTCGAATAAAGTGATCTGAAGAACCGCAGTTGAAGCATTTCTTCGGAGGACGGGTTCCACTAGGCTGTGACTGAATCTGAGGCTGAGTCTGAGGCTGAGCCTGGACAGCAGAACTGCCAGTCTTCTTCTTCTTGTTCCAAGGCTTGTTCTTCTGAAATGGACCCCGCTTCTGCTTGGGGTTTTTGGAAACCCCACCCTCATCATCACTATTCTCCATCTCGACTGACTCAAGATGTAGGGCTGCATCGACCAGCTTCTCGAATGAGAGCTCAAGCTGTAGCATAAGATGCCTCTTCAGATATTTCTTCAAGCCCTCAACAAATTTGAGGTTCCTCTTATAAGGAGTAGCAATAAACTCAAGGCCGTACATGGACAGGGCCTCGAAGGAAGAGACATAGTCGGATACGGAGGACTTCCCCTGCTTGAGATCAAGAAAGCGGCGAGCAAGGGAGTTCTTCTCAGACTCTGGGATGAATTTGAGCTCAAATCTCTGACGAAACTGAGCCCAAGTAAGTGTGGTCTCATCGACCTCGGCAATAAGGAGTTCGTACCAATCCAGGGCACGACTCCGAAGCTGACTAGAAGCAATAAGAACACGATCATGATCCGAGATATCCATACGAGTAAAAATGCGCTCGCATATCCGAATCCAAGCCTGGACCTCTAAGACATTCTCGGAGCCACTGAACGGCTTCCCTCCGAGATGGGTAAAATCACTGCAGAGACGCGCAAATACAAACATGCGCGGAGCATCAGCAACTGGGGCTAGAGACTGAGAATGAGACTGAGAATTCCGAACCAGCTCCATGATCTGGTCGGTAGTCATGAACACGCCCTTTGGATGAGTGTTGCTGGACTGCCCAGCAGCACTAGTCTGACGTGTGGTTCTCCCTCTTCCCCTTCCAGACATATTGAAAGTCAAACGGGAATTAGAGTTAGACAAGATTCAATGATAGATACTTAATTAAAGAATACTACGGAATATAATAAATTCCTACACATACTCCTAACTTATCTATCAATAAGCATAAGGAAGTGATTTGATTTAATTCGGATCCAATTAAAATGTATTGTACTAAGTGTAACCGCTCTGTGTTTGTTATGCTTAATTCTGAACCTTAGCTCTGATACCAAGATGTAACGCCCCACTCCGAGACCCACTCTAGTAAAGAGTATTACGGAGTAATACCGTCTACTAGAACGGAGAATAGAGTATAATGGAAGCGACCATGTGTAATCAAGCTATAACTAACTACTGAATACGTCGAATAGGTGGTATTCTTTTCTTAAGTGGTTCGACATATCCAATAGATATTTATAACGAGATTACAATGGCTAAGGAAAATAGGTTCAGAACAAACATAATACTAAATGATAACATCATCATCACAGAACAGTCACATAACAGTCACAGAACATAGGTACAATATATCGTCAATACAGATCCAAGTATCAAAAGGTGGGTACAAAGCCACCGCTCACACATGTGAGTCAAAAATATGTACATAAGAGTCTGAAATAAAAGAGTAGCGGAATAGTGGACAAATAAAAGCACTATCTATCAGCATAGCAGATAATGTCCAAGCGGAAGCACATAAGCTAAGTCCAGAGACCTAACCTGAAACAACTCGGTCTGACCCGAGCGAAAACACTCGGGTCAGGCTAGCTAAACAATCAGTAATAACTGAGATATATATAATAATGCAGTACATAAATAAAACAGTACTTCTCCAAAGAGAAGAGTAATATGGACTACATGAATATAATGACGATCCCTAATCATCAATCAACAGTAAAAATCTCCAAAGAGAAAATCAACACCAAAGTGTAGAATAAATAAAATCGCCTCATATCATCGGCGTAGCCAAAACTATAAAAAGTTGCCCATAGGCAATAATCCCAAAAGTGACCAGAGTCTGTAATCAATGCCCAAGCAAAGATCGATGCTCCAAAGAGCAATAGGGATATACTGAAAAGTCAATGAAATCGAATACAGAAATGCAGTGTCCAGAGACACTGTGAATCCATAGGGTAATTGCACTTACATCGTATGGTTCCATAGAACCAACATCGAATGGCGATACTCGAATGGATATAAAAATCATCAGATAATACAAATATTGCACGTGCACCGACCAGAGTCGTTGTTGCCAAGTACTGTAGAGTTGTGATCGATCACTCGCATAGATGCGGAACGCGCGAAACGGCGAGATCCTTACCAGAAGGATAAAGGCCCAGAGGCGCATGCCGAAAAATAAACTGCTCCATAGAGCAGGTGTCCAGAGACGGTTGCCCAGAGGCGTGGTGACCCAGAGGTCCAGTACTGGCCGCCCAGAGGCTAATGTGCCACTAACTTCTTGGAGAGGAACCCGTAAAGTGTTAACAATGAGTCCCATACCCCACGTTCGCACTAAACGGTTTCCTAACCAATAGCAAGCTCACACTCCAAACAATAAAAAGTCCACCTCATATCATCGGTAGACTAGACCCAAAGGTCAAAACGATCAATCGAATAGGTCGGGGATTAACCGGAAAGAAAATACACACGGTTTCCATAGGCCGGATATTTCCTAACCGTTTAAGCACCTTTCCACTTCGCTCGACGTGCTAAAAGTGAGTGTGAGATTTTTATTACAGAAAATAATGGTGTAAACGGATTTTAATTGATTTTGAAATCACTTTAAAACGGTTTTTTGAAAAGTCTCCTATTATGGAGTAATTAATTTAATAATTAAAAATAATATTATATAATAATTTTCAAAAGTCATTTTGGAGTGAAAAATCCTTTTAAATCCTTTTTATAAAGCCCGTGTACGAAATCCAGGGACAATTCTCAAAGAAATCGACGAAAACCAGAAAATCATCAAAAATATTCTAAGTGTTTGAAACCATTCAAAAACTGCTGCGAACCCAAGTTCGGCAATTTATTTGGACCAGCAAACTGTGTCCAAATGGCATGAAAACTGGTAGGCATGTAGTCCGACATCCCTACTTTAAGATGCAAAAAGAATTTCTGGATTCCGAGTTGAGACGAAGTGGCAGCGACGTCTCAAAGTTGAAACCAGAAAAAGATTCACACTGTTTTCCAACAGCGACCAGAGTCTAACTTTGGCACGAAAATCGAAGTACAAACGAACTCCTATGTTGCCCAAATTTTTCAGAGATGGAGTTCGAAACTCCACCTTTCCAACGAGACCAAAAACGTCAAATTCCGACTTCCGATGCGAACGTGGCGGCATCGCGAAGTGGCACTCAAAAGCTGGAAACAGTGGTAATGTTTTTTTTTTTTTTTTAAGGTGGGCCCCCAGCCCGCTTGGGATGAGGGTACTTGGGCCCTCCCCCAGCCCGCTGCGGGTTGGGGGACCGTGGCCCGCCCCAGCCCGCTGCGGGCTGGGGGTAAAGGGGCCGCCCAGCCCGCTGCGGGCTGGGGACCTGGGCCGCCCCAGCCCGCTGCGGGCTGGGGGTAAAGGGGCCGCCCAGCCCGCTGCGGGCTGGGGACCTGGGCCGCCCCAGCCTGCTGCGGGTTGGGGACCTGGCCCGCCCCCAGCCCGGGTGGGCTGGGGGCCTGTGCGCGCCCGGGCTGCGCCCGGGCTGGGGCCTGGGTGCAACCCAGGCCTGTCCTGGTGCACCTAGAGCCCATTTTTCAGGCTGATTTCAGCCTGCATATTTCCAGCAAGCTGTTTTTTGCATTTTTTGATGATTTAGGGGTGTTTTTCTCAATTTTTGGCATCAAAAATCACTAATAACCATCACTAATCACCATATAATGATTATAACACTAAATTAAAGGAAACCAAGGTCAAAGCTTAGCTTTACAACTAGCAATAATTACTAATCAATAGTAATTACCTCAATTAAGCAAAGGATCAAATGGTTTTAGTGCACAATATCAAGCAAGCCAAACTCCTCAACCCCAAAACAAAGATCAAGAGGCTTCAAGGACCCAAAATCAACAAAGAAAACAAAATAATGATTACTACAAGATGATAGAGATAAATGGGGATTAAGAAAGAGGATTAGAGAATAGGAGAGATTGCATTACCTTTCTTCTTCTCTTTTCTTTTCCTTCTAGGATTAAACTAATTTATGAAGAGAAGGAGATGGAGCTTCTAAATGGAGGCCATTAATTATGTTTAGATCTAGGTTTAGGAATTTATGAAGAGGAGGGTTAGGGTTTATGGGAGGGGTTTGAGATATTAAATAGGAGTGGGTTGGTTAATGGGTCATGGTAAGAGGTTTTAAAACCCATTAGGACTTAGTTTATTTTTCCTAAGGTTATCATGTGAACAAAATCCTAAGAAGCATCCTAGTTTTAATTAAAACCATATAATTGCTCATTTGGCCCATTAACCTATAATCACATAAAAAAAATCCCCATTTCAACCCAAAAATATTTTAATTTGCGAACCAATTGCAAATTTAAATTCCCCAAAATTTGTTTAGCCCCCTTTTTAACTTAAAATCATAATTTTTAACTTATCATTCGGTAATTGCAATCTCAGGGTTGTTACAATAAACTCCAATTTTTTTTTCTAGTGAGTTATATATAATTTACTTGCTAAATCAATAAAGAAATACCTTTGGATGTCTTCACAAAATTCTATAGAAATTTCCCCAAAACTAGCCATTTTCAAAGCACTCATATAACGACCATTTTCGCTATAACTTTTGCCACTTTGTTCAACCAGCCATCCATCTTTTTAAACTATATGAAACTTTTATAGTAAAAAATACCCATATAATTCTTTTAAAGTAGGAAACAAGCCCATAAGTTTGTCTTATGAATTAATTCTAAAAATTCCAAAAAAAAACAAGTCATTTCAAAGTGCTCATATACCAACCTTCTTCTCACTATAAATTTTTGCAACTTTGTTTAAAAGGTAAACAAATTATATAAACTTTAATATTTTTTCAATAATAAGATTTCTTATATTACTAATTGAAAATGCAAAGAAGCCCCAAGGATGTCTCTCGAAGTTGACTTTAAAAATCAACGAATACACTTCATTTTCAAAATGCATCGATAACGACCTTTTCGCTTCTTTCACAACTTTAATTCAGAAGTTCTATAACTTTTCAAATATTTTATTGTCCCATAAACTAATATATGTGTAAAGAATAACCAAAATATATCATGATCGCATTATATTAACATATCACCCATGTGAACAAGTTTAAAGCAAGGGGATTTCAAAGTACGCTTATAACGACTATCACTATACAAATCATTCCACATTCATTCCCAATTCAACATTCAATCCACATAACCACTTAGACATAAGTCAAAACAGTGCTCCGTGTTATAAAATTCCATAGAAGTAATGTTATATAATATAAAGTTATCATTTTCTTTTAAAAGCAAGAGAGATCCAAAGTCTAACTTTAATGAGTTAACATTACTTTCACTTCATATTTATGTACACATATATACACACAATATATATACATAAAAGATGGTGAGTAAACTCGTCCAAATCCATGCCAAACACAAGCCCAAGCACATACAATTCCAAGAAGACTTCCAACCGTCTCCAAACAGCCAAAGAACTAAGCTTTAGCATCAAAATCACAAGACAACTCCACCCTCCACCTTCCATGCCCATGTCCCGAGATAGAAACCCCACTTCGTCTTCACTTCTTCCACTTTTTACTTTAGATCCATGCTTCTAAAGTTTTCTAAGGTATTGGTAAAAATTTGGTGGACTTTGGAGAAGATTTGAGTTAATTAGATAAAGATTAGCGAAGAATAAGGTGGAATAGTGCTAGTCCACTTCCACCATTTTTGATCTTTTATTTCATTTGAAGCGTTTAAATATATGAAGTGTAAAAAAATCTAAACCCTCTCATTTAGCACCATTTATTTGGCCAAATTCTTCCCCTCATGTTTTCACTTGCTTTAACCGTACACCTCATTTTCAAAATAAATATATAAAACACTATTCACCAAAAATATCTTTTCCTCGATCCTTCTAGAAGCTTTAATTAATTTTTACAAAAAATATTCTAGTTGCTAATTACTTCAATATTTATTAGTTAGACAAGCATAAAATTTTTGAACAACTTTCGTTTAGAAAAAACTGTATATCGACAAAACGATTTTCAGTTACATTATCGTTCTTTGAATTGTATATTTTTGTAAATATTTTTCAAAAACAAGTTTACCATCATTGATGATTACTTAAAAGAGGGTCAAAAAAGTTATTAAATCACTTTTATCACATTTAATCCAAGATTCAAATGATTCAGATCTTTAAATACGAAGTGTCCGAAATTTCAGGTCGTTGCATCAAAAGAGATTATTGACTCATGCCCACCATTTCATGACAGCCTAAGTATAATACACGTTCCTTTAGGAATATCAACATATATGTGCATGTATCTTACCTCATCAAGTTAATATACTAATAGTGCTACACATAACATCTCTAGCTTGAGGAATATCAATAACTACAGAGTATGCAAACAATCTATTAATATATAAATAATAGGGGATAAATTTATGTTATAGATTCATAATCTTTAATATATTTTATTGAGTGATATTGACTTGTGGAATAATGTATTTCCTATGACATACCCTCTGATTCAAGAGTCAAATGCATTGGAAATCATGGTATATACACATTTACGTGCATTTATTCCTTAAGTCTATATAGAGTTTTTATAATGTTCCACTTTTAGTTTATACACTCATAATATATAAGTTTCATTATTATATAACTTTTATATTTTAATTAGCTCACATAATAATCTTATGCACGACATTATATTAATTACGTCATTTTTATTTAATTTTAGTTAATTAACTCATTAGTTAATTATTTTTCATTCATTTTTAACATATTATATTGAATATACATACACGTACACACACCATAACTTTTATAGTAGCACACATATATCGTATGAGCTGCATGTGTGTATGTATTCTAGTCTAATTAACCAACCTCTAATTAATTCATTTAATTAAATAAGTTTAATTAAATTACAACAGTTACAAATGTTGTTTTACATGTGTACATGTATATTTATACAAAATTAAAACATTTTAATTTAATATGACATATATCAATATTTATAATATATGCACATATATATACACACTTAATTAACTCATTTTGTTAATATGTTATATTGATCTTATTAAAAAAATGGTTTTCAAAATTAGTGTTTAAATTTTAAATTTTCAAACACTTTTAAAAAAGTTATTATCATTTGGAACATTTTGAAAATGTCTGTTATACTATAATTTTTATAATAAACATATTTCATTTCGAATTTTACTTTTGAATTTAAAAACTTTGCTTTATTTTGTAAAACAATTTTGAAAATTAGACCAAGGCCCAATTCAATTGGGCCTTTTCTATTAAAGGTAACTTTTTGGTTTACTTCATCTTTTAGGCCAGGCGGATAACTAGGTAGGACATGGTGCTTGATTTCTCGATTCTAGTCCTAGACATTACCTTTATCGACACTGTACTAAATGGACAAACTTAATTAGTTGGCTCAAACATGACTAATTTAGACATCATATGCTATTATGCGTTGATAACATTGTTGGATCCAAACCAGCCCACGACACAAGAAATGAGTGAATTTAAAAAACATTCCTTTATTGGATTTCTAATGGGCCTACATAGTGTAATTCATTTAGAACTTTCTAAATTTTATTTAAATAAATCAATAATTTATTTAATTTCATAAACAAAAGGACACTAGTACAAAATTGCCTTGACACCTCACTTTATTTACTTCAGTTGTGATAGTTATTGATGCTAACAGTATTATTTGCTTCGGTCCCTTCATAATAACTAAAGCAATAGACACTTGCAAAGCAAAAGAATGTAATTTGCTTCAGTTGCCGCCTATAACTGAAGCTAAATTAGATAGAAGCAAACTGACTTTTCGCGTCAGTCTCCCTAATGACCAAAGAAAATAACTATACCCAAACTAACTTTTTACTTCAGTCCTCTTTCAACCAAAGAAAATTGCCTACCGCTCCCTAAAAAACAAACAACTCAACTATTTGTTATTTATTTAACTTATTAATTTGATAAAAGGTTGAATCATACGAATACTATTAAGACATATGGATATGACGCTAAGTAAAATATTTTTAAATGATCAAATAGTATTTGTACATTTGAGTACGATCGTTTGCTAAAATATGTACATTCTGTAAATATGAATGCATAAACTTCATAGTTAAAATAATAACGTTTTGATCAAATTCATACGTTTCGCAAAATGCTTATTTAATTGACATGGATGAGGTCAGGTGTCGAGGAATAACCAGTAAATAAAAAATCAAGCCAAATATTTACTAGAATCAAACGTTAAATCATATGACTTGTAGCCTTCTCCAAATAAAAACAAACATTTTGCATTTTGCATTTTGGAAATAAAACAGTTCTTCATAGCTACTTATAACATTCTGTCAAATATGAACTTTTTGTTATTTTGTGTTCCATGTATGAAAATCTCCTCATTTTGCATTTCTTTGAATTTGAATATTTCATCAAATATTAATATTTAATCAAAATATTTACATTTCCTAATTCTACGTTTTGCAAATATAACTGGACATCTACTCTATTATTTATTTATTACTTAAGCAAGAAAATTGGAACTCGGGTCTGCTGATGTGGGCATGTTTCCATCTCTACCTCCACACATCCACCTCCCGATTTAATTTTGATGCCATCCTTATGCAACAAAATTTTATCCACCTATTTCTCCAGTTTGTTACTTCCCACAATGGATGTTTCATACGCACTTCAAACATACTTCCACACAGTTTGAGGTTACTTAATACCATACCTAATTTCCAATTATAATATCTAAATTTAGAGGTTTACATCCCACATACTTTCCTCCCCTACCTTTTGATCTCCATCCATTTTTCCCTCTTGCTTTACTTTACTCCATATCCGTAATTTGCCTTTCATGCACCTCTTCTGTTCGTTCGTTTAGACATGCTATAACAAGGTTGAGTGATATCTCCAAGGTTTCCTCATATTGTTATGATTACCTGCACAACAAATATATTACAAATTTTTTATTTAAAAGGGATATATTTTTGCTAGTAAAATCTCTACGACAACTCAACATGGAGTATGTGTTTACCACGAGCCATGTGAATAATTATCAATATCTTCTGTACATACCTTAACGACTACTTAAATTCCCATCCAATCCATGTTGTCCACACTCCCGTATATCTGCCATATTATTGCCAAAAAAATTTCCTTCCGATGGGCTACCTTAAATACTAAATGGATTATGCTCGGCAATGGGCAAAAATTTGGGTTTGCCATTTGGGTTGTAAATCTTTGCTCCTCATACCTTAACCTGCTAAGTTTGTTATTATCAAATATAAATGTTCAATGTAGACATCTTTTCATTTAGTTGTCTTACCACACACTTCTTCATTCATAATTCTTATAACAAGTACGCAATGTAAACCATGACACATTACCATATTCTAAGTACTGCATTAACATACAAGATCGGTTCATCTATAGCTGATTCTATTAAGCTATTGAATAACATGTTTATTTGTTTTCCCAGATCATTTGGTGATTGATTTGCTACTATGGTCAGGGATAGAAGACCTGTTCAGCATGACAAAGGATGTAAAGTTGTGGTAATAATCTATAAAACTTGCTTAACTTTAAAATGTAATAATTGCTGATTTTCTGTGCTAACAATTTAAGCACATGCGATGCCCTAGAATTAATTTGTTTTCAACATTCCCACTCAACTAACGTAAGAAACTTTTAATTTTCCTACATCTAACATGTTTGTACCCTTTTCTTATTGGTTTGTCTGCGATACTGAGACTCCACCTCCTACAAGTTTTATACACGTCCGTGACTGTACTACTTGCAATCTACATGTCAATTTCCATGCAAATTTAAATAACTACAAGTTCATCCTCTTCATAGGCATACACCAGCGGCATGTACGTACTTATACTGTAGCTTTGATGCAAATGTAAGTTTGTAGTCATTTTACAATTGGTTCAATATATCTACTAACCAATTTAACTCAAGTTATGTCCGTTGCTATTTTTTATCATATGTTTATAATAGGCCTGTCAAACGGGTAGGGTTGGATCAAAATGGGTTGGGTCGAGTTTAACCCAACCCATTTATGACCCATTCTCTTTTATCCATTTATAATCCAACCCACTTAATAAGCAGGTTACCCATTTAACCCATTTAAAGATTTAAATTTAATTTTACTAATAAAAAACAAATAAAGATAAAATAATTCTAATTCTAATTTTTATGTTGTGAGATCTGACAAAAATTTAAAATTTTAATTCTAATTTTCATCAAAATTCAAATATAGGGATGAGGTAGCTTATTATTTTCTAAGTATAATTGCCAGTCTCCTTGGAGAACTACAGTGTGCGTTCACACGATAAAGTATCTGAATGTTCCATACTTTCCATAATTTAGGTGGAAGTTAATCGGTCGAAGTCTCATTTAATTCCGAGTTAGAACGAAGGAGTAATTGCAGTCCGAACAAAAAAATAGCGGCTTCTGCACTAGGCGGAGTTCAAATATAGGGATGTGGAAGCCTGTTATTTCAAAGTACAACTATCAGTTTCCATGGAGAACTATAGTGTGCGTTCACGCGATGAAGTATCTGAGTATTTCATACTGTCTGTAATTTAGGTGAGAGTTGATCGGTCAAAGTCTCGCCCGATTCCGAGTTAGAACGAAGAAGTTATTGCAGTCTGAATAAAAAAAATAGCGGCTTCTGCAATAGGCGGAGTTCAATATGCAGATGTGGCAGCCTATTATTTTCTAAGTACAACTGTCAGTCCCTTTGGAGAACTACAGTGTGCGTTAACACGATGAAGTATCTAAATGTTCCATACTGTCTGTAATTTAGATGAAAGTTAATCGGTCGAAGTCTCGCTTAATTAAGAGTTATAATGAAGGAGTTATTGCAGTTCGAACCCAAAAAATAGCTGCTTCTGCACTAGGCGGAGTTCAAATATAGGGATGTGGTAGCTTGTTATTTTTTAAGTACAACTGTCAGTCCCCTTGGAGAACTACAGTGTACGTTCATATGATAAAGTATCCGAGTGTTTCATATTGTGCATAATTTAGGTGGAAGTTGATCATTCGAAGTCTCGCCTGGTTCGAGTTAGAACGAAAATGTTATTGCAGTCTGAACAAAAAAAATAGCGGCTTATGCCTAGGAGTTCAAATATAGGGATGTGGTAGCCTATTATTTAAGTACAACTGTCAGTCCCCTTGGAGAACTACAGTGTGCGTTCACACGATGAAGTATCCGAGTGTTTCATACTGTCCGTAATTTAGATTGGAGTTGATCGGTCGAAGTCTCATCTGATTCTGAGTTAGAACGAACAAGTTATTGCAGTCTGAACAAAAAATAGTGGTTTTTGCACTAGGTGGAATTCAAATATTGTGATGCGGTAGTCTGTTATTTTCTAAGTACAACTGTCGATCTCCTGAAAAATTATAATATATGTTCAAAATTCTTATTTTTCAAATTTATATTAAAATTTAATGTGTTTAATAAATGGGTAAAATGCATTACCCATTTATAACCCTTTTAAAAATGGGTCAACCCAACCCATAACCCATTTTATAATATTCATACATGTGTTGACCCAACCCATTTATAAGTAGGGTAAATGGGTTGGGTTAATGGATTGGGTCAAATTTTGATAGGTCTATGTTTATTTGAATAATTACACGATTTCCTTATGCACACTCGCTGCTGTGCTGTGCTGTGCTGTGCTGAAAATAAGATACCTAAAAGATGTAGAATGGATAGAGAGACTCACCAATATTTCTATCATATTTTTTTGGATATTTCTCAAATTTATTTGGACAAAATTTTGAACTAGGGCATAAGAGTTTTTAGACAGAGATGTTCGGTTTTTTTTTGTTCTGTAAATGGAATTGTACGTATAGAATTTTGAGGAAGAATATAAAGAGAAAAAACTCGATCATATTTTCTCTAAGTGTTGGCTAAGCGGGCTTAAAATGAAATGGAACCAATAGCCAATTTAATTAAAACAAAGGTTTTAATTTTTTCTCATTTAAAACATATAGTGAAAATGCTATGAAAAACATTATTTTGATTGCCCTTGAGTTGAACCTAGCGTTTTGGGTTTGACCGGTGCTCACCTGTCCCTGTTATTTTATCAAGTGTATATATTAGTGTGCACGGCCTTGTGGCATGTACAGTGATACACTATGCATGTCACAAGCTGCTCGTGTATGATGAATTCAAACTTAAATGATGATGAACAACCCAAATAATTGAGGCAAATATTATTCTCAAAAATACATTTTATTTTATACTGCAAAAATATTGCCTTTTCAATTTTACTGTGTTAGTATTTATTTTTGCAGATTGCTCAGAAACTGGATTCAATCTGGAATAAAGTTGAAGATAAATATGAGTGAACGAGTGATATGTATTTGTAAATTAGAAATTGTGATGTAATCGAAATTGTATTGTCAGAAATTGTGATGTAATCGAAATTGTATTGTCATTGAATTTGTATATATATAGTGAGAAATCAAATTTGTACCATTCAAAATTGTAATAAATATTTGTTTGAATAAAATATCTGTTTGAATTTAAACTCTGTGTTATTTATTTTATTCAGCAAATATTTATTTAATTATGTGAAAAATAAAATAGTATATTAACAAATACATTTAAGTGAATATATATATATATATGCTTATTATCATCAAACAAAAATCATATACTCGCATATTCAATAATCTCCCCCTTTTGATGATAACAAACATATGTTTAAGATTTTGAATTTGTTAAATGTATTTGAAAATTCAATTTGCCCCCCTATTTGAATGCTTCCTCTCTACACAAAGCTCCCCCTTCATATATGCATATAATTAAAAATATGCAAATTAGCCTAGATGCAAATAGAAAATATTTGACCTTCACTTACTTTTATTTGACAAAATCCTAACTTTTCTCTCCCCCTTTTGTTATCAGCAAAAGAGTAATAATGTTAGAAAAATAGAGATAAAGTGATAGTTATTAATACAACATTGAAACTCAATCGAATATAAATATTAAGTTTCAATAAAAAAAATCAAACAAAAGTCATAAATACGCCGTTAGGCGCATATTCCACTTTTAGAATGATGGGAATGATGTCATCATATAAAATCATATAGTTGTGTCTATTTATGGTATATTTATATCAGGAATTTGAATATCTACTAACCATGCATAACCGCTAGTACTTTTAAACGAGATTAGTAGTATTCCATTTTAGAAAAAAATGAATTCAAGTATCTTCTAACCATGCATAACCGTGAGGACTTTTAAATGGGATTAGAATCAACTTGTTTATTTAATAAATCAATTTTGATATGTGTTCCATATATGCATAACCGTGAGGACTTTTAAATGAGCATGGAAGCAAATAATCAAAAATTCCAAGTAATTCACCAATGCATAACCGTGAGGACTTTTAAATGAGAGCGAATACTTCATTTTTTTTTAAAAAAATTTCAAAAAAAAAATAAAATGAAAAACGAATGATTCCTGTTTAAATCACCACATATTGACATGCTATAATGGATTTTAATGAGTGTGGTTGATAGAAATAGTAACGGTCATGGATTTTTACCAACAAAAAGTTTTATAACTCTTGTTTAAATTTCTAAAGAAATTTACTAATGATACTGTCTCGAGTTATAATATATGATAAATATCAACACTCGTCACTTCTATAATCACCATTTATCTTTTTGATAATGAGTAGGGAGTCAGATTAGTCAATGTAGTCATTTAAGCTCAAATTAAAAAATAATTATCAAATCAAATTTTCAAAATGAATAGTCTGAAACAGAGTCAAAAATGATTTTCTATAAGAAGCCTTATAAAAAAAAGTCTGCAATTTGAAAATTATTTGAAGTGAAAAATATGCAAATATTTTCTTTGAAAAACAATGCAGTTACTAAATGTCTCATCATAAATCACGTTCCACTAGTAATTTTTCTATCAACTAGATTACCAGTGTAATCTGCATCTGAATTTCTTTTCACTCAAACTTATTTTTAGTTGAATGTTACAAACCAGATCATGAGTTGTGCAACAAAATATCTCAAAATCATTTTTAACAACTTTTCAAATGAAATTCTCTTAAATTTGAATTGTAGCCATGAAAATAATCAAAAACCGTGAATATTGAGTCAGCCATAAAATAACCAAATGTATTATCATCAACCAATAAAACACTATCATTAATCCAAACTAATCTATATGAAGTAGTTCAAAGATTCTATAATTTTTATAGTGTTCTTGGCATAAAAATATAATTGGCCAACAATTTTGAATAAGTTAGAATCATTATCATCAATTATTTCTTTATCAATAACTGGCTGAATTAAATCAAATTACGGTGTAGATTTTCACATATATCGTTCAAAATATTTTTACCTGTTTTGCCTCTATGATAGTTTTTCGTCGTTGTCCATTATGATTCTGTCACCTTTGTACTAGGATAAGGAACTTTGCTTTGTCGCCCGTTGTGTTTCAGGAACAGCCAGAATCCAGATAGCACTGTTATTGTTCCTTAGCCTACCACCACACCTACACGATAAAAGATTTTTGTGACCTATTTGTTTTTATAGGTTCATGGTTGTTAGTGGCAAAATATTTTGAAAAATATGTTTGTGAAGACCCAAAACTATTTACATATGTTCCTTTCGGCGTCCAAATTTGTTTAACTTTGAGGGATTTTATATTTGTGCCTTTTGGAACCCAAATTGGTATAGTTTATACGTGTTTGGGTCTATACCAATAACTATTTTGATTGTGTCCAAATTTTCTATAAATTGTGCACATGGAATTGACTTGATTAATTTCATTTCTAACATTTTAAGATTGATTACATCTAAGTCCTTGTCTAACTGCATTAATAGTTTGTTTCCCTAACAATATATTCAACGATTTTCACTTTTTGAAAATTTTCCTAAGGTTGTTGACAGTTGTTGGACTTGTATTTTGAGAGATTCATTTTCGTTTAATAATTGTGTGCACTTTTTAATAGAATTTTCTCTTCTTGTGTTTTCACTTTCTTTCAAAATCAGAATTTCATTTTCAAGCAATTCAATTTTGATTTCTGATTTTTTAATCTCTTCTTCGAATGTTGGACACTTATCACACTTAGGATCCTACTTTGAAAGTTTTTAACTAATTGGTCAATTTGTTTATTTAAATCTATCAAAGTATCTTTTTGTGATTCAAGTTTATCATACTTCTCTTTAAGTCGTTCAAAACAGCCATCTACTTCATGGAAATATATAAGTAATTCTGAGTGAGTGAGTTTTGATACCTCGCTTGGCTCGTCATCGTTGCTATCAATTATATTACCCTGAAGGCACATATCTGCTTTCTCACTCTCACTGCTAGTACTTTTATTATCTTCATCACTTGTATGCCACGTGGCTGCAAAATTTCTCCTTTTTGATTTCTTTTCTAGGTCGTGTCGATTTTGAGGATAATTAGGCTTGATGTGTCCGGGTTTGTTGCACTTATGACAGATGATTTCTTGCTGTTCTGAGTTGTCTAGAACTTTGATTATTTTGCTTTCTAATTTTTAATTTAGAGCTGGATTTCAGTATTTGCGGATCCACTTTTTTAATCTCTTTATTACCATTTCCAACTCTGCTGCTCCATCATCATCGTCATCATCATCACTTTCGGTTGTTCCTTTAAGAGCAATTGATTTTTTCCGAGTATCTCCTCCTTTACACTCTTCCTTAAATTTCATTTCTAGCTCATAAGTGATGAGATTTACGATGAGTTCTTCAACTTTCGTTTGTTTTAAATCTTTCGATTCTTGAATGGCAATCACTTTTGCTTCAAAACTTCGTGGAAGGACTCTGAGGATTTTTCGTACTATTTCCAATTCCGTGTATGATTTTCCGAGAGCTTTTGATTTTTATACAATGTTGGAAAGCCGTTCGTACATCTCTTTAACATTTTCTTCCTTGGCCATTGTAAAATTCTCATATTCGCTACTCAGCATGGCAAGGCGAGATTCCTTGACTTGAGATGTTCCTTCATGAGTCACTTCTAGTGTGTGCCATATTTCTTGCGCAGTTAGACATTGTGAGACACGATTAAATTCAAATTGATTTAGTGAACAAATAATTGAATTCATAGCTTTGGCATTAGCATTCTGCAACTTATTTTCTAGATCTGTCCATTGATCCATCGGTTTATCTATTTTCTAATTATCTAAAATTATAGTTGGTGCTCTATAACCAGTCTCAACAATATTCCAAGCGTCAATGGGTTTTAGAAAAATTTTCATTCTATTTTTCCAGTAGGCGTATTCACCATTGAACATTGGTGGTCTAACTATGGACTGACCCTCAGCAAAAGCAGTATTAAAAGAAGCCATTTTAAAAATTCAAATTTTTTAAAAACAAAAATTGGTTTTTCAAAACCAATTTTTTTTAAAACAAAAATAGCTTTTGTACCTAGCTCTGATACCACTTGTAGTATCGATTTCACCCTAAATGGGGTTGAATAGGGTGATGTTATTAATTAAAAAAATTATTGCGGAAGTTTGTAAAATATTTTCAACACAGATATATCAGAATTATAAGAGCACAGATAATAGCAGAATAATAAATGCAAAAATAGAACGACACAGAATTTACCTAGTTTCGGCAAAACCCTGTCTACGTGCTGCCCCCAAGGTTTCTACTAGAAATTAAACAGTCAGACGCTTACACACGTAAACTCGCGACACCCACTATCAACTAGCCTTAACTTTACGCTCAAAACCCTGCCACAACTCAGCCACTGAGTTGCGAATTCTCGGACTACACCACCGTAGCTCGTCCTCTAGTCACACGACTAGAATTTACACAAGTTTGAAAAGGAAAATACAATTTTAACACGATTCAAAAAAATCAAAACCCTAATTTAAATATAAGCCCAAGTAGACGAAAAAAGGTCGGCCCAATATAATTAATAATATCCCATTCTCTTTTTAACCTTCGGTCTGTCCTTCTTCTTTGTGAAAAATGATGCATTGGTCGTTTGTTCAAGAACTAGGGTTCCAGGCAATTGAGCTGCCGCTTCAATTGATCGTTCGATTATACAATCTTGCTTTGGTTGCTTAATCGAATAATCTTCTCCTCTATTTTTGCACACGGCTGCTCTATCTGATCGAGTTTGGCTATAATGGTATGTGATTTGTTCCTTTTTCTTTACTGGTTGAATGCTTTCTCGAACTCAATCAATGACTCGAGTTATTGATATAATCTTCTCTGTTATTGCTTGAACTCGAATTGCATTTGTTTGCCGATGATGTTCATCGCTTATATAGGGTTCGAACCCCTGTATTTTCGTTCGTATACATTTATTTGAATTTGTTAATTTATTTATCTTGGTCATTCGATTTTGTTTTGATGCTGATGATGATTTCAAACTTGTTCATATCGAGTAATTTCGTTTGCTTGATTGACATGGTTTTGATTTTGAACTCGCTCGATCTTTGGTCATTACGGTTGTGAATTTCTGGCATCTCCGTCTTTGTTCATTTTGACTCCGGTCAGTTGTTCATGGCGTCGACTTGAATTTTAATATTAAACTGTTATTACATTTGACTTCAGTCATTTATGAAAATTCTTTCTTGAGTTTGTCTTGGCTTGTACTTGTGCATTCGAGTCGCATTGTTGGTCTGGTCTCACGGCTGTAGCCTGATTGTCATGTATGCTTCAGTGATGCATTTGTATTGGATTGTAGAGCTCTGTCCACTGTTCATTGATCTAGTTCTGATGTGTGTATGCACACATGTCTACTTGTATTTGTATTGCTTGCTTGTCTCGGCTTTGGATTTGTTCGAACTTGCCACCACGGTTTGTTCATCTCTGCTTGATTTTCTATTGTACTTAGTATCACTTGTTTGTACATCTCCTTGTAATCAAGTGTGTTCATCCCTATAAAGTTTTCAACATGATACTTGTAGTTGCCTCTGTTGGTTCATCATTGTTGTTGTTCTGCTCACTACAGAAGGTTTTGTTCATTTGCATGTGTTGTTTGTTTACCACTTGGTCATGCTTTTCTTGTGTGGTCAGTTCCACTTGCTGTTCTGGTTTGATGTACTTGCATTGTCGATGCTTTACTATTTATTTTTCTTGGCCATTCGCTTGTTTGCAACTGCAGTTTCATTGTGCATTTCTTGTTGCTTGCATTGGGTTGATTCATGTTGAACTGTTCTGTACATTTAAGTTATCATCTTGCTGTTCACTGGTCTGGTTGCACTTTGATATATAAGCTTGTCTTGGTTTGTCGAAACCGCAGTGGCATTCGCATATGTATTCATCCTTTCTAGTTGTTGTTGCCACTGCCTATTTAAGTTTGCATATGGTTTTGTACATTTGCCTCGAGTCTGATTTGGTGCTTTGTTCGTTTGAGTCATGTTAGCTGTGGGTCCGGTTCGCCTTTGATTCATGTTGTTCATATTGAGTCTGAGTTGCTCCCGATCGTTATTGCATTTGTACATTTGGATTTTGGTCGAGGCTTGTTTTAGTTGACTTGGCCATTTTCATGAACTTGCACCTGTGTTGAATCCAGCTTGGAGCTCGGGTTTGACCTTGTGCTGATATTGTGACATTATTTTTATTGCACTTGAGTTGAAACCGGCGATTTGGGTTTGACCTGTGCTCGTCTGTCCTTGTAATTATATCAAGTGTATATATTGGTGTGCACGGCCTTGTGGCATGTACAGTGATACACTGTGCATGTCGTAAGCTGTTCGTGTATGATGAATTCAAACTTAAATGATGACGAACAACCAAAATAACCGAGGCAAATATTATTTTCAAAAATACATTTTATTTTATACTGCAAAAATAATTCCTTTTCAATTTTACCGCGTCAATATTTATTTTTGCAGATTGCTCAGATGCTGGATTCAATCTAGAATAAAGTTAAAGATAAATACGAGTGAATGAGCGATATGGAGTGAGGTGTATTCGTAAATTAGAAATTGTGATGTAATCGAAATTGTATTGTCATTGAATTTGTATATATATAGTGAGAGTTCACATTTGTACTATTCAAAATTGTAATAAATATTTGTTTGAATAAAATATCTGTTTGAATTTAAACTCGGTGTTATTTATTTTATTCAGCAAATATTGGTTTAATTATGTGAAAAATAAAAAAGTATATTAACAAATACATTTAAATGAATATATATATATATGTTTATTATCATCAAACAAAAATCATATACTCGCATATTCAACATAAATCTTAACTTATACATATACAAATTTTTACTTTACAAAATAAGATACTAAACTCGATTTTTATACAAGTTTAACAATTCTCTAACTCAATCGCACAACTTATATACATAGTCACAAGTTTCCTAAATGAGCGAAACCAAAAAGTCAAAAGTGTTTATCTCCTTGCTAGCCTAGAAATATGTTAAAAACCCGATTTTTAACCCAGAAATCTGCAAAATATGAGAAAGTGATTAAACAAAAGTTCTTCCTTAGGGAATTACCTTTCTACTAAAAAAAATTCAACACAACTGGATTCATCAATCAAAAAAGTTATGTCTATTTTACTCTCAGGTATTAACTCAGAAAATCTATATATAGCCGTGCTATGATATAAATTTCAAACTCAATTTAAACCCTTTTAACTGCAGTATTTCGGAAAAAGCTCAAAAGAAAACTTGTATATAATTGAAATATCTTTCTACCACAAAATATTTGAACTAATTCGGATCATTTTACACCAAGATATCGCATTTTACTACAGCGGTTTTCATAATAATTTTCAGCAAACAAATTTGCAAATTTCAACAATTCAATCAGATGCAAGAAACAAACCACTATAGACATTGAAACAACAATAAAACATAGCATGAAAACCTTATTTTCTATAATAATAAGTAATCACTCACTTTCTAACATAGCTAAACACCCAAAACATAACATGCAACCTACTACAATCACCAATATCAACATACACAAATGCGCGAGCAATCAACAAGAAAGGTCTTGGGGAAATGCATCTCTAAATTAATTTAGAGATTCATAATTCATCAAATTCATAATTATCATAAACATATAGTAGTTTATAGGCCCAAAATTGCAAGATTTAGAAATAGCAGTGAGTGAAAACTCACCTTAACCCCTTGCCATCAACTCTAGAATATTCCATAATCTTGCTAGCCACTAATCCTCACCGATCATGCTCAAAACCATATAGAAGAGATCAAAACAAGGCTAGAACTGAAAATAAGATAACTAAAAGATGTAGAATGGATAAAGAGACCCACCAATATTTTTATCCTATTTTTTTGGATATTTTTCAAATTTATTTGGCCTAAATTTTGAGCTAGGGCATAAGAATTTTGAGAGAGAGAGGTTCGGTTTTTTTGTTCTGTAAATGGAATTGTACGTACAGAATTTTGCAAAAGGAGATAAGGAGAAAAGATTCTATCATATTCTCTCTAAGTATTAGCTAAGTGGGCTTAACATGAAATGGACCCAATAGCTAACTTAATTAAAACAAACGTTTTAATTTTTCTCTCATTTAAAACATACAATGAAAATGCAATCAAAAACTCTAATTTTTAATTGCAGAACTAATTTAAATCATCTTCATTAATAAAATGATTTACTTTCACAAAGTCTCATTTTAGCCTAAAAAGTGGATTAAATCATTCTCTTATCAAAATTACCCAATTTACCAAAAATGTGAAAATCCATCTTCTAAAATAAGACAACATGACAAATAAGTAATTTAACTTTAAAAATCCCCATTTTAAAAATAAAGTTACACGATATTTAGAAAACACTAACACATTATTTAATAAGTTTCAAAAAAATAATTTTAGCATCAACAAATTTCTTATTTTGCTCTTCCAATTATTATTTAAACAGAACACTTAATATTCAAATCTATTTCAATAAATGAGATATCAAATTTCTCGTTAAAATTACAAGTTTAAATCTTTATTAAATTAACAACACTAAAATCAGGGTTGTTACAAACTTCCCACCGTAAAGAAAAGTACGTCCCCCAATTTACTTAACGAAAGAAATCTGAAAACTTAAATTTCCAATTAAGCCTTTCTATAATTGACATCTTTTCAAATTATTTTTCACCGAAGTTTTCAACTTTCACAAAAAATAATATCAAGTATTCAAATTAATTTATTAATATTATTATCAAACTCCAATTAATATTAAGATTTATATATAACAATTTTCTTTAATGAATAAATTTCTTCTTAAAACAATTGTTTGTAAATTGTTTTCCCTTTTCACATCCAAACATTCTATTAATACCACTCCAAATATAATGCTAAAAACCAAATTTTTAGGTATCAAAACTTTTGAAAATTTCTCAAATTTTTTATTACACCTTAAATTTACGGAAAATATCGCCAACATCTCCTTTATGCAACTAGCGTTTTGAAAATTTACAAAATGAATATAATTACATAATATATATCTCATCTCAAGGATGAGGCATCCCGTAGGGAAAAACACAAAAATGCGATTGTAATCTGAGATACGTACCTTATATTTGAAATATTAGCAAGTCCGCTAATATTCCTTAAGCAAATAATTTATAATCTTTTAAACGATATCTATTTAACTTTAGATACCTGCTACTATCTCAAAATTTTATATTAATATTTAATATCAAATTCGTATCATATAGGAGATATTAATAATTCATGATTACACTTTAATTAGATTAACATCATAATATTCCATAACAAAAGAAATCCGCACTTAAATTTCCCCGTTTTAATTATTACTTATGACGAAATGTCACGTTCGATGTTTAGGAACCCCTATCGATAATAAGGCGTCCCACATATTGATCAAAATCCTTAAACAATATCCGGATAAGCCAACACAATAGATAATCACAAGTTTAGATGCATTCATTTTATTTTCACTAACATCCATGTATCCAATTTTAAATAAATGCAACCAAGCAATTAATTCCTAGCAACTAATAAAGAATTAATCAAAACATATATAATCACTTACGGCGGAACAATTCAATGTTTGAACTTCGCTACGCAACTCTGGTTAATTCTAAACCATTTAACTTTTAAGCTTATTTACTCAGTATTCTCTAATTCTCTTATTTAACAGTAAAATTGTTTGAATGTCTGCAATTTTCTAGAAGGAGTTTTATAAAAAAAAATGTTTGCAATTTGAAAATTATTTGAAGTGAAAAATATGCAGATATTTTCTTTGAAAAACAATGCAGTTACTAAATGTCTCATCATAAATCACGTTCCACTAGTAATTTTTCTATCAACTAGATTACCAGCGTAATCTGCACCTGAATTTCTTTTCACTTAAACTTATTATTAGTTGAATGTTACAAACCAGATCATGAGTTGTGCAACAAAATATCTCAAAATCATTTTTAACAACTTTTTAAATGAAATTCTCTTAAATTTGAATTGAAGCCATGTAAATAATCAAAAACCGTGAATATTGAGTCAGCCATAAAATAACCAAATGTATGATCATCAACGAATAAAACACTATCATTAATCCAAACTAATCTATATGAAGTAGTTCAAAGATTTTATAATTTTTATAGTGTTCTTGGCATAAAAATATAATTGGCCAACAATTTTGAATAAGTTAGAATCATTATCATCAATTATTTCTTTATCAATAACAGGCTGAATTAAATCAAATTATGGTGTAGATTTTCACATATATCGTTCAAAATATCTTTACCTGTTTTACCTCTATGATAATTTTTCGTCGTTGTCCATTGTGATTCTGTCACCTTTGTACTAGGATATGGAACTTTGCTTTGTCACCCGTTGTATTTCTGAAACAGCCAGAATCCAGATAACACTGTTATTGTTCCTTAGGCTTCCACCACACCTACACGATAAAAGATTTTTGTGACCTATTTTTTTATAGGTTCATGGTTGTTAGTGGCAAAATATTTTGAAAAATATGTTTGTGAAGACCCAAAACTGTTTACATATGTTCCTTTCGGCACCCAAATTTGTTTAACTTTGAGGGATTTTATATTTGTGCCTTTTGGAACCCAAAATGGTATAGTTTATACGTGTTTGGGTCTATACCAATAATTATTTTGATTGTGTCCAAATTTTCAATAAATTGTGCACATGGAATTGACTTGATTAATTTCATTTCTAACATTTTAAGATTGATTACATCCAAGTCTTTGTCTAACTTTATTAATATTTTGTTTCCCAAATAATATATTCAACGATCTTTCACTTTTTGAAAATTTTCCTAAAGTCGTTGACAGTTGTTCGACTTGTGTTTTGAGAGATTCATTTTCGTTTAATAATTGTGTGCACTTTTTAATAGAATTTTCTCTTCTTGTATTTTCACTTTCTTTCAGAATCAGAATTTCATTTTCAAGCAATTTAATTTTGATTTCTGATTTTTTAATCTCTTCTTTGAATGTTGGACACTTATCACACTTAGGATCCTATTTGATAGTTTTTAACTAATTGACTGTTTATATAAATCTATCAAAGTATCTTTTTGTGATTCAAGTTTAACATACTTCTCCCTAAGTCGTTCAAAACAGCAATTTACTTCGTGGAAATATATAAGTAATTCCGAGTGACTGAGTTTTGATACCTCGCTTGGCTCGTCATCGTCGCCACCAATTATATTACCCTGAAGGTACATACCTGCTTTCTCACTCTCACTGCTAGTACTTTTATTATCTTCATCACTTGTATTCCACGTGGCTGCAAAATTTCTCCTTTTTGATTTCTTTTCTAGGTCGTGTCAATTTTGAGGACAATTGGGCTTGATGTGTCAGGCTTTGTTGCACTTATGACGGATGATTTCTTGTTGTTCTGAGTTATCTAGAACTTTGATTATTTTGCTTTTTAATTTTTGATTTAGAGCTGGATTTCCGTATTTGCGGTTCCATTTTTTTAATCTCTTTATTACCATTTCCAACTCTGTTGCTCCATCATCATCATCGTCACCATCACTTTCGGTTGTTCCTTTAAGAGCAATTGATTTTTTTCGAGTATCTCCTCCTTCACACTCTTCCTTGAATTTCATTTCTAGCTCATAAGTGGTGAGATTTGCGATGAGTTCTTCAACTTTGATTTGTTTTAAATCTTTCGATTCTTGAATGGCGGTCACTTTTGCTTCCAAACTTCGTGGAAGGACTCTGAGGATTTTTCGGACTATTTCCGATTCCGTGTATGATTTTCCGAGAGCTTTTGATTTTTATACAATGTTGGAAAGCTGTCCATACATCTCTTTCATATTTTCTTCCTTGGCCATTGTAAAATTCTCGTATTCGCTAATCAGCATGGCAAGGCGAGATTCCTTGACTTGAGATGTTCCTTCGTGAGTCACTTCTAGTGTGTGCCATATTTCCTGCGCAATTAGACAATTTGAGACACGATTAAATTCAAATTGATCTAATGAACAAATAATCGAATTCATAGCTTTGGCTTTAGCATTCTGTAACTTACTTTCTAGATCTGTCCATTGATCCATCGGTTTATCTATTTCCTAATTATCTACAATTATAGTTGGTGCTCTATAACCAGTCTCAACAATATTCCAAGCGTCAATGGGTTTTAGAAAAAATTTCATTCTATTTTTCCAGTAGGCGTATTCACCATTGAACATTGGTGGTCTAACTATGGACTGACCCTCAGCAAAAGCACTATTAAAATAAGCCATTTTAAAAATTCAAATTTTTTAAAAACAAAAATTGGTTTTTGAAAACCAATTTTTTTAAAACAAAAATAGCTTTTGTACCTAGCTCTGATACCACTTGTAGTATCGATTTCACCCTAGAGGGAGGTGAATAGGGTGATGCTATTAATTACAAAAATTTATTGCGGAAGTTTATAAAATATTTTCAACACAGATATACCAGAATTATAGCAGCACAGATAATAGCAAAATAATAAACGCAAAAATAGAACGACACAAAATTTACCCAGCTTCGGCAAAACCCTACCTACATGCTGCCCCCAAGGTTTCTACTAGAAATTAAGCGGTCAGACGCTTACACACGTAAACTCGCGACGCCCGCTATCAACTAGCCTTAACTCTACGCTCAAAACCCTGCCACAACTCAGCCACTGAGTTGCGAATTCTAGAATTACACTACCGTAGCTCGTCCTCAAGTCACACAACTAATATTTACACAAGTTTAAAAAGGAAAATACAATTTAACCACGATTTAAAGAAATCAAAACCCTAATTTAAATATAAGCCCAAGTAGATGAAAAAAGGTCGGCCTAATATAATTAATAATATACCATTCTCTTTTTAATCTTCAGTCCGTCCTTCTTCTTTGTGAAAAATGATGCTTTGGTCGTTCGTTCAAGAATTAGGGTTATAGGCAATTGAGCCGCCGCTTCAATTGATCGTTCGATTATACAATCTTGCTTTGGTAGCTTGGTCGAATGATCTTCTCTTCTATTTTTGCACACGGCTGCTCTATCTGATCGAGTTCGGCTATAATGGTATGTGATTTGTTCCTTTTCTTTACTGGTTGAATGCTTGCTCGAACTCAATCAATGACTCGAGTTATTGATATAATCTTCTCTGTTATTGCTTGAACTCGAATTGCATTTGTTTGCCGATGATGTTCATCGCTTATATAGGGTTCGAACCCCGGTATTTTCGTTCGTATATATTTATTTGAATTTGTCAATTTATTTATCTCGGTCATTCAATTTTGTTTTTATGCTGATGATGATTTCTAACTTGTTCATATCGAGTAATTTCGTTTACTTGATTGACATGGTTTTGATTTTGAACTTGCTCGATCTTTAGTCGTTACGGTTGTGAATTTCTGGCATCTCTGTCTTTGTTCATTTTGACTCCGGTCAATTGTTCATGGCTTCGACTTGAATTTTAATATTAAACTATTATTACATTTGACTTCGGTCATTTATGAAAATTCTTTCTTGTGTTTGTCTTGGCCTGTACTTATGCATTTGAGTCGCATTGTTGGTCTGGTCTCACGGCTGTAGCCTGGTTGTCATGTATGCTTCAGTGTTGCATTTGTATTGGATTATAGAGCTTTGTCCACTGTTCATTGATCTAGTTCTGATGTGTGTATGCACACATGTCTACTTGTATTTGTATTTCTCGCTTGTCTCGGCTTTGGATTTGTTCGAACTTGCCACCACGGTTTGTTCATCTCTGCTTGATTTTCTGTTGTACTTAGTATCACTTGTTTGTACATCTCCTTGTAATCAAGTGTGTTCATCCCTATAAAGTTTTCAACCTGATACTTGTAGTTGCCTCTGTTGGTTCATCATTGTTGTTGTTCTGCTCACTACAGAAGGTTTTGTTCATTTGCATGTGTTGTTTGTTTACCACTTGGTCATGCTTTTCTTGTGTGGTCAGTTCCACTTGCTATTCTGGTTTGATGTACTTACATTGTCGTTGCTTTACTATTTATTTTTCTTGGCCATTCGCTTGTTTGCAACTGCAGTTTCATTGTGCATTTCTTGTTGCTTTCATTGGGTTGATTCATGTTGAATTGTTCTGTACATTCAAGTTATCATCTTGCTGTTCACTGGTCTGGTTGCACTTTGATATATAAGCTTGTCTTGGTTTGTCGAAACCACGGTGGCATTTGCATATGTATTCATCCTTTGTAGTTGTTGCTGCCACTGCCTGTTTTAGTTTGCATATGATTTTGTACATTTGCCTTGTGTCTGATTTGGTGCTTTTTTCGTTTGAGTCATGTTAGCTGTGGGTCTGGTTCGCCTTTGACTCATGCTGTACATATTGAGTCTGAGTTGCTCCCGACCGTTATTGCATTTGTACATTTGGATTTTGGTCGAGGCTTTTTTTAGTTGTCTTGACCATTTTCATGAACTTGCACCTGTGTTGAATCCATCTTGGAGCTCGGGTTTGACCTTGTGCTGATATTGTGACATTATTTTTATTGCACTTGAGTTGAACCCGGCGTTTTGGGTTTGACCTATGCTCACCTGTCCTTGTAATTTTATTAAGTGTATATATCGGTGTGCATGTCCTTGTGGCATGTACAGTGATACACTGTGCATGTCATAAGATGTTCGTGTATAATGAATTCAAACTTAAATGATGACGAACAACCAAAATAACCGAGGCAAATATTATTTTCAAAAATACATTTTATTTTATACTGCAAAAATAATTCCTTTTCAATTTTACCGCGTCAGTATTTATTTTTGCAGATTGCTCAGATGCTGGATTCAATCTGGAATAAAGTTAAAGATAAATACGAGTGAATGAGCGATATGTAGTGAGGTGTGTTCCTAAATTAGAAATTGTGATGTAATCGAAATTGTATATATATAGTGAGAGTTCAAATTTGTACTATTCAAAATTGTAATAAATAGTTGTTTGAATAAAATATCTATTTGAATTTAAACTCTGTGTTATTTGTTTTATTCAGCAAATATTTGTTTAATTATGTGAAAAATAAAATATTATATTAACAAATACATTTAAATGAATATATATATATATATGTATGTTTATTATCATCAAACAAAAATCATATACTCGCATATTCAACATAAATCTCAACTTATACATATACAAATTTTTACTTTACAAAATAAGATACTAAACTCGATTTTTATACAAGTTTAACAATTCTCTAACTTGATTGCACAACTTGTATACATAGTCACAAGTTTCCTAAATGAGCTAAACCATAAAGTCAAAAGTGTTTATCTCCTTGCTAGCCTAGAAATATGTTAAAAACCCGATTTTTAACCCAGAAATCTGCAAAATATGAGAAAGTGATTAAACAAAAGTTCTTCCTTAGGGAATTACCTTTCTACTAAATTTTTTTCAACACAACTGGATTCGTCAATCAAAAGTTATGTCTATTTTACTCTCAGGTGTTAACTCGGAAACTTTATATATAGCCATGCTATGATATAAATTTCAAACTCAATTTAAACCATTTTAACTGCTGTATTTTGAAAAAAGCTCAAAAGAAAACTTATATCTAATTGAAATATCTTTCTACCACAAAATAATTGAACTAAATCGGATCATTTTACACCAAGATATCGCATTTTACTACAGCGATTTTCACAATAACTTTCAGCAAACAAATTTGCAAATATCAACAATTCAATCCGATGCAAGAAACAAACCACTATAGACATTGAAACAACAATAAAACATAGCATGAAAACCTTATTTTCTATAATAATAAGCAATCACTCACTTTCTAATATAGCTAAACACCCAAAACATAACATGCAACCTACTACAATCACTAATATCAACATACACAAATGCGCGAGCAATCAACAAGAAAGGTCTTGGGGAAATGCGTCTCTAAATTAATTTAGAGATTCATAATTCACCAAATTCATAATTATCATAGACATATAGTAGTTTATAGACCCAAAATTGCAAGATTTAGAAATAGCAGTGAGTGAAAACTCACCTTAACCCTTTGCTATCAACTCTAGAATATTCCCTAATCTTGCTAGCCACCAATCCTCACCAGATCATGCTCAAAACCATATAGAAGAGATCAAAACAAGGCTAGAACTGAA
Source organism: Allium cepa (assembly GCA_030765085.1). Lineage (NCBI taxonomy): Eukaryota > Viridiplantae > Streptophyta > Magnoliopsida > Asparagales > Amaryllidaceae > Allium > Allium cepa. Next base: position 275,621,300 of record CM060946.1, read on the forward strand.
AATAAGATACCTAAAAGATGTAGAATGGATAAAGAGACCCACCAATATTTTTATCCTATTTTTTTGGATATTTTTCAAATTTATTTGGTCAAAATTTTGAGCTAGGGCATAAGAATTTTGAGAGAGAGAGGTTCGTTTTTTTTGTTCTGTAAATGGAATTGTACGTACAGAATTTTGCAAAAGGAGATAAGGAGAAAAGATTCTATCATATTTTCTCTAAGTATTAGCTAAGTGGGCTTAAAATGAAATGGATCCAATAGCTAACTTAATTAAAACAAACGTTTTAATTTTTCTCTCATTTAAAACGTACAATGAAAATGCAATCAAAAACTCTAATTTTTAATTGCAGAACTAATTTAAATCATCTTCATTAATAAAATGATTTACTTTCACAAAGTCTCATTTTAGCCTAAAAAGAGGACTAAATCATTCTCTTATCAAAAATACAAAATTTACCGAAAATGTGAAAATCCATCTTCTAAAATATGACAACATGACAAATAAGTAATTTAACTTTAAAAATCCCCATTTTTGAAATAAAGTTACACAATACTTAGAAAACACTAACACATTATTTAATAAGTTTCAAAAAAATAATTTTAGCATCAACAAATTTCTTATTTTTCTCTTCCAATTATTATTTAAACAAAACACTTAATACTCAAATCTACTTCAATAAATGAGAAATCAAATTCCTCGTTAAAATTACAAGTTTAAATCTTTATTAAATTAACAACACTAAAATCAGGGTTGTTACAAACTTCCCACCGTAAAGAAAATTACGTCCCCCCAATTTACTTAACGAAAGAAATCTGAAAACTTAAATTTCCAATTAAGCCTTTCCATAATTGACATCTTTCCAAATTATTTTTCACCAAAGTTTTCAACTTTCACGAATAATAATATCAAGTATTCAAATTAATTACTTAATATTATTATCAAACTCCAATTAATATTAAGATTTATATATAACAATTTTCTTTAATGAATAAATTTCTTCTTAAAACAATTATTTGTAAATTTCCTTTTCACTTCCAAACATTCTATTAATACCACTCCAAATATAATGCTAAAAACCAAATTTTTAGGTATCAAAACTTTTGAAAATTTCTTAAAATTTTTATAACGCGTTAAATTTACAGAAAATATCGCCAACATCTCCTTTACGCAACTAGCGTTTCAAAAATTTACAATATGAATATAATTACATAATATACATCTCATCTCAAGGATGAGGCATCCTGTAGGGAAAAACACAAAAATGCGATATGTATACCTTATATTTGAAATATTAGCGAGTCTGTTAATATTCCTTAAGCAAATAATTTATAATCTTTTAAACGATATCTATTTAACTTTAGATACTTGCTCCTATCTCAAAATTTTATATTAATATTTAATATCAAATTCATATCATATAGGAGATATTAATAATTCATGATTACACTTTAATTAGATTAACATCATAATATTCCATAACAAAAGAAATCCGCACTTAAATTTCCACGTTTTAATTATTACTTATGTCGAAATGTCACGTTCGATGTTTAGGAACCCCAATCGATAATAAGGCGTCCCCCATATTGATCAAAATCCTTAAACAATGTTCAGATAAGCCAACACAATAGATAATCACAAGTTTAGATGCATTCATTTTATTTTCACAAACATCCATGTATCCAATTTTAAATAAATGCAACCAAGCAATTAATTCCTAGAAACTAATAAAGAATTAATCAAAACATATATAATCACTTACAGCGGAACAATTCAATGTTTGAACTTCGCTGCGCAACTCTGATTAATTCTAAACCATTTAACTGTTAAGCTTATTTTCTCAGTTTTCTCTAATTCTCTTATTTAAAAGTAAAATTGTTTACTTTAAAATTAATTCATTCCATTTTAATTCGAAAATTTTCTAAACTCCAAAAGATTTTGCTCATTAATTTCCCAAAGTTTCAAAATCACAAATTCCAATTTATCAATTTAAAATTTTTAAATCAATTTACGCCCCAAATGATTATCCCAATAATCATTTTATATTCCTATCCCTAATTAGATAATTAATATAGCTATCTACCACACACCCCAAGGGACATGACTCTAAGTCATCTAGATCTCGAATCCGTAATATTATATACTACAATGTTCCGACACACCTCTGTTACTAACTGTAACAACCCCATGCAATATCCAGTTTAGCAAGAACATTATAGGTAATGTTGTCTGTTATTCCGGAGAATACGGCTTGTTAAGGGCGAACGAATGTGAATATATCTTTAAACTAACACTGACACGTCATTTATACCTTTACTTAATATCTGAACTGAATTAGACGTATACAGTATTAATACAAACTAACAGACACACCAATTTTCTCAAAATCAAAACAATATATCATATAAATAATAGTCACAGATCACGGCGGAATAAATGTCAACTTATACATATACAAATTTTTACTTTACAAAATGAAATACTAAACTCGATGTTTATACAAGTTTAACAATTCTCTAACTCAATTGTACAATTTATAAACATATTCAAAGATTTCCTAAATGAGCTAAACCAAAAAGTCAAAAGTGTTAGTCTCCTTGCTAGCCCAAACATCCAAAGGTCAACTTGTCTTATAAGCTGATAGTCTAAGCCTGACCCCGTTTCAGACTATTTCTAAACATCCAATAGGATGAGAACATAATATAACACAAGAATAAACAACATATAAGTAAACAGATGTACATGAAATAACGAGTCAGGGGAATTAATTTAACTTAGAGTTCATCATAGGGCACATGGTTATACATTTAAGTCATGAACACATATTAGTAACTAAGCACCAAATTCACGTAACAAAATGCAATATCTCTAAGAACAAAAATATCGATGATTAACTCAAAATAGGGTTATAAGTTTAAGTCACAAAAACGAACTAGTCACTAAACTCAAAATAACCAAATTAACTTAACATCCATCATAAGGCACAAGAATATATATTTATTTAACTAACACAAGACACAAGAATATATACTTATTTCATGTATACAGAATAGTCACATAATCCACATATCCAGAATCCAAGCGATCTTAATCCAAACCTATCGTAATGATCATCCAAAACAATCGCAATAATTGTATACAAAACCCATGGCAAAAAACAAATAAATTGGTATCACTCGAACCGATCTGATACCAAGGATCGTACTCAGACCGGGAATACAAAATCACAGAATGATCTCAAGGATAGTCCATACCGATCAAGGTGATTGTAGAAACCATGATTCGATAACTCTATATTTATTTAATATTATTATATTATTATATTTCAAAAGAAATTTAGGAATAAACTTCTTAAGGATCTAATAGCCACTTGCAGCACACCAAAAGAAAGTAGACTCTAAAGTGCCAAATACTACCACCATCAGTAATCACTAGAACTTAACCAATACGCCTCATACCGTATGGTGATTCAAGTATTTACCAAAAGCTAGTAAATATCACTTATTACAGATACCACTGAAAAACCTAAACTACATTCTCTTAAGGATCTAACAACCACTTGTCGCACACTAGAAAAGAATAAAACTCTAAAGTGTAAAATACTTTCTAATACCAGTCACACAAATTTAACCAAGGCATCCCATACTACCCTATGAAATTTGTGTATTCATTACTAGGCTGGTTAGTTGCACACAAACATTCAATTCAATAAGTTAAACCATATTATTCAAAAGCATTTAAACCAATAGATGACACTAAATCCATTATTGGCACTCCTCAAATTATAGAATTAAGGTTCTTAAAACATTTTTATCTTATGAGTTTATTATTTAGAACATTTATTATAATTTTCCATAAATCCATTCATTATTTAGCTTTATAAAAATATTCATAGATTTGCTAAAATATTCCATAACTCTTAATCGTTCCAAGATTTTATTTATATTCACAAAGTTGTCTCAAATTTCCATATGTTATATTATTCACAAAACCATATTTTAGAACTATATTTAATTACTCTTCTAATTCCATATTAAAATATAATCATTTTATTAGAAATAAAATATGTTTATACCTTTCAAAATTATGTTTCCTAATTCCATGAATCCTAAACATTTATTTAATAAAATTGTAATACTTGATTCCAAATCCATAATCATTTTTATGTGAGAATCGATTAGATTTTGTATTTCAAAGTCATATTGCAAATCTATAAATATTTTACTAAATATGTTTAATATATAAAATAACTTGCTAAAAAAAATCATATTTAATATTTATTAAATTAATTTAGAATTAATTCTGCGATTTATCTATATAAATAATTCTCTTTCGTAAAATTACTTGAATACAAAGCTTAACTATTAATTTCATTTAATTCAAATTTATGATGTAAAGATCTACAATTTTGACAATCTAAATCTCATAATTTTACAAAATTAAAACGTGAAAATTGTAGATAAAAGTCTAAGTTTTCAAATAAGAAAAAGATCATCCATTTGGATTTATGGTTCAAAAGTTGTGACCGAAAAACTTTTAGATTTAAATTTATTAACTTTGTCTTTCATTGACATAGCAACAATAAAGAAACAAATTTTTAACCATTTAAATTGCAAAATTATGCAAAACTCAAAACATGAAAGTTGTAGCTCAATGTCTAAGTTTTCTAGAACTTTAAAAATTATCAAAATCTAATAAGATATGAGAAAGCTATGCTGAAATTACTAACAATATTTTAGCTCAGAAAATTTGACCAGATAGACTATTACTTTGTTAAAAACCCAATTTTTGACCCAGAAATCTTTAAAATACGAGAGTGATTAAAACAAAATTTCTTCCTTAGGGAATCAGATTTCCATTGAAAAAATATTCAACACAATTGGATTCATCAATCAAAAGTTATGTCTATTTTACTCTTAGGTATTAACTTAGAAAATATATATGGCTGTGCTATAACATTAATTTCAAATTCAATTTAAGCCCTTTTAACAGTAGTATTTTGGAAAATTTTCAAAAGAAAACTTGTAGCATATTGAAATATTTCTACCATAAAATGAATGAACTAATTTGGATCATTTTACACGAAGATATCACTGTTTTACTACAACGATTTTCACAAATAATTTTTAGCAAGCAAATTTGCACATTTCAATAATTCAATCATATACAAGCAACAAAACAACTGTAGACATCGAAACAACACTAAAACTTAGCATGAAAACCTAGTTGGCAATAAGAATAAGTAATCACTCAGTTTCTAACATAGCTAAACGCCCAAAACATAACATGTAACCTACTACAATCACCAATATCAACATACAAATGTGCGAGCAATCAACAAGAAAGGTTTTGGGGAAGTGCATCTTTAAATTAACTTAGAGATTCATATTTCATCAAATTCATAATTATCATAAACGTACATTAGTTCATAGACATAAAATCGCAAGATTTAGATATAGCGGTGAGTGCAAACTCACCTTAACTCCTTGTTATCAACTCTAGAACATTCCCTAACCTTGCTAGCCGTCAATCCTCACCAAATCATGCTCGAAACCCTAACTTTGATCTCAAGACAGCAAATAGAAGAGATCAAAACAAGGCTAAAACTAAAAATAAGATTCCTAATAAATGTAGAATGGATAGAGAGACTTACTAAAATTTTAATATCCTATTCTTTTAGGATTTTCTCTAATTTATTTGGCCAAAATATTGAGCTAGAGCATAAGAGTATTCAAAGAGAGAGGTTCAGTTTCTTTTGTTTTGTAAATGGAATTGTAGGTACAAAATTTTGAGGAAGGAGATAAGGAGAAAAGATTCTATCATATTTTCTCTAAGTGTTTGATAAGTGGGATTAAAATGAAATGGACCCAATAGCCAATTTGATTAAAACAAAGGTTTTAATTATTTTTCTCCCATTTAAAACATACAATGAAAATGCAAAATAGGATTAAATCGTTTTCTTACCAAAATTAACCAATTTATCAAAAATGAGAAAATCCATCTTCTAAAATAAGACAACATGATAAATAAGTAATTTAACTTTAAAAATCTCCTGTTTTAAATAAAATTACGCAATATTTAGAAAACACTAACACATTATTTAACAAGTTTCAAAACAAGAATTTTAACATCAACAAATTTCTTATTTTTCTCTTCCAATTATTATTTAAATAAAACACTTAATATTCAAATATACTTCAATAAATGAGAAATCCAATCTCAATTAAAATAACAAGTTTAAATCTTTATTAAATTTAAATTTACAACACTGAAAAATAAGAGTTGTTACACATACGCTCAATGCAATCGTGAGCGGATTTATCTTAGTTTTAGTTTATCCGAGCATGAATAAAAAGACAAGTGTGGGGATAGGTGATATGCACATAAATGTGCATATTTTTACTTTCATATTTAATCTACTTTTATTTAAATAAATGTCGTAATTGGGTGTTTTTACATGTTTAAAAGCAAATTTCAAAAATGTTTTCAACTCATCATTTATGCATCTACATTGGGGTAAAATGACAATTTTGTGCATGTATTAATTTTGAGAATATTTATTTGCATATTTTATTTTTATTTGTTGGAATTTGGATGGAAAATGAAAGAAGCTTCATGTATATATGCATGCACAAATGATGGAAGACAAAAGAATGTAGAAATAAATTAATTTATGCAACATGGAAGACCCCGCCTACCCACTAACCATGAACCAAAATTAAGAGCTAACGTACATGTTAGTGGGGACTAAAGTCACGTGCATATTTAATGAACGATTAAGTTCATGCTAATGATTACTTGGAGGTTGCATTTCCTAAATGGCATTTTTGGTAGCTTCCTAAAATATGGATTAGGATTTTAGGCATGTATAAATGACCCTCTTATGTTCATGTCATGTAGTTTTATAATCTTCTTATCATCTTATGCATATTGTAGCAAAATTAAATGAGAAATAAAATGACTTCCTAAGCCTCTGCTTCTTCTTTTTCTACTTGCTTTTATTTCATGCTTATTTTTATTAACATGCTTTTTTTATGTTAGTAGATTAGTTCTCTTTTCAATGCAAGTAGTTTCGATTTATTTTATGCAAGTAGATTTATTCTCTTTTTATTTTAATTAACTATTACTTTGCTTGCTTTTTAATGTTGAAATTTACATGTGTTGAAATGATAACACAAATGAGAAGCAAACCCCCTTCAATTTGGGGGCAATGAAGCTCTCTGAAATTATGTAAATTCAACATATTTTATTGTTTGTGATCTCTCTTTGTGCTTAATGGAATTTATGATGTGGTAATATTTTGTTGTTTCACATTGAATTTGATAGTCTCTATTGTTGACACCAAAGAGGCTATGCTTAAACAACATAAACACAAATTACCTCTTCATCTACATATGATTTTTATAATAAAGTGGACATAGAATCATAAAAATTATTTCAAATTTTTTTGGAAAAATCCATGCTCGAAATCAAATAAAAATCATCGAAATACACCAAAACTGACATTCGAAAACATCTAAAAAAATCGATTTGTTTTGAATCACAAATTCAAAACTCTGGCTCGCCTAAGGCTTTATGGCCTTCAAAACAGCTGAGAAATATCACAAAAACGAGACACAAAAGTCGAAAAATGGATTAAAAAACATGACAGAACACAAAAATACACATGCCAAAAGTAATACCCAGGTTTGAAATCTTCTCTGGGTTCAACTTTCGAACATAATTTGAAAATACTGATTGTCCATGCTACTAATCAATAGTAAATAATCATGTTTAGAATAGATTTTACTTTTAATTTAATTAACATTGTCATGAGAGTTGACAAGAGTTTTTAGTTGTTATCTTAAAGTTTGATGGTTTAAGTTTTGTTAATTAATAACATAACTAGACTATACATATGATAAACACTTTACTGATTCTACTTAGATTAAAAAGAGAGATCATAGATTGATTTTGTGTTGATTTATGTAGGAGTATGAGAGTGGATTTGCCTCTAAATTGTCATTTAATCTCATAGTTTATTTCATTTTTGCTCTAGCCTTAGTTTTACAAATTTCAAATTCAAAACAATTTCAAACCCCTGGGTTAATTTGATTCAGTAAAATTTAAATTAATTTAATTCCCTACCGATCGACCAGTACTCCACATGTACTAAAATTGTACACCATGCGCTTGCAGTTATTTTTATTACAAAATTTTTCGTTTATTTTTTAACCGATAAGAAATTCATCGTCAAACACTGCTATCATAAGAGGAACGTGCAGTTGCCTAGATACAATGATTGTCCTGAATATTTTCATTATCTGTTATCCTATGGTGCTGGTCATCAATGTAGAAAATTTAAGGAATACATATGTGCTTACAACTCTATATTCGCAATAACATCAATGGGTTGACATGTTGACAACAACGTCAACAATGCTCAAGGACTTTATGTTTTCCGTATGAATGGTCAAAATCATCATAGAATAGGTTCCCTACTACCAATAGATGGTAAACAAAAATTTGCATAGCTATACTTTTATGATATAGGTAAGAGTAATAGAGTCTCTGCTTGTGGAGAGATCGCAAACACCAACTTGGATGAGAGCGTAGCCACTAATCTAATAAGCATGTTTGACAAGTGCAATGAGTTGGTTAAGGTTTTTAGAATGGCAAGAGGCAGATTCATGCAACTGAATATTAAGCAATGTCTATTAGACTATACGAGAGGCAGTATAAAGGTGGTAGACAATATAATGTTCCTACTTCCTCTTTGATCCCAGCGCTTACAGCCACTTCCAACACAAAGTCATGTAGTGTAAGATACGCTGTGATTGAGGAGAGGGACTCTGTTCTTAAAAGAATAAGTGAGAAGTGTTCTTCCTTTTATGTCAATGCAATATCCATCATTTTTTCCCTATGGGGAGAATGGCTATGGAAGTAATATTGAGTACAAATAGTCTGAAATTGCTAGGACAACAAAATGAGAAATGGTTACCATGCGTGAATATTACGCATATCTATTGTAGTACAGACGGGATGAAGGTTCAATGCTGCTATATGGAGGCAGAATTTTTCAACAATTTATCGTTGATGCCTAAATGATCATAAAGGAAGAAACACTTGCTTAGATCATATGCAACCCAAGCACACTACGTTGTGAGGTATATAATAGTTTGGATGATGCAATCGACCATGGAGATTCATCTGCTTTCACAATTGCAAGGAAATTTATCTTGCCATCTTCATTCATTGGAGGCCCAAGATATATGGTGCAAAATTACTAAGATGCAATGAAAACTTGTAGATGGACGGGTTCTCCTAATTATTTTGTTACATTTACTTGCAATCCCAAATAGCTCGAGATTGGCAATGCATTGCAAAGTATACCGGGTCAAAAAGTATACGATAGACCAGATGTAGTCACCCAGATTTTCTATATCAAGCTTATGGAACTGATTAAAGACATAAAAGATGAATCTAATTTTGGAAAGGTCAAAGCTGGTAAATTTTTTAACTTCATTGTGTACTTTTTTCCCCTACAGACACAAATACCAAACTTACTACAATTTTATTTTTGCAGTGATATACATAATTGAATTTCAAAAGCGTGGTCTGCCACATTCACATTTACTTATGTTCATTTATGTAGATCAGAGACCTAAGATAGTCACTGACGTTGATAGAGTTGTTAGTGTGGAAATACCAAGTACCAAGTCCGATACATTTGCATACTAGTCAGTTTGTAAGTAAATGATTCATATCCCATGTGGATATGCAAATCCAAATTGTTCGTGCATGGTTGGTAATTCATGTTTAAAACATTAACCTAAAGGCTACTACGGTGAAACGACATTTGATAAAAAAAGTTTTCCATTTACAGAAGATGGAATAATGGTCGAAGTACAACAACTGATGATGGATTTAACTAGGACAATGGTTGGGTTATACCAAACAATGTAGATTTAGTTGTAAAATATCACGCACATATCAACGTCATAATATGTAACATAGTACGACCATTCCATTACTTATTCAAATACATATACAAAGGACGTGATAGAGAAAGTGTTGTAATAGAGAATAACGTAGGTGAATAATGTTCCTTGGTTCCTTTAAATAAATGAGATGAATACTAACCAAGATTGTATTTATATTTCTGCTTCAAAGGCAAGTTGGAGGATATTTGGGTTTGATATTCGATATCGGAATCCTACCATGCAGAGGTTGATGTTTAATGTGCTTAGCGAGCATAATATTTACTTCGATGATGTGGATAATTTATCAGCTATAAGTAGGAGGCCTAATCCTGACAAAACTATGTTCACATAGTGGTTGCGAACAAACAACATTTCTCCTGAAGCAAGAGCACCTACTTATGTTGAATTTCCTATGAAACGGGTATGGGATAAATCCAAAAAAAGTGGAAAATAGGGCAAAAGGGAGATACAATTTGTAGGATGGATTTCACCCTAGAGGTGGGTGAATAAGGTGATACTAAAATTAATGTGGAAATAAAAATAACAACAAAAAGTAATGAAGTAAAAATCACATACAGGTTTACCCGGCTTCGGCAAAACCCTGCCTATGTGCTGCCCAAGGTTTCTACTATAAATTAAGTAATGAGACGCTTACAAACACACGTAAACTTGTGATACCGCTACTTGATTAGCCTAACACTAAGCTCAAACCCCTACCATAACCCAGCCACTGAGTTGCGAATTCTTGAACTACAAAACCATAGTTCGTACCTAGTTACACTACAAGAAATTCACCAACTTTTAAAAGAGAAAGTTTACAAAAAAATAAACAACTAAAAAAAAACCTATAATAAAATTTAAGCCCGATATAATTAAAAGCACCAGCCACATAATTAACAAAGATAGTCTTCCTTTTCTTTTCTTTGTGAAATGGCTTAGGCCGTTCCCTTTAGCTTCTCTTCAAAAATTTAGTGTTTTGATGATTTGAGATGCCGCTTGAAAAATTAAAGCATGAATTGTTTGTTGATATGCTCTCAATTCACTTCAATGCCTTTTCGATCATTTTAATTTTTCACGGCTGCTTTAAATGTCGAGTTCGAATGGATAGAATTTTTTTTGCCCCTTCTCGATTTTAATTATGCTCGACTTGATTGCTCTGCTGATTTGCTTGTGCTCAATCTTGATCATTAATTTGCGATAATGAGATTGGGTTAAATAGGGATAAAAAAACCAATATTTTCGTTTGTATATTTAAGTTTGAATATTTCGTGTTGGCACCAGCAATAGAAAAAACCTGTCCCTGCAATTTTAACAAGCAAGTATATATCGGTATGCACGACCTTGTGGCATGTATAGTGATACACTGTGCATGTCACAAGCTGTTTGTGCAAGATGAATTAAAAAATAAATGATGACGAACAACCCAAATAATTATGGAAAATAATATTTTCAAAACATGCACTTCATTGTGCACTACAAAATATTTTCTTTTTCAATTTTACTGCGTCAATGTTTATTTTGCAGATAGTACAGATGTTGGATACAGGCTGGAACAGAGTTGAAAATCAAATACGAGTGATGAGTGAATATGTAGTTAGATGAATTATGTATGAAAAACTGTAAAGTGAAAATGTGTTGTAATCGAAGTTGTATTGCAATTGAAAATGTATAAACGTAGTGAGAGCTCAAATTTGTATGTTTTGAATTTGTAATAAAATATTTGTTTGAATATGAATTCTGAGTTATTTATTTTATTCAAAAAATATTTATTTAATTTTGTGAAAAATAAAATAGTACAATAACAAATACATTTAAACGAATATATATATATATATATATATATATATATATGTTTATTGCCATCAAACAAAAATCATAGGCTATTATATTCTACAATCGCCCCCTTGTGATGATTACAAACATATATTATGATTTTTACTCTACTAAATATATTTGGTCTTGATGAATTCCATGAGCTCTCCCTATTTGAATACCCCCTCCCCCCATAACAAAGCTCCCCCTTCACATATGTATGTAGTCAAAACAGAAAGTTAATTAAAAATAACTTTGAATAAAAACAGTCTTGAATATTAGTAAGGATATTGCTCAAAAATCAAAATCTTAACCTCTCTCCCTCTTTTGTTATCACCAAAAATAATTATAGTAATGAAATAGCTACGATTTTGATTAAAAATATAAAATCAAATCAAGAGGAAAATATTAATTTCAAATTCCGATTAATCAAACAAAAATCATAATATTTTATTAATTAGAAACAAACTCCACTTTAGAGAAATGGTAGAATTATGGAAAATTTTATATAATGACAAGAGTTTGATATTTTCAATAAAGAAATAATTTGTGCATTTTTCCTTTCCAAGTATTATAAAAAAATGTGAAGCACTTACTGACCATACATAACCGTTAGGACTTTTAAATGAGTTTAGTAGTTACCCCTTTTTTAAAAAAATTATGTCAAGTATTTTCTAATCATGCATAACCATGAGGACTTTTAAATGGGATTAGAATATACTTGATATTTATCCATTTCTTATATGCATCCAATTCATGCATAACCACGAGGACTTTTAAATGAGAATGGAAGCCCATATATAGAAATTCAATTAATTCACCCATGCATAACCGCGAGAACTTTCAAATGAGAGTGAATACTTTAGGATATAATTATTTTACAAAAAATTATTTTCTTATTTTGAAATACCAAATTCTACACAATATATTATGATGTATGGACGGACAGAAAGGTGAAAGTGATAGAAACGATCATGGAATAAGTACTAATCTAAAAATATTATAAAATTTGTTTAATTTACATGAAATTATAAAGTTATACTTCCTCTTGTTATGAAATATAATTTAATCACTATCCATCACTTTTCAAGCACTATAATAATTTTAATAAGTTCCATAAGATTCAATTAGTCAATGGTTATCTTTTCAAGAGTAAATCTCTTTTCGAAATAAACTATAGTATTTTTAACATGATGAAAACCCAAGTTTCAAAAATTAAAATAAGTGAAAATAAATTTTCTGTAAGGGGGTTTTGTGAAAATGACTTCTAGCTGAAAATCAATATAAATAATTAAATGATTACACAAATGATTTCAACATGAGATGATATCAGATGCTACTTGAATTTGAGGTATTCATGGTAATATATAGTGGTATATAAGAAAAATGTGTACTTCTCAACACTTGAATTGTTTTTTAAAACTTTCAGCACGTCCATTTATAGCAATCACAAGCAAAGTAATCTACGTTGAGAAAAAACACACATTTAAAAAAATTCGTCAAAGCGGTTTTGAAACATTGATTTGATAGACATGAAGAGAGTCAATAATGATTATTGTTTCTAAGTAATTGACAAACTTTGTTTCGAAGACTCACTAATTTTGAAACCTTTATTTAGCTAATAAAAGATTAAAGTTTTATTTGGCTCATAACACGAGAGTTTTAGATGTTTATAAATGCTACTTGCTAAAATTTGTTTCAATAAATTTGTCAAATCAATCAAAAATTATACTTGATATACGACAACTTGTTTGTGTAAAACAGATATGCTTTCTGAGTTATATATTGAATTTATTGCGGTTTTTCTTGACATTCCAAAATGAACCAATAAAAACTAATAACAGAAAAGTTGTAGCATTTTCAGTTAGCTTTCAATGAACTTCAAGTATTTCAAAAGTCAAAGTTGAGATGTTCAAGATATCATTAAATTACTACAGCAATGTTAAGAAAATTTTGAAATTGTTTTCAAACGATACACCAAATGCTTTGCAGTTTTCCCCCATTTAAGTTTAGATTCTGGAAAAGTGAAAAAAACAATAGTTGTAGCATTTTAAACCTATTTTCTAGAACATCTTGAATTTTACAAATCGTATTTAAGAAGCACGAGATATGGCAGAAATACTTCAATAATGTCGATGAAAACATAATTAACAATATGTGAACAAAATTGAGTTAAAAGATCATACCTCGCTTTCCTTTGATGCCGTGATATTCGAAATGCGATGATCTCCATCTAAACATTATAAGATAAGGAACATTTAAATTTTAGTTTATCAATCACCTAGAACAACTCAAATCTATCTCCATCAAATTTGTTCCTTAGCACACATATGTGTCTAAATTTTGGAGAAGGAAAGTGGTCTAACTAAGGATGTTGGATCACTATTATTATCTACTGAAATCTTTTAGTACCCAAATTTTTTTATATAACAAACCATTAGCATCTATAATTATACCCTTGGGAATCCAAGCTTATTTAAATTTCAAACCATTTATATTCATACTTTTTGGAATCCATATTTGATTAAAGGTTTTGTTTTTGTATATATTTCGACAATTATTCTTGCCATGTCCAAAATTTCACACTTTACGCATTTGGGTATCACACTTTCCCCTTAACGGTGTTATTTGTCATTTGTTCATATCTTGACACTTACGTAAATCCAAATCCTTTCCTTTTATTCACAAAGACTTGAATTTCTAAGAGCATATTAAATGATTTTTCTCTAGTGAAAAATTTCCGAGTAATCAACTCAATTTTATTAACTTTGGATTTTAAAAGTTTATTTTCATTTATTAGCTTCGAACAACAACTAACGGTACTATCTCTCTTTTTAAAAGTATTCATTTTCAAGCCCATATTTTCATTTTCAAGCCCTCTAATTTTAATCTCAATTTCTAGCATCTCAATTTTAAATAGTTGGAATTTTTTAAATTCAATTTTTTTAAAATCCTTGATTTTTTTCAATCTCCTTTTCAAACTCGTGATTTAATCGAATAATTTCAGATTTGCTCAAAATCACGTTTTCTTTTTCAAGGGTTTTGAAATTTTCGTTGACCTCATTTAATTTCTTTTCAAAAATCGCATATTTAGAACTTTCCAACCTCTTAAAACTATCCTATTATTTTTGCAAAATAGTGTTTTTACAAATCAACTCAGTTTTGTTCTTCTCTCGAATTAAAATTTCATTTTCTAACTTTTGAAAGTTTTCATGAAAATAGGAAAATTCTTTTTCAAAGTCCAAACACCTTTTGCAATTAAATTTTTTTATCTTTCTTAATATTTTTAAGCTCATTTTTCAAATCATTGTATCTCTAATGCGGTTTAGATTGTTCCTTTTTCAACCTATTATTTTTCATCTCAAGAGCATCATTATTTTCAATTAATTTTTGGCTCAAGAGAACTAAATCATTGAATGAAAAATCACTTCTCTCATTGTCTATTGAATCTTCATCATTGCTGTCTTTTACATGTCAAGTACGCTTCTTTAACTGAGTCGATTGTGGAGGATTTCTCACCATTGTTGACTTTTGCACCATATATTGCATTAACGTTGTTTCAGATTTCCTGTGCATTTTCACAATGAGAGGTCTGGTTAAAATTATCTCGATTAATATGAGGATATAGTATATGCATAGCAAGAGCATTAATCGAAGTATTTTTCTTGTCTACTATATCATTTCCATTTTCAATAATATCCCAACATTTAAAACTAACATATTTTTAATAAAATTCCGTTTTTAATTTCCAATTTAGAAAACCTAATCCATCATAAATAGAGGGAATAATACTGGACTGGCTCTCGCTAGATTTGCAACTTGTGTTAGACATCTATGTTATTAATCTAGCTCCGATACCACTTCCCAGATCTTGTTCCCTCTAGAGGAAGGGTGAATAAGGTAATACTAAAATTAATGCTGAAATAAAAATAATAACAGAAAGTAATGCAGTAAAAGTCATATACAGATTCAACAAGCTTCGGCAAAATCTTGCCTACGTGTTGCCCCCAAGTTTTCTACTAGAATTAAGTAATCGTACACTTATATAAACACGTAAACTTGCGATACCCACTACTTGATTAACCTAACTCTAAGCTCAAAACTCTATTACAACTAGGCCACTGAGTTGCGAATTCTCGAACTACAAAACCGTATTTCGTACCTAGTTACCCAACTAGAAATTCACCAAATTTTAAAAGAGAAATTTTATAAAAAATAAACAACTAACCTTATATTAAAATTTAAGCCCAATAAAATTAAAAGCACAAGCCCATATAATTAAACAGTCTTCCCTTTCTTTTCTCTATGAAATGGCTTCGGCTGTTCCCTTTTGCTTCTCTTCAGAAATTTAGGGTTTTGATGATTTGAGTCGCCGCTTGAAAAATTGAAGTTCGAATCATTTTCTAATATGCTCTCAGTTCACTTCGATGCTTCTTCGATTAGTTTAATTGTTCACAGCTGCTTCAAATGTTGAGTTCTAGCGGATAAAAATTGTTATGTGATCTTTTCTTTTTTGCCCCTTTTCAAATTTAATTATGCTCGACTTGATTGCTCTGTTGATTTGCTTGACTCGAACTCGATCATTAATTCGTCGTTGATGAGATTAGGTAAATTAGGAAAAACCCTATATTTTCGTTCGTATATTTGAGTTTGAATATTTCGCGATTTTGGCACTTGCGTTGATTTTTGATCGAATGAACACTG
Organism: Allium cepa; assembly: GCA_030765085.1. Classification (NCBI taxonomy): domain Eukaryota; kingdom Viridiplantae; phylum Streptophyta; class Magnoliopsida; order Asparagales; family Amaryllidaceae; genus Allium; species Allium cepa. Next base: position 275,637,775 of record CM060946.1, read on the forward strand.
TGATCTTCGACTTGTTCATTGTTGAATTTGCTTGAATTTCTTTGAATCGGTTTTGTTCTTTTCTCTGCTACAACTTTGACACTTGAAATTTGAGATAAACTTGACTTGTTCATTTTGAAATCCCCTACGACATTAAACCATTTTCTGAATTTTTGCTTGAACACTTCAATGCAATTTTGTTTGACCAATTCTTTTTGAAATGCAACCCACGGCTTTGTTCGAACTGCTTTGTATTATGCTTTTGATCATGTTCACCGGTATAACTCTCTGCAACTTTATTCAAACTGTTACTGTGCTAGTTGCTTCGAGTTCCAGTGCATTGATGTCTTCATGTATATACATATATGTATATATGTATGTGCTTCATTTTTGTGTTGTTTCAAAGAATCGTCTGAAGTCTCCTCTGTTCCATATGTGTATATATATATGGTGCATCACTTTGAACATGTTGAAATTTGTCTTGCATATGCACTTGTTATTATAGTCTGGTTGTATTGCAGTCTGGTTTTGTTTATGTGTTGGTTGGACCTGATTTCATATGAACTTGTGTTCACCACTTAGTCAATCCGAACTTGCTTTGCATATCCGTGTACCATTTTTAATTTAGTTCAAGTCATGTTTCATGTTGCTTCTTTATGTTTAAATGTTTCACTTGATTCTGGTTGGTATTTTGATCTGGTTCACCTTTGGTGCTTGGGTTATGATGGAGTTGAGTTTTTATATCTATTTTGCATATGTATATTTTATGGTCTGGTTTGGTCTGAAACCGTTGAATTCTTTTTAAATTTAGCTTGAATGTTATGGCTTTGTACATTACTGGCTTGTTGAGTCTAGTCTGCGGTTCCACATGCTCTGTTCTGGTGCATGTTTTCAACTGGTGGTGAACTTGTTCCACTGGCTTGCTATCTTGAGCATTCATGTGTGTACATGTTGTTTTCATTTTCACTTGACCATTCCTAAAACTTTGTTGTATTATGAACTGAAATTTTTTTGTATTTTGGATTGCATCTGTGTTGAATCTAGCCTCGGCTTGGGTTTGACCCTGTGCTCACCTATCCCTGCAATTTTAACAAGCAAGTATATATCGGTGTGCACGACCTTTTGGCATGTACAGTGATACACTGTGTATGTCACAAGTTGTTCATGTAAGATGAATTAAACAATAAATGATGAAGAACAACCCAAATAACCGAGGAAAATAATATATTCAAAACACATACTTAATTGTGCACTGTAAAATATTTTCTTTTTCAATTTCACTACGTCAGTGTTTATTTTGCAGATAGTACAGATGCTAGATATAGGCTAGAACAGATTTGAAGATGAAATACGAATTATGAGTAAATATGTAGTGAGATGAATTTTGTATGAAAAACTGTAAAGTGAAAATGTGTTGTAATCGAAGTTGTATTGCAATTGAAAATATGTAAATGTAGTGAGAGCTCAAATTTGTACTATTTGAATTTGTAATAAAATATCTGTTTAAAGAAAGTATTTGTTTAAACATGAATTCTGAGTTATTTATTTTATTCAACAAATATTTATTTAATTAGAAGAAAAATAAAATAATACTTTAACAAATACATTTAAACGAATATATATATATATATATATGTTTATTATCATCAAATAAAAATCATATGCTATTATATTTTACACAATTGGTAGAATTTATTATGCTCATCCAACCTCTGGTGAAAGGTTTTACCTACGAATGCTGCTAAATGTTATTCAAGCTCCTACAAGCTTTGACGAAATCAAAATGGTGGATGAGGAATTGCAAGACAGTTTCAAATCTGCCTATATTGCAAGAGGATTGTTGAGGATGGCAATAAATGGAATGATGCAATTACTAAAGCAAGTTTATGGGCTTCCTCATCTTTGATCAGAGAAATATTTGTGACACTTCTTCTTTTCTATGAAGTTTCAAATCTGGAGCAGTTGTGGACAAAACATTTGGTCTCATTGTTTGAAGACATAGCGTGGCGTATAAAGCATCAATGAAATCCTAGTTTGACAAGGGTATCGAGTTGGAGGTAATGTCATCCATGCATTTGGAATTTGAAATTTTTTAAACTGAAACAATAGGTCAGTGAAGGAGTATTGGTCCATTTCCTATACCGACAATCTTTGTGACAACCATGCTGACAATGCATTGATTTTGGAAGAAGAAGGGTATATCTGTGATTTTCTTAAGGGGGAAGTCAAGAAGTTATTACCACTTCTGAATGAAGAGCAAAGAAAGGTGTTCAATGTTGTCCAGGATGTTGTGCACAAAGAGGTGGGCAGTTTCTTTTTCGTATATAGCAGTGGTGGGACTAGAAAAACGTTCTTGTAGAAAACAATAATTAGTATAGCTCAAGATATAAAGGAAGAATTGTCTTAGCAGTTGCATCTTCTGGTATTGCATCACTACTACTTCTAGGTGGTAGGACAACTTATTCCAAATTTAAAATTCATATAGGCTTTGATGACTGTTCGATGTGTTATATCTCCAAGCAATCATGTCTAGCTGCTTTATTAACATAGAAAGATTTAATTATTTGGGATAAGGCTCCTATGATTTATCAGAATGCTCTAGAAGCCTTTGAAAAAAGTCTTGCAGATATGGTTTCAAATGATTCGGCAAATCCTATAAGCGTTATATTTGGTGGTAAAACAATATTGTTATGCAGTTATTTTAAACAGACTCCGCCAGTGATTCCCAAAGGTACTAGGCAAATGATTGTAAATTCTGCAATTAATCAATCACCACTGTGGAATATTTGTAAAGTGTTCATCTTGAAGATAAACATGCATCTTCATTTGGGTAACCATATGATAGAAGAGTTTAGCAAAATAAGCAGATTTTCAAAATGGATCCCACATTCGGTGAAGGGAACTACCAACTTTTTCAAAAAACAAGATGGTGACAATCCAACTTTGATTGAAATACCTAAGGACTATCTAATACCATCATCCGCTAACTCCATCAAGGCTATTTTAGACAGCATATATCCAGAAATGGGGTAGAATTTGTTGTGGTAAACTTTCCCAAAATTGGTGTATTCTAACCTACTAATGATATAGTAAAGGAGATTAATTCATATATAATTGGTATTATAGGAGGTGAGTTGAAAAGATATTTAAGCATTGATTCAATAAGCTTTATTTCTGATACAATCGAAGATCATTATACATCGTATCCTACGGAGTTTTTAACACGCTTAAAATACTTGGATTAGCAAACCATGATTTGCAGCTGAAAGTAGGTGTTTCAATAATGCTTCTTAGAAACTTAAACCAGAGTTTATGATTATGAGATGGGACAAGACTGATTGTTACACAATTAGCTTCAAAGGCCATTGAAGCTGAAATTGTAACAAGAAATAATGTTGGTCGAAATAACTCCTTGGATAATTCTAACACCTGCTAACACAAAACGACCCTTTATTCTACAACGTAGATAATTCCGAGTGAAAGTTTGCTTTGCCATAATAATAAAAAAAGCTAAGGATAGATGCTCGACTATGTAGGAATTTATTTACCTCTCACGATATTTGAACATGGTCAGCAATATGTAGTTGTCTCTGTAGAACAACTTCTCGTTATGGATTAAAAATAATGCTGGGTGAGAATGAAGCTGGTTGAGAAAGGCATATGGAAAATATTGTTTACCGAAACCTACTATCGTAGAATAAAAATCTGAAATTTAGGGTTTTCCTCAGCCATGGGAGAAAATCTCTCTCCCCATAGAAATCTCTCTCATATCTCACTCTCTCAACATCTAAACAGACCACCTGAATCTCAAATCAGAGAATCAAGCAATGGAATCATCATAGATGAAGATGGATTCCAATTAGTTCAATCGAGATCACAAAAGAAGCGACAACCCTATCGACTTGGCTATCAGAAAAATCTGAAGGGTAACAACGTGCAATTGAAGAAGACAGATGGTCTGAAGTCAACCATCCCTCCTCCGATCATGAGAAATCAAGCGTATCATATAAAGAAACCCATCAGTTTTTCTCTGAATAAAGCACAGCGGCAAAAATCTTGGGCCGAAATCGTTTCTGAGCAATCTAAAGAACCAAATGATGATGAATGCAATCTTGAAACTATCGCTCCCATCACAATCAATAGTAAGAAATATGGTTTGATAAAAGAATCAGTTTGTAAAAGGGCTATTGATTGCTGGAGCAATTCGGTGGTGGTTTATGTTGTTGGTACTAAACCATATTATATGTATTTCAAATCTTATATACAACGTGTATGGAAACCAGTCGGTGAATTTGAAATTTTCACCAGAGAAAATGGGTTCTTTATTGTGAAATTCAAAGATGTTCAAGATTGCAATTCAGTCATTCAAAATGGCCCTTATTTCTACAATGGAAAGCTCATCATTTTGAGAAGATGGTCTGAATCCCTAAAATTGGATAGGGATCTCCTCAGTACAATGCCGATATGGGTTAAACTACCCAATGTTAACCTCAAATTATGGGATCGTGAAGCATTCAGTGTTATGGCTAGCATTATTGGAAAACCCATAAAGATGGATGCAGCTACCACCCTGAAAACGAGATTGAATTATGCTCGCATTCTGGTGGAGGTATCTTCAAATGATGAACTTCCTCAAGAGTTAAATCTTACTTTATACAACGGGGAAAATATCACTCAAAAAATTGAATATGAATGGGTTCCACCAAAGTGTAGTATCTGCAAATGCTTTGGACACACTAGAGAGCAATGTGTCTCAGTTCAAAGATGGATACCCAAAGATCACAATCAGAATAAAGAAATGGCCACTGATCAAGAAAAAGATTCAGATAATACAATCCAAGAAATGCATCACATTGAAGAGACTCTAAAGGAATCAAGAATTCAAAAGAATAATGATCGAATCAACCAGAAAGGTATCATATCCAATCAAGAAACTGTATCTCATTTGCTCACTGATCAAGAGGATCAGATCCTTGCTTCGGAAGTTCACCATTTTAAAGACAAAAGAGAAAACATAACAGATAGTATGCAGGGTAATTCAAAAGAGGGATTAAGCAACAAAGAGGTCTTTAACTCTGTAATCCCTCCCATTTCAGAGTTATGTTTAATTACAAACAATCTCAATTCAGAAGCATATAACATCCTGCATTCGAATCCCAACCAGCAGCCAGAATGTAATATGGAGAGTGAACCTCCACCAGAATTTGCTGTAGAAGTTGAGGACATTGTTGGCATCCACTCAACCTTGCCTCGCAATACTGAGGAGTTTGACATCTCTCGAATTCAAATCCCAGAAAGTCATGTTGCATCAACATCTGATAAGGTTATGGAGGAACCTGAAAAACAATTTGATATCTCTGAATTGCATATCCCCAAGACTAAAGCTATTGGCAAATACAAGAATCCTAATAAAGAGAAGAAAGCTTTTGGACAAAAATACATATCAATCAATTCAAATTGGAATGAGATGACTACAAGGCTCAAAGCTAAAAGTTCTGAGAAGAAAAAGAAGGGTAAGGGAAGCAGTGTATCAGGTTCTATCTGACACTCTTGTTTTTTTAATTTTTTCTTCATCAATATATATATATTTTATGTCTATAATGGCCTGGAATGTCAGGGGTATGAATTCCCCTGCTAAACAAACTGACGTATTAACTATGATCAGCATTTACAAACCTACTATAGTTGCCCTCATAGAAAACAAGATGGATGATTCTAATACTGAGAAATTTTGTTTTAAACTGTCAAACAACTGGAAATCCATTAACAATAATGATTGTGGCAGCAAAGGTAGAATCCTTGTCATTTGGGACTCTAATATTTGGAATTTGGGTAATTGCAATAAAGATATTCAGTTTATAGACTGTAACTTCAATAATGCTGGTGGTTTCTTTCTTCATATTACCTATATTTATGGCAGTAACTTTAAGATAGAGAGAAACAGTTTATGGTCTAGATTAAAAGCTCTTAGTCAAAGTTATGATTTCCCTTGGATTATCTTAGGTGATTTTAATACTGTTTTCCATGTCAATGAAAAATTTGGTGGAAATACTATCCCCCACAGTAAGCTTGAAAGAATCAATAAATTTTTACTTGAATCTGGGCTTATTGAACCTAAGATGAATGGTAATAAATACACTTGGAAATCTGGTAAAGAGAAAAATATTCATTGCAAGCTTGATAGGGTTTTAATTGATGAAAAGTTTTTCAATACTTTCCAAATTCTTGCTGTTCACTATTGAGCAAAATACTAGTGACCATACCCCTTTGCTTATGAGTTTTTTCCAAAATCAAACTAATAATACTCTTAAAGCTACTCCTTTTAGATTTAAAAATGGCTGGGTCTTAAACAATGATTATAATGATATTATTAAAGATTGTTTTACATTCTCTAATAATGGTTCTTATCAAGCCTAGTTCAGTGTTTTTCTTAAAAATACAAAAAATAAGATCAAAGAATGGAATAGGACTAATTTTGAAAAGAATAATTGTTTAAATAAATTAAGGGAAGAAGGTAAACTTTTACAAAAGCTTGCTGATGATAACCCTGGCAATACTGATATTATTGATAAATTCTTTTCTAATCAAGTTAAGCTTTCACAAGAGCTCCATATAAACGCTGTTAATTACAAACAAAAAGCTAAAGTTGACTGGCTTACTATGGGTGATGATTGCACCAAAATTTTTCATGCTAAAATGAGCTGCAAAAAGCATATTAACAATATAGGAAAAATTATTAACAGTAAAGGTGACTGCATAAATGAATTTGATAAAATTGTCAATGAGGCTATTAGTTACTATTCTCAGTTATACTTTACTGACTCTAATGATATAAATTTTCATGATATTGTGTGTAAGCATGTGCTTAATGATAATGCTGCTGAAATTCTTATGGCCCCTGTTAGTATTGCTGATATTAAAGCTATTATTTTTAATGCTGGTGATAACAAAAGCCCTGGTCCAGATGGTTTCAATGCAAAAATTTTCAAAGTCCATTGGGATAATATCAAAGATCATATTTCTAAAGTTGTCAATGAATTTATGAATGAAGGTAAATTACTTAAAAGTTTTAATCATACTTTCATCACCCTAATTCCTAAAAACAAGAATCCATCTTGTATTGAGGATTACAGACCTATTTCTTGTTGCAATTTCATCTACAAAATCATTTCTACCATTTTAAGTAATAGAATAAAATTATTTCTCCCCTTTTTAATCTCTGAAAACCAATGTGCTTATATTCCTGGCAGACTTATTTATGAAAATTCTTTGCTAGCTCATGAAATGGTTAGGAATTTTAATAATAAAAAAGGGGAAAATATGTGTCTGAAAGTTGATCCCCAAAAGGCATATGACAAAGTTAACAGAAAATTCATTATTCATATTATGAAATGCATGAATTTTCCTGCTAAATTCTGTGAGTTAATTTTTGAATGCATTAATACACCCACCTTCTCTATTCTATTTCAAGGCAAGCCTGAGGGTTTCATCAAAAGTAACAGGGGTATTAGACAGGGAGACCCTCTTTCTCCCTATCTTTTTACCCTAGCTATGGAATATTTTTCTATTCTCATTGATATTGAAACTATTAAAAATACTATTTCTCCAATAAATAGAATAAAACCTATCATTACTCACCTGATTTATGCTGATGATCTTATGGTGTTCTCTAAAGCTAACAAAAACAATGCAGAGGCTATTAGTGAGATTTTTGGAACTATGTACAAATATGCTGGTCTTAAAATTAATGAATTTAAAACAAAAGCATATTTTAGCAAATACTGCAGGTACAAAAAGGAAGTATTGGATGTTCTCAATGTAAGTGAAGGTAATCTCCCTATTAAATATTTAGGTCTTCCTTTATCTGCTAATCAAATCAAAGACAGTGACTGCACATATCTCATTGAAAACATTCAAAACAGAATGGAAACTTGGTCATGCAAGCTGTTATCGATTGCTGGTAGAATTGAGTTAATTAAAACTGTTGTGTATGCCATTATTCTATACTGGTTTCAAACTCATCACATCCCTATTGCTACTATTAAAAAAATTGAAAACAGGTGTGCTGATTTTCTTTCGAGGGGTAAATACCATAAAATCAGTTGGGATAAAGTTTGCAAACCCAAAAAAGAAGGTGGGCTTGGTATCAGAATTCTTAATGATCTTAATTTAACTTTTCAATTAAAACTTTTTTGGAGATTTATTAGTGGTGATTCTTTATGGACAAAATGGATGACTTGTAAATATCTTAAAAATGAAAACTTCTGGACTACTTTACATAAGAATAACCACTCAAATGCCTGGAAACAGATTTTGAAATGCAGGGAGTTAGGTAAATCTTTAATTCAAAGAAAGTTCAAAGATGGACATAACACTAGTCTTTGGTTTGACCCCTAGTTTCAAAATGATTCTTTTATTAATAAGGTTGGGTGGGACACTCTAGTTATTTGTGGTGAAGTTAATGCCAGTGTTAACATCATTATTAAAAATAATCAATGGCAACCTCAACTTCATCCTATCACTAATCCTCATAAAAATTCTATCATTAATTTTCAACTAGATCATGATGCTGATAGTGATTATTGGGAATGGCTAGCTAACAGTAATGGTAAGTTCTCTTTTAAAAAAACCTGGGAACACATTAGAAACAAACAACCTACTGTTGAGTGGCATAATTGCATATGGAATAGGGTAAATAATCCAAAAATGGCTATCTGTACATACTTTGCTATTAAAAACAGATTGCCAACATTGGAAATTATCAATAAGTGGGGTAGAAATACCTCCTCACTCTGTTCCCTATGCAATTTATCGAATGAAACTATGTCTCATTTATTTTTTGAATGCAGTTACAGCTACCACATATGAAATCAAATCAAATCTAAGCTGGGGATGGAAAATTCTAATAGCATGCATCTTGGTCAAATTATCACTGACATCAACAATCATTTCAAGGGAAAATCGCTAGAGAGAGATTATGCGCATATTCTTCTAACAACTACTGTCTATCATCTATGGAAAGAAAGAAATGAACGTACTCACAACAATAAAAAACTTCCCAAAGAGCAGAGATGGACTATTATTGAAAGTGATAGCAATATTATTCTCCAGAAATCAGAAAATAAGATCGGAAATCAGACCAAATTTGATTTTTTGGCGGATTATTGGAACAAAGAGGCTGGCAGCAAGCATATTGAGCTATATTTACTCAATCCGAAGGCTTATCAAACTGATACAAGCAGCATTCAGAGACTGAATCATGACAATTTTGGACCTTCAACCAATCGCCTTTCTGTTGATAACGATGGAGGAAGCAGATCTACAGATCTGAGTTGTGCTAACATCAGATCTGCAGACCATAGCTATACTAATCACTACTTCGATTTGAGACATCATATTGGATACAACACTGCTGATAGTAGCATGCGTAGCAAATTCAACCAAAGCCTCTCTTATTGGGAGAGATGCGAGAGCAGCAAGGAGACGAGATAGGGAAATCTCTGATTCGCCTCCTCTCGTCGCCATGATTTTATTTTTGTGTAATTGTTTGTTGATGTCGGCTGCCCTAATATGTTAGGGTTTTAAGTGTTGGTGTGGTGCGGGTTGTTTTCTTTCGTCCGTGTTTTTACTTATCTGTTTTGGGCTGGGCCCTTTAACCTTTTTCAAAAAAAAAAAAATATTGTTTACCGATAGGCTTTTAAAAACCTTACAAGTACAAGTGCATGTGCCTACTGTAGCATTTATGTTAAAAAATTACTGCTATTGTAAAATTATCGCTAACCTTACCAACACTTTACATTGTAGGTAACAAGAAACAATGTGATAATCGTCAGATATTGTTTCCTTTACTGGTTTGTACATGCTGATAGTGATGATAGATGAACTGTAAATACATACCTTGTGTTGTTAACTCTTCTTTTTTACAGGCAATGTAAGGAAGCCACAAGAAAAACATTGAAGCAATGAGATTTCAATCGTATTCTTCACCTGCATTCTGTCCGTTTGTCTTTGCTTGTTTTACAAGTACTTCTCTGTTTAGTATTTGACATATGTATGATTGACTTAACGGTGCGTGTACTACTTTTAAGTTGCTATTTATATATGAACCTGTTACCAAATAAATATATCACTGTACATATTCAGTTACATAAATACTTTGGCATGTGTGAATTTCAATCACCTTTTGCAATCTTTTAACAAGCTCGGTAGTGATGCCTCTGTTGTTTCAGGGTATTTTTAAGTTATTTACCATAGAGTAGTGGTAGATAAAAATTATAAATGAAAGTATACCTAGATCGAACTTTACCTGCATGCTTTTTCCAGAAAAACCAAGCCTGTACTTATTATAGAAAGTCTAATATGGTTCATTATAAAAGTTCACGACGTGCTATAGTTGTTAGCATGGTAAAATATTATAGGACATATAAGGTATGTGATTACATAAATTTGAAAATATAACAGGAATGGTCAAATGATTTTGCTGTAGCTAGCACCATGCAAATATATCAAGCAAAATAGCTAGTTCTGGGTCATCACACAAGGAAACTTCATTTGCGAAGCCATCTTAGGAATGTGTGCAAGTACCATTGATGATTTTGGAATTGTGTACACGTTGTTAAAACTTGAATGATTATTTGACTGTATCCAACTGTATCCGACTCAGCAGCACCCCAGCCAAAGAAATGCTAGCTGACCAATGTCTTAAAGACCAAGCAACAATCTTTCCATATGAGTTCCATCTCAATTCTGATTCCCTTCCACTGTACCTGGTCTTAGTGATGAATGCTTTCGTAATATAGCATTTTCTAACTTTTTGGTATTCCCAGTTTTACTTGGTGGATGTCCGGGACTATATTTTCATTTTGATGCTTGTATTTTAAGTTAATCACCATGTGAAAACACAGAATAAATATAGTATGCATTGGTGAAGGAACATTGCTTCAATAACTGAGCTTTAACCTTTATTTTGCAGACATGTCCTTAACTACATAATTGGTGATACACATAAAACCATTTTGCATTACCAGATCCTAATTGTGTTCAAAAAATACATGCACACTACAGCTTTGTGGAAGAGAAGCATCATCCTTTTTTTCTATCATATATGTAAGACCATAATTAACAAACAAGCTGTTCTGTTCACTCTATTCTCTCCCATCGATGTCAACCGAGCGAACGGACGGTGCAATTAGAAGAGAGAATCAGCCACTGGTTGGTTTGGAAAACTATTTATAACGGCAAAGTCTTCGCCGTTATTAGCTTATAACGGCAGAAGCCTTGCGTTATAAGCTTATAACCAAATTCATCCAGCGCCGCCACTTTCATATGCTGCTCCATCTCCCATTTCATTTTCAACCGAGAGAAATCCAAGTCCACTTCATTTTCCACTACCAAACGCTCAAATCCGATCGTTTTTAGCCAAATTAAAGGCTATTTTTGAGATACACGCTCGAAAAGATTTCCAGATTGCTTAAAATTTTTGCCAAAAAAGTTCATACATAAAGAAGGCGGTAGCAACGGTGCCAGCAGCGCAGGCAGGAGCGGCGAAGAGCAAAATGTCGTCTTGTACAGACAGGATCAGGATCAGCCAGGAGTAGAAGATTTGCTATTAGCCATTGAAAATCTCGAGAATCAGGATAAAGGCGCAGAGGAAGGCGGTCGTTGGGGTCGCGGCGGCCGTAGTTGTAGTCGAGCAGGCATGATGTGCAAGGGTGTTAAGCAGATTTCCGCCAGACTAGCCGACCTTGAAGAATTTCAGGATCTGAACCTTAGCGCGTTGAAATTACCTATACTTTCCAACTTTCACGCACTTCCAGATGGCGAAGTACATGTCAGCACGCAGACGAGTTTGGCAATAAGTATTCCTTTACATAATTTAAATAACCGCAATACTTTGTTAGTTTAAATATATAGTATAACTTTATTTAAATTTAACAGTCGCGAAATATCTGCTTCTAGGGTTCGTTAGCGAACACACATAAATATTTTCATGAACATTTGGAAAATAAAAATAGAGTCGTAGCACAACTACACGGTCTAGGATTCCACCATGTCTTAGGTAATCAAGCGAACCACTTTTTCAAAAACTAGTTAATTTATCACTCCGTAATTTGACTTGATATATACTGTACAATTCTAGGAATCAATAATTATATAAAAGGTGATGTTCAGTTGTGCGCGCCTATTGCTTTATGGTGGTATAAAATCACCTTATGGGAAGTTGGGAATTACACCGCTTAATTTCTTCATGCTCAACGGCATTAGCATTGGACTAGGTGTTTTTCCATCGCTTCCTTTCGATGATGCTCGATGGCACGATTCGGAGCGCGTTCATGATCTTCTACCTCATTTTTACGCCTCCGATGCATCATATCAGGCAGAAGGAGCTATTAGAGTCAACGCTATTCGCGCTTCCATGGACAACATTCTCGCTCATTACTCATCCGACGATGATCTTGAGCTTGCTCGATTATTTGTCCTCATGGGTAACTTTTTTTTCAGCACATCGAGCAGTGGTCTGGCGGTTGGGTTTATTGAGGTCGCATCTGAGTTGGATTACAGTGGTCCCATTTTATACGACTGAGGTACACCTATTCTTGCGTACCTGTACAGATGCCTCGACATACAATGCATCATTTCAGATGCACATGTTTCATTATTTGGTTACTGGGAGTTGTTACAATACTGGTATTTTGAGTACTTTAGGAATTTTCATTTCGCCGCTCTTACTTCTGATGCATCTACTTATTTTTCCAATCTGTCATTTTGTTGCGTGGACAACAGACGGCCCAGGGATAATGAATCCCGCCATGTGTATTCGGTTGCCCGCAACCAGATTGATTTGAGGATGTACAGACACTAGATTATATGGCATCCTTTTCACAATAGTGTATTCTTTGGCATTGATTTTATAAAGATCGCTAGGATGCTAGCTGGAAGGAGATTTCCACTCCTATCTTCTCCCTCGGCGTTTAGTACATATTGGTTTCTTGATGAGAAGTGTTGGAGACAGTTGTACGACTTTAATGATATTCCTGATGATCCACATCCTCATACATATCGCTGTATGATTTACCCATTAGAGCAGCTAGACCTGGCGAGGTCAGATCGTTGGTGGCTGGTCGAGGGATTTGTTATTACCGGTCAGTCATACATTGAATTCTGGCGCAGATTTTGCACCGATTCCATTGATACCATTACACATGCAGCAGTGATAGATTTGGTTGGTCAATCCGCTATACGGCATGGCATACATCCCCCAGTTGTCGAGGATCTCACTCAACCCAGCCAAGGTTACCGTGCATCCGATCATGCGGTGGCTGCTTCTCACTTTGGATGGATCATGGCAATTCCTATCTGTAACAGCCCGCAAATCCGTACCCCTTGAGTCAACACTATTATACAACAATCAACTCAAGTTGCACAGAAATACGAACCATTTGGGTTAAAGAAGAAGAGGTAGAATAAGAAAATAGGAAACAACAATAGAATCTAACCATCGCAGCGGAATAAAATATAATAGATAATAAATGATCTTTACTCAAAATCAAATATCTCTGTTTATATATTACATCATCAGAGTACATCAATCACAGCTCAACGTCAATATCATAAAAATGGATACACAACAACCCCACAGCGGAATATATATAAATAAGTACGTAAGTACGTATCGTCATCCAGCTCGTCTCCTGAAGTCCACAGCATCAAATCTTGTATCCTATAATACTCGGTCTGACCCGAGCATTACAGTTAAATAACACCCGAGTCAGTCTGGAATACCAGCGTGAGAAAATCACACCCAATTGATTATTAAAGTTTCAAAAATCCTTTGAAAACAAAAGCATCTCGTAAGACCACGCCACAAATAAACATGTCGGGTTTTTACCTTATGATAGCTAAAACATTTTTATTAAAGTCCTCTGATATTATAATAGTGTTTATAGAAAGTAAAATAGAATCTAGCTGAAATGCTTGCATCTCACATTTCAGCAATAGTTGGGCACAATCAAAACCGTACGGGCGCGTATGGAAAATGGATTCCATACCTCTGTCACAGTACTTGGTCTAGATCAGCGTACCGAGGAGCCACCCTAACTCCCCTGCAACACAAGACCGGAACCATCCCTTACTGGACAGTCCCGAGCAAGATCACCCCGCGGTTGGGATCAGCAACCGCCCACTAAGCCGAAATAAAAGGGACATCTAGACAGGGATGACCTCACCCTCCAGTGGGGGCTACCCACGAAGCCTTGCATCATATCCCCTGATTTTCAGCCATTCCCATTTGATGAGGCTTGAGGCTAAGCGTTACCTTTCTAGAATATATTCCTTAGAATGCCCATCGTCCACCTGACGATGTTTTGCAAGCATTCATCCATACAAGTCCGTCCCGGGTTCGAACGGAACCGAAGGCACTATTCCTACTACATCCATTTTGGAAATATCCTCAGTATTAGTAGCGACTAGCCCGTGCACTTCATTGCTCCATCTTCGACTCCGAACACGTTTCATGAAACGTACAAACCGGATCGAAGTGGTTTTCGAGAATAAATCTCGATCCCGGTCTCTTCGAAACGATCAACGCATTGTCCAATATTGAAAGTCGGTTATTTAACTATCAATTAATATGCATAAATATCCATCAACCAATAAATAATTTTCCCCAATTATTTATTTATCTCAAAATATCTTTACAAGATATATTCCCACTTTCAAATCTTTTTGAAAATAGTTTTCAAACTATCTTCCTTTTCTCAGAATAAATTCCGAGTATTTCCATTTCCACTGCAATCACCAAGCACAAATTTTAGATTTTTAAAATAATTTAAAAACACTTTATTGTAAAATATATTTAACATTTAATTAAGGATAATTTACTTTAATACTTAATTTATAATAATACTTTAAACAAATACCAAATCATTCTTTAAATAATTATTACGATAATAGATTAAACAAAATACTTACTTTGGAATTTACTATTAAACATTTAAGTTAAAACTACTTCAATAATTTACTAAAAATACATATTATATAACATTTGAAAATAAAGTTACTTAGTGAAATATAAAACTGGATTTCTATTTTTTTAAACAAAATACTAAGATACTTCTTACTAATTACTACTAAAATAGATTAAAGGAAAATACTTACTTTAGACTATAAATATTAGAAATAATAAATTTTACAAAACTTGTTTTCTTAAAAAACTCAACTTTAAAACATTTAACTTTTATTTAAAAATTTACTTTTAAAAAAACATGTACTTGACTATCCAGAGAAAAATTCCAACTTCAATCACTTAAATCAATTTTCTCAAATTGATTTCCAATTTATTTTATCTGAAATGAATTTCTTTACTCACACAGTTCATTTCAAAATCCGTTAGTTATGAACTTATTATTATTTTCTCGTTTGATTTTAAATATTTTAACTGAAATATACAAATTTCAGATTTTCCCAATTTCTTCTTTATTCCTTCCAATAATTTAAATCTTAAATTTTAAATAAATGTTTTTTCTTTTAATTAATATCACTAAAGATTTTAAAATTCATTAACTTTCTGTTTATTCAAATTTCTCTTTCCATACCCAAGATTATTTATTAGAATTTTAAAGTCACTTATCTCTTTTCAAATTCATTCTTTGAATTTATTCTATAATTATTTTACTTACCATTCACTTCTTTTATTTTCTTTCCAAAATTCAATTTATATATTTTTATGGTAATTCATTATACCCAATTATATCCAATCAAACCATAACGTTCAATATTCCAACATAATTCATCATAGAACATTAAATAATCACAACAGAGGGTATTAAATAATTTAATTAAATGTTGAGGGATCCAGTTGGATCCCTCCAACCTGTTTTTCCTGCATCTACAGATGTTAGCACAATATAATATGCCAATCCCAGAATATACCACACTATAGCACATCAATCAATTTCAACCATTCAAACAATTATTTAAATTTAAATCATTTAAATTTAAATTAGCTGAGTGAGATTAACTCACCTTTGGTTTTTGACTCGCAATCCCATCCACACCGGCTTGATTCCCCATGATTTAAGACCTTGTAGATATTTATACCATTTATTAATATTCGAAATAACCGAACAATAATTTTTTTTTAACAAATTTAATTAATACTCGAACAATTTGAATAATTAATCTTCATTTGATAAATTTAATTTAATTAACTCATAATTTATTTAAAACTAATTTACAAGTTTCAAAAATCAAATTTTTACATGAACTTCCACAAATTCAAAATTTCTATATTTCCAAACCTTGTCTATCTACATTTCCTGTTTACATATACATACATACATACATATATATATATATATCTATATATATTTAATAAATTTTAATTAAAACAAAAAAATCAAATTATACCTTACTGCTCCTACGAGAAACGAACACCCAGATTAAATCGCGTCTCCATCTCGATCGACGAGCTTCCACGACCTCGATGACGTGACCAAATTCCCAAAGCTTCGCAAGCCCTAAATTGCATCGTCGCTAACAAATTGCTTGCCACGCACTCGCGAGCTCACACAAGCTATCTCCTCGATTGAAGCCGATCCTCAACCACGATCTCGATTCGAATTCTACTCGAGCTTGACCTAATTATCGCGACGGAGCTCGATCGCCTGCAGGCGCCAGGCACTCGCGATTCGAGTCGAGTCGAAATCGAGTTCGATTCCGCTGCAGATAATTTCTTTCGACCTCCCTTATTGAATAATGGCTTCGGCCATTGATTTGTGATTCTGAAGAGAATAGGTCGCAACCCTATTTTTTTTTTTAGATGAAGCGGCTTCGATTTTGAATTGGAATTGAAAGCGAAATGAAGAGGGCGATTATTACTCTCGGCCATTTGTTTTCTTAAGAAACTGATTTTGAAATGAAAAGGAACGACTCGGCTAATGTTTTAAAAAGAAGAAAACGTACACTCTATAACAGGAGGTAGCGTGCTTGAGGTGGGAAGGGGAACAAGAAAAGACATTCGCGTGAAAGAAGAAGGTGATAGTGTTCTGAAGAGGAGACAAAAAGGTGTGACGTTGAAGGAAAGCAGGCTGGAAAAGAATCCTTGCAGTTGACTAATGCATTTATATTTATATATAAATTAAAATCAAATTGTCTCGATTTATGCAGTCTAAAATTTCAAACCCTATCGAGGAGTGCCGCTAGTCGTTTCTAGGGTTATATCCCTATTCCGGACGCAACGGAAAAGGTTTCAAGCTCCAATTCGATCGTATGGAGAAGATAGCGTTTTGAACTAGTTATTATATTAAATTTTCGATATAGATTTAAACGCCTTTGTATACCGTACGCTCACACAAAAACTCCAAACGCTACGAAAATTGAAATTCGATAATAATTCAATATTACGAACCCAATGGAGCTGGTTTCGTCCAATTCCGAGACTGTGCCTCGGAAGGCTATTTTTAAATTCAATTTAAACGATATAAAATTTCAAAACTGAACAAACCACCGCTAATTTCAATTTTACAACTTCTATTATCCTCCATACTATCAATATAAATTTTACAAGCCTTCAATTTTTTTTAACAGGCTTAAAATCCTAGATTCAATATTTTATCCAACTTCAAATTATTTAATTCAATAGTTAAATTATCAAATAAATCATGAGATTTGAATTGAAGTTAAAATTAACTTTTAAATCTCTAAAATCGATTAAATATCCCGATTTTTAGATGCTCAAAAATTCTGGGTCGTTACTTCCTCCCCCCTTAAACGAATTTCGTCCCCGAAATTACTAGTTAGGAAGAATGGTCCAATACCCGTTTACTATTTTCCTTAAGACCAAACAGTTTAATTAACTTGCCACATATCTTTTATTATAGACCCACTATCATTCTTACTAACTTCCCAAAACCTTCCATAGTTTGAAAACAATCCTATTTGCCCAAACATTCCAGTTTTAATTTTAAAACCAATTTTAAACTATCAAAATTTTCTCAAAAATTTTCTAACTCTTTAAATTTCCGAAAAATTTCGTCAGCGTTTCCTTTGCGCGGCTGACTCGGTACAACTACAAAATGGCTCTACGGCCTCCCAAATCCAAAAAGAAAACAAAAGGCCAAGTGGCTCAATCAAAAAACACAATCAAATTTCACACCAAATTTAAATGCATACCTTTTTGTCGAGCATTTTCAAATTTTATTCTTTGAAATCAAATCCAACTTTCTTTTCCCTTTATAATACCTGCATATCCTGCTTAGCACTAATATCTAATCACAACTTCCAAAAACATTTTATCGATTTCCTCACAAAATGCCAATATCTATTCATTCCAATATTGACTTAAATTATATTAGTAGTATCAATTTTCAATTAAGAATTCACCATTCCTTATATTTAAGTTTAATATAAGCATTTTATATGTTTCTTATACTTATTTTCATTTCCGACTTTAGTTTATATCTATTTCTATACATATCGATTCTTTCATTTCCATAAGAATTCAATTTTTCTTTAACTCTGAATGTTTGAATTTTATTCGTCATTTATAACTAATTCATGTCATCATTTTAGAGTAGTTTCATTTACTAATTTATTTCAATTTCCAGTTTGAAATCGTTTTGTCGTTAACAAAAAAAAAATTCCAAAATTTTCAAAAATTTTCTAACTCCCAAAATTTCTGGAAAATTTTGGCAGAGTTTCCTTTGCACGGAGGAGCTTTTGCAATTTTACAAAAGCGATAAATATATATACATCAACCCACACGGTCAAAAAAACCAAAAACAGTTCATATTTCCTTTTTTTATTGCGTAAGCGTACCTTAATTTAGCATTTTAAGCGATCAGCTTATTTATATTAGCAACTAGCACAACCATATCCAGCCCCACGGCATCCAGGTACCTGTACTTACTCAATTTAAACATGTAAGTGCCAAATATATGCAGTTTAACTATATTTCACATAGCTGCAATGGTTAAAACAAATGAATTCTATAAGAAATGCACATCAAACATTTTCTGTAAGCAATTTATACAATTTTCATACTAATTCAACTGTTTCAATTAATTTACAAACCATTTTCATTCAATTTGAATGGTTTAAAACTCAATCGCTTACACTTAATTTATTTTTAAGCAAACTGAACTCATATTTAATCCAATTATTCTCAAAATCAATTTATTTTACTTCTATCAACTCATAGAATTTTAATTACTTCCATTTACATCAAATGACAATTTGTTCTTATGTAATTCAACGAGATTCATGCGAATAAATAAGTATTTATATTTTATAATCAATTGAAATTGATTTCAGCTAAATTCATACTTAATTCTATTCCATTTTTTTTAAATTCATTCACAATCCATATATTCTCATTTTCATTGCATAAGTTGAATCCATTCACTTACATTTTATTTTATTAACCAAACTAGTTCATTCAAAACCATTAACAAGGGTGGTTCATCTTCATTACCAATTAAATTTCCTTTTTATTTTAATTCATTCACGACCATTTATTTAGCTCGACCCATTCCAAGCTTGCTCATTTCTAACCATTCCCGAATTAATTTAAACTAAGCTTTAATTTTAATGGTCTTCCAATTTTACTCATAGTCGAGCTTCTAATTATTCTCAATTTAAGTTAATTTACTCAATTTATTTCACTTTAAACTTAAGTTCACTTCCATTTGATTTTTATTTATTCCATCCATTTATTTATCCAATATAATTAGTTTATCCACTCAATCCATTTTGAATTTACATTTCCTTAAATATTATTTATAACCCACCAAATTCTATTTCGATTCAAATTTATTTTCACTTGTTTGGATTTTATTTGCAATTCAAAATATTACCATTTCAACCCAATTTCATTTTTATTCGATACATTTCAATTATATTTAATTTGTTAACACTTCACGTTAAATTTTAATTTATAACTCAAGTTCTGAATCCACTATCCATTTTCAATTTGCCACCCAATTTTATGAACTCACAATTCAACTTCATTCTCAATTACTTTTACTTCATCAACAATTTAAGTCGAATTTAATTTATAACTTGAGTTTATTTCCAAACTTCATCATAAACTCACAATTCAATTTCATTAACTAATTTATTATCTAATTAGTTCTTTCCCCGGTTAAAATTCAACACTTGATTTTTAATTCCAAATATCACTTCATTTAATTTTCTCGGTCCAATTTATTTAATAATTCAAGTTTGGATTTTCTTTTCATTATCCAAAACATCAAACAATATTTATTTTGGATCTCCTATTTCACTTTCAAAATTTCTAAGTCACAACTTATTATTTACACAATTCCATCCATTATAGGCTTGAATATATTATTCTTTTATTTTAACTCAAGCCTTATGTTTATTTATAACCCAAGCATAATATTTATTTCCATGGATTTCTAATTCTTTTACAAGTTATTCTAATTTATTTATTTCAATCTAATTTCCTATCCAATTTATTTCTTATCCATCTTATTCTATTCATCCAGGTAAGAATCTAATTCCATTTAATAGCTTAACTGAATTCTTATTCCAATTCAATTTTACTTTAACTCGGATTTATTTAATCTCAATTCGATTTCGACCAAATTCGAATATAACTGGATATTATTTTCAGCTTATTCAATTAATTTCAATCCAGTTAAATTTTATTCTCCAATCCAAGTTAATTTCATTTTTAACTTTTCACTTAAAATTAAATTCCCAACATTCAAAGCTTATATTTTCTTCCTGATTTAAAAATCATCTCAATTTATAAGCTTACAACCTATCTCATCAGGATTTTTAAACACCCGACCTTGGTTTCAAATCATTTTGAAATCTTCAACATCTCAAATCATACTTCTCAAAATTTAAACCAGTCCTGGCTTTTATTTCTAACAAATTTCCTTTAAAAATTTCAAAAACAACTTGCCTCTCTAAACAAATCAATTTGGTAGCAATTCTTCACTTAGAAATCCGAAAATGAATACTAATGATGCGGCCGTCACCATTAGAATTATTTCCCAATAATCCAAGTGGTTTCAATGCTATATCACTTTCAAAATCCATTTAAAACAATTTCCTTTCAGAAATACCTTCAAAACAATAATGCTATCATTTATCTCCAAAGCACTTCGATAAGCACTTTCAAAATCTTTGGAATTTTAAATTTCCAAATCCTGCTTGAATCAATTTTGACTATACTTCATTTGCATGGCTTATGCTCATACCAATTCTCATTTGATTATATTTCAATTTACATTTATAATTCATATTTATAACTTTCATTTTATAATGAATTTATTCTCTTAAACTTTGGTTATATTTCAATTTCTAGTTAAATTTTTACACACCGATGATAATAATTTAATATCATCATTTCTAACATCCAAGCAACCATATATTAGCTAAAATAGTTTACAAAAACTATTCTTTATATCAAAAATATATTTTGGGTAAAATTATTGCATTCACCCATATTTAAAACAATATCGTGTCAATTGTTCTTTCAAGTGTTTAGAAACCCCTTCGATACAGTTGTCCAGACTGTGCCGACGAAGGTTCATATGCCACTCAATAAAGCAATCAACACAATATTAAAACAATTTATATTCACTAACAAATACGCGCTCATATTTATTAATACGCTCAAACTCATTATAGAGTACTACAAACTCTATTTTAAATGAGTAATTCTCACCAGAGCCAAGGTTATCACCAACCTAAGCTCTGATACCAACTATAACAGCCCGCAAATCCGTACCCCTTGAGTCAACACTATTATATAACAATCAACTCAAGTTGCACAGAAATACGAACCATTTGGGTTAAAGAAGAAGAGGTAGAATAAGAAAATAGGAAACAACAAAAGAATCTAACCATCACAGCGGAATAAAATATAATAGATAATAAATGATCTTTACTCAAAATCAAATATCTCTGTTTATATATTACATCATCAGAGTACATCAATCACAGCTCAACATCAATATCATACAAATGGATACACAACAACCCCATAGCGGAATATATATAAACAAGTACGTAAGTATGTATCGTCATCCAGCTCGTCTCCTGAACTCCACAGCATCAAATCTTGTATCCTATAATACTCAGTCTGACCCGAGCATTACAACTAAATAACACCCGAGTCAGTCTGGAATACCAGCGTGAGAAAATCACACCCAATTGATTATTAAAGTTTCAAAAATCCTTTGAAAACAAAAGCATCTCGTAAGACCACGCCACAAATAAACATGTCGGGTTTTTACCTTACGATAGCTAAAACATTTTTATTAAAGTCATCTGATATTATAATAGTGTTCATAGAAAGTAAAATAGAATCTATCTGAAATGCTTGCATCTCACGTTTCAGCAATAGTTGGGCACAATCAAAACCGTACGGGCGCGTATGGAAAATGGATTCCAACTAATGGCTAGGTACAGGGGTACCACCTGTCACAGTATCTGGTCTAGATCAGCGTACCAAGGAGCCACCCTTACTCCCCTGCAACACAAGACCGGAACCATCCCTTACTGGACAGTCCCGAGCAAGATCACCCCGCGGTTGGGATCAGCAACCGCCCACTAAGCCGAAATAAAAGGAACATCTAGACAGGGATGACCTCACCCTCCAGTGGGGGCTACCCACGAAGCCTTGTTGCATATCCCTTGATTTTCAGTCATTCCCATTTGATGAGGCTTGAGGCTAAGCGTTACCTTTTTAGAATATATTCCTTAGAATGCCCATCGTCTACCTGACGATGTTTCGCAAGCATTCATCCATACAAGTCCGTCCCGGGTTCGAACGGAATCGAAGGCACTATTCCTACTACATCCATTTTGGAAATATCCTCAGGATTAGTAGCGACTAGCCCTTGCACTTCACTGCTCCATCTTCGACTCCGAACACGTTTCACGAAACGTACAAACCGGATCGAAGTGGTTTTCGAGAATAAATCTCGATCCTGGTCTCTTCGAAACGATCAACGCATTGTCCAATATTGATAGTCGGTTATTTAACTATCAATTAATATGCATAAATATCCATCAACCAATAAATAATTTTCCCCAATTATTTATTTATCTCAAAATATCTTTACAAGATATATTCCCACTTTCAAATCTTTTTGAAAACAGCTTTCAAACTATCTTCCTTTTCTCAGAATAAATTTCGAGTATTTCCATTTCCACTGCAACCACCAAGCACAAATTTTAGATTTTTAAAATAATTTAAAAACACTTTATTGTAAAATATATTTAACATTTAATTAAGGAAAATTTACTTTAATACTTAATTTATAATAATACTTTAGACAAATAACAAATCATTCTTTAAATAATTATTACGATAATAGATTAAACAAAATACTTACTTTGGAATTTACTATTAAACATTTAAGTTAAAACTACTTCAATAATTTACTAAAAATACATACTATATAACATTTGAAAATAAAGTTACTTAGTGAGATATAAAACTGGATTTCTATTTTTTTTAAAACAAAATACTAAGATACTTCTTACTAATTACTGCTAAAATAGATAAAGGAAAATACTTACTTTAGACTATAAATATTAGAAATAATAAATTTTACAAAACTTGTTTTCTTAAAAAAAACAACTTTAAAACATTTAACTTTTATTTAAAAATTTACTTTTAGAAAAAACATGTACTTGGCTATCCAGAGAAAATTCCAACTTCAATCACTTAAATCAATTTTCTCAAATTGATTTCCAATTTATTTTATTTGAAATAAATTTCTTTACTCACACAGTTCATTTCAAAATCCATTAGTTAAGAACTTATTATTATTATTTTCTCGTTTGATTTTAAATCTTTTAACTGAAATATACAAATTTCAAATTTTCCCAATTTCTTCTTTATTCCTTCCAATAATTTAAATCTTAAATTTTAAATAAATGTTTTGTTCTTTTAATTAATATCACTGAAGATTTTAAAATTCATTAACTTTCTGTTTATTCAAATTTCCCTTTCCATACCCAAGATTTATTTATTAGAATTTTAAAGTCACTTATCTCTTTTCAAATTCATTCATTGAATTTATTCTATAATTATTTTACTTACCATTCACTTCTTTTATTTTCTTTCCAAAATTCAATTTATATATTTTTATGGTAATTCATTTACCCAGTTATATCCAATCAAACCATAACGTTCAATATTCCAACATAATTCATCATAGAACATCAAATAATCACAACAGAGGGTATTAAATAATTTAAATAAATGTTGAGGGATCCAGTTGGATCCCTCCAACCTGTTTTTCCTGCATCCACAGATGTTAGCACAATATAATATGCCAATCCCAGAATATACCACACTATAGCACATCAATCAATTTTCAACCATTCAAACAATTATTTAAATTTAAATCATTTAAATTTAAATTTAAATTAGATGAGTGAGATTAACTCACCTTTGGTTTTTGACTCGCAATCCCATCCACACCGGCTTGATTCCCCGTGATTTAAGACCTTGTAGATATTTATACCATTTATTAATATTCGAAATAACCGAACAATAATTTTTTTTAACAGATTTAATTAATACTCGAACAATTTGAATAATTAATCTTCATTTGATAAATTTAATTTAATTAACTCATAATTTATTTAAAACTAATTTATAAGTTTCAAAAATCAAATTTTTACATGAACTTCCACAAATTCAAAATTTCTATATTTCCAAACCTTGTCTATCTACATTTCCTGTTTACATATACATACATATATATATATATATATATATTTAATAAATTTTAATTAAAAAAATTCAAATTATACCCTACTGTTCCTACGAGAAACGAACACCCAGATTAAATCGCGTCTCCATCTCGATCGACGAGCTTCCAAGACCTCGATGACGTGACCAGATTCCTAAAGCTTCGCAAGCCCTAAATTGCATCGTCGTTAACAAATTGCCTGCCACGCACTCGCGAGCTCACACAAGTTATCTCCTCGATTGAAGCCGAGCCTCGACCACGATCTCGATTCGAATTCTAGCTCGAGCTTGATCTAATTATCGCGACGGAGCTCGATCGCCTGCAGGCGCCAGGCACTCGCGATTCGAGTCGAGTCGAAATCGAGTTTGATTCCGCTGTAGATAATTTCTTTCGACCTCCCTTATTGAATAATGGCTTCGGCCATTGATTTGTGATTCTGAAGAGAATGGGTCGCGACCCTATTTTTTTTAAGATGAAGCGGCTTCGATTTTGACTTGGAATTGATAGCGAAATGAAGAGGGCGATTATTACTCTCGGCCATTTGTTTTCTTAAGCAACTGATTTTTAAATTAAAAGGAACGACTCGGCTAATGTTTTAAAAAGAAGAAAACGTACACTCTATAACAGGAGGTAGCGTGCTTGAGGTGGGAAGGGGAATAAGAAAAGACATTCGCGTGAAAGAAGAAGGTGACAGTGTTCTGAAGAGGAGACAAAAAGGTGTGACGTTGAAGGAAAGCAGGCTGGGAAAGAATCCTTGCAGTTGACTAATGCATTTATATTTATATATAAATTAAAATCAAATTGTCTCGATTTATGCAGTCTAAAATTTCGAACCCTATCGAGGAGTGCCGCTAGCCGTTCCTAGGGTTATATCCCTATTCCGGACGCAACGGAAAAGGTTTCAAGCTCCAATTCGATCGTATGGAGAAGATAGCGTTTTAAACCAGTTATTATATTAAATTTTCGATATAGATTTAAACGCGTTTGTATACCGTACGCTCACACAACAACTCCAAACGCTACGAAAATTGAAATCCGATAATAATTCAATATTACGGACCCAATGGAGCTGGTTTCGTCCAATTCCGAGACTGTGCCTCGGAAGGCTATTTTTAAATTCAATTTAAACGATATAAAATTTCAAAACTGAACAAACCACCGCTAATTTCAATTTTACAACTTCTATTATCCTCCGTACTATCAATATAAATTTTACAAGCCTTCAATTTTTTTTAACAGGCTTAAAATCCTAGATTCAATATTTTATCCAACTTCAAATTATTTAATTCAATAGTTAAATTATCAAATAAATCATGAGATTTGAATTGAAGTTAAAATTAACTTTTAAATCTCTAAAATCGATTAAATATCCCGATTTTTAAATGCTCAAAAATTCCGAGTCGTTACACTACCAATGGACTAGATCGCTATGTTGACATATATTATCTTCTAGCGCAAGATCATTACCCCGATCCTACCCTGATATCCTACCATGATCTATATGACATGAAGATGGGGATCAGACATACATGATACGTGGAACATAGGCATAGCTTGGACTACTACGACGGTGAGCTACGTTGGCAGGCAGAGGAAGCAGCACGACTACAGGCATAGCTGGAGGAAGAGCACAAGAGATTTTCGGACATGTAGATGTACTATCAGTATTTAGCTGGTTCGAGCGGTGTTGGAGATGATGAGGAGGAGAGGCGTCGACAACGTCATAGATGTCCACGTACAGATGGATGATCGTGTGTATCGTAGTTCATTTCTATTTCTATCCACTTTATGTATTTATTCTCTTGGCCTGATGTATTATATACCTATGTATTTGGCTGTGTATCGATGTTATTATTATTCGTATTTCTAGGTAGTTGTATTTATTGTTCATGTGTTGTGATATATGATATATCCATTGTATTCAGTTTATGCATTGGCATTATTGTTTTTATAATTATGTGTTGTTGGAAAATGCGAATTACTGGAACTGTATTCAATTGATTCAAATGAACTAACAACATTTAAAATCATATTATTTGACTAACACTGTAATTGTATTCATATAATAAATAGCTAATGGACAAAATGTATTTATACAGGACAGATGGATTTATATAGGCAGTTAATATTTAACTTTATAAAAGCAGTTAGTGTTCCACAGTTATATAATAAATATCTACTGGACAAAATGCAATTATATAGGCGGTTATTTTTTATGTTTTTTTTACCATGTTTGTCTGTGCTAATTTAATCTATTACTTTGCTCTCTTCTTGTCATAATTACCAGTTTGCCATTTTACTCTTCCCTTCTATATATACACATAGCAGGACATATAAGCTTCTTCACAATCATCTACTCCTTCTTCATTGCTATCTACATCTTTCTCACATTCATTTACATCTCACAATGATGCCATCTTGGCCTTCTTCTATTAAGTCTTATATCGAAGGCTACATGGCTTCGGAAAGCCCAAGAACCGATAAGGATTGGCTTACCGAGTACTAAGAACAACACTACGAGGAAATTTGAACCGAGTTCCAAGATCTTAGCCAACTAAGACTTCAGGACAATGTTCAACCTGCATATGAACAACAGGTAGCGCTCCAACCATATGAATCAGAGATTTGAGTACCTGCTAACACCCAGTAACATCGGGAAGTTCGTAATGAACGCTTTCAGATGGTGTAGGACGTTAACACTCCTTCATTACTATATTGTGTTTGTGGGTGTCTGTTATGTGTTCCGTCATCCGAAGCGGAAACTACATTGGACGACGCTTTTACAGATGCCATAACTTTCCAATTGGTTGTGGCTGTGGGAACGGATTGATGAACCGTTCCCTCGTTGAGCGGTGGAATATGAAAATGAACTGGAATAAGAAGTAGTCATGCTACGTGACATGATGGGTGCATTGGAATTTCAACGTGGTGCTGGGCATAACTAACATGATGAAGCATGTACTTTGTTTTCATTGTATCTTTAGTTATGTTGTTCGATTAACTTAGTCTTTGTTGTATGTCCAAGTATGTTGCGGTATGTTCACATATGTTTAAGTTGTTGTGCGTTTAAGTACATAATTCCGTCTCCAGATTAAATCGAACATACTAAACTCATAGTACTACTGATGGACATGCATTAAACTAATACAAATCATAGAATTCAATTTCCATTAAACTAATACATCAATATAAGAAGACCTAATACAGTTGTACAAACACATAGGCATACATCGTTCATGGACATAAAACTCATTCAAACTGTCTAACATAATTTACCCACAACTCACAAGTAGCATGACCAACACACTATGTTTGATGATCCATGAAACGACCCGCAAATCCGTACCCCTTGAGTCAACACTATTCTACCTAAATCAACTCAAGTTGTACAGAAATAAGAACCATTTGGGTTAAAGAAAAAAAGGTAGAAGAAGAAAATAGATAACAACATCAGAATCTAACCATCGCAGCGAAATAAAATATAATAGGTAATAAATAATTTTACTCAAAAATCAAATATCTCTGTTTACATATTACATCATGAGAGTACATCAATCACTGCTCAACATCAGTATCATACAAATAGATACACAACAACTCAAACAGCGGAATATATATATATATATAACAAGTACGAATGTACGTATCGTCATCCAACTCGTCTCCTGAGCTCCATAGCATCATATCCTGTATCCTATAATACTCGGTCTGACCCGAGCATTACAGTTAAATAACACCTGAGTCAGTCTGGAATACCAGCGTGAGAAAACCACACCCAATTGATTATTAAAGTTTCAAAAATCCTTTGCAAACAAAAGCATCTCGTAGGACCACGCCACAAATAAACATGTCGGGTTTTTACCTTACGATAGCTAAAACACTTTTCTAGAAATCCTCTGATATTATAATAGGGTCTATATACAAATACTTATAAAATAGCCGAAATTGTTACATGATTAAATTCCAGCTACTAGCCACAGAGTGGGTAATACAAACAAAACTCGTACAAGGCTTGTAGGGAGAATGGATTTCCAACTAATGATTAGGCACTGGGGTACCACTGTCACAGTATGGGGCCTAGATCACCGTACCGAGTAGTACGCCCGCTCCCCTGCAACACAAGGCCGAGACTACCCCTTACTGGATAATCCCGAGTGAGATCACCCCACGGTTGGGATCAGCAACCGCCCACTAAGCCGAAATAAAAAGGGACATCTAGACTGGAATGACCTCACCCTGCTTGGGTGCTACCCACCTAGCCTTGCTGCATAACCCTTGATTTTCAGTCATTCCCATTTCATGAGGCTTGAGGCTAAGCGTTACCTTTATAAGAATATATCCCTTAGAATGCCCATCGTCCACCTGACGATGTTTCGCAACCATTCATCCATACAAGTCTGTCCCGGGTTTGAATGGAACCGAAGGCACTATTCCTACTACATCCATCTTGGAAATATCCTCAGGATTAGTAGCGACTAGCCTTTGCACTTCACTGCTCCATCTTCGAATCCAAAATCGTTTTCGCGAAATGTACAAACCGGATCGAAGTGGTTTTCGAGAAATAAATCTCGATCCCGGTCTCTTCGAAACGATCAACGTATTTGTCCAATATTGATAGTCGGTGATTTAACTATCAATTAATATTCACAAACAACCATCAACCAATAAATAATTTTCCATATTATTTATTTATCTCAAAAATATCCTCACAAGATATATTTTCACTTTTCAAATTCCTTTGAAAACAGTTTCAAAACCATTTGCCTTCTCAGAATAAATTCCAAGTATTTCTATTTCCACTGGAATCACCAAGCACAAAACTAGATTTTCTAAATTAATTTAAAACACTTTACCTTTAAAAATAAACGTTAAAATATTCAAGTTAAAATTACTTTATTAATTTGTTAAAAATACATACTATATGAATATTTGAAAATAAGGTGACTTAATAAAATATAAAACCAGATTTACACTTTTAAAATAAATACTAAATCACTCTTTAAATAATTATTGCTATAATAGAGTAAAAGGAAATATTTGCTTTAGAAGTTAAATATTAGGAATAATGAATTTTACAATACTTGCTTTCTTTAAAAACAACTTTAAAACATTTAATTTATATTTACAAATTTACTTTAAAAAAAACGTGTACTTGGCCATCCAGAGAAAATTCCAACTTCAAGCACTTAAATCAATTTTTCCCAAATTGATTTTCAATTTTATTTGAAATAAATTTCTTTAATTTCTCAATTCATTTCAAAATTCATTATTTATGGACTTATTATTAATGTTATTATTTTCCGTTTGATTTTAAACCTTTAGCTGAAATATACAAAATTTCAGGCTTTTCCCATTTCCTTCTTTGTTCTTTCCAATAATTTGAATCTTAAATTTTAAATAAATGTTTCCTACTTTTAATTAATATCACTGAAGATTTGATATTCATTAACTTTCTGTTTATTCAAATTTCCTTTTTATTCCCAAGATCTATTTATTAGAATTTTACAGTTACTTCATTCCTTTTCCAATTCATTTTTTTTAATTTATTCTATAATTATTTTATTTACAAATTCACTTCTTTTAATTTCTTTCCAAAATCTAATTTATATATTTTTGGAAATTCATTATACCCAATCATAACCAATCTAACCATAGCATTCAATATTCCAATAAGTTTCATCACAGAATAACAAATAATCACAACAGAGGGTATAGAATAATTTAAATAAATGTTGAGGGATCCAGTTGGATCCCTCCAACCTGTTTTCCCTGCATTCACAGACGTTAGCACAATATAATACATCAATTCCAAAATATCATACTATATCACATCAATCAATTCAGCCATTCAAACAATTATTAAAATTTAATCATTTAAATTTGAATTTAACTGAGTGAGATTAACTCACTTTATTCCGTTTCATTTGCAATCCACTTCAATTATGGCTTTGGTTTTCCTGATTTGACCTTAAATAAACAATTTATATGTTTTATAAATATTTGAAATAATTGAATCGTAAATTTCCATTTTAATAAATTTAATTAACTAGTAATTTAAATTTAAACAAATTTTCTTTTATTAGATTATCCTTTGTAACTAAAATAATTTAGATTCAATTCAGCGAGTAAATTTTCACCATGTGTAAATGACATATGAATAGGTATATTTACTTTATTTTACGTTTTCAAACTGTTTTCAAAAAAATAACCAGTATCCTTTTAAATAAAAATATATTCTTGTTTATATTTTTAGACGAAAACATACATACATACATATATATATATATATATATATATATCTATTTTAAAATCTGTGTACATTAAATATGTTAAAATCAAGTTTAGTTAAACAATAATATTAAATAAAATAAAATCGAAATCGAATACCTCTCGCCGAAGGCAGTACCAAGATCGCGACTTCAACACGAATTTTCCCTGGCCATCGACGATCCTTTCGCTCGAAATGAAATTCGCGGCATCACCCAATTGTCGTGCGACTGCTCCTTCCCCAAAATCGTGAACGCGGCCTTCACACCCCCCCCTACTGAAAAACTTCAACCGAAACCCTAAACCCAAATCACGAGTTTCCTACGGCACCGATGCCGTATCGCCTAACACATCGCGATTTTCCCCTCTTCCGATACCTAGCACGAATCCCCAAATTCGCGCGATCTGAAGATTGAATGAAGACGAAGGGAAAACTAAAGACTTCCACTGCTAACTGCCCTCGACCAACTCCGACTCGTACGCAAAGAAGGGCGATTCGATTCGCACAACCTGTCGCCATTTTTTTTTTTTGAAAAGGTTTCGGCCGTCATTATATTATTTTTTTTGAACTTTGATTTTGTTTTGGAGAAGGGATTCGGTTGAAAAAGGGTTGCGAGATTTATTAGAAGGCTCGGCTTACAGAAGAAGGAAGACGCGAGTAGTATTTTTTGGCTTGCAAAGGAAGGAACGAAGATATAGTTTTTATTCGATTCTATTAGGAAGCCTGGAAAAGAAATTTCGCGAATTAAAAAGGAAGGGACAGAGGCAGGCGACGCTATTATTTTTATTTTTATTTTCCCCCGTTAAGAAGAACGAAATCGATTTGAATTTTCGATATAAAGTTTCAGCGCGTTTATATATCGTACGCTGACACCACAATTCTGATCAGTACGAAATTTGAAATCTGATAATAATACAATATTACGGATCCAATGGAACTGGTTTCGTCGAATTCCAAGACTGTGCCTCGGAAGGCTATTTTTAAATTCAATTTAAATAATAAAATTTCAAAACTGAACAAATCAGTGTTAAATTCAATCTTAAAACTTCTATTATCCTCAGTATTATCAATATAACTTTTACAAGCCTTCAAATTATTTTTAACAGGCTTAAAATTCTAAATTCAACAATTTACCCAACTTCAATTATTTAATTTAATAATTCAATTATCAAATAAATTGTGATATTCGTAATTCAAGTTAAAATTGCTCTATTGAATACTTAAAATCACATAAATATTCTGATTTTTATTGCTTGAAAATTCCGGGTCGTCACATTCCTTCCCCCTTAAAAGAATTTCGTCCCCGAAATTACTAGTTAGGAAGAATGATACAATACCCGTTTATTTTTCCTCAAAACCAAACAATCCAACATCTAACCAGCTATCTTTTTATAAAAGACCCATTATCATTCTTGTTAACTTCTCAACTCTTCCAGAGTTTCAAACTATACTATTTGTTTAACCATTCAAGTTTTAATTTAAAACTATATTTTGAATTATCAAAATTTTCTCAAATTTTTTTCTAACTCTCTAAATTTCCGAAATTTTTTGCCAGCGTCTCCTTTGCGCGGCTAGCTCAGTACAACTACAAAATGGCTCTATGGCCTCCCAAATCCAAAAAAGAAAACAAAAAGCCAAGTGGCTCGATCCAAAACCCAATCAAATTTCACAGAATTTTGAACACATACCTTTTTGTCGAGCAATTCAAATTTATCTTCTGAAATCAAAATCAATTCTCTTTTCCCTTTATATTACCTGCATATCCTGTTTAACACTAATATCCATTTACACATTTATTTCAATTTCCAATTTAAAAATGTTTGTCGTTATCAAAATTTTCAAAAAAATTTCTAACTCCCAAAATTTCTGAAATTTTTTGGCAGAGTCTCCTTTGTACGGAGGAGCTTTTGCAATTTGACAAAAGATACAAATATATATACATCGACCCACACGGTCGGAAAAATCAAAAACAGTTCATATTTTCTATTTTTATTGCGTAGGCGTACCTTATTATGCATTTTAAGCAAGCGGCTTATTATTTTTAGCAAATAGCACAACCAAATCCAGCCACACGGCTTCCAGGTACCTGTACTTACTCAATTTAAACATGTAAGTGCCAAATATTTACAGTTTAACTATATTTCACTTAGTTGCAATGGTTAAAACATATGAGTTCTAAAAGAAATGCACATCAAACATTTTCCGTAAGCAATTGATACAATTCCCATACTAATTCCACTGTTCCAATTAATTTATAACCATTTTCATTCAATTTGAATGGTTTTCAATCTATTCGTATACAGCTTCATCAATTTGAATGGTTTAAAACTCAATTGCTCACATTTAATTTATCTTTAAGCAAATTGAACTCATATTTAATTCAATTGCTTTCAAAATCAATTTATTTTACTTCTATCAACTCATAGAATTTTAGTTACTTCCATTTACATCCAACGACGATTTATTCTATGCAATTCGACGAGATCAATGTGAATAAATAAGTATTTATGTTTTATAACCAATTTAAATGGATTTCAACTCAATTTATACTTAATTCTATTCCATTTTTAAAATTTATCCACAATTCACATATTCTCATTTTCATTGCATTTCAGATTTGAATCCATTCACCTGCATTTCATTTATTAACCAAACCAGTTCATTCAAAACCATTAACAATTTATGTTCATCTTCATTACCAATTAAATTTCCTTTTTATTTTAATTCATTCACGACCATTTATTTAGCTCGACCCATTCCAAGCTTGCATATTACTACCATTTCTGAATTAATTCAAACCAAGCTTTAATTTAATGGTCTTCCAATTTTACCCGTAGTCGAGCTTCTAATTATTCTCAATTTAAGTTAATTTACTCAATTTATTTCACTTCAAACTTAAGTTCACTTCCATTTGGTTCTTATTTATTCTATCCATTTATTTATTTAATATATTTAGTTTATCCACATTCACTTAAACCATTCTAGTAAACTTGAAACATTCTATTTTTTTCATATTGTCTCAAGTTATGTCAATCCCTTAATAATTTAAATGGTTTACAATTATTTATTTAAGAATATCATTCCATTAAATATATTTGCAACCCACCAAATTCTATTTCGATCCAAATTTATTTTTACTTGATTCAAATTCCATCCAATATCATTAATCTTAGTTTAAGTGGATTTCAATTCAACTTCCCCATCTATTTAGCTTAAGTTAATTTACTTCAATTTATTCCAAATATTATACTTAAACTCGTTTCATCTTATGAGTAAATATTTCTCTTCCATTCAACTTAATTCCATCTCAGTTAAATCTCATTTTTAAATCTATAATCTCTTTTGGTTAGTTGTTATAAAATTTAACTTTCCAGATTCAACTCATTCAATTTATTACATGGCCATTTCCAATTTATTTCCACTTATTTGGATTTTATTTGCACACCCAAACCATTACGATTTCAATCCATTTACATTTTTTTATTTATTCGACACATTCCCAACTATATTTAATCTGTTAACAATTCAAGTTAAATTTTAATTTATAACTCGAGTTCCGAATCCACTATCCATTTTCAATTTTCCACCAAATTTCATGTACTCACAATTCAATTACATTCTCAGTTCATTTAATTAATTGCAAGGCCACTTTCAATTATATTTCTTCACTAATGATTCAAGTCGAATTTGATTTATAACTTGAGTTCTATTTTCAAACTTCATTATTAACTCACAATTCAGCTTTATTTAACTACAATAGGTTCCATTTACTCATTTCATTAACTAATTTATTAACAAATTAGTTCTCCCCTATTTATAGTTCAATACTCGATTTTTAATTCCAAATACCACTTCATTTTATTATCTTAGTTCAATTTCATTATATAATTCAAGTTTGAATTTTCTTTTCATTTTCCAATTCATCAAACAATATTTATTTTGAGTTTTTCTATCCCACCTTTAATTTTAGAAGTCACCACTTATTATTTTCACACATTTCCATTCATTCTAGGCTTAAATATTTTCATATTTTATTTTTAACTCAAGCCTTATGCTTATTTATAACCCAAGCATATTTTATTCTATGGATTTTAATTCTTTTACAAGTCATTCTAATTTATTTATTTCAATCCAATCTTTATTCATCTTATTTCCCATTTGTCCAGATAAGAATCTAATTCCATTCAATAATTCAATTGAATTCTTATCCCATTCAATTTTATTTTAGGCTCAGATTTATTTAATCTCAATTCGATTTCAACTTGATTCGAATAAAGCTGGATAATATTTCAGCCTATCCAATTAATTTCAATCCAGTTAAATTTTTATTTTCTCAATCCAATCTTATTTCATTTTTAACCTTTCCCTTTAAATTTAAATTCCAACATTCAAAGCTTATATTTCCTTTCTGATTTAAAAAAATCATCTCAATTTACAAGCTTACAACTTATCTCATCAGGATTTGTAAACAACTGACTTTTGGGTTCAAATCATTTTGAAATCTCCAACATTTCAAATCACAATTCTCAAAAATTAAACCAATCCTGGTTTTATTCCCAACAAATTTCCTTTAAGATTTTCAAAAACAACTAGCTTTTCTGAACAAATCAATTTTTGGCAGCAATCTGTCACTTAGAAATTCGAAGATGAATACTGATGATGCGGCCGTCATCATCAGAATTCATTTCCTAATAATCCAAGTGATTTCAATGCTATATCACTTTCAAAATTTATTTAAAACAAATTTCTTTTCAGAAACACCCCCAAAACAATAATGCTACTGTTTATCTTCAAAATACTTCCAAAATCTCCGGGGTTTTTAAATTTTACTATAATTCATTTGCACAGCTTATGCTCATACAAATTCTCATGTGATTATATTTCAATTTATAATTTACATTTATAATTCATATTATAAATTTTATTTTACAATGAATTTATTCCCTTAAACTTTGGTTATATTTTTCAATTTCTAGTTAAATTTTCACTTAACAATGATAATACTTCAATATTATCCTTCCTAACATCCAAGCAACCATATAGTAGCTAAAATAATTTACAAAATTTTTTCTTTATAGCAAAATATGTTTTTGGGTAAAATTATTTCGTTCACCCACATTTAAAACAATATCGTGTCAATTGTTCTATTCAAGTGTTTAGAAACCCTTTCAATACAGTTGTGCAGACTGTGTCGACGAAGGTTCATATGCCACTCAATAAATCAATCAACACAATATTAAAACAATTTATATTCACTAACAAATACGCGCTCATATCTATTAATACGCTCAAACTCATTTTAGAGTACTATAGACTCTATTTTATGAGTAATTCACACCAGAGCCAAGGTTATCACCAACCTATGCTCTTATACCAAGTGAAACGACCCGCAAATCTGTACCCTTTGAGAAAACACTATTCTACCTAAATCAACTCAAGTTGTACAGAAATACGAACCATTTGGGTTAAAGAAAAAGAGGTAGAAGAAGAAAATAGATAACAACATCAGAATCTAACCATCGCAGCGGAATAAAATATAATAGGTAATAAATAATTTTACTAAAAAATCAAATATCTCTGTTTACATATTACATCATGAGTGTACATCAATCACTGCTCAACATCAATATCGTACAAATGGATACACAACAACCCAAACAGTGGAATATATATATATATATATAACAAGTATGAATGTACGTATCGTCGTCCAACTCGTCTCTTGAGCTCCATAGCATCGTATCCTGTATCATATAATACTCGGTCTGACCCGAGCATTACAGTTAAATAACACCCGAGTCAGTCTGGAATACCAGCGTGAGAAAATCACACCCAATTGATTATTAAAGTTTCAAAAATCCTTTGCAAACAAAAGCATCTCGTAAGACCACGCCACAAATAAACATGTCGGGTTTTTACCTTACGATAGCTAAAACACTTTTATAGAAATCCTCTGATATTATAATAGGGTCTATATACAAATACTTATAAAATAGCCGAAATTGTTACATGATTAAATTCCAGCTACTAGCCACAGAGTGGGTAATACAAGCAAAACTCGTATAAGGCTCGTAGGGAGAATGGATTTCCAACTAATGACTAGGCACTGGGGTACCACCTGTCACAGTACGGGGCCTAGATCACCGTACCGAGGAGTACGCCCGCTTCCCTGCAACACAAGGCCGGGACTACCCCTTACTGGATAATCCCGAGTGAGATCACCCCACGGTTGGGATCAGCAACCGCCCACTAAGCCGAAATAAAAAGGGACATCTAGACTGGAATGACCTCACCCTGCTTGGGTGCTACCCACCTAGCCTTGCTGCATAACCCCTGATTTTCAGTCATTCCCATTTGATGAGGCTTGAGGCTAAGCGTTACTTTTTTAAGAATATATCCCTTAGAATGCCCATCGTCCACCTGACGATGTTTCGCAAGCATTCATCCATACAAGTCGGTCCCGGTTTGAACGGAACCGAAGGCACTATTCCTACTACATCCCATTTGGAAATATCCTCAGGATTAGTAGCGTCTAGCCCTTGCACTTCACTGCTCCATCTTCGAATCCAAAATCATTTTCATGAAACGTACAAACCGGATTGAAGTGGTTTTCGAGAAATAAATCTCGATCCCGGTCTCTTCGAAACGATCAACGTATTTGTCCAATATTGGTAGTCGGTGATTTAACTATCAATTAATATTCACAAACAACCATCAACCAATAAATAATTTTCCATATTATTTATTTATCTCAAAAATATCTTCACAAGATATATTTTCACTTTTCAAATTCCTTTGAAAACAGTTTCAAAACCATCTGCCTTCTCAGAATAAATTCCATGTATTTCTATTTCCACTGGAATCACCAAGCACAAAACTAGATTTTCTAAATTAATTTAAAACACTTTACCTTTAAAAATATACGTTAAAATATTCAAGTTAAAATTACTTTAATAATTTGTTAAAAATACATACTATATGAATATTTTAAAATATGATTACTTAATAAAATATAAAACCAGATTTACACTTTTAAAATAAATACTAAATCACTCTTTAAATAATATTGCTATAATAGAGTAAAAGGAAATATTTGCTTTAGAAGTTAAATATTGGGAATAAAGAATTTTACAAAACTTGCTTTCTTTAAAAACAACTTTAAAACATTTAATTTATATTTACAAATTACTTTAAAAAAAGGTGACTTGGCCATCCAGAGAAAATTCCAACTTCAAGCACTTAAATCAATTTTCCCCAAATTGATTTCCAATTTTATTTGAAATAAGTTTCTTTAATTTCTCAATTCATTTCAAAATTCATTAGTTATGGACTTATTATTAATGTTATTATTTTCCGTTTGATTTTAAACCTTTAGCTGAAATATACAAAATTTCAGGCTTTTCCCATTTCCTTCTTTGTTCTTTCCAATAATTTAAATCTTAAATTTTAAATAAATGTTTTCCTCTTTTAATTAATATCACTGAAGATTTGATATTCATTAACTTTCTGTTTATTCAAATTTCCTTTCTATTCCCAAGATCTATTTATTAGAATTTTACAGTTACTTCATTCCTTTTCCAATTCATTTTTTTTAATTTATTCTATAATTATTTTATTTACAAATTCACTTCTTTTAATTTCTTTCCAAAATCTAATTTATATATTTTTGGAAATTCATTATACCCAATCATAACCAATCTAACCATAGCATTCAATATTCCAATAAGTTTCATCATAGAATAACAAATAATCACAACAGAGGGTATAGAATAATTTAAATAAATGTTGAGGGATCCAGTTGGATCCCTCCAACCTGTTTTCCCTGCATTCACAGACGTTAGCACAATATAATACATCAATTCCAAAATATCATACTATATCACATCAATCAATTCAGCCATTCAAACAATTATCAAAATTTAATCATTTAAATTTGAATTTAACTGAGTGAGATTAACCCACCTTATTCCGTTTCATTTGCAATCCACTTCAACTATGGCTTTTGTTTTCCCGATTTGACCTTAAATAAACAATTTATATGTTTTATAAATATTTGAAATAATTGAACCGTAAATTTCCATTTTAATAAATTTAATTAACTAGTAATTTAAATCTAGACAAATTTTCTTTTATTAAATTATCCTTTGTAACTAAAATAATTTAGATTCAATTCAGCGAGTAAATTTTCACCATGTGTAAATGACATATGGATAGGCATATTTACTTTATTTTACGTTTTCAAACTTTTTTCAAAAAAATACTCAATATCCTTTTAAATAAAATATATTCTTGTTTATATTTTTAGACGAAAACATATATATATATATATATATATATCTATTTTAAAATCTTTGTACATTAAATATGTTAAAATCAAGTTTAGTTAAACAATAATATTAAATAAAATAAAATCAAAATCGAATACCTCACGCAGAAGGCAGTACCAAGATCGCGACTTCAACACGAATTTTCCCTGGCCATTGACGATCCTTTCGCTCGAAATGAAATTCACGACATCACCCAATTGCTGTGCGACTGCTCCTTCCCCAAAATCGTGAACGCGGCCTTCACACCCCCTCCTCCACTGAAAAACTTCAACCGAAACCCTAAACCCAAATCGCGAGTTTCCTACGGCACCGACGTCGTATCGCCTAACACATCGCGATTTTCCCCTCTTCCGATACCTAGCACGAATCCCCAAATTCGCGCGATCTGAAGATTGAATGAAGATGAAGGGAAAACTAAAGACTTCCACTGCTAACTGCCCTCGACCGACTCCGACTCGTACGCAAAGAAGGGCGATACGATTCGCACAACCTGTCGCCACTTTTTTTGAAAAGGTTTCGACCATCATTATATTTCTTTTTTTGAACTTTGATTTTGTTTTGGAGAAGGGATTCGGTTGAAAAGGGTTGCGAGATTTATTAGAAGGCTCGGCTTACAGAAGAAGGAAGACGCGAGTAGTATTTTTTTTTCGCTTGCAAAGGAAGGAACGAAGATATAGTTTTTATTCGATTCTATTAGGAAGCCTGGAAAAGAAATTACGCGATTTAAAAAGGAAGGGACAAAGGCAGGCGATGCTATTATTTTTATTTTTATTTTCCCCCGTTAAGAAGAACGAAATCGATTTGAATTTTCGATATAAAGTTTCAGCGCATTTATATATCGTACGCTCACACCATAATTCTGATCAATACGAAATTTGAAATCCGATAATAATACAATATTACGGATCCAATGGAACTGGTTTCGTCGAATTTCGAGACTGTGCCTCGGAAGGCTATTTTTAAATTCAATTTAAATAATAAAATTTCAAAACTGAACAAATCAATGTTAAATTCAATCTTAAAACTTCTATTATCCTCAGTATTATCAATATAACTTTTACAAGCCTTTAAATTATTTTTAACAGGCTTAAAATTCTAAATTCAACAATTTACCCAACTTCAATTATTTAATTTAATAATTCAATTATCAAATAAATTGTGATATTCGTAATTCAAGTTAAAATTGCTCTATTGAATACTTAAAATTACATAAATATTCCGATTTTTATTGTTTGAACATTCCGGGTCGTCACAATCCATAAAATACAGGGAGTCAAAGGTTGATCGGATTATTTAAAAAACACTGTCGTGTTCTACCTCAGTTACAATTCTCCAATACCTCCTGCAAGCTCTAGTGAATGTAACGAATGCACTTCTAGTATTTAAATTGCATCTTCTTAGCCTACACAATGGATGGTTGTTGTCAGCATCATTGATGGTGATCCAAAAATCTTCATCGACCTTCTCTTCATGTATCTTGTATCCGTTAGAATATAAGCTTTGATCAATACCAAGTAATCATTAAGAGTCCGTGTCTGATTTCCCGTTTGCACTCTTATGAACCAACCTTCACAAAACTTAGGGTATAATAGTATGGGCATAGTAATTGTGGCCGTTACTGTAACATCCCGGAATTTTGGACATTGAATTTTGAACATTTAATTCATTTTAAATGTTCAATGTAGATTTTGAATTAGTTTTAAAATAAAAATAATTGGGTGGAATTAATAAATTACGTATAATTCCAAATATGGTAATCCAATTGGAATTTAAATAATAATAGTTTAATATTAGAATTAGGATAAATCGGTGAATCTGAGAGTAAATAAGTATAAAAATGGTTTGTAAAAATTTATTTAATTTTATTTTGATTTAAATAATAATATTGGACTGTTGGATGAAATTAGAAGTTGATAAATTGAATTTGGAATTTTATATTAATTTAATAACGGAATTTAATAATATAATAATGCAAATAATCGGATTTAGATTTACACTGAATCAGAATGATTTCTAATGTGAATATAAATTTCATACGAGTTATAATAGAGTTGGTAAAATTTGAAAAGTGTAATTTTGAAGTGGTTTCGACAATTTCAGAAACCGCTCGATTTAAATGACGAGTTAAAATAGCCTTCTGAGGCAGAGTCTCGGAATTCGACGAAACTAATTCCATTGGATCCAAAATAGTTAGTTATTATCGGATTTCAATTTTTGTTGCAATCGGAGTTGTCGTTTGACCGTGGCAGCTCGAAACGCATAGAAATCGATTTAACCGATTTAATTTTAAATTGATCGTTTAATTCCGTAACTCGCATGTGTGACTGAACTAGCTTACGAAACATGTTCCATTGTGTCCGGAACGCAGAAAAACCCTAGGAACGCCTGTCGGAACGCGTTGTTCGGAGATCGTTTGGAAATGTCGCTTTATAATGGTTTTAATATTAAAATAATACTAAATTATATATATATATATATATATATATATATATTAACATTTTTCTCAAAACCCTAGAAAAGTCGTAGCCGCCGTTCTATTATTGATTAATGGTCGGAACTCTTCCTCCTTCTTCCCTTGATTCCCACTTATCCTCTCATTATTTTTGAAAATCTCCAACTGGGAAATCGAAGAGCTCGTTGAGACAATGCTATCCAACGGTGGATCTTTTCCGACGTCGCCGTATGGAGCCAGAAATTAGTCGATTGTCGCCGCCGTTCGTTTGCGTTTCCCACGAGCATGGTGCAGCCGAGCTTGGAGATCTTCTGGCCGAGGGTGGAGCTGAGGGTGGCGAACGAGAAGAAGGTGTTGGATCGTCCTCTAAGTGATTGTAGGTGGTGCAGCCTCTAGCCCTAAATGGTGATGAGTGGGTTTCGAAAACTCTGTACGCGCGATGTAGAAGAAGTGAGAAATGGCCTTGATTGTTCGTTCGTATCTACGGCCTGATTGTGTTTTGGTAAAATTAAATTTAAAAAGAAAATTTGTTTTAATTGTTATTCCAACTTTAAAAATCCGTAACTTGCACATACGTTATCAGATTTCGACAATTTTAGTAGGTCGGAATCGCAGCGTCGTACTCTACGCTGCAGCGCAAGTTTGGAGATGATCGGAGCAAGGGGAAAATTTAGGTTAAATCGAACACCGATCGGTTTAATTTAAATTTTGAACGCTCGCTGAAACTCAAGGTGGGTTATTCTCACTCACATCTCGATGCTAGACAATTTAAATAGCAAATATTTAAATATCTGTGTGATTGGTTGGATAGAACTATTGTTATCGGTCTGGATTGATATTGTAACGACCCGGTATTTTCAACCATTCGCATCCATTATAAGTCTATAGGTAGACACTCATGCCGGAATTGAATTGCTCAAAATACCGCGTTGTAAATAAAAATTTGGCAAACCTCAGAATATACAGTAAATAAAAATCACAGATCACAGACACAGAGTAATAATAATGCAGCGGATGTAAAAGAGATAGTAGTTCATGAAGCTACTATATAAATATATCAGAGTTACATAAGATACAACAGAAGAAATAAAATACAACAGAAGTTTAAATATGATAACCAAGTACAAGATGAATAGAACAACCGAACTGAAAAGGTGAAACTTGACAAGTAGATAATCTCCAGCGATTTCAATCTCTAGAAAGTGGAAATCCAAATCTGTGAATAACTCAGGCTGACCCGAGCGTAAATAAAAAATACAAACACTCGAGTCAGGACATACATACTTATACAATGTAAACCAACTCAAGTGAACTGTAGCAAAGATACAAGTAACTTAGAAGATGCTTGGGACCGTCCATCCTCTAAGGATCCGTTAAACTATTTACTATGTAGTAATATACGCTATATACAGTAGTGTCTCATCAGTAAAGTGTAATCATATAGAAAATAGCGTTAAGGGGATGGTGAACCTTAACGCGGTCGGATCTTTAAAACCAAAATCGTAGTGGGCTCGATATAAGGAGATGACACGGCACGCGAGGCAATGCCAGGGTGGATACACCGTTTGCACTCCCGGACCGGTGGTGACGGCAAGCCAGAAGCTTCCACCCACCTCGAACAATAACCCCGAATCAAAGTGGCGCCACATATCGAATCACAAAAGTAATAGAATGGTTTCCGATGGAGCATGCTCGATGAAAGGGTGCGACCCTTTGTGTAGCCCGGTATAGCTCCTGTTTTAGTCATTTATGCCAACTC
Source organism: Allium cepa (assembly GCA_030765085.1). Lineage (NCBI taxonomy): Eukaryota > Viridiplantae > Streptophyta > Magnoliopsida > Asparagales > Amaryllidaceae > Allium > Allium cepa. The sequence continues at coordinate 275,681,306 of CM060946.1, forward strand.
ATGGGAGTTGGGTCCACGTAATATACCCCGAGAACGTCGCCACCATCCTACTTCATTCTGGAATCTCCACCGCTTACACAGTTGTTAAAGTGGTTTTCGGTATTGGCCGGCTATAAGACAATATCCGATCCCGGTCTTTTTAACAACCAATCGTTATTATAACCCGTAGTTATAACTTTAAAAAAAATATTTTATACTTCAAAATAAAATATCATTTCAACCCAAATCTTTATCAAAATAAAGATTAAATTATTTCCAAACCATTTCAATATATCATCATACCATATCTTTCGATTCAAATATTTATCAAAATAAATATCATATCATTTCTAACCATTTCAATATATTAAATTATCATATCCTTTCAAAACTTCCTTTTAAATCATTTTAATATATCAAAATATCATAACCTTTCAAAACTTCGTTCAAAATATCTTATCTTTCAGCACTTCCTTTCAAATTATTTTAATTTCAAAATGTCATATCTTTCAAAACTCCGTTTTCAAATCATTTTAATATATCAAAATATCATATCTTTTCAAACCACATTTCAATCATTTAACATATCAAAATATCAAAACCACATTCATTTCAAATCATTATTCATTTTATTCAATTTAAAATACCATTTCAATTCACATTTCAAAATAGTTTATATTCAAAAAAATCATTTTTAATCATTAAAATGAAGTTATTATGTCCAATAATTAAATTATTAAATTTCCAAAATTTTCAACTTCCAAAGTTCATTTATTCACTTAAGTTTATCAAAACAGTGAAAATTCACTTTTCGTGGCATTTAGAAAACGCTACGCAAAGATACATTCAAAACAGTTCAATTTAACAAAAGACAACATTTTAAAATGTTGTAATAGGGTTTACTTAAATTTCAAATAAACTTAGTTAAATTCAAAAATTATAGCACTTACAAAAATTGCTATAATAGCTTTTAATTCAATTTAGCTTTTTAGTTCATTATCATCAACTACAACATTTACAAATGTTGTAATATCATTTACATTGTAATTAACAGCATTTCAAAAATGTAGTGAATTAACTTCAAATATTAAATATAATTTCTCAACCAATTAATTTAAAACATTTTTAACTCATAAAATCATACATTTTCACATTTATAAACATCATTTAATTTTCCTCAAGTTCATGATTTTATAAAGTTAAATTTCCATTCAAAAATCAAGATTTAATAATAATTCACTTATTAAATTGCAATGTTCAATTTTAAATCCATTACATTAAATTTCAACTTAACACTTAAGTTCAAATTCTCAAATATAACTTAGTTTTATTTTTATTTACTTAACTAAAAGTTCACTTTTAAGTCAATTTCATAAATTTCCACTTTAGTTATATTTCAAAATTTCAACTTGAATATTCATTCATTTCACATTTCAACTTTATTAAAAATCATTAATATGATATAAATCACTTTGAATTCATTTGAATTCAAATATCATAAATTTACCAAATTTCATATTCAATTTAATTTCCAATTATAATTAAATCAAATTTTCCAAAATAACTTACGTTCGAAATTTCCTAACTTTTCATTAATTCATTTTACTTACAATTATTCAGATAATCAATAATATTTTACAAAAATCCTTTTTAATTAGATTTAAATCAAAATGTTTTAATATTTACATTTCAAAAATAATTTGAAAAATTTTAGAAAACATATATTAACTACGGGTCTGTATATAATTTTCCACACTAGGAAATATGATACGGGTAATATATCATTTCGACCCGTAATTTACAAAGAAAATCCGGGTTTTATCATTTCAAACCCGCAGTACCAAGTAATTGAAATAAATTGAAAATCATTTAGGCCTATCATTTCAGCCCATAACAATTTTCCCTTATTCTAAAGTCCGTTCGGGTATGTATCATTTCAACCCATAGTGATTTCTAATTTACAGGGAACTTGCAGTGTGATAAACTGATAAAAATGAACAGTAACAACATATATATAATAACAGATGATATGACATGAAATTTAACAGGTTTATCATCATATATAAATAATCACATGGTAGTTATAACATCATATTTAAGTCTCCACATTCAGTTGTTGTTGTTTCACAACTGCATAAGTATAAATGTCGTGTGAGCTTTACTCACCTTTTTGTGCTGGAGATTGCAATACAAATGACACAACGTGCAACAACCGGGAATTTTTGGCAGCATATTTTAATGAATATTTAATTTAATTTAAATTAAATATAAGCTTGTCAATGTTTAAAATGATGAGATCTTTGATAATACACATATGAATACAATTGTAGTTTTTAAAATGATAAGTTTAAAAATAAACAAGCATAGAAGTATTAAACATAAACATGAAAGTATAAGGCAATATGGATATAAACATACAAAACTAGTATAAAACCAAAATTATAACTAATAAGATGTAGTTAAAAATATAAATATACAAATATAAATTATAATTTGAAATATATAAATACAAATATTTTAGTCAAACAATAATCTTTAAGATTCAATTGTACAACACAACATCCTTAATAAAAATGTTAAGAAAGATCATATGACAAGTATACAAATTTCATATAAAATATATTTATGCATAACCTGTATATACAAACGAATAATGCAAAGAAAACAAGTCAAAGCTACACTTGAAAAAAAAATATAAAGAACAAGCTAAGTAAGAAATGAACAAAGTAACATATGTATGCTCATTAGATTTCTAAACCAGGTTGTATAAACCTGAAAGAAAGAGAATGAAATAAATATCTTTGTACAATCAATGCTATGAATTAAATGGAAAGTTTATGTGCTGTAGGAAAATTCATATGCATAAGAAAAATAAGTTTTACTTTAATATAATAAAACAAAAATCTATGTCTTACAAGTATGCTGGCCGAAATAATAAATATCTTTGTACCATACATAAGTAAGTATCAACAAACATTAATTACTTGCTATCATGATTAAGGGCATAAGCATTAATTAGCACAACATCTTGTTTAAGTATAGTACTTGTAGCCGAAATCTCTATGTCATTTCTTACTGCAGTGTATATCTCTTAACCAATTGGAAGAACAATGGCATTTCAAATAGTAACTGTCTACATACAACCTGTTAAGTATCTTCAATCTATATATATCCACCTATAAACTTTCAGTTCATTTATAAAACTTGAACAAAACTTAACTAAACTTAAAAACATACCTGAGAATCAAATAAGGATAGAGGATAACCATTTGTTGCTTGGCAAACAAAATTAATTCAAGATAGAAAATTTAAGAAGGTTTCAAGAATTTCTTTCTACAGTGTTTTCTACAACACATCAATTCTGTTCAACAGTTTTAGGTGAGTAAACTTAATATTTTCGAATTTAAACTTGTGTTTTAACTCACAAATGTTATGTGCTATGTTAAACAGTAGTACTAAGTACTCTGTGTTGCTCTTGTAAATTGATATGTCTGTTCTTTTCAGTTTTTTTTCCAAGATTTTGCACATAGTAAAGCAAAGGAAGTTGTAAATACTTCTTCATGTAGATGTTTTAAAACTTGGATATCGATGCAAACTTAAGTTGTTATCAAAAATTCAAGGCTTACAATCTAGTTTTGAGGGTTAGCAGTATTTTATCAATACTGTTTATTCAAGTATCAAGAAAAGAGAATTAAAGTTTAAATTTTGAATGTTTAAATTTGAAATTTTAATAACAAAATCAGATTTCGTATACATACTTAGGATTTTTAGCATAAAAATTTTGATTTATAAGCAAAGATTTTCAGAGCAGTTTTAAAAAGAAGCTTTACTGAATTTTTGTCAATTTTGGAAGATCGAGTAAATTTTAATTTCTGGAATTTAGAATGAAGCAAGGTTGAAGTTGTATTAACACTAGAAAAATGTCAAATTATTTTTCAAATGCATAAATTTTGAGTTTGAATCAAAAGTATGGTTTAGTGCCTATTTATTTTATGCTTTGAAAAATATTGATTTCGGCATCATAGATCAACCGAGTGGAATGAGATTGTAGGTGGAGTTAGGGAGGGTGTGAGCGAAGTTCTGGAGGAGTTTCATCACCTCCGGTGATGGATGGTGGCCGCACGAAGGTTTTGACAGTGGGTGTTTGTTGTCGCGTGTCGAGCAGCAGGTTTTTTTTTGTTTTCGGCTTGTAATTTCAAATCTGGGTCTCGATTTCGTTTGAGTGGATAATTTGTGGTTTGTGGGGGCTGTCGCGAGGCGCCGGAGGCCAAGCGCACCACCGTGCACGTGCACGGTGGCGTGAGTGTGTCGGTGAAGTCGTGGTGACTTCGTATCGTGTGATACTCGAGTGGAAGGGGAGGCGACTTCGGGTCGTTCTCGTGTGTGTGCTTCAGCTGTTTTATAACTTTAACTAAAAAAATAAGAAGAAGGTAGAAACTGGGGAGAAGAAAGAAGTAGATGGGAGAGAGAAGGGAAACGCTTGGGAAGAAACTCGTTTACGTCACGGGTTGAAATGGAGGGGTCTCGGGTATCTTACTGGATAAACGTGAGTAAAATTTTTAGTTTTAGTATGTGTTATAACTAAGTCAAGTTAGCAATTAATTAGTTAGGTTAATATCTGATTAAAGGTTAGTCTGTAAAGGTAGGTGATTAAACAAGTAATTAGAATGTAAATTAATTTATAATTGAGATTAAATTGATTACTTTAAATTGGTTGTGGTGATTAAAATAAATCATATGTTAAATCAATTTAATCTTAAAAACGACAGCTAATTACTTGAAGTTAATTAATGGTAATTAACTTAAATGATTAGTTAGGAATTATACTTTAATTAAATTGATAATAATTGATTTATTAAAATAATTTGTGATAATTAAATAAGTAATTAACAAGAATCAACTAACTAACTGAGTAATTAAGTAACAGTTAATGAATACAAGTTTATTAATTAAATAAGTAATTAAAGATTAGTTGATTAATAAATTAATAATTAATGATAACTAATTAATTAATTATTCATTAATAAGCTAATTAATCAGTGATTAATTAAATAAAATAAAGTAGTTTATTCTTAAGCAAATAATTTAGTTAAGTAAAACCAAACCGTTTGGTATGCATAGATAATTTTGATTGACTTTGATATCTGTTGATGATATTTCTGTGATATGTTATAATATATTATGGATATCTGTGATAACCGTGTATGATCTGTCTGTTATATCTGTTATGTTAATTCTTAATATTAAATTGAACTGTTAAGTTAAATAGACAACTTGGCCCTTAAAATGGCGTTTGGATTCCGATGAGACCGGGATCGGAAGAATCAATTTTTGATTCTCCGAAAACCACATCGATCCAAATTAAACGATAGGTCGTGACTTATCAAATGGAGATTGAGATGATGTTTCAGAATGCAAGGGTTATCGTCGTTAACTCTGAGGGTGATTCCAAAATGAGTGTAACGAGATAATGCCTTCGGTTTCGTTCGAACCCGGAATGAACTTGTATGGATTGAATGCTTTCAACACATCGTCAGGCGGACGATGAGCATTCTAAGAATAATATTCAATAAAGGTAATCGCAGCCTCAAGCCTCATCAACCGGGAATGGCTAAAACAGGGGAGATGTAGCAAGGTTAGGTGGGTCATGCCCAAGGAGGACAAGATATTCCCCTGTCTAGATGTCCCTTTTTATTTCGGCTATGTGAGCAGTTGTTGGCCACAACTGCGGGGTTATCTTGTTTGGGACTGTTCAATAAGGAATGGTTCCGGCCTTGTGTTGTAGGGGGTCGGGAGTGATCCTCGGTACGGTGATCTAGGCCCCGTACTGGGACGGGCGGTACCCCAGTAGCCCTGCCATTGTTGGAAACTCATTTTCCCTACGAGACCCTACGGTTTTGATTTGTATTACCACTTTCGTGGCTAGTAGCTGGAATTTAATCATGTAACAATTTTGGCTATTTTCTATTTACTTGAAAACCCTAGACACTATTATAATATCACAGAATTTCCTGTAAAATGTTTTGGTTAGCGTAAGGTAAAAACTTACCCGTATTTATTTGTGGGGAGTCTTACGTGATACCTTTATTTTCAAATGATTTTCAAAGTTAAGCAATTTTAACCTGTTTACTCATACCAGACCCATGTCTGACCCAGAGTTTATATTTTGTTTTTCATAAACTCTTGGGTACTCAAATTTTTATAAGTAGCCAAGTGATAGGTATTTGGGAGTGTTGATTTTCTGGAGGAGCTATTTTGGGGAGAAGACCAGACGTATGTATCTATATAGGTAGTTCCGCTGTGTAGTTAGTCTATGCTGTATTTTGGATGTATGTATGGACATGTATGTATATGACCGTCCTGTTATATGATATTGTATGACTCTGATGTATGTATAACTATGTAATAGTTATGTGATGTATTATATTTTGTTCCATTCCGCTGTGAGATTCTGATGTGTTGTTCTTTCTTTCTATTCTTTTCTATTTCTATCCCTTTCTTTCTTAATGATGATATGTCTTTCTGAGTTGAGAAAGGTGGGTCGTCACAGCTGGTATCAGAGCGCTAGGTAGAGCGAGTACCTAGGCTCTTAAGTTATATTTATCTTGAGAGTGTGTATTTGTATTTTCATATAATATTATATATATCTATCTAAATTTGTTGAGTTACCTGTTCAGGTGACCGACATGAGTTCAGGAAGAAGAGGTAGAGTTAGGGCCAGTACTTCAACAGATAATGGACGGAGTCAAATGTTAGTGAGGCTGTCAATCCAGTACCGTCTCAAGTTAGTTTTGCGGCCTTATGCAAGGATTTTAAACATCTCGGAGGGCAACCATTAAAGGTTCTGAGTCAATAATTGAAGTTCAAGACTGGCTACGCTCTTGCGAACGAATTTTCAAGAGCATGAGATTGACTGATGAGCGTAAGAGGCATATGGCATCGTGGCAACTGCAAGGTGGTGCAGCAGCATGGTGGGATTCAACTATTGCAAATATTTATGGGGATGACATTTCATGGGACAAGGAGTTGTTTGAAGAGCAGTTTGTGCCAACGGCAGGAAGAACCTAATTGTATCAGGATTTTCTGTATTTGAAGCAGGGTAGTATGTCTATTTCGGAGTATGAAACCAGATTCAACGAACTCTCTTGTTATGGACCAGGACTCATCGATACTCCTCTGAAAAAGAATGAGAAATTTGTGCAAGGGTTGAGGCCTGAATTCCATGGGAAATTGACGGTGCTTCTGAAAGGATCTTTTGTTGATTTGATTGATATGGCATTGAGGTATGAAAGTTTGATGGGTAAGAAACCGGTGGCTCCAGTTGCAGCTTCAGGTGGGAATTTCACTAATTCGAATAAGCGAAAGTTCGATCCCAAATGGAGGAAACCGAATAAGAAGAAACCTGGGAATAACAACGGACCCCGAAAGTGCTACATTTGTCAACAGGAAGGGCATTTGGCAAATAAATGTCCTAGAAAGGGATTCTAGCAGCAACAACAGCAACCGCATCAGAGTGGCCCAGGATCAGCTATGGTTCAGAAATCATTGTGCTTTAATTGTCATCAGCCAAGACACATGATCAAGAATTGTCCACTTCTGCAGAGGGCTCCTCAGAATAAAGTTTTTGCTTTGGAAGCCGGACCATCATCTTCTACGATGGGCAAAGGAGTATTAGAAGGTACTTTACTTTTAGATGGGATATATATTAAAGTTTTGTTTGATTCAGGAGCTTCCTTGAGTTTTATTTCTTTGGACTCTGTTGAAAAGTTCTCTCTTATCCCTAGTTCTGTAGACAGTTCTATCTTGGTATCTAATCCTATAGGAGGGGTGACCAAATTAGACACTATCTGTAAGGACTTGAAGATCTCATATCTATCCCACACTTTTTCTAGTGACCCGTATGTGTTGAATTTTAAGGGATTTGATCTTATTTTGGGTATGGATTGGCTGGACAAGTATAAAGCCGTCTTGAATTGTGATGAAAGAACAATTTCGTTGGAAACTGATCTGGGTAGAACTGCCAGAGTGTCGTGTGATAATTCTGGAATTCACTTGAGCAGTCTTTTGCATGGAATTGAGACTTCTGAAGAGAGAGTTGAAGATATTGATGTGGTTCAAGATTTTGCTGATGTTTTTGAAGAAGTGAAGTGTCTGCCACCACATCGAGAAATAGAGTTCCGTATTGATTTGATTCCAGGAGTTGTGCCATTGATACAGCCCAGTAGGAGAATGGCTCCTAGGAAAAGAGAAGAGTTGATTAAGCAGACGCAGGATCTTTTAGAGAAGGGGTTGATTAGACCTAGTTTTTCTTGTTGGGGTTCGGCAGCAGTGTTTGTGACTAAATCAGATGGATCACTGAGGTTCTGTGTGGATTATAGAGAATTGAACAAAGTGACTATTCGAAATAAATATCCTCTTCCTCGTATCGATAATCTTTTTGACCAGTTGCATGGTGCTTCTATCTTTTCTCAATTGGATTTAGCTTCAGGTTTCCACCAGTTGAGGGTAGCTGAAGACAGTATTCCCTTAACTGCATTTAGGTGACCGAATTGTTTCTACGAGTGGTTGGTTATGCCATTCGGATTAACCAATGCTCCTGCCTACTTCGTTGACCTCATGAACCGAGTCTTTAGGGATGTGTTGAATAGGTTTGTGCTTGTATTCATTGATGATATCTTGGTCTATTCCAAATCCGAAGAAGAGCACAGGGAGCATTTGAGGATTGTATTGGAGACTCTGAGGAAGCATGTGCTGAAGGCGAAGTTTTCAAAGTGCATTTCTGGAAATCGGAAGTTAAATTTTTAGGGCACATTGTTTCTGATGAAGGCATTTCTGTAGACCCATCGAAAGTTGAAACTATTCTGGAGTGGAAACAGCCAGAGACACCGATGGAAGTTCGCAGTTTTCTAGGATTGGCTAACTACTACAGGAAATTTATCAGGGATTATTCCAAGATTTCTTCGCACCTGACTAAGCTGACGAGGAAAGGAGCAAAATTCAAATGGACACCTCAGTGCGAAGAAGCTTTTCAGGAATTGAAGATAAGGCTTACTAGTGCACCAGTACTTGCTATTCCGGATGGGAAAAGCAAATTTGAGGTTTACACTGATGCTTGTATTGTGGGTTTGGGAGCAGTTCTGATGCAGAACGGAAGGGTTATTGCGTATGCTAGTCGGTAGTTGAAGCCTCATGAGAAAAACTATGCTACGCATGATCTTGAATTGCTTGCCATTGTTTTTGCTTTGAAAATTTGGAGACATTATCTTTTGGGAGAGAAATTCGAATTGTTCACGGATCACAAACCGCTGAAATACCTATTCTCTCAAAAAGACCTTAATCTGAGACAGCAGCGTTGGGTTGAATTTCTTACATCTTATGATTTGGATATTCTGTACACTCCGGGAAAAGCAAATGTCGTAGCTGATGCTCTCAGTAGGAATGCGGTTCTATCTCTTCTGGAAGTGGTTCCATCTCTTATTGAAAGGATCTCAAGCAAGCAAGAATCTGATAAGATGTTGAGGAGGATCATCAAAAGAGTCAGGAAGGGTCAGTGTCCTAGTTTTGAAATTGATGACCAAGGAACACTAAGGATCAACGGGAGAATCTATGTTCCGAATGACAAGGATTTGAAGCAGGAAGTTTTATCGGAAAGTCATCGCTCCAAATTGAATATTCATCCGGGAATCTCAAAGATGTATAAGGACATGAGGAGAGTCTTCTGGTGGCCGGGCATGAAAAAGGATATTGCTAGATTTGTGAATAGTTGTGCCATCTGTCAACAAGTTAAAGGTGATCAACAGAAATCTGTCGGATTATTGCAACCTTTAGAAATTCCGAATTGGAAATGGGAAATGATCTCGATGGATTTTATCGATGGTTTGCCTAGAACCAGGAAAGGGAATGATGGTATATGGGTTATTGTAGATCGTTTAACTAAGAGTGCCCATTTTATACTAGTTAAGGCAACCCGTACTGCAGTTTCTTTGGCGGAAATTTTCTTGAAGGAGATAGTTCGATTGCATAGTGTCCCAGTCAGCATAGTAAGTGATCGTGATCCTATTTTCACTAGTAAATTTTGGGAAGCTCTGCAATCAGCAATGGGAACAGATTTGAGATTGAGTACAGCCTATCATCCTCAAACGGACGGACAAACGGAGAGGCTTAATCGTATTCTTGAGGATATGCTACGGGCTTGTGTTTTAGATTTTGGAGGATCTTGGGAGGACCATCTTCATTTAGTGGAATTTTCTTATAATAACAGTTATCAAGCGAGTATTAAGATGGCTCCTTATGAAGCTTTATACGGAGGACCATGTAGATCCCCAGCTTGTTGGATTGAATCGAAGGATCGTCTTGTGCTCGGACCCGATCTTATTCGAGAAGCTTCTGCGAAGGTTGAGCTTATCAAGAAAAGGATGAAAACTGCTCAAGATCGTCAGAAGAAATTTGCGGATAGAAGACGAAGGCCATTAGAATTTGAGATCGGAGACTTGGTTTTTGTTAAAGTTTCCCCAATTAAAGGTGCTATAAGATTCGAAAAAACGGGAAAACTTGCTCCGAGATACATTGGACCATTTCGAGTGTTGGAAAGAATTGGAGCTGTAGCCTACAGGGTTGAATTGCCAGAGCGGATGTCTGGGATTCACAATGTGTTTCATGTATCGCATTTGGGGAAATTTGTTCATGATCCCTCACTGGTTGTAGAGCCAATAATTCAAGAAGATTTGGAAGTTGAACCCAATTTAACTGTAGTCAGGAATCCAGTTCAGATTGTGGATCGAGACGAGAAGCAACTCAGGAGCAAAGTGGTGAAACTTGTCAAGGTGCAATGGAGTGAGGATCCCAGAGACTGTACCTGGGAAACTCTCGATAGTTTTAGGAATGCTTATCCGGATTTATGTCCGGATAACTAGTATTGTTTGTTGGAATAAACTGTTTGTTTGTTTGCTATTGTATGAACGATATGTATGTTTGGATGGTTAATATAAAAGCTTTTGAATTAACTGTTGTTTTAAATTTCGGGGACGAAATTCTTTTAAGGAGGGAGGAATGTAACAACCCGAAATTTTTGGTAACATATTTTAATGAATATTTAATTTAATTTAAATTAAATATAAGCTTGTCAATGTTTAAAATGATGAGATCTTTGATAATACACATATGAATACAATTGTAGTTTTTAAAATGATAAGTTTAAAAATAAACAAGCATAGAAGTATTAAACATAAACATGAAAGTATAAGGCAATATGGACATAAACATACAAAACTAGTATAAAACCATAATTATAACTAATAAGATGTAGTTAAAAATATAAATATACAAATATAAATTATAATTTGAAATATATAAATACAAATATTTTAGTAAAACAATAATCTTTAAGATTCAATTGTACAACACAACATCCTTAATAAAAATGTTAAGAAAGATCATATGAACAAGTATACAAATTTCATATAAAATATATTTATGCATAACCTGTATATACAAACGAATAATGCAAAGAAAACAAGTCAAAGCTACACTTGAAAAAAAAAATATAAAATACAAGCTAAGTAAGAAATGAACAAAGTAACATATGTATGCTCATTAGATTTCTAAACCAGGTTGTATAAACCTGAAAGAAAGAGAATGAAATAAATATCTTTGTACAATCAATGCTATGAATTAAATGGAAAGTTTATGTGCTGCAGGAAAATTCATATGCATAAGAAAAACAAGTTTTACTTTAATATAATTAAAAAAAATCCGTGTCTTACAAGTATGCTGGCCGAAATAATAAATATCTTTGTACCATACATAAGTAAGTATCAACAAACATTAATTACTTGCTATCATGATTAAGGGCATAAGCATTAATTAGCACAACATCTTGTTTAAGTATAGTACTTGTAGCCGAAATCTCTGTGTCATTTCTTACTGCAGTGTATATCTCTTAACCAATTGGAAGAACAATGGCATTTCAAATAGTAACTGTCTACATACAACCTGTTAAGTATCTTCAATCTATATATATATCCACCTATAAACTTTCAGTTCATTTATAAAACTTGAACAAAACTTAAATAAACTTAAAAATACCTGAGAATCAAATAAGGAGAGAGGATAACCATTTGTTGCTTGGCAAACAAAATTAATTCAAGACAGAAAATTTAAGAAGGTTTCAAGTATTTCTTTCTGTAGTGTTTTCTTCAACACATCAATTCTGTTCAACAGTTTTAGGTGAGTTGTAACATCCCGCCTTTTCGCACACTTTAAACCGACACACGTGCCAATTCAAAGCATACTCAAGGGCGGATTGTTATGGGGTAAATAAGAAAAACAGAGAAGAAATAAAACAAAACAGAATCTCACAGCGGAAGGATAAAATATAATAATAAATATACAGTTCAAAACAGTTTACAAATGCTTGATTTGCTTTATACAATAAATATCAGAGTTACACATACCAATACAATCAATGCAGCGGAACAGTATGAGTGTGGTGCAATACTATAGATAATAATAATACGACTCCTTCGTCTTCGTCCTTCAAAGCTAAAGTCTTCGATCCTGAAACGCTCGGACTGACCCGAGCGAATTTGAAAAGACAAAAACACTCGAGTCAGACTAAAAGATCTTATGTGAGTTAAATTAACAGAAATAAATATGAGTACAGTAACTCAAGAGATGTTCGGGATTTACATCTCCTAAGGATCCGTTAAACTATTTACTATGTAGTATATTGCGCTATTATAATAGTGTCTATTTATAAAATAAACTTACTTTTTAATAGCGTTAAGGGGTTACCCATATAGCCCTTAACACAAATAATGCCAATAGTCTATACAGTACCGTAATACCTCCTGATCGGGAAGCTACCAGAGGATACTCCATAGGTACGACACAAATAGAAACTCGTAGTAAAGGCTCGGTACGGTAGGTGACACGGCACAACTAGGCAATGCCAGGGTAGATATACCAATTGCTATCCAGGCTGGTGGAAACGCGTAGCCGCAGTTACCGCCCACCTCGGACTAACTCCCCAAAGTCAAAATATAGAAGTGGCCACTGAATCAATCCAAAATCAAAGTATAATATCGAAGAGGAGGGTCCGATCAGAGGAATGACCTCATTGGCCTGAGAATCGCTCCTGTTTTAGCTTCCTTATGCCAACTCACGGGAGTCGGGTCCACGTATTTACCTTACAGGAAACGTCGCCACCACCTACTTCATTCTGGAATCTCCACCGCGTACACGGTTAGTCAAAGTGGTTTTCGGTATCGACAGAGAGTATGTCAGATATCTGATCCCGGTCTCTTTGCCAACCCATCGTTATTATAACACCGCGGTCATTTAAAAATAGTTTATACTTTAAAAATCAGAATAAACATTCCATTTCATAACCATGAATACGATATCATTTCAAAACCCAAAACCATATTTTATCACTTATCCCAAATATAATTCTTTTCCAAAATCAAAATGCTTTAACTTCATATCGTCTGAAAATCAAATATTTTCAAAGCATAGTATTTTGAAAATCATAATTTAAAACCATAACTTCTATAAAAAAACTTGAATGGTTTGGACATTCAACGGTATATGAATTAAATGGTTTAACTTAAATGTTACTTTGTAAAGAAAATAGTTCTCATGGCTTTACAAATACATTTCTTTATTAAAGTCTAAACCAAAATTTATATTATCTCTCTCAAGTTCCAAAACCACTTCAATTTAATTATATATACGTATATCCATTTTGAGTAACAATATTTCAAACTAAAATTGGATTTTATTCTTTCAACAGATCAATTGTTCTATTAATTAGTCTTGAATATTCATATAAAATCCATAAATAAATAAGAACTCCAATTTCTAGTAATAAAATATATATTTTTTTCAATTCAAATTATACTAGAATATTCATTTCAATTTATCTTGGAAAAAAATCCAATTATAAATATCATATCTTAAAATTTCCAAACTTAACATTTAAACATATGATATAAATTATTAAACTCCATTTTCTTAATTTTCTTCCATTTTTAAATAAAGATTTTTATACATCTTTTAATTTCAAAATTTTCAACTTCATATGTATATATATGGAAGAATAATATTTATGCAATATAAAATTTAAGATTATTATATACCGTATTCCATCCAAACCATAGAAATCACATTAAAATAGTTATATATAGACCGCGGTGCCTGTATAAAATTTTCTATCCTATGGTCAAGTGATACGGATATTTATCATTTCAATCCGCAATTTAAAAATATAAAATTTTGCGGTTATATATCATTTCAAACCACAATCCCGAATGAAATGAAATATGCATGATAATTTGCAATTTAATGATATACAATAAACATCCATTCATCAACATCATCCATCATCCAAATCGCAATCATCAATCAATATCAACCAATAACAATATTATTTTTGGTACTACATAACAGGTAATACTGGCAATTTTATTCAAATTAAATTTAACAGCTATTAATCTACAGTCTATATTCAGTAATAAATTATATAACTGTTAACTAGCAGTTCATATACAAACAAATAAATTTTAACTGTAAATTCATACGCAATAAATTAATTAAATTAACAGTTAAATTAATTAAATGCAATTCAACAGATATGAATAAAATAAACATGCCAAATACTCATAAATAAATTTCTATTCATTTCTAAAATTAATTTAAACAAACATAAAAGCTTCTAGTAGTTGTGAGTGGGTTTAAACACTCACCTTTGGAATTTAAATCGAAATTTAAATTCAATTTAAACCCAAAAATTCGCCCTTCTCGGAATTCGTCCAAACCAGCGTCAAAACGTCAGAAATTCCGATACGATCCTAGCAAAACAAACCGCGCGTGAATCCGAGCTCGTATGCAAAAGTTATGAAAATTTGAAAAATGGAAAATTCTGGTCCTGGGTCGACTTCGGTGCGCCGCCTAAATTCCCCGGTGCCTGCTTGGAGTTTTCGCCAAAACGACCCGGAGCGACCCGAGTCATTTTCTTCCTGACCCGAAGTTGCTCTAGGGTTTTCTCCCCTGAAACCCGAAGCGCGACCAGAAGCTGCTGCAGATCCGAATTTTTTTTTTTTTTTTTTTGAATTTTTTTTTTTGAACTGACTGGGTCTAGGGTTAGCCCCCATTGAAGAAGAACAGAAGCTTGAAGAAGATGAACGTACAGCAAATAGACAATAGAATGGAGCTAGGGTTTATAACTGTATATTTATAGGTAGGGTTGGGTTAGAGTAGATAGACTAGATAGATGAACGTACAAAACAAACTAAGGCCCAAAAAGCCCGCTATGTCTCCGGAACGAAATTTCGTAAATTTATATATCCAAATAGGTAATTTAAAATATTCTGAACGCGATGGAAAAAGTTTCACGTCCAAATTTGATCGTATGAAGAAGTTATGCTGAAAACAAAATTTCCAAATTGATTTCAAATTGATTTTAATAAAATTGATTTTCAAGGCGTTTCGCGTCCGTACGATCAAACGACAGGTCCGATCGATACGAAACTTGAAACCCTATAATAATTCACCGATACAGATCCGATGAAACTGGTTCCATCGAAATCCGAGTCCGTGACCAAAATGGCTATTTTCAATATTCATTAAATAAATTAAATAAATTATAAAAATCCAATTTTTACATCTAAATTCAAAATTGACCAAATTTCTCCCTTTAAATTTTCTTAATTATTTACTCCAATTCTAAACAATTCAAGTGTCAATACATAGTTGTTCTATTCATCAATTTAGATGTTAATCCTTACTTAAAGGTTAAATTCCAATTTTTAATAAATTCAACATTATACGTTTGATTAAATTTATTAAATTCACTTTCTTTCTATTATTCAAAGTTATTGATGTCAATTTAATGAAACTAACATTGGCTCAATATCTATACATTAAAAATCTCAATTCTAAACTTAGATCTCAACTTATGAAATAGTTAAATAATAAATTCCATCTAAATCTACATCTTCCTACTATCTAAATATTTAGAAAAATTACTTACAACTTTTTATTGTAAATTTCTAAACTAGTAGATTTGTGTCATTTCTAGCCCTCTGGATATTTAATATTAACTAAAAGCAAATTTACATATAATTTCCATCGTCAATTATTTTAGTGAATAAATCTTCAAAGGTTACTGCAATTAATCCCATTAATCGCAATAAATTCTAATAAATTTGACTCTATTTGATTACAACTCACAAATAAATCAATTATTACTCCCTACATAGTTAACGTTTCTTTTATATTCCAATACATTAATATTTACCCAATTTCCATCTTTTATTTGCATAAATTACTGTATTACAATCTTATTGGAAATTTTGTTAACTTAACACTTGAATAAAACTTAAAACCTCAATTAATTCATTCCACTTCGGTTTCATTCTTAAGATTACACTAATTATTATATTATAAAAATGAAATTTTCCCTTGGTTACATCTTATTTATCCACTTACAAAAATTCCACACTAACTGAAATAATTTAGTGCATAAATTGAAATTGATTAAAATAAACTTAACAAACAAATAGAATAAATACGTACAATAATTATTGTCATAAATCTTTTTTATAAGTCTACACATAATTATTACCTTACAATACGTTTTACGTTACTATAAAATTTATACACTCTTCCGTTACCATATTAATAATTACTAAAGTAACGTTCATTCTTAATAACAACGTTATACTATTCAACATATAAAAGGACTCCATTCCTCAAATACATTCATTTATATTTATTCCCTTAAAGTTCTCCTTTATTGACTAGACACATTAATTTAGATTCATTTACATCGAATGCCCTTCTTAGCTATATACTCAATACATGTTAAATCTACATAATTTTTACCCTTTTATTCAAATTCACTTATACCATCAATAACAAAATGTTGCCCTAAATTTAGATTCAATTATATATATTAGATAAATGGGTAAACTTTTGTAGTTATCCCATATATGAAAATATTTTTATGCATACATTTCCACTTACTTACTATGCATTCATTTATTAAATTACTAATTGCCTTAGTCAACTTATCCCCTATTTACTACCAAATTTCAAATTTAATTATAGCTTATCAATACATAAAATTTACATAGGCAAAACAAATTTTATTACTATCTTAAGTCCATTTATTATTGACAACATTCATTAAATTTCCTTATCAACACTTATTGCATTGATTTATTCAGCGGTCACCTTTTATTTAGTTACTATCCATTTTACAATCCAATGTAAGTCTTCCACTATTTATTTTATATTAAATGAATTCCATTCTACTTAATCTTTTTATTGATATTCACTAATTCAACCCTTATATCAGTTTCTTATATTTAACTTTAAATCAAATTGTGACAATCTACATTATCCAAATCTATTGTCATAAAATTTTATTGTTACACTAAATTACAACTACTATACCAAATTTCTACATTTATTCTCAATTAGATTAGAAATTATATTAATTCAATTCATTTAATATTATTAATTTAACGGGTCGTTACAATCTCCCCCACTCAAAACTTTTCGTCCCCGAAAAGGAAAAAGAAGGGAGAAGGAAGAATAAACAGTACATCTTATTTCAAATATTAACTTATAAACAATAATTTACTGGATTAATTTCCCTTAATGAAATATACTCGTTTATAATCATTACAACCTTTTATACTTAAATCATTAAAGTTTGGAAAATATTCAACAAAATTCTAAGTCCAAAATTTACGAAAATTTTTGGCAGAGTCTCCTTTGTACGGAGAGACTCTGGAGAAAATATAATATCAAAATATACAAATATATTACATATATTATCAAAATATTATCCCAACACGGGCAAAATTATAAAATAGCGCTTTAAACGTAATCCGAAAACGTACCTATTTGTCGGGCAATACGCTTATTATTATGGAACCAGAGCAGTAGCAGTGGCTTCCATAGCCTGCATTTCACTTATAAAATCTAAAAGGTTAAATATTTATTTTAAAGTGAACTATTCAAGTGGATTCAATCATTAATCAACCAAACAATTCAACAACCATCAACCTTACAAACAACATACATACACAAACAAAGCAACCATTTAATCCATCAAACAAATAGTTGTTTGGGTTCAAACTTGAAATTTGTATGAAATGAAATTAACTATCAAGTGCATCCTTTACTCAACAGTCTTAGATGGAACAAAGATAGATACTTATTCATTTAACCACTTCAAATTTCTTACCCAACAA
Source organism: Allium cepa (assembly GCA_030765085.1). Lineage (NCBI taxonomy): Eukaryota > Viridiplantae > Streptophyta > Magnoliopsida > Asparagales > Amaryllidaceae > Allium > Allium cepa. The sequence goes on from CM060946.1 coordinate 275,699,548, forward strand.
CATAAATTAAACAACACAATTCAAACCAACACCCAAATTTATTTATTATACATTTGTCTCATGCTTCAATGGTTTGATTTTCTTTCATTCATTTATGGAGTGATTTCTTTATTTCTTACAAATTTCATTTTCCATTTATTACAAAATTCATTATATTTGTATTCCAATTTATTGACTAAAGTTTATATCATCTATTTATACTACTTACCTTTACTTATATAGTAAAATTTCCAATTTGACTTAAGTTTATACAATTAATTCTCATTAATAACAACAAATTTATAGAATACCTTAATTACCTCAAGCTTCACTTGTAAGATTTTCCTTTACATTTTCTTACTAACATTGCAACTTTTATTATATGGTAAGTTATGTATGTTTTAAGAATGTAAGTGAAAATTTACAAGTTCTTCTCAATTCCTTTTTATTAATTAATGGTTCAATAAATATATATTCGTTTTATAAATTTCACTTTCAACTTACCCTTAATTTCATTCCTTTATTTAATGTTTACGTTTCTATTGTATTTAATTTCAGTAACCCTCTAATTACACTTAATTTATTAACCTTATAACCTGCATTCCTATAAGTGAAAGATTTTACTCATCCATTAACTATGGATTGCAGTCATTTATATTTTTCCTACTTTCCATTATATTAGAATAGGGGAAATTAAGGCGTACTTAAGTTAATAACCCTACAATCAAACTTTATAAATTAAGGAATTTCAATTTTTTTCTTCTTAAGGTTAAAATCACCTATTAATAATACAACCTTTAATTTTAGTAAAATTCCAATCATCACTTAAGTTAATACCATTAAATTCTTATTTATAACAGTAATTTATTGAATACTTCATTTTTTTTCCAAAATTCTACTTGCATAATATTCTATTCCACTCTTAATTTACATTTCAACTTTTTATACTTGGTAAGTTATTTATGTTAAAGAAAAAGCAAAAGAACTTATACAAGTTTAATCTCAATTCTTTTAATTCATTGATTTTCCAATAAATCTTTACCATTATTTATAATTTAAATTTTTAACTTCCTTTATACTTAGCATTAATTCTCTTACTTGTTAGAGGTTTTCAATCCATTTATTACTTACTTTTTTTTTATTATTCCACTAAAATTTAACAATTAATTAATGGAAAATTTTAGAATTAAATTCCGGGTCAGATTTCAATTTATTTTGAAATAATAGATAATTAGTTTCCTACAACTTTATATCTCAATTATATTTAAAACAAACAAATTCAGATATTTCCAACATAAATCTGCAGTAGAATTTACTACAGTGGCCTTTCCCTTCGAAACTCGAAAATGAAAGTCGATGATGCGGCCGTCATCACCAAAATTATTTTCCAGCGACAGAGAGGAAAGTACAAACTTATTTTCTTCAAAATCGTCTTTAAACCAATTCTTTCGAATTATACTAAATATTTATATAAGAAAATATTTATAAACCAAATCATTATATTTCATAAATCCTTTGAAAGAAGATTTCAAAAATCCCGGACTTAAGTTCTAAAATCTCCAATTTGATTTATTAAAATTCAACTTAGCTTTAATTCATTACAAATATTTTTATTACCTAACACCCAACTATAGCAACCAAAATATATCTTTATAAAAATATTTTTATATATAGAAAATATAATAGGCAAAGTTATTTCATTCACCTATATTAAAAACAAATATTATGTCGGTCTGTCCTATTAAGTGTTTAGAAATCCCTATTGATGACATAGCGTCCCATGCATCAACCAGAATTTATAAATACAAAGTGGAACAGATTAACACAATATCAAAATCTTTTTATAAAACTAACAAATACGCTCTCTCATATATATACTCTCAGCGACTCCCATAGGGTATTACTACCCTATTAACAAAGAGTCAAACCCCACAAAACCAAGGTTTATCGCTAAACCAAAGCTCTGATACCAACTGTAACATCCCGCCTTTTCGCACACTTTAAACCGACACACGTGCCAATTCAAAGCATACTCAAGGGCGGATTGTTATGGGGTAAATAAGAAAAACAGAGAAGAAATAAAACAAAACAGAATCTCACAGCGGAAGGATAAAATATAATAATAAATATACAGTTCAAAACAGTTTACAAATGCTTGATTTGCTTTATACAATAAATATCAGAGTTACACATACCAATACAATCAATGCAGCGGAACAGTATGAGTGTGGTGCAATACTATAGATAATAATAATACGACTCCTTCGTCTTCGTCCTTCAAAGCTAAAGTCTTCGATCCTGAAACGCTCGGACTGACCCGAGCGAATTTGAAAAGACAAAAACACTCGAGTCAGACTAAAAGATCTTATGTGAGTTAAATTAACAGAAATAAATATGAGTACAGTAACTCAAGAGATGTTCGGGATTTACATCTCCTAAGGATCCGTTAAACTATTTACTATGTAGTATATTGCGCTATTATAATAGTGTCTATTTATAAAATAAACTTACTTTTTAATAGCGTTAAGGGGTTACCCATATAGCCCTTAACACAAATAATGCCAATAGTCTATACAGTACCGTAATACCTCCTGATCGGGAAGCTACCAGAGGATACTCCATAGGTACGACACAAATAGAAACTCGTAGTAAAGGCTCGGTATGGTAGGTGACACGGCACAACTAGGCAATGCCAGGGTAGATATACCAATTGCTATCCAGGCTGGTGGAAACGCGTAGCCGCAGTTACCACCCACCTCGGACTAACTCCCCAAAATCAAAATATAGAAGTGGCCACTGAATCAATCCAAAATCAAAGTATAATATCGAAGAGGAGGGTCCGATCAGAGGAATGACCTCATTGGCCTGAGAATCGCTCCTGTTTTAGCCACCTTATGCCAACTCACGGGAGTCGGGTCCACGTATTTACCTTACAAGAAACGTCGCCACCACCTACTTCATTCTGGAATCTCCACCGCGTACACGGTTAGTCAAAGTGGTTTTCGGTATCGACAGAGAGTATGTCAGATATCCGATCCTGCTCTCTTTGCCAACCCATCGTTATTATAACACCGCGGTCATTTAAAAATAGGTTATACTTTAAAAATCAGAATAAACATTCCATTTCATAACCATGAATACGATATCATTTCAAAACCCAAAACCATATTTTATCACTTATCCCAAATATAATTCTTTTCCAAAATCAAAATGCTTTAACTTCGTATCGTCTGAAAATCAAATATTTTCAAAGCATAGTATTTTGAAAATCATAATTTAAATCCATAACTTCTATAAAAAAACTTGAATGGTTTGGACATTCAACGGTATATGAATTAAATGGTTTAACTTAAATGTTACTTTGTAAAGAAAATAGTTCTCATGGCTTTACAAATACATTTCTTTATTAAAGTCTAAACCAAAATTTATATTATCTCTCTCAAGTTCCAAAACCACTTCAATTTAATTATATATACGTATATCCATTTTGAGTAACAATATTTCAAACTAAAATTGGATTTTATTCTTTCAACAGATCAATTGTTCTATTAATTAGTCTTGAATATTCATATACAATCCATAAATAAATAAGAACTCCAATTTCTAGTAATAAAATATATATTTTTTTCAATTCAAATTATACTAGAATATTCATTTCAATTTATCTTGGAAAAAAATCCAATTATAAATATCATATCTTAAAATTTCCAAACTTAACATTTAAACATATGATATAAATTATTAAACTCCATTTTCTTAATTTTCTTCCATTTTTAAATAAAGATTTTTATACACCTTTTAATTTCAAAATTTTCAACTTCATATGTATATATATGGAAGAATAATATTTATACAATATAAAATTTAAGATTATTATATACCGTATTCCATCCAAACCATAGAAATCACATTAAAATAGTTATATATAGATCGCGGTGCCTGTATAAAATTTTCTATCCTATGATCAAGTGATACGGATATTTATCATTTCAATCCGCAATTTAAAACTATAAAATTTTGCGGTTATATATCATTTCAAACCACAATCCCGAATGAAATGAAATATGCATGATAATTTGCAATTTAATGATATACAATAACATCCATTCATCAACATCATCCATCATCCAAATCGCAATCATCAATCAATATCAACCAATAACAATATTATTTTTTGTACTACATAACAGGTAATACTGGAAATTTTATTCAAATTAAATTTAACAGCTATTAATCTACAGTCTATATTCAGTAATAAATTATATAACTGTTAACTTGCAGTTCATATACAAACAAATAAATTTTAACTGTAAATTCATACGCAATAAATTAATTAAATTAACAGTTAAATTAATTAAATGCAATTCAACAGATATGAATAAAATAAACATGCCAAATACTCATAAATAAATTTCTATTCATTTCTAAAATTAATTTAAACAAACATAAAAGCTTCTAGTAGTTGTGAGTGGGTTTAAACACTCACCTTTGGAATTTAAATCGAAATTTAAATTCAATTTAAACCCAAAAATTCGCCCTTCTCGGAATTCGTCCAAACCAGCGTCAAAACGTCAGAAATTCCGATACGATCCCAGCAAAACAAACCGCGCGTGAATCCGAGCTCGTATGCAAAAGTTATGAAAATTTGAAAAATGGAAAATTCTGGTCCTGGGTCGACTTCGGTGCGCCGCCTAAATTCCCCGGTGCCTGCTTGGAGTTTTCGCCAAAACGACCCGGAGCGACCCGAGTCATTTTCTTCCTGACCCGAAGTTGCTCTAGGGTTTTCTCCCCTGAAACCCGAAGCGCGACCAGAAGCTGCTGCAGATCCGAAATTTTTTTTTTTTTTTTTTTTTGAATTCTTTTTTTTTTGAACTGACTGGATCTAGGGTTAGCCCCCATTGAAGAAGAAGAGAAGCTTGAAGAAGATGAACGTACAGCAAATAGACAATAGAATGGAGCTAGGGTTTATAACTGTATATTTATAGGTAGGGTTGGGTTAGAGTAGATAGACTAGATAGATGAACGTACAAAACAAACTAAGGCCCAAAAAGCCCGCTATGTCTCCGGAACGAAATTTCGTAAATCTATATATCCAAATAGGTAATTTAAAATATTCTGAACGCGATGGAAAAAGTTTCACGTCCAAATTTGATCGTATGAAGAAGTTATGCTGAAAACAAAATTTCCAAATTGATTTCAAATTGATTTTAATAAAATTGATTTTCAAGGCGTTTCGCGTCCGTACGATCAAACGACAGGTCCGATCGATACGAAACTTGAAACCCTATAATAATTCACCGATACGGATCCGATGAAACTGGTTCCATCGAAATCCGAGTCCGTGACCAAAATGGCTATTTTCAATATTCATTAAATAAATTAAATAAATTATAAAAATCCAATTTTTACATCTAAATTCAAAATTGACCAAATTTCTCCCTTTAAATTTTCTTAATTATTTACTCCAATTCTAAACAATTCAAGTGTCAATACATAGTTGTTCTATTCATCAATTTAGATGTTAATCCTTACTTAAAGGTTAAATTACAATTTTTAATAAATTCAACATTATACGTTTGATTAAATTTATTAAATTCACTTTCTTTCTATTATTCAAAGTTATTAATGTCAATTTAATGAAACTAACATTGGCTCAATATCTATACATTAAAAATCTCAATTCTAAACTTAGATCTCAACTTATGAAATAGTTAAATAATAAATTCCATCTAAATCTACATCTTCCTACTATCTAAATATTTAGAAAAATTACTTACAACTTGTTATTGTAAATTTCTAAACTAGTAGATTTGTGTCATTTCTAGCCCTCTGGATATTTAATATTAACTAAAAGCAAATTTACATATAATTTCCATCGTCAATTATTTTAGTGAATAAATCTTCAAAGGTTACTGCAATTAATCCCATTAATCGCAATAAATTCTAATAAATTTGACTCTATTTGATTACAACTCACAAATAAATCAATTATTACTCCCTACATAGTTAACGTTTCTTTTATATTCCAATACATTAATATTTACCCAATTTCCATCTTTTATTTGCATAAATTACTGTATTACAATCTTATTGGAAATTTTGTTAACTTAACACTTGAATAAAACTTAAAACCTCAATTAATTCATTCCACTTCGGTTTCATTCTTAAGATTACACTAATTATTATATTATAAAAATGAAATTTTCCCTTGGTTACATCTTATTTATCCACTTACAAAAATTCCACACTAACTGAAATAATTTAGTGCATAAATTGAAATTGATTAAAATAAACTTAACAAACAAATAGAATAAATACGTACAATAATTATTGTCATAAATCTTTTTTATAAGTCTACACATAATTATTACCTTACAATACGTTTTACGTTACTATAAAATTTATACACTCTTCCGTTACCATATTAATAATTACTAAAGTAACGTTCATTCTTAATAACAACGTTATACTATTCAACATATAAAAGGACTCCATTCCCCAAATACATTCATTTATATTTATTCCCTTAAAGTTCTCCTTTATTGACTAGACACATTAATTTAGATTCATTTACATCGAATGCCCTTCTTAGCTATATACTCAATACATGTTAAATCTACATAATTTTTACCCTTTTATTCAAATTCACTTATACCATCAATAACAAAATGTTGCCCTAAATTTAGATTCAATTATATACATTAGGTAAATGGGTAAACTTTTGTAATTATCCCATATATGAAAATATTTTTATGCATACATTTCCACTTACTTACTATGCATTCATTTATTAAATTACTAATTGCCTTAGTCAACTTATCCCCTATTTACTACCAAATTTCAAATTTAATTATAGCTTATCAATGCATAAAATTTACATAGGCAAAACAAATTTTATTACTATCTTAAGTCCATTTATTATTGACAACATTCATTAAATTTCCTTATCAACACTTATTGCATTGATTTATTCAGCGGTCACCTTTTATTTAGTTACTATCCATTTTACAATCCAATGTAAGTCTTCCACTATTTATTTTATATTAAATGAATTCCATTCTACTTAATCTTTTTATTGATATTCACTAATTCAACCCTTATATCAGTTTCTTATATTTAACTTTAAATCAAATTGTGACAATCTACATTATCCAAATCTATTGTCATAAAATTTTATTGTTACACTAAATTACAACTACTATACCAAATTTCTACATTTATTCTCAATTAGATTAGAAATTATATTAATTCAATTCATTTAATATTATTAATTTAACGGGTCGTTACATGAGTAAACTTAATATTTTCGAATTTAAACTTGTGTTTTAACTCACAAATGTTATGTGCTCTGTTAAACAGTAGTACTAAGTGCTCTGTGTTGCTCTTGTAAATTGATATGTCTGTTCTTTGCAGTTTTTGTTCCAAGATTCTGCACATAGTAAAGCAAAGGAAGTTGTAAATACTTCTTCCTGTAGATGTTTTAAAACTTGGATATTGATGCAAACTTAAGTTGTTATCAAAAATTCAAGGCTTACTATCTAGTTTTGAGGGTTAACAGTATTTTATCAATACTGTTTATTCAAGTATCAAGAAAAGAGAATTAAAGTTTAAATTTTGAATGTTTAAATTTGAAATTTTAGTAACATAATCAGATTTCGTATACATACTTAGGATTTTTAGCATAAAATTTTTGATTTATAAGCAAAGATTTTCAGAGCAGTTTTAAAAAGAAGCTTTACTGAATTTTTGTCAATTTTGGAAGATCGAGTAAATTTTAATATCTGGAATTTAGAATGAAGCAAGGTTGAAGTTGTATTAACACTAGAAAAATATCAAATTATTTTTCAAATGCATAAATTTTGAGTTTGAATCAAAAGTAGGGTTTAGTGCCTATTTATTTTATGCTCTGAAAAATATTGATTTCGGCATCATAGATCAACCGAGTGGAATGAGATTGTAGGTGGAGTTAGGGGGGTGTGAGCGAAGTTTTGGAGGAGTTTCATCACCTCCGGTGATGGATGGTGGCCGCACGAAGGTTTTGACAGTGGGTGTTTGTTGTCGCGTGTCGAGCAACAGGTCTTTTTTTTGTTTTCGGCTTGTAATTTCAAATCTGGGTCTCGATTTCATTTGAGTGGATAATTTGTGGTTTGTGGGGGCTGTCGCGAGGCTCCGGAGGCCAAGCACACCACCGTGCACGTGCACGGTGGCGTGAGTGTGTCGGTGAAGTCGTGGTGACTTCGTATCGTGTGATACTCGAGTGGAAGGGGAGGTGACTTCGGGTCATTCTCGTGTGTGTGCTTCAGCTGTTTTATAACTTTAACTAAAAAAAAATAAGAAGAAGGTAGAAACTGGGGAGAAGAAAGAAGTTGATGGGAGAGAGAAGGGAAACGCTGGGGAAGAAACTCGTGTACGTCACGGGTTGAAATGGAGGGGTCTCGGGTATCTTACTGGATAAACGTGAATAAAAATTTTGGTTTTAGTATGTGTTATAACTAAGTCAAGTTAGCAATTAATTAGTTAGGTTAATATCTGATTAAAGGTTAGTTTGTAAAGGTAGGTGATTAAACAAGTAATTAGAATGTAAATTAATTTATATTTGAGATTTAATTGATAACTTTAAATTGGTTGTGGTGATTAAAATAAATCATATGTTAAATCAATTTAATCTTAAAAACGGCAGCTAATTACTTGAAGTTAATTAATGGTAATTAACTTAAATGATTAGTTAGGAATTATACTTTAATTAAATTGATAATAATTGATTTATTAAAATAATTTGTTATAATTAAATAAGTAATTAACAAGAATCAACTAACTAACTGAGTAATTAAGTAACAGTTAATGAATACAAGTTTATTAATTAAATAAGTAATTAAAGATTAGTTGATTAATAAATTAATAATTAATGATAACTAATTAATTAATTATTCATTAATAAGCTAATTAATCGGTGATTAATTAAATAAAATAAAGTAGTTTATTCTTAAGCAAATAATTTAGTTAAGTAAAACCAAACCGTTTGGTATGCATAGATAATTTTGATTGACTTTGATATCCGTTGATGATATTTCTGTGATATGTTATAATATATTATGGATATATGTGATAACCGTGTATGATATGTCTGTTATATCTGTTATGTTAATTCTTAATATTAAATTGAACTGTTAAGTTAAATAGACAACTTGGCCCTTAAAATGGCGTTTGGATTCCGATGAGACCGGGATCGGAAGAATCAATTTTTGATTCTCCGAAAACCACATCGATCCAAATCAAACGATAGGTCATGACTTATCAAATGAAGATCGAGATGATGTTTAAGAATGCAAGAGTTATCGTCGTTAACTCTGAGGGTGATTCCAAAATAAGTGTAATGAGATAATGCCTTCGGTTTCGTTCGAAACCGGAACGAACTTGTATGGATTGAATGCTTTCAACACATCGTCAGGCGGATAATGAGCATTCTAAGAATAATATTCAATAAAGGTAATCGCAACCTCAAGCCTCATCAACCGGGAATGGCTAAAACAGGGGAGATGCAGCAAGGTTAGGTGGGCCATGCCCAAGCAGGACAAGATATTCCCCTGTCTAGATGTCCCTTTTTATTTCGTTTGTGTGAGCAGTTGTTGGCCACAACTGCGGGGTTATCTTGTTCGGGACTGTTCAGTAAGGAATGGTTCCGGCCTTGTGTTGTAGGGGGTCGGGAGTGATCCTCGGTACGGTGATCTAGTCCCCGTACTATGACGGGCGGTACCCCAGTATCCCTGCCATTGTTGGAAACCCATTTTCCCTACGAGACCCTACGGTTTTGATTTGTATTACCCACTTTCGTGGCTAGTAGCTGGAATTTAATCATGTAACAATTTCGGCTATTTTCTATTTATTTGAAAACACTAGACACTATTATAATATCATAGAATTTCCTATAAAATGTTTTGGTTAGCGTAAGGTAAAAACTTACCCGTATTTATTTGTAGGGAGTCTAACGTGATACCTTTATTTTCAAATGATTTTCAAAGTTAAGCAATTTTAACCTATTTACTCATACCAGACCCATGTCTGACCCGGAGTTTATATTTTGTTTTTCATAAACTCTTGGGTACTCAAATTTTTATGAGTAGCCAAGTGATAGGTATTTGGGAGTGTTGATTTTCTGGAGGAGCTATTTTGGGGAGAAGACCAGACGTATGTATCTATATATGTAGTTCCGCTGTGTAGTTAGTCTATGCTGTATTTTGGATGTATGTATGGACATGTATGTATATGACAGTCCTGTTATATGATATTGTATGACTCTGATGTATGTATAACTATGTAATAGTTATGTGATGTATTATATTTTGTTCCATTCCGCTGTGAGATTCTGATGTGTTGTTCTTTCTTTCTATTCTTTTCTATTTCTATCACTTTCTTTCTTAATGATGATACGTCTTTCTGAGTTGAGAAAGGCGGGTCGTTACACAACGGATTCCAGAAGGCACGATGACACAACAATAGGCTCAAGTGGGAAGAGATCCAAGCTTAGAACTTGTGTTACAACCCAAAACAAAACAAAATAAAATTACAATTCAATACAACATTGAATAGGAATAACTTTGAAATAAAAAGAGATACGAATACACAGTCTTTTGTCTTGCCTTCTACACTTGCTAGCACAACTTAGGGAATGTTTCGGCTCAGGTTTGGACATACTTTACTTCAGGTTTGGGTCCTATAAGGCATGGCTACAAGGTATTGAAGTGGTGGAGGAGTTACTATGCATGAATATGAAGAGGCTTATGCAAATAGTGGGGTTTTGGTTCATTTTGGGCTAGGCTACATGGATCTATGGCTCGGCTATGGAATGTTTCAGATCTGGACAGAGGATGAAGGTGATGGTTAGGGGTGTGTCAAGGTGGTGGTGGAGCAATAGGAGGTGGCCAAGGTCATCTAAGGTGATGGTGATGAAGACTAGGTGGCTAGACATGCTTTTTAAGGAGTTTTAACATAGTTTTTGTGGATTTCTCATCATGGGATGGTCATGGCGCTTGCTAGTCAGAGGAGGAAGGGTTTTGGTCGTGTATGATGTGGGGAAGGAAGTGGTGGTGGTCGGTGGAGGAGATGGTGGAGGTTTTAGGCCAAACAAAGCAATGAGAGGTCATGGCAAAAATCAAGCAAAACAAAGAAGAAGTAGAAAAATGAGAGGAGGAAGAGAGGCCATTGCTTATTTTTCTTTGCTCAGATCTGAAATGGATGTGTATTATTGATGGAATGAGAAACTTTCACTTGAATAAGCAATAGAAAAGGAACGGCTACAATAAATTGATGCATTGATTGAAAAAGAAACGGTAAAAGAAACGGTGAAACGGCTTTACGTTTCTTAGCTTTTAAAACCTTCCATACTTCCTTTTCTTTTAAATCAAGTAAAAAAAAAATTCAGCAAGTAAATCTAAAAACTGAAATAAAGTGAAAAAAATAAAAATATATAATTAAATTTAAAGAAAATATAAAAAGAATTAAGGAAATTGCTTAAAAATTGAAAACACGGTACAAAAATTACGATTAAAACATCAATGGCTTTGGAAAAATATCTACTTCATTTTAAAAATATTCTAAAGGAAACTTTTGAAATAGAATAATTTATTTATCATTTCTAAAATAAAATAAATAATTAAATTGGAGAAAAACAGAAAAGAACTAAAGAAAATGTTTAAAAATTGAAAACAGGGCATGGAAATTACAAGAAAAATACTCCTAGCTCTAGAAAAATTCCTACCTCACTTCAAAAATATTAAAAGACAAAAACATACATAAAATATAATATCAATACATATTACAATAAAATACGACAAAGAAAAATAAAATTTATAATATTTAAAATAACAAAATTGCAGAATAAACGAATTGCACTCAATATTGAAATATACATAACTTTCACAATTTAAATCCGTTTCCAACGAAACAAAAAGTAGTGTTCCTAAAATTTTATGTACTTTAAAAATAAAAGAAAAAAAAATTAAATTCTCACACTTTTAAAATTTTAAAATAAAACTCAAAGTTTGACTATTTTGACCAAAATTCACTTTTTGGAAAATATTCTTTTTAGTCATGCTTTGGAATGATAATTCATATCAAAACTAAAGTTTATCATTCAAAATAAATAAAATAAGTTTTTAAATCAAAAATTTAATTAAAATAATTAAAATATACAAAAAAAATAAATCACAAAATACAGGGTTGTTACACTCTCCCCCACTCAAAACTTTTCATCCCCGAAAAGGAATGAGATACGGGAAAGCACAGAAAAAGATAGAGTGAAACAAGATTAGGACAAGATGACAAGGAGAAGGAAATTATACATGATAACTATTGTGATAGGTAAGTTTAACAAGTTGCAGATTATCAAAGATTATAGAAAGATTTCTAAATAGAAAGATTATAGTAAGATGCCTATACCAGTCTATAGCAAGATGAGGATGATGAGGACAACAAAATAATAGTTTGAAAAACAAAATAAGGACATAAATTTGAAAGCATGGAAATTTCAACTTAAATAGAGAATAAATCTTTACACAAGTTAAATAAATCTTTACTATCCCAAATTTCATTATCTTATTATCCAATCATCTTAAATTAACAATTTTTTTAAACCATGGGTTTGAAAAATAATCATTTATTACGCTCACAATGTACTTAATAAATTTATTCTTCTTTATTCCTAATTAAATTAAATTTATTCCGCTCAATATATTTATCACTTATGTTAAATATACTTACACTTATTATAACTGCTTTCTTTTATTCTTGGTTCTTCTAACATTATTTTATTGTAAATTATTCAATTACCCTTTTATTCTATTTACCTCTGTTAATCATTTTATAACTAAAATTTAAGTGTATAACATTTATAAGTGTATAACGTTTATTATAATCACTCAAATTTTATTTATAAAATCTTTTTATATTGTATATTATCCAATTACATTGTTAACTTTTGAAATTAAGGTAAGTTATATTTGAATGCAATTGTATTATACAAATAAACTTTCCAATTAAATCATTTCATGCTTGATACTCATCTAAAATTTTGATTGATTTTTTTTTATATAATTGAAATTATTCTTTAAAATAAAATTTAAGAACTAAATTTCCGATTACATTCAAACCATTTAGAGATAAGTAATATATATACATAATATGTCGAATCAAATTTCAACCATATATATATATATATATATATTATAAATCAAGTCATATTTTAGAAATTCAAATCAATTAAATTTCCCAAAACAAAGCTGTAGCAAGACTACAGAACGGTCTCTTAACTTCAAAACTCGAAAATGAACGTCAATGATGTCGCGATCATCACCGAAGTTATTTTCCAACGACAAAGAGAAGAGCACTTTAGAATTCTTTGGAAACAAATTCTATTTGAAAATACTTTAAATAGTATATCCCCTTTTTTTTAAAAAAACTTTAAACCAAAGTTCGAAATAATCGGAATTTAAATTCTCAAATTCTTGTTTTAAATTCATTTCAGTTCCCAAATAAATTTATAAACAACTATTTATAGATTCATTTATAGAACAATAAATGATAAATCAAGTATGATCACTTCAAATAATCAATTTAAATCAGTTTATTAAGTTTCATAGATTTACTTATATATCAAAATTTATTTCATTAACCAAAATTTTAAAATAATATTGTGTCAGTTTGTTCTGTCAAAGTGTTTTAGAAATCCTATCGATAGCGTTGATCAGACAAATCGATCAGAAACCCAATTCATCATCAACAACTCAAACAACACAATATATAAAACAAAACATAGATATACAAGTATAATTCAAAATGTTTGGAAGAATAGATTGGAAATAAAAGACAAGATGATTAAATAACAAAATAGGGAGGTGGATAAGCTTAAGTAAATCATGGGCAACCTTAACCGGGTCAACCGTGACTTAAAGAATAAGATCAATGTGGATTTTTCTGGGGTAAATCTACATTCGATCTCAATAGATAAAGTTTGGAATAACAAAAGATATTAGCATCTAAACCAAGGATAGATATAAATCTCTGGTGAATCGATGCTAATTGTAAAGGAGTTTTCCCTCGTTTTCAATTCAATTTGAAATTGGCGTGACCGCCGAATCACTAGAAAGATCATTTGAAGCGGAGTTATGGAATATCTAGAGTCAAAAGAAGATGAATAGTGAGGCATACGAATGGATTTTGGAACCGTAGGGAATGTTCCAAAATTCAAAGGAATTGAGTCAAAAAGGAAGAGATTCAAACTCGAATGAAAATGATTCTGTAAATACATTTACTTTATATGCTGAGTTTTGCCTAGAGCTACCAAAGCTCTGATACCAACTGTAAAGACCCGGTATTTTCAACCATTCGCATCCATTATAAGTGTATAGGTAAACACTCATGCCGGAATTGAATTGCTCAAAATACCACGTTGTAAATAAAAATTTGACAAACCTCAAAATATACAGTAAATAAAAATCACAGATCACAGACACAGAGTAATAATAATGCAACGGAAATAAAAGAGATAGTAGTTCATGAAGCTACTATATAAATATATCAAAGTTACATAAGATACAACAGAAGAAATAAAATACAACAGAAGTTTAAATATGATAACCAAGTACAAGCTGAATAGAACAACCGAACTGAAAAGGTGAAACCTGACAAGTAGATATTCTCCAGCGATTTCAATCTCCAGAAAGTGGAAATCTAAATCTGTGAATAACTCAGGCTGACCCGAGCGTAAATAAAAAATACAAACACTCGAGTCAGGACATACATACTTATACAATGTAAACCAACTCAAGTGAACTGTAGCAAAGATACAAGTAACTTAGAAGATGCTTGGGACCGTCCATCCTCTAAGGATCCGTTAAACTATTTACTATGTAGTAATATACGCTATATACAGTAGTGTCTCATCAGTAAAGTGTAATCATATAGAAAATAGCGTTAAGGGATGGTGAACCTTAACGCGGTCAGATCTTTAAAACCAAAATCATAGTGGGCTCGATATAAGAAGATGACACGGCACGCGAGGCAATGCCAGGGTGGATACACCGTTTGCACTCCCGGACCGGTGGTGACGGCAAGCCAGCAGCTTCCGCCCACCTCGAACAATACCCCCGAATCAAAGTGGCGCCACATATCGAATCACAAAAGTAATAGAATGGTTTCCGATGGAGCATGCTCGATGAAAGGGTGCGACCCTTTGTGTAGCCCGGTATAGCTCCTGTTTTAGTCATTTATGCCAACTCACGGGAGTTGGGTCCACGTAATATACCTCGAGAACGTCGCCACCATCCTACTTCATTCTGGAATCTCCACCGCGTACACAGTTGTTAAAGTGGTTTTCGGTATTGGCCGGCTATAAGACAATATCCGATCCCGGTCTCATTAACAACCAATCGTTATTATAACCCGTAGCTATAACTTTAAAAAAATATATTTTATACTTCAAAATAAAATATCATTTCAACCCAAATCTTTATCAAAATAAAGATTAAATTATTTCCAAACCATTTCAATATATCATCATCCCATATCTTTCGATTCAAATATTTATCAAAATAAATATCAAATCATTTCTAACCATTTCAATATATTAAATTATCATATCCTTTCAAAACTTCCTTTCAAATCATTTTAATATATCAAAATATCATAACCTTTCAAAACTTTGTTCAAAATATCTTATCTTTCGGCACTTCCTTTCGAATTATTTTAATATCAAAATGTCATATCTTTCAAAACTCCATTTTCAAATCATTTTAATATATCAAAATATCATATCTTTTCAAACCACATTTCAATCATTTAATATACCGAAATATCAAAACCACATTCATTTCAAATCATTATTCATTTTATTCAATTTAAAATACCATTTCAATTCACATTTCAAAATAGTTTATATTCAAAAAAATCATTTTTAATCATTAAAATGAAGTTATTATGTTCAATAATTAAATCATTAAATTTCTAAAATTTTCAACTTCCAAAGTTCATTTATTCACTTAAGTTTATCAAAACAGTGAAAATTCACTTTTCATGGCATTTAGAAAACGCTACGGAAAGATACATTCAAAACAGTTCAAGTTAACAAAAAACAACATTTTAAAATGTTGTAATAGGGTTTACTTAAATTTCAAATAAACTTTGTTAAATTCAAAAATTATAGCACTTACAAAAATTGCTATAATAGCTTTTAATTCAATTTAGCTTTTTAGTTCATTATCATCAACTACAGCATTTACAAATGCTGTAATATCATTTACGTTGTAATTAATAGCATTTCAAAAATGCAGTGAATTAAATTCAAATATTCAATATAATTTCTCAACCAATTATATTTTTTTATTTAAAACATTTTTAACTCATAAAATCATACATTTTCACATTTATAAACATCATTTAATTTTCCTCAAGTTCATGATTTTATAAAGTTAAATTTCCATTCAAAAATCAAGATTTAATAATAATTCACTTATTAAATTGCAATGTTCAATTTTAAATCCATTACATTAAATTTCAACTTAACACTTAAGTTCAAATTCTCAAATATAACTTAGTTTTATTTTTATTTACTCAACTAAAAGTTCACTTTTAAGTCAATTTCATAAATTTCCACTTTAGTTATATTTCAAAATTTCAACTTAAATATTCATTCATTTCACATTTCAACTTTATTAAAAATCATTAATATGATATAAATCACTTTGAATTCATTTAAATTCAAATTATCATAAATTTTTCAAAATTTCATATTCAATTTAATTTCCAATTATAATTAAATCAAATTTTCCAAAATAACTTACGTTCGAAATTTCCTAACTTTTCATTAATTCATTTTACCTACAATTATTCAGAAAATCAATAATATTTTAAAAAAAATCCTTTTTAATTAGATTTAAATCAAAATGTTTTAATATTTAAATTTCTAAAATAATTTTAAAAATTTTAGAAAACATATATTAACTACGGGGCTGTATATAATTTTCTACACTAGGAAAAGTGATACGGGTAATATATTATTTCAACCCGTAATTTACAAAGAAAATCCGGGTTTTATCATTTCAAACCCGCAGTCCCAAGTAAATGAAATAAATTGAAAATCATTCAGGCCTATCATTTCAGCCCATAACAATTTTCCCTTATTCTAAAGTCCGTTCGGGTATGTATCATTTCAACCCATAGTGATTTCTAATTTACAGGGAACTTGCAGTGTGATTAGCTGATAAAAATGAATAGTAACAACATATATATAATAACAGATGATATGACATGAAATTTAACAAGTTTAACATCATATATAAATAATCACATGGTAGTTATAACATCATATTTAATTCTCCACATTCAGTTGTTGTTGTTTCACAACTGCATAAGTATAAATGTCGTGTGAGCTTTACCCACCTTTTTGTGCTGGAGATTGCAATACAAATGACACAACGGATTCCATAAGGCACGATGACACAACAATAGGCTCAAGTGGGAAGAGATCCAAGCTTAGAACTTGTGTTACAACCCAAAACAAAACAAAATAAAATTACAATTCAATACAACATTGAATAGGAATAACTTTGAAATAAAAAGAGATACGAATACACAGTCTTTTGTCTTGCCTTCTACACTTGCTAGCACGGCTTAGGGAATGTTTCGGCTTAGGTTTGGACATACTTTGGTTCAGGTTTGGGTCCTATAAGGCATGGCTACAAGGTATTGAAGTGGTGGAGGAGTTACTATGCATGAATATGAAGAGGCTTATGCAAATAGTGGGGTTTTGGTTCATTTTGGGCTAGGCTACATGGATCTATGGCTCGGCTATGGAATGTTTCAGATCTGGATAGAGGATGAAGGTGATGGTTAGGGGTGTGTCAAGGTGGTGGTGGAGCAATAGGAGGTGGCCAAGGTCATCTAAGGTGATGGTGATGAAGACTAGGTGGCTAGACATGCTTTTTAAGGAGTTTTAACATAGTTTTTGTGGATTTCGCATCATGGGATGGTCATGGCACTTGCTGGTCAGAGGAGGAAGGGTTTTGGTCTTGTATGATATGGGGAAGGAAGTGGTGGTGGTCGGTGGAGGAGATGGTGGAGGTGTTAGGGCAAACAAAGCAATGAGAGGTCATGGCAAAAATCAAGCAAAACAAAGAAGAAGAAGTAGAAAAATGAGAGGAGGAAGAGAGGCCATTGCTTATTTTTCTTTACTCAGATCTGAAATGGATGTGTATTACTGATGGAATGAGAAACTTTCATATGAATAAGCAAAAGAAAAGGAACGGCTACAATAAATTGATGCATTGATTGAAAAAGAAACGGTAAAAGAAACGGTGAAACGACTTTACGTTTCTTAGCTTTTAAAACCTTCCATACTTCCTTTTCTTTTAAATCAAGTAAAATAAAATAAAATTCAGCAAGTACATCTAAAAACCGAAACAAAGTGAAAAAAAATAAAAATATATAATTAAATTGAAAGAAAATATAAAAAGAATTAAGGAAATTGCTTAAAAATTGAAAACAGGGTTCAAAAATTACGATTAAAACATCAATGGCTTTGGAAAAATATCTACTTCATTTTAAAAATATTCTAAAGGAAAATTTTGAAATGAAATAATTTATTTATCATTTCTAAAATAAAACAAATAATTAAATTGGAGAAAAATAGAAAAGAACTAAAGAAAATGTTTAAAAATTGAAAACAGGGCATGGAAATTACAAGAAAAATACTACTAGCTCTAGAAAAATTCCTACCTCACTTCAAAAATATTAAAAGACAAAAACATACATAAAATATCATATCAATACATATTACAATAAAATACGACAAAGAAAAATAAAATTTATACTATTTAAAATAACAAAATTGCAGAATAAACGAATTGCACTCAATATTGAAATATACATAACTTTCACAATTTAAATCCGTTTCCAACGAAACAAAAAGCAGTGTTCCTAAAATTTTATGTACTTTCAAACTAAAAGAAAAAAAATAAATTCTCAAACTTTTAAAATTTTAAAATAAAAGTCAAAGTTTGACTATTTTGACCAAAATTCACTTTTTGGAAAATATTCTTTTTAGTCATGCTTTGGAATGATAATTCATATCAACACTAAAGTTTATCATTCAAAATAAATAAAATAAGTTTTTAAATCAAAAATTTAATTAAAATAATTAAAATATACAAAAAAAATAAATCACAAAATACAGGGTTGTTACAGATATTTATATATATGATGTGCTAATATTTGTGGATGCAGGGAAACAGGATGGAGGGATCCAACTGGATTCCTCACGATGTAGTAATTATTTTTATAAATGATAATATAATTTGTTTATATGTTGTGATTGATAAATCTAAAATTAAATTGTACTGGAATATTGTTGGATAAATTATAAATCCAGAATTTAATTATAAATGGATAAATTGGGTTTTTAGGAAATGAAGGATATTGTTAAATAAAGAATTTAAAAGAATTAAAATTGAAATCTGTTTGGGATGAAAATTGGAAATTGATAAAATTTGGAATGATAAGCGAAGAGGGAAGTTATCAGTTGATAAAGGTGAAAGTAAAAATATTTGGAGATAAATTCAATAGAAATTATAAATGGTTATAAAATAACGATGGGATTATTTGGTTATGTTTCCAGGAAATTAAAGTATATTTTCAATGAGGCTTTCCAAATATAAATTAGCAGTTTAAAATGTAAATAAAATATTTTGAAATGCATTTTTACCATTGGGATTTTATTTAGGAAATTTGTAAGTATTATTTTCCTTTAATAAATTCTCATAAGTTTTATTTAAAAGATTTGTAAAACCAAATTTTGAAAGTGAATTTCTGGGAATGGAAATTGTGTTCAAACTCCAAAGGAGTTTATTTTGAAAACCTGGGAAGGAAATTTTTGTTATTAAAACAAAAATTTGAATTGAAATAAATAGACAAAATTTATAAGACAGATTTTCTGGGTTGTTTGAATGAGAGTGAGTTTCCCTCAGAAACCGAGTTCGAGTTTTAAACGAATTTTAATAAAAGAAAGTTTAAAGTTCAAACTTGTATAAAAGAGTGTTTTGAAAATTATTATTTTAAAGTAACCATTAATAAATTAGCAATAGTAAATTTTTATGAATAACTTAGTAATTATTTTACAAATGGATTTGTTTAAAGGGCTAGTTTTGACCTAAGTTATTGAAATTAGTATTAACCTTTTAAACTCTACTTATAAGTTTAGTTTAAACTAAACCCTTATTTACAATCAGAATTTATATTCTAATAAATGGTTTAACTTTACATATTTGGGATTTTATTTTTGAGTAATAATAGTAGTAAATTTCCATATTTAAAAATATATTTCAGAATAAAGTGTTTTAATTGTTTTAATTCTAAATTGTTTTGAACTTGGTTATTTCCAATGGGAATAAATGGTTAAGGACTTACCTTTTAAAGGAAGAACTTTGGGAAATTGTTTTCAAACGAGTTTTGAAATTTGAAATATATCTTGAAAGATATTTGAAGCCAATAAGTAATGTGGAAAATTATTTATTGTGTGATGATGTTTGTGAATATAAATTGATAGTTAAATCACCGACTATCAATATTGGACAAATGCGTTGATCGTTTCGAAGAGACCGGGATAGAGATTTATTTCTCGAAAACCACTTCGATCCGGTTTGTACCTTTCATGGAAAAACGTGTTCGGAGTCGAAGATGGAGCAGTGAAGTGTAAGGGCTAGTCGCTACTAATCCTAAGGATATTTCCAAAATGGATGTAGTAGGAGTAGTGCCTTCGGTTCCGTTCGAACCCGGGACGAACATGTATGGACGAATGCTTTCGGAACATCGTCAGGTGGGCGATGGGCATTTTAAGTGAAACGTTCTAAAGGTAACGCTTAGCCTCAAGCCTCATCAAATAGGAATGACTGAAAATCAGGGGATATGCAGCAAGGCTTCGTGGGTAGCCCCCACTTGAGATTAAGGTCATCCCTGTCTAGATGTCCCTCTTTATTTGGCTTAGTGGTGCGGTTGCTGATCCTAACCGCGGGGTGATCTTATTCGGAACTGTCTAGTAAGTGATGGGTCCGGCCTTGTGCTGCAGGGGATCGGGCGTGGTCCTCGGTACGGTGATTTAGGCCCCGTACTGTGATAGGTGGTACCTCAGTGCCTTGTCATTATTGGAAATCCATTCTCCCTACGTGCCTTGTACGAGTGTTGTTTATATTACCCACTTTGTGGCTAGTAGCTGGAATTTAATGAATGTAACAATTTCGGCTATTTTATAAGTATTTGTAAATAGACCCTATTATAATATCAGAGGATTTCTATAAAAAGTGTTTTAGCTATCGTAAGGTAAAAACCCAACATGTTTATTTGTGGCGTGGTCTTACGAGATGCTTTTGTTTTTAAAGAATTTTTGAAATTTTAATAATCAATTTGGGTGCATTAGTATCAGCTGGTATTCCAGACTGACTCGGGTGTTATTTCATTATAATGCTCGGGTCAGACTGAGTATTATATGTTCAGGACAAGATGCTTTGGAGCAAGAGAGGAGTTGGAGTCCGAGGCGTATAATCCATATTTATATATATATATATATCCGCTGCTATGATTGTATGGTAATGTCTGATTGGTAATTGTTGATGTATGAGATACTCTGATGATATATTGTATAAAACGGATATATATTTCATTTTGTGTAAAGATCTACTATTGACTATTATATTTTGTTCCGCTACGACTGTGAGATTCTGACATTGTTTAGTTTCTTCTTCTTCTATCTCTTCTTCTTTAACCCCAATGGTTCGTATTTCTGTTGCACTTGAGTAAATTGATGTAGAATAGTGTTGACTCAAGGGGTACGGATTTGTGGTCTGTTACACTTGGTATCAGAGCTTAGGTTGGCGACAACCTAGGCTTTGGTGGGAAAATTACTCATTAAATATAGAGT
The DNA here is from genome assembly GCA_030765085.1 of Allium cepa. Taxonomy (NCBI): domain Eukaryota; kingdom Viridiplantae; phylum Streptophyta; class Magnoliopsida; order Asparagales; family Amaryllidaceae; genus Allium; species Allium cepa. The sequence goes on from CM060946.1 coordinate 275,721,485, forward strand.
CAATAGTACTCTACAATGAGTTGAGTGTAATAATAGATATGAGAGCGTATTTGTTAGTGAATATAAAATTTGTTTTTATACTGTGTTGACTTATCGGTTGAGTGTTTATAAATTCTGGTCGGTGCGGGAAGTACAGCCGTATCGATAGGGGTTTCTAAACTCTTAAACAAGATAAACCGACATAGTATTGTTTTTAAAGTGGGTAAATGAAATATTTTAACCAAAACTATATTTTGATATAAAAAAACTAATTTTCTGAAATTATTATATATATTTGGATGATTTGTCGTTAATTCTATAATCAAATAAGAATCTGAAATAAGGATCTAAAATTTGAAATGGTTATAATCAAATAAAATTCTATGAGTATAAATTATACAAAAGAAGAATAAATAAATTTAAACTAAACCAGAATTTAAATCCCGGAAGTTTTGGAAAGGATTTTAAATGTATTGAAAACAAAAGTTTGGAAATTTAAAATCCTGGGAATGTTTGAAATGTTTGCCAAGGTGTTTGAAGGTAATGATGGAATATTGTTTTGGGAAGTAGTTTTGAATGGAAATTGTTTTGAAATAAATATAGTAAAGTAAGGAAGCACTGAACTCACTTCAGTCGCTGGAAAATAATCCTGATGATGCTGGCCACATCATTGGAATTCATTTTCGAGTTTCTAAAGTGATGGATTGCTACCAAAGTGATTGGTTATGATGTTGTTTGGGACTTGTTGAGTATAAAAGTTGTTTTGGATATTTCAAAAATGGGAAAATTATTTTGGTACAACCAAGTTGTTTGGAAATCCGGAGATTTGATTTGATATACCAAATGGGTAGGTGTTGATTATTATTTTAAAATGGTTTTGGAATAAAACCGGGTAATTGAATTCTGGAAAATTCTATTTAAATAATGTGTAAAGTTAAAATGGATCAACTATTGGACTTATTAAGTGAAGTTGATGTTAATAAGAAGGAAATGGAATTTTTAATCTTGGAATTAAAATTTAACTTGAGTTGTTGGAAGTGAATAAAATTTATTGAAGTGAACAGAAAATTTGAATTAACTTAAGAAAAGTTAAATAAAAGTGGGAATGGAAATTGAATTAAAATTTAATGATTGAATTGAATTGAATTGAATGTAAGTTGAATGTAAAATGGTTATAGTTGTGAGTTATAATTATATAATGAAAACTTATATCCTCAAGCTATTTCTATAATTTGAAATTGCAATTATAAAATGGAAGGAGTTGAAATGGTGTAGTGGATTCAAATCTAAATCTTAAATGAAATATAAAGTGAGATGAGGAAAAGTAAAATATCGATGGGTAAATGGACTTTGAATGGTAAATAAGATTTTAGACTTATCCATTGGAAACTAAATGATGAATGGAAAGGTAAATTTTGACTCGGATTAAATTTAATATAAGGTAAAAGGGAATTGATTGAGATTTGGATTGTTGAAATCAAAATCTAGTGGAGTAATAAATAATCTTGAATGGAATTGAAGTTTTATTTTAAATGGTATGGTGAATTCAAACTTAATCTCTAATGAAATGTAAACCGAAATAAGGTAAAGTGAGAGATTAAAGATGTTAATGAACTTAAGTCAGTAAATAAGGTTTGAACTTGTATATGGAGAATTAAGATTAAATTGAATTGGATTTAACTTCAATCGATGGAATTGAGATGTATTTCAATTTAATTAAAAGCAAGATTCAATTGTGTTATGAATAGAAATGAATGGAATTTAATTCTTATTTAAGATAGTAAAGGAAATGGTATAAATTCAAGATGGCTAAATGAATTTGGTTGAACTTGAATTAGAATTGGAAGAAATTAAATTGAAAGAAAATTTAATTCAGAGAAGTAAGAATGAAATTATGTGAATAAAATTTTAACTCAACTAAATTCAAAGGAATTGTTTGAGAATGAATTTAGTGTAAGCTAAATCAAATGGAATTTGTATTGGCATGAACAGAATTTTGATAGTTTGGTCAAAACTTGTAAAGTAAATAAAAATCCAATTGTGGCATGGGATTTAAATTTGTGGTAATAAATATTGGAAGTTTGAATGAATAATGGAATTAGATTATAATAGTGATGGCTTGAACTGTAAATAAATTCTAATGGGTGAAATAATGTGAAGGGGCCCTGTTATTAATAAAATAAATTCGAAAATAAATTGGTGAATGAGAATTGGAATTAAATAAATATACTAATCAAATTTAATGTAATTGAAATTTGATTGAATGAGAATTAAATGAAAATGAAATAAAATTGTAAGAAAGACAAAAATAAGTGTGGAAAAGCGTTAATGAGTAATCTTGAATGGAATTTGTTGAGATTAATAAATTGAAATGAGACTGAAAAAGACTTTTAATTAATTCTTGAGATGAAATAAGAATGTATGAGTTGTATGTAAACCAAAATTGAATGATATTAATATAAACCTATATGGATAATGAATTGGAAATATAAAATTGGAGATTTACTTCAATAAATATGATAAAGCAAGAATGCTTGGATTGTGAACCATGCAGAATTGAATAAAATTAATATAAATCTAAACTGGAATTAATTTTAATGGTCATGAGCATAAGTGGTGATTATTTTCGCTTGAATGACATGAGTATTTGCATGTATTTAGAATTGAGTTGTTTAGACAGCAACTGAATTGGTTTTGAATTAATTGGAATGGATTGAAATGTATTAAGCGATTTTGCATATGAATGGAAATGGATCATAAAAGAAATGCAAATGTTTCAAGTTTAAGATAAAATTTGATTGTTAATCAAATTGGGAATGTAAGTTAAAATAAAGAAATGTAAGTAAGGCATATGTTAATCATATTGAAATAGAAATGAATTGGTTGTAATAAATATGGATTGTATATAGTGAACTTGAATGTAAATCATTCAAGTGAAACAAAATGAAGTTTGGACTTGAATAAGAAATTAAAAGGTGATTGAGATCTTTGAATTGTTGATAAAATATGGTTAACATTTGTAAATTATGAATTTTGCTTGGTTAGGGTATGAAATGGATATGTTAGCTTACATTTATATTGGAAATGTTGTTAAAATGTTCATATCTTTGGAAACTGATGAGTTTGTTGAGTAAGTACAGGCACAGGAGGCGTTCGAGAGAGTTGGAACGCGTATATGCGTTATATTAGCCGCTTACTTTTAAAAATTTGCTAAAAGATACGCCTACGCAAATATAATTGGGAAATGATATGTTTGTTGGGATATATTTTGGTTTCCGACCGTGTGGGTCGATGTATATATATAGTTATTTGTATCGCAATATCGTGAAAGCTCCTCCGTACAAGGGAGACTCTGCCAAAAAATTTCAGAAATTTTGGGAGTTAGAAATTTTTTGGGAATTTTGGAAAAGTTTATTAACTAGTGAAGTGTTTTGAAATGATGTTGGAATAAAAGCTTTAGAATAAATAAAGCAAATGAGTTTGGATTTGAGTTAAAGGGTTTTGGAAAGCGTATATAAGTTTTTAACCAAGTAAGTGGGTTTAGAAGTATTTTCTACCCTAGCAAATTTCGGGGACGAAATTTTTATAAGGGGGGAGGGGAGGAATGTAACATCCCGGGATTTTGGACATTGAATTTTGAACATTTGGTTCGTTTTAAATGTTCAATGTAGATTTTGAATTAGTTTTAAAATAAAAATAATTGGGTGGAATTAATAAATTACGTATAATTCCAAATATGGTAATCTAATTGGAATTTAAATAATAATAGTTTAATATTAGAATTAGGATAAATGGGTGAATCTGAGAGTAAATAAATATAAAAATGGTTTCTAAAAATTTATTTAAGTTTATTTTGATTTAAGTAGTAATATTGGACTGTTGGATGAAATTAGAAGTTGATAAATTGAATTTGGAATTTTATATTAATTTAATAACGGAATTTAATAATATAATAATGCAAATAATCGGATTTAGATTTACACTGAATCGGAATGATTTCTAATGTGAATATAAATTTCATACGAGTTATAATAGAGTTAGTAAAATTTAAAAAGTGAAATTTTGAAGTGGTTTCGACAATTTCAGAAATCGCTCGATTTAAATGAGGAGTTAAAATTGCCTTCCGGGGCACATTAACGGAATTTGATGAAACTAGTTCCATTGGATCCGAAATAGTTAGTTATTATCGGATTTCAATTTTCGTAGCAATCGGAGTTGTCGTTCGACCGTGGCAGCTCGAAACGCATACAAATCGATTTAACCGATTTAATTTTAAATTGATCGTTTAATTCCGTAACTCGCACATATGACCGAATTAGCTTACGAAACCTGTTCCATTGTGTCCGGAACGTAGAAAAACCCTAGGAACGCCTGTCGGAAAGCGTTGTTTGGAGATCGTTTGGAAATGTCGCTTTATAATGGTTTTAATATTAAAATAATACTAAATAATATATATATATAGATTAACATTTTTCTCAAAACCCTAGAAAAGTCATAGCTGCCGTTCTATTATTGATTAATGGGCCGAACTCTTCCTCCTTCTTCCCTTGATTCCCACTTATCCTCTCATTATTTTTGAAAATCTCCAACTGGGAAATCGGAGAGCTCGTCGAGACGATGCTATCCAACGGTGGATCTTTTCCGACGTCGCCGTATGGAGCCAGAAATGAGTCGATTGTCGCCACCGTTCGTTTGTGTTTCCTACGAGCATGGTGCAGCCAAGCTTGGAGATCTTCTGGCCGAGGGTGGAGCTGAGGGTGGCGAACGAGAAGAAGGTGTTGGATCGTCCTCTAAGTGGCCGTAGGTGGTGCAGCCTCTAGCCTTAAACGGTGATGAGTGGGTTTCGAAAACTCTGTACGCGCGATGTAGAAGAAGTGAGAAACGGCCTTGATTGTTCGTTCGTATCTACGGCCTGATTGTGTTTTGGTAAAATTAAATTTAAAATTTAAAAAGAAAATTTGATTTAATTGTTATTCCAACTTTAAAAATCCGTAAATTGCACATACGTTATCAGATTTCTACGATTTTGGTTGCGTCGGAATCGCAGCGTCGTACTCTACGCTGCAACACAAGTTTGGAGACGATCAGAGCAAGGGGAAAATTTAGGTTAAATCGAACACCGTTCGGTTTAATTTAAATTTCGAATGCTCGCCGAAACTCAAGGTGAGTTATTCTCACTCACATCTGGATGCTAGACATTTTGAATAGTAAATATTTAAATATCTATGTGATTGGTTGGATAGAACTGTTGTTATCAGTCTAGATTGATATTTATATATGTGATATGCTAATATTTGTGGATGCAGGGATACAGGTTGGAGGGATCCAACTGGATTCCTCGCGATGTAGTAATTATTTTTATAATTGATAATATAATCTGTTTATATGTTGTGATTGATAAATCTAAAATTAAATTGTACTGGAATATTATTGGATAAATGATAAATCCAGAATTTAATTACAAATGGATAAATTGGGTTTTTAGGAAATAAAGGATATTGTTAAATAAAGAATTTAAAAGAATTAAAATTGAAATCTGTTTGGGATGAAAATTGGAAATTGGTAAAATTTGGAATGATAAGCGAAGAGGAAAGTTATCAGTTGATAAAGGTTAAAGTAAAAATATTTGGAGATAAATTCAATTGAAATTATAAATGGTTATAAAATAACAATGGAATTATTTGGTGATGTTTCTAGGAAATTAAAGTATATTTTCAACGAGGCTTTCCAAATATAAATTAGCAGTTTAAAATGTAAATAAAATATTTTGAAATGCATTTTTACCATTGGGATTTTATTTAGGAAATTTGTAAGTATTATTTTCCTTTAATAAATTCTCACAAGTTTTATTTAAAAGATTTGTAAAACCAAATTTTGAAAGTGAATTTCCGGGAATGGAAATTGTGTTTAAACTCCAAAGGAGTTTATTTTGAAAACCTGGGAAGGAAATTTTTGTTATTAAAACAAAAATCTGAATTGAAATAAATCGACAGAATTTACAAGAAATATTTTCTGGGTTGTTTGAATGGGAGTGAGTTTCCCTGGAAAACCGAGTTCGAGTTTTAAACGGATTTTAATAAAAGAAAGTTTAAAGTTCAAACTTGTATAAAAGAGTGTTTTGAAAATTATTATTTTAAAGTAACCATTAATAAATTAGCAATAGTAAATTTTTATGAATACCTTAGTAATTATTTTACAAATGGATTTGTTTAAAGGGCTAGTTTTGACCTAAGTTATTGAAATTAGTATTAACCTTTTAAACTCTACTTATAAGTTTAGTTTAAACTAAACCCTTATTTACAATCAGAATTTATATTCTAATAAATGGTTTAACTTTACATATTTGGGATTTTATTTTTGAGTAATAATAATAGTAAATTTCCATATTTTAAAATATATTTCAGAATAAAGTGTTTTAATTGTTTTAATTCTAAATTGTTTTGAACTTGGTTATTTCCAATGGGAATAAATGGTAAAGGAATTACCTCATAAAGGAAGAACTGTGGGGAATTGTTTTCAAACGAGTTTTGAAATTTAAAATATATCTTGAAAGATATTTGAGGTAAATAAATAATGTGGAAAATTATTTATTGTGTGATGGATGTTTGTGAATATAAATTGACAGTTAAATCACCGACTATCAATATTGGACAAATGCGTTGATCATTTCGAAGAGACTGGGATAGATATTTATTTCTCGAAAACCACTTCGATCCGGTTTGTACGTTCGTGGAAAAACGTGTTCGGAGTCGAAGATGGAGCAGTGAAGTGCAAGGGCTAGTCGCTACTAATCCTGAGGATATTTCCAAAATGGATGTAGTAGGAGTAGTGCCTTCAGTTCCGTTCGAACCCGGGACGGACTTGTATGGACGAATGCTTTCGGAACATCGTCAGTTGGGCGATGGGCATTCTAAGTGAAACGTTCTAAAGGTAACCCTTAGCCTCAAGCCTCATCAAATGGGAATGACTGAAAATCAAGGGATATGCAGCAAGGCTTCGTGGGTAGCCTCCACTTGAGAGTAAGGTCATCCATGTCTAGATGTCCCTTTTTATTCGGCTTAGTGGTGCGGTTGCTGATCCCAACCGCGGCGTGATCTTATTTGGAACTGTCCAGTAAGGGATGGGTCCAGCCTTGTGTTGCAGGGAATCGGGGGTGGTCCTCAGTACGGTGATCTAGGCCCCGTACTGTGATAGGTGGTACCCTAGTGCCTAGTCATTGTTGGAAATCCATTCTCCCTACGTGCCTTGTACGAGTTTTGTTTGTATTATCCACTTTGTGGCTGGTAGCTGGAATTTAATGAATGTAACAATTTCGGCTATTTTATAAGTATTTGTAAATAGACCCTATTATAATATCAGAGGATTTCTATAAAAAGTGTTTTAGCTATCGTAAGGTAAAAACCCGACGTGTTTATTTGTGGCGTGGTCTTACGAGATGCATTTATTTTCAAATAATTTTTGAAACTTTAATAATCAATTTGGGTGCATTAGTATCAGCTGGTATTCCAGACTGACTCAGGTGTTATTTCATTATAATGCTCGGGTCAGACCGAGTATTATATGTTCAGGACAGGATGCTTTGGAGCAAGAGAGGAGCTGGAGTCCGAGGTGTATAATCTATATTTATATATATATATCCGCTGCTATGATTGTATGGTACTGTCTGATTGGTAATTGTTGATGTATGAGATACTCTGATGATATATTGTATAAAACAGATATATATTTCATTTTGTGTAAAGATCTACTATTGACTATTATATTTTATTCCGCTGCGACTATAAGATTCTGACATTGTTTAGTTTCTTCTTCTTCTATCTCTTCTTCTTTAACCCCAATGGTTCGTATTTCTGTTCCACTTGAGTAAATTGATGTAAAATAGTGTTGACTCAAGGGGTACGGATTTGCGGGCTGTTACACTTGGTATCAGAGCTTAGGTTGGCGACAACCTAGGCTTTGGTGGGAAAATTACTCATTAAATATAGAGTCAATAGTACTCTACAATGAGTTGAGTGTAATAATAGATATGAGAGCGTACTTGTTAGTGAATATAAAATTTGTTTTTATACTTTGTTGACTTATCGGTTGAGTATTTATGAATTCTGTTTGGTGCAGGAAGTACAACCGTATCGATAGGGGTTTCTAAACTCTTAAACAAGATAAACCGACATAGTAATGTTTTTAAAGTGGGTAAATGAAATAATTTTACCCAAAACTATATTTTGATATAAAAAAACTAATTTTCTGAAATTATTATATATATTTGGATGATTTGTTGTTAATTCTATAATCAAATAAGAATCTGAAATAAGGATCTAAAATTTGAAATGGTTATAATCAAATAAAATTCTATGAGAATAAATTATACAAAAGAAGAATAACTAAATTTAAACTAAACCAGAATTTAAATCCTGGAAGTTTTGGAAAGGATTTTAAATGTATTGAAAACAAAAGTTTGGAAATTTAAAATCCTGGGAAAGTTTGAAATGTTTGCCAAGGTGTTTGAAGGTAATGATGGAATATTGTTTTGGAAAGTATTTTTGAATGGAAACTGTTTTGAAATAAATATGGGAAAGTAAGGAAGCACTGAACTCACTTCAGTCGCTGGAAAATAATCCTGATGATGCTGGCCACATCATTGGAATTCATTTTCGAGTTTCTAAAGTGATGGATTGCTACCAAAGTGATTGGTTATGATATTGTTTGGGACTTGTTGAGTATAACAGTTGTTTTGGATATTTTAAAAATGGAAAAATTGTTTTGGTACAACCAAGTTGTTTGGAAATCTGGAGATTGGATTTGATATACCAAATGGGTAGGTGTTGATTATTATTTTAAAATGGTTTTGGAATAAAACCGGGTAATTGAATTCTGGAAAATTCTATTTAAATAATGTGTAAAGTTAAAATGGATCAACTATTGGACTTATTAAGTGAAGTTGATATTAATAAGAAGGAAATGGAATTTTTAATCTTGGAATTAAAATTTAACTTGAGTTGTTGGAAGTGAATAAAATTTATTGAAGTGAATAGAAAATTTGAATTTAACTTAAGATAAGTTAAATAAAAGTGGGAATGGAAATTGAATTAAAATTTAATGATTGAATTGAATTTAATTGAATGTAAGTTGAATGTAAAATGGTTATAGTTGTGAGTTATAATTATATAATGAAAACTTATATCCTTAAGCTATTTCTATAATTTGAAATTGCAATTATAAAATGGAAGGAGTTGAAATGGTGTAGTGGATTCAAATCTAAATCTTAAATGAAATATAAAGTGAGATGAGGCAAAGTAATATATAGATGGGTAAATGGACTTTGAATGGTAACTAAGATTTTAGACTTATCCATTGGAAACTAAATGATGAATGGAAAGGTAAATTTTGACTCGGATTAAATTTAATATAAGGTAAAAGGGAATTGATTGAGATTTGGATTGAACTGAAATCAAAATCCAGTGGAGTAATAAATAATCTTGAATGGAATTGAAGTTTTATTTTAAATGGTATGGTGAATTCAAACTTAATCTCTAATGAAATGTAAACTGAAATAAGGTAAAGTCGGAGATTAAAGATGTGAATGAACTTAAGTCAGTAAATAAGGTTTGAACTTGTATATGGAGAATTAAGATTAAATTGAATTGGATTTAACTTCAATCGATGGAATTGAGATGGATTTCGATTTAATTAAAAACAAGATTCAATTGTGTTATGAATAGAAATGAATGGAATTTAATTCTTATTTAAGATAGTAAAGGAAATGGTATAAATTCAAGATGGCTAAATGAATTTGGTTGAACTTGAATTAGAATTGGAAGAAATTAAATTGAAAGAAAATTTAATTCAGAGTAGTAAGAATGATATTATGTGAATAAATTTTTAACTCAACTAAATTCAAAGGAATTGTTTGAGAATGAATTTAGTGTAAACTAAATCAAATGGAATTTGTATTGGCATGAACCGAATTTTGATAGTTTGGTCAAAACTTGGAAAGTAAATAAAAATCCAATTGTGGCATGGGATTTAAATTTGTGGTAATAAATATTGGAAGTTTGAATGAATAATGGAATTAGATTATAATAATGATGGCTTGAATTGTAAATAAATTCTAGTGGGTGAAATAATGTGAAGGGGCCCTGTTATTAATAAAATAAATTCGAAAATAAATTGGTGAATGAGAATTGGAATTAAATAAATATACTAATCAAATTTAATGTAATTGAAATTTGATTGAATGAGAATTAAATGAAAATGAAATAAAATTGTAAGAAAGACAAAAACAAGTGTGGAAAAGCGTTATTGAGTAATATTGAATGGAATTTGTTGAGATTAATAAATTGAAATGAGAGTGAAAAAGTCTTTTAATTAATTCTTGAGATGAAATAAGAATGTATGAGTTGTATATAAACCAGAATTGAATGATATTAATATAAACCTATATGGATAATGAATTGGAAATATAAAATTGGAGATTTACTTCAATAAATATGATAAAAAAAGAATGCTTGGATTGTGAACCATGCAGAATTGAATAAAATTAATATAAATCTAAACTGGATTTAATTTCAATGGTTATGAGCTTAAGTGGTGATTATTTTTGCTTGAATGACATGAGTATTTGCATGTATTCATAATGAGTTGCTTAAACAGCAACTGAATTGGTTTTGAATTAATTGGAATGGATTGAAATGTTATTAAGTGATTTTGCATATGAATGGAAATGGATCATAAAAGAAATGAAAATGTTTCAAGTTTAAGATATAATTTGATTGTTAATCAAATTGGGAATGTAAGTTAAAATAAAGAAATGTAAGTAAGGCATATGTTAATCATATTGAAATAGAAATGAATTGGTTGTAATAAATATGAATTGTTTATAGTGAACTTGAATGCAAATCATTCAAGTGAAACAAAATGAAGTTTGGACTTGAATAAGAAATTAAAAGGTGATTGAGATCTTTGAATTGTTGATAAATATGGTTAACATTTGTAAATTATGAATTTTTCTTGGTTAGGCTATGAAATGGATATGTTAGCTTACATTTATATTAGAAATGTTGTTAAAATGTTCATATCTTTGGAAACTGATGAGTTTGTTGAGTAAGTACAGGTACGGGAGGCGTTTGAGAGAGTTGGAGCGCGTGTATGCGTTATATTAGCCGCTTGCTTTTAAAAATTTGCTAAAAGGTACGCCTACGCAAATATAATTGGGAAATGATATGTTTGTTGTGATATATTTTGGTTTCTGACCGTGTGGGTCGATGTGTGTATATTTATTTGTATCGCGATATAGCGAAAGCTCCTCCGTACAAGGGAGACTCTACCAAAAAAATTCGGAAATTTTGGGAGTTAGAAAATTTTTGGAAATTTTGGAAAATTTTATTAACTAGTGAAGTGTTTTGAAATGATGTTGGAATAAAAGCTTTAGAATAAATAAAGAAAATGAGTTTGGATTTGAGTTAAAGGGTTTTGGGAAGTGTATATAAGTTTTTAACCAAGTAATTTGGGTAAGTAAGTGGGTTTAGAAGTATTTTCTACCATAGCAAATTTCGGGGATGAAATTTTAATAAGGGGGGAGGAATGTAACATCTCGGAATTTCGGATATTGAATTTTGAACATTTAATTCATTTTAAATGTTCAATGTAGATTTTGAATTAGTTTTAAAATAAAAATAATTGGATGGAATTAATAAATTACGTATAATTCCAAATATGGTAATCCAAATGGAATTTAAATAATAATAGTTTAATATTAGAATTGGGATAAATGGGTGAATCTGAGAGTAAAGAAATATAAAAATGGTTTCTAAAAATTTATTTAAGTTTATTTTGATTGAAATAGTAATATTAGACTGTTGGATGAAATTAGAAGTTGATAAATTGAATTTGGAATTTTATATTAATTTAATAACGGAATTTAATAATATAATAATGAAAATAATCGGATTTAGATTTACATTGAATTGGAAATGATTTCTAATGTGAATATAAATTTCATACGAGTTATAATAGAGTTAGTAAAATTTAAAAAGTGAAATTTTGAAGTGGTTTCGACAATTTCAGTAACCGCTCGATTTAAATGACGAGTTAAAATAGCCTTTTGGGGCACAGTCTCGGAATTCGACGAAACTAGTTCCATTGGATTCGAAATAGTTAGTTATTATCGGATTTCAATTTTCGTTGCAATCGGAATTGTCGTTTGACCGTTGCAGCTCGAAACGCATAGAAATCGATTTAACCGATTTAATTTTAAATTGATCGTTTAATTCCGTAACTTGCACGTATGACCGAATTAGCTTAAGAAACTTGTTCCATTTGTCCGGAACGTTGAAAAACCCTAGGAATGACTGTCGAAACGCGTTGTTTGGAGATCGTTTGGAAATGTCGCTTTATAATGGTTTTAATATTAAAATAATACTAAATAATATATATATATATATATATATATATATTAACATTTTCCTCAAAACCCTAGAAAAGTCGTAGCCGCCGTTCTATTATTGATTAATGGCCGGAACTCTTCCTCCTTCTTCTCTTGATTCCCACTTATCCTCTCATTATTTTTGAAAATCTCCAACTGGGGAATCGGAGAGCTCGTCGAGACGATTCTATCCAACGGTGGATCTTTTCTGACGTCGCCGTATGGAGCCAGAAATGAGTCGATTGTCGCCACCGTTCGTTTGCGTTTCCCATGAGCATGGTGCAACCGAGCTTCGAGATCTTCTGGCCGAGGGTGGAGCTGAGGGTGGCGAACGAGAAGAAGGTGTTGGATCGTCCTCTAAGTGATCGTAGGTGATGCAGCCTCTACCCTAAACAGTGATGAGTGGGTTTCGAAAACTCTATACGTGCGATGCAGAAGAAGTGAGAAACGGCCTTGATTGTTCGTTTGTATCTACGGCCTGATTGTGTTTTGGTAAAATTAAATTTAAAAAGAAAATTTGTTTTAATTGTTATTCCAACTTTAAAATCCGTAACTTCCACATACGTTATCAGATTTTGACGATTTTGGTAACACCGGAATCGCAGCGTCGTACTCTACGCTGCAGCGCAAGTTTGGAGACGATAGGAGCAAGGGGAAAATTTAGGTTAAATCGAACACCGTTCAGTTTAATTTAAATTTTGAACGCTCGTCGAAACTCAAAGTGAGTTATTCTCACTCACATCTGGATGCTAGACAATATGAATACTAAATATTTAAATATCTATGTGATTGGTTGGATAAAACTGTTGTTATCAGTCTGGATTGATATTTATATATGTGATGTGCTAATATTTGTCGATGCAGGGAAACAGTTTGGAGGGATCCAACTGGATTCCTCACGATGTAGTAATTATTTTTATAATTGATAATATAATCAGTTTATACGTTGTGATTGATAAATCTAAAATTAAATTGTACTGGAATATTGTTGGATAAATTATAATTCCAGAATTTAATTACAAATGGATAAATTGGGTTTTTAGGAAATAAAGGATATTGTTAAATAAAGAATTTAAAAGAATTAAAATTGAAATCTGTTTGGGATGAAAATTGGAAATTGGTAAAATTTAGAATTATAAGTGAAGAGGAAAGTTATCAGTTGATAAAGGTGAAAGTAAAAATATTTAGAGATAAATTCAATAGAAATTATAAATGGTTATAAAATAACGATGGGATTATTTGGTGATGTTTCCAGGAAATTAAAGTATATTTTAAATGAGGCTTTCCAAATATAAATTAGTAGTTTAAAATGTAAATAAAATATTTTGAAATGCATTTTTACCTTTGGGATTTAATTAGGAAATTTTTAAGTATTATTTTCCTTAAATAAATTCTCACAAGTTTTATTTAAAAGATTTGTAAAACCGAATTTTGAAAGTGAATTTTCGGGAATGGAAATTGTGTTTAAACTCCAAAGGAGTTTATTTTGAAAACCTAGGAAGGAAATTTTTGTTATTAAAACAAAAATCTGAATTGAAATAAATCGATAGAATTTATAAGAAAGATTTTCTGGGTCGTTTAAATGGGAGTGAGTTTCCCTCGAAAACCGAGTTAGAGTTTTAAACGGATTTTAATAAAAGAAAGTTTAAAGTTCAAACTTGTATAAAAGAGTGTTTTGAAAATTATTATTTTAAAGTAACTATTAATAAATTAGCAATAGTAAATTTTTATGAATACCTTAGTTATTATTTTACAAATGGATTTGTTTAAAGGGCTAGTTTTGACCTAAGTTATTGAAATTAGTATTAACCTTTTAAACTCTACTTATAAGTTTAGTTTAAACTAAACCCTTATTTACAATCAGAATTTATATTCTAATAAATGGTTTAACTTTACATATTTGGGATTTTATTTTTGAGTAATAATAGTAGTAAATTTCCATATTTTAAAATATATTTCAGAATAAAGTGTTTTAATTGTTTTAATTCTAAAGTGTTTTGAACTTGGTTATTTCCAATGGGAATAAATGGTAAAGGATTTACCTTGTAAAGGAAGAACTTTGGGAAATTGTTTTCAAACGAGTTTTGAAATTTGAAATATAACTTGAAAGATATTTGAGGCAAATAAATAATATGGAAAATTATTTATTGTGTGATGGATGTTTGTGAATATAAATTGATAGTTAAATCACCGACTATCAATATTGGACAAATGCGTTGATCGTTTCGAAGAGACCGGGATAGAGATTTATTTCTCGAAAACCACTTCGATCCGGTTTGTACGTTTCATGGAAAAACGTGTTCAGAGTCGAAGATGGAGCAGTGAAGTGCAAGGGCTAGTCGCTACTAATCCTGAGGATATTTCCAAGATGGATGTAGTAGGAGTAGTGCCTTCGGTTCCGTTCGAACCCGGGACGGACTTGTATGGACGAATGCTTTCGGAACATCGTCAGGTGGGCGATGGGCATTCTAAGTGAAACGTTCTAAATGTAACGCTTAGCCTCAAGCCTCATCAAATGGGAATGACTGAAAATCAGGGGATATGCAGCAAGGCTTCGTGGCTAGCCCCCACTTGAGAGTAAGGTCATCCCTGTCTAGATGTCCCTTTTTATTCGGCTTAGTGGTGCGGTTGCTGATCCCAACCGCGAGATGATCTTATTCGGAAGTGTCTAGTAAGTGATGGGTCCGGCCTTGTGTTGCAGGGGATCGGGCGTGGTCCTCGGTACGGTGATCTAGGCCTCGTACTGTGATAGGTGGTACCCCAGTGCCTAGTCATTGTTAGAAATCCATTCTCCCTACGTGTCTTGTACGAGCTTTGTTTGTATTACCCACTTTGTGGCTAGTAGCTGGAATTTAATGAATGTAACAATTTCGGCTATTTTATAAGTATTTGTAAATAGACCGTATTGTAATATCAGAGGATTTCTATAAAAAGTGTTTTAGCTATCGTAAGGTAAAAACCCGACATGTTTATTTGTGGCGTGGTCTTACGAGATGCTTTTGTTTTCAAATAATTTTTGAAACTTTAATAATCAATTTGGGTGCATTAGTATCAGTTGGTATTCCAGACTGACTCGGGTGTTATTTCATTATAATGCTCGGGTCAGACCGAGTATTATATGTTCAGGACAGGATGCTTTGGAGCAAGAGAGGAGCTGGAGCCCAAGGCGTATAATCCATATTTATATATATATCCGCTGCTATGATTGTATGATAATGTCTGATGGGTAATTGTTGATGTATGAGATACTCTGATGATATATTGTATAAAACAGGTATATATTTCATTTTGTGTAAAGATCTACTGTTGACTCAAGGGGTACGGATTTGCGGGCTGTTACAGTTACTGTCATGTCATTTCCATCAGTGCACTCATAAATAGCCATTACTGTCCTGTCATTTCCAACAGTAACAAAAAGTAGCCTTATTTTCCTGTCATTATCAATTGTCATGTCATGCCATTATGTCCTCTACAACCGTACAAAAATGCAGTCACTGTCCTATTATTTCTACTTTAGCCATATAGCATCTGCCAAGACATTATCTCACTGACATATAGCATCTGCCAAGACATTATATCACTGCTGTCCTGTCACTTCCTTAACGCAGTTTGGTGTCACAATGCAGTATAGTGTAGCTTTCCATAATGCAGTATAGTGTAGTGATTTGTCCCATAGCCATAATGCAGTTTGGTGTCAGAAGAACGATTTTTTTGTACCGTATCTTGCATTATGAAGCACTTGCAATACATGTCATTATTTTGGCATGTAGTGATTTTCCATTTCATTTTTTTGTCCTGTAGCCATAATATATGCATTACTTTATCAATTATTTTGTCATGTAGTGAATTATCATTTCATTGTAGCATGTTATGTAGCATGTGCTGGAAAGAAAAATAAAGGCTAACTTTAATATTTGTCCCATAGCTATAGCGCATGCTTTCATTTATGCATCTATGCTCCTATAAATACACTTGTTCTTGATTGATTGAAACACAACGTTGAAGAAATCTTCAAAACCTCATAACTTAAAATACATACTCCTTGACAATCATGGATCCTAACACGTACTACCAATACTACCAAGACATGAGCCAAAGATTCGACAATGAGCAAGAAATGGATGATCAAACAGTAGAGTTACCAAATCAACAAGCAGTAGCGAGGTATTCTTATTTTTTTGGTGAAGGATCTACACGCAACCGTCGTGGTAGTATACCTGGAAGGATTGACCGAAGATATAAGAGGACTATAAGGATGGACATGAAAGGCTAATGAGGGACTACTTCATTGAAAATCCAACTTACGATATTACTTTTTTTGGCCATCGATTTCGAATGAGCCTAGGTGTATTATCTAAAATTTATCTTAAACTTCATGAAAAAAACCAATATTTCACTTATAATCTAAAGGAAGCACAAGAATCCGGACATTCTCCCCACATCAAAATCTTGGCTACTTTACGTACGTTAAGCTATGGACCCGTCGGTGATCATATGGATGAATATTTCAGAGTCGCAGCACCAACTACAATTGAGTGCATGAAGGAATTTTGTAAAACAATTGTTGAACAATTCCACGAGGAATACCTACGAATGGCAGCACCAAATGATGTAAGCAGGATACAAGCCAGAGGAAAAGCTAGAGGTTTTCCAGGTATGCTTGGAAGTTTGGATTGCATGAATTGGGCACGGAAAAATTGTCCAACAGTTCAGAAAGGAACATTCATAGGACACAAAAAGGTGCCGACAATGATCCTTAAAGCGTTTGCCACCGATGATTTCTGGGTTTGGCATGCTTTCTTTGGCGTATCAGGTTTGTTGAACAATATAAATGTTTTGAAACAGTCATAACTATTTTTTGAACCGTCTAACGGAATTTCAAAAAATGTTACGTATAAAGTTGGTAACCGCGAGCATCATATTGTGCATTACCTCATAGACGACATTTTCCTAAAGTGGAGAACATTAATATAAGGCTTTAGAGTACCAACAAACGACAAAGAGAGCTATTTCACTGAAAAGGTGGCAAGCTACAGAAATGACATCGAACGAATGTTTGGTGTCCTGCAAGCAAAGTTTCGGATATTACAAAATCCTGCTCGATTTCATGATGCAAGAGTTCTATCTAAAATTATGTATGCTTGTATAATAATTCATAATATGATAGTAGAGTCCGAGAGAGGCGGGTATAAAAATCAAAAGAGTAATTACCTTGACTTGTTTAAGAGTTCTAACAAAAAACCCGATAGAAACAAAAACTCTATGATTGAAGACCAACGTGAACACTTCCAATTGTGTGACCAGTTGGTTGACCATTTGTGGGCACATAGAGTTCGAAATATAGGAATTCTTAAGCATTACTTACAGCGGTTTTTTCTGCTCTATGTATGGTTTTTTTTTTGCTTGCTACTTCATTTACTATATTGTGTTGTTAAGGTTTTATGTTTGCTCTTTTGTTTAATGTATTATATTTTAAAATTTATATGATGACCATAATGTAATATTATTGTGGAACTTATTTAATAAAGTGATGTCCAACCTTGATCCAAAATACATTAACGTTGCAATATAATCATATCAAGTAAATAAACTCATGAACCAAAAGATAATTAGACATACTATAAAGATTCAACACAAGTATAAAGCATTACAATGCAACAAAACATCTAAAACACATCCGTAAACGAGCCACTACCAATTCCACTACCATTCCCATTGCCTCTGCCTTTCTTATATGTTTCCAACTGCTCAGTTACTAGTTCCTTCTGTAAAGGAGAAAGCTTACTGAAATCACAAGTCATCAGTTTGATATAATTCTTCTCTCACATCAAAGCTTTCTTCTCTTCATGTGCACGTCTCCTCAACTCTCGATCATACATGATAGCCTTTTGGAATTCAGCTTCACTCCGGGTTCTTTGAGCTGAAAAGTTGGCTCTGGGCTCTCTTGTTTCTCTGGTAGAGGTCTTTAAAGTTCCTACAAATCTAGAGAACTCCGCACTGCGTTGCTCAATCTGAATTGACTTGTTTCTACCAAGTGGTTGGCCATCACCACTTCCGCACATTGGAGATCTTTCCTGCAAACTTGGATCACTACCGAGACTTGAATTGGAATAGTTCATTCTTCTGGCTTTATTTTGTTGCTCGAACAGTAAGTTTGTCATATTCTTCCATTTTGGTAAACTGGACAAAAGAACAAAGCAGTCTTGAAATTTGAATGGTTGGCCATACTACAGCTGATAGGCCTTGCGTGATTCTTCAGTCTATAAGACAGACCTAAAAGTGTATGGATTTAAAAAACTACTCATACACCTTACATTACATAAGAAATTTAAAACAATACTGTAGTTACAACGTCGTAGGGACCGACGTCACTTTGTTGTCTATTCTACAATCTGGTGAGTATTGTCAAATAGTTTTGACATGCGCCGTTCATAACCTGATAACCTTCTCTTAGCGATCCACATGTTCTCTTCTTCGGTTCCAAGGAGTTGTAAAACACCGCAATTCTTTCCCAAAATTTTTGACCTTTCATATTATTTCCAGTAATGTTATCTTGAGAAATACATGTCCATTATTTAGCAAGTGAAACATACTGCTCGGTAGTAAACTTACATTGCTTTTTTCTACCATTAGCTGTCGTTCCTTCCTCTTCGAAATTTTCGTCCTCAGTGTCTTCTATGCCTTGTTCTATTTCCATTATAGCTGAATCTCTGCATCGCCTTTTGGAAATGCCACTTAAGGATTTCCACTTTTTCTTATTATTATATTTCAGGCTAGGTGGCAAAAAAAACCTGTAGATATTTCTTCTTGAAATTCTTCGACAGTAGCTTCATCCTCTTCTTGGTTTTCTTCTTCCTCCTTCTCCTCGTCCTCCGCCTTCGAACTCTCAACAGTTTCTTCGTAGGTTGGAGTATTACGTGCATAAGAAAATTTCCTTTATAGCTTCTGCATTTATTCATGGTCACGACCCTCTAACGGTTGCGCATTAAGATGTTAAGTTTGCATTTGATCATTCTGCATCATCAGAGACATGTACGGCGAATAATCGTCGTATGTGCCATATGAAGGACGTTGTTGGTAATATTATAGTTGGACAGTAGAATTGATGGGAGGAAAGTTAGAAGGACCATCGTTTGGTAAGGTTGGCTATAAACAAAGCTTGAATACGGCGAATATCCGTACTCGTGTGAAGGACAAAGCGTTGGCTGCTGGTATGCTGGACGTTGGATTGAAAATTAGAAGGAATGCAGATTGGACATGGGTTTCTTTTCGATAACTTTCTTCCCTGATCGTTTGGAAGATGAAGACATTTTCAGATTAAAAAATGAAGAAGTAAAGAATTTTTCGTATGTAAGGAGGAGATGGTGGAAAGGAGGAAGATATATGGTGGGTTTTGACCATTGAAAGGAGTTGGAAGGAGCTATTGCACTAGCCCTTGGCTAGTTATTATAATGGAAAATTCTTTGCCATTATAACAACCAACCTCTGTTCGTCCAATCAGCAACGAGAACAGCTCTAACTAGCCACGAACTAGCCATTGCGGAGTGAACAAGCCGCACTTGGTTGCTCCGTGCCTTGTTTAGTAACTGAACAGGCCATTGTTGGTAGCGCCCTAAAGGCACTTTGTATACTATAAAAATTACCCACATGATCACATATATGAAAGTGTGAAACATCAATTAGCATTTTCAAGTGTTTTCGTACACTCACCGAATTTATACCAACATCTTGATTTTTCTTTTCTGTTTATAAATTTAACTCTATTTTGCATAATATTATTATCCAAGATAACTAACCTATATGATGACTGTATATGCTTCTAGTTACATTTTTCATTAAATAATTAGTCGGCCGACATTAACTTCTTCAATTAAACAAATATTACAACTCTATACAAAAGATAGAAAAATAGGGAAAATAAAATTGTAAACAACAAAAATTGGAAATAGAAATCAACGAGATGTTACTTACTTATCCTTTATAACACACCCATGTACAGCTACAAATTTTTTCTTCTCAAATTTTCTTGTTATGAAATATATTCTACTAACCTTGATTAGTTAGGATTGCAATAACAAATGTATATGATAATAAAAATGGATAATATTAACAAGTTTTCAACTGTATGAAAATTTACAAAATAACCAATAGGTAAATAGAAGTGTTAATTTGTCTCATTTTGAAAACTAAGTATGCACTATCTTTTGATACCTATAGTTCAAAATTGCTGCCTCATACGAATGCCATTACACCAGCAAACAAAATACCTTTGTCCATGGTACCCTGCGAATTATTACTACTAAGATATAGAAGTGGCAGACGTCTCCCATTGCACTAACATAATGAATGTGGAATAACAACAGATGATGAAGCTTGGCTTCGCCATGTTGCATATCTATATTTAATTTTGTAATCTGTTATGTTGTTTTAGCATATTGTAGTGCAACACAATATTTGTTTTATATATTAGTTAAATGATTGGTTGACTAAATAATTATGGAAAGTATTGAATTTGACTTAGTAAGAGATATTTATGCATATATTTCTCTCAAATATCTTTATCCTTATGGAAAAAAACAAATAAATATATGATCAAATATAATTATTTATTTCACTAATTATGAGAGAGATATTAGAAAATATATCTCTACATTTATATTGGTTTGTAGTAGCTATAGTTATGTATGTCATAAGAGTCATTTCTACAAGGGGTTATGGTATTGAGATTGATTCTAAATTTTTAGGTGTTTCTTGTTATCTATTGGTAAATTAATAAAGGTTTTGTTTGGAGGGGAATTTTTTTATTTTTTATCTCTTCTAAAATCTAATCTTGTAGAAATCCTAGAAAAATCCTAACAGTTGGTATCAGAGCCTACTACATAATTTTTTTTGAAGAGAGTTTGGTTATACAGAAGATGCGTGCAGCAAAATTTAATGGAAAAAATTGGAGATTATGGAAGGTGAAGTTGGAGGATTTTCTGTACCTCAATGATCTTCACCGACCATTAGAAAACAAAGAAGAGAAACATAGTAATTTATCTGAAGCAAATTGGGAGGCTTTGGATAAGAAGGCTAAGGTGGCAATTTGGTGTTTTTCGAGAGAATTCGGTGTTTCATATTGTTGCTAATGGTACACTTGCTTATGCAATGTGGAAGAAATTGGAAGGAATCCATGCAAAGAACTTTGCAACAAATAAGGCTCTTCTAATGAGAAGTTTGGTGAATCTAAAGCTTAAGGAAGGAGGATCAATTTGAGAGCATCTTAATGATTTTCAAGCAATTCTGAATCAATTGGCTGCCATGAACTACAAGTTGGATGATGAGACACAAGCTTTGATGTTGATAAGTTCATCACCGAAGAGTTAGGAAATGCTTGTGGTTGTATTGAAAAACTCATATTCAGATGGAGTTGTTTCAATGGGGTCATTGGTTAGTAGCTTGCTTAATGAGGAGGCATGGAGGATGAACCTAATAGAAAAAAAGGATAAAGAAAAATAGAAAGTAGAAATCTGTTTGAAGAAATCAATCTTGCTAGAAAGAGTAATCGTCCAAATATGGAAAGATGATAAAATAAATCGAACATTGAAAGAGATTTCATCTGCTATTACTATGAAAAATCGATCACCAGATGAGATTTTGTAACAAGCTCAAAAAAGACAAAGAAATGATGAAAGCATAGGAAGGAAAAGTCAAGCTTGATGAAGATAATGATGAAGAGTAAAATTTGATGAAAATTTTAATAACAACTTCTTATGTGTGGATAAAGGCAAAAGAAAAGATTGGATACTTGATTTAGAAGCTTGTTTTCACATATGTAATCGAAATGAAGCATTTATTGACTACAAAGAGCAAAGCGATAAGGTGGAATTTGCAGATGGTAGAGATTTTCATGTTAAATGTATAGGTTTGGTTAGGTTAAAGATGTATGATGGAAGAGTGGTGAAGCTAGCAGGAGTTAGGCATATTCTAGAAATTAAGAAGAATCTTGCTTTAGTAGGACAGTTGGAACAAAAAGGCCCTCACTTCTCACCTCGAGGTGGGGTCATAGGTTTTAGAGGGATAATATAAAGGTTCTGCATGCAAAATGTGGAGACAATAACATAGACAAATTGCTTGGAAAAATGGTGGAGAATGTAGAGAGTTGTCAAACTGGACTTGGAGAGACAAATTTATCTGAATCAAGGTGGAGCATGTAACGAAAAACCCCAAAGTCTACTCGGAGACATTTGTGGTATTATAAGCAATTTTGATTTATTAGTGATATGCATGTTAATGGGAGCTCGCATAACTAGATGGTTTGAAGAATCATTAAGTTTGTTTTCAAACAAAGGTAGAACACATGAAGAATATTGTGTCGAGGTGGAGTGTTGAAGATATGTGACACAATATTTGTTTTATATATTAATTAATTGGTTAGTTGACTAATTAATTATGGAAAGTATTGGATTTGACTTAGTAAGAGATATTTATGCATATATTTCTCTCGAATATCTTCATTTATGGAAAATAAATAAACAAATATACGGTCAAATATATTTATTTATTTGACCGATTATAAGAGATAGATCAGCAAATATATCGCTACGTTTCTGTTGGTTAGTAGTAGCTATAAATATGTATGTTAGAAGAGCCTTTTCTACTAAGGGGTTTTGGTATTGAGATCAGTCCTCAATTTTTAGGATTTTATTGTAATCTTTTGGTGAATTAATAAAGGTTTTGTTTGGAAGAAAAAAAAATCATTTTTTTACCTTTTATCTCTTCTAAAATCTAATTGCGTAGAAACCCTAGAAAAAATCCTAACATTTAACACGTTGTACATAAACTCAACATGTGTATGCCTATTGTGCCTGCTAAAATTATTTTATCCTATGTACTGACTGCACTAATCCATGTCACCGCTTTATTTTGAAGTCCATAACATCAAATTCTACTTATATTGCTCTACCCATGTCCGTAATCTAATAAAATATCGTGATGATGTCCTTTGGATCAACATATTACTGGTAACTACAGTACCATTATATATAAAATAGTAAGCATTCTACAAAATTAACTAATGTTTTATCCTAGGGCTCTCTACATTTAAATTTGTACATGGTTCAATATTGAAGGATATGTCTACCCTTTAAAAATCGTTGATGATAAAAAGGCGATGCTTGAATGACACTAATCATCAGATCAGTTTATTGTATGCGCTTAAATGCAGACTCTTGATATGTATTCTATTGGTGCTGAACTAAATCTGTTTACTGCTCTATAATTTCATATGTTACTGCAGTTTACCAGATCAACTGCTGCGTAATTTTATAATATTATATGTTATTATATTAAACCTGCTGTAAACTTATATATACACCATATATGTAATGACCCGTATTTTACCACTTTTAAATAGGATATTTAATTAACTTTAAATATTCAAGTATAGAATTTTCAAACTTAAGTAATCATGTTTTATGTGATAAATAAAAATGATGAACTTATTTTTAGAATTGGTTTACAAAATTAAGAGATTTCCGATTTTCTTCATAAAATTGACAAAAGCTGGTTTTCGATAAAATTTAGATATACCTTCAATTTTTGTTTTAAATGATAAATAACTCCTTTTAGATTATTATAAAATGATAATAAGTGATTGATAAAAATTTATAAGTATAAAAATACTTGTTTTATAAAGATTGACAAATTGCATTGCACGTTGACAAATTGACATCGTATTTTTACAATTGGATTGTAATATTATTAAATATGATTTTATAAGTCAAATACATTTGTTTTAATTATTTAAATATGATGAGAAAATAATTTTTAATTTTTATTTACATAAATAAATAGTTTAACAAAAACGTTAAAATATGACCGTAAAACGTTTTGTCGAAAATCAACGTTTGTTTCAGTATATTTTGTCACACTCTTGTTAACATGTTTTAACACATACGCATATATATATTTTACAAATAATCAAGTTTACTTTTGTTGAGTATCATTAGAAAATTCTAGAATGTCATTAATAAAATAAGTAATGTAATTAAAATAGTCAAAAAAACAAGCATCAAATTAAATCTCACAAAAACCATGTTAAATCGTCACTTTAATCTATTTTTCCATCCAAATACATTCCTTAAGTATTAAGTAAAAAAGACAAAGCAATGAAGTGATGGATGATGCTAAGTGTTGAAAAAAGTAAGTTTACTATAAAAGTAAGGAAGGATATTTTGGTAATTTGGTAAGGAGTAAATTTGATAACTTACCACTTCTTTCTTTTTCTATAAATATACAAGTTTTCTTCTCATTTTATCACATACATTCTCTTCTTCTTCCTCCTCCTCCTCCTCTAGCTATTAGAATGACTTCTTATACTCTTCCTATTCTTTACAAACTTTCTTAAAATCATTCAAACCAACTCCAAACTCCACCAAACTTCGCCGAAGACCTTAGAACATCATTGAAACATGGTTTAGCATATAAGAAGTGAAAAAATGATGGAGTAAGGGGTGGAACATGTGGAGGCTAAACCTAGGGTGAGGTGGATGGTGGAAACAGATTAGATCAAGCAAAAAGGAAGGTGGACATGGTTGTGGAAGAAGGAAATGGAGCAAAGGATGTGGTTTAAGAGGAAGAAAGGATGGTTTTAGTGATGTTTGGTTGAATTTGAAACGATAGTGAAGTGTTGGATAAAATCAATGTTGGTAGGAATTGAAATGGTTTGGTTAAAGGTGAGTACTCGAGTAATCTTTAATTATTCAACTCCTTAAAATATTGTTAAGTATGCTCAGTTAGTGAATTTACATGCTTGGCTGAGAATTGATCGATAATTGGATGACTATATGGATGTAAGATGGTTGATAACTTGGTTGTAAAATTCTATAACCAATTGATGTGAAAATAATAGTCAAGTTAGGTAATGGTTAGCGATGATAAATCCAAATGAAAAATGTATAAAGTTGTTTATCTTCTTTAATGATTAAAATAATAAGTTAAAACATTTTTAATCTGGTTTCAAAAGATATTTGAAATGTTTTAGACATGTTTCGGAACAGTTCACCAAAGGGTCAAAATCGAGCTCGTCGCGTAGCAATAATTCATAATATTCGACCCATAACTTTAAAACATTGTGTGGGATGCATACTAGGTCAAAAATCTTTGAATTAGAAAATTTATAGATCCTTGTAACCATAGTTTTCAAATGAAAAAGAAAAATCAAGATTTCCTTTGATAGAGTTTGAGTTATGTCTGAAACAAGTTTTTAGAAAAATCACGGTTTTGCAGTTTAAAACCCGAATTTGAAATTTATTTAAAATGAATACTTTTAAATATATAAAAATATGAAATAAATCTTATAAATCATAAAAGTGTTTTAAAAATGGTTTGACTTAGACATGTGTGGATTATTGTCGACTTAAACTGCAGAGAAAAGTGGGTTGTTACATTTGATATCAGAGCTTAGGTTGAGCGAATACCTAGGATTTTGTGGGGTAAAACTCACTATAGATAGGGTTAATAATGCCCTAGAATGAGTTACTCATTAGAGATAGGGTTAGTAACACCATAGAATGAGTTTGAGAGTATCATATATATGAGCGCGTTATTTGTTATTTGATATAGAAAAATGTTTTGTGTTGATTTATCTGTTAAGTGGTTTATAGATTCCGGTTGATGCGCCTGATCACCGTTATTGATAGGGATTTCTAAAGACTTAGACTAGGAAAATCGAGACATTATTTTTAAAAGGAGTATATTTTTTATGTACAAAAGTATAAATATATGTGTGATATGGAAAATTTTATAAGATGCTATCCCTTTGGAAAGTTCTAAGAATAAGGTCTTGATCAGTTTGGTGATGGTGGAAATAGTCTTCTAAGTATCGATTATATGTTGGCTTGGGAAAATGTTGAATATGTTAATATATAATTTTTTGATAGCAATAAACATATATATATATATATATATATATATATATATATATATTCATTTAAATGTATTTGTTATTGTACTATTTTATTTTTCACATAATTAAATAAATATTTGATGAAAAAAGTAAATAACAAAGAATTCATATTCAAACAAATATTTTATTCAAACAAATATTTTATTAAAAATTCGAATAGTACAAATTTTAGCTCTCACTACATTTACACAATTTCAATTACAAAACAATTTTTCACTTTACAATTTAAACCTCACTACATAGTCACTCATCACTCGTATTTTTATCTTCAACTCTGTCCAAGCCTGAATCCAACATTGAACTATCTGCAAAATAAACACTGATGCGGTAAAATTGAAAAAGAAATATTTTGCAATGTATGATAAAATGTGTGTTGTGAAAATATTGTTTGCCTCAGTTATTTGGGTTATTCTTCATCATTTATTTTGAATTCATCTTACACGAACAACTTATGACATGCACAGTGTATCACTTTACATGCCACAAGGCCGTGAACACTGATATACACTTGATAAAATTGTAGGGACAGGTGAGCACAAAGTCATAACCAATCCAAAGGCTGGATTCAACTCAAGTGCATATGAGTCTCGACCAAATCAATCAAAACTAGATCAAACCACACATGCAACTGGTCAAAGTGCTCAAATGTACAAAAATCAGAGGCAATACAGCAGTGGTCGGAGTAGAGCATACAAGCTACATGAAAACAAGGGGTTCAACACTGACCAGAAAATGATCACGTAAAAACAAGTCTGACCACATACATACATATGTATGCATACATGTATACATATCAGGAGCAACAAAGACCAGTCCAGAATGAATGCAAAACCAAATGAAATAGTGGACAAAGCAGCCATAGCACACACATGACCAGACTTCCAGTGGGACCATATATGCATGTGTGGAATATAACATCAGCTACAACATACAGCAAGATTCAAATGCAACATAGATCAAGCTTCAGACCAAACATGACACTTGAACCTGACTTGAAGAAATGCATAAGCAAGATGAGTCAGACCAGAGGCAAAGGAATGTACAAAGAATTCACTCAACCACTCAAATGCTAGACTACACAAATGCGGATTCATAGACAAAAAAATGAATTGTCAAGATCACCATACAAGACCAAGCAGGCAAAAGAAATTACCAATACATGAAGCAATGCAACAACAAAGACTTAGCACTAGCCTCAACATGTACAACCAAAAGGCTTCAGACAAGTCAACTTCATTAAGTTTTAATGACCAACCAAGTTACAATAGAATTCATACATACAGGTTTGGCATGCAACTGAAACTTCAATCAACACAATGCAATAGACGTGACAACAGAGATCATATGGCACAAGAATGAAGTGCACATAAGACCAATGAAGACTACATTCATATGAAACAAAACAGCAGCAGTTTTGAACTTGTCAACCAGGGAAAAAATTTGAAATATATATGCAGAAGTAACAAAGTTTCATGTTGAAAACAATGCACATACCAAGTCCAGACTGTAAAATGTACAATGAAACAAAACTTCGAATGAAAACAAAATGTTCAAGTGAAAACAAGACCGGGCAAGTGCAGTTAAATCAAAGTGGTGAACTGAATTGATATAGCAAAGTGAAGCACATGGAATGTACAATCAATTGCGCCAGATTAATGAAAATATCTCAATATAAAGGAACTACACAAACCATATTTGAAGAAGTAACTAGTAATTCACACAATATACATATTAATGCATACAGTGAATAAGCAAGCAGCTTAAAATGGTAACTGAATCAATGCAAAACTTTCAGCATGAACACGCAAAAATGAATGCAACCATGATTATAAGTGCATAAGAAAACAATGGAGCATAAACTAGAAAGCATAAGGAACCAAGCTCGGTAGCAATTTAAACCAGTAGACCGAGATAATAATCAACAGGGGTCAAGAATACTCGAAGACATCTCAAATTCATATGTATACCAACGTGATGAACAAGTCATAGCAGAAAGGAGTTAAACAAGTCAAAGTCATTCTTTATCTCAAAGTCCGCAAATTCAAATGCCAAAATCAAAGGAGCAAATAATGGAACCGAATCAAAGAAATTCAAGCAACGTACGAATTGAAATAGTCAGAATACATCACAAGCATCAAGCAAAAATGAATAGAAGAAAAAAATTAATTGAAGAATTAAAACTGAAAATATGAACGATAATTTAGGGTTTCGATCTCGATAAAATCCCTATATCATCATCAGTAGTGAAGCATTGGAGTTCAAGCAAATACCAGAGCTAGCTAAATCACAAAAAAATTTGTAGCTCGAATCAAAGTCAAGCAAAATCAAAACCGAACAAGAAAATCACGTACCAAATCATAGCATTCAAGCTCGATAAAACTTGAAGCCGCCATGAATTATCTAGGCCAATGAATCGATTTCGAAGGCAACTCAAGTCATCACTAAAATTGATCAATTTTGAATCGGAGATTCAATCGAACAAAGCCCTAGTTTTTGGAAGAGTAACGAAGAAAGCATCGGCCACGAAAATAATAAAAGAGAGATGCGACGACCATGAATTTTTGTCAATTAAAATTTGTATATTTAATTAATTTTAAATATTAATAAGTGAAATTTATAAGTCAAATAAATTTTATTTCGAATAATTGGATTTAATCGGATAATTGTATCGATAATTTAATATGGAAATTACAGAAATAATTGAAAATCGAGTTAAATATGATTAAAATTGATTTGTAAAATTTTATTATATCATGTTGGAGTTAGAACGATATTTTAGAACTTTCAAAATCGAATTTGAAGTTTAATTGTGAAAATTGAATATTTTAATATTTAATTGACAAGTTAAAATAGCCATTTTTCAAACAGTCTCAGATTTCGACGAAACAAGTTTCATCGGATCCGTAATGTGACATTATTGTATGGTTTTAAATTTCGTGTCAATCGGATTTACCGTTTGTCCGGTGCAAGCTAAAACGCGCAGAAATTTGATTAACCGATTTAATTTAAAATCGATCGTTTATTGTCGTAACTCGCACAGATGATCGAATTAGCCTCCGAATCATGTTCCATTGTGTTCGGAACGTGGGGTAAACCCTAGAAACGCCAGCCGGCACGCTTCGTTTGGAGTTTGGAAAATTTCGATGAATAGTAAATTGGGCAACTTTCTATAAAAGGACGTTCTATTCTCTCATTTGCAAACAAAGAAACCCTAGCTAGGGCAAATGCTTTAGCCACCACTTTCTACATTTTAATGGCCAGAAACTTCCTAGCTTCCTCCTCAATTATCTTCCAATCCACTAACCAATTAGCGAAACTTTCTAAATGAAAGTTGTAGAGCTCGACGAGAGCTAGATATCCAACGGTGGAGATCGTTTAACTTGAAGTGGATCGATGGCAATCGAAGCCCAAAGGGCCGGCTGTTGTTCGTGTTTTTCGAGGCCTATTGTTGACCGAGCTTGGAGATATCTTGGCCGAAGGTCGAGCTCGTGGAGGCGCACGCGATGGCACTGCTTGATCATTGGCTAGTTGATTGAAGGTGGTCGAGTGTTTAGGGTTTTGTGCGTGTTTTATGGGTTGATGTCGCGTTCGTTCAACTGGAAGGAGATGAACATGCGCACGTGCGGCCTGATGGGGGGGGAGGCCAGATCTAACGGTCCAGAAGATGATGGTTAGAATAATAAAAAGAATTTGTAAATATAATTGTA
Source organism: Allium cepa (assembly GCA_030765085.1). Lineage (NCBI taxonomy): Eukaryota > Viridiplantae > Streptophyta > Magnoliopsida > Asparagales > Amaryllidaceae > Allium > Allium cepa. The sequence continues at coordinate 275,751,540 of CM060946.1, forward strand.
TATTAAATTGTGTAATCTTTGTAACACCATAACTTTGTCGTACGAGGTCAAAAAATTACGAAACGAATTGCGTTGCAATCGTTTTGTCGAGCACTACGCTATGGAACTGGATTGGAGTCGTTTGGAGCTAGTGATAATTTCAGGTAAAATTAAACGCGCGTTTTGGTTTTATTTGAAATAAAACGCGAAAACTGAATTGAAAGCGATTTAAATTTTAAATAGTTAGATTTAAAATTGCTTGAATGTATGTTTGAATGATGATTACTATCTGTTGATTGTTAAAATAGATATTATACGCCGTTAGTAAGCGGAGGTTATTTATTGAAAACATATACCGCGATAATTTCACTGAAAAGTGAAATTGGTATTATTTATGTACTTGGAGTTGATTTCCCGCATTATATAGCGGATGAGACCCTATTGTGCCGTCTATTAAGCGGATAATATTTTATAAATCCCATATACCGCGATATTCCGCTTTGAACGGAATTGGTATTGTGCTAATGTTTGTGGATGCAGGGAAACAGGTTGGAGGGATCCAACTGGATTCCTCACCAGTATTTATTTGATTACAGATATTTTGATGTTTGTTAATTATCATATGATGATATATTATGTTTGTTGTCGTGATTGACTATTGGGTGCTGTTGCATCATCGAAAGCATTTTTAAAGTTTAAAAATAACGATTTTGATTTTTAAAGGATTTTTAAAATGATTTTTCAAAGTATACGTTTTATTAAATTTTTGAATTGATTCATTTTAAATAATTAAAACGTCGTAAATTTTTATGTTATAAAAATTAAGATTTTTGTGAAATATAACCATATGGTGATTTTTAAAATAAATAGATTTATAAAATAGTTTAAATTTGGATTTTTGAATTATTATAAAGGATGTATATAAAAGATTTTTAACATTGATATTTATAATAATAATAAAAAATTGGAATTATAAAACGAGTTTATTAAGTGTTAAAATGAAGTATAAAATGGATTTCATTAAAAATTATAGATTTATAAATTGTGAAGATTATAAAATGAATAGATGTTGTAAAATAAAAGATTTATAAGTAATTAACTTATAAACTGGATTTTGGGCATTTAAATGGGATATTAATAGAAATTCTTAATAAAGGAGATTTTATAAGTTGAAGTTGTTATAAAATATAAATGAATCTTATAAGTAATAGAAGTTTTAAAAAGAACGATTTTGTAAATAAATGAATTATAAGTATTTAACTTATAATATGGACTTTTGGTATATATTTGAGATATATAAATTGAATCGGATTAATAAAGGAGATTTATAAATCGAAGTTTATAAATAGAAATGGAATTTATAGACATTGTTTATAAATTCGAAATCAATGGAATTGGATAAATTGAATATAGAAATTTATTAAAAGAAGTATATTCGCGATTTTGGATAGCGAACTATTCTTTATATAAAATATGTAGAAATGTTGAAATTTGGTTAATGAAGTATATTCACGATTTTGGACAGTGAATATATTATTAAATAAAATGGTTATTTTTGGGAAAGTTACAATATAAAATGAAGTTAATTATTTTGAAAGATGTTTTAAAATGTATTATGAATCAAACCCATGGATTTCAACATTCATTGTTGAAATAGACGTTTTCAAGAAATAAGGAAATGGTGGACTATAACACTGTATGTTATAGTAAATGATTTCCGAAAGGAAATGTTTTGTATAGTATTGGGATTTATATATCTATTTTAATTTCGAATCCCTATACTAGTGATTTTGGGTCATCGTAACGATGTTTTACGCAACATTTATTTTGGTCCAAATAAATATGTTTAAAAGAATGATTTCCTTAAAGAATGAAATATATACTTAATTTCGATTTAAGTATATTGAATATTTTTCAAGTGTTGAAATTAAATTGATTTGTGAAATACTTATTATTAAATAAGTATGGAAATGTTTTCCAATATGAAGTGAATATTTTAAGATTTTATCTTTTAAAGATAAATTGAAAATGAATATTAGAAATCGATTTGGAAATCGTATATTCATAGATATTTTGGGAATCGTAAATTCACTATGGAATTTATGAAAGAAAGAGAAATTTGTTTAAAAATAAACGTTGATTTATTTTTGAAGCGTGGGGATGAATTTACGGATTTGGAACGTAAATATAAAGTAAATCGGTAAGGATTTATTTAATTGGTTTAAATGAACCATTTTGAAATGAAAGTATATCCCGTGTAGGGAAACGATTTGAAATTTGTTTTCAAAAGTTGTAAAGGTGAAAAGTGATTGAAATTTGTTTTCAAATGTTGAAGTATGGAAATTATATATCTAGTAAAGATATTTTTGGGAAAATAAATAATTTGGAAAATAATTTGGAATCTGGTGATGTTGAGCATGCCTATTGCTAGTTAAATAACCGACTATCAATATTTACCTTTAAATAGGTATTTGTTGTGATTGCTTGGATTTGAATGCTACACTTATTTTTAAATAAGCGCTCACTATTCGGGTTAGCCGGGAAAGGACCTTGGGGTCGTATAACCCATTCCGAACATGTGATACGTCGTTATAGATTGCATTTGATGACCGGTGTTGAAGATCGGATATTTATGAAAACGGAAGGATTACCGTCGAATGTTTCTGCATCGGCTGATCTCCAATATAGAAATTTATTACCCTTTGTGATGGGAAGTCCGGTCGTGATTAGTGAATATCCGGATTGCAAGGACTTCTTTGTAAGTGCCTTCGGTTCCGTTCGATCCCGAAACGGACTTGTATGGATGTGTGTCTGACGTTACAATTTGAGATGTAAAGCTGGTTTCTATCAAATATATTTCCGCTGGTGGCGGAGAATTTATTCTCTTAGCTTAACACTCTTAGAGGTTATGTAGTTGATGGTTACTAGTGATACATTCCCAAATTGGTAATGTGGCATACGAAGTGCTGTTGAGCATATGTGATCAAAGCATAGCTTTTGTATAAAGCGTGGCTTTGTGGACGAGACTTCGTCGGACCTCACACCCCGAAAATGGTCAAAACAGGAAGGATGCAGCAAGGTTATTAGGGGGTAGCGCCCCTTTAGTGTATGTCATTCCTTTTGGATAGAGGTGGTATCATGGTATGGAGCCCAGATACTTAACCTATGTTGTTGCTGCAAATTTATTGCTTTGTGGTTGTTGGAAATCGAGGATCCTTGGATATAGATCGGTTACGATCGGGGAATGACATATTCATGTCAGTAGTTACCCAGTTAGGGGTAACCCGGCCTTGTGTTGGCAGAGATCCGGTTAGGTTCTCGGGTCGTCTTTCCAGAGGCATGCCCATGTGGCAATGGGAAGTTCCTTGGCCTGACCATTTGTTGGAAATCCAAAGAAACAATACGATCTTGTACGGTTTTAGTCATAGAACCTATCATTCACTTATGGTGGCGCCCCACTTTTTGGATGGTAGCTATAGTAGGCATACGATAATGGTCGTATGTTGGCTAAGATTTATATCTTTACTTTTGAAATGATTTTTCCTACACTATGCACTAGTAATAATATCAAATGTTTCTTTTTAATGCGTATCAAGTATCTTTGACTATCATAAGGAGAAATCTCCTCTGATTCTGCGTTTGCACTGTGTGTGCGCGGGAGGCCTTATGGTAGTCTCATTTTCTAAAAAGCATTGCGATTCTATTTTAAAATTATCCTGTTCTTTGTTTTTTAAAGATAAACTGTTTTGAGTTCTCACACCAGTCACATGACTGACTCGGAGTTTATTGTTTCCTTCCTAAACTCTGGGTGCCCACCAATTTCCACACGGGCAGTCAAGAGTCAGGTTATCAGGATATTCTGGAATTCAGGAGTTGCTGGAGGCAAGCTGGATGGCATGGCGTATTCACTAGCATATAGTATTTCTTTTCCGCTGTTTGTTTGTTGTTTATTGTTGTACACTCTAATGATGTAACGTAATAACTGATATAGTTCTTTGTTTAAAGATTATTCATTTATCTATTATATGTTGTTCCGCTGCAATTGTGAGATTATGATATTGTTCTGTTGTTTCTTTCAGTTATGTTCTACCTTTTCCTCTCTTTTTCTATTTTTTTCTTCTTCTTAAACCCTAACGGTATGGTTTTTCGGCATTCGATTGCTCGGAAGTTGATACAGTGGACGTATTAATGTCGGTATTCGAGCGTCGAAAAGTCGCGTCGTCGCATTTGGTATCAGAGCATATGGTTAAGCGACAACCATGGCTCTGTTGGGTATTACTCATTAGAGATAGAGTCAGTAGTACTCTAGAACGAGTGTGAGTGTAATAATATCTATGAGCGCGTATTTGTTAGTGAATATAAATTGTTTTGTGTTGTGTTGACTTATCGGTTGATTGTTTGTGAATTCTGGTCGGTGCGGGAAGTACAACCGTGATCAATAGGGGTTTCTAAACTCTTAAACAAGATAAACTGACACAGTATTGTTTAAATTAGGTAAATGAAATAATTTTACCTTGATTATATTTTACATATAAAGGAATAATTTTTTAGAATTATTAAAGTGTATATGAATTGATTGCTTGGTTGTTGAAAATATAAATATATATAAGTCAATAAATGTTGTTTGAATAAGTTGAATAAAAACAACAATTTTTAAAGAATAATTGTATAAGCAAATGAATTATAAGTATGAAGTTATAATTATAATGATTTACAATTGGGAAATAATCTTATATATAATAAGTAAAATTATATGAGAAAAAGATTTATAAAGGTGATTTACAATCTGAAAATAAAATTCCAGAGAAGTGTTTTGAAAGGATTAGATATTTTGGAAAATTGTTTTGGAGAAATTAAAGCTCTAAACTCTTTTCGGTCGCTGGAAAATAATTCCGATGATGATCGCGACATCATTGGTGTTCATTTTCGGGTTTCCAAATGAGGGTTTGCTGCCAAACTGTTTTAAATCAAAGTTGTTTGGAAAATTTGGATTTGGTTTTGGAAATTCAAAAGATAATTTGAATTGGTTTCAAAGATGGTTTTGAAAGATTGAAAAGACTCTGGAATCCTATTTAAAATATTTATAGGAATCATAAATGAGTTGATAACTTATACAAATTGAATTTTGATAGAATAAATTTAACTTAAAGGATGGAGTTAAATTAAAGTAAGTATAAGTGAATCAATAAAGTCCAACTGGTAATTGTTGAATATAAGTTATATAACTTATAAAATGAGAAGATGTAAGTGAAACCAATAGTTAAAATGGTTAAACAATTTTGTTAAGTAAAATGAAATATGAATTTGAATGTTGATATGAATTTGACTTTGGTAAAAGTTAAATAGAAATGAAATTTGAATTGAATTTATAAGTGAAAACTTAAGTTAAGCTAAGCAAATGATGTTTAAAATGGAATATAACTTAAGTGAAGTTGAATAAAGTTGATTTTGGTATCGAAGTAAATTAATCAATCTAATGTAAATAATTGATATGAAATAATGAATGGATTGAATATTAATCAACCGAATGTAAAAGAATTGATATGGAATGTTAATTAATTAGATGTAAATAAATTGAAATGAAACAATGAATATAAGTGTTAATTCATTAAAAGCCAATGTAATTGGAAGTTGAATAATTAATGAAAATCAATAGAAAATATCAACCAATAGAAATTAAAAGTGTTGGACCAAATTGAATGTAAATTGAATAAATTTGGGTGTAATGGATGTACATTGGTTGTTATATTAATATTAGTTGATTGTATATAATTCATTAAGTGTTAATGAAATTGAATTGACAAATTGAAAGCTAAAGTGATTGAATCCAAATTGGAAGTAAATGAATATGAACTGAATTTGATTCAATTTGGAAGTAAACTAATGTGAATTTAATTAGTGAATGTAAACTAATTGAAATTGAATATGGATGAATGTTAGTAAATCCAATGTTAATGAATCAAATGTGATTTAAATGAAAAACAAATTCATTGAATAATAATGAGAAGTGAATGTATATTGATTTGATATGGATTTGTTGGATGATAGTTGTTGGTAGTTGCATTTATTGCTTTTGTTGCATTTGCGATGTTAGCATATGTAGCTATATGTTGTATGTTGATATTAATTCCATATATGCATGTTTCTCATGGTTTGTTGAGTGTTTAGTAGGTGCGAATGGTGTTTGCTTTGCATTTGGAGCTCGCTTTCGCGCTATATTAGCCGTATACGCTTGCTAATAATAAATAAGGTACATATCTCGGATTAAATATCATACTTTTACACTTTTTTTCCTGCGGGATGCCTCATCACTTGATGAGATGTATATTTGTGATATATATACTGTCATTTTTTTTTCGGGTCGAGCCGCACAAAGGAGACTATAGCGAATTTTTCCGAAAATTTAAGGCGTTAGAATATTTTTGAGAAAATTGGGAAATTTTTGAAACTAAGTTTGGATTTGGAAACTTAGTGAAGATTTTGTAAGAAGTTTAATTATGAATTTTGGGAAAGTTAAACACTTAAGAGATTTGAAAAATCCAATTTGAATGGTTTGTTTTAGAAGGTTAATGGATTCTGTAACTTTTTCTTACTTGGTAATTTCGAGGACGAAATTCTTTTAAAGGGGGAAGTATGGGACGACCCAGAATTTTTTTCAATTAAAATTTGTATATTTAATTAATTTTAAATATTAATAAGTGAAATTTATAAGTCAAATAAATTTTATTTCGAATAATTAGATTTAATTGGATAATTAAATCGATAATTTAATATGGAAATTACAGAAATAATTGAACATCGAGTTAAATATGATTAAAATTGATTTGTAAAATTTTATTATATCATATTGGAGTTAGAACGATATTTTAGAACTTTTAAAATCGAATTTGAAGTTAAATTGAGAAAATTGAATATTTTAATATTTAATTGACAAGTTAAAATAGCCATTTTTCAAATAGTCTCGGATTTAGACGAAACCAGTTTCATCGGAACCGTAATGTGATATTATTGTATGGTTTCAAATTTTGTGTCAATCGGATTTACCGTTTGTCCGGTGCAAGCTAAAACGCGCAGAAATTTGATTAACCGATTTAATTTAAAATCGATCGTTTATTGCCATAACTCACACAGATGATCGAATTAGCCTCCAAAACATGTTCCATTGTGTTCGGAACGTGGGGTAAACCCTAGAAACGCCAGCCGGCACGCTTCGGTTGGAGTTTGAAAATTTTCGATGAATAGTAAATTGGGCAATTTTCTATAAAAGGACGTTCTATTCTCTCATTTGCAAACAAAGAAATCGTAGCTAGGGAAAATGCTTCAGCCGCCTCTTTCTACATTTTAATGGCCAGAAACTTTCTAGCTTCCTCCTCAATTATCTTCTAATCCACTAACCAATTCGCGAAACTTTCTAAATGAAAGTTGTAGAGCTCATCGAGAGCTAGATATCCAACGGTGGAGATCGTTTAACTCGAAGTGGATCAATGGAAATCGAAGCCCAAAGGGCTGGCTGTTGTTTGCATTTTTCGAGGCCCATTGTTGACCGAGCTTGGAGATATCTTGGCCGAAGGTCGAGCTCGTGGAGGCGCACGCGATGGCACTGCTTGATCGTTGGCTAGTTGATTGAAGGTGGTCGAGTGTTTAGGGTTTTGTGCGTGTTTTATTGGTTGATGTCGCGTTCGTTCAACTGGAAGGAGATAAGCATGCACGCGTGTGGCCTGATGGGGGGGGGGAGGCTAGATCTAACGGTCCAGAAGATGATGGTTAGAATAATAAAAAGAATTTGTAAATATAATTGTATATTAAATTGTGTAATCTTTGTAACACCATAACTTTGTCGTACGAGGTCGAAAAATTACGAAACAAATTGCGTTGCAATCGTTTTGTCGAGCACTACGCTATGGAACGAGATTGGAGTCATTTGGAGCTAGTGAGAATTTCGGGTAAAATTAAATGCGTGTTTAGTTTTATTCGAAACAAAACGCGAAAAATGAATTGAAAGCAAGGTGAGAACTTCTCACTCAATCGAATTGTTTCGATTTAAATTTTAAATAGTTAGATTTAAAATTGCTTCAATGTATGTTTGAATGATGATTATTATCTGTTGATTGTCAAAATAGACATTATACGCCATTAGTAAGCGGACGTTATTTATTACAAACATATACCGCGATAATTTCACTGAAAAGTGAAATTGGTATTATTTATGTACTTGGAGTTGATTTCCCGCATTATATAGTGGATGAGACCCTATTGCGCCGTCTATTAAGTGGATAATATTTTATAAATCCTATATACCGCGATATTCCGCTTTGAACGGAATTGGTATTGTGCTAATATTTGTGGATGCAGGAAAACAGGTTGGAGGGATCCAACTGGATTTCTCACCAGTATTTATTTGATTACAGATATTTTGATGTTTGTTGATATCATATGATGATATATGATGTTTATTGTCGTATTGACTATTGGGTGCTGTTGCATCATCGGATCCATTTTTAAAGTTCAAAAATAACGATTTTGATTTTTAAAGGATTTTTAAAATGATTTTTCAAAGTATACGTTTTATTAAATTTTTGAATTGATTCATTTTAAATAATTAAAACGTTATAAATTTTTATGTTATAAAAATTAAGATTTTTGTGAAATATAACCAAAAGGTGGTTTTTAAAATAAATAGATTTATAAAATAGTTTAAATTTGGATTTTTGAATTATTATAAAGGATGTATATAAAAGATTTTTAACATTGATATTTATAATAATATATATATATAATATTGGAATTATAAAACGAGTTTATTAAGTGTTAAAATGAAGTATAAAATGGATTTCATTAAAAATTATAGATTTATAAATTATGAAGATTATAAAATGAATAGATGTTGTAAAATAAAAGATTTATAAGTAATTAACTTATAAACTGGATTTTGGGCATTTAAATGGGATATTAATAGAAATTGTTAATAAAGGAGATTTTATAAGTTGAAGTTGTTATAAAATATAAATGAATCTTATAAGTAATAGAAGTTTTAAAAAGAACGATTTTGTAAATAAATGAATTATAAGTATTTAACTTATAATATGGACTTTTGGTATATATTTGAATCGGATTAATAAAGGAGATTTATAAATCGAAGTTTATAAACAGAAATGGAATTTATAGACATTGTTTATAAATTCGAAATCAATGGAATTGGATAAATTGAATATAGAAATTTATTAAAAGAAGTATATTCGCGATTTTGGATAGCGAACTATTCTTTATATAAAATATGTAGAAATGTTGAAATTTGGTTAGTGAAGTATATTCACGATTTTGGACAGTGAATACATTATTAAATAAAATGGTTATTTTTGGGAAAGCTATATTATAAAATGAAGTTAATTATTTTAAAAAGATGTTTTAAAATATATTACGAATCGAATACATAGATTTCAACATTCATTGCTGAAATAGACGTTTTCGAGAAATAAGGAAATGGTGGACTATAACACTGTATGTTATAGTAAATGATTTCCGAAAGGAAATGTTTTGTATAGTATTAGGATTTATATATCTATTTTAATTTCGAATCCCCATACTAGTGATTCTGGGACGTCGTAACGATGTTTTACGCAACATTTGTTTTGGCCCAAATAAATATGTTTAAGAGAATGATTTCCTTAAAGAATGAAATATATACTTAATTTCGATTTAAGTATATTGAATATTTTCCAAGTGTTGAAAATAAATTGATTTGTGAAATACTTATCATTAAATAAGTATGAAAATGTTTTCCAATATGAAGTGAATATTTTAAGATTTTAACTTTTAAAGATAAATTGAAAATGAATATTAGAAATCGATTGGAAATCGTATATTCATAGATATTTTGGGAATTGTAAATTCACTATGGAATTTATAAAAGAAAGAGAAATTTGTTTAAAAATAAACGTTGATTTATTTTTGAAGTGTGGGGATAAATTTACGGATTTGGAACGTAAATATAAAGTAAATCGGTAAGGATTTATTTAATTGGTTTAAATGAACCATTTTGAAATGAAAGTATATCCCATGTAGGGAAACGATTTGAAATTTGTTTTCAAAAGTTGTAAAGGTGAAAAGTGATTGAAATTTGTTTTCAAATGGTGAATTATGGAAATTATATATCTAGTAAAGATATTTTTGGGAAAATAAATAATTTGGAAAATTATTTGGAATCTGGTGATGTTGAGCATGCCTATTGCTAGTTAAATAACCGACTATCAATATTTACCTTTAAATAGGTATTTGTTGTGATTGCTTGGATTTGAATGCTACACTTATTTTAAATAAGCGCTCACTATTCGGGTTAGCCGGGAAAGGACCTTGGGGTCGTATAACCCATTCCGAACATGTGATACGTCGTTATAGATTGCATTTGATGACCGGTGTTGAAGATCGGATATTTATGAAAACGGAAGGATTACCGTCGAATGTTTCTGCATCGGCTGATCTCCAATATAGAAATTTATTACCCTTTGTGATGGGAAGTCCGGTCGTGATTAGTGAATATCCGGATTGCAAGGATTTCTTTGTAAGTGCCTTCGGTTCCGTTCGATCCCGAAACGGACTTGTATGGATGTGTGTCTGACGTTACAATTTGAGATGTAAAGCTGGTTTCTGTAAAATATATTTCCGTTGGTGGCGGAGAATTTATTCTCTTAGCTTAACACCTTTAGAGGTTATGTATTTGATGGTTACTAGTGATACATTCCCAAATTGGTAATGTGGCATACGAAGTGCTGTTGAGCATATGTGATCAAAGCACAGCTTTTGTATAAAGTGTGGCTTTGTAGACGAGACTTCGTCGGACCTCACACCCCGGAAATGGTCAAAACAGGAAGGATGCAACAAGGTTATTAGGGGGTAGCGCCCCTTTAGTGTATGTCATTCCTTCTAGATAGAGGTGGTATCATGGTATGGAGCCCAGATACTTAAGCTATGTTGTTGCTGCAAATTTATTGCTTTGTGGTTGTTGGAAATCGAGGGTCCTCGGATATAGATCAGTTACGATCGGGGAATGACATATTCGTGTCAGTAGTTACCCAGTTAGGGGTAACCCGGCCTTGTGTTGGTAGATATCCGGTTAGGTTCTTGGGTCGTCTTTCCAGAGTCGTACCCATGTGGCAATGGGAAGTTCCTTGGCCTGGCCATTTGTTGGAAATCCAAAGAAACAATACGATCTTGTACGGTTTTAGTTGTAGAACCTATCATTCACTTATGGTGGCGCCCCACTGTTTGGATGGTAGCTATAGTAGGCATACGATAATGGTCGTATGTTGGCTAAGATTTATATCTTTACCTTCGAAATGAATTTTCCTACACTATGCACTAGTAATAATATCAAATGTTTCTTTTTAATGCGTATCAAGCATCTTTGATTATCATAAGGAGAAATCTCCTCCGATTCTACGTTTGCACTGTGTGTGCACGGGAGGCCTTATGGTAGTCTCATTTTCTAAAAAGCATTGCGAATCTATTTTAAAATTATCCTGTTCTTTGTTTTTTAAAGATAAACTGTTTTGAGTTCTCACACCAGTCACATGACTGACTCGGAGTTTATTGTTTCCTTCCTAAACTCTGGGTGCCCACCAATTTCCACACGGCCAGTCAAGAGTCAGGTTATCAGGATATTCTGTAATTCAGGAGTTGCTGGAGGCAAGCTGGATGGCATGGCGTATTCACTAGTATATAGTATTTCTTTTCCGCTGTTTGTTTGTTGTTTGTTGTTGTGCTCTGATGATGTAATGTAATAACTGATATAGTTCTTTGTTTAAAGATTATTCATTTATCTATGATATGTTGTTCCGCTGCGATTGTGAGATTCTGATATTGTTCTGTTTTCTATTTTTTCTTCTTCTTAAACCCTAACGGTACAGTTTTCCGGCATTCGATTGCTCGGCAGTTGATACAGTGGACGTATTAATGTCGGTTTTCGAGCGTCGAAAAGTCGCGTCGTCACAAGAGACGTCTCTTTGGTTTAATATTAATTTGGCCAACTCTATTATATTTTACTTTGGGCCTAGATTTTTAATAGAGTTTTGTTTATATTGTTTTTTATTTATTTCGTCATTTCCTTTTTTAAAATTGTGTAACTCTCTAGTCGTGTGATGAGGTTACGAACTACGGTGGTACAGTTCAAGAATTCGCAACTCAGTGGCTGAGTTGTGGCAGGGTTTCGAGCATAGATTTAGCTTAGTCATTAGCGGGTGTCGTAGGTTTATGTGTGTAAGCGTCTGACAACTTAATTTTTAGTAGAAACCTTGGGGTCAGCACGTAGGCAGGGTTTTTCCGAAGCTGAGAAAATCTGTGTTATTCTATTTCTGCTTTTATTATTCTGCTATTATCTATACTGCAATTATTATATTCATTTCCGCATTAGTTTTTATTATCATCTCCTTATTCACTCCCTCTATGGTGAAATCGATCCTACAAGTGGTATCAAAACTAGGAACAAAAACCAATTTTTTTTTAAAATTTGATTTTTTAAATGGCTTCTATTAATAATGCTTTTGCTAAGGGTCAGTCCATAGTTAGACCACCCACGTTGGTGAATATGCTTGCTGGAAAAATAGAATGAAAATTTTTTTGAAAACCGTAGATGCATGGAATATTATTGAGACGGGATATAGGACACCAAATTTAATGGTAGATAATCAAGAAAATGAAAAACCAGTGGATCAATGGACAGATCTTGAAAATAAACCGTAGAATGCTAATACTAAAGCTATGAATTCTATTATTTGTTCATTAGATCAAATTGAATTTAATTTTGTGTCACATTGTCTAACTGCGCAGGAAATTTGGCACACACTTGAAGTGATTCACGAAGGAACCTCTCAAGTCCAAGAATCTCGCCTTGCCATGCTTAGTAGCAAATACAAAAACTTCACAATGGCCAAGGATGAAAATGTCAAAGAGATGTATGGACGACTATAACGATCCCATTTTTAGTTAAATTTAATTTGGTAATTAATGTTAAATTGGGAATTTAATGGTGAATTAATTCAAAATTTTCCAAACTAATAAGGAAATGTTTTGTTATTTATTTATATTCATAACTTTATTTTAAATTGAATCTAGGAATTGAAATTCAAAATTTAAAAATCTTATAAAAATACTAGATTTGAATACATTATATTTTCAATTAATAAAAGATTAAAGACTAATTAAATACAGATATGTGTTGTTTATTTATTTATATATATATACATAAATGGTTTTTTAATTTAAATAGAATTTCTAATTTGAAATTTAGAAAAAATATTTTGAATAATGTATTAATTATAAATTTTATTTATGGATTGATTTGAAAATTCTGAATAAATATATTTATGGATATATATATATTGAAGGTTAAATAGTGAATAAAATTTTAATTTTGGAAAAATTCGAAATGTAAATATTTATAAATAAATTGGATTTGAAAAATACCACGTTCAAAATTAATAAAATTATGTTTTATAGTTATAATATAATTATTTGGAAGTTATATTTCAAAATTAATATCATAATTTTCTAAAAGCTAAATTTAAATATTTTCAACACTAATATTATTTATATAAATTTAAGTATAATAACTTAAGTTTAGTTTTAAATTTATATATAACTAAATGTAATTTTTATGTATATATATACATTTAAAAGTATAATAAAATAAGTTTAAAATAGGATTTGAACATTTTCTTTTAAAATTATATTTTCTCTTAAAATGAATTGAAATAGTTTGTAAGTTATAAATTTAAAATATAAATTATAAATTAAATAATTAAGGGCTTTGAAAAATAATTCATAAATTAATATAACTAAGGAGTTAAACATAAAATTGCTTGTATTTACAAGTGTAGGAAATTTAATATTACACATTCACAATTGTAAACATTTTAATAAAGGAACTAACAAGTGTAAAAAAATTATACTATGTGTTAACAAGTGTAACCTAATAAACAAGTGGCATAACTTCTTTTAAATTTGAAATATATTGAAGAGAAATCAGATTTTTTTCCCTCTATTCCGCAATCTCTCATCTTCTCTGTTCAAAAACCTGGAAACAAAAATAGATTCCAGGTTTCAAAATAAACTTGATATAAATCAAAAACAAATCAGATAAAGCTCAAAATCAAGTGCATCTCAAAGCACAAGTGGATTAAGTTCAAGAACAAAACTATAAACCAGAAAAATCTAGAAAAAGAAATCAAATCAAAATCTGAAGCAAAGGCTTCAATCTGGAAACAATGGAAAAGAAATAATCTCAGCATCAACCAGAAATCAAAACAAGTCAGGATCAAAATTCAACAATGCAAAGATCATATTCTAGAGTTCAAAGCAATTTTAGTTTCAAAAACAAGTCTCAAGAAATTCAGCAGCTCAACAAATCAAAATCCAGTCTCAAAAGAAATTCCAGTTTGCAAATTTATTTTAAAGCCTGATCTCTGCTCCTCTGTTAGATTTAAAAGTTGTTCTCTGTCTCAACATCAAGGTGAGCAAACCTTTTGAAACCTCTAGTATTTGATCTGTGGTTTGAATTTATGCTTAAGATTTGTTTGAATGAGTATAGATATGTGTATGAACGTGTGTATATATATATATATCCTTTGTGCATGTTGATATACAAGGATATTCATCCCTGTTGCAAGTTCCAGGTTTCCAGAAACCTATCAAAAAATTTCAAAACTCTACTTCTAGTTGTTGTTAGATTAGAATGTCAAAATAAAATGTGTTCAAATTCATAAGAACTTAATTTTAAAAATATTTTCAAAGACAAACATCAAGTGTATGTTGTCTGGAACAAGGAAATGCTGTAAACTCAATCGATGATAAAAGTTTAATTTCTTTAATTATTTGATTTGATTATATAACCTAAAACATCTTAGAAAATGTTGATTTTTAAAATTAAAATTAAGGTTTTAAATTGTGTATAGAGTAAGGAAGTTGGGGATGAACAGAAATAACATTTTGGGAAAACTCTGGTTATCGGCGAAGCGTAGATCGTCGCAATCCTTGCTGAGGCTCGTTGGAGGTCTAAGGAGCGTCGGATAAATACTCAGGGTATTTATCAATCACCAGAGTAGCGTTGCGACATCGATTTAGGGTTTAAGTTTAGGTTTGGGTGGCTATTGAATTCGAGGATGGATCACCATCATTGTCGCATCGAGTTGAAAGGGACCAGAGGGATTAGAAGCGTAAAAGTATGGTGCTGCTTTGGACGTGACGGCGTGGTCATGGATGGTCAAAATCGTCTTCGGCGAGACAATTTAGCAGATCAGGATTTAGTTCCTGTAAGAGTGAATATCTCGATTTTGATTCCTGTCGAATTCATCGAATCTGAGTGGTCATATCGATTGAAGGGGAGATGGGCGGTGCGTAGATGCTTGTGGCGATGATCGAAGAAACTCCGATCATTTGTGCGCGTATATGTGCACCCTTGGATCTGGAAGAGCAGAAGAAGAAGGAGGGAGACTCGAAGGAATACTCAGGAAAATGACGTTTTAGCTCGAAGTGATTCTCATGCTCGTTTGGATTGATACCAGGTTTTAACATTTTAACAGTTTTTAAAATTTAAAAACAAAAGTATGATAGGGATTAAAAGACCTAAATGACTCGCGTGATTGCTCGGGATAAATTTGTTTAGGCTCTGGTCTGTTTGGAAACTAATACCAGGTTTTCAAATTTTAAAGGAAAACATGTTTTCAAGTTTAAAAATTTAAAAGTAACTTGGCACAGGTTTTAAAAGAAAGTTTGAGTTTTAAATTTTAAAATAAAACAAGTTTTAGAATTTTATTCTTAAAACAAATTTCTTTTATATATTAAAAGTTTATTAAACTTTTGAGTTGATAAAATTCTATAGTTATTTTAACTTAAAATTAATTAAGCTTTGTTTTCTTAAGTCTATTTTGAAATAAAATTTTATAGCTTAATTAAGAAGTTAAATGGTTTATCTTAAAAATAATTTTTAATCAGTAATTAACTTAAAGGTATTAAGTTAATTTATATTGATAATTTATTTTCAAAGGTTATTAAATAACGATTTAAATCATAATTAAAGGATAATTGTCCAATGATAGTAATTAAAGAATAATGAATCTATTTCTTAGTAGATGATAAAAAGTAATTAGATAATTACTTACTTATAAGTAATTAATTAATGATTAATGATTAGTTAATCGGATGATAATAAATTTGAGATTTATTTATGTGATTAGGGATAATCACCTGTTATAATTAATTAAGGATTAATTAATGTAATTAATTAAAGATAATTAACTAAAGGATAATTAAATAATTAAAGGTCTTTTTTAAATAATTTAAGGTGGAATGATTTATTAATTAAGGTTGATTAATTTATAATTAAAGGTTAATTAACTAAAATAATTAATAAATGGAAAGTAATTAAGGGTAATTAATTACTTAAATTTTATTACTTAATAAAAGTAATTGAGGGTAATAAATTGATGGTTTATGATTGATAAATCAAGTGATTAAGGATAATCACTTATTAATTAAGGATAATTAATTAAACGGTAATTAATTAAGGGTTAATTAATTTATTGATTAATTAATTAAGGTAATTAATTAAGGGTAATTAAATAATTAAGATTGATTCTCTAATAATTAAAGGTTGATTAATTCATTAATTAAGGTTAATTAATAAATAATTGAGGATAATTAATCAACATAAATTGTAATTAACTAATGTTAACCAACCAGGATTAGTGATTAATCTGGTTTCAGTTAATTAGATGATCAATTAACCTTACTGATGTTTGAATTTTATGAACTGCTTTGAATTGTTTGATATCTCTGTTGTGTGATGCTTTGTGATATAAATTGTTTTAGTTCAAGCTGTGATGAATGTAATTTATTTATCTGTGGATCTGTGAATGGAAGATAAGCGTTATAGAGATATATCGCTTATCTATTATTACTGTGCTTGAATCTGTGATGATTGAATGATGTTGCACTATTGTGTAAAACCCCTGGACTACACCATACACATACAAATATGGATTGCACGAGGAAATCGGTTAAGTCACATATATTGGAATTAAATATTTTAAAATGATTTTAAAGTTGAATTTTGAATCCAAATGGTTTTGGAAATGAAATTGAATTAAACATGGAAAGTTTTGTAAAGGGGGTTTTGAAGATAAAAGTTATTTTGAATAACTTGATTAAGTTTTGAAATTGAAACAGTTTGATTTGAATTTGAATTATGGTTGAACAAGTTATATAATGTGTTTATATGGGTTTTAAAGCATTGTTTTGGAAATTTGAATCTAACCCAGGTGTAATATTTGAAGGGCTTTAATTGTGCAAATGTAATCGGATTTTTCTGAAATGAAAACTATTTGTTTTCAAATAATAACAGCTTTCATATAAAGAAGGATTTCTAATTTGTGTTGAAAGATTTCAAATTTGAAATGGAATTGAAATAGTTTTGAAAGCTATGAATGAATCTTTGTGAAAGATGGTTGAACCTTGTTTTGAAATTGAAGAGGATTTTAAATGGTGTATCTTTTATATAAAAGATTTGAAATGGGAATTGTTTTGAAAGCTATGAATTGAATCTTTAATTTAAAAGATTGGAAAAGTTAATCCAATTTGAAATGGATTTGTTTTGAAAGGATATGAATGAATCTTTGTGAAAGATTCGTGATCTTTGTGAAACGAATCTTTTTGTTTAAAGATTTGAAAACGGTAATTTGTTAAACCATTTGACGAAAGGTTTTGAGTAATAAGTTGTGACTTAACTGAGATCCCAATATTCATATGTTTTTAAAATAATGCGCTCATTATTTGGTTTAGCTAGGAGAGGACCTTGTGTCATATAATCCATTTCGAATAATGATACGACATTATGGATAGCATTTGAAGACCGGTGGCGAAGACTGGATATTTCCGAAAAAGAAAGGATAACTCGTCGAATGTATCTGCACCGGCTGATCCTGGTATAAAGATTTGATCACCCTTTGTGATGTGAAGTCCTGACGTGATTAGAGATCATCCGGATTTGCAAGGGCTTCTTTGGAAGTGCCTTCGGTTCTGTTCGATCCTGGAACAAACTTGTATGGATGTTTGTCTGACGTTACACTTTGAGATTTAAAGCTGGTTTCTATTAAATAAATTTTTGTTTGGTGGCGGAGATTTATTCTCTTAGCTTAACACCCTTCTCTGAGACGTACGAGCTTAGAGGTTATGTAGTTGATGGTTACTAGTTTATGCATTCCCAATTTGGTACTATGGCATATGAAGTGCTGCTGATCATTTGTTGATCGAGCATGGCTTTGTGAATAGCGTAGCTTTGTGGACGAGACCTCGTCGAACTTCACTCCCCAGAAATGGTCGAAACAGGAAAGATGCGGCAAGGTTTCAGGGGTCGCGCCCTTCGGGTATGTCGATTCCTTCTGGAAAAGGTTGGTATCATGGTATGGAGCCCATATATTTAACCTATGTGGTTACTGCAAATACATTTCTTTGTGGTTGTTGGTGTTGAGGGCCCTCAGATAAAGGTCGCAAATGACTGGGGATGGCATATCTTGTAGGTGTTACTTCCGAAAAGGGGTAAACCGGCCTTATGTTGGCAGGGAGCCAGGTAGGTTCTCGGGGCGTCCCTCCAGAGGCGTACCCAAGTGACAATAGGAAGTTTCTTAGCCAGACAATTTGTTGGAAATCCAAAGAAACAATACGCGCCCTGTGCGGTTTTAGTTGTATAACCCGCCATGGAATGTGGCGGTAACCTGCTATTGAACATGGTAGCTATAGTATGCATACGATGAAATGTTGTATGCTGGCTAAGATTAATATTATACTTTCGAAATATTTTCCACTATGCACTAATAATAATATCAAATGGTTTTCGCGTATCAAGCATTTTTGACTACCATAAGAAGAAATCTCATCCAATTCTGCATTTGCATGGTGTGTGCGGCGGGAGGCCTTATGGTAGTTTCATTTTCCAAAAAGCATTACGGATTTCAACTTTTAAATTATTTTGTTTGTTATAAAGATAAAACCTGTTTTTGTTTGCTCATAACAGTCCCATGACTGACCCGGAGTTTATTGTTCCCTTCCTAAACTCTGGGTGCCCACAATTCTCCACATGGGCAGTCTAGAGATGGATTTTTCAGATAATCAAATAGTAGGTGTAGATTTGATAGCCTTTGAAGTCTTTGGTTGGGCAATCGATGTCTGGATCGCATTTGCCACAAGTTAAGCATGTTGGTGGATCTAGCCTTTGGAGTCTTTGGAGCTTTGGCTATGGTGTTGCAGTTCTGGATTCTATCTTTCTTTCTATTCTTTGGAAGATCATACTTGAGATTCATCTTTCCGCTGTTTTACATCTATGATGGATATTAATATCATTTGTAAATGTGTTGTATTAAATATTGTTGTAAATCATTTATATGATATTGTTCATTTTCTTCCGCTGTATTGTTGTACTTAATGTGTTATAAGCTCCGGCATGAGTCAGATTTCAACGGTTGAATCTGCGACATTCGAGTACAAGTGAAGTACGGGTGTCGATTTTCGAATGCTGAAATTTGGGTCGTGACAACGACTTTCTCATCTCTTATAAAAATCAAAAGCTCTCGAAAAGCCATATACAAAATTGGAAATAGTCCAAAAAATCTTCAGAATCCTTCCATGAAATTTTAAAGCAAAAGTCACTTGCTATTCAAGAATCAAAAGCTCTGAACAAATTAAATTTGATGAACTCATCGGAAATCTTACCACTTATGAGCTAGAAATGAAATTCAAAGAAGAACGTGAAGGAGGTGATAGTCGAAAGTAATCAATAGCTCACAAAGGAACAACTGATAGCGAAGATGATGGTGGTGCAGCAGAACTGGTGCTGATAATAAATTTCAAAAGATGGAACCGCAAGTATGAAAATCCAGCTCTAAATCAACAACTGAAAAGTATATAGCCAAAGTTCTAAACAACTCAAAAGAGAAGGAGATCATCTATCACAACTGCAATAAACCCGGTCATATCAAACGAAGTTATCCTTAGAATCGACTCGGCCAAGGAAAGAAACCGAAAAGGAGAAGTTTTGCAACTACTTGGGATGAAACTGAAGAAGATGGTAAAAGCACTGGTAGTAGGAGTGAAAAAGGAAATCTGTGTCTCTAAGGAGAAACAATTGATAGTGATGTTGATGAGCCAAGCGAGGTATCAAAACTTACTCATTCGAAATTACTTATATATTTTCATGAAGTAAATGGCTGTTTCGAACGACTTAGGGAGAAGTACGCTAAACTTGAATCACAAAAAGATAGTTTGATCGAACTACATAAACAACTTGATCAATTGGTTAAAAACTATCGAAACAAGAGCCTTAAGTGTGATAAGTGTCCATCATTTGAAGAAGAAATAAAAAAAAATCAGAAATTAAAATTAAATTGCTTGAAAATGAAATTCTGATTTTGAAAGAAAGTGAAAATACTAGGAGAGAAAATTCTATTAAAATGTGCACTCAATTATTGAATGAAAATGAATTTCTCAAAACATAAGTCCAACAATTATCTACAACTTTAGGAAAATTTTCCAAGGAAGAAAGATAGCTAAATATGTTATTAAGGAAACAAACTCTTAATCCTATTAGACAAGGACTTGGATATACTCAAATTGAATGTGTTAGAAGCGAAATTAATCAAGTCAATTTCAAATGCACGATTTGTGGAAAAATTAGACCAATCACAATAGTTGCTGGTATAAACCCAAACATGTGAAAACCATACCAATTTCGGTTCCAAAAGGCATGAATATAAAAACCCTTAAAGTCAAACAAATCTGAGTGCCGAAAGGAACAAAAATAGATTGTCTTGTGTCTACACAATATTTTTCAAAATCTTTTGTCACTGACAACCATGGACCTATAAAAACAAATAGGTCACAAAAATCTTTCCTCGTGTAGGTGTGGTGGCAGGCTATGGAACAACAAAAGTGTTACTTGGATTCTGGCTGTTTCAGGCACACTACGTGTGATGCCCCACCTCTATACCCACGCTAGCCAAGGACACTACGGGGTAATGCCGTCAACTAGCGCGGAGAATAAGGCTGTTGAGGAGCGACCATCCGTGTAATTGCTTTGTGCGAGCACCGATATACCAGATAAAATATAACATGCATTTCATCTCAAGAGGAAATCCGACATACTGACACAAACTCAAAGCTACTACACAGTGGCTATATATAATCTTCGAAAACAAATATAGAAATAAACATAACATAAATCAGGCACAGATAATTCATATCACTAAGGCGGAAACAGATATGAATATAACACATGAAAGTGTAAATCAGAGTAGTGGTTAAATAAGATCCACAATATCACAAAAGAATAGATACAAGTGCTAGACAAAAGAATATGTATACATCAAGGAGTCCATATCTCAAATGTATCCAACAAAAACTACTAGACTAAAGTAGTTAAGCAAAAGTCAGAAGATGGTTCCAGATAGGAAGTCATGAGTAAGCATCTGCAATATCTCAGTCTGACCCGAGTATTATTTAAGAAAATAATAATAAACAGATCAGTTTAGCTATAATTATCAGATAAAATGAGATATAAGAAGAGATATAATTAAAAACATATGATAACCAAAAATGTCATACTGTGACAAGTATGTAATTGAAAATCAACAAGAGATTAATCAATATCACAAGAATCTTCTCAAAGATAAAAAGAAATGTCATACTCTTCATTTCATTCACCCAACCATAAATATTGACAATTATATCAATGCCAATCACAAAAGTTAATGACACACAAATTCACCAATGCACAAATATTGATAAAACTTACCAATGTAAATCACGAAAATTGGTGAAACACACTCTAGAAATCAATCAATAGAAATCCAGAAATCACAAAAAGGGGGAAAGAGGCCTATCACAAGAAAGGGAGCATGAAAACTCACCAACACGTGTATCACGAAATGGAAAGTTATTCCATGGTTGCTAACCATTAATTTTGAGCCGAGGCTCCACTAAAATGGCCCGAAGACCATGAGACAAAGCTCCACTAAAACAGCCCGAAGACCATGGGTCACTACCTCACCAAGCCGAAGCTCCACTAGAAACGGGGTTTAGTATCCCTCGCAGACAAAGAGACATCGCACATTGCTAGTCTAAATCACAAAATGATCATCATTGATCGATAAGTGTAAATTACACTAAGCTAGTAAAAAAATGAGTTTAGCTTCATGTCCCATAACCACTAGCTTAACTTAATTATTTATGAACAAATTGTAGACTTCCACTCGAGGTTAAGTGTAAATTACACTAAGCTAGTAAATATATGAGTTTAGCTTCATGTCCCATAACCGCTAACTTAACTTAAATATTTACGAACAGATTGTAGATTTCTACTCGAAAGTTGTCACAAGAGTTTCAATCGAACAAGTCCAAAAATTAACCGGCGAAGTAAACGCAAGCATTTCATACCACTTGTTTTGCTAAGCCGTTTAATTGGATTTCTCATACGAGTGAGGTAAAGGTTTGTATATACTAATAGATTAGAAAACGGTTTAAGAAAACGAGCTTTGTAATAAAATAGTGTTGAAATAGTTTTGATGAAAGAGTTTTGGTATTTACTACTAGTATTGAAACCTTTATATTTTTAAAGTGACAAACCATAAAAATGATTGTAGAAACAATCAATCATTAAAATCCACATACGAAGACGTGAAACAAACCTAAAGAAACCGATAAAGAATCCATCGAAATAGATATTCAAAAATCCCTAAAAAGGAGTCATCAAAGTCATAATAAATGATAACAACAAATAGGATCATCATGAATCGATTCAAATTGGAAATTCAATCCCAGAAGGCAAAGTGGGCAGAAGTAACAAATTCAGTTGACTGACTCAGAATTTTCAGTTGACTGAATTGGAAAAATTCAGTTGACTGACTCAGAATTTCCAGTTGACTGAATCATACTTGAAAACTTTCTGTTTCCAGGTTTAGTCGACTGAACAGAGATTTCAGTCGACTGAATCATGCCTGGAAACTTTCGGGTTCCAGATTCAGTCGACTGAGCAAAGATTTCAGTCGACTGAATCATGCCTGGGCTGTTTTTCAGCCTATCCAAATGAAGAGAAAACTCTTCCAAAATGCAACCGAACGAACATTGGCTCTAAGGGTTTATGCCAATTGGCAACACAGCCCTATATGCTCCTCAATGCATCACCAAAAGCATGATCAAACATCCATAAAAGGATTTTCACACAAATTTGACTTAAAAACCCAAAAATTGGAATATTCACAAAACCAATCAAAATCAAGAGTAAATTCACATGAAGAGGTGTTGAGAATTCATACCTAACAACCAAAGATAATTATAGTCATAGATGTGAGATAAAAAATCTCATCTTTAAACCCAAATTAATGAAGGAGAAGCTTTTAAAACAAGCTAAGATCAATTCCTCTTCAATAACAACTCAAGAAGCTTCAATCTAAGCTTACAAGTAAAATATTTCCTAAGTTAGGTTTAGGAAATTCTAAAATTGAAAGGAGAATGAGTTGGAGAAGAAGAAGGAGATGCTTACTAATGGCTTCTCTTAGAATTTGGAGCTAGAGCTTGGATTTTGCAAATGAACTAGGGCTTGGAGTTTTAATTTCCCATTCCTCTCTCCATTTTTTATGAAGCTTGAATGTTAGGAAAATAAGAATGAAGTCAAGAGGAGAGGTGGACTGAGCTAGAGTATAAGACTGAGCTAGAGTATAAGTGGGGTTAATGGGCTGAAACCCAACCCAAAGCCCTAAGTGAAAAGTAGCAAAATTCTACTATCTCCAAACATATCGAAGTTTATACCCAAAAAGGTCACAAACGGCATTTTGAACTCAATGGAAGTGGTCTCGAGTCCTAATTCGACTGTTTGCAAAAAGTAGCTTTTTGGACTAAAATCCGACGAACGATGTTATATTTAAATATACAATCGATAAATATGCGGGTTGTTACATGACGGGTGACAAATCAAAGTTCCTTAGCTTAGTACAAAGGTGGCAGAGTCACAATGGGTAACAATGGTAAATTATCGGTAAAGGTAAAATAGGTAACGATACATTTATCTTGAACGATATACTAAATGTTGAAAATATGCACAATAATCTGATATAATTCAGCTAGTTATGTGATAAGAAAATGAATGTTGAATTTGGTTCTGAATTATGCAAAAATGTTAACCAATCATCTTTTCATCCTTGAACTAATTCATATAGATTCGTTTGGACTAATGATATTAAATTTTAAGTGGTAGGAGATAGTGTCTTGTGTTGGTTGATGATTACTCTAGGTACATGTGGATATATTTGTTTATCTTACTGCTTCTAGATTATACACTATGTTCACCAGTTGTTTATGTATACGTTTTCAATCAAATACTTAAGGAATCACACTTTTAAAGCTGCAAAATGATTATAAGGTATTTTTGCAACTTCACGGTTTGGTCTATGGTATCTATCTAGTGATAACTTTGAGTCAAAGAGGAATTCAGATGCAGATTACACTGGTAGCCTAGTTGATAGAAAAAGTACAGATGGAACGTGTTTTATTTTGAGACATTCGTTAGTTGCATCACATTCATAAAGAAAGTATCTGCATAAATCTCATTCCAATCGATTCTCAATTGGCAGACATTTTTAAAAAACCCTTTCAGAAAATAGTTTTTGTCAACTTCATCTTAGCTAAGCCATTCTAGAAATTTGATTTTAATTTTTATTTGATCTTAAATGCCTAAGTTGACTAATCTAACTCCCTACTAATTATCGAAAAGATAACTAGTTATTGAACAATGTGATAAGTGTTGATATTAATCGTACATTATGACTTGAGAAAGTATATTTAGTAAGTTTCTCTAAAAATTTAAACAAGATTTATAATAACTTTTGAGGGTAAATTCCATGACCATCTCTATTTCTATCATATTTCTAATGACCATCACTCATCAAAATCCAATATCGTATGTCAAAATGTGGTATTTTTAATGGAAAATTATTCATTTTTTTAAATTTAGTTAGCAATAAAAATATCCATAGTAATCACTCTCATTTAAAAGTCCTTACAGTTATGCTTGGGTGAATTACTTGGAATATTTGATTGTGTGTTTTCATGCTCATTTAAAAGTCCTCACGGTTATGCTTGTATAGAACACATATCAAAATTGATTATTAAATAGGTAAGTTGATTCTAATCCCATTTAAAAATCCTCACGGTTATGCGTGTTTAGAAGATACTTGAAATTCATTTTTAAAAAAAATGGGAATAATAGCGATCTCTTTTAAAAGTCCTAACGGCTATACATGGTTAGTAAGTATTCAAATTCCTGTCATAAATATACCACAAGTAGATACAACTATATGGTTTTATATACCAACATCACCTCTACCAATTTAAAGTGCAATATGCGCCTAACAGAGTATTTATGATTTTTGCTTTATTTTTTTACTGAAATTTAATATTTATACTAGATTGGGTATTAATGTTGTATTGATGTCTATCACTTTATCTCTATTTTTCTAACACTTTTACTCTTTTTCTGGTAACAAAAGGGGGAGAGAGAAGTTTAGATTTTCGCAAATAAAGTTCAAATTTTTATTTTTTAACTGCATATGCTCATCTAGGCTCATTTGCATGGTTCACTGTTTTTTATTTGCAAATTTCTTTTTATTTATTTTCATGCATATATGAAGGGGACCTTGTTGTGGCGAGCATTAAAGTAGGGCGCGCTAATGGAATTCATTAAAACCAAATACATTTAATAGAGTCAAAATCTTAATATATGTTTGTTATCATCAAAAGGGGGAGATTGTTGAATATGCTAGTATATGATTTTTTGATGATAATAAACATATATATATATTCATTTAAATGTATTAGCTATTGTACTATTTTATTTTACACATAATTAAATAAATATTTGATGAATTAAATAAATAACACAGAATTCATATTCAAACAAATATTTTATTCAAACAAATATTTTATTACAAATTCGAATAATACAAATTTTAGCTCTAACTACATTTACACAATTTCAATTACAATTCAATGTCAATTACAAAACAATTTTTCACTTTATAATTTAAACCTCACTACATAGTCGCTTAACTATCTTATTTTTATCTTTAACTCTGTTCCAGCATAAATCCAGCATTTGAACTATCTGCAAAATAAACACTGACGCGGTAAAATTGAAAAAAATGTAGTGTACGATAAAATGTGTGTTGTGAAATATTGTTTGCCTCAGTTATTTGGGTTGTTCGTCATCATATATTGTGAATTCATCTTACAAGAACAACTTGTGACATGCACAGTGTATCACTGTATAAGCCACAAGGCCGTGCACACTGATATACACTTGATAAAATTGCAGAGACAGGTAAGCACAAGGTCAAACCCAATCCGAAGGCTGGATTCAACTCAAGTGCATATGATTCCCGACCAAATCAGCTGAAACCAGATCGAATCACACATGCAACTGGTCAAAGCGCTCAAATGTACAAAACTCAGAGGCAACATAGCAGTGGTTAGAGTAGAGCAGGCAAGCTACATGAAAACAAGGGGTTCAACATTGACCATAAAATGATCACATAAAAACAAGTCTGACCACATACATACATATGTGTGCATACATGTATACATATCAGGTGCAACAAAGGCCAGTCCAGAATGAATGCAAAACAAAATGAACCAGAGGACAGAGCAGCCATAGCACACACATGACCAGACTTCCAGTGGGACCACATATGCATGTGTGGAGTACAACATCAGCTATAACATGCAAAAAGATTCAAATGCAACATAGATCAAGCTTCAGACCAAACATGATACTTGAACCTGACTTGGAGAAATGAATGAGCAAGATGAATCAGACCAGAGGCAAAGGCATGTATAAAAAATTCACTCAACCACACAATTGTAAGACTACAAAAATGCAGGTTCATAGACAAAACAATGAAATTTCAAGATCACCATACCAGACAATGTAGGCAAAAGAAATTACCAGTACATGAAGCAATGCAACAAAAAAGTTTTAGCATAAGACTCAACGTGTGCAACCAAAAGGCTTCTGACAAGTTGACTTCATCAAGTTTTAATGAACAACCAAGTTACAATAGAATTCATATATACAGGTTTGGCATGCGAATGAAGCTTCAATCAAAACAATGCAATAGAGGTGACAACAGAGTTCATATGGAATAAGAATGAAGTGTACATAAGACCAATGAAGACTACATTCATACGAAACAAACAGCAGTAGTTTTACACTTGTCAACCAGGGAATATATTCAAAATATATATATATGCAGTCAAAGTAACAAAGTTTCATGTTGAAAATAATGCAAGTCACAAGTCCAGACTACAAAATGTACAAGGCAACAAAACTTTGAATGAAAACAAAACGTTCAAGTGAAAAACAGACCAGGCTAGTGCAGTTAAAACAAAGTGGTGAACTAAATGGATATAGCAAAGTGAAGCACAGGGACTGTATAATCAAGTGCACCAGATCAATGAAACTGTCTCAACACAAAGGAACCACACAAACCAGACTTGTAGAAGTAGCAAGTAACTCACACAATATATACATATAAATGCAGACAGTGAATAAGCAAGCATCTCAAAATGGTAACTAAAGCAATGCAAAACTTTCAGCATGAACACACAAAAATGAATGCAACCATGAATATTAGTGCATAATTAAACAATGGAGCATAAACTAGAAAGCATAAGGAACACAGCCCGATAGCAATTCAAACCAGTAGACTAAGATATTAATCAACAGGGATCAAACATAATCGAAGACATCTCAAATTCGTATGTATACCAACGCGATGAGCAAATCATTAGCAGAAAGGAGTTGCATAAGTCGTAGTCATTCTTTATATCAAAGTCAGGAATTCAAATGTCAAAATCAAAGAAGCAAATAATGGAACCGAAAAAAAAATTCAAGCAACGTACGAATTGAAATAGTCAGTATACATCACAAGCATTCAAGCAAAAACGAATGGTCGAAAAAAATTATTGAAGAATTCAAATTGAAAATATGAACGATGATTTAAGGTTTTGATCCCTATATAAATCCTCATATCATCATCGGTAGTGAAGCATTAGAGTTCAAGCAAATGCCAGAGCTAGCTAAATCATGAACAAATTTATAACTCGAATCGAAGTCGAGAAAAATCAAAATTGAACAAGAAAATCACATACCAAATCATAGCATTCAAGCTCGATAAAACGTTAATCCACCGTGAATTATCAAGGCCAAGGAATCAATTAGGAAGGCAACTCAAATCATCACTAAAATCGATCAATTTTGAATTGGAGCTTCAATCGAACAAAGCCCTAGTTTTTGGAAGACGATAGAAGAAAGCATCAGCCATGAAAATAATAAAAGAGAGACGTCTCTTTGGTTTAATTGGGCCACCTATATTATATTTTACTTTGGGCTTAGATTTTTGATAGGGTTTTTTTGTATTGTTTTTTATTTATTTTGTAATTTTCCTTTTTAAAAATATGCAACTCTCTAGTTGTGTGACTAGGTACCGAACTACAGTGGTGTAGTTAAAGAATTCGCAATTCAGTTGTTGAGTTATGGCAGGGTTTTGAGAATAGAGTTAGGTTAGTCATTCGCGGGTGTCGTAAGTTTATGTTTGTAGGCGTTTGACTACTTAATTTCTAGTAGAAACCTTGGGGGCAACACGTAGGCAGAGTTTTGCCAAAGGTGGGTAAATCTGTGTTGTTCTATTTCTGCTTTTATTATTCTGCTATTATCTGTGCTGCAATTATTATATTTATTTCCACATTAATCTTTATTATCATCACCCTATTCACCTCCCTCTAGTGTGATCGATCCTATAAGTATCATATGCTTGGTAAATTATTCTTCTTCTTATTGTAAAACCAAGGCAAGTTCAAATCCAAACAAGTATGAATAACGTAATTTGGATAAGTCAAGAAATTAATGGTATGAAACTTATGATAATAAATTAGTATATTATTTAGGTCAGAATGTCTTAATTTATGCCTGGTAATAATTTGTGGGCTAATTCAAAGCAAGTACGAAGAATACGTGAATAAAAAGAGACAGAAGAGAAATTTAAGCTAGGATCTTATGCTGCATCTTCTTTTACAGTTGCAGTAAAGAAGGGCATTATGCATTTCTGTGTAAGGATAGGAAATAAAAGGAAAAGGATAAAAGGAAAGCAAAGGAAAAGAAGAAAGAAAAATCTTTTAGGGTTGATATATTCTGTTTTGAGTGTAAAAGATATATGTTTAATAAAAAGGAATTTTAAGAACTCCTATCCTGATCTTTTGAAAATTTAAAAAGATTATATAAAGGAATATCTTTTGAAAGGTATAGATATTTAGGTGTGTCAGTTTATGGTTAAGGGAATGATAATATTCAGTTATTACCGTTTGTTGATTGAACGAACATCTTGTGAATTAAATTTCACGATTTGACTATAAGATGTTTGATAATAATAATGGAAAGATTAATGAATTTGTACAAGATAATAAATAAGCATGTAGTATAAAAATTGTAATTTATGAAAATAAAATAATTTTGAAAAAGACGGATATGAAAGACAAGTTATACAAATTTTGAGAAACTAGATTTTAGGTATTTTGGAAAAGAATTATAAAATATTGAAAGGAAGAAAGTTAATATGAGATGATTTTATGAAAGGGATTTATCAAACAAGTTTTATAAAAAAAGTAATCTCTAAAGGATTTTTAAAAAAGAAGTAATAATTGTGTTATTTCAAATCAGAAATTTGAAAAGCAAAAAAGTCTCAAATGATAACTAGTTTGAGTGGCTCGAAAGTAACTAAAAATGGACAAGAGATATGTTCGGATGGTGAACACTTCCCTTAAGTATTACTCTCCTTGTTAAGAGGATATAAAATACTATTGGTAGTACGTAGTTTCTTAGAGTTTATTTTGGAGTTACTCGATCTATATAATTTTCCTTAAGTTAAAAGTTTAACGTTGAATTTTTATTTGATAGGTTAATATCAAGGTTGGTTAAAAAGAATATATTATAATGAGAGAAGTTGATTGTTATTTTGAAAAATAAAAGGTAAATTATCTTTTAAAATTGAAATGATTCCTTTGGAACGAAATGTTTTCCTTTAAGAAAAATATTTGGAAATAAATATTTAAAGTGATTATATATAAAGAAGCATTTTTGGAAGATAAAAGATTTATGAAAAGTTTTCATAAAGATTTTTGAATGTTGAAAAGTACATATGAGCTACGTAGATCATTTCATTACATGATTTTGATCTAAGATTCGAGTACAGAACTTTAAGGTGTTCTCACCGGTCCGAAAGAAGATTTATCACTCAATTCTTGACGACGAACATTGATGAGGGTTTATAATTGAGTATTTCAATTTTTTTATCATACTTGAGAGCTTAGTAAGGGAAACGAAAGCTTCTGATCAAGGAGCCCGATCAAAGTCCGCACTAGAGGATTAGAGGATCAATACTAGTTCGAAAGTAAAGTTATGGATTCAAATAAAAGATCAAATCAGATATTGCATATGGATGTTCCACATATATCATACAAAATTGAGTTTAAAGATTGTTTTGAGTAAGTATTATAGATTTTGAGTTTCTGTTTAATTTAAGGGATGAAATTCTTTTAGGGGGGAAAGTATGCAACGAAACCGTAAATTTATCACTTTTGATTAGGATATTTAATTAACTTTAAATGTTCAAATATATAATTTGCAAACTTAAATAATCGTTTTTTTATGTGATTAATAAGAATGGTGAACTAATTTTTAGAATTGGTTTACAAAAATAAGAGATTTTGGATTAAAATCATAAAATTGACAAAAGCCGGGTTTCGATAAAATTGGATATATGTTACAATTTTTGTTTTAAATGATAAATAAGTCCTTTAAATTGTTATAAAATGATAAAAAGTGATTGATAAAAGTTTA
The DNA here is from genome assembly GCA_030765085.1 of Allium cepa. Taxonomy (NCBI): domain Eukaryota; kingdom Viridiplantae; phylum Streptophyta; class Magnoliopsida; order Asparagales; family Amaryllidaceae; genus Allium; species Allium cepa. The sequence continues at coordinate 275,782,501 of CM060946.1, forward strand.
TAAGTATAAAAATATATTTTTTATAAAGATTGTCAAATTTCGTCGCACGTTGACGAATCGACGTTGTATTTTTACAATTGGATTTTAATATTATTAGATATGGTTTTATAAGTCAAATACACTTTTTTTAATTATTTAAAGATGATAAAAATTTATTTTCAAGTTTTATTTACATAAATAAATAATTTAACAAAATTTCAAAATGTGACCGTGGAACATTTTGTCGAAAATCAATGTTTTGTTCAATACAAGTTGTCGCAACGTTGTCGCATCTTTGTTAACAAGTTTTAACACACATACACACACATATATACACATTTTATAAATAACTAAGTTTATTTTTACTGAGTATCATTAGAAAATTTCCATATAGTAATTAGTAAAAGAAAGTAAGGTAATTAGGAAAGTCAAAAAAGAAAACGTCAAATCAAATCTCACCAAAACCAAGGCAAATCTTCACTTTAATCCACTATTCCATCCAAATACATTCCTCAAGTATTAAGTAAAAAATGACATAAAGTAATAAAGTGATGGATGATGGTAAGTATTGAAAAAAGTAAGTTTAATTTATAATGAATGATATTTTGGTAATTTGGTAAGGGGTTAATTTGGTAACTTACCACTTCTTTCTTTTCCTATAAATACACAAGTTATCTTCTCATTTTATGACAAATATTTTCTTCTTCTTCTTTCTTTAAGCTATTTTAATGGCTTCTTCTCTTCTTCTTCCTTACTAACTTTCTTAAAATCATATCAAACCAACTCCAGACTCCACCAAACTTTATCAAAGTCATAGAACATCATTAAACATGGTTTAGCATGTAAGAAGTGAACAAATTATGGGGGAAGTGGTGGAACATGTGGAGGCCGAACTTAGGTGGAGATGGATGGCAGAAACAGATGAGATCAAGCAAGAAGGAAGGTGGCCATGGTTGTGGAAGAAGGAAATGGAGCAAGGCATGTGGTTTAAGAGGAAGAAATGATAGTGATGTTTTGTTGAAGTTTAAACAATAGTGAAGTGTTGGATTAAATGAATGTTGGTTGGAAGTAAAAGATTTGGTTAAAGGTGAGTACTCGAATTGTCTTTAATTATTCAACTCCTTAAAATATTGTTAAGTATGATCAGTTAGTGAATTTAATTGCTTGGTTGAGAATTGATTGAGAATTGGATGATTGTATGAATGAGATGGTTGATAACTTGGTTATGAAATTCTATAACCAATTGATGTGAAAATAATATTCAACTTAAGTAAGGGTTAGTAAACTAACTCTAGTTAGTTAATAAACCCAAATGAAAAGTGTATGATGTTGTTTAGCCTCTTTAATGATTAAAATAATAAAATATCGTGTTAAATAAGTTACAATAGTTTTAATCTGATTTCAAAACATATGTGAAGAGTTTTAGACAAATTTCAGAACAATTCGCCAAAGGGTCAAAATCGAGCTTGTCGCGTAGCGGTAGTTTGTAATATTCGACCTATAACTTTAAATCAACGTGTATATGAAAATTAAGTCAAAAGTCTTTGAAATAAGAAAGTATAGATCCTTGTAACCATAGTTTTCAAATGAAAATTAAAAATCAAGATATCGTCAAATAGAGATTGAGTTATGTCCAAAACAAGTTTTCAAAAAAATCGCGGTTTTATCGTTCAAAACCCGAATTTGAAATTGATTTAAAATGAATATTTTTAAATGTTTAAAAATATGAAATAAATCTTATAAACCATTTAAATGTTTTAAAAGTGGTTTGAGCTATAAAACGAACATATGTGAAGTAAAAATATCGTTTTGATCAAAGAAGCTTTAATACACCGTTTGCAGCACTTTTTCGCAGCACTTTTCATAGCAATTTTATAACTTATGGAATGTGACTTTAAAATTAACCATTCTTTCTCGTATCTTTTATAAATGGTTTTTAGAAAGAATAATTAAGTGTTTTAAATAATTATTTGAAAGTTTTATAAATCATTTTGAAAAATGAAAGGTGTATGCGTAAAGGACTAATACACGTGTTTCGTTTGTGAGATCAAAGGAGACTTGGGTGAGGGATGTAACATGTCTCAGGGAAAGCCCGGATACTCTAAAATAATGTTTTCCAATATTAGATGTAAAAATGATTTGGAATTATTTTAATTTCTATACATAAAATTAATTGATTTTGGTTTATAGTAAATGATGTCTTAAATAACATCATTTTGACCCATTTAAAAGTTGTGGTTTGAAATGGAAAATCTTTATTAAAGAATTAAATAAATGATTTGGAAATATTTTCATAAATAAAAGGTGAAATGATTTGAAATTATTCCAAGATTTAAAAAGGTTTTAATTAACCAAAGTATTTGATAAAATGAGTCTTAATGATTCCATATACTCTAAAAAGATAAAGAAATGATTAATGAATATATCTCTAAGAGATATTCATGAATGAATAAAAAGATGAATTAAATTGAATGATGATTGACAGTCACATATGACTTAACGTCTTTCTAATCGATGAATTGTTGGAAGGAACCGAGGTCAGATTTGGTATCTCCTATCTAAAAACAACTCTGAACCAATGTATATGTTCGAAAATGAAGACATCTTGATGAGAAAGACATGTTGAAGATGATGATTATTGAAGACAAAAGATCTTCATAGCAGAAGGACTGCTTGTTGACATACTCTGGGTCTCTCCTAATATAGAGATATTTAATACAGCAGTGGTCCTATCGTGTTTTGAAATCTTCGTATTGCAATGACTACTTGCTAATAATCCCAGGGGTGAACCCAAATGGATGTGATAGAAGGAGTGCCTTTGGTTTTTTCAGTCCCAGAACGAACTTGTATGGACAAATCTTTGACATTGCATTTCTAAATCGCAAACATTGATTTTCACAAACATACATTTGTTGGTGGCATAGAAGGCAACTCTTATTAGCTTAACACCCTTCTCTAAGACATATGATCTTGGAGGTTTTATTTTTTGTAGAAGTCAATTAGTGATAAATGGAAATGGCAGTGTGTCATCTAATTGGAATATGCTTTGTGGATGAATAAAGCGTAGCTTTGTGAAAAACAAAGTATGGATTTATGAAAAGAAGAGTGTAGGCTCTCTAGCCTCGCAACCCAGTAATGATATGGGATACTATGTGGTCTGCAAGATACAATTACATGCTATCGGATGAAATGCAGAAAGGATATAGCCTTCCATAAGTATAATAAGCGGTGTCTAAGTCCTTAGATGAGCACCATTGATATTGATTCCCATCTGTTGTTGACAGCATTATAGTGGCGTCTGGATCCTTAGATATGTAGCCGTTGGATATATATTTATTGCAACTGAAACACTGCATCAAGCCACTAGTTCCTTGTCATGTTTGAAATCCAATCCCAATATGAGCTTTGCAGTTTTGATTATAGTTCCAAAATAGTTGTAATGCTTTGAAAACATTCCAGCTACCCCTTTGTATCATATATTTCGTCCAAGTACATTCTGTTTGACCTAGTTCGGATATATTACCATAGACTTAGTCTGGGTGTTGGTGCTTTATTTTGATATATTACCTGAAAGTGTTTCAAAAGAATGTCACTAAAGATAATATCAAAGTGTTTTCAGTATAAAGTATTTTTGGTTATCGTAAGATAAAAACCCGTCTGTATTTATGTGTGGGCATGCTTATGAGATACCTTTCTTTTTCAAAGGTATTGATTGAAATTAACATGATTATATATTTAAAATTTCGAGTATCTCACGCTAGTTTAGCAAGCCTGATCAGGGTATTTTTTATACTCAGGTCAAATCCGAGTAGTTTCAGGTTTAGTTGAAGACCTTGGAGTTTCCAAAGGAAAGCTGGAGATCTTCATCTATGTATGGAAGTATATTATTATCTGCTGCATCTATTATATTTTTTTACATTTATAAGGACAGAGGGTTTATGACTGTCCAGCTAAATCAAGGTTAGACTTTGATATTGTATTCAAAATTTTCTGCTATAAAGATTATATATGGAAATAATGTATGTTATTACATTCGTATGAGATCCTATTTTCCGTTTTGTTTTATCTTATTTTCTTTTACACCCTTAAGTATCTGCTCTTCCATTTGGTTGGACATGTATGGATTATTTTCAAATTAAATTGTATAGAAAAGCGAGATGTTACAATGCATCGATTGCAAATTTAACCTGCGTTATAACATTGATTGATAAAGTTTATAAAGAAGATCAGTTCACGTTTAACTCCATCATATTATACTATGTTCTTGACTTTGGAACCTTTAAACTGAGTTACTATCCTACGTATGTAGATGTATCTTAAATAAAGACAATAAATAGATGTTCAGTTGAATAATACTAGTGTTGCATTTCGGTTAATTCACAGGTTTACACGTGTTAAGAGTTAATTCTTTAGCCATACATGAGAATCGATATATCTTTAGTAATAGTTAGCCTAGAACTACAATTTTTTGTCCGACCGTGAAGTTCCAAAATTGCCCTTTATATGTATTCCTTTAATAATAGTTGTAGTATATTTATTGTCACATTCTTTTGATGTCAGTATGAAAACATCACTTAAAAGTAGTAGGATCTGACAATTAAGCTTTCTTTACAAATTTTGTAACGATTTGTAAATTTTAACTGTTTTAATAACGTATTTAACAGAATTTTATGAAATTTTAAATAATTAAATTTGGAGATAAAAAATTGATATTTGGAATACGTCTATATAAACATAGCAAATGGTAAATTTTCATCAGATAAATTTGGAAGTTTATTTTTTTGTGTTATTTTATTTAAATCAGTTATTATTTGATGATAATAAAATATTTTCCAAACCTGAATATTTTTATTTATTATATTTGTAAATCATCTTCTGAGTGAAACGTCATATTTCATTTCATAAAATTTGGACTGTTATTGCTCCGTTTATCTTATTTCTGGCGTTTTAGCAGCATTTTTCGGCACTGATTATCGACTTTTAGTAGGATGATCGTATCGCTCATATCTGTATACTATTTTGATCGTCTTGTCATGCTGATCTCCATAATGTATTCGTTTGTATGTTTCAAAGTTTGGTACTTGACGAAATCGTTAAAACGATTAATCGTACCGGTACCCAATTCTAAATTTTGGTTTCCTACTTCTCTTTCATATTCCACCATCAAATTACCAATAGCTTGTAGCCTTTTTCAATTCTCAAAATTTAACTTTATGACTGACATGATTCTTTATTTTTATTTATTTTATGATGGTTCGTATCTTGCTTTTGGGTTCTAGTTTCATTTCAGAAATATAATAAAAAAAGTTTAAACACATGCAACGATCCAAACAGGCATGCGTGTGGGTTCTTCTTCTTCTTCTCTCCCTCTCCTTTCTTCCATCCAGCACCATCCAAACACGTGCAACCCCAGGCATGCCCTCCATCAAACTTCCCACTCGCACAACCAAGATCACTGCCTTTCCTTTCTCATGCCCTAAAAATCAGCTTCCTTTGCCACACCTCTATATCTCAGCCGACCCACCACAGTTCGCCCATCTCCTGATGTAGCCTAGCTCGGCCTCACCCCACACCTCCCTCTTCCCCTTGTCGCCATCTTCCCATCGGTCATCCTCTAGCCGAGCGCAAACCAAAGCACCGGCCACTGCCTTCAACTCGCATCCATTTTCGAGCTTCAGCCGCTTCGGGCATATGTACAGAGATGTTTGAAAGGTGAAATTTGTTTACTTAATAATGTCCTACTATGTATATTTATATAAGCTATATTATTGTATATAAGATTGATATATATATATATATGTTTATAAAATTTTGATTTGCTGGTTTTATTGTATAAATCGTATAAATTTTTGTGTTATATATATAGGTATGCATAACAAATATATAAGTTTTGTTTACCTGCTCATTTCGTATTCATTTCCATTTTTTGGCCTTTGAAATGGGTCTAGTTTAAGCTGCGTTATTTTGTAAGTCTATACTAGTTATATATTGTTTATTATGTGTTTAAACTTACCTATATTTATACGTATATTACATATACTAGCTGTGCTTCAATTTTTTTTTTAGTATATGATTATGTGGATTAGGATGTGGTATTTGCTGACTATATATGATATTATAGAAGGAATAGTATATATGTTATACTGTTTATATATTTACAGTAATATATATAGAATTACAGTAGTATAGTATATGTATTTATTTAATAAAATATGCTTTGTTAACCTGTATATATATATATTATATATATGTTAGTCTGCATACATTTGTGTTTAATTTGTTCACCTTTTTTTGTGCACTACATATATATACATTATTAGCCTGCACATATAATTGTTTATATATACTACTTTGGGTTTAATGTATAAGTTTTAATAGTTTATATGTATAGTTCCTAAACAATAGTTGTAGTTGTAGAAAGTTGTAGTTTTGAAAATTTAATTTTTGAGTGGAATATGGGTATTGTCATTTTGAAATAAATATAGATATTGTTTTAAATATAATATATATTAGTCTATATATTAGTACATGAGTTTAATTTTGTATATTTCTAAAGATGTATTTTATAGGTGTTTAAAATTGAAATATTGATTTTTATTAAAATAATAGTGTGTGTGTGTATTAATGTATATATTCTATCTCTATCAAATCGATTAACTGTTCTCATCAATTCTTATTTATCAGCTTGTCCATCGAACTCGTGCCAATCTTGCTTTGCTTTGAAATTCGTGCTTGGATTCGTAACTCATCTCATTCTCATTCATTTCTAGCCTCGAAAGGTGAGCAATCACTCATGATTAACGTCCTTATATTTATTAAATTTGATTTCACTTGAAATGACAATTGAAATATGTTGCTATTATTTATATAATTGATATATATATGATATGCCAGTATCTATAGCTCTTCACCTGTGACATCTGACAACATGATATGTTATTTATATTTTATCCGTTATTGATGAAATATGCCTGTTATTGATATGTTATATTATTAGCATTACTGTTCTCACTATGAAAGTTTTCTGTTAGTATAGAATTCCCTATGGGTTGAAATGATACATACCCGAACGATCTTTTAGAATAAGGGAAAATCATTATGGGTTGAAATGATAAACTCAAGTGATTTTCATTGACAATGAATTTGAGATTATGGGTTAAAAAGAAATATACTCGTAGATATTTAAATTGCGGATTGAAATTGTGACGACCCGAATTTTTAACGTCTGTTAGTTGGAAAATTAACTGATTTTAATTTTTGAAATATTGATTTTTATTAGTCGAACGAATAAATTTCCGACAATTAAAATATCTGAATACATATATATTGATTTAAAAACTATAATAAATATGGAATTATAAAATCTCTGTAATATGATGGATCTTAGAAAAAATTATATGTATATAGGAACTCCACAATTTAAGTTAAGATGAAATACCCATAAAAATATATAGGTAGATATATACAAGCTTTATGATGTTGACTATATGTATATATATATATATATATATATATATATATATATATATATATATATGCAATATGAAGAGGTGTACATGAGAATACGAAATTATGTGAAAAGATATATGTACATATATGTGAGGATGCATGAGTATATGTATATGTATATGAAGATTGAAAAAAATGATTAAGTGTATGGAACATGTGCATTTAAAAAGTATATAGAAAGAGTAAATATATATAGATGTTCATAGGCCATATGGAATAATAGACAGGAAAATTTGTATAAAGGTAGTAAGACAAATATAGGAATGTATAAATGTAAGTACGATAAAATAAATAAACATATATATATATATATATATATATATATATATATTCATAAATTAAGGAGCATATAGTGTTGGTAAATATGAAATGTATAATTGTATATATGGTAACAAATACAAGTGCATTTACATTTGGTAAAAGCAAATTTACCTACATGTATACATATGAAATATAGGTGTGTGTATATATATGTGTATGAACCCAAGGAGACAACATCGTGAATATATATCAATTCAAGCCTATAAAATGGAAAATCAACATAATAGATCAAATTAAACCTTAAGTTCAAATCAACTCAACAAATTATCAAGATCAAATCAGGTCAAAGGAAATTGCTAACCAAAAAGAAAGGATTTAAAGTGAAATAAAAATCAAAAGAAAGTGAAGATAGTAGTTGTAACATCCCGCCTTTTCGCACAGTTTAAACGACACACGTGCCAATTCAAAGCATACACAAGGGCGGATTGTTATGGGGTAAATAAGAAAAACAGAGAAGGAATAAAACAAAACAGAATCTCACAGCGGAAGGATAAAATATAATAACAAATATACAGTTCATAAACAGTTTACAAAAGCTTGATTTTACTTATACAATGAATATCAGAGTCACACATACCAATACGAAAATGCAGCGGAATAGAAAGAGTGTGGTGCAATACTATATATATAAAATAATACTGAATCTTCGTCTTCGTCCTCCAAAGCTAAAACTTGCTATCCTGAAACGCTCGGACTGACCCGAGCGAATTTGAAAAGACAAAAACACTCGAGTCAGACTAGAAAATCTTATGTGAGTTAAATAAACAGAAATAAATATGAGTACAGTAACTCAAGAAATGCTCGGGATTTACATCTCCTAAGGATCCGTTAAACTATTTACTATATAGTATATTGCGCTATTATAATAGTGTCTATTTATAAAATAAACTTACTTTTTAATAGCGTTAAGGGGTTACCCATATAGCCCTTAACACGTAATAGTCCCAGTAGTCCGTCCAATATCATAGTCCCTCCTGATCGGGAAGCCACTAGAGGATATCACACGGGCTACGGGAGAAATCCAAACTCGTACAAGGCGCGATAGGGTAGGTGACACGGCACAACTAGGCAATGCCAGGGTAGATATACCAATTGCTATCCAGGCTGATGGTAACGCGCAGCGCGCAGCTGCCGCCCACCTCGAACTAACTCCCCCAAAATCAAAATATAGAAGTGGCCACTGAATCAATCCAAGTCAAAGTATAATATCGAAGAGGAGCGTCCGATCAGAGGAATGACCTCATTGGCCTGAGAATCGCTCCTGTTTTAGCCACCTTATGCCAACTCACGGGAGTTGGGTCCACGTATTTACCTTACAGGAAACGTCGCCACCACCTACTTCATTCTGGAACTCCACCGCGTACACGGTTAGTCAAAGTGGTTTTCGGTATCGACAGAGAGTATGTCCATATCCGATCCCGGTCTCTTTGCCAACCCATCGTTATTATAACACCGCGGTTATTTAAAACAGTTTATACTTTTAAAACCAGAATATAATCCATTTCAAAACCATAATATTACGATATCATTCCAAAACCCAAAACCATATTTTACCACTTATCCCAAATATAATTCCTTTCCAATAATAAAAAGGCTTTAACTTCATAATATCTGAAAATCGAATATTTTCAAAGCATAATATTTTTGGAAATCCATAATTTCAAACCATAACTTTTAAAACTCAAATGGTTTGGATATTCAACGGTATATGAATTTCAAAGGCTTAACTTTACTGTCACTTTGTAAAGAAATAAGTTATATGGCTTTATGGAAATATTTCTTTATCTAAAGTTAAAACCATAATTTAGATATCACTCTTAAGTTCCAAAACCATTTCAATTTCCATATATATAAATCCATTGGAGTATTAATATTCAAGAACTAAAATTGGAATATATTCTTTCAACAAATTAAATGTTTTATTATTTAGTTTGAATATTCACATAAATCCTTAAACAACTCCAATTTCTAGTAATAAAACATATGTATTTTTCGATTCCAATTATATTAGAATATTTTTCCAATTCAAATTCATATTAGAATATTCATTTCAATTTATCTTGTGAAAAATCCAATTATAAATATCATATCTTAAATTTCCAAACTTAACATTTAAACATATGATATAAATTTATCCAACTCCATTTTCTAAATTTTCTTCCATTTTACTAAGGGAATTTATACACCTTTTTATTTCAAAATTTCCAACTTTTCATGTACATAAATACGGAAGAAAAATATTTATACAGTATAAAATTTAAGATTATTATAAACCGTATTCCATCCAAACCATAGAAATCACATTAAAATAGTTATATATAGACCGCGGTGCCTGTATATAATTTTCTATCCTATGGTCAAGTGATACGGATATTTATCATTTCAATCCGCAATTTAAAAATAAACTTTGTGGTTTTATCATTTCAAACCACAATCCCGAAAAATGAAAAATGCATACTAACTTGCAGTTTAATAATATCCAAATAAAACATCCATTCAACAACACATCCATCATCCAATCACAAACATCAATCAATATCAGTCAATAACCATATATGTTTGGTAATATACAACAGGTAATAATTTGCAGTTTTATCTCAAATTATATTTATCAACTATTAATCTAACAGTTTATATTCAGTGATAATTTATATAACTGTTAACTAGCAGTTCATATGCAAACAATAATTTCTAACAGCCAATTAATACGCAATAAATCAATTAAATTTACAGTTAAATTTAATAAAATGCAATTCAACAGATATGAATGAAATAACATGCCAAAAGCTCATAAATAAATTTCTATTCATTTCTAAAATTTATTTAACAAACATAAAAGCTTCTAGTAATTGTGAGTGGGTCAAAACACTCACCTTTTGAATTTAAATCGAATTTAAATTCAATTTAAACCCAAAAATTCGCCCGTCTCAGAATTCGTCCAAACCAGCGTCATCGAGTCCGGAATTAAATTACGACTAACAAAAAAAAATTCGTGTGAAACGGATAACATATGAGAAAGTTATGCGAATAAATCGATGTTGAAAATCAAAATTAATTTAACCAAAATTGGTCCATATTCACACCTCAAAATGCACATTGCCACCTCAGCGTCATCACAAAATAAAAATAACGCACGCACAGTCCCCTTGCACGCACGCAGTCAAAGCAGCAGCCGCCTAAAACATGAAACCCTATTGAATTTTTGCCGCAAATCTGACCGTCGAAACGCCAAACGAACCACATAGATGCGATCCCCATCGTCCACTCTACAAAACCCAGAAACCGTTTTCCGATCCGACGAAGTTTTGCGCGACGATGATGAACGGTTTTGGGGCTGTTTGAATTTATTCTGGATGAACGACAGCTCCAATTGAAAAACGAATTTCACCAGTATTTTACGCGTATCGAATACTTCAACATATATTTTTTCTGGAATTTTCTGAAATTTTTGAGTTTTGACTTTTGATTTTGAACTGTGGATAGATCTGGAATTGGATCTGAGATGTATGCATTTGGGGAAGAGAAAAGAGTGAAGAAATGAACGTACAGCAAATGAAAAAGAAAGGAGCTAGGGTTTATAGATGTATATTTATAGATAGGCTAGAGGTAGGGTAGCTAGACTGGATACGCGAACGTGCGTGACAAACCATGGTCCAAAAAGCCCGCTATGCCTCCGGAGTCGGATTTGTTAAAACTATATATCCAAATAGGTGTTTTAAAATATTCTGAACGCAATGGAAAAAGTTTCGCGACCAAATTCGATCGTATGAAGAAGTTATGCCAAAAAAAACAAAAATTTCACATTGATTTCAAAATGCGTAAATTTCAAGGCGTTTCGAGTCCGTACGATCAAACGACAAGTCCGATCGCTACGAAACTTGAAACATTATTATAATTCACCGTTACGGATCCGATGAAACTGGTTTCGTCGAAATCCGAGTCCGTGACAAAAATGGCTATTTTTAATATTTATTAAATAAATTAAAATAAACCATAAAATCCAAATTTTCTTTCAACTTTAAATATTGGCCAAATTTCATTACTTACATAATCCAATCAATTTCAAATAATTTAGCAAGCTTGGATATGAATTAAAATTTATAAGTATATCAATTTCGCAGTGTTAACCTCTGCGTTTTCTTATTATTTGGGAATTATAAATTTTATTCGCAAAACCCAATTATTAAATCATATACTTATACTCTCATCTTAAATCTAATTATATAAATAACTTGATTTCTATTATCCAACTCAAAATATATCAATTTTTCTCCAACTACATAGTTAACGTTTCTTTTATATATCACTGTGGTAATATTTCAAAATGTTCATCTTTTGTTTGCATAAATTACTGTATTTAGATAAAATTGTAATTTTGGTAACTTATCACATAAATAACTTAAAACCTCAACTAATACATTCCACCTTTGTTTCATCTTATTTATTCACTCATCAATATTCCGTACTAACTACAAAATTTGGTGTATTCCTTTAAATTGATCAAAATAAGACTTATCAACTAATAGAAAGATTTTCGTACAAAATTTATTGTCATACATCAAATTTACAAGCCTATACTTAATTATTATCCAACAATACGTTTTACGTTACTATAATGTTCATTCCTCCGTTCCTACGTTTCTATAAATTTATTCATTTATAATTTATTTAACGCAACACTTAATCTACACCTATTGCGATGTTTCAAATTTACTTGAATGAACAATTTCTTTACTCAAAATAGCTGTTGTAAACTCTTAATTCCACATTTATAAGTGTATTATTATTTTCACTCAAATATTATACATATATATAGAGTATTGGGTTTTTATTTAATCATCATTTATCATATATATTAATTAATTAAATTCAATATTTAAGTCTGACTAAATTTATTCCCCAAATACACATTTACCTTTCTCAACCAATAAATATAAACAATCAAATTCTCATTTTATTGAACCTTGGTCAATTCCACACGTTAATTTTACTTAAAGTCTCAATTAATTAATTTACCTCGGTTTCATTACCTTATTACCTTATATGCATAATTGACATGGTTATATCTTCCATTAATTTCGATTATCATACTATAGAAATTAAATTCCCTTAACCACATAAATAAAAGTTGATCCCCATCTATTAACATTATATCACGTTTGCATAAATTTATTCAATGGTCACTTTTAATTAATAACTATCCAATTTCCAATCCAAATGTAAATCTTCCACCTTTGAATTCTTATATTAAATGGAATTTAATATTTACTGATTCAACATTTATATGTTTCTAAAAGTTAGCTCCTACCAAATGTGACAATTTACATTTCATTTCTATGCAATATATACTCATCTTATTCCATTTATTTGGTTACTGCATTGAAATCTATTTATTAACCAATACTAACGTTATTATCATTAAATAAAATTTGATTCCCAATTTCACCCTTCTATTCAAACCAAGTATCATGCTATGATAATATTTTACGTTGTTCACACTGAATATAATCAACCTTTTCATCGTTATCAATTAATCATACATTGATTGCACTAATTTAAGGAATTAATTGCCATTGATATCCGATTAAATTTAATAGGCCATATAAATAGGTAATATATATACGAATTAAATAAATTCAATATTTCCATTTCGTTTTTCCTGTACTAAATTTATTACTAAGTGTATATACTCCACTTTATCAATATACCTGAAATTTCTACCTAAAATAAGGATACGTTTCCATTGGAATTTACATTTACACCTTACGTTACAACATTAATCAACTTGCTTAACGTTTTATATGATTTCTATCCTTTATTTCATAAATTAACCCATTCCACCTAAACCCTTATCTACAAAATATTTCAACATCAAATTTCACCACATACCAATTGACCTAATTATTTATTTATTAAGTCATCTCATTTAAATAATTTATCAAAGTGAAACGTTCATTCAAGGTACAGATTTATTACTTGCGTTACAGAATTCCTTAATTTATTCTAATTACCGTTTTCATTCCTTTACCGCATTAAATTAATTTAATATTCCCATTTATTTCTCATATTAAATATACATACAGGTAAAGCCTTTTCACTACTTAAATTCATTTGAATTAGCTTCGAATTCTATAAGTAGGTTTAATACATATTATTTTCTACTAAATTCAATTACAACTTATTAAAGAAAAACGAATTAAAACCATGAAATAAATGAAATCTTCCCATTTGTTTTCTTATATTAATTTCTTAGCCTATAAATAACAATTTACAGCACTTAAATTTCTCGTCACTTTGTTCCAACTGGAAATTCTTAGACTTAAATTCCCATGGTTTCATTTCATTTAGTCATTTGCTTCAAAAAAAATCACAGATCTTAATTTCTTTCTAACTTAAATTATTTAAATCCTATTAAAATGACTAAATTGAATTAACGAAAATTACGGGTCGTTACACTCTCCCCCACTCAAAACTTTTCGTCCCCGAAAAGGAAAAGGAAGGGAGAAGGAAGAATAAACAGTATATCTAATTTCAAATATTAACTTATAACAATAATTTACTAAATTAATTTCCTTTAATGAATTACACTTGTTTTATAATCATTATGTCTTTTAATACTTGAATTATTAAAGTTGGAAAACAATTTCAACAAAATTCTAAGTCCAAAATTTACGAAAAATTTTGGCAGAGTCTCCTTTGTACGGAGGGACTCTGGAGAAAATATAATATCCAAATATACAAATATATTACATATATATCCCAAATAAAATATCCCACACGGGAAAATATATAAATAGCGCTTTAATCGTAATCCGAAAACGTACCTATCTGTCGGGCAATACGCTTATTATTTTGGAACCAAAAGCAGTAGCAGTTGCTTCCAACACCTGTATTCACTTATATAATCTAAGAGGTTAAATATTTATTTTACAGTGAAATGTTTGGGTAGATTCAATCATTTATATCCAATCAAATGCACAACCATAAATTTTAGCAAACAGCACATGCCACCAACAGACAATCATTCAATCAAACAACCAATTAGTTGTTAGGTTCAAATTCCGAAATTGTACGAAATGTAAAATAACTATCAAGTGCATCCTTTACTCAACAGTCTTAGATGGAACAAAGATAGATTATTTCTCCATCCCACAACTTCAAAATTCCTTACCCAACAACCATACATCAACCAAACAATTCAAATCAACACCAAAATAGCTTATTATACATTTATTTCATACTTCAGTGGTTTGATTTTTCTTCCCTTCCTTTATGAGGGATTTCTTTGTTCTTACAAGTTTTATTTTCCATTTATTACAAAATTCATTATATTGTATTCCAATTTATTGACTAAGGTTTATATCATCTATTTATACTACTTACCCTTAATTTCATTCCTTTATTTAATGTTTACGTTTTATTATATTTAATTACAGTAACCCTCTACTTACACTTAAATTATTAACCTTAAAACCTCCATTTTTATAAATAAAGGATCTTATTAATTCATTATCTAGGGTTTACAGACATTTATTTATATTACCTACTTTTTATTATATTACTAGTAGCATTTTAAAACATACTTAAGTTTATAACCCTACACATCAATCTTTATTTATTAAAGAATTTCATTTTATTTACTTAAGTTAAAATCACCTATTAATAATACTCACCTTTAATTTGGGTAAAATTTCAATTATCACTTAAGTTTAAACCAATAAATTCTTATTATAACAGTAATTTATTGAATACTTCATTTTTCCTAAATTCCTACTTGTAAAATATTCAATTCCAGTTTCTCATTTAACACTTCAACTTTTATATTTGGGTAAGTTATTTATGTTAAGGAAATTGCAATTGAACTTATACAAGTTTAATCTCCATTCTTTTAATTAAATTTAATGTTTATTCATATTATCCATTGTCTCATATGTATGCAAATTCCTCTTTATAGCTTTGCAGTTATTCTCTTATTTCAATTAGAGGTTTCAATTCATTTATTACTTAACTTTTATTTCACTAACAAATTTTAAACAATTAATTAACGGAAAAGTTTAGAATTAAATACCGGGTTAAATTTCAATTTATTTCAAAATAATAGATAAATAAGTTCTTACAACTTTTATATCTCTAATTATATTTAGAACAATAAAAGAAAATTTTTAGAAATTTCAAAATAAATCTGCAGTAGAATTTACTATAGTGGCCTTTCCCCTTCGAAACTCGAAAATGAAAGTCGATGATGCGGCCGTCATCACCGAAATTATTTTCCAGCGACAGGGAGGAAAGTACAGAATTTAATTCTTTTCCAAAATCTTCTTTCAAACAATTCTTCCGATTTATACGAAATATTTATATAAGAAAATACTTATAAACCGAACCATTATT
Source organism: Allium cepa (assembly GCA_030765085.1). NCBI lineage: Eukaryota > Viridiplantae > Streptophyta > Magnoliopsida > Asparagales > Amaryllidaceae > Allium > Allium cepa. Next base: position 275,798,698 of record CM060946.1, read on the forward strand.
TTTCATAAATTCTTTGAAAACATATTTGAAAAAATCCCGGACTTAAGTTCTAAAATCTCCAATTTGATTTATCATAATTTCAACTTAGCTTCAGTTATTATAGATATTTTTATTTTCTAACACCCAATCTATAGCAACCAAATATATATATATATATATATATATATCTTTATAAAAATATTTTTATATATAGAAAATTTAATAGGCAAAATTATTTCATTCACCTATATTAAAAACAAATATTATGTCGGTCTGTCCTATTAAGTGTTTAGAAATCCCTATTGATGACATAGCGTCCCATGCATCAACCAGAATTTATAAATACAAAGCGGAACAGATTAACACAATATAAAAATCTTTTTATAACACTAACAAGTACGCTCTCTCATATATATACGCTCAGTGACTCCCATAGGATATTACTACCCTATTAACAAAGAGTCAAACCCCACAAAGCCAAGGTTTATCGCTAAACCAAAGCTCTGATACCAACTGTAACATCCCGCCTTTTCGCACAGTTTAAACGACACACGTGCCAATTCAAAGCATACGCAAGGGCGGATTGTTATGGGGTAAATAAGAAAAACAGAGAAGGAATAAAACAAAACAGAATCTCACAGCGGAAGGATAAAATATAATAACAAATATACAGTTCATAAACAGTTTACAAAAGCTTGATTTTACTTATACAATGAATATCAGAGTCACACATACCAATACGAAAATGCAGCGGAATAGAAAGAGTGTGGTGCAATACTATATATATAAAATAATACTGAATCTTCGTCTTCGTCCTCCAAAGCTAAAACCTGCTATCCTGAAATGCTCGGACTGACCCGAGCGAATTTGAAAAGACAAAAACACTCGAGTCAGACTAGAAAATCTTATGTGAGTTAAATAAACAGAAATAAATATGAGTACAGTAACTCAAGAGATGCTCGGGATTTACATCTCCTAAGGATCCGTTAAACTATTTACTATATAGTATATTGCGCTATTATAATAGTGTCTATTTATAAAATAAACTTACTTTTTAATAGCGTTAAGGGGTTACCCATATAGCCCTTAACACGTAATAGTCCCAGTAGTCCGTCCAATATCATAGTCCCTCCTGATCGGGAAGCCACTAGAGGATATCACACGGGCTACGGGAGAAATCCAAACTCGTACAAGGCGCGATAGGGTAGGTGACACGGCACAACTAGGCAATGCCAGGGTAGATATACCAATTGCTATCCAGGCTGATGGTAACGCGCAGCGCGCAGCTGCCGCCCACCTCGAACTAACTCCCCCAAAATCAAAATATAGAAGTGGCCACTGAATCAATCCAAGTCAAAGTATAATATCGAAGAGGAGCGTCCGATCAGAGGAATGACCTCATTGGCCTGAGAATCGCTCCTGTTTTAGCCACCTTATGCCAACTCACGGGAGTTGGGTCCACGTATTTACCTTACAGGAAACGTCGCCACCACCTACTTCATTCTGGAACTCCACCGCGTACACGGTTAGTCAAAGTGGTTTTCGGTATCGACAGAGAGTATGTCCATATCCGATCCCGGTCTCTTTGCCAACCCATCGTTATTATAACACCGCGGTTATTTAAAACAGTTTATACTTTTAAAACCAGAATATAATCCATTTCAAAACCATAATATTACGATATCATTCCAAAACCCAAAACCATATTTTACCACTTATCCCAAATATAATTCCTTTCCAATAATAAAAAGGCTTTAACTTCATAATATCTGAAAATCGAATATTTTCAAAGCATAATATTTTTGGAAATCCATAATTTCAAACCATAACTTTTAAAACTCAAATGGTTTGGATATTCAACGGTATATGAATTTCAAAGGCTTAACTTTACTGTCACTTTGTAAAGAAATAAGTTATATGGCTTTATGGAAATATTTCTTTATCTAAAGTTAAAACCATAATTTAGATATCACTCTTAAGTTCCAAAACCATTTCAATTTCCATATATATAAATCCATTGGAGTATTAATATTCAAGAACTAAAATTGGAATATATTCTTTCAACAAATTAAATGTTTTATTATTTAGTTTGAATATTCACATAAATCCTTAAACAACTCCAATTTCTAGTAATAAAACATATGTATTTTTCGATTCCAATTATATTAGAATATTTTTCCAATTCAAATTCATATTAGAATATTCATTTCAATTTATCTTGTGAAAAATCCAATTATAAATATCATATCTTAAATTTCCAAACTTAACATTTAAACATATGATATAAATTTATCCAACTCCATTTTCTAAATTTTCTTCCATTTTACTAAGGGAATTTATACACCTTTTTATTTCAAAATTTCCAACTTTTCATGTACATAAATATGGAAGAAAAATATTTATACAGTATAAAATTTAAGATTATTATAAACCGTATTCCATCCAAACCATAGAAATCATATTAAAATAGTTATATATAGACCGCGGTGCCTGTATATAATTTTCTATCCTATGGTCAAGTGATACGGATATTTATCATTTCAATCCGCAATTTAAAAATAAACTTTGCGGTTTTATCATTTCAAACCACAATCCCGAAAAATGAAAAATGCATACTAACTTGCAGTTTAATAATATCCAAATAAAACATCCATTCAACAACACATCCATCATCCAATCACAAACATCAATCAATATCAGTCAATAACCATATATGTTTGGTAATATACAACAGGTAATAATTTGCAGTTTTATCTCAAATTATATTTATCAACTATTAATCTAACAGTTTATATTCAGTGATAATTTATATAACTGTTAACTAGCAGTTCATATGCAAACAATAATTTCTAACAGCCAATTAATACGCAATAAATCAATTAAATTTACAGTTAAATTTAATAAAATGCAATTCAACAGATATGAATGAAATAACATGCCAAAAGCTCATAAATAAATTTCTATTCATTTCTAAAATTTATTTAACAAACATAAAAGCTTCTAGTAATTGTGAGTGGGTCAAAACACTCACCTTTTGAATTTAAATCGAATTTAAATTCAATTTAAACCCAAAAATTCGCCCGTCTCAGAATTCGTCCAAACCAGCGTCATCGAGTCCGGAATTAAATTACGATCCTAACAAAAAAAAATTCGTGTGAAACGGATAACATATGAGAAAGTTATGCGAATAAATCGATGTTGAAAATCAAAATTAATTTAACCAAAATTGGTCCATATTCACACCTCAAAATGCACATTGCCACCTCAGCGTCATCACAAAATAAAAATAACGCACGCACAGTCCCCTTGCACGCACGCAGTCAAAGCAGCAGCCGCCTAAAACATGAAACCCTATTGAATTTTTGCCGCAAATCTGACCGTCGAAACGCCAAACTAACCACATAGATACGATCCCCATCGTCCACTCTACAAAACCCAGAAACCGTTTTCCGATCCGACGAAGTTTTGCGCGACGATGATGAACGGTTTTGGGGCTGTTTGAATTTATTCTGGATGAACGACAGCTCCAATTGAAAAACGAATTTCACCAGTATTTTACGCGTATCGAATACTTCAACATATATTTTTTCTGGAATTTTCTGAAATTTTTGAGTTTTGACTTTTGATTTTGAACTGTGGATAGATCTGGAATTGGATCTGAGATGTATGCATTTGGGGAAGAGAAAAGAGTGAAGAAATGAACGTACAGCAAATGAAAAAGAAAGGAGCTAAGGGTTTATAGATGTATATTTATAGATAGGCTAGAGGTAGGGTAGCTAGACTGGATACGCGAACGTGCGTGACAAACCATGGTCCAAAAAGCCCGCTATGCCTCCGGAGTCGGATTTGTTAAAACTATATATCCAAATAGGTGTTTTAAAATATTCTGAACGCAATGGAAAAAGTTTCGCGACCAAATTCGATCGTATGAAGAAGTTATGCCAAAAAAAACAAAAATTTCACATTGATTTCAAAATGCGTAAATTTCAAGGCGTTTCGAGTCCGTACGATCAAACGACAAGTCCGATCGCTACGAAACTTGAAACATTTTTATAATTCACCGTTACGGATCCGATGAAACTGGTTTCGTCGAAATCCGAGTCCGTGACAAAAATGGCTATTTTTAATATTTATTAAATAAATTAAAATAAACCATAAAATCCAAATTTTCTTTCAACTTTAAATATTGGCCAAATTTCATTACTTACATAATCCAATCAATTTCAAATAATTTAGCAAGCTTGGATATGAATTAAAATTTATAAGTATATCAATTTCACAGTGTTAACCTCTGCGTTTTCTTATTATTTGGGAATTATAAATTTTATTCGCAAAACCCAATTATTAAATCATATACTTATACTCTCATCTTAAATCTAATTATATAAATAACTTGATTTCTATTATCCAACTCAAAATATATCAATTTTTCTCCAACTACATAGTTAACGTTTCTTTTATATATCACTGTGGTAATATTTCAAAATGTTCATCTTTTGTTTGCATAAATTACTGTATTTAGATAAAATTGTAATTTTGGTAACTTATCACATAAATAACTTAAAACCTCAACTAGTACATTCCACCTTTGTTTCATCTTATTTATTCACTCATCAATATTCCGTACTAACTACAAAATTTGGTGTATTCCTTTAAATTGATCAAAATAAGACTTATCAACTAATAGAAAGATTTTCGTACAAAATTTATTGTCATACATCAAATTTACAAGCCTATACTTAATTATTATCCAACAATACGTTTTACGTTACTATAATGTTCATTCCTCCGTTCCTACGTTTCTATAAATTTATTCATTTATAATTTATTTAACGCAACACTTAATCTACACCTATTGCGATGTTTCAAATTTACTTGAATGAACAATTTCTTTACTCAAAATAGCTGTTGTAAACTCTTAATTCCACATTTATAAGTGTATTATTATTTTCACTCAAATATTATACATATATATAGAGTATTGGGTTTTTATTTAATCATCATTTATCATATATATTAATTAATTAAATTCAATATTTAAGTCTGACTAAATTTATTCCCCAAATACACATTTACCTTTCTCAACCAATAAATATAAACAATCAAATTCTCATTTTATTGAACCTTGGTCAATTCCACACGTTAATTTTACTTAAAGTCTCAATTAATTAATTTACCTCGGTTTCATTACCTTATTACCTTATATGCATAATTGACATGGTTATATCTTCCATTAATTTCGATTATCATACTATAGAAATTAAATTCCCTTAACCACATAAATAAAAGTTGATCCCCATCTATTAACATTATATCACGTTTGCATAAATTTATTCAATGGTCACTTTTAATTAATAACTATCCAATTTCCAATCCAAATGTAAATCTTCCACCTTTGAATTCTTATATTAAATGGAATTTAATATTTACCGATTCAACATTTATATGTTTCTAAAAGTTAGCTCCTACCAAATGTGACAATTTACATTTCATTTCTATGCAATATATACTCATCTTATTCCATTTATTTGGTTACTGCATTGAAATCTATTTATTAACCAATACTAACGTTATTATCATTAAATAAAATTTGATTCCCAATTTCACCCTTCTATTCAAACCAAGTATCATGCTATGATAATATTTTACGTTGTTCACACTGAATATAATCAACCTTTTCATCGTTATCAATTAATCATACATTGATTGCACTAATTTAAGGAATTAATTGCCATTGATATCCGATTAAATTTAATAGGCCATATAAATAGGTAATATATATACGAATTAAATAAATTCAATATTTCCATTTCGTTTTTCCTGTACTAAATTTATTACTAAGTGTATATACTCCACTTTATCAATATACCTGAAATTTCTACCTAAAATAAGGATACGTTTCCATTGGAATTTACATTTACACCTTACGTTACAACATTAATCAACTTGCTTAACGTTTTATATGATTTCTATCCTTTATTTCATAAATTAACCCATTCCACCTAAACCCTTATCTACAAAATATTTCAACATCAAATTTCACCACATACCAATTGACCTAATTATTTATTTATTAAGTCATCTCATTTAAATAATTTATCAAAGTGAAACGTTCATTCAAGGTACAGATTTATTACTTGCGTTACAGAATTCCTTAATTTATTCTAATTACCGTTTTCATTCCTTTACCGCATTAAATTAATTTAATATTCCCATTTATTTCTCATATTAAATATACATACAGGTAAAGCCTTTTCACTACTTACATTCATTTGAATTAGCTTCGAATTCTATAAGTAGGTTTAATACATATTATTTTCTACTAAATTCAATTACAACTTATTAAAGAAAAACGAATTAAAACCATGAAATAAATGAAATCTTCCCATTTGTTTTCTTATATTAATTTCTTAGCCTATAAATAACAATTTACAGCACTTAAATTTCTCGTCACTTTGTTCCAACTGGAAATTCTTAGACTTAAATTCCCATGGTTTCATTTCATTTAGTCATTTGCTTCAAAAAAAATCACAGATCTTAATTTCTTTCTAACTTAAATTATTTAAATCCTATTAAAATGACTAAATTGAATTAACGAAAATTACGGGTCGTTACAGTAGTACTGTACACACGGATGCAGCCTAACCTTTCTCCCTATTTATACTTCCAATGGCCTCCTTTATTTCATTCATTTGAAGCTAAGTTAAACAAAATAAAAACATTTTTGAATTTTTACAACTTAAAACAAACTAAACTCAACTCAAGAGAAGATCAAAAACAAATCAAAAGCTAGCATTAGTTGCAAGATCTTTGTTTCCTGTTCAAAACAAATCAGGTGAGTAAACATTATCTTTAAAGATCAAATCTTTTTATAAATTTATGAGTATGTTAAGGGTAGTAGGAGTGACAATATAGTGTGCAGTGCATAAAGATGAACGTATAGGTATATGTCTGGATACGAATGCTTTGAATGCCTATATATATTCTTCTTTCTATGTTTTTCCTGGCATGTTCTAAGACTTCAAAATTTTTAATTCTCTTCACCTAGATAGTTTTGGTCCATGATGTTGAATGGTTTTTGTTGTATTAGGATGTACTAAATTTTTAGAATCAAATTCATGAGATATCATCCAATAGGAATACTATGAAGAAGATGTACAGTACGGCGACGATTATTTTGAAAAAATCGATCACTTTAATTCATGTTTTCATTGATGTAAATAGAATCGACTTTGGAAATAAAGAGTTTTTGTGGTAGTTTCATGATTTTAAGCTATATATTTAGCGGGGCATCAGGTGATGATCGAAAAAGGTTCATGGCTGATTCACGGCATTTGGGTCGTAGCTGGAGGACGAGAATGTGGCCAGAGGAGACTAAGGTAATGGCGGCCTCAGGAAAAATGGTGGCATAATTTTTAGAGTGTCGTGGTGGCGGGTCGAAGTGATATTAGGGTTTAAATCACGGTTAAGGTCGAGGTGGTTCGTCGTTTGATTATGGCGTTATGGCGGCATTGGGGTGCCTCGGAGAAGGGGGAAAAGTGATACAAGAGTTAGACGCAGCTCTATGTGGAATAGCGTAGGGTCTATTGGTCAAGGGCGGCGGTGCGAGGTGCGATTAGGGGTCAGTCTTCTTTTTGGTGATGGCGAGCTCTACTCGATTTTTAGTCAAGGGTTTTCATGGGATTCTGGGTGGCCGAGAGGGTCGAGGGTGGCAAAGTTGACTGGGCGGAGGTGTCAGCGGGGTTCGACGTGCCTCCGTTGGCGCGTGCACGTGCACACGGTGCTTGGGAGTATTTGGGAGATAAAGGAAATAAGGGAAGAAGTAAAGTAAAGAGAAGAAGAAAGGAAGAAGGGAAGTGGGCCGGGAAAAAGGAATTGGGCCAGGGAAAATAAATGAATAAAAGAAATAGGTAATGAAAAAGGAAAATAAGAGAAAAAAGGGAAAGAGAAAATTGAAGAAAAGAAGAAAGAAATGGAAATTTATATATATATATGTATATATATATATATATATATTTATATGTATATGTATATGTATATGTATATGTATATGTATACATTTATATGGAAACTTATATTTCCTTCCTTAGCTAAAATTTTTTAACCCGTAATTTAAGGTCAATGATATTTTACAATTTAATGGAAATTGATATTATTAATTAACTTAACTTATGAATAATTAATGGTTCTCTATAATCTATTATTTAAATAAATCTTTTAATTTGTAAAAATTTTAAAATATGGATGGATATGGTAAATCAAAGTGAATTAAAACCATGAGCAAACTGTTTGGACATTGGCTACAGATCGTTAATTGGGTCAACGATCTATATCCTTGCTTATTTCTGTAGGATATTCGTTTTCGAATTAAAATAATGAGATTGAAAAGGTAATACAATTTTAGAATAAGACTTCTTGATACATTGCCACAGTAATACTGTCTCCCTAAGAAATAAATTTGTTTATCTAAAATAATTTACTTGGATTCGAAGAGGCCGGGATCGGATATAAGAAATATTGGGAACCAGTTCGATCTAATATGCACTACAAATCTTTACAGGTTCGATTTTAGAATATAATATGCTGAAATTGAATAAATTAAAGGATTTGACTATTTCAAAGGAGTAACTGTATTTAGACATCATTATAAAGTCAATGGATTCCATAAAAGTGTTTGGCTATAACAAGATAAGAACTCGTAGTGATGTACGAGTTGCCTTGGTTTTCAATAAAGCTTTATAATCTAGTATTTCAAATTAAATGGGTTTACTCATGCTGGTTTCCAGCCTGACTCGGGTGCTACTTTATTGTAATGCTCGGGTCAGACAGAGTATTACAGAATTTCAGGCTAGGACGCTTTGAAGCTCAAGAGACGAGCTGGATAGCAGAGACTTATTGATATTATTCCGTTGTGTATTATAGACTGTATAGTCAGTATATTGGGACAAGTTGTTATAACTGTCCAGATTATTTGTTGATGGTTGTACTCTGATATCTTGTATATATATTGACAGCTACAGCTTTTCTTGTATAAAATGCTGTTATTTGTATATTATATTTTGTCCCGCTACGATTGTGAGATTATGTGCTGTTATTTCTGTTTCTATCTCCTTTTCTTCTAAACCCTAATAGTCTGGGGTTTTCGGCACTCGATTGCTCGACACTCTATACAAATGGACGTATTAGTGTCGATTTTCGGGGTTAAAAATCTTTCAGGCCTTTACATTTGGTATCAGAGCTAAAGGTTAAGTGAGAACCGTGGCTTTGGTGGGGATTACTCATTAGAGATAAGGTCAGTAGTACCCTGGAATGAGTTGAGAGTATTATATGAAGGCGTGATTGTTATTTTCTTATATAATGATTTTAAAAATGGTTTTAAAAATGATTTTTATATAAGTTTATATTTTGATATATAAAGCAATAATTTTCAAATTATTATAGTATATTCGAAAAATTGGTTGTTGTTGTTAAAATGAAACAAAATCATAAGATTTAAGTGGTAATATATATATATATATATATATATATATATATATAACCGAATAGAAATTTGGGTAAGGGTTAACTATACAAATAAGTTAACCTAGAAATGGAGTCAAACCTGAATTCATTATTCTGAAAATTTGTAGAAGTGTTTTTCAAATTTATTGAAATGAAATAAATTTACCCGATTATATTTATAAAAAAAATTATGATGGAATATATGGCATGTTTGATTTCCAGATATGATAACATTAATTATTATCATAAATTAAGCATACTAATAAAGGATGTTTATTTTTAAAATAAACGATGATAAAGTAGAATGAAATGTTTTAAGCAAGTAATAATTTGGATAAGCATGACTTATAAATTGAAATAAATTATGAAATTTTAAATCTATGTCCAAAAAATTTGAAATTGTTTCATAGTGTTAAAATATATAATAAACAGTATTATTCAGGATATTTCGAATATAGGAATCTTGTTTTAAAACAAAAGTTGTTTTGAAAATTTCAAAGGATATTATTTTGAATTGAAAACTAAGAATGGTTTAAAATTGAAAGTATGACTTGGTATGTAAATGAAATAAATATGTATATATGTGTGGCCATACATAATATCAAAGTTGAATTGAAATAAAATGGATTTCGAATTTTGGAAAATTAAAATGAACTAGATTTTCGCATAAATGGATTGAAAGAGAGAGAGAGTGTGTGTGTATGCAGAAAATAAGAATAAAAGCTGGAAATTTGACTAATCGAAGTCTAAATTATAGTTTAGGAAGTCCCACTAGAATCCAGTCCAAGAGTAGGGGATGGCTAAAAGTGAAGAATGGATGGTAGGACGTAGGGAGCGGAGAACAGCTGCACGTAAGGAACGAGAAGAAGCAATACCGGAGTACGAGAAACAGGTTAAAGAAAGGGCTGGACCAGGGCCTTATGATAATGTCGCATGCTACAGATGTTACAATAAGGGTCATTACGCAGCGTGCGGTAAAACAAGGAAGGAATTGAAGAGTACATTCCAACGGTTTCACTCTGAGATCTTATGCTTTAAATGTCATGAGAGAGGACATTTTCTAAACCATTGCCCTAAAGTGAGGAAAGGGAAACATAAGCCCATAAGACCAGTCGATGAGTCAACCATTTGCTACCATTGTAAGATGATGGGACACGTCGCTAGGAATTGTCCCAAGAGACGGAAGAAAAGTAAGGTTGTGGAACGTCCTGCGGGAGGCGTGAAGATTATCCAGACAGATGGGAGGGTAGAAACCTTTTGTGGTAAATGCTAGAAGTGGAGACATCCTAATGAAAATTGCATGTACAGGCTTTGTCCATTAGAAGGAAGTCCATAGGGAGGTTCTTGTAAAGAAAGCTAGGGCTCTGTTTTTTTCTAAACCCCTAGGTGATGGTGGGGGTGACTAGATTTATGACTTTTGTAAGGCTTTCATGATGAATGAAATGTTTGAATGTAGTCTATCAATGTGTGGAATATTTTGTAGAAGTACGATCTAATATAAAATCACTTTTTATTTATTTGAGAATGAAATTGGAATTGATTCAAGGGTGAAATTGAATTGAATTAATTGGAATTGTAATCGAAGCTGAATAAGTTTAAATTCAAAATGGGAATTTTTTGAATTGAAATAGGAATGAAGTTGATTCGATTGAATTGGGATTGAATAAATTTGAATAGAAGTGGAAATTGAAAACTTACTGAAATAGAGAATTGGAAATTGAACTAGTTTGACTCTGCAACTATTTTCAAATAAACTATTTTAATATAAACTGTTTAAAAACTACTTTCTTAAAGATTCGTATTATTTGAAATTTTTCCAACTAGTTACTACACAGATCATTTTTAAAAACTCAAACTATCTTATATTAATTATTTTACAATTATCCAACTATTTTACAACCATTTAACTATTTTAAAACTATTTATGCTATTTTCTTAATTCAAACTGATCTGGGTGGAAATTATTTATAGTTTAAAGTCATGGATTTAAACAGGAGTTATATTCTAAATCGAAATTGAAGCAATTGTGAAGTGAAAGCAAAATCGGATATTGAAGCAAAATAATTCTAAGTAAAAGGGTATATTTTGAGAAATATACGATGATTGAAAATGAAAGAGTAAATAGTCACTATATCTGAAAACTTCCTATATAAAGAGTAAGAAAATGCGATCAATAACTTTGTAAGGGAAATCGAACTTGGAAATTTTGATTTGATATTAACGAGATTACAACTAGAAGAAATGACCTTTGAAAGATATTTGAACTATATAGTGGAATTTATATAAGTATAAAGTGATCCAAAAATTGTTCAAGTTGAAATAATAATCTTATGTATATATATAAGAATGATTTTATGTAAATGGAACTGGAAAAAAGGTTTTTGGAACCCATTGGTTTCGAAAGGTTTGTGGTTTTGGCAAAAAGCAAATTTTGGGAATTTGGAAAGCCAAGTTTGAGAATTATCTATTCTGAGATATCATTTTTTGTAAATGGGATTTATATATGATACATATAAAGAGTATGTTTTGAAAGATACTATATGTGTATAGTATTAAATGTTTTGAGAATGTTATGGAGAAAAAGGCGCTCCGCCCTAAGCGAGGTTCTAAATTTTGATCCCAGAGGACGTCCGGACTAAACTGTAGTTCCTATGGATTGTGGTTGGGGTAGCGTAAGTCGAGGAGGCTAATGCCTACAGAGATATTAGGGTTATGCTGTGACGGCCGTGTAACTCTGGTGTAACTACGATCTAATGCGTTTCTATAGCATAAGTCGAGGGCCAGTGATTGCCTAAAGTCTACGTTTGATTTTGCTAGGAGAGCAACGTAACATCGGTAGATTGCGATTTATATGGTCTATAGTGAAAGTCGTGTGGCAGTGAGTGCCTACAGGCTACATTGGGACTCGACCGGTGTAGTCTGCGATCTATGTGGTGAAGTTTCATTTGGCAGCGAAATTAGAGGGCGCTGATGCCTACAGTTACATGGTTTTTGGTGCGATAGCAAAGTAATCCTAGGTGTAGCTGCGATCTATGGCGGTTCCATGGTGAAATCGAGGGGTGCGGATGTTAGTCCGTGAGATGATGGTTATGATGACAGCAACCTTAGAATAGATTATAAAATATAAATACTAACATTATAATTTTAGATATATATGTATATGCATGATTTAACCATGCAGGTACTAAGAATGAAGACTGTACAGTATAGAGATTCAAGATATCAAGATAGAAGACTCATGAGTAACAAGATTATCAAGAGTTCAAGATTTCAAGGTTAAGTATTTTTTATTATTAGGAAAATTTTTAAAACTCATAGAAAAGCACTGGCATCTTAAAATCCAATTTATTCGTGGAATGGAATCCACTTCGAGCTGTTAAAGGGACGGAACCCTAAGTAGGATGGAACCTACGAAAAATCTAGTGGAACATTGTTTTGTATCCGCTAACTTTTTATTCAAAATGATTTTTCAAAATTATATCCTGTTTTCAAAACTTTCCTTTTAAAAGATTCAAAACCCTCTATCCTGATTTTAAATAATTTTAGCCTCAAAATTATCTTTAATTTCAAAATCAAATTACTCCTGATTTTAAACTATCTTTTAATATAAATATTTAACTATTAAATATTTATTCTTAGATTTAAATATAAAATTAGAGTTAAATTATATATATATTATTCTCTATATTTACTTATGAATTTTAACTATAGTTAAGTATATTTATAAAGTTTTAAATAGTTTTAATATAAGATAAAGGTTATTTTCAAAGAAAATCAAATCATCGAAAAAATGCTTTTGGATGTCGACATGCCTATGTACCCTATGTCGACATGGTGTCAGTTGAGTTCAAAATTTAAATTTCAAAAGAAGTGTCTATTCGCCATAACTCTTCATGAATGGACATGGCTGTTGTTCTTCTTTAAATAGGGGTTAGTTTCAATGAATTTAACATCATATTTTTCTGGTTTTCACTCCTCTTCGTCTTCCACTTTTCTTAATACATATTCTTATCATTACTCTGCCGAAATCAGCATTGAATCGAACTCGATTACTTCTAGTTTGATTATCTATCACTATCTCTACAAGGTTCTCAGTGCTATTCAGATTTATAGACTTCTTTGTAATCCACAAAGCGTGAAAAGGTGTGATTGTAGCCTTGGTAAATTAATTGGGTAAACTTGTGGCCCGAAAATCAAGTATCTCTACCTGGAGGATAGAAATTCTGGAGGGTGTACCTCGTAGCCTTGAAACCGAGGGTGTAATTGTACAATTACTTTTGAAAGGAAATCCGTAGTTGTGTTGCGGGAATGGATGTAGGGTAACCCCGAACCAGTATAAAATCCGGTGTGCTCTTTCCTTTACTGCTTTTATTTTATTTCTGCATCTGTGTTTGTTTCTATGATCATATCTGTGTCTGTATATTGCATATATTGGCATCTAAATTAACATAAATCGAAAAAGATTTAGTAATTCTTTATTAACACTATTCACCCCCCCTCTAGTGTTAATCCTAGCCTTAAGATCCATAATCCGCATTTATCGTAATTGGTATCAGAGAAAGGTTTTCAAAGTTTCATAATCTGATTTTTGAAAAGTTTTCAAAATGGCTACCAACACTGGTACTGTTACTAACACTGGTATCCCTGTCACTAGTTCATTTGTAAAGGGTCAGTCTATTGTCAGACCACCACTTTTTAATGGCAGTAATTATGCATATTGGGCATGTAGGATGAAAATATATTTACAATCTATAAGATTAGACTCTTGGAATATCACACAAACTGAATATTCTGAATCCACAACTAATTTTGCACAGTGGAGTACTGAGCAAAAGACTATTGCACAAAATAATTCTAAGGCAATGAATATTCTATTTTTTTTACTAGATAGAAATGAATTCAATAGAGTGTCAGCTTGTAAGTCTGCATATGAAATCTGGAAAACTTTGCAAGTTACTCACAAAGGAACAAGCAAAGTTAAACAGACCAAAATTTCCATGCTCACAAATCAGTTTCAATTATTTAAACTGAATCCTAATGAGTCTGTTTCAGATATGTATAGTAGATTTCAGGATATTGTGCATTCTCTAATATTTTTGGGAAAGGAATTTTCTAAAGAAGATCAAGTCAGAAAGATTTTAAATTCTCTAACTCCAGAATGGGATCAAAAGACACTTGCGATCGAAGAGGCAAATGACATCAGTACTTTAAAGATAGAAGAATTAATTGGAAATCTAATGTCGTATGAAGTTCAAATGATCAGGAGAAGAGAAAGTAAAGCATCTGAAAAGAAATCAATGGCATTCAATGCATTAGCCATGGATCAGATTCAAACAGCGATAATGATGAAGAGGTAGCCTTATGACCAGAAATTTTAGGAAATTCCTGAAATAAAGAAAGATGAATGATCTCAAGGGAAACAACTACAAGAATTCTGGAAACCAGAATGTAGTGCCAAATAATGACAAATGTTACAACTGTGATAAACCATGCCATTTCAAAAGAGACTGTCCGTATCCAGATAGGCAAAATTCTCCTATGAACAATGATCCAGCAAAGAAACGGAAGCGTGCATTTACTGCTACTCTAGATGACTCAAACTTGTCCTCAAGTGATGATGATCAGAAAACAGATAATTAGAATTTGTGTTTCACAGCTATTCATGACTCAGACGAATTCAAAGAAATGGACTCAGAAAAAGGTACACGTTTACAATACAATTGGTTGAAATTGCTTGCTTAGAATTAGTTGCTTGATTGTTTAATTGATTGGTTTTGAATTGGTGTGTTGTTGAATTTTAAAATTTATTTTCTATTTTTTATTATTATTTCATTATTTTATTATTATTTTTTAATAATATAATAATATTTTCTGAAATATACTTGAAGTTTAATAATATTTCAGATATATATATAGGCATTAATAATAATAATAATAATAATATTTATATATATTAGAGAACTTAGAAAAAATCGATTCACGAAAATTCAAAGGCACATGTCGACATGGTCCCTACCATGATGCCAACATAAGTACCTGAATTTGAATTTCAAAATTTGAATTCAAATGTTTGAATTTCCCTCCACCTTTTCACTTCATTTAATTCTCTGAAAAGCTACTTTTTGACCAGATAATATGTCCTTTGAGAATCTATTTATTCACTATCTTCTATCATATCTTTTCACTCTCATTTTCAAATTCAAACTCTCTCTTCATAACTTCAAAATCTCTACTCTCAACTTTAATGGCTTCTTCAAGCAACCCCTCCACCATGAGAATT
This sequence comes from Allium cepa, assembly GCA_030765085.1. Taxonomy (NCBI): domain Eukaryota; kingdom Viridiplantae; phylum Streptophyta; class Magnoliopsida; order Asparagales; family Amaryllidaceae; genus Allium; species Allium cepa. The sequence continues at coordinate 275,814,458 of CM060946.1, forward strand.
TTTAGAAAAATCAAAGAGCAATTATTCAATGATCCGGAGGCAATAAAAGCATACATCAATTATGCTAACTATGCCAAAGTCCATCCCGGAAAATTTGCTATTTTTCAAGATTTCTCTTCTTATGAACTTGATTCTCTTTTTGCAAACAATGGAGTTCTTAGTCTTATTGATGCTTATCAAAATGATTTTGTTTGCTATCCAAATTTTGTCAAAATTTTCTGTGCTAATTTAAACCGTGGATTTTATTATGGAAATGAGGATGAAATTTGGAGTAATGTCAAAGGCACTAGAATTGTTTTGAATTGTGATCTTTTGGGTACCATCCTCAATTGCAAGTGTACGGGAATGGATCTTTCTAATTTTAAAATCGATGAAAATGATCGTGAGACATTTCATCATATTTTCGAAGGGATTGATAATTTTGAATTCAAAAATCGAAATTTTCGACCAAAGGTAAGAATTGTTAATCTTCTTTTGCAACATTCTTTGACCCCAAGATCGGGGAATTTTAACAATCCTACTTCAAAAGTTTGCAAAGCTCTTTTTGCCATTTTCAAAATTATGACATAAATTGGGCGCAATTTATTTTGGATGAACTTCGTCCTAAAAATCTTGAAATGGGTGAGAATACCTTATACCATGGAATTTATCTCACTCGAATTTTTAACTATTTTGGAGTGGATTTCAAAGGCGAAGAATTTGTTTCTAGAAAAGTTTTCAACCATTCCAACATTTCTCTTATGAAAATTCCTTTTGTTTTTCAACCTTATGAGACTCTTGCCGAAAAAGAAGAGCATTTGGCTCATGAGGAAATGGAACAAGAGGAAGAGGAAGAAAAAGAAGAAGGGGATGAAATGGAAATTAAAGAAGAAGAAGGTGAAGCCTCTTTGGAAAGCATTGACTATCCTCCTAATCCATCCACCAAAACCCTTCTTAAAAACCAAAAGACGATTGTAGAATCAACGGATTCTTAAAAGATCCGTTAGTAAGAAGTTGGACAAGATTTCATCCAAGATGAACAAGTTCATTTACAAAGTCAGCAAGAAACTTGGACTATCTTCATCATCTTCATCCTCTAACTAGTTTTATATTTTCTTATCTTGTTGTATTTGTTTTATTTTTCTTTATTTCGAATGTTCATGTAGTTTGTTGTGTGCTTAATCGTTGTACTATCGTAGTATGCAATGAAATGAAATTTTCTTTCTGTTATCTACCTTATCTTATCTCCAGAATAAATGTTAGTATATTATATAAACATATACACACACACAATTATCCACAAAATCACATTTGTCATAAATTTTCACTAACCCATGTCGACATCCCCCATATGACCATGTCGACATGTACTGGTCAGAAATGACAATTGATTTTGAATTTGAAATTTGAATAACTACCAAATGTCTATTCATTTCAAACGAATTTCTACACCTATAAATACCTGTTTCTTCCAGAATTCTTCACTGAAATTCATTTCTTATCATTTATATCCTTTATTTCTTTCATAAATTCAACTATGGCTAATCCTATTCACAATCTATCCGAAAATCTTGAAGAAACTCTTAATTCGTTCAAGAATATTCTCTCGTTTATTCTATGAAACCAGCGTCACTTAGAATTGAGTCAAATGCAGATGATCAATGTACAAGAAAGGCACTTCGATGCGATACGATGGATGATCTCCTCTCTGCACAAGGATGATAACGAAGCACATCCTCCTGTCTCTCTCAACAATGACAATGATAATTGGGATGCTATTAAGGCAGACCCAATCTTTGGAGAACAAGGATGGGTGGAAGTTCCATGTAACGTTTGATTTTTATTTGTTTGCTTTGTTTGATTTGTTTGAATTGATTTGGTTTGGATTGATACTCTGTGTGGATTGATTTCTTGATATTGGTTTGAAATTTGTTGTATAAAACATATATATATATATATATTGAAATGTATATAGACTTTGATTAGTTATCATGTTCATAAGTATAATTATTTCTTAATCTATATATTCCGTTGTATAGTTTATCAATGCAGGTACTGAAGCCCAAGAATGAGGGGGAGTGAGTTTTTTTTTTGTTGATGACAAAGGGGGAGAAATATAAAATAGGGTAGTTAGGCATAGATTAAGGGGAGTTATTAGGATAGAAGTAATATTTTATAAACAAAGGTTGTCATCATCAAAAAGGGGGAGATTGTTAGTCCGTGAGATGATGGTTTTGATGACAACAACCTTAGAATAGATTATAAAATATAAATACTAACATTATAAGTTTAGATATATATGTATATGCAGGATTTAACCATGCAGGTACTAAGAATGAAGACAGTATAGTATAGAGATTCAAGATATCAAAATAGAAGACTCATGAGTATCAAGATTATCAAGAGTTCAAGGTTTCAAGATTAAGTATTTTTTATTATTAGGAATTTTGTTGAAACTCATAGAAAAGCACTGGCATCTTAAAATCCAATTTATTCATGGAATGGAATCCACTTCGAGCCTGTTAAAGGGATGGAACTCTAAGTAGGATTGAACCTACAAAAAATCTAGTGGAACAGTGTTTTGTATCCGCTAACTTTTTATTCAAAATGATTTTTCAAAATTATATCCTGTTTCCAAAATGTTTTCAAAACTTTCCTTTTAAAAGATTCAAAACCCTCTATCCTGATTTTAAATAATTTTAGCCTCAAAATTATCTTTCATTTCAAAATCAAATTACTCCTGATTTTAAAATATCTTTTAATATAATATATTTAACTTTTAAATATTTATACTTAGATTTAAATATAAAATTAGAGTTAAATTTTATATATATTATTCTCTATGTTTACTTATGAATTTTAACTATACTTAAGTATATTTATAAAGTTTTAAATAGTTTTAATATAAGATAAAGGTTATTTTCAAAGAAAATCAAATCATCAAAAAAATGCTTTGGGATGTCGACATGCCTATGTACCCTATGTCGACATGGTGTCAGTTGAGTTCAAAATTTAAATTTCAAAAGAAGTGTCTATTCGCCATAACTCTTCATGAATGGACATGGCTGTTGTTCTTCTATAAATAGAGGTTAGTTTCAACGAATTTAACATCATATTTTTTGTTTTTTCACTCCTCTTCTTCTTTAACTTTTCTTAATACATATTCTTATCATTACTCTACCGAAATCAACATTGAATCAAACTCGATTATTTCTAGTTTGATTCTCTATCACTATCTCTACAAGATTCTCAGTGCTATTCAAAGTTATAGGCTTCATTGTAATCTATTAAGCGAGGAAAGGTGTGATTGCAGTCTTGGAAATCAATCAAGAAAGAAAAGGTGTGATTGTAGCCTTGGTAAATCAATTGGGTAAAATTGTGGCCCAGAAATCAAGTATCTCTACCCAGAGGATAGAAATTCTGGAGGGTGTACCTCGTAGCCTTGAAAATGAGGGTGTAATTATACAATTGCTTTTGAAAGGAAATCTGTACTTGTGTTGCGGGACTGGATGTAGGGTAACTCCGAACCAGTATAAAATCAGGTATGTTCTTTCCTTTACTGCTTTTATTTTATTTCTGCATCTACGTCTGTTTCTGTGATCATATCTGTGTCTGTATATTGCATACAACGGTGTCTAGATTAACATAAATCGAAAAAGATTTAGTAATTCTTTATTACCACTATTCACCCCCCTCTAATGTTAATCCTAGCCTTAAGATCCGTAATCCGCATTTCTCACAACGGATGCCTATAGTTTTCTATGGATTTCGCCAGGACGGCGAAGTAACCATCGTGCTAATTGCGACCCATGGAGAGGGTGATGATTTCCAGAGCATTCTCACAAAAAGGTTGTTTTTCCAAGTACTTTCACTAGGTGTTGAAAGCAGGTCTACTAAGTACTTATAGATTTTCAGTCCTACGCCTGATCAACATATGACTGAATTTCTGTGAGAATAAGGATGGAGTAGTTGAGACATCTATTATAAAAAGGTATTTTTATAAAGCTAGTTTGGTAATATTATGTAGTTTTGAAAGTGTTTTAAAATTGTATAATAAAAGATTAAGGAATTAAGGATGTCTAAAGAATAATTTAACTAAAATAAACATTAAATTAGATTTCTAGCTTCGTTCCTTTTCGGGGATGAAAAGTTCTAAAGGGGGAGGAATGTGATGACTCAGATTTTTAACGTTTGTTAATTGAAAAATTAACTAACTTTAATTTTTGAAATATTGATTTTTATTAGTCGAACGAATAAATTGCTGACAATTAAAATATCTGAATACGTATATAATTATTTAAAAACCGTATTAAATATAGAATTATAAAATCTCTAGAATACGATGGATCTTAAAAAAATTATATATATAGGAACTCCACTATTTAAATTAAGATGAATTACCCATAAAACATATAGGTAGATATATACAAGCTTTATGATGTTGACTATATATATATATATATATATATATATATATATATATATATATATATATATATATGAATATATGCCATATGAAGAGGTGTGCATGAGAATAGGAAATAATGTGAAAAGATATATATATATATATATATATATATAAGAACGCGTGAGTACATGTATATGTATATGAAGATTGAAAAAAATGATTATGGAACATGTGTGTTTAGAAAGTATATAGAAAGTGTAAATATATATAGATGTGCATGGCCATGTGGAATAATATATAGGCAAATTTATATAAAGGTAGTAAGACAAATATAGGAATGTATAAATGTAAGTATGATAAAATAAATAAACACACACACACACACACACACATATATATATATATATATTCATAAATTAAGGAGCATATAGTGTTGGTAAATATGAAACGTATAATTATATATATAGTAACAAATACAAGTGCATTTACATTTGGTAAAAGCAAATTTACCTACATGTACTGTAACAATCTGCATATTTATCTATTTTATATTTAAATATTTTATTTAAATATTTTATCGATACTCGAAATTTAGTCCGAAAAGCCACTTTTTGCAAACGTCGAATTAGGGCTCGAGACCACTTCCATTGAGTTCAAAACGCCGTTTGCGATCTTTTTAAGTGTAAACTTTGATATGTTTGGAGTTAGTGGAATTTTGCTACTTTTTCACTTAGGGCTTTGGTTTGGGCCGAGCCCATTAACCCCACTTAACTCAGTTCCAACCCTCTCCTCTTTATTTACTTCCTTTCTACTTTCCTTATACTCAAGCTTTTATAACAATGGTGAGTGGAATGGGAAATTAAAATTCCAAACCCTAGTTTTCTTTTGCAAATCAAACTCTAGCTCCAAACTAATAGAAGAACCCATTGGTAAGCCTTCTCTTCTTCTTCTCCAACTCATTCTCTTATCAATTTCAGAAATTCCTAAACCTAACTTTGGGAATGTTCTTCTTTTAAAGCTTAGAATCAAGCTTCTTGTGTTGGATTTGAAGAGTGGTTGATTCTCCTTTGCTTTCAAGCTTCTTCTTCAATTGTTTGGGTTCAAAGGTGAGATTTTTATCTCACATCTTAGTCTATAGTTATCTTCGATTGTTAGGTATGAATTGATTTTGGTTTGGATTGATTTGGTGTATATTCCAATTTTTAGTGTTTTGAAATCAAAATCTATGAAAATCCTTTTATGGATATTTGGACATTGATATTTGAGGAATATCGAAGAGCCGTTAAGGCTAGGTTGTTGCTTGGCGTAAACCCTTGGTCGTTGTCGCTCGATCGATCGCTTCCGGTATCCGTTTGGCCATTTTTGGCCTAGGTTCAGGGAATGCCCTGAACCCTTGATTCAGACGTCTGAAACGTAGTATTCAGACGTCTGAAACGTAGTATTCAGACATCTCAATATTATACTAGGAATTTTTATTCCCCAGTATTCAGACGTCTAAATCTATATTTCAAACGACTGAATTGGTTCGTTTGGAACCAGAAAGGAAATAGGCCAAAAAGTGCCTATTTTAGACGTCTGGAATCAAAGATTTAGACGTCTGAATTCTGTCTTGGAAAATATTTTATTTTCCAAATTCAGACGTCTGAATCCTTGATTTCAGACGTCTGAATATGCATATCCCCACCTCTATACCCACGCTAGCCAAGAACACTACGGAGTAATGCTGTCAACTAGTACGGAGAATAAGGCTGTTGAGGAGCGACCATCCATGCAATTGCTTTGTGCGAGCACCGATATGTCAGATAGTATAGCATGCTAAGGAGGAAGTCCGACGTACCGATACAAACTCAAAGCTATCACACAGTGGCTATATATAATCTTCGAAAACAAATATAGAAATAGACATAACATAAATCAGTTACAGATAATTCATATCACAAAGGCGGAAGAAGATATGAATATAAAACTAACACATGAAAGTGTACATCAGAGTAGTGGTCAAAAAGATCCACAATAATATAGAAGAATAGCAACACGTGCTATACAAAAGAATACAACTATGAGTCTATATCTCAAGTGTATACAACAAAAACTGCTAATCTAAATAGTTAGCCAAAAGTCAGAGTAGCAAATCCCAGAAGAGGAGTCAAACAGAAGCACCTGTAACATCTCGGTCTGACCCGAGTATTATTTATAAGAAAATAATAAATGGATCAGTCTAGCTATAAATATCAGATGACATGATATAAAGTAAAAGATATGGCATAAACATATAATATCCATAATGGCATACTACTATAAGCATGCAAATGATGATCAACAAAAGATCGTTCAATACCACAAGAATCATCACAAAGATCCAAAAGGGTTTCATACCCAAAACATGTATTCACAACAAGTCAATGACACACGAATTCACCAATGCACCAAAAATTAATAAATCATATCAATGAAAATCACTAAAATTGGTGAAGCATAAATTCCAGAATTCAACACACGAGTCCAGAAATCATAAAAAGGGGGGAGGCCTATCACACGAACGGGAGCATGAAAACTCACCAACATATGTATCACACGAACGAGACGCTATCTCATGGTAGCTAGCCATTAATTTTTGACACACGAACGACCCGAAGACCATGGGGCGCTACCCCACATGTGTGATTCGAAATCACACAGAAGCGGGGTCAAGTCTAACCTTGCAAACAAAGAGACATCACACAATTGCTAGTCTAATTCATAAAATGATCGCCATGATCAAAGAGAAGTGTCAATTACAGTAAGCTAGTAAATATATGAGCTTAGCTTCATGTCCCATAACCACTAGCTTAACTTAAATATTTACGAACAAATTGTAGATCTCCACTGGAAAATTGTCACAAGAGATTCAATCGAACAAGTCCAAGAATTAACCGACGAAGAAAACGCAAGCGTTTCATACCACTCGTTTTACTAAGTCGTTTAATTAGATTTCTCATACAAGTGAGGTAAAGGTTTGTATATACTAGTAGATTGGAAAACGGTTTTAAGAAACGAGCTTTGTAATAAAATAGTGTTGAAATCGTTTTGACGAAGGAGTTTTGATATTTACTACTAGTATTGAAACCTTTATATTTTTAAAGTGACAAATCACAAAAAAAGATTGTAGGAACAATCAATCACTAAAATTCACATCCAAAGACGTGAATAAAATCCAAAGAGATCGATACTGAATCCATCAAAATGGATATTCTCAAAAATCACGAAGAAAATGTCATCAAAGTCGATAATAAGCGATAATAACAAAAGGGAATCAACACGAATCGATTAAAGTTGGAATTCTCAAGCAAATAGGCAAAAAGAGTGCGGACTCAGACATCTAAAATCAAGGATTCAGACGTCTGAATCTGGAAAATAAAATATTTTCCAAAACAGAATTCAGACGTCTGAATTGTTGATTTCAGACGTCTGAAATCAACAATTCAGCAGACGTCTGAAATAGGCACTTTTTAGCCTATTTCCTTTCTGGTTCCAAATGAACCAATTCAGACGTCTGAATACTGGGGAATAAAAATTCTCAGTATAATATTCAGACGTCTGAATACTACGTTTCAGACGTCTGAATCAAGGGTTCAGGGCATTCCTGAACCTAGGCCAAAAATGGCCCAAACGGATACCGGAAGCGATCGATCGAGCGACAACGACCAAAGGTTTACGCCAAGCGACAATCCAGCCTTAATGGCTCTTCGATACGCCTCAAATATCAATGTCCAAATATCCATAAAAGGATTTTCATAGATTTTGATTTCAAAACACTAAAAATTGGAATATACACCAAATCAATCCAAACCAAAATCAATTGCACAAGAATAAGTGTTAGGAATTCATACCTAACAATCGAAGATAATTATAGACTAAGATGTGAGGTAAAAATCTCACCTTTGAACCCAAACAATTGAAGAAGAAGCTTGAAAGCAAAGGAGAATCAACCACTCTTCAAATCCAACACAAGAAGCCTGATTCTAAGCTTTAAAAGAAGAACATTCCCAAAGTTAGGTTTAGGAATTTCTGAAATTGATAAGAGAATGAGTTGGAGAAGAAGAAGAGAAGGCTTACCAATGGGTTCTTCTATTAGTTTGGAGCTAGAGTTTGATTTGCAAAAGAAAAATAGGGTTTGGAATTTTAATTTCCCATTCCACTCACCGTTGTTATAAAAGCTTGAGTATAAGGAAAGTAGAAAGGAAGTAAATGAAGAGGAGAGGGTTGGAACTGAGTTAAGTGGGGTTAATGGGCTCAGCCCAAACCAAAGCCCTAAGTGAAAAGGTAGAAAAATTCCACTAACTCCAAACATATCAAAGTTTACACTCAAAAAGATCACAAACGGCGTTTTTAACTCAATGGAAGTGGTCTCGAGTCCTAATTCGACTGTTTGCAAAAAGTTGCTTTTCGGACTAAATTCCGAGTATCGATAAAATATTTAAATAAAATATTTAAATATAAAATCGATAAATATGCGGGTTGTTACAGACTCCCCTCCTTAAAGAAATTGCGTCCTCGCAATATTTAAGAAGAAGATATATAGTAACAACCATAAAAGCATATTAACACAAAAGAATTTTGAAGTAAGAAGTTCACCTTAAAGAGCATGAGAAAGTAAGTCAGGATGCGTTCGCTCGATGAACTCTCTAGATTCCCAAGAACAATCCTTAGGATTTGAAGACCATTGAACTTTAACAAGCGGAACATCTTTATTTCGAAGTCGTTTGACTTCCGAAGCAATAATACGAATAAGATGTTGCTCATAAGTTAAATTAGGTGAAACTTCAATCTCTTCCACAACACCGGGCTCAAGAATAGAATCGGAATCTTGAAGGCACTTCCGTAATTGAGAAATATGAAACACGTCATGTATAGCAGAAAACTGAGCCGGTAATGTAAGGCGATAAGCCATAGAACCAATACGTTCAGTGATAGGAAATGGCCCAATATATAGAGGTGCTAACTTTCCCGACCGACTCAAACGTACAACACCTTTCATAGGTGAAACACGAATAAAAACAAGATTTCCAACAGAAAATTCTAATCTCCTTCTTCGATTATCGGCATAGGATTTTTGTCTACTCAGGGCTTCTTTCATCCTATGTCGAATAAGTTCAATCTTTTCTGTGGAATCACGAATAAAGTCTGGACCTAAAACTAGCTTCTCACCGGCCTCAAGCCAACAAGAAGGAGATCGGCATGGCCTTCCATAGAGTGCCTCGAAAGGTGCCATACCAATACTAGATTGGAAGCTATTATTATAGGAAAATTCAACAAGTGAAATATGATATTCCCAACTTCCACCAAAATCGAGCACACAAGCACGAAGAAGATCTTCAAGAGTTTGATTCACACGCTCGGTTTGTCCATCGGACTGGGGGTGATAAGCGGTGCTAAAATTAAGCTTCGTTCCTAAAGCTTTTTGAAGACTCTTCCAAAATCCACTAGTAAACAATGGATCTCGATCGCTAACAATAGAAGTAGGAACTCCATGCAATTTAACAATCTCTTTGATAAAAAGTTTGGCCAAAAGAGGAATGGTTCGGTTAGACCGAATGGGAATAAAATGGGCAGATTTAGTAAGTCTATCAACAATCACCCATAAGCTATCATGACCCGAACGAGAACGGGGAAGGCTGTCAATAAAATCCATGGAAATTTGATCCCACTTCCAAATTGGAATTTCTAAAGGTTGCAATAACCCATCGGGCCTTTGATGTTCGGCCTTAATGAGTTGGCAAGTCATGCAACACTTAACAAAGTTAGCAATATCAGATTTCATTCCCTCCCAATAATAAAGCCGCTTCATATCCGCGTACATTTTACTACTACCGGGATGAATGGTAAATTTAGAATGATGAGAATCTTCTAAAATATCTTTACGAAGATTTCCAATATTAGGTACGATAAGTCTACCAAATTTCCGAATGCCGCCACGAGAATCGATGTCAAAGACTTTCAAACCTTCAATATCAATTTTATCCTTAATATTTTGGCCAAGAAGAGCCAATTCGGGATCTAGCCTTTGAGCTTCAAGAATGCGATCTAAAAGAGAAGGATGAGCCTCAAGGCTACATAAAACAAAAGATGAACATAAATCGAATATGCGCTCTCGAATCTCACAAGTGGATAAGATCTCGAGATCGTTCCATTCAGATATCATCATAGAAACAACTGCTTGTTGCTTACGGCTAAGAGCATCGGCGACACGATTACCCTTACCGGGGGTATAAAGAATATCAAGATCATAAGGAGCAAGGAACTCGAGCCAACGTTGTTGACGCAAATTAAGTTCCTTTTGAGAGAATAAATACTTCAAAGACTTATGATCGGTATAAAGAATAAATTTCTCTCCCAATAGATAATGACGCCAAATTCGAAGGGCAAAAACAATAGCCGCGAGTTCTAAATCATGTGTGGCATAACTAGTCTCGGCCGGCTTCAATTGCCTAGAAGCATAAGCAATAACACGTTCATTTTGCATAAGAACGGCACCCAAACCAACGCGACTAGCATCGGTATAAACAACGAAATCTTGATTCCCCTCGGGAATAACAAGAATAGGAGCATCGGAATGGAGTTCTTTCAATTTCTGAAAAGGGGCTTCACATTTGTCCGACAAATGTATTTCACTCCCTTCTTAGTCAAGACATTAAGAGGCATGGCAATCTTAGAAAATTCTTTGATAAAACGACGGTAATAACCCGCCAATCCAAGAAAACTGCGAATCTCCGTCACACTCTCCGGTCTCTTCCAATCTTGAATCGCTTCAATCTTTGAAGGATCCATGGAAATTCCGGATTTGGAAATAATATGACCGAGAAACTTCACACGAGATCGCCAAAAGTGGCATTTAGAAAATTTCGCCTTTAATTGATTACTCCTAAGAGTTTCCAATGCAATCCGAAGATGTTTCTCATGTTTCTCCTCGGTTTTTGAATACACAAGAATATCATCAATGAATATGAGTACAAACCGGTCGAGGAAATCTTTGAAAACTCGATTCATAAGGTCAACGAAATAAGCCGGAGCATTCGTTAAACCAAATGGCATAACAAGCCATTCATAAGATCCATAACGGGTACGGAACGATGTCAAAGTAATGCTATCCTCTGCAATACGAAGCTGCTGAAAACCAATAGCCAAGTCCAATTGTGAAAAGACTCTAGCACCGCTAAGTTGGTCAAATAGATCATCAATCCGAGGTAAAGGATATTTATTTTTGATAGTAAGATCATTAAGCTTGCGGTAGTCAACACAAAGTCTAAGTGTGCCATCGGATTTCTTCACGAAAATAGCCGAAGCTCCCAAGGCGAGGAACTAGAGCGAATAAATTGCTTGTTTCCAAATCAGATAATTGTATGCGCATCTCCTCATTTTCTTTATTGGACAACGATAAGGAGGACGAGTAATAGGTTGAGCTCCAGGGGTAAGATTAATTCTGAACTCAATTGCTCGCTTAGGTGGCAATCCTAAAACGGGCTCAAATATGTCGGAAAATTCACGAACAACATGAATAAGACAAATGATGTCCTCCTCCTCATCATTATCATCATCACGAGGATTTAAAGAATATAAAGATGCAGATAAAGTGGAATCCGAATCTTTGAGAATAATAGAAATTTGCTTAATAGATTGAGGATGTCGAAGATGAATAGTCCGCTCAGGACATAGGATATGAGCTTCATAACGGTTAAGCCAATCCATTCCCAAAATCATCTCATAGCCTAAATAACGCATGTCATGCAAGTCGGCTAGGAAAGGAAAATCACACAAAATAATCTCCACATCTTTACAAAGAAAACTAAGAGTTGCGGATCCACCAACTAGATTCGAAATTCTCAAAGAAGTCATTAAAGCAACAACACTTAAAGAAAAGGTGTCGACAAGTTCCTTTGATATAAAAGAGTGGGATGCACCCGTATCAAAGAGAACTCGAATAGGTTGATCACGAAATATAATAATACCATCAAGGATAGAATGAGATATACCTTGACCACGAGATGTGTTGCCAGGGGCTTGAGCAACATTAAGCTTTCCCTCCTTCCTATTTTGAAGTTTGGGACATACATGCATAAAATGGTCCGGGCTTTTACAATAGCAACAACGACGGGGCTTTGAACACTTGTTCGCAAAATGGTCTCTGGAACCACAGTTAAAGCATTTCCCTTTAGTAGAGGAAAAAGTCTTCACAGCAGGAGTTGCTTGTTTACCCTTTTTACTGGGATAAGGACCTTTGAATTTGTTTGACCTCTTCTTATTGTTGAAGTTTGGTTTGGAACCCACCACTTCAACATCACTTTCCCTATCCGCCTCTTCAAGACGAAGAGCGATATCAATGAGTTGGTCGAAGGGAGCTTCTAATTTTAGAAGTAATGGCTTCTTGAGATTTTTGTTTAAGCCATAAACAAATCTTTGGTTCTTCTTCAATGGAGTGTTGATGTATTCAACCCCATATTTGGAAAGTGACTCGAAGGATGCAACATAATCAGTCACGGAGGCTTCACCCTGAACAAGGTCTATGAAACGCCGAGCCAATGTCACTTTCTCTGCTTTTGGCACGAATTTTAATTCGAAGCGTTCGCGGAATTGCTCCCAAGTGAGATCCGCTTCATTAATCTCAGAAATAAGAAGTTCGTACCAGTCTAATGCTCTCTCTTGAAGCATACTGGAAGCCACCTGAACATGGTGAAGATCGACGAGATTCATGCGAATGAAGATTCGATCACAGGTCCTCAACCAGGCCTGGACCTCAATGACAGTTTCAGAACCTTTAAATGGCTTCCCACCCAGGTTGGTGTAATCATTGCACAAACATGCAAACCCAGATTTAGGGTGAGTAGGTTCTGGAATAGAACTAGCTGCTTGAGCATTCGTGACAAGGTCAAGAAGTTGCTGGGTAGTCATAAAAACTCCATCTTGGGGTGGAGCACTAGATGGTCCAGCCCTGGGACGACCTGGTCTAACCATTTCTCTTCCTAAAGAAAGAAAGAAGGAAGAAGAAGAAGGTTATTCACAAAATGAATATCAAGCAATCTTGATAGATAAAACAAGGAATCATAAAGAAAATAGGATGAATCAGTACGAGGACTCGAATTAAATCCTAAAGCACGACTCCTAAGATAGACTTAGGACGATGATCCTTGCTAAGTTATTCTACATTGTTCCGAAGTTTGGCTCTGATACCAAGCTGTGACGTCCCACCTTAATACCCACGCTAGCCAAGAACACTACGGAGTAATGCTGTCAACTAGCACGGAAAATAATGCTGTTGAGGAGCGACCATCCATGCAATGGCTCTGTGCGAGCACCGCTATGTCGGATAGTATAACGCATTTGATTTCGGGAGGAAATCCGACACACCGATACAAACTCAAAGATACTACACGGTGGCTATAATAATCTTCGGAAACAAATATAGAAATAAACATAACATAAATCCATCACAGATAATTCATATCACAAAGGCGGAAGAAGATATGAATATATAACTAACCCATGAAAGTGTATATCAGAGTAGTGGTCAAAAGGATCCACAATAATACAGAAGAATAGCAACACGTGCTATACAAAAGAATACAACTATGAGTCTATATCTCAAGTGTATACAACAAAAACTGCTAATCTAAATAGTTAGCCAAAAGTTAGAGTAGCAAATCCCAGAAGAGGAGTCAAACAGAAGCACCTGTAACATCTCGGTCTAATCCTCGGGTCAGACCGAGATGTTACAGTTGCTTTTGTTTGACTCCTCTTCTGGGATTTGCTACCCTGACTTTTGGCTAACTATTTAGATTAGCAGTTTTTGTTGTATACACTTGAGATATAGACTCACAGTTGTATTCTTTTGTATAGCACGTGTTCTATTCTTCTGTATTATTGTGGATCTTTTTGACCACTACTCTGATATACACTTTTATGTGTTAGTTATATATTCATATCTTCTTCCGCCTTTGTGATATGAATTATCTGTGACTGATTTATGTTATGTTTATTTCTATATTTGTTTCCGAAGATTATTATAGCCACCGTGTAGTAGCTTTGAGTTTGTATCGGTGTGTCGGATTTCCTCCCGAAATCAAATGCGTTATACTATCCGACATAGCGGTGCTCGCACAAAGCCATTACATGGATGGTCGCTCCTCAACAGCCTTATTCTCCGTGCTAGTTGACAGCATTACTCCGTAGTGTTCTTGGCTAGCGTGGGTATTGAGGTGGGGTGTCACATGTACACATATGAAATATAGGTGTGTGTATATATATGTATGAACCCAAGGAGACAACACCATGAATATATACCAAGTCATGCCTATAAAATGGCAAATCAACATAATCATACCTTAAGTTCAAATCAACTTAATAAATTGTCAAGATCAAATCAGGTCAAAGGAAATTATTGATCAAAAAGAAAAGATTTAAAATGAAATAAAAATCAAACGAAAGTGAAGATAACGATACTGTACACAAGGATGTAGCCTAACCCTTCTCTCTATTTATACTTCCACTAGTCTCCTTTATTTCATTCATTTGAAGCTAAGTAAGTTAAACAAAAGATAAACATTTCTGCATTTTTACAGCTTAAAACAAACTGAACTCAACTCAAGAGAAGATCAAAAACAGATCAAAAGCTAGCATCAGTTTCAAGATCTTTGTTTCCTGTTCAAAACAAATCAGGTGAGTAATCATTATCTTTAAAGATCAAATCTTTTTATAAATATATGAGTATGTCAAGGTAGTAGGAGTGACATTATAGTGTGCAGTGCATAGAGATGAAGGTATATGTATATGTTTGGATATGAATGCTTTGAATGCCTGTATATATTCGTCTTTCTCTGTTTTTCCTGACATGGTCTAACACTTCAAAAAATTTAATTCTCTTAACCTAGATAGTATTGGTCAATGGTGTTGAAAGGTTTCTGTTGTATTAGGATGCACTAAATTTTTAGAATCAAATTCATGAGATATCATCAAATAGGAATACTATATAGAAGATGTACAGTAGAGCAACCACTATTTTGAAAAAATAGATCACTTTTATTCATGTTTTCATTGATGTAACTAGAATTTACTTTGGAAACAAATATTTTTTATGGTAGTTTCATTATTTTAAGCTATGTATTTAATGGGGCATCGGGTAATGATCGGAAAACGTTCGTGGACCGATTCACGGCGTTTGGGTCATAGCTGGAGGACGAGAATGTGGCCAGAGGAGATGGTGGCCTCAGGAAAATTGGTGGGATAATTTTTAGAGTGCCATGGTGGTGGGTCGAAGGGATATTAGGATTTAAAGCATGGTTAAGGTCAAGGTGGTTCGTCGTTCGATTATGGCGTCATGGCGGCATCGGGTACCTCGGAGGATGGGGAAAAGTGAGAGGAGAGTTAGACGCGGCTCCAGGTGGAATAGCGTGGGGTCTAGTGGTCAAGGGAGGCGGTGCGAGGTGCGATTAGGGGTCGGTCTTCTTTCTGGTGATGGCGAGCTCTGCTCGATTTTGAGTCAAGGGTTTTCGTGGGATTCTAGGTGGCCAAGAGGGTCAAGGGTGACCAAGATGACATGGTGGACGTGTCGGCGGGGTTCGACATGCCTTTGGTGGCGAGTGCACGTGCACATAGTGCTTGGGAGTATCTAGGAGATAAAGGAAATAAGGGAAGAAGTAAAGATAAGAGAAGAAGAAAGGAAGAAGGGAAGTGGGCCAGGAAAATGAATTAGGCCAGGAAAAATAAATGAATAAAAGAAATAGGTAAAGAAAAAGGAAAATAAGAGAAAAGAAAAAAAGGGAAAGGAAAAAAATGAAGGAAAGAAGAAAGAAATGGAAATATACACACACACACATTTATATGGAAATTTATATTTCCTTCCTTATCTAAATTTTTTTAACCCATAATTTAAGGTCAATGATATTTTACAATTTAATGGAAATTAATATTATTAATTAACTTAACTTATGAATTATTAATGGTACTCTATAATCTATTATTTAAATAAATCATTTAATTTGTAATTTGTTTTTAAATATGGATGAATATGGTAAATCAAAGTGAATTAAAACCATGAGCAAACCGTTTGGATATTGGTTACAGATCGTTAATTGGTTTAATGATCTGTATCGTTGCTTATTTCTGTGGGATATTCGTTTCGAATTAAAATAATGAGATTGAAAAGGTAATACGTTTTCGGAATAAGACTTCTCTGATAAATTGCCATAAGTAATACTGTCTCCCTAAGAAATAAATTTGTTTATCTAAAATAATTTACTTTTTAATTTATTTGGATTCGAAGAGGCCGGATCGGATATAAGAAATATCTGAAACCACTTCGATCTGATATGCACTACAAATCTTTACAGGTTTGATTTTAGAATATAATAAGCTAGAATTGAATAAATTAAGTGGATCTGACTATTTCAATGGAGTAACTGTATCTAAACGTCACTATAAAGTCAATGGATTCCATAAAAGTTTTTGGCTATAACAAGATAAGAGCTCGTAGTGATGTATGAGTTGCCTTGGTTTTCAATAAAGCTTTATAACTCTAGTATTTTAAATTAAATGGGTTTACTCATGCTGGTTTCCAGCCTGACTCGGGTGTTACTTTATTGTAATGCTTGGGTCAGACCGAGTATTACAGAATTTCAGGTTAGGACGCTCTAGGGCTCAGGAGACGAGCTGGATGGCAGAGACGTATTGATATTCCGCTATGTATTATAAACTGTATAGTCAGTATATTGGGACAAGTTATTATAACTGTCCAAATTATTTGTTCATGGTTGTACTCTTATATCTTGTATATATAGCTTTTTTGTATAAAATGCTATTATTTGTATATTATATTTTGTTCCGCTGCGACTGTGAGATACTGTGCTGTTGTTTCTGTTTCTATCTCTTTTTCTTCTAAACCCTAACAGTTTGGGATTTCCGACACTCGATTACTGGGCACTGTATACAAATGGACGCATTCGTGTTGATTTTCAGGGATGAAAATCTTTTGGGCCGTTACAGAAATGATAAAAATCCGTATCACTTGACCATAGGATAGAAAATTATATACAGACACCGTTGGTCTATAAATATATGTGTGTATATATATAGTTTTTGAAATGATTTTCATAGTTTTAAACACAAATATATGAGGTTTTATATAAATATTGATTTTAAAATATTAAATATGAATGTTATTTTATATATGTTTTAAATTCTTAATTTATAAAATTATATGTTTTAGGAAATTTAAATTTATAAGTTAGTTTTGGAATTTCAAATTTTAAGATTTTTACTCATAATTTTACTATTTTCAAAATGGATAAATAAGTTTTTATGTAATAATAAACTTAAAAATAAGATTTAATTTAATGAAATTTAATTTAATTAGTATATATTATGTTTAAGTGTTTATTTAAAATTTTATTTTCAAAAATAGATTTTTATAATAATTTTAAATAAAGTAAGGTTGGAAAGAGAATTAGTTTGAAATTGTATTTATTCAAGAATTATACTCAAATGAGTTTGATTTGAAATTTATTAAATTTGAGATTTTAAAGGTATGATTTTATAACTTGATTTTTGATTAAAAGTGATTTAAATGAGTATTTTCAAATTTACATAAATTAAAATGAGAAATTTAGTTTATTTAAATTTGTAATTGAAGTTTTATTTAAATGTTATTGGACTGATTAAGTAAATATTTAAAAACTAAATAATAGTAAAGTTGAATTTGAGATATAAACGAAGTTGTCAAATTTAGTTTTGTAAATGTTTGAATATTTAAGCTTTGAAATCAATTGAAGTTGAAATGGTTTAATTTGTAATTTATATCTATATTTGAAGACGATATACATCGGTTTATTGAGATTTGGATTGAAATGAAAGAACTGAGATTTGATTTAAATAGGATTTGGAATTTGAGTTGATTTGAATCGATCTGTGAAATTTGAGGAACACTATATACAAAGTATTTTTAAATTATATTTAAAACTATTTTAATATTTTAGTGATTGATTATTTTATTATAAACTATTTTTAATATTTTAACTATTTAATATACAAATTATTTTAATATATATTATTTCAAATTTATAACTATTTTAATATACTAATTATTGTAATATAAACTATTTTATTATATAAACTATTTTTAATATATATACTATTATTAATATCTAAGCTTTTAAGAAGAAAGTGTTATGGTTTTCAAAGTTTTGTTTCCAAAGTATTATGATTTCCAAAGCTATGTTTCAAAGTGTTATGATTTCCAAAGTGTTATGGTTTCAAAGGTTTTAAATTAATAAGAGTTATAATTTTGGAAAGTACTATGATTTTGGAAACAGATATATTTAAGTGAATGAAGATCTCGTATTGATATGGTTTTGAAATGGATATGATATTTGGATATGAAAATGATATTTTGAAATGACCATGGTGTTATAATAACGTTTGGTTGTTAAAGAGACCGGGATCAGTTATTGTCATACTCTCTGCCAATACCGAAAACCACTTTAACAACCGTGTACGCGGTGGAGATTCCAGAATGAAGTAGGATTATTGGCGATGATCCTATATGAGGTATATAAATGGACCTAACTCCCGTGATTTAGGTTAAGGTGGCTAAAATAAGAGCAATTGATGGGCCAAGTGAGGTAGCTCCTCCAATCGGGCACACTTCTTCGATACCATTCTATTACTTTGTGATTGATTGGGTGCACCCTTGGATTTTGGGAAGTGTGGATGGAGGTGGGCGGTAGCTGCGGTTAAGCGTTACGACCAGCCTGGAAGTGTAATTGGTATATCTACCTTGGCATTGCCTAGTTGTGTCGTGTCACCTACCATATCGAGCCCACTGCAAGTTTGTTTTGTACCATACATATGGAGTGCCCTCCGACAACGCCCAGTACGGGGGAGATTAGGGTACTTTATAGACTATGAGAATATATAAAAATGTGTTAAGGGAGATAAAGGTAACACCTTAATTCTATTTTAATAGTTTACTTTACTATAAACATATTATAATAGCGTATTGTACTACATAGTAGATAGTTCCACGGATCCTTAGAGGATAGGTATCCCAAACATCCTTTGAGTTACATGTATTTGAGTTGTTATTTCACTTGAGTTGGATTTATTGATATAAAAATGTTAATACTGACTCAAGTGTTTTGTGTTTTGCTTTATGCTCGGGTCAGACCGAGTGTCACAGTATTTGAGACTCACCTTTGGAGTTGGATGTGACGACCTTACTCGACCTTTGAAAATCGGCACCAAATACATCACCCGTATTCAAATGCCGCAGATTCAAACGTCTAATCTGGTTCGCCGGAGCTTATAACAAATTAAGTACAATAGCACAGCGGAAGAAAAAGAATAATTTATATCATTGACACACAAAAATTTGATACAACACATTGATACAAATGATATCAATATACACCAGAGATACACAACAACGGAAATAAAATAGCACCAGGAGAAGAGATAACATCTTCAATGCTAACCTTCAAACGGGAAGGAAAGAAAGAATCCAACACTATGACACCATTGCTCCAAAGCTCTAAAGACTTTCATCTCCAAAATCAAAAGCTCAAAGAACTCCCAAACCAATAAGCTCGAACCACCATCATCATGTTGTATTAAGCAAAGTCAGTCGTGAATGCGAGTGTCGAAATCCAAAAACTGAAGAAGATTTCCAAGTACCATGAAACTAGAGACTTCGAAATATATCGAATCTATATCTATTATTTGACCATCTGAAAATCCCAACACTAGGCTGCACGCGTGGAAAATTGTGGGCATCCAGAGTTTAGAAAGGGAACAATAAACTCCAGTCAGTCATGCGACTGGTGTGAGCAAACAAAAACAGTTTTCTATGAATAAAAACAAACAAAAGAATTTAAAAATAAATCCTCAATGCTTTTTGGAAAATGAAACTACCATAAGGTCTCCCGCTGCACACACAATGCAAACGCAGAATTGGAGGAGATTTCTCCTTATGATAGTCAAACATGCTTGATATGCAAAAACCTTTTTATATTATTATTAGTGCATAGTGGAAAACATTGCAAGTATAATATTAATCTTAGCTAGCATAGACATTTCGAACTATGCCTACTATAGGTACCATCTAAACAGTGGGTCACCACCATAAGTAAATGGCAGGTTATACAACTAAAACCGTAGAAGGCGCGCATTGGTGATTGGATTTCCAACAAATGGTCAGGCTAAGAAACTTCTTGGGTCACATGGGTACGCCTTTGGAGGAATGCCTCGAGAACTTAACCAGCTCTCTACCAACACAAGGCCGGGTTACCTCTGTAACTAGGTAACTACTGACATGAGTATGTCATCCCGCGGTCTTAACCAACCTTTATACGAGGCCTCGATACCAAGAACCACAAAGTGATAAATTTGCAGTAACCATATAGGTTAAGTATCTGGGCTCCATACCATGATACCACCTCTATCCAGAAGGAAATGGACATGCCCTCAGGGGGCGATACCCCCAAATAACCTTGCCGCATCTTTCCTGTTTTGACCATTCTGGGTTGTGAGGTCCGACGAGGTCACGTCCACAAAGCTACGCTTTTCACAAAAGCCATGCTTCGATCAACGCATGACCAGAAGCAATTCATATACCACATTACCATATTGGGAATGTATCATTAGTAACCATCAACTACATAACCTCTGAGCTCGTACGTCTTAGAGAAGCGTGTTAAGCTAAGAGAATAAATTATACGCCACCAAACAAAAATGTATTTGATAGAAACCAGCTTTACATATCAAAGTGTAATGTCAGACACACATCCATACAAGTTTGTTCTGTGTTCGAACAGAACCGAAGGCACATCAAAAGAAGCCCTTGAAATCCGGATAATTCCTAATCACGTCTGGACTCCCCATCCCAAAGGGCGATCAAATCTCTATACCGGGGACCAGTCAGTGCAGAGACATTTGGCAGGTAATCCTTTCGCTTTCGAAAACATTCGGTCTTCACCACCGGTCTTCAAATGCTATCCATTTTGTCGTATCACTATTTGGAATGGGTTTTATGACACAAGGTCCTCTCCCGACTAAACCGAATAATGAGCGCTTAATTTAAAATGCATATGGATATTGGGATCTTAATTAAGTCACAACTTATTACCCAAAACCTTTCTTTCAATGGTTTAAACAAATTACCATTTTAATCTTTTAAATAAAAGATTCACCTTTTAAAAACACTTTCAATTTGAAACTAAGGTTCACCAATCTTTCACAAAGATTCATTCATAGCTTTCAAAATCTTTTCCATTCCAAATCTTTTATACAAAAGATACATCTTTAAGATCCTCTTCAATTGAAAAAAAAAGTTCATCAATCTTTAACAAAGATTTATTCATAGCTTTCAAAACTATTTTCATTTTAAACTTGAAAATCTTTCAACACAAATTGGAAATCCTTTCTTTGTATGAAAGCTATCATTTGAAAACAAAGAGTTTTCATTTCGGGAAAATCCAATTACATTTTTTCAAGTTAAAGCCTTTCAATTATAAACTTGGGTTGAATTTAAATTCTCAAAATAATATATTTAAAATACTTTAAAGATGGTTTATAAAATCCATATATATATATATACACTATATAACTTGTATAAACCTTTCAAGCCAAATTTCCAAAACAATTTCAAAACTTAAACAAGATATATTATATTCAAACTAAATTTCAAACTTCCTTTTTTAAAAGCTTTTCATATTCAACCCAATTTCATTTCCCAAAACCATTTGGATTCAAAATTCAACTTTGAAACCATTCCATTAATTCAAATAACTGCGACTTAACTAATTTCCTCGTGCAATCCATATTTGTGCATGTATGGTGTAGTCCAGGGATTTTACACAATAGTGCGACATCATCAATCATTACAGATCCAAGCACAGCAATATTGATAAGCGGTATAATCCTATAACGCTTATCTTCATTCATAGATTTACAGATCAATAATATAAATACATCATAGATAAATAAATTACATTCATCACAGATAAATAAATTACATTCATCACAGCTCAAATCAAAACAGAGCATCACATATCAAGGATATCAAACAATTTAACATTTAATAGAATCCAAATATCCATAAGTAAGATCAATTAATTATCTGATTAATTTAAATCAGATTAATTACTTATGAATAAACTACTAATCCTGGTTAATTAATATTAATTAATTACAAACCATTTTAATTAATTATCCTTTAATCATAATAATAAATTAATTAACCTTTAATTATTAATTAATCAACCTTAATTAGTAAATCAATTTACCTTTAATCATAAAATAATTAATCTTTAATTATTCAATTATCCTTTAATTAATTATCCTTAATTAATTACATCAATTAATTAATCCTCAATTAATTATCATTCCTTAATTACCTTCATTAATTAATTATTCTTTATTTAATTAATTATCCTTAAATTAATTACCTTAATTAAATAATCACACAAATTAATTATGCTTAAATGATTATTCTTTTATCACTTGATTAATCAACTTTAATCATTAATTAATTACTTTTAATTAAGTAATTATCTTTAAGTAATTAATTACCCTTTAATTTACTTATCATTAATTAACTTTTAAAAACAAATTAATTAATCAACTTTTAATTACATTAAAGTAATTAATCTTTAAGTAATTACAGTAATAAATGATCCTTTAATTACTCAAGGCATTGATTAACTTGAGATAACCCACTTATCCTAATCAGTTATTTAATCACATCATTAATTTCTATTTGAAAACAATTAAGAATATAATTATTCCAATATAATTATTCAAAACCCAAAACAATTTTAAACATATTTTAACTTTAAATTCAAATCTTTGGAAATTGTTTTTAAAACTTATTTATAATTGTTGATTTGAAAACTTGGTTCGCATTTTCTTTTAGAAACTTATTTACCTTATTATACTTTAAACTTAATTTTAAAAACTTACTTTACCTTTATAATTTCAACACTTTATTTTGTTTTTGAATCCTTTAAAGAAAACTCGAGCCAAATGCTTGAGTACCCGAGCCCAATCTCAAGCTTGACTTCGAGTTTTCCTTCATTTTCCTTTGCTTCGAGATTTACGTGACATTCTTCGAAACGAACCCGAGTAACCCATCTTCTTCCCAAAATTTCAATAACACAACCATATACGATATGTACCGGTGCATCATGCACACCACTACGACCACCTCTGATCGACTTCACTGGCGTCTACAAGTCAACGTTGACCTCTTCCATCCATTCCAACAACCCAAAACTGAAACGAGCTTGAAAACCAAATTTGAGCATCAACGACTACCACCTGAAATAACCCGACCATCCAAAAATGCCTCACGCCACCACGTCACGTCGCCTGAACCATTGCAACTCCGACCACAGCTTCCCTAATCATTCACGCACCTTTTCCCCTTAGACCGGTCCTCCTCGATCCATCCACGACGATGGACAAATTCGAAAGTGAACGCTGACCAAACCCTGTCCTTAAAACCTAGAAGCTTGTCGATTAACTTCCATGGTGAACAAACAAATTTCCGATCATTTTCCCATCACCTTCATCCTTCCAGCTACCTTCATAAACAAACCCGACGTTTAACTCATCATTGATCACAAGAATTTGCCAAAAGATTGAATCCCGTTCAACTCGATTTTTCTCATTAATTATAACCTTAAAAATTCTGAAATGATTATTACAAACCATTATTTCTAAATTTGAATCTAGCTCTAGGATGAAATCAAAAATTTCTGATACTTTATTTTCTGCTATGAGTTGAATTTTACTATAAATTCAAGTTTTTTGAAATAATTACTAAAGATAAACATCTGGAATTATTTTTAGAAAATAAATTGCACTGTTTTAAGATTCTTCTTTTTAAAGATCAGGATCTAAAACTTATTCTTTGAGATGATATGGATTTTTTTCTGTTCTTTGAACATGTGAATACACAGAGATGAGCATGCATACCTACAGACATGTACACATCCATATATATATATATATATATATATATATATATATATATATATATATATATATATATATACAGACATATTTCATCCACACAAACATATTTAACAACATATATCCAATAAGTGCAAATCAGAATAAATATTTGGGTTTAAAGGTTTGCTCACCTGGGAATTGAAACATAGAGGATAGATTGTTGTTGCTCAAGTTTGAAATGAAGCTGTCTTTTGTTTAAAAAATTGAAACTTTAATTTTCTTTTGCACGTGCTTTTGATCTAAGACTTGATTTAGGTTGATTTGAATCTTGTTTGAGTTGCTTTAAACTAGTATTTCATTTGCTTCCAAGTTCTTAATTTTCTTCCTTTTGATCTGTTTTTGATTTCCAGGCTGAAGACTTTGTTTTATTTTGATTTCCTGTATTAAATTTTGATTGCTTTGGGTTTCCAGGCTGAAGATGCTTTGATCTCCAGGTTTTGACTTTAAGAGATGATTTGTTTTACCAGGTTTTCTATTTTTCTTTGAATTTGGTTTCTCGGGTTTGTATAATAATTTTTTCCTCTTTTGTTTTGTGGTTTTAGTTTCAGGTTTGAGAATAGCCTGGTTTACAAATTTCTCATTTGTATATATTTCAACTTTAAGAGAGAAAAAAATTGTTTTTGCCACTTGTTCATCTTAAACCAACACTTGTTAAAGCATATCATACTTATTTTACAAATGTCATTAGTGATTAAATTGTGTTTAAAACCCTTTCTTAATTTAATTTATAAACTTTTTTAAACCTTATGTTATTATAAATAATGCAATATGTTTTTATACTTATTATGTTAATGTTATGTACTTATAAATATTTATATAAATACAAACCATTTTATAAATTTAAATATTCTATATACACAAATTTAGAAAACAAATGTTATTACCTTTCAAATATAGAGTTTTTCAAATCCAACTTAATTTATAAGATATTTATTTTTTAAATTCCAAATAAAAATTTCTATTCACAATTTATTGAATTTCCAAATCAATTTTTATTTATTCTGGAAATTATTATATTACTTTACCAATAAATTCACAATTTAATTCCAAAAATTAAATTAATCGTTATATTATATTTGGCTAAAATCCGAGAATGTTGCAGATTCCCCCTTAAGAAAATTTCATCCCCGAAATTTGCTAGACAGAGAGACAAACAAAGAATAGATGAAGAATGTTTTACCAGATCAAACTGTAATATTTATTCTGCATTTGGCTTATCAAATCAGAATATTATCATTAAATATGAGAATGAATCTATTCAATATTTCACAAGATACTCGGGCCATCCAGTCTACAAAATATACAAGGGTATTGGTTAGTCCAAAGGATAACTAACCACTCCTAGAATATATCTGGACCCAACAAAAAAAAAATGGATACTCAATTCAGGTTGGAATATCCGAAAGTATACACCAACGTGTCCATCTTCAGACTTGGATCCATACTAGAAATTTCAACAAAATTTTCAAATTTGGTTTTGACCAAAATCATTTTATTTATACAATCTAAATTTTAGCTTCCTATTTTATTAACCAATTATTTCAATTTAAAATTTCAACTCATTAAATTTAAAAATGATAGAAATTGATGGAAAGAATACGAAATAGGAATTAGAATCTTTTCTACAACGATCCGCAGAGCCACCACCACACCAAAGCTTCTCCTTATAGCCGCCACGAAGCAATCAAAGAATTGAAACTAGATCAAAGGAGATTGAGAAGAGTTGTTTCCTTGTTGTTATAGGGTATTGACCATAAGAAGTGGTATTTCCCTATCCCCTACCTAATCCTCTCTTCTTGCACTTATACTCACTATCAGTGGGTAGTAAGAGTATTTACTGAGGCACACGAACGGATATCTTAGGGAATACTCATTCCAAGGTATTTGTAACCCTATCTCTAATGAGTTACCTAATGTGTTATACTCCAAAAGCTAAAGTTCAACCTTTAGCTCTGATACCAAATGTGATGACCCTGACTCGACCTTCGAAAATCGACACCAAATACATCACCCGTATTCGAATGCCGTAGATTCAAACGTATATCTGGTTCGTCATAGCCTATAACACATTAAGTACAACAATACAGCGGAAGAAAAAGAATAATATATATCATTGACAAACAAAATTTGATACAACACATTGATATAAATGATATCAATATACATCGGAGATATACAACAGCAGAAATAAAATAGCACCAGACGAAGAGATAACATCTTCAATGCCAACCTTCAAGAGAGAAGGTAAGAAGGAATCCATCACTACGACCCATTGCTCCAAAGCTCTAAATACTTTCATCTCCAAAACCAAAAGCTCAAAGAACTCCCAAACTAATAAGCTCGAACCACCATCATCACGTTGTATTAAGCAAGGTCGATCATGAATGCGAGTGTCAAAATCCAAAGACTGAAGAAGATTTCCAAATGCCACCAAACCAGAGACTTCGAAAGATATCGAATCTATATCTATTATCTGACTATCTGAAAATCCCAACTCTAGGCTACTCGTGTGGAAAATTGTGGGCACCCAGAGTTTAGAAAGGGAACAATAAACTCCAAGTTAGTCATGGGACTAGTGTGAGAAAACAAAAACAATTTTCTTTGAATAAAAACAAACAAAAGAATTTAAAAAGAAATCCACGATGCTTTTTGGAAAATGAAACTACCATAAGGCCTCCCGCCGCACACACAATGCAAACGTAGAATTGGAGGAGATTTCTCCTTAAGATAGTCAAACATGCTTGATACGCAAAAACCTTTTTATATTATTATTAGTGCATAGTGGAAAAAATTTGCAAGTATAATATTAATCTTAGCCAGCATAGACATTTCGAACTATGCCTGCTATAGGTACCATCTAAACAGTGGGTCACCACCATAAGTAAATGCAGGTTATACAACTAAAACCGTACAAGGCGCACATTGGTGATTGGATTTCCAACAAATGGTCAGGATAAGGAACTTCCTAGGCCACATGGGTATGCCTCTGGAGGGATGCCTCGAGAACTTAACCAGCTCTCTGCCAACACAAGGCCGGGTTACCTCTATAACTAGGTAACTACTGACATGAGTATGCCATCCTTCGGTCTTAACCAACCTTTATCGGAGGCCTCGATACCAACAACCACAAAGCAATAAATTTGCAGTAACCATATAGGTTAAGTATCTGGGTTCCATACCATGATACCACCTCTATCCAAAAGGAAATGGACATATCCTCAGGGGGGCTACCCCCAAATAATCTTGCCGCATCTTTCCTGTTTCGACCATTCTGGGTTGTGAGGTCCGACGAGCTCACGTCCACAAAGCTACGCTTTTTACAAAAGCCATGCTTCGATTAACACATGACCAGCAGCACTTCATATACCACATTACCAAATTGGGAATGTATCACTAGTAACCATCAACTACATAACCTCTGAGCTCGTACGTCTCAGAGAAGGGTGTTAAGCTAAGAGAATAAATTCTCTGCCACCAAACAGAAATTTATTTGATAGAAACCAGCTTTACATCTCAAAGTGTAACGTCGGACACACATCCATACAAGTATGTTCCGGGTTCGAACAGAATCGAAGGCACTTCAAAAAAAGCCCTTGCAATCCGAATAATTTCT
The DNA here is from genome assembly GCA_030765085.1 of Allium cepa. Taxonomy (NCBI): domain Eukaryota; kingdom Viridiplantae; phylum Streptophyta; class Magnoliopsida; order Asparagales; family Amaryllidaceae; genus Allium; species Allium cepa. The sequence continues at coordinate 275,842,495 of CM060946.1, forward strand.
ATCACGTCCCGACTTCCCATTACAAAGGGTGATCAAATCTCTATACCGAGGACCAGTCGGTGCAGAGACATTCAACAGGTAATCCTTTCGCTTTCAAAAATATCCGGTCTTCACATCTGGTCTTCAAATGCTATCCATTTCATCGTACCACTATTCGGAATGGCTTTTATGACACAAGGTCCTCTCCCGGCTAAACCGAATAATGAGCGCTTAATTTAAAAAGCATATGGATATTTGGATCTTAGTTAGTCACAACTTATTACCCAAAACCTTTCTTTCAATGGTTTAAACAAATTACCATTTTAATCTTTTAAATAAAAGATTCACCTTTTAAAATCACTTTCAATTTGAAACCAAGGTTCACCAATCTTTCACAAAGATTCATTCACAGCTTTCAAAACCATTTCCATTCCAAATCTTTTATATAAAAGATACATATTTGAGATCCTCTTCAATTAAAAACATAGTTCGTCAATCTTTAACAAAGATTCATTCATAGCTTTCAAAACTATTTTCATTTTAAACTTGAAATCCTTTCAACACAAATTAGAAATCCTTTCTTTATATGAAAGCTATTATCATTTGAAAACAAAGAGTTTTCATTTCGAGAAAATCTGATAACATTTGTTTAAGTCAAAGCCTTTCAAGTATAAACTTGGGTTGAATTTAAATTCTTAAAATAATATATTTAAAATACTTTAAAGATGGTTTTTAAAATCCATATATATACTATATAACTTGAATAAACCTTTCAAGCCAAATTTCCGAAACAATTGCAAAACTTAAACAAGATATATTATATTCAAACTAAATTTCAATTTCAAACTTCCCTTTTCAAAAGTTTTCCATATTCAACCCAATTCCATTTTCCAAAACCATTTGGATTCAAAATTCAACTTTGAAACCATTCCATTACTTCAAATATCTGTGATTTAACCAATTTCCTCGTGCAATCCATATTTATGTGTGCATGGTGTAGTTCAAGGGTTTTACACAATAGTGCGACATCATCAATCATTACAGATTCAAGCACAACAATATTGATAAATAGTATAATCTTATAATGCTTATCTTCATTCACAGATCAATAATATAAATTCATCACAGATAAATAAATTACATTTATCATAGATAAATCAATTACATTCATCACAGCTCAAATCAAAACAGAGCATCACATATCAAGGATATCAAAAAATTTAACATTTAATAGAATCCGAACATCTATAAGTAAGATCAATTAATTATCTGATTAATTTAAATCAGATTAATTACTTATGAATAAACTACTAATCCTGGTTAATTTACATTAATTAATTACAAACCATTTTAATTAATTATCCTTTAATCATTTATTAATTAACCTTTAATAATAAATTAATTTACCTTTAATTATTAATTAATCAACCTTAATTAGTAAATCAATTTACCTTTAATCATAAAATAATTAATCTTTAATTATTCAATTATCCTATAATTAATTATCCTTAATTAATTACATCAATTAATTAATCCTCAATTAATTATCATTCCTTAATCACCTTCATTAATTAATTAATCTTTATTTAACTAATTATCCTTAAATTAATTACCTCAATTAAATAATCACACAAATTAATTATTCTTAAATGATTATTCTTTTATCACTTGATTAATCAACTTTAATCATTAATTACTTTTAATTAAGTAATTATCTTTAAGTAATTAATTACACTTTAATTTACTTATCATTAATTAACTTTTAATAAAAAAATCAATTAATCAACTTTTAATTACATTAAATTAATTAACCGTTAAGTAATTACATTAATAAATGATCCTTTAATTACTTAAGGCCTTGATTAACTTGAGATAACCCACTTATCCTAATCACTTATTTAATCACATCATCAATTTCTATTTGAAAACAATTAAGAATATAATTAGTCCAATATAATTATTCAAAACCCAAAACAATTTTAAACATATCTTAACTTTAAATTCAAATCTTTGGAAATTGTTTTTAAAACTTATTTATAATTTTTGATTTGAAAACTTGATACATATTTTCTTTTAAAAACTTATTTACCTTAATATACTTTAAACTTAATTTTAAAATTTTACTTTACCTTTAAAATTTCAACACTTTATTTTGTTTTTGAAACCTTTAAAGAAAACCTGAGCCAAATGCTTGAATACCGGAGCCCAATCTTGCGCTTGACTTCGAGTCTCCCTTCATTTTCCTTTACTTCGAGTTTTACGCGACATTCTTCGAGACGAACCCGAGTAACCCATCTTCTTCCCAAAATTTCAACAACACAACCGGATACGATATGTGCTAGTGCATCGTGCACACCACCACGACCACCTTCGATCGACTTCACCAGTGTCTATAGGTCAGCATTGACCTCTTCCGTCCATTCCAATAACCCAAAACTAAAACGAGCTTGAAAATCAAATTTGAGCATCAACGACTACCACCTGAAACAACCCGACCATCTAAAAATGCTTCACGCTGCCCCATCACGTTGCTTGAACCTTTGTGACTCCAACCACAGCTTCCCTAATGATTCACGCACCTTTTCCCCTTAGATCGGTCCTCCCCGATCCATCCACGACGACGGACAAATTCGAACATCAGCGCCGACCAAACCCTATCCTTAAACCCTAAAAGCTTTTCGACTGACTTCATGGTGAACAAACAAATTTCCGATCATTTTTCCCATCACCTCTGTCCTTCCAGCTATCTTCACAAACAAACCCGACGCTTAACTCATCATTGATCACTGGAATTTGCCAAAAGTCTGAATCCCGTTTAACTCGATTTTTCTCATTAATTATAACCTTAAAAATTCTGAAATGATTATTACAAGTCATTATTTCTAAATTCGAATCAGGCTCTAGGATGAAATCAAGAATTCCTGATACTTTATTTTCTACTATGAGTTGAATTTTACTGTAAGTCCAAGTTTTCTGAAATAATTACTAAAGATAAACATCTGGAATTATTTTTAAATTACACTATTTTAAGCTTCTTCTTTTTAAAGATCAGGATCTAAAACTTATTTGAGATGATATGGATTTTTTTTCTGTCCTTTGAACCTGTGAATACACAGAAATGAGCATGCATACCTACAGACATGTACACATCCATATATATATATGTATATGTATATGTATATATTATACATACAGACATATTTCATCCATACAAACATATTTAACTACATATATCTAATAAGTGCAAACTAGAATAAATATTCGGGTTTAAAGGTTTCCTCACCTGGGAATTGAAACACAAAGGACAGACTGCTATTGCCCAGGTTTGAAATGAAGCTGTCTTTTGTTTTAAAAACTGAAACTTTAATTTGCTTTTGAACTTGCATTTGATCTGAGACTTGATTTAGTTTGATTTGAATCTTGTTTGAGTTGCTTTAAACTAGCATTTCATTTGCTTCCAAGTTCCTGATTTTCTTCCTTTTGATCTGTTCTTAATTTCCAGGCTGAAGACTTTGTTTTATTTTGATTTCTTGTTTTAAATTTTGATTGCTTTGGGTTTCCAGGCTGAAGATGCTTTGATCTCCAGGTTTTGGTTTCAAGAGATGATTTGTTTTACCAGGTTTCTGAATTTGCTTTGAATTTGGATTCTCAGGTTTGTATAATAATTTTTTACTCTTCTGTTTTGTGGTTTTAGTTTCAGGTTTGAGAATAGCCAAGTTTACAAATTTCTCATTTGTATATATTTCAACTTTAAGAGAAAAAAATTGTTTTTGCCACTTGTTCATCTTAACCAACACTTGTTAAAGCATATCATACTTATTTTACAAATGTCATTAGTGATTAAATTGTATTTAAAACCCTTACTTAATTTAATTTATAAATTTTGTTTTAAACCTTATGTTATTATAAATTATGCAATATGTTTTTATACTTATTATGTTAATGTTATGTACCTATAAATATTTATATAAATACAAACCATTTTATAAATTTAAATATTCTATATAAACAAATTTAAAAAAAAAAATTTATTACCTTTCAAATATAGAGTTTTTCAAATCCAACTTAATTTATAAGATATTTATTTTTTAAATTCCAAATAAAATTTCTATTTACAATTTATTGAATTTCCAATTCAATTTTTATTTATTCTGGAAATTTTTATATTACTTTAACAATAAATTCACAATTTGATTCCAAAAATTAAATTAATCACTATATTATATTTGACTAAAATCCAAGAATGTTACATTGGATCTTTGCTTGGAGATCCATCTATATCTATTCGTCTTTCAGTTATTCAGTTGACTCCAGTGATATATTCAGATTTTGTTATTTGACTACTGTATTGAGACTTCTATGTAATCGAGATTTCTGTTGTATCTTGTTTTAACTCTGTTATATATAAAGTAGCTTCATGAAGTACTATTCGTTTATTTCCGCTGTTTATTATTATATTACTTTGTCTCTGTGATTGATTTATTTACTGTATATGCTGAGTTTTGCCAAATATAAATTAACAATATGATATTTTGAGCAATTCAAGTCCGATACGTGTGTATACGAATGGCATGAAATATCGGGATGATGCAAATTCAAAATTTCCTCTATAAATATTAAACATTAATATCACTTAAATTTGGATCTAACAAATAAACTACTTTACAAATTCATTTTTTATTAATTAATAATATAAATAAAAATTCAAACTAATAAAAAATTAGATTTTGCAACTAAGAAATAAAATTTCAAATTAACTACGTTTGATTATACACAAATATATAGCTAAATATTTGTGGAAATCATTTTTTTGAATGTATTAAACAAATACAATTTGTAAAAAAACAATTTAGATGTCATCATCACGTGCGAAGCACGTGCCGTAACGTTTGTATATCATAATTGATGTTTATATGAAGGTATAATATTATTTACCCTAGTTCTTCATGTTACTCCCTCCGATCCATTATAAATGACGTTTTAAACCTGAGAACTTTTTTCTCAATATATGACGTTATACATAAAAAAGCACTTTATTTCCACTTTTTACCCTTCTGCATAAAACGTTTCATTTCCTTCATTAATTGGCGCATGCAGCTCCTTCCTAGTTTCCAATGCATGCTTTTAGTACAGATTTACTTTTAGGTTTCCCTCTCACTTTTGCATTATAAAACTAATGTAGTCATTTTCATATTGCTTTCCAATAATCACAATCAGTCATGGATAGCAAAGAACATTCTTTATCTCCTCCAAAACAGAAAAGAAGGATTAGTGATGATACAAAGAATGAGGCTGATGGATTTAACAAGAAGGTTGCTAAAGAATTTGATTTGAATGAGGTCCCTACAAATGAAGAGGAGCTTGGCAAAGAACTTTGCAATAATCTTAAGGAACGTGAGAAGAAGGTAATTCAGCTCCCCGATTTAAATGAGATCCCTAAGAAAGAAGAAGCACTTAGCATCCCTAAGGAAGAACAAGCACTTGACAATGATCCGGAAATGCATCAATTCGCAATGTCAATGTTGAAGATTATCTACCCTGAATTCTTTTGAGTTCATGTTGGCTATGGAGACTCCTTTCTAGTTTATAGTAGTTTTATTGTTAAGTTGTTGCACTTTGTTTGCTCATATTTTCGTTTATGTTATGGTGTGTACTAGCTAAATGCAATTGTATTGCCTACTGTTTTGCTAAATGCAATTGTATAAGTTGATGGATTTGTTTTGCTTGGCTATGAACAACATTGCTTTGTGGTCGATGAACGCATGATGAGGTCCATGCGCGGCTAGCCGACGAGCAGTTGCGTTTGCTTTGTGGAACATTAAAATACCATTCAGCAAATGAACCATTCAGCATGCATTTGAACATGTGAACCATTCAGCAAATGAGCTATTCAACAACTTTATCATGCGTATGCTTGAACCATTCAGCAAATGAACATGTAAATGAACCATTCATCAAAATGAGAGTGTAATTCAGTACATATGTTAAGACGCTGCTATTATATCCAAAACACTTTGTACTAAAGTGGGATCACAAGCAATTTGAGTAGGAAGACGATGTTCTCTATCTAGTGCGGCTTTGTTTATGTGTGGAGGATTATATTTGTTCGAACCTTCTATCTTCAAGATCTCTTGCATGCATAATTGTAGACTCAAAAAAATATCATTCACTTTGCTCAACGGGTATTCATCGAAAGCTTTCTCAACTGCATGGATAAGCTCTTGTACCGTCCTTGGACACTCTTTGTGTTGCAGTGCTTGAATAGAAGCAAAAAAACCAAGATCTAGAACATTTAAATCCGGTGAGTTAGATGGTAGACAAGCTAGTCGAATATCAAAATCAGTTTGCGCAACAGCTAACCGAAATGCTTCGTCATTAGAATCAATGTGTGTTCGTGCATTGTCTTGTTGAATGAAGATGGTTTTATTAACATCTTCTCTTGGCCACTTGCTTTGAATAGCAGGAATAACTTTCTCAATCATATATGCTCGCACATTCTCTCTCTTTACATAAGTCATTGGTTTAATTTCCCAAGTTCCTGCTTCTCTATTCCTACTTGATCGTTTTGCTTTTTCCATGGTGACAAAAGGAAACACTCCTAGTTTTCCTGAGAACACTTCATTTCCATCATCATCATACCTTGGACGAGCCATAGCAACTAAAAACATAACTTTTCCTATAAAATTCTTACTCTGACATGTACGTAAAGGCACTTCTTCATTTGGAAGTAAATAATATGTCTGTGTCTTTTTGGTCATATAAAACCACTTCTCATCAATATGTACCATGTTATACATACCGACAAACTTTGGCTCATGAGGTAAGCTGCTTGGATCTAACATTGTTATGCAAAATTTGAGACGTGCTATTTTATGTTCTTTATTCAAATACGGTTTAATAGCATTCGTATGGCGTCGAAGAAGACCTTGTTTCAAACGTCGAAATAATGTCGTGTAGCTTACGTTCAAAGCTTCGGCAAGTGCTTTCAAGGTTGTGCGTCGGTGTAGAGGAATTTCATGCATTCGGTTTAAATCAACATGGATTCTTTTTCGGCCACAATTCTTCGTTTTCTTTTGTGAAACATCAACTGCTGCTCCATTTGGAGTTTCTTCTGTCCATCGCCAAATTCGTTGTATTGTTCTTATGGGTATCGAAAACTGTTCGGAAACTTCTCTTGTTGTAAATTTTTTTAACTTTCCATTAATGCTTTTCTCTAACAAAGCTCGATAAATAGTCCATCTTTGCTCATTTGTTAGGATTATTCTTTTTTTTCCTTGAGTTGCGTTGCCACGATCTGCACACGATAAAAAACAATCCATGACTAAAGAATAATGTAACTCCACTGTAAAATCCTATACACATGCACTGTCAAAATGCTGTACACATGCACTGTCAAAATGCTATACCGAATGCTATACACATGCACTGTGACAGAAACATGCACTAAAGAAACATGCACCGTTAAAATGCTATACCGAATGCTATACACATGCATTGTAAAAATGCCGTACACATGCACGGTAAAAATTATCCTCCTGTAACTATAATGCAAATGTACAGGTAAAGTTTATTTTAACACAGGCCATATAAGAGTACAGGTAAAGTTTCAAGTACATAATAACCATATATTAGACCATGAAAAATAATGCAGTTGCATGTACAGTAAAGTTTCGAGTACCTATATTTGCTGCAATGTTTTCACCATCTTCTTCATGCAATGAAGAGTCCAACTCTTGATTTGGATCATTGTTTTCTTCATCTTCTTCATGCAACCGGTCAACATTTAGTTCAAGTAATGGAGATTCAGACTCTTGATTTAAGTCGACGTTCAAATCTAGTATGAGTGTTCTACTAGAAGATTGTCTAACTATCAATGGGATTGGCTCATCTTCTTCTATGTTGGACTGAGCAGGAAAATTTAAATCAATGTTAAAAGTTTCATCATCGTTTGAAGGAGGAAGATTTAGATCAAAATTATGACTACTTTTAAAAGCCATGGCAAAGTAGATTAAAACTAAATTTTTCATGCTTTTTATAGCAGGTAACGTGAAACAAATAATTTCAAATTTGGCTCCATTTTGAAATTTTAGTTCGGTTGAAATAATTTGCTCTGTTTGAAAGTTTTGGCTCCATTTGAAATTAGTGGCAGGGAATGAATTTTGGCTCCATTTGAAATTTGTGGCAGGGAATGAAATTTAGTTGGAAGGGAATGGAGTAAATCTTACAGCACGTTTTGCTTCTTTTGATAAAAATTTAACAGCGCAATCAATGAGAGAAGATTAATTAAGGGGGTATAGAAGTCATATTTTAGCTGCCTTAATCCCCGTGAGAAATTGCAAAACGTCATTTATAATGGATCGGAGGGAGTATTCAATATTACTCACTTTCCATTTTTTAAATATTTTAAATTTAGTTAACGGCAATATATTTTGGTTAAAACAATTGAAATGACATTTAATGCGCGGGAAAAATACAACTGTTCCCATTATGAATTATTCAAATAAATTGAATTGCATGTTGGATTATTACGTTTGGGTAATAATCATGCAAGCAATGGACAGACTACGTAGGCAGTTTTGTATCCACAACAAGTTATACAGGGTAACTACCCACATTTGCATATAAATACCCATGCAGCTTACCGTCCATTTCAACTATTTACAATAGGAAAAAATATTGAAGAAATTCGACCCTTTGCAATTATAGTACTACTATTCACTACGCTCTGTCCACCAACTTTTTTGATGATCTACGACCATAATTTATAATCCTTTATGACTACTATTCAAGTATTATACTAACTGCCCTATTTCTGAAATAGGTACAATGAATCAGAACACACAAGCACTTTCTAACTTGGAGTATGGTGCAAACTGGTCAACCATCAAAGTTAGAGTGGGAGGACTTTGGTTATTGGTTAGTCAAAGCACAAATGAAACTTACAGGCTTAACATGAATTTCTAGACAACGAAGTGAGCAGGCCTTTTAACTTAAATTTTGACATTGTTTTTCATGGTGCAACCTTTTTACTTTAATCCTTAACTATATGAATTTTAAAAACTCTATTAAGCACATTTATGTCAAATTTGCCTTTACTTACTTAAAGCAGGGAAATCAAAGACTAATTGTTGTTCATATAAACATCCTTGGACTGTTTGACGAAGCATGGATGCTAGTCATACGTACTGATAGCGAGGTTACAAAAGTGAATGACGTGGTACTCACAGGGCCGGCCCAAGTAATTTGGTTGCCCTAGCCCAGATTTTAAGTAATATAATAAAAAATATTGCACTTTGCTGGGAATTGAACCTAGGTTGTCCCATTATGCGAACAATACAATTACCACTCCACCACACACTCAATTATTAACAATGTTCTACAAAATATTTTTATCTTCATAAAATTCTAAACAACAACCACCACCGGTTGCCCCTGCAGGATCCATTGCCCTCGGCGACCGTCTTGCTCGTCTTGCCCTAGGGCCGGCCCTGGGTACTCAGCATACCAAGACGTCGTACATATCATCATGGATACACAACAGGCGTCAACTAACTGGTAATATCTTATTCCCTAAATTTTCCATTGATGCATTCATTAGAAAAACTATTTTAATATTCTTGAACCAGATCTAGGTGTGGTATTTTTCATGCAATATCAAATGTTCTACAAATAAAAAAAATGGTACTCGATCTGTTAAAAGAGAGTTGCATATTGAAACTTTAAGATATGAAAACTATACGAACCAAAATGATGTTGCACTGTTCAAGCCTTAGCTATCTTTAAAAATTCTTTGGTTCAGTGGGAAAACATCGGTTGTCTCACTTTGGTTGAAGAAAAATGATTCGGTGATTGAAACAGTGCAATAGGAATATGTCCGACCTCTGCACATCTACAACGGCTGTTTTTATATTTGGATGTAAGTTCGTGCATAATCAGTTATTAATGCAGTTTATACTTCATGATTTACTCTACATTGCAGCATCTTTCACTTTTGACTCAACCAAAGAAACAAAGGTATACCTGAACATTAAAATATTAGAAATTGATGACGTTGTCCGAAGGTAGATAAGTGTGTGACAACTAACTACGGCTGTGAAACCTAATTTAATAATATTCGCTTTACATGTTTGTCCTTATATGTTGCAGATCCCTTACAATGCCTTCCTCAACTATTGGCTGGTTACCAACAACTCAGACGGATACACAAAACATGACTACAAATAAACTGATCATATAGATGTGGTTAATGCGGATATGAGGTCTTCATATCGACATGATTAATGCATCGAGGTTTAGATTACTACTGAGGACTAGTCTTATGATAGGAACACTAATAGTGGAAAGTTAAATTGCCCTTGAGATCAAGTTCAGTTTGTTGCAATCGATTTATATGCTCGAAGTCCTCTTAGGCCATTATCATATATATGAGTTCATATTGGCTATTAAATAAGATTAGTTAATAGGTCGGTAATAGGTCATGCGTTTAATGGGAGTAGAATATAAAGCATTGAGATATAGTCAAGTCCATTACACACACACACACACACTTCATCCCATCCTTATGTTCGAAGTCTATAATTCATAGTCCATGGTTCATACAAATATGCATACAAAATTCATCATAGTCCAAGACATCTCGACTATGTTCATATCGAGTTGGTCGTGATAATGTCATAATATGCAAGTCCTAAACAATAATGTTCAATAAGGTTAAAATCGAAGTCAATATGCAAAGTCAAGTCTATATTCTTTCAATTCGAATATGATTACAGTCAAATGGATTTATCTCAAATTTGATTTAGGGTTAAAAGGTTTGAATTTTGAAAGGAGGGAGAAATGAAAATCCAATCCCCCGAATATTACCCCTAGGGTCATATTTATAGAGGTAGGTAGCCTCCTACATCGTGTCTCACGTCTTCGACGTGATGGACTTCCATGGCATTCGAATTTGGCGACATTACCTTGTTTCCACGTCTTCGACGCTATTGGCTATCACTATTAGCATAAGATGGTACCGTCAAAGTGCAATAATCTATGTTCCCCCGTTTATGCTATGTCAAGGTCTTCATGATAGTTGATGATGTTATCAGTGGCATCTCTTAAGCAGTTCTATGGTCTTTGCAAGCATCGATGGTGCTTACCATCAACACCACTTTGCTTGAATACGTGATTTCCCAATGAATAGTAAAGTGTGTCAATGGTTGAAGAGCAACATGTCGATAAAGCTGCTATGGTTTTGGTGAGTGAATAAAAGCACTCTTGATACGTTGATAGTTGCATGTCTTTAATGTGCTGTATAGAAGTGATGTGTGATGTGGTTATCGAAGAAGAGCAGTGTAACCTTATTTTTATTTAAACACTTCTAAAGTGCTTGCAGAAAGGGATGCCACTATGGTACTGATAGCCTTGGTGACTGCTGATGACATGTCTCTTCGATATCAGTATGTTACTAATAGTCAATATCCTTGGAGCCATCAAAAGGATGTCTTCGAAGTCACTTCAGTACGGCCTCGGTATTAAGTGGTGTGATTAAGATTAAAGTCCTTCCTAATTTTGTTGATATGCGATATAGCTGGCATGGCATTGGGGTTTATTTCTATCTGAAGGGCGATGAGACATTTCATCGAAGTAGTATGTCATTAAAGTGATAAAGTGCAGTGTGATACACCACCAAGGAGGTATGCTACCATCGGAGTGATGAAATATAGTGAAATACACGTTCGAAGAGATATACTGGCATCAAAGCAACAAAGTGCGGAACTACTCTTATAGAAGTTTTCTGATATTGAAATTATATGGATAACATTTACCCCTCCCCCCCTCCAGTATAAGAGAATCTTTTTACTCTTTAGGGCAAAATCAAGAATTCCTTTGTATTCTTCAGTCCCCAACAAGACCCCTTAGCTGACTTCATTTTTCTGTAAAACATGAGCAAATGAAATTTTTCGTTAGAAATTGTCCTTCTAAATTTGATTGAAATTTTGATTTAGCATCCATTGTTTAAATTTTTTGTGTGAATTTAAGCTCACAACTTTCTTGTAGGAGTTAATAATAATAAACTTTCAAACATAGGCTTAAGAAATTATTTGCCAAGTTATAAATAGGAACATGAGACACTCCTTTCGGCAAAAAGAGGCTAGAAATTTGGAAATAAATATCAAAAAATCCAAATCGAAACTCAATATCTTACACATGATAGCAGAGGACCCTAAATCCAATTCTTGAGAATAATAATAGAAGCTATAATCAATATCTTAGAGATGATAGTAGAGGACCCTAAATCCAATTCTTGGGAATAATAATAGAAGTCTATAAGTCTAAGTCCGATGATGGTGGTAGAAATCTGGAGACCTATGGTTGATAAGAACATAAGAATACCAGAAATCTTTATCTGTTAATAATAATAGAAGACAATTTGTCTGATTATAATAGAAGACCAAAAATTCATATCCGGTTGATAATAACTGAAGACTAGATGTTTTCATTTGGTGATAAAAACAGTAGTTTTGAAGTCTATTTCTAGAAGTAATAGATAAGAGGATAGAAATCCATATTTGATAATAATAGGAGAAGATCAAACATCCTTTTATGGCAATAATAAAAGAAGACTAGAAATCTATATTTGGTAATAATAGAAGAAGACCGGAAATCCATAAAAGAATACCAAAAATCCATAAAAGAGTACCAAAAATCCATAAAAGAACACCAGAAATTCACATCTGGTAATAACAGAAGAAGACTAGAAAACCACATCTGGGATTACTAAAAGAAGACCAGAAATCCATATCTATTAATAAAAATAGAAAACTAGAAATCCTTATCTGGAAATTATAATAGAAGATTAGAAACACTTATCTGGAAATAATAGAAGACCAGCACCTCTTGTCTGGTAACCAAGAATTGCATTTGTTGGAAGACATAAATAGTTCATACATGATGGACCTTCCTTTAAAAAACTTTATTTGATTCGAAGCGCTACTTGGCTTGGATTTTAATCGACTTGAGAGCTCTACTTGGCTCTAATTTCTTGACTCTTGATTTTTGATTGACTTGGGAGCAATACTTGGCTCTTGATTTTTTTTTCTTGACTTGGGAGCACTACTTGGCTTTTGATTTTGATGGATTTGGAAGTAGTACTTGGCTCTTTTTATTGATCTTCCTTTTGAATATTTTGATGCTTTAGCAAGGCCTTGGATGGTCGTCCTCCCTCTAGAAGGTGCTTCGATGAGTCCTTTGATGAGGACACTTGCTTGATTGGTGCTTTAGTGAGGCCTTTGATGACGACACTAAAGGCTTATTCCATCCTCACTTTAGGAGGCGCTCCAACCAGGCTATGTAGGCAGGGGTTGAGGGCTTACAGAAACTTCGGACTAACCAAACGTTACTTAGGTCACCCTCTAGGGGATGCTTCAATGAGGCCTTTGATGACGAAATTGAAGGCTTATAGCCTTTGATGATGTAGCCTTTGATAGCCGGGACCTCTTGCAGTCAAGCCTTTACTGGCTGGGGCCTTTAAAAGTCGGAACCTCATGCAGTCAAGCTTTGATGGTCGGGCATTTGGTGGTCAGGGCCTCTTACGGTTAAGCCTTCCATAGCTGGGGCCTTTCTTTACCCTAAGAGAATCTCATTTCTTTTTGCACTTAGATTGGTAAAGTTCTTCTTTATTCATCCATTGTTAGAAAGTATGGTCATAAACGTTCGACTTTCCCTGTTGTTGCTACAACATTGTCATCTGCTCGACAGAGTTTATGAGCCCTAGGCGAGATTACTCTGTACACAGCCAAGTGGCCTTCCCAATTTAGTCCTAAAGGCTTATCCATTGGATTTTTTGTATTTGCCATGACTCTTCAGAGTACTAGGTCTCCTTTTCGAAATGAGATTTCTCTTGCTTTATAATTGTAATATTAGGTTATTCTCCGTTTGCACACAACCATTTGGACAGTCACCTCGTCCCTTTTCATTGGTTGTCCAAGGATTCTTTCTTTAGCTCTTGTTTTGGGTCAAATGCATATGTGATCCTCTGATGGGAAAGAACCTTAACTTCGATTGGAAGCATGGCCTCATACCCGTATGTAAAGGAATATGGGGTATGCCCTATTACAGTTTTAGTAGAAGTCCTATACGTCCATAGAACAAGGGGAAGTTCTTCTATCTAATTCCCTTTTGCCTTGTATAACCGTTTCTTAAAAATAGGCTTTATGGTTTTGTTAGCCGCTTCAACGACTCCATTCGTTTTGGGATGGGCTACAAATGAAAAGCTTTTGATAATTCCATTTTTGTTGCATAATCGAGTGAATTTATATCACTTTAAAATTGTGTTCCATTGTCAAAGGTTACCTTGTTTAGGATTTCGAATCAGGTGACGATATTCTTGATTATGAACATGAGGACCTTTCCTAATGTGATATTTGGGAGCGGTTCAGCTTCTACCGATTTTGTAAAATAATCAATGACTACTACTATGTATTTAGCTCCTTCTTTGGATATAGTAAGTGGTCATATTAATTCGATTTTCCACACATCAAATAGCAATGACCTGGAGATAGAAGTCAATTCACTTGGTAGTAGACGAGGAATTACAGTGAATCTTTGGCCTTTTTCACATCTTCTCACATGATCGATAGCTTGGCTACTCATTTGGGACCGATAGAAGCCTTGCCTCATAACTTACTTAGCTAGCTTTATTTCGCTGGAGTGATCCACACAAAATCCTTTATAGGTTTCCTTTAGTATTTTTGACCCTATTTCTGGACTGTCACATCTTTAGTAAGGGAGCAAGTATCCCTACTTATAGAGTATCTGTAACGATCCACATTTTTGGACAATTTCAATCGACAATAATCCACATGTGTCTAATTTAGACCATTCAAAAGGGAGGATTGTTAATGGGGAAAATAAAAAAAGAAAAAAAAAGAAAGAAAAATCAAACACAAAATCTCGCAGCGGAATGACAAAATATAATAATCAAATAAACAGTTCATACAAATAACATTTAATTACACTTTTACAAATTCAAATCAGAGTTATACATGCATCATAAATAAACAAATATTGCAGCAGAATACAGAATGTAGTGGAACAATAAATAGCAATAGTATATTGAAACTTCGTCTTCGTGCTCTAAAAAATGGTCTTCAATACACTAAAAAGCTCAGGCTAATCCGAGCGTAATGAAAAGACAAAACACTCGAGTCAGAACTAAAAGATCTTATGTAAGTCAAATAAAAATAAATAGAATAAAAATATTGTGCAATTATTTCATAGATGTTACATGATTTTCATCTCCAATCAAGTGTACAACGTGAATATAATTATTTAAAGGTTTTCAAATAATTCAAAGTATCAATCCCAATCATCTAACTAAAACAAATCCAAAGTTTAACTTAAACCTTTACATGATTTAATTCAAATCCATAATCCAAATTCAAGCATTCATATGCATATATACATCATCAACCTGTATTGTAATTTAGTTTTTTTTCAAATCAATGAATACAGCTCGGGTCTATCATTTCAACCCATAACGGTTTTCCCATAATCTATAAGATCATTCGGGTATGTATCATTTCAACCCAAAGTGAACTTGTAGTATTATAACGATATAAAATACAACATCCATTCATCCAATATCAACAATCAAACATCCATCACAATAATCATCCAAACCAATCAATAAATATTAGAACTGATAATCAATAGCAGGTGTTTAACTGGCAATTTATATTCAATAACAAATTAAACAACGATATAATTCAAATAAATTCAAATTGATTGAGATGACGATTTAAAATATACCAAACGGTCATAAATAAATTTCTATCACATCATAAATTTAATTAACAAACATAAGAAATTTTAGAAGTTGTGAGTGGGTCAAACACTCACCTTTGAATTTAAATTGAATTTAAATCAATTTAATCCCAAAATTCAAACAGTCATCAAATTCATCCAAACCCAAATCAAAATGTCAGGATTTTGATACAATTCCAGCAAAACAAATCGCGCGTGAATCGGACCTCGTATGCAAAAGTTATGCGTATTAGAACGTTTAAAATTAAAAAAAAATTGATAAAAGAATTAACATACCCAGTTAACGACAAATCACATGCCATGAAGAAACCCTAGGCTACCTGAAACCCCCATGATCGAACGAACTCAGCCGCCACCCATCAAATCGAAACGTCGCCATCTACGATAGCCTAGGCGAGATTAGAGGACGGAAATGAAGTTACACTCCACGCCGACCAGACCCCCACCTCCCCCCCCTACGCGCACGATTTTCAAGGCGAAAGCCTCTTCCGCCACCGTTTCGAACATGGCCAGGTCTTGGCGATTCTGGCGACGATCACGATGAATTGACCGTATAGATGCGCTCTACTCATCGACCTCTACGTCACTGCACTCCCCGATCGAATCATCGACAAAAATCCACCGTTGAACAAGAAGTAGCCACATAACGAACGGCCAAAAATTAATCATGCATGTCTGTCCACATGAAAATCCAGATCGAAAAAAGAACGGTAGAATTAACTTGCACTCTTTGAGAGCTTCAAATCGATATATAATTTGATAGGGTTTGAGGAATTTCAATTTTTGATTTGGTTTTGAAATTGAATTTGAGGGTTTGGGAATTATTTATTTCTGCCATTGGAGAGGAGAAGCTACAAAAATTGTATGCACTAACATAAGGAATGAGAAATAATTAGGGTTTATAACGAGGTACTTATAGGCAGATCAAAAAAATAGAATGAATGGACCAGATTTGATTTGGAAGTTGAACAATAAACAACCCAAAACGCCTGTTCTGCCTCCGTAACGAAAGTGGGTCATTCCGTAATCAAAATAGATGTTTATCAATGGAACGGGTTTCAAGTCCTAATTCCATCGTATGAAGAAGTTATGTTAAAATCAGCTTATTTCTAACTGATTTCAATTGATTTTAATTAAATTGATTTCTAGACGTTTCGAGTCCGTACGATCAAATGATAAGTCTGATCGCTACAAAATTTGAAATCCTACAAAAGTTCACCGTTACGAATTCGATGAAACTGGTTTCGTTGGAATCCGAGAAAGTTGCCAAATTGGCTATTTTTCAGTTAATTAAATAAATTAATATTAAATAAATTAATGTTAAATAAATTAAATCAATTTTTCAATTCAAAGTTACTAAATCACAATTTCTATCATTTTGGCTTACCTACTAATTTGTAATCCTCTGTAACAAATTTATATATCAATTCAATGTTAATTGTCTTATAAATTGCGATGTTTAATTCCAATTGCAATTGATTACAATTATTTATAATCAGTTCTAATAAATTTATTTGATTCAATTTTTTATTAAATCCCTTATTACTCTATAAACCTAGTTAACCTTTGTTTTACCTTTTATTACCTCAATATGCTCCAATTTCCATCTAAATTTTAATTAACGTAATATTTAATTTCCTTTAATTAGCATAAGTCCATTTATTACCGCTAAATCCAATAAATAACTCAAGCTTGAATTTCAATTATTTTTTATTCAATCAATTGCCATATTGTGAATAGAATTTACATTGTTTACATCTTATTGAATTAACATTCTTCAATTTTCAATCCAATCTACACTAACTGCACTAATTGAGTCAAATAATTCCAATTGGTTTCCAATTTAATTTTAACAAGTTAAATAAATAGGTAATACATAATAATTGTTTCCTTTTTACTTTTTATCACACTTGTGAGGGTTTATTCTTTACAACAACTATTATTATTACTTACATGGTATTGATTTTATTCAATTACCATTTATTATTAATTAATTCCATATTTACATTTGTTTTCCTATATTGACTTTATAACCAAGTATAACACTTAAATCATTTCAATTAATTGAATTTTCATTATCATTGTTAATAAATGACTTAAATTAACTTTGTTATATTTAATTCTAATTATCATTTCATAATTAAATTACAAATTTTTATTATTTCCACTTATTAAATCACAAATCCTATTAAATTAACTAATTCAAATTGTCAAAAATTACGGGTCGTTACACTCTCCCCCACTCAAAACTTTTCGTCCCCAAAAAGGAAAAAGAAGGGAAAAGGAGATATTAAGAAATCAACACATATTATCCAAAATATTAAATTTATAACACTTAAATTTACAAAATTAAGTAATTCAAATAAAATATATCAATTTCTAAACAATTAAATCCTTCCATATCAAGTTAATAAAAGTTTGGAAAATAGTTCAAAAAAAATTCTAAGTCTAAAATTCATGAAAAATTTCAGTAGAATCTCCTTTGTACAGAGAGGTCTAGGAGAATTAATAATATCAGTAATACAATATATATATATATATATATATATATATATATATATATATCAAATTTTCAAAATGATATATCCCAACAATGGGAAAAAAGATAACATCGCTTGAAACCGTGATCCGAGAACGTACCTATTTGTTGGGAAAATAACGCTTATTTTTTGAAACCAAAAGCAGTAGCGATTATTTCTATTACCTGTATTTCACTTATATAATCCAAAGAGATTAATAACTATAGAAGTGAAATGATTATATTGTTTTAAATTAATAAAAAACAATCAACGTAACATGACAACCATCACGTTCAACCAAAAGCATACCATTGTCACATAAAATCAAAATAAATCAATACAACATAACCACAATCTTTTGCAAACAAGCATACAATCTTCACAAGGGATCAAAGTAATCAACCATTTAGAAAGTTACAATCATCAAATTTAGTATAGTATTCATTTTATTATTTACTTTAATCATCAATAGCTTCAAACCTTGACTTAAGTTATAATTCTTTGCTTACAATATTCACTTTCTATTTCATTTTATTTAGCGGCACTACAATTATAACTCAGGTTTATAACTATTTTCGTATCAAGTTTCTTATTTATAAAAGTAATTTTCATTGAACGCTTTCATTATTTAAGTTTTTCTTGTATATGATTCCATTACGAATCCTTATCTAATATTACAACTTTTAATATTCTGGTAAGTTATATATATGTTTCTAAGAATGAAATTGAAAGTTACACAAGTTTATCTTATTTCATTTTAGTAAATAAATGTTCAATAGTTATCATTTCTTATTTTCATATCCTTTTTGTATACACGTTACAAATTTCAAATTCCTTGTATATTTCATTTATAACTTAGCATTTGATTTCTTACTCTCAACTTTAGAAGTTCCAATGATTAAATACTTAAAATTTTATTCCATTACAATAATTGAAATTCTAATTTGAATTTACTTTGGTTTATTCTGCTGGTTTTTTCTTCTCATTACTTACTTTTTTCATTCATTTATTTATATAAAGATCAATCACTTACAAAATTTGTTTTCCGTTAAGGATTTAATTCATTAGTGAATCAAAAAAAATATTACTTAAGCTTCTACTGCCTTACTTAAGTTTATAACTTAATTCAGTTATTGAATAAAAATTTAAGTTTCTGGTATTCGCCTTTGAAGAGAAAAGAAATATTTCAATATATCTAAAAATTCGATTAAAACATTTAACCTCATTCACTTAGTAAAATATAGGATATATTTAAAACATCTTCATAGCATTATGTAAAGATTTTTCAAAAGTCTAAAACAATGCTAGAAATTTATATCAAAATATTATAATAAGCTTTAAAATAAAGTTCCTTAAATCCGATAATTTATTGGACTCGTTATTTTTAAAATAAGTACAAATTCAAGATTATTAAACTGAAACTAATAGTATACTCAAATCTTACATTAAATTTCTAATTCAAAGTATAAAATTTTGTATCTTCATAATAAATTTTAAACACTTGTTCAAAAATGAGTATTCAAATCATGGAAAACATTTATTGTGGTTTAATACAAAAATTCAAACTATACTTCCATACTATACTTCCAAAATAAAGATTCAAATTTTTTTTCCAAGTAAATTACTATAAATAAACTTCACAAATCAATTTTTTTTCCATTTATATAATATCTTTAAATTGTACATTCAAAGAAACTTATATAAACTTTACTTAAAATATTCATTTGAAAGCTTTAATTGCAAATCAATCATCTTTAATACTTTAATACTTTTCAAAAATTCATTTAAAAAATTTCTTGCTTCATTTACAAATACCATTTAAATATTTAAATAACACCTTTACAAATATATGTAAACTATTTGAAAACACTTGTTTACATCATTACTTATATTTGCAAAGAAGCTATTGAAAACATTAAATCCATTATTTATAAATTTATTAGTATTATCTCAAGATACTTTTCAAACATTATTAATAAATCGACAATCATTTGCTTTAAAAATGTTTTTATTTAATTAATAACTTCTACAAATATTTACAACACTAATAATTTACTATTAAACCATATGTATATAAATAACAATACTTTAAACATTTTAAATTATTTAGAAAGGAAAAATGATCAAAATATCCTTTTTATAACACTTTATTAAATATTTTTATAAATCGATGTCTAACAGGTTTATCCTCGTTCGTGCAGACTCCGGCCAAGCATTGATCAGGCGCAAGGCTAGAATTATACAAGTACTTAGTAGACTCATTTCAACGCCCAATGAAAAATACTTAAAAATAGGTATGAGAAGTACCGCTCAAAATCCAATGTCAAATGATGATAATACGATAGCAATGGCCCACTGCTGATCCAGTATTTACCCAATGGGCACAAAACTTTCCAAAAGATCCTTCTACCTTTCGAATTCCATAAAAATATCGTAGCTAGTTCGAAAACAAGGTACCATCGATCCCTGTTGTAGTGGTACGCTGCTGCTTCAATGATTTACGCAATGGATGCACTTCCTTCCTGGAAGATCCATAAACAATAATCCCAGGATCGAAAGCGCCTCCATTGGGTAAACTAAAGAACCATCTACCCTGAAAAAAATCGAAGAATTCACGAGTTAAGTCCGGACAACCATATCAGTTCGAATCCATTTTTGAATTCACCCAAGTCTATTAGGATTTATCAATCGAATCCATTCCTAGATTCCCCAAGTCCATCTGGGTCGAAGCATATCGTACTATGCTTATTCATGGAGGGTACTTCCCCATACCTCTTACTTCAAATATAACATACCATATATAATACCCTTTTAAAATCATAGCTTCAAATAGCGCACTTATATAAATTCCACTATATATAAGATTTCATTTTCAGATAAAGTACTTTCCAAAATCAATAATCTTGAATATATCAAATCATTCTTATATAAATTCTGTTATATATAAGATTTATCTCTTTAGATCGAATACCTTCCAAAATCAACAGTTTCAAAATCACTTGTACTTATGTAAAGTCCATCTTATACAAGAATCAAAAATTTTCCAAAGTCAATTTCGCTGTATGAAAAGCCTTATGGGATTGAAAATCTTTGCTTTATAAAAGGTTTTGAATTTAGAATAGTTTTGTATATAAAATCGTTTTGTGAAATGTTCTGTATATGAAATGGTTGTGTAAAATAGTTTTGTAAATAAAATAGTTTGTAAAATAGTTTTGTTATTAAAATAGTTCGTAAAATAGTTTGTAAATAAAATTGTTTATAAAAATAGTTTTGTGAATAAAATAGAATAAGATAGTTTGTATAAGCAAATAAAAGAAACAGTTTTGAAAAACGGTTTTAAGTCGATAGTAGTTTTGCATACAAGAAAATTCCAATTTTAATTACAAAGATACCCAACCCAACAACTTTCAATTTCAGCGCCAAAGCATATCAATAATATTAGAATATAAGATGTACATATGTCATCATTTCGTAAAATCACATTCGATCGCTCGTTTGATCACACAACTTCGCTTTCGAACTAGTATTGTCCATTCAATTTCCCTTATGCGGACTTCAATTTGGTTTCTTGACTAGAAACCACCATTCTCCTTGCATAGCCATATACTATGACAGAGAATTCTAGAACCAAACCAAAAATCCATATCAAATATTCGCCATCAAGAATCAAATAAAATATCCTAACGTGAAATGGTGTAATTCACCTCGACCTTATGTACTCAAATCCAGATCAAATTAATTATGCGAATAAAATAATATACACACAACTTACGTATTTATTCCAATTTGTTTCATCATAATTTTATTTCAATTAAATTCATTTTTTTTATCTCATTGGTTAACACAAATATCACTTCATACTTTGATATTTTTTTCACAGAATTTCTCCATTTAATGTAAAATATTGATATATTCATTCTCATAGTATTGCTTATATTTCTCTTCAATTTAAATTACATTCATTTCACATGTAATATTTCTCATTTAATACTACATTTATTTGCAAATCGTTTCATAAGGAATTTTCTTACGTTATAACCAATTTATAAAAGCTTGTTCCTTTTTATAAGACCTTGTTCGAGTTAAAGCATTCACTACTTTATTTATACCCATTTATTGCAACATCCATTTATTTCATAACAATTTGCAACTCATGGCTTTATTTATAATAACTTCACTTATAATTCATATTTACTTGTCCCACTAGTTTTCACCTTTACCTTTCAATTTATTTATGACACATTTCATAAATGTTAATTAACTTTATAATCATATATGTTCAATTTAATCTCATTCACAATATTTCCTTAATCACAGTTTCAATTTAAACATCCCAAGGCTTAAAACTCGCACTTGTATATTATTATATAACATGCCAAGAATGTATTCAAAAATTCTATTCATTTACTAGACATAGATATAACAAATTAAACCTTGTTTTACTTGCTTTCAAATTAAGGTTATCAAATTCAACTGCATAATTCAACATAATTTCTAAGCTTCAACTCATATATTAATTCAAAAAGGTTTCGTTTATCCAAAAATATCCAAATATTCCATTTTTCAATAGTTAAAACTACGGTCAACAACTAACAAAATTCACAACAACATTTCAATTTCATAAATATCCTAATTATTCATTTTATTCTCTTTAATACACCATTATTAAACAAGTGCTTAGTCCATTAATTCAATCAATAATAATTAGCCAATGTTTATAAACTAACAAAACTCAACTAATCCAAAATAAATGATAATAACAAAATATTACTGTTTCATAAATCAAACGCATTACAGATAACTATACTAGTTATAAAAATTTATTCCTTTATATATATCATATAATATTAGGAAAAATAATTTTTAATTTCAAAACTTATATAGAACATTTTTATAACACTAGCAAATACGCACTCTCGTAAGTACACTTTGATGACTCATTCTAGGGTATTACTACCTTATCTCTAATGAGTTAACCCCAACAGGCTAAGGTATGTCTAAATCTGGCTCTGATACCAACTGTAACGATCCACCTTTTTGGACGGTTTGAATCGATAATAATCCACACATGTCTAATTCAAACCATTCGAAAGGAAGGATTGTTAATGGGGTAAATAAGAAAAAGAAAAAAAGAAAGAAAAACAAAACACAAAATCTTGCAGTAGAATGGCAAAATATAATAATCAAATAAACAGTTCATGAAATTGTTTTACAAATAACATTTAAGTACACTTTTACAAATTCAAATCGGAGTTATACATACATCATAAATAAACAAATATTGCAGTAGAGCACAGAATCTAGTGGAACTTAAATAGCAATAATGTATTGTAACTTCGTCTTCGTCCCTCAGAAAATGGTCTTCAATACACTGAAAAGCTCAGACCGACCCGAGCGTAATGAAAAGACAAAACACTTGAGTCGGAACTAAAAGATCTTATGTGAGTCAAATCAAAATAAATAAAATATAAATATTAGTGCAATGGTTTAATAGATGTCACAGGATTTTCATCTCCTATCAAGTTACAACGTGAATATAATTATCTAAACAGTTTTAAATAATTCGGAATATCAATCCCAATCATCTAACTAAAACAAATCCAAAGTTTAACTTAAACCTTTACATAATTTAATTCAAATCCATAATCCAAATTCAAGCATTCATATGGATATATACATCATCAACCAGTATCGTAATTTAATTTTTTTTCAAATCGATGAAAACCGCTCGGGTCCATCATTTCAACCCATAATGATTTTTTCCTAATATATAAGATCGTTCGGGTATGTATCATTTCAACCCATAGTGAACTTGCAGTATCGTAATGATATAAAATACAACATCCATTCATCCAATATCAACAATCAAACATCCATTACAATAATCATCCAAACCAATCAATAAATATCAATATAAAACTGATAATCAATAACAGGTATTTAATTGGCAATTTATATTCAATAATATATCAAATAATGATTTAATTCAAATAAATTCAACTTAACTGAGACAACGATTTAAAATATACTAAACAGCCATAAATAAATTTCTATCACATCATAAATTTAATTTAACAAACATAAGAATTTTAGAAGTCGTGAGTGGGTCAAACACTTACCTTTAAAATTAAATTAAATTTAAATCCAATTTAAGCCCAAAATTAAAACAGTCGTCGAATTCGTCCAAACCTCCATCAAAATGTCTAAAATTTCGATATGATCCCGGCTAAACAAACCGCACATGAATCGGACCTCGTATGCAAAAGTAAGGCGTATTAGAACGTTTAAAATTTAAAAATAAAATAAAACAATTGATAAAAGAATTAACACACCCAGTTAACGACCAATCATGTGCCAAGAACGAAACCTAGGCTACCTGAAACCCTCGCGATCGGACGAACTCGGCCGCCACCCATCAAATCGAAACGCCGCCATCTACGATAACCTAGGGCCAAATTAGAAGATGGAAATGTAGTCTACAATCCAGACCGACCAGATCCCCCCTCCACGCGCACGATTTCCGAGGCTGAAGCCTCCTCCGCCGCTATTCCAAAGGTGGCCAGATCCTGGCGATTCTGGCGACCATCACAACGAACTGACCATACAGATGCGCTCTACTCATCGACCTCTACGTCACCGCACTCCCCGATCAAACCATCGATGAAAATCCACCGCTGAACAAGAAGCCACACAACGAATGACCAAAATTAATCGTGCATCTCTGCCACACGAAAACCTAGATCGAAAAACGAATAGCAGAATCGACTTGCGCTCTTCGAGAGCTTCATCAATATATAATTTGATAGGGTTTGAGGAGTTTTAATTTTTGATTTGATTTTGAAATTGAATTTGAGGGTTTGAGAATTGTTTGTTTCTACCAATGGAAAGGAGAAGCCACAGAAACTGTACATACTAAAATGAGGAATGAGAAACAATTAGGGTTCATAACGAGGTATTTATAGGCGGATCAGAAAAATAGAATAAATGGACTAGATTTGATTTGGAAATTGAACGATAAACAACCTGGAAAAACCGTTCTGCCTCCGGAACAAAAATGGGTTATCCTATATATCAAAATAGATCTTTATGATGATTTTAAACTCAATAAAATAGATTTCAAGTCCTAGTTCCATCGTATGAAGAAGTTATGTTAATATTAGCTTATTTCAAATTGGTTTCAATTGATTTTAGTTAAATTGATTTCTAGGCATTTCGAGTCTGTACGAGCAAATGATAAGTCCAATCGCTACAAAACTTTAAATCCTACAATATTTCGTCGTTACAGATCCGATAAAACTGGTTTCATTGAAATTCGAGACAGTTGCCAAAATAGCTATTTTTCAGTTAATTAAATAAATTAATATTAAATAAATTAAATCACTTTTTCAATTCAAAGTTAATAAATCACAATTTCTATCATTTTGGCTTACCTAATAATTTGTGAATCTCTATAACAATTTTCTATGTCAATTCAATATTAATTGTCTAATCAACTATGGTGTTTAATTCAAAT
The DNA here is from genome assembly GCA_030765085.1 of Allium cepa. Taxonomy (NCBI): domain Eukaryota; kingdom Viridiplantae; phylum Streptophyta; class Magnoliopsida; order Asparagales; family Amaryllidaceae; genus Allium; species Allium cepa. The sequence continues at coordinate 275,868,316 of CM060946.1, forward strand.
TGTAATTGATTACAATTATTTATATTTATTCTAATAAATTGATTTGATTCAATTTCAATCTTTTTATTAAATCCCTTATTACTCTATAAGCCTAGTTAACCTTTGTTTTACCTTTCATTACCTTAATATACTCCATTCCATTTAAATTTTAATTAACGTAATATTTGATTTCGTTTGATTACAATAAGCATATTTATTACCGCTAAAATCCAGTAAATAACTAAAACTTGAATTTCAATTATTTTTATTCAATCGATTGCCATATTGTGAATAGAATTTACATTGGTTGCATTATTGAATTAACATTCTTCAATTTTCAATCCAATCTAAACTAACTGCACTAATTAAGTCAATTAACTGCAATTGATTTCCAATTTAATTTTAACAGGTTAAATAAATAGGTAGCACATAATAATTGCTTCCTTTTAACTTTTTATCACACTTGTGAGGGTTTATTGTTTATAATAAACTATTATAATTGCTTACATGATATTGATTTTATTCAATTACCATTTTTTATTAATAAATTCCATATTTACATTTATTTTCCTATGTTTACTTTATAACCATGTATAACGCTTAAATCATTTCAATTAATTGAATTTTCATTATATTTGTTAATAAATGACTTAAATTAACATTATTGCATTTAATTCTAATTATCATTTTATAACCAAATTACAAATTTTTATTCTTTCCACTAATTAAATCACAAATCCTATTAAATTAACTAATTTAGATTATCGAAAATTATGGGTCGTTACAGTATCCCATCTAATATGATAAAAGTTGGGGTCTAATGCCTTATTCTTCTTGCTTTCTTTTCGTCTGCTGATAGTATTTCTTCTGTTAGATTCTCCGAGATAGGAGTCATCCAACAGTTTTTGTATTGATCCTCGGTTTTTACCTAAGGGAGTTCCTCTTGGAGGATTTCAGTTTTATTTTCTTTCTCTTTTTATGCTAGAGTTTGAGATCTAGTCATCACCTAGATTCCTTTTACTAGATTAGGACATTTTGTCTCTATGCTTGGTTTCTCTTCATAACCTACTGGTATAAGTTGGGCTTCTGATGCCCCTTATGAACCTGATAGTTTATTTGAAGAGTTAGCTTGATAGTTTTTGCCTTCTGGTACTTGATGTATTAAAAAATCTTCAAATTGAGTTACTATCTACAATATCTTCTTAACATATTGGGTTAAGTTAGCGCCCGTTGTCTGATATCTCCAATTCAATTGATTTATCATTAATTGCAAGTTGCTAAAGATCTCAATTCTAGAGGTTTCCAACTGAAGGGCTAGGGTAAGTCCCGCTATCATTGATTCATGTTCTGCTTCATTATTAGTAGCTGGGAATCCTAACTTCATTGCGTGGTTCAAGCGATGTGTAGTGACCCTAATTTTTACAAACATTATTTATAATATTTAATTGGATAAATAAAATAAAATAATGTAGATAGTTAAGAGATCGAGATTTATTAATTAAGAAGTAGTCGTGCCTTAAAAAATGTATTAGCATAAGAGGACTAAAAATAAGTAAGTAGAAGGAACATGGTAATAGCAAAATAGGTTATTCCAGTACGCTAAGCCTTCCATTCTCTATTCCTCATTCATTTTAACTATCACAAACAAAAAGTAAAACCCTAAAGGAACTTATCCGGCTATCATTAAGAAGATATAAAGGGAAGATAAGTTAGGATTCAAGTAGAAAGCTAAAAGAAATCAATCTAAAGGGAAATCTCAACCTTCTTAACACAAAGCTAAGGTAACTAATTAGTTTACATCTCACTTTTGATAATGATTTTGGTTTCAAGTTAGATCCGAACTATGTTTGCAAATAAAATGTCATGTTATGTTTGCTAAAATGGATACATATATATATATATATATATATTTATGTTTGTTGATGATTTATATGGTGCAATATAGATATTATGATATGTTAGGATTAGAAAACTTATCAAATGACATCCAAATGAGTTGCGTTTTTTATATAAGATCAAAAACATTATATTAGAAGTGGGTTTCAAGTTTCATATTTTTTTAAGTGATTGTGGCTTTATAGCGAATTTCTATAAGAGAAAGTAGTTAATTTTGGATTATAATTATTTAAGGAAATTAAGTAATAGTTTCAGATCTGAAATTTATATATGTTAGAAATCATGTTTATAGTGAATTACTATGATTTTTAAAGATTTTTCCCAAGTGTTTTACTATGATTATTAAATTATTTAAGCTAGAGGGGCTTAACTGTTATTTAAGATTTTAGGCTATTTTGTTAAGTATAAAATGTTTCAGATATTTTAAATTAATATGGCAGCGGTTATTCAGAATAGTATATGATAAAGATTTCATAGCCAATGAAATTTTGACAAATATTGATGTTTATGTAAAAGGGACTTACTTTAAAAAGCATAAAATCAATTTTATTTTGAATAACAACTTCGTCACTTCCATTGCTTGCTTCCGTCACCGTACATAGTAAACCTTTCGCACCCATTCAAAACCAATGCACATGATATCAAGCAATCAGTACATGGTGTATTGGAGAAAGATGACAGGAAGGGATGGTGGCGGAAGCATGCTTTCGAAAGGGTCGAAGCCACTTTTATTAGCTTTCGAATCCATTAACTTGCCTTTGTTTTTAAAAGAAGTTTTCGAAAGGGTTGCCGTTTTTGAACCAGTTCGATAACCTATCAGCCGCATTTATACCTTTCGCATTATTTAGAGGTCACTTTTCTTTGTAAACTTAAAACCATATATTTGATGGAAAGCTTTCATATTCTTCATATTGAAGCCGCCTTCCCAATGCTTTCCAAAGGGTTGTCTTAGCCGCTTTTACCAATTGTTTCGGAGGCAATGGTTTTGAAAGGATAGCTTTTGAATGTGTCCTCTTTTATACTTTATAGTTGGTTTTGTTTTTAAACTATGGTTTCAAAAGTAATACTTTTAAATGGTTTCGAAGCTATGCTTCCATAACTTCTTACTTGAACCCAATGCTGTAAAGACCCGCAAATCCGTACTCCTTGAATAGACACTAATCTCCAGTGATTAACTCAAGATGAACGGAAATACGAAACCTTAGGGTTTTAAGAAAAAGAAAGAGGTAGAAGAAGAGAGAAAAGGATAGAACAGAACAGAAAGAAATAACAGAACAACATCAGAATCTCACAATTCGCAGCGGAACAACATATAATACATAAATGAATAATCTTTAAACAAAGAACTATATCAGTTATTACATTACATCATTTTATATTACATTACATCACATCATCAGAGTGTACAACAACAAACAACATCAACAGCGGAAAAGAAATACTATATACTAGTGAATACGCCATGCATCCATCTTGCCTCCAGCAACTCCTGAATTCCAGAATATCCTGATAAACCTTTACTCTTGACTGCCCGTGTGGAAATTTGTGGGCACCTAGAGTTTAGGAAGGAAAACAATAAACTCGGAGTCAGTCATGTGACTGGTGTGAGAACTTAAAAACAGTTATTTATCTTTAAAACAAAGAACAGGGTAATTTTAAAATAGATTCGCAATGCTTTTAAAAAAAATGAGACTACCATAAGGCCTCCCGCACACACACACAATGCAAACGCAGAATCGGAGGAGATTTCTCCTTATGATAGTCAAAGATGCTTGATACGCATTAAAAAGAAACATTTGATATTATTACTAGTGCATAGTGTAGAAAACATTTCGAAAGTAAAGATATAAATCTTAGCCAGCATAGGCATTTCGCACTTATGCCCACTATAGCTACCATCCAAACAGTGTGGCGCCACCATAAGTGAATGATAGGTTCTACAACTAAAACCGTACAAGATCGTATTGTTTCTTTGGATTTCCAACAAATGGTCAGGCCAAGGAACTTCCCATTGCCACATGGAAACGCCTTTGGAATGACGTCCCGAGAACCTAACCGGATCTCTGCCAACACAAGGCCGGGTTACCTTTCAAACTAGGTAACTACTGACACGAATATGCCATTCCCCGATCGTAACTGATCTATCCGAGGATCCTCGATTTCCAACAACCACAAAATTTGCAGCAACAACATAGGTTAAATATCTGGGCTCCATACCATGATACCACCTCTATCCAGAAGGAATGACATACACTAAAGGGGCGCTACCCCCTAATAACCTTGCCGCATCCTTCCTGTTTTGACCATTTCCGGGGTGTGAGGTCCGACGAAGTCTTGTCCACAAAGCCACGCTTTATACAAAAGTTGTGCTTTGGGTCAGCAAATGATCATAGAAATGATCACCAAGATAAATGATCAAACAAATGATCATATCACAAATGATCAAACAATGATCATTTCACAGCAACACTCAGCATGCCACACTACCAAATTAGGAGTATATCACTAATAACCTTCAACTATATAACCTCTTAGCTCGTACGTCTCAGAGAATGGTGTTAAGCTAAGAGAATGAATTCTTCGCCACCAACAGAAATATATTTGAAAGAAATCAGCTTTATATCTCAATTTGTAATGTCAGACATACAATCCATACAAGTCTGTTCCGGGATCGAACAGAACCGAAGGCACTTACAAAGAAGTCCTTGCATTCCGGATAATTTCTAATCACATCTGGACTTCCCGTCACTAAGGGTGATAAAACCTCTATATCGGAGATCAGCCGATGCAGAGTAACTCAACGGTAATCCTTCCGTTTTCAAAAATATCCGGTCTTCAACACCGGTCATCGAATGCAATCCATTACGACGTATCACATATTCAGAATGGGTTATACGACCCCAAGGTCCTTTTCCGGCTACCCGAATAGTGAGCGCTTATTTTTTTAAAAAAAAAAAATAAGTGTAGCATTCAATTCAACCAATTCACAACAAATACCTATTTAAAGGTAAATATTGATAGTTGGTTATTTAACTATCAATAGAGATGCGCAACATCACCAGATTCCAAATAATTTTCCAAATTATTTATTTTCCAAAAAATATCTTTACTAGATATAAACTTTCACACTTCAACATTTGAAAACAAATTTCAAATCACTTTCCTCCTTTATAACTTTCATTTCAAAATAGTTCATTTGAATCCATCAAATAAATCCTTACCGATTTACTTTAAATTTACGTTCCAAATCCGTAAATATATATTCCCACACTTCATAAATAAATCAATGTTTATTTTTAAACAAATTCAATTCCCTTTTATAAATTCCATGGTGAATTTACATTCCAAAATATCTATGAATATACGATTTTCAAATCGATTTCTAATATTCATTTTCAACTTATCTTAAAAAGGATAAATTCTTAAAACGTTTCAATTTTATATTGGAAAAGCATTTCCATACTTATTTAATAATAATAAGTACTTCCCAAATCTATTTATTTTCAACATTTGAAAATACTCGATATACTTAAACCATAGTTAAGTATATATTTCATTCTTTAAGGAAATCATTCTCTTAACACAATTATTTGGGTCAAAAACGAAAGTTACGTAAAACACCGTTACGACGACCCAAAATCACTAGTATAGGGATTCAAAGTTTAAATAGATATATAAATCCCAATACTATACAAAACATTTCCTTTCGGAAACAATTTACCATAACAACAGTGTTATAGTCCACCATTTCCTTCTTTCTCGAAAACGTCTATTTCAACAATAATGTTGAAATCTATGGTTTCGATTCATAATACATTTTAAAACATTTTTAAAACCATTAACTTCATTTTATAATATCACTTTCTCGAAAAACATATCCGTTTATTCAATAATATATTCACTATCCAAAATCGTGAATATACTTTATTTACCCAATTCAATGTTTCTACATATTTATTAAAAGATTATCCATTGTCCAAAATCGTGGCTAAAATTCCCAACCAACTTTTATTATCACACATTTAACTTAAAGGATAATTCGCTGTCCAAAATCACGAATGTAACTCTTTTAATAACTTCTATGTTTAAATTTATCAAATTCAATTAATTTCGAATTTATAAACAATCCTTATAAATTCCACTTCTATTTATAAAACTTCGATTTATAAATCTCTTTTATTTATCCAATCCAATTTATATAACTCAGTTATATACCAAAATCTAATTTATAAGTTAATTGCTTATAAATCTTTTATTATACAAAACTCTATTCATTCTATAACTTCACAATTTATAAATCTAAAATTTCGTTTCTTATGAAATCCCTTTATACTTCATTTTTAACACTTATAAAACTCATTTTATAATTCCAGTATTCTTAATTTAGAAAATATCAATTTTATAAATCTTTTATACAAATTGTTTATAATAATTCAAAAATCGCAATTTAAATAAACCAATCCTTTTAATAATTTACAAATCATTATTTAAAGTTTATATAACTCCAAAATCATACTTAAGTATATAACTCCAAAAATAATAACTTTTATAACAATAAAAATTATAACGTTTATTTATTTAAAATAAATCAAATTCAAAATTTTAATGAAACATATACTTTCAAAAATCACTTAAAAATCCTTTTATATTGGAAATCATTATCTTAACACTTTTAAAACTTTAAAATAGGTCCAGTGATGCAACGCACCAAACAATCAATCACAACATCCAAACATCATATATCATCATATGATAAACAACAAATATCACAATATTTGTAAATAAATAAATACAGTTGAGGAATCCAGTTGGATCCCTCCAACCTGTTTCCCTGCATCCACATACATTAGCACAATACCAATTCCGCTTCGAGACGGAATATCGCGGTATATGGGATTTATAAAATAGTATTTGCTTAATAGGCGACGCAATAGGGTCTCATCCGCTATATAATGCGGGAAATCAATCAACTGCAATATATACATATGACAATATATATATATATATATATATATTGCTATATATATAGATATATCCTACTATATCTAATATCAAAATCAAGCAAACAATCAATAATTGCAAATCCAACTTAAATTTGAGTGAGAAGTTCTCACCTTTGCTTTTAATTTCGCAGTCCATTTCCATCTTGACTCGATTTTTCTTGATTTATACCTTGTATAAATATTTATACAATTCATTAATACACGAATCAACCGAACCGTTAATTTTCCGTTTAATAGTTTTCGATTAGCTGATAGTTTCATTTAAACCAAAAAAAATTTCTCTCTTTAATGATTTATTTAACTAAAATTTAACTTTCAAAACTAAATTTAATATACTAACCTTTGGTAATTAAATTATTCCATGATTTCATTTCAAATCAATTCTTTTAAATAATTTATTAAAAATTAAATTTTTAATCTTAATTCCCTTTAAATAAATCATTTCATCCAATAAATTTTCTAACAAATTTTCTTTTACAAAACATTTTTCATTTGAAACTAAATTTATATTTTTTTTCCTGTTTCTCTGTAATATATATGCATATATTAAAATCTACCCAAATAAATTCAAAACAAAGTACCTTATTGCTAATTGACTACGGCCATCACTAGAGTTTGCTGCCACAACCCAATTCGCGTGCGAACCATCACCAGCCTCGAGCTTGCCCTAAAACTCGATCGCCTGAACTCAGCTACCACCATCGACATCATCCAGATCGAGACCGCGGCCCTTGATCCCGAACCCAGAAACCCTAGCCACGACAACATCACGAACATCCATTGCCAGAAATCGCGAACAATTCCACACTTCACGACGTCGTTGCCGATGCGACCACCCATCTCCTTCAATCGCGAGCATCGCGCGCGAATGCCTGCGCGTGCTCGAGGTGCTCGAACTCGAGTGCCCCCTTTCCTTCGATTCGATGTCGCGGTTAATTTTGGCGAGGGCTTCCATTTTTTTTCGTTCGTTCCCTTTTTTTTCGAATTGAGGAATTGAGGAAGAGCGGCTGGTAATTTAATTGAAGAGGGAGAACGAGAGAAAGGGAAAGGAGATGTCGCCATTATCAAGAAGCATCGGCCATTCTTTTCTTATTTTTGAAACGAGAGAACTTTTCCTCTGCTATTTTTTTTCCTTCTGTGTTGCTTGCGTTTTTAAAAAGAAGAGGGAGGGGACAAAAGATCGTGTCTTTGCAGAGGAAAGATCATGCTTACCTTACACTCTACTGTGTTTTGATGTTGACCAATTTAAATTTAAATTGAATTCAATTTGATTTCGACGCGTTTATATGTCGTATGCTCACATAACAACTCCAAATGCTACCAAATTTGATACCCGATAATAATTCAATATTACGGACCCAATGGAACTGGTTTCGTCGAATTCCAAAACTGTGCCTCGGACGGCTATTTTAAATTTCAATTTAATCGATATAAATTCAAACTAATAAAATCACTTTCAAATTCAATTTTGAAACTTCTATTATCCTCAGTATTACCAATATGGATTTTACAAGCCTTTGAAATATTTTTAATCAGCTTAAAATTGAAGATTCAAATTTATATTCAACTTTCAATAGATTAAATTCTATAATTTAATCGCCAATTCATCCTGATAATTTGAAATTCAAATCAAACCATCATTCAAATATTTAAAATTAATTAAATATTTTCAATTTAAATTGTCTAAAATTTAGGGTCGTTACAATCTTCCCCCCTTAAAAGAATTTCGTCCCGAAATTACAAGTTAGGAAGAAATGGTCCTTAACTCGTCTACTATTTTTCACAATCCAAATAGGTTTATCAATTTACTAACCTAAATATTTTTATCAGAGATTCATTATTATTCCAACTAGCATTCCAACTTCAATTATAAGTTTCAAACAACATTGTTTCCTTAACAATTCAAATTTAAATTTAAATTTAAATTTCAAACTTTCAAAATTTTCTCAAAATTTTTCTAACACTCTGAATTTTCGAAAAATTTCGCCAGCGTCTCCTTTGCGCGGCTAGCTCGATACAACTACAAAATGACACCACGGCCCCTCAGAATCAAAAAGAAAAGAGAAAGCCAAGTGGCTGGAGAAGAAAATCACCAAATTTCATACTGAAATTGAAATACGTACCTTTTTGTCGAGCAATTCAATCTTATCTTTGAAATCAAAATCCCAATTCCATTTCTTTTAATACACCTGTATATCCTGCTAGCCATAATATCCAATTCCAACATTCAAACCATTTTGCCAATTCCATTACAAAATATTCAATATATGCTTCTTATACATTTTTACTTCACTATTGAAGTTACATATTTATTCTCATTCAATTTTGCATTCCAATTTCATTTGAATTTAATTCACAATTTCAATTCTATTCTATTTGCTTACAAAATCGAAATGAATCTCAACATTCAATTCACTTTCATTTAATTGCAATTGTAAATTTATTCGTTCATTCTCAATTTATTTCCATAATTCAATACTCAATTCCCATTCATTTTGATTACTCCAAATTTATTTTCAACTTAATAATATTCCATAAATATTTTTACATAGTATTTCAGAGTCTTTTCAACCTTTCAAAATCAATTTTTGAAAACAATTCAATTTATTCTTTGAATTTCAAAACCAAACCCCAAACTTTCCAAACAACTTCCATTTAAAACAATTTGGCAGCAATTCCTCTTTTGGAAACCCGAAAATGAACATCAATGATGCTGTAGTCATCACCGAAGTTACTTTTCAGCGACCGAAAAGAGTTTAGAGCTTTTCATTCCTTCAAAACATTTTTCCAAAAAACCTTTGAAAATTATTTTCAAATCAAAAAGGAATTTAATTTCTAAAATTTCCAAATTCTTTCATAAACATTTCCAAAAACTTCTCCGGAATTTTATTCCTAATTATAAATCACATTTATAACTTACATTCTTAAATTTCGTTGGTATGTGGATTATATTTCATAGCTTTTTGTTTATGATTCCAATTTCTTATTCAATTTCAATGATAATAATAAATATTATCAATTCCTAACATCCAAGCAACCATATACCATAATAATTCACAGAAAATCATTTCTTTTACATACAAAAACAGTTTTGGGCAAAATTATTTCATTTATCCGATTATAAAACAATACTGTGCCAATTTATCTTGTTTAAGAGTTTAAAAACTCCTATCAACACAATTAGCCAGACTACACCGACCAGAATCTATAAACAATCAACCGATAAGTCAACACAATATAAAACAATTTATATTCACTAACAAATACGCGCTCATATCAAACTCATTCTAGAGTACTACTGACTTTATCTCTAATGAGTAACACCCAACAGACCATGGTTGTCGCTTAACCATATGCTCTGATACTAAATGTAAAGACCCGCAAATCCATACTCCTCGAATAGACACTAATCTCGAGTGATTAACTCAAGATGAACGGAAATACGAACCCTTAGGGTTTTAAGAAAAAGAAAGAGGTAGAAGAAGAGAGAAAAGGATAGAAAAGAACAGAAAGAAATAACAGAACAACATCAGAATCTCACAATTCACAGCGGAACAACATATAATACATAAATGAATAATCTTTAAACAAAGAACTATATCAGTTATTACATTACATCAATTTATATTACATTACATCACATCATCAGAGTGTACAACAACAAACAACATCAACAGCGGAAAAGAAATACTATATACTAGTGAATACGCCATGCATCCATCTTGCCTCCAGCAACTCCTGAATTCCAGAATATCCTGATAAACCTTTACTCTTGACTGCCCGTGTGGAAATTTGTGGACATCCAGAGTTTAGGAAGGAAAACAATAAACTCTGAGTCAGTCATGTGACTGGTGTGAGAACTTAAAAACAGTTATTTATCTTTAAAACAAAGAACAGAGTAATTTTAAAATAGATTCGCAATGCTTTTAAAAAAAATTGAGACTACCATAAGGCCTCCCGCACACACACACAATGCAAACGCAGAATCGGAGGAGATTTCTCCTTATGATAGTCAAAGATGCTTGATACGCATTAAAAAGAAACATTTGATATTATTACTAGTGCATAGTGTAGAAAACATTTCGAAAGTAAAGATATAAATCTTAGCCAGCATAGGCATTTCGCACTTATGCCTACTGTAGCTACCATCCAAACATTGGGGCGCCACCATAAGTGAATGATAGGTTCTAGAACTAAAACCGTACAAGATCGTATTGTTTCTTTGGATTTCCAACAAATGGTCAGGCCAAGAAATTTCCCATTGCCACATGGAAACGCCTCTGGAATGACGTCCCGAGAACCTAACCGGATCTCTGCCAACACAAGGCCGGGTTACCTTTCAAACTAGGTAACTACTGACACGAATATGCCATTCCCCGATCGTAACCGATCTATCCGAGGATCCTCGATTTCCAACAACCATAAAATTTGCAGCAACAACATAGGTTAAATATCTGGGCTCCATACCATGATACCACCTCTATCCAGAAGGAATGACATACACTAAAGGGGCGCTACCCCCTAATAACCTTACCGCATCCTTCCTGTTTTGACCATTTCCGGGGTGTGAGGTCCGACGAAGTCTCGTCCACAAAGCCATGCTTTATAAAAAAGCTGTGCTTTGGGTCAGCAAATGATCATAGAAATGATCACCAAGATAAATGATCAAACAAATGATCATATCACAAATGATCAAACAATGATCATTTCACAGCAACACTCAGCATGCCACACTACCAAATTGGGAGTATATCACTATTAACCTTCAACTATATAACCTCTGAGCTCGTACGTCTCAGAGAAGGGTGTTAAGCTAAGAGAATAAATTCTCCGCCACTAACAGAAATATATTTGAAAGAAATCAGCTTTATATCTCAATTTGTAATGTCAGACATACAATCCATACAAGTCTGTTCCGGGATCGAACAAAACCGAAGGCACTTACAAAGAAGTCCTTGCATTCCGGATAATTTCTAATCACGTCTGGACTTCCCGTCACTAAGGGTGATAAAACCTCTATATCGGAGATCAGCCGATGCAGAGTAACTCAACGGTAATCCTTCCGTTTTCAAAAATATCCGGTCTTCAACACCGGTCATCGAATGCAATCCATTACGACGTATCAAATATTCGGAATGGGTTATACGACCCCAAGGTCCTTTCCCGGCTAACCCGAATAGTGAGCGCTTATTTTTAAAAAAAAAAATAAGTGTAGCATTCAATTCAAGCAATTCACAACAAATACCTATTTAAAGGTAAATATTGATAGTTGGTTATTTAACTATCAATAGAGATGCGCAACATCACCAGATTCCAAATAATTTCCCAAATTATTTATTTTCCAAAAAATATCTTTACTAGATATAAACTTTCACACTTCAACATTTGAAAACAAATTTCAAATCACTTTCCTCCTTTATAACTTTCATTTCAAAATAGTTTATTTGAATCCATCAAATAAATCCTTACCGATTTACTTTAAATTTACGTTCCAAATCCGTAAATATATATTCCCACACTTCATAAATAAATCAATGTTTATTTTTAAACAAATTCAATTCCCTTTTATAAATGCCATGGTGAATTTACATTCCAAAATATCTCTGAATATACGATTTTTAAATCGATTTCTAATATTCATTTTCAACTTATCTTAAAAAAGATAAATTCTCAAAACGTTTCCTTTTTATATTGGAAAAGCATTTCCATACTTATTTAATAATAATAAGTACTTCCCAAATCTATTTATTTTCAACATTTGAAAATATTCGATATACTTAAACCATAGTTAAGTATATATTTCATTCTTTAAGGAAATCATTCTCTTAACACATTTATTTGGGTCAAAAACGAATATTGCGTAAAACATCGTTACGACGACCCAAAATCACTAGTATAGGGATTCAAAGTTTAAATAGATATATAAATCCCAATACTATACAAAACATTTCCTTTTGGAAACAATTTACCATAACAACAGTGTTATAGTCCATCATTTCCTTCTTTCTCGAAAATGTCTATTTCAACAATAATGTTGAAATCTATGGTTTCGATTCATAATACATTTTAAAACATTTTTAAAACCATTAACTTCATTTTATAATATCACTTTCCCGAAAAACATATCCGTTTATTCAATAATATATTCACTGTCCAAAATCGTGAATATACTTTATTTACCCAATTCAATGTTTCTAAATATTTATTAAAAGATTATCCACTGTCCAAAATCGTGGATAAAATTCCCAACCAACTTTTATTATCCCACATTTAACTTAAAGGATAATTCGCTGTCCAAAATCACGAATATAACTCTTTTAATAACTTCTATGTTTAAATTTATCAAATTCAATTGATTTCGAATTTATAAACAATCCTTATAAATTCCACTTATATTTATAAAACTTCGATTTATAAATCTCTTTTATTTATCCAATCCAATTTATATAACTCAGTTATATACCAAAATCTAATTTATAAGTTAATTGCTTATAAATCTTTTATTATACAAAAATCTATTCATTCTATAACTTCACAATTTATAAATCTAAAATTTCATTTCTTATGAAATCCCTTTATACTTCATTTTTAACACTTATAAAACTCGTTTTATAATTCCAGTATTCTTAATTTACAAAATATCAATTTTATAAATCTTTTATACAAATTGTTTATAATAATTCAAAAATCCTAATTTAAATAAACCAATCCTTTTAATAATTTACAAATCGTTATTTAAAGTTTATATAACTCCAAAATCATACTTAAGTATATAACTCCAAATATAATAACTTTTATAACAATAAAAATTATAACGTTTATTTATTTAAAATAAATCAAATTCAAAATTTTAATGAAACATATACTTTCAAAAATCACTTAAAAATCCTTTTATATTGGAAATCATTATCTTAACACTTTTAAAACTTTAAAATAGGTCCAGTGATGCAACGTACCAAACAATCAATCACAACATCCAAACATCATATATCATCATATGATAAACAACAAATATCACAATATTTGTAAATAAATAAATACAGTTGAGGAATCCAGCTGAATCCCTCCAACCTGTTTCCCTGCATCCACAGACATTAGCACAATACCAATTCCGCTTCGAGACGGAATATCGCGGTATATGGGATTTATAAAATATTATCCGCTTAATAGGCGGCGCAATAGGGTCTCATCCGCTATATAATGCGGGAAATCAATCAACTGCAATATATACATATGCCAGTATATATATATTGCTATATATATAGATATATCCTACTATATCTAATATCAAAATCAAGCAAACAATCAATAACTGCAAATCCAACTTAAATTTGAGTGAGAAGTTCTCACCTTTGCTTTTAATTTCGCAGTCCATTTCCATCTTGACTCGATTTTTCTTGATTTATACCTTGTATAAATATTTATACAATTCATTAATACACGAATCAACCGAACCGTTAATTTTCCGTTTAATAGTTTTCGATTAGCTGATAGTTTCATTTAAACCAAAAAAAATTTCTCTCTTTAATGATTTATTTAACTAAAATTTAACTTTCAAAACTAAATTTAATATACTAACCTTTGGTAATTAAATTATTCCATGATTTCATTTCAAATCAATTCTTTTAAATAATTTATGAATAAATTTTTAATCTTCATTCCCTTTAAATAAATCATTTCATCCAATTAATTTTCTAACAAATTTTCTTTTACAAAATATTTTTCATTTGAAACAAAATTTATATTTTTTTTTCCTGCTCTCTGTAATATATATGCATATATTAAAATCTACCCAAATAAAATCAAAACAAAGTACCTTATTGCTAATTGACTACGGCCATCACTAGAGTTTGCTGCCACAACCCAATTCGCGTGCGAACCATCACCAGCCTCGAGCTTGCCCTAAAACTCGATTGCCTGAACTCAGCTACCACCATCGACATCATCCAGATCAAGGTCGCGGCCCTTGATCCCGAACCCAGAAACCCTAGCCGCGACACCATCACGAACATCCATTGCCAGAAATCGCGAACCATTCCACACTTCACGACGTCGCTGCCGATGCGACCACCCTTCTCCTTCAATCGCGAGCATCGCGCGCGAATGCCTGCGCGTGCTCGAGGTGCTCGAACTCGAGTGCCCCTCTTTCCTTCGATTCGATGTCGCGGTTAATTTTGGCGAGGGCTTCCATTTTTTTTCGTTCGTTCCCTTTTTTTCGAATTGAGGAATTGAGGAAGAGCGCTGGTAATTTAATCGAAGAGGGAGAATGAGAGAAAGGGAAAGGAGATGTCGCCATTATCAAGAAGCATCGGCCATTCTTTTCTTATTTTTGAAACGAGAGAACTTTTGCTCTGCTATTTTTTTTCTTCTGTGTTGCTTGCGTTTTTAAAAAGAAGAGGGAGGGGACAAAAGATCATGTCTTTGCAGAGGAAAGATCGTGCTTACCTTACACTCTACTGTGTTTTGATGTTGACCAATTTAAATTTAAATTTAAATTGAATTCAATTTGATTTCGACGCTTTTATATGTCGTATGCTCACATAACAACTCCAAATGCTACGAAATTTGAAATCCGATAATAATTCAATATTACGGACCCAGTGGAACTGGTTGCGTCGAATTCCGAGACTGTGCCTCGGACGGCTATTTTAAATTTCAATTTAAACGATATAAATTCAAACTAATAAAATCACTTTCAAATTCAATTTTGAAACTTCTATTATCCTCAGTATTACCAATATGGATTTTACATGCCTTTGAAATATTTTTAATCAACTTAACATTAAAGATTCAAATTTATATTCAACTTTCAATAGATTAAATTCTATAATTTAATCGCCAATTCATCCTAATAATTTGAAATTCAAATCAAACCATCATTCAAATATTTAAATTAATTAAATATTTTCAATTTAAATTGTCTAAAATTTAGGGTCGTTACAAATGCCTTCGAATGGTATATTTTTAATACCTTCGAAAGGTATGATTTCAGTGTTTTGAAAGGTATGATTTCAGTGTATCAAAAGGTATGTTTTAATGTTTTGAAAGGTATATTTTAAGTGTTAAAGGAATGTTTCAAATGCTTTTGAAAGATATGTTTAATGGTTTAACTAGAGGATGTCTAAGGTTTTTTGTAGTGATTTCGAAAGGGATGCATTCTATGATTTCAAAAAGTATTTTTAAGGTTTTAAAACAATGGTTTCGAAAGTATTGTTTTGGATTTATAGCTTAAAATTTTCTAAGTTAAAAAGGGGTTTTAATTTATTTTGAAGGGATAGATAATCCCATTGATTTAGATTTCATCGGCATTATTTTGTGTAAAGCACATACCATGGCATAGATATTAATAGTAAAGAAATGAACATATTTTCCTTGTTAAAGTATGATCTAAAAGAGGTAAATTAATTTGAAAGAAATTTTTCAAGGAAAATTGAATAGGGTGGTTAACCTAAGTACATGACTCGGTTATTAGAAGTGTAACATCCTGATATTTTCACTCATTCGTATTCACACATGCCGGATTTGAATTGCTTAAAATACTAGATTGTTAATTTATATTTGGCAAAACTCAGCATTTACAGTAAATACATAAGCATATAATCACAGACACAAAGTAATATAAAATATGCAGTGAAAACCAAATGAATAGTAGTTCATGAAGCTACTATGTATATCAAAGTTAGATAAGATACAATAGAGTTTCAAATACAATAGTCAAATACAGGATTAGAATACATCACTGGAATCAACTGAATAACTGCAAGCTGAAAGGATATAGATGGATCTCCAAACGAAGTTTCAAATACCGTAGTCCCTCTTGATCGAGAGGCCACCAAAGGATACTCCATAGGTGTTACACAAATCAAACTAGTAGTAAAGCATGCTTGGGTAGGTGACATGGCACAACTAGGCAATGCCAGGGTAGATATACCAATTACGCATCCGGACTGGTGGTAACGCATAACCGGAACTACCACCCACCTCGAGCCAAACTCCCAAAAAATCAAAGTGGCCACCAAATAAATCACAAAGTCAGAATATAGTATCGAAGGAGTGCGTCTAATCAGAGGTGCTACCTCATTAGCCCGTAATCGCTCCTGTTTTAGCCACCTTACACCAACTCACGGGAGTTAGGTCCATATATATACCTCAATAGGACGTTGCCACCATCCTACTTCATTCTGGAATCTCCACCGGGTACACAGTTGTTAAAGTGGTTTTCGAAGTTGGCAGAGAGTGTGACAAATTCCGATCCCGGTCTCTTTAACAATCAAACGTTAATATAACACCGCAGTCATTTCAAAAATAGTTTATGCTTCAAAACCAAAATATCATTGTCATTCCAAAACCATATATCAATACGATATCATTTCCAATTCAAAACCAAATCTATACGATATCATTTCCATTTCAAATATATTCACTTCCAAGTCATAGTACTTCAAAGTTATAAAACTTTCGAAACCCAATACTTGAAATTATAACACTTTGATAATCTTAATTTAAGATCATAGCTTCACTACTTAAACCATTTAGATATTAAAATAGTATATATAATAAAATAGTTTATAAAGTAAAATAATTTATATAAAAGAGATATAAGTTAAAATATTTATATTAAAATAGTTTATAAAGTGAAATATATAAATAGTTTTAATTGAATTTAAAAATACTTCATATAATAAAACAGCTTCCTGAAATCTCATAAATCAATTCCAAGTCAATTCAAACTCTAAAATTCAAATTTAATCAAGTCTCAAATCATCATTTCAATTCCATTCAATTTTTCAATAAACCATTTCAAATTATATTGGTTTCAAAACAAATTTGAACCCCAAAATAACCATTTCAATTTCAATATTTTCAAAGCTTTAAATATTCAAACATTTCAAAACTAAATTTGAAAATTTCATATATATCTAAATTTAACTTCATTATTAGTTTTGAAATATCCACTTAATAAATCCAGTATAACTTAAATAAATCTCGAATAATCTAAACTAAATATTCCCTTCAATTTAATCAATCTTGAAATATTCTTTTAAATCACCTTAAATAAAAGTCAAGTTATAAAACCACATCCTTTAAAATCTCAAATTCAATAAGTTCCAAACCGATTTTAATTAAATATAATTCTTAATTAAATACAATTTCAAACCGATTTCAAATCTATCTTCTCAACCTTATTTTATTAAAATCATTATAAACTTTGTATTAAAATAAAATTTAAATAAATGATTGACCATATTATATTTAATAAAATAAACTTATTATCAAACTTATTTTATATTAAAACAAATTTATACACAGCTTAAAATCAAGAATTTAACTTTATATAAAATAACATTTATATAATATCTAAAATCAATATTATATAAAACCATAATTTCTTTTTCCAAAACCATATAAATCATTTTCAAAATATCTATATATATATATATATATATATATATATATATATATAGACCAACGGTGTTTGTATATAATTTTTTATCCTATGGTCAAGTGATATGGATATTTATCATTTCAATCTGCAATTTAAATATATATGGGTATATATCATTTCAACCCGCAATCCCAAATTCAATTCAATGAAAATCGCTTGGGTTTATCATTTCAACCTTTAACGATTTTTTTCCTATTCTACAGATTGTTCGGGTATGTATCATTTCTGTAACGTTTTCGATTTTTCGTTGCCGAAAAACCGAATAGTTAGGGTTTTAAAAAAGGAAAAGAAAACGAAGAAGAGAGAAAAAGATAGAAAAATAGAGAGGAAAGAAAATAGAAAATAGAACGGAATAGAAAACAACAGAACAACATCAGAATCTCACAATTCGCAGCGGAACAACATATAATAGATAAATGAATAATCTTTAAACAAAGAACTATATCAGTTATTACATTTTATACATTTCATTTCATTACATCATATCATCAGAGTGTACAACAATAACAACAACAAACAGTGCAGCGGAAAAAGAAATACTATATACTAGTAATACGCCATGCAATCCAGCTTGCCTCCAGCAACTCCAGAATATCCAGAATATCCTGATAAACCTTAACTCTTGACTGCCCGTGTGGAAATTGGTGGGCACCCAGAGTTTAGGAAGGAAAATAATAAACTCCGAGTCAGTCATGTGACTGGTGTGAGAACTCAAAACATTTTATTTATCTTTAAAATCAAAAATAGAGGAATATTTTTAAAATCAATTCGCAATGCTTTTAAAAATGAGACTACCATAAGGCCTCCCGCACACACACACAATGCAAACGCAGAATCGGAGGAGATTTCTCCTTATGATAGTCAAAGATGCTTGATACGCATTTAAAATAACATTTGATATTATTACTAGTGCATAGTGTAGGAAAAATTCATTTTGAAAGTAGAATATAAATCTTAGCCAGCATAGACATTCCGAACTATGCCTACTATAGCTAACTATGTTCAATAGCAGGTTACCGCCACATTCCATAGCAGGTTATACAACTAAAACCGTACAAGTCTCGTATTGTTTCTTTGGATTTCCAACGAATGATCAGGCCAAGGAACTTCCCATTGCCACATGAGAATGCCTCTGGATGGACATCCCCGAGAACCAAACCGGATCTCTACCAACACAAGGCCGGGTTACCCCTAACTGAGTAACAACTGACCGAATATGCCATCCCCCGGTCCTTTGGGACCTTTCACCGAGCGCTCGCAATCAATTCACACAATCATAAAGTGTTTTCAACATGAGTAAGTATCTGGGCTCCATACCATGATACCATCCTTTTCCAGAAGGAAATGCACACATCCTAAAGGGCGCTACCCCTCATAACCTTGCCGCATCTTTCCTGTTTTGACCATTCACGGGGTGTGAGGCTCGACGAAGTCACGTCCACAAAAACATACTTTATACAAAAGCCATGCTTTGGGTCAACAAATGATCATAGAAATGATCACCAAGGTAGACGATCAAATAAACGATCCTATCACAAATAATCAACACAATGATCATTTACAGCAACACTCAGCATGTCACATTACCAAATTGGGAATATATCGCTGATAACTTCAACTATATAACCTCTGAGCTCGTATGTCTCAGAGAAGGGTGTTAAGCTAAAAGAATAAATTCTCCGCCACCAACAGAAATATATTTGAACGAAATCGGCTTTATATCTCAATTTGTAACGTCAGACATACAATCCATACAAGTCTGTTCCGGGCTCGGACAAAACCGAAGGCACTTCTCACGAAGCCCTTGCAATCCGGATATTCACTAATCACGTTCGGATTTCCCATCACTTAGGGAATCTCTATACCAGGAGCCACCCAGTGCAGAGACAATCGATAGGTCATCCTATCGCTTTCGCAAATACTCGGTCTTCAACACCGGTCATCAATTGCAATTCATAACGACGTATCACATATTCGGAATGGGTTATACGACCCCATGGTCCTTTCCCGGTTAACCCGAATAGTGAGCGCTTATTCAAAAATAAGTGTGGCATTCAAATTCAAACAATTCACATCAATTACCCATTCAAAGGGAAATATTGATAGTCGGTTATTGTACTATCAATGGATATGCACAACATCACCAGATTCCAAATAATTTTCCAAATTATTTATTTTCCAAAATATCTTTACAAGATATATAATTTCAATACCTCAAAAATAAATCAATATTTATTTTCATACAAATTCCACTCTCTTTTATAAATTCCATAGTGAATTTTCATTCTAAAATATTCATGAATATACGACTTCAATTCGATTTCTAATATTCATTTTCAATTTATCTTCAAAAAGATAAATTCAAAATATTCACTTAATATTGGAAAACATTTCCATACTTATTTATTCATAAGTAATTCACAAATTTTATTTATTTTCAATACTTAGAAAATATTCAATATACTTAAATCGAGATTAAGTATATATTTCATTCTTTAAGGAAATCATTCTCTTAACCATATTTATTTGGGCCAAAACGAATGTTGCGTAAAACATCGTTACGACAACCCAAAATCACTAGTATAGGGATTCGAAATTAAAATAGATATATAAATCCCAATACTATACAAAACATTTCCGTTCGGAAATCATTTACTATAACAACAGTGTTATAGTCCACCATTTCCTTTTATTTCTCGAAAACATCTATTTCAACAATAAATGTTGAAATCTATGGTTTCGAATCTCAACACCTTTTAAAACATCTTTAGATCGTTTTAATTCTATTTAAGACATCAAATCTAAACATTTTCTTTAACATATTATTCACTATTCAAAAACGTGAATATACTACGTTAACAACTTTCATCACTTCTATTCACTTTATTTCAAAGGGTTATTCACAGTCAAAAATGTGAATATAACTCCATTAATAGTTTCAACAATTAACTTATCGAAATAAGTCGTTTGCGAATTTATAAAACAACGTTTATAAATTCCATTTCTATTTATTTTATAACAACTTTTTATAAATCTCCTTTATTAATCTATTCAATTTATAACTCAATTATAAACCAAAAGTTCACATTATAAGTTAAACACTTACAATTTATTTGTTTGAAAAATCGTTCCTTTGAACTTCATAATTATAAATCTTATAACTTATAAGATTCAATTATTTATCCAAATATATTCTTTAATAACTTTATAAATTTTATAAACCTACTACTTATAAAATTCTATTTCTAACTTTACCGTTTATAATTTTATGAATTTCATTCATTTATGAAATTTATTCACAATTCATTCTAACACTTATAAAAACTCGTTTTATAATGTCAATATTTCAATTTATAAATATCCATTTCTAAATCTCTTAATATAAATCAATTTATATTATTCTTTAAAACGTCTTTAATCTCCTTTATTAATCTATTCTTTTTGATTCATAAAATAATTAAATTTTATAAATCCTAAATTTAAACTTTTCACAATAAATTCTAAAATCCCAAATTTTAAACTATTTTATAAAACCATTAACTTCATATTTTCAAAAATAAATCTTTAATCGTATTTCTCAAAAATCATAATTTTTATAACATTAAAATTATACGTTTATTTATTTAAAATGGATCAATTCCAAAAATATTTTATATTTTCAAAAATCACTTTAAAAATCATTTTAAAATTCCAAAGTTTGGTCCAATGATGCTACATACCAAATAGCCAATCACGACAACAACGATATCATATATCGATATGATAATCCATCAAATATTAAAATATCTGAAATCAAATAAATACTGTTGAGGAATCCATTTGGATCCCTCCAACCTGTTTTCCTGCATTCACAAACATTAGCACAATACCAATTTCGCTCCAGTACGAAATTATCGCGGTATATGGGATTTAAATTATTATCCGCTTAATAGACGGCGCAATAGGGTCTCATCCGCTAAAAAAATGCGGGAAATCAATAACTCCAATATATACATATGCCAATATATATATATTGCTATTATATATAATACCAATTTCACTGTTTATGAAATATTCGCGGTATATGTTTTTAATAAATAACATCCGCTTACTAACGGCATATAATGTCTATTTTAACAATCAGTAGATATCAATCATCATTCAAACATGCATTCACATATTTTAAATCTAACTATTTAAAATAAAATCGAAACTGATTCGATTGAGTGAGAAGTTCTCACCTTGATTTCAATTTCGTTTTAGCGATTTATTTCGAATAAAATTAAACGGACGTTTAATTTTACCCAAAATTATCACTAACTCCAAACGACTCCAATCCAACTCCATCGCGTAGTGCTCGTCCATACGATTCCAACGCAACTGGTTTCGCGCGTTTTCGACCTCGTATGAAAAAGTTATGAATATTTGAAGTTACACGATTTTATAAAGCATATAAATTACAACTTTTATTTTATATTTTTATACCTAACCCATCATCACCATCCATTTCAAATCCAATGGCCCCCCACCATCTTCCCAAATGCACGCGTGCAACTACAGACATAGTCGAACCCAATATCTCAATTAGGGTTAAATTTTTCACCAAACACCAACCACTTCACATCGATCAGGAAGTGCCAATGGAAAGCTCGCGGCAAGAGCTACTCACGCCCCTAACATAGTTGAACTCGGCCCCTCCCTGACACGCGCGCACGCAAGTGAACGCATGATGAACGCAGGTCATTTCACTCCACTTTGTTGCTCCAAAACCCATCATCACCGTATGGATCTAACGAGCTCGAGACGCTCTACAACTTTCATGTTAAACACTTTTTCTAATTATCTACAGATTTAGAGAAATTGAGGGGAGAAGATGATGTTGTTTCAGCCTTTGATTCCTATGAAGGTGGCGGCCTGAACATGATGAAACCCTACCCTTTTATTTTTTTGCAAATTGTGATATTGAGGGGCTTTTATAGAAAAATTTCAACGACACTATTCATCCCGGAAATTCCGAACTCCGATTTACGCGCGGTAACCAGCGTTTCTAGGGTTTACCCCACGTTCCGGACACAATGGAACAGGTTTCGGAAGCTAATTCGATCATCTGTGCGAGTTATGGCTATAAACGTTCAATTTAATTTAAACTGATTTAAATCGATTTCTAGGCGTTTTAATTTGTACCGGACAAACGGTAAATCCAATTGACACGAAAATTGAAACCTTACAATAATATCACATTACGGATCCAATGAAACTGGTTTCGTCGAAATCCGAGACTTTTTGAAAAATGGCTATTTTAACTCGCCAAATTAAAATTAAAAATAATTCGATGCGTTTCGAGCTGCCACGATCAAACGATAGCTCCGATTGACACGAAAATTAAAATCCGGTAATAACTAACTATTACGGATCCAATGGAACTGGTTTCGTTCAATTCTGAGACTGTTCAAAAATTGACTATTTTCACTAGTCGATTTTAATATTAAAATATTCAATTTTCACAAATTAACTCTTAATTCGATTTTAAAAGTTCTAAAATATCTTTCTAACTCTAATATGATAAAATAAAATTTTACAAATCATTTTCAATCATATTTAACTCTATTTTCAATTATTTCCATAATTTAACATTTTAAATTATCGATTTAATTATCCAATTAAATCCAATTATTCAAATAAAATTTATTCAACTTATAAATTCACTTATTAATATTTAAAATTAATTAAATATTCAAATTTAAATTAATTCAAATTTCTGGGTCGTTACAATCTTCCTCCCTTAAAAGAATTTCGTCCTCGAAATTAACAAGTAAGAAAAGTTACAGAATCTATTAATTTTCCCAAAACAAATTTTAAACTTCTCACCATACTTTACTAAGTTTTCAAATCATACTTAGTTATCTTTTCAAAACAACTACTATTGTTTAACTTTCAACTTCAAATCAAAGTTAAAGTTTTCAAAATTTTCCAATTTTCTCAAAAAAATTTCTAACGCCTTAAATTTTTGGAAAAATTCGCCATAGTCTCCTTTGCGCGGCTCGATCCGAAAAAAAAATGACAGTATATATATATATCACAAATATACATCTCATCAAGTAATGAGGCATCCCGAAGGGAAAAAAGTATAAAAGTACGATATTTAATCCGAGATATGTACCTTATATTTTATTAGCAAGCATATACGGCTAATATAGCGCGAAAGAGAGCTCCAAATGCGAAGCAAACGCGATCTGCACCTACTAATCACTCAACAAACAACATGAGAATCATGCATATAGATAATATTATCGATATACATCATATACCAACATAATAACTATATATGTCAACATAGCAATTGAAACAAAAGCAATAAATGCAACATATATTCAACCATCAACCAACTAACATCTATAACCAATAAATATTCATTCATATTCTCATTCATATTTAATGAATTGGTTTTCAATTTAAATCATATTTGATTCATTAACAGTGTATGTTTTTACTAACATTCATTTTCAATTAGTTATATTCACTAATTCATATTCAAGTTGGTTCACTCCCAAATCAAATTCAATTCTATTTAAGATTCACTTAACTTCCAATTGAATTTCAATTACTTTAGCTTTCAATTTCATTAATACTTAATGAATTATATACAATCAACTAACAACCATATGTATATCAATTACAACCAAATTCATTTGCTTATATTCATTCAATTATTCAACTTTCTAATAACATTAGATTTTAATGAATTAACACTTATATTCATTATTCCATATCAACTTTATTCACATTCAATCACCAATTCTAAAGTAAATTTCCATTTAACTTTAAATTCATTTTTTTATTTACAACTCATATTCATAAATATATTCATATAGTTTCACTTCTTATATATATAAGTTTATTTCACAATTGTAAATTACTTTAATTATAATTTCAATTCTTATAATTTTTTTGCTTATACAATTATTCTTTTATTTAGATTATTCAAACAACTAAACAATCAACAATCTACTTATATACACTTTAATAATTTTGAAAAATTATTTCTTTATATATAAAAATATAATCAAGGTAAAATTATTTCATTTACCCAATTTAAAACAATATCGTGTCGGCTTATCTTGTTTAAGAGTTTAGAAACCCCTATCTACGATAGTTAGCTAGACTACATCGACTGGAATCTATAAACAATCAACCGATAAGTCAACACAATACAAAACAATTTTAATATTCACTAACAAATACGCTCTCATAGCTATTATTACACTCAAACTCATTCTAGAGCACTACTGACTCTATCTCTAATGAGTAATACCCAACAGAACCATGGTTGTCGCTTAACCGTATGCTCTGATACCAAATGTAACGTTTTCGATTTTTCGTTGCCGAAAAACCGAATAGTTAGGGTTTTAAAAAAGGAAAAGAAAAAGAAGAAGAGAGAAAAAGATAGAAAAATAGAGAGGAAAGAAAATAGAAAATAGAACGGAATAGAAAACAACAGAACAACATCAGAATCTCACAATTCGCAGCGGAACAACGTATAATAGATAAATGAATAATCTTTAAACAAAGAACTATATCAGTTATTACATTTTATACATTTCATTTCATTACATCATATCATCAGAGTGTACAACAATAACAACAACAAACAGTGCAGCGGAAAAAGAAATACTATATACTAGTAATACGCCATGCCATCCAGCTTGCCTCCAGCAACTCCAGAATATCCAGAATATCCTGATAAACCTTAACTCTTGACTGCCCGTGTGGAAATTGGTGGGCACCCAGAGTTTAGGAAGGAAAACAATAAACTCCGAGTCAGTCACGTGACTGGTGTGAGAACTTAAAACAGTTTATTTATCTTTAAAATCAAAAATAGAGGAATATTTTTAAAATCAATTCGCAATGCTTTTAAAAATGAGACTACCATAAGGCCTCCCGCACACACACACAATGCAAACGCAGAATCGGAGGAGATTTCTCCTTATGATAGTCAAAGATGCTTGATACGCATTTAAAATAACATTTGATATTATTACTAGTGCATAGTGTAGGAAAAATTCATTTCGAAAGTAGAATATGAATCTTAGCCAGCATAGACATTCCGAACTATGCCTACTATAGCTAACTATGTTCAATAGCAGGTTACCGCCACATTCCATAGCAGGTTATACAACTAAAACCGTACAAGTCTCGTATTGTTTCTTTGGATTTCCAAGAATGATCAGGCCAAGGAACTTCCCATTGCCACATGAGAATGCCTCTGGATGGACAACCCCGAGAACCAAACCGGATCTCTACCAACACAAGGCCGGGTTACCCCTAACTGAGTAACAACTGACCGAATATGCCATCCCCCGGTCCTTTGGGACCTTTCACCGAGCGCTCGCAATCAATTCACACAATCATAAAGTGTTTTCAACATGAGTAAGTATCTGGGCTCCATACCATGATACCACCCTTTTCCAGAAGGAAATGCACACATCCTAAAGGGCGCTACCCCTCATAACCTTGCCGCATCTTTCCTGTTTTGACCATTCACGGGGTGTGAGGCTCGACGAAGTCACGTCCACAAAAACATACTTTATACAAAAGCCATGCTTTGGGTCAACAAATGATCATAGAAATGATCACCAAGATAGACGATCAAATAAACGATCCTATCACAAATAATCAACACAATGATCATTTACAGCAACACTCAGCATGTCACATTACCAAATTGGGAATATATCGCTGATAACTTCAACTATATAACCTCTGAGCTCGTACGTCTCAGAGAAGGGTGTTAAGCTAAAAGAATAAATTCTCCGCCACCAACAGAAATATATTTGAATGAAATCGACTTTATATCTCAATTTGTAACGTCAGATATACAATCCATACAAGTCTGTTCCGGGCTCGAACAAAACCGAAGGCACTTCTCACGAAGCCCTTGCAATCCGGATATTCACTAATCACGTTCGGATTTCCCATCACTTAGGGAATCTCTATACCAGGAGCTACCCAGTGCAAAGACAATCGATAGGTCATCCTATCGCTTTCGCAAATACTCGGTCTTCAACACCGGTCATCAATTGCAATTCATAACGACGTATCACATATTCGGAATGGGTTATACGACCCCATGGTCCTTTCCCGGTTAACCCGAATAGTGAGCGCTTATTCAAAAATAAGTGTGGCATTCAAATTCAAACAATTCACATCAATTACCCATTCAAAGGGAAATATTGATAGTCGGTTATTGTACTATCAATGGATATGCACAACATCACCAGATTCCAAATAATTTTCCAAATTATTTATTTTCCAAAATATCTTTACAAGATATATAATTTCAATGTTTGCGCCAAAATTGGTCACAAACACCCAATATCACGAAAGCACCCGTTTGCGTATTCAATTTGATAATAATCAACACAGAACTCAGCAACAATCAATATAGAATTTAGCTCTAGGTAACAAGTCACAGTAATTCACAAACAACAATCACAAACACAGGATTTATAGTGGTTCGGCGTTCGTGCCTACGTCCACTTTGAAGGATTTCTCTTTATTGCTTTGCTCGATTCAATCGATTACAACGGATTACAATAGATGATAGCTTTGAAATCTGAATACAACAGTGATTCTGATCAATAGACGTTAATCCGGCAGAGTCTCAGCGTTCAATGGCAGAAGTTCTCCGAAGATCCCCCTTTCTGAAGGCTTCAGGGTGCTATTTATAGGCGTTGGAGGCCCAGATCTGGCTGAAACTTCGGGAGACCTCTTCTGGCACGTGAGTGGGCCCACGCGACCGACCCCACCAAGTTTCGTCTCGATCTGACATCGATTCGAAGTCATTTCGAACCCATCAAGAAATGGTCCAATCGAGATGAAACTTGGCAGGAACAATCTTTACCTTGTATGGAAGCTACTGTGAAAATTTGGTTGCATTTGGATGTGTGGTTGAGGAGATATGCTCGGTTCGAAATGGTGTTTTCTTGGTTGGCTGTGTCGTTCGAACCCATGACTTCGAACCCATGCATTCGAATCGATGGAAGCACGTGTTACCTAGTGACGTGTCGCGCACTCCTCGCATCGATCCTACTTTTTCTCCGTGTTGACCGCTTCGAACCCGGGGATTTCGCCGACTTCGTATCGATGACCGTTGCGTAGTTTGAATCGATCAATTGCATCTGCCTAGTTCGAACCGAGGGGAGGGAGCTTCCTTCGTATCGATGTCAAGCTCGCATATGTGATGGATACGAAATGAAGCTCCGCGATGGATTTGAAGGCAATCGGTTTGAAGTAGATGGAGGATGATGGATTCGAACACATCCATCCGAAGGGTCACGAACCGATCGATTCGAAGTGACCAATATCATGCCTGATCGGTTCGAATCGATCGGTTCGAAGTTAGCGGAGTGATGGGTTCGAAGCAGTGAGTATTGGATGGGTTCGAAGTGGATGGGTTCGAAGCACTCCAGTGTGATGGGTTCGAAACAGACAGTGACCACCTTTCTCAATTTGAATCCATCCTATCTCGAGCATACGAACTCGGATTGACTTGAAATTTGAAATGATGACTCATACGATCTTTATTGTCATGCTCTATCAATTTTGGCCCGTTCCGGACTCGGACAAAATTCATTGATATCTATAGTAAAGTGAAGTATAACCAATCTCTGAGACGAACTGTCTTTCGTTTTCGACCAATCTTTTGGTATCACGGCTTTGCCAAAAAGCGGGATAACATTTTGCCCCCCAAAACATGCCTTGCGGTAGGAAGGTGTGTTTTGTAATGCTTCGAGTTGGATGTTCGTATCCGATCATCAACCTGCAAAGAACTTGATAGTTTTCATATGGCCTCAAATGACGATCGTTCGGGATCGAGCCATTTGGGATGAAGCGCGGCCGTTCATGGTTGAGCGCTTAACTTCAAATGACGATCGTTCGTGATCGAGTCATTCGAGGTGAAGTGCGACCGTGCGCGGTCGAGCGTATCAATCCATGCATCGATCGTTCGAGATCATATGCTGTTTGAGGTGAATTGGGACCGTTCGCGGTCCGTGCCATTCGCGGCATAGGATGGAATAGGACCGTTCGCGGTCGATGCCGTTCGCGGCAAATGATGAGAATAGGACTGTTCGCGGTCGATGCTATTTATGGCAAAGGATTGAATGGGACCGTTCGCGGTCGATGCCGTTCGCGGCAATTGATGATCGTTTGCGACCAAGTGTCGTTCAAGGCGAATGGTGACCATTCGAGGTCGGGTTTCATAATTAGTGAGCCATGACCGTTCGCGGCCGATGGCGTTCGAGGCAGAAAGTGATCGTTCGCGATCGTGTGTCGGACCTCAAGTGACGATCGTTCGCGATCGAGCCATTTGAGGTGAGGCGAGTTGTGACTGTTCGAAGTCGGGTTGTGATCGTTCGCGATCGGGTGCCGTTCGAGGCGAGTTGTGTGTGCCTGGGAGGGCTTGGTTTTATCGATGCCAGGGTCACGTTCAGGTGAGTTCCTGGATCGTTTATAGGGGCGGTTCATCGCCGTCTCAAAGCATACCTAAGGATCGTTCGCGACCCCATACATGTATAAGTAGCTTAGTCATTCCAGAGTTATCAGAATCAAATAACTATTAAACGGATGAGCTCCAAAAACAATGTCCAAACAAACAAAGTCCAAATGTTCAAATCAAAATGAAATAAAAGTAAAGCATGGATGTCTAAGTGTAAGTTTCCACTACGAAACGGTCAATGATCACTCAGAGCATGCCTGGGGATCGTTCGCGATCTCGCACATGTGTAAATGATTTGATTGCGTTAGTGGAAGCTTACAACTTGTTCATCGTTATCTTACTCAATTGATAACCAAACGGTGCCTCGGTTCAGGATCGCCCCTAGCTGATGTGGACGGTGGTCGTTCTGGTTCCACCACAGGAGCTCGCCTCCTTACATATTGAAGGAGCATACCGTTCCTGATATGCCCTTCCACCTCGTCCTTCAGGTGCCTACAATCATTAGTGTTATGACCATTTAATTCATGGAATACACAGAACTTATCTGATTTCCTTTCGTCAGAGGTAGGGTCCCTTCGCATCGGCCTTCGATACGGAATCTGCTCTTTGGTATCCTGATAAATTCGTTCCAAGCTCTCGTTCAGCTCAGTGTAGGTGGTGAATCGCGGCTCCCTCCGTTGCCGCTTTGATCTGTCTCTGTCATTCTCAATTCTTCTTTTACCTTTATCCTTGTCCGAGTCCCTTCTAGGGGGCTTTTCATCTTTGAGTGCATAAACTTCTATCCCATCTCCCTCTTCTCTTTCCGCATTCGCATCCTCTAATCGTAAAAACTTTTCCGCCACGTGGTAGAATTCTCCTAGATCTACGGGTGGATCCTTAGTTAATGAATTTTTGAATTCCGTTCCGTCTGCTATTCCGGACACAGCCGCCATCATAACCATGGACGGATCCGGTCTATCCACCGAAGCTGTCGCCGCATTGAACCGTGTCAGAAAACTTCTCAATGTTTCTCCAGCCTTCTGTTTCAAAGTTGCCAGTGTCATCACATTCTTAGGTCTTGTAATGTGAACCCTGAATTGCCTCATAAACCTCTCAGTTAAGTCGTTCCATGTTCCGATGGATCCGCTATCCAATTACCTGAACCATAATGCCGCAATATCCGCCAAATACAATGGAAAGCACCGGGCCATAACCTCCTCTGATGCCCCCAGCACTTCCATATGCCTCATATATTTTGTCAGATGGACCGTGGGGTCCGTTCTCCCGTCATACATATCCAACAATGGTAATTTGAAATCTGGTGAGTTTCTAGCTCGTCTGATTGTCGGAGTGAAAGGACTCCTATTGACATCCTCTAGGTCTTTGTTCACCAAACCGCCTCTCATCGCTCGCCTAACCATCTCTGCCAACTTGTCGGTGTCTCCAAGATGTAGCCTTCGTTCGTCACTTTCATCCTGCCCCCCGAGTTCACGAGGGAATTCTGAGATGTGCCCCCTTGACTGAGCGTTCATTCCTCTGCTGTCTCCAGGTTGCGCAGATATTCCTCTTTCTCCTTTCGAAATTGGACCAACATTCTCCATGGGTGTGCCCCCTAATCCGGGTGCGACGCCAGATGGTCCAGCTTCGTTTTGGACTCCATTGGCTTCTCTATTCTGTGCTCCAAGCTGTCCTATCTGTTGAAACAAACTCTGGATCAACTCCTCTTGCTTCTTCATCATCGTCTCCATCTCGTCCCTAGTGATGTAGATCGATGGTTGATTCGCTCCTGAGGAAGCCTCCTGACTTCCTTGCTGTTCACTTCTTTCTGGCCTTGGCCTTCGGCTCGATTGTCTCGTCATAATTTCTCAAATCTAAACTTTCAAACTTTCTCTGAATCAATTATCAACTGGTACAACTCCTGAGTTCAATTCTCAGTGAAAGCACCAAAATGTTTGCGCCAAAATTGGTCACAAACACCCAATATCACGAAAGCACCCGTTTGCGTATTCAATTTGATAATAATCAACACAGAACTCAGCAACAATCAATATAGAATTCAGCTCTAGGTAACAAGTCACAGTAATTCACAAACAACAATCACAAACACAGGATTTATAGTGGTTCGGCATTCGTGCCTACGTCCACTTTGAAGGATTTCTCTTTATTGCTTTGCTCGATTCAATCGATTACAACGGATTACAATAGATGATAGCTTTGAAATCTGAATACAACAGTGATTCTGATCAATAGACGTTAATCCGGCAGAGTCTCAGCGTTCAATGGCAGAAGTTCTCCGAAGATCCCCCTTTCTGAAGGCTTCAGGGTGCTATTTATAGGCGTTGGAGGCCCAGATCTGGCTGAAACTTCGGGAGACCTCTTCTGGCACGTGAGTGGGCCCACGCGACCGACCCCACCAAGTTTCGTCTCGATCTGACATCGATTCGAAGTCATTTCGAACCCATCAAGAAATGGTCCAATCGAGATGAAACTTGGCAGGAACAATCTTTACCTTGTATGGAAGCTACTGTGAAAATTTGGTTGCATTTGGATGTGTGGTTGAGGAGATATGCTCGGTTCGAAATGGTGTTTTCTTGGTTGGCTGTGTCGTTCGAACCCATGACTTCGAACCCATGCATTCGAATCGATGGAAGCACGTGTTACCTAGTGACGTGTCGCGCACTCCTCGCATCGATCCTACTTTTTCTCCGTGTTGACCGCTTCGAACCCGGGGATTTCGCCAACTTCGTATCGATGACCGTTGCGTAGTTTGAATCGATCAATTGCATCTGCCTAGTTCGAACCGAGGGGAGGGAGCTTCCTTCGTATCGATGTCAAGCTCGCATATGTGATGGATACGAAATGAAGCTCCGCGATGGATTTGAAGGCAATCGGTTCGAAGTAGATGGAGGATGATGGATTCGAACACATCCATCCGAAGGGTCACGAACCGATCGATTCGAAGTGACCAATATCATGCCTGATCGGTTCGAATCGATCGGTTCGAAGTTAGCGGAGTGATGGGTTCGAAGCAGTGAGTATTGGATGGGTTCGAAGTGGATGGGTTCGAAGCACTCCAGTGTGATGGGTTCGAAATAGACAGTGACCACCTTTCTCAATTTGAATCCATCCTATCTCGAGCATACGAACTCGGATTGACTTGAAATTTGAAATGACGACTCATACGATCTTTATTGTCATGCTCTATCAATTTTGGCCCGTTCCGGACTCGGACAAAATTCATCGATATCCATAGTAAAGTGAAGTATAACCAATCTTTGAGACGAACTGTCTTTCGTTTTCGACCAATCTTTTGGTATCACGGCTTTGCCAAAAAGCGGGATAACATTCAATACCTCAAAAATAAATCAATATTTATTTTCATACAAATTCCACTCTCTTTTATAAATTCCATAGTGAATTTTCATTCTAAAATATTCATGAATATACGACTTCAATTCGATTTCTAATATTCATTTTCAATTTATCTTCAAAAAGATAAATTCAAAATATTCACTTAATATTGGAAAACATTTCCATACTTATTTATTCATAAGTAATTCACAAATTTTATTTATTTTCAATACTTAGAAAATATTCAATATACTTAAATCGAGATTAAGTATATATTTCATTCTTTAAGGAAATCATTCTCTTAACCATATTTATTTGGGCCAAAACGAATGTTGCGTAAAACATCGTTACGACAACCCAAAATCACTAGTATAGGGATTCGAAATTAAAATAGATATATAAATCCCAATACTATACAAAACATTTCCTTTCGGAAATCATTTACTATAACAACAGTGTTATAGTCCACCATTTCCTTTTATTTATCGAAAACATCTATTTCAACAATAAATGTTGAAATCTATGGTTTCGAATCTCAACACCTTTTAAAACATCTTTAGATCGTTTTAATTCTATTTAAGACATCAAATCTAAACATTTTCTTTAGCATATTATTCACTATTCAAAAACGTGAATATACTACGTTAACAACTTTCATCACTTCTATTCACTTTATTTCAAAGGGTTATTCACAGTCAAAAATGTGAATATAACTCCATTAATAGGTTTCAACAATTAACTTATCGAAATAAGTCGTTTGCGAATTTATAAAACAACGTTTATAAATTCCATTTCTATTTATTTTATAACAACTTTTTATAAATCTCCTTTATTAATCTATTCAATTTATAACTCAATTATAAACCAAAAGTTCACATTATAAGTTAAACACTTACAATTTATTTGTTTGAAAAATCGTTCCTTTGAACTTCATAATTATAAATCTTATAACTTATAAGATTCAATTATTTATCCAAATATATTCTTTAATAACTTTATAAATTTTATAAACCTACTGCTTATAAAATTATATTTCTAACTTTACTGTTTATAATTTTATGAATTTCATTCATTTATGAAATTTATTCACAATTCATTCTAACACTTATAAAAACTCGTTTTATAATGTCAATATTTCAATTTATAAATATCCATTTCTAAATCTCTTAATATAAATCAATTTATATTATTCTTTAAAACGTCTTTAATCTCCTTTATTAATCTATTCTTTTTGATTCATAAAATAATTAAATTTTATAAATCCTAAATTTAAACTTTTCACAACAAATTCTAAAATCCCAAATTTTAAACTATTTTATAAAACCATTAACTTCATATTTTCAAAAATAAATCTTTAATCGTATTTCTCAAAAATCATAATTTTTATAACATTAAAATTATACGTTTATTTATTTAAAATGGATCAATTCCAAAAATATTTTATATTTTCAAAAATCACTTTAAAAATCATTTTAAAATTCCAAAGTTTGGTCCAATGATGCTACATACCAAATAGCCAATCACGACAACAACGATATCATATATCGATATGATAATCCATCAAATATTAAAATATCTGAAATCAAATAAATACCGTTGAGGAATCCAGTTGGATCCCTCCAACCTGTTTTCCTGCATTCACAAACATTAGCACAATACCAATTTCGCTCCAGTACGAAATTATCGCGGTATATGGGATTTAAATTATTATCCGCTTAATAGACGGCGCAATAGGGTCTCATCCGCTAAACAAATGCGGGAAATCAATAACTCCAATATATACATATGCCAATATATATATATATATTGCTATTATATATAATACCAATTTCACTGTTTATGAAATATTCGCGGTATATGTTTTTAATAAATAACATCCGCTTACTAACGGCGTATAATGTCTATTTTAACAATCAATAGATATCAATCATCATTCAAACATGCATTCAAATATTTTAAATCTAACTATTTAAAATAAAATCGAAACTGATTCGATTGAGTGAGAAGTTCTCACCTTGATTTCAATTTCGTTTTAGCGATTTATTTCGAATAAAATTAAACGGACGTTTAATTTTACCCAAAATTCTCACTAACTCCAAACGACTCCAATCCAACTCCATCGCGTAGTGCTCGTCCATACGATTCCAACGCAACTGGTTTCGCGCGTTTTCGACCTCGTATGAAAAGGTTATGAATATTTGAAGTTACACGATTTTATAAAGCATATAAATTACAACTTTTATTTTATATTTTTATACCTAACCCATCATCACCATCCATTTCAAATCCAACGGCCCCCCACCATCTTCCCAAATGCACGCGTGCAACTACAGACATAGCCGAACCCAATATCTCAATTAGAGTTAAATTTTTCACCAAACACCAACCACTTCACATCGATCAGGAAGTGCCAATGGAAAGCTCGCGGCAAGAGCTACTCACGCCCCTAACATAGTTGAACTCGGCCCCTCCCTGACACGCGCGCACGCAAGTGAACGCATGATGAACGTAGGTCATTTCACTCCACTTTGTTGCTCCAAAACCCATCATCACCGTATGGATCTAACGAGCTCGAGACGCTCTACAACTTTCATGTTAAACACTTCTTCTAATTATCTACAGATTTAGAGAAATTGAGGGGAGAAGATGATGTTGTTTCAGCCTTTGATTCCTATGAAGGTGGCGGCCTGAACATGATGAAACCCTACCCTTTTATTTTTTTGCAAATTGTGATATTGAGGGGCTTTTATAGAAAAATTTCAACGACACTATTCATCCCGGAAATTCCGAACTTCGATTAACGCGCGGTAACCAGCGTTTTTAGGGTTTACCCCGCGTTCCGGACACAATGGAACAGGTTTCGGAAGCTAATTCGATCATCTGTGCGAGTTATGGCTATAAACGTTCAATTTAATTTAAACCGATTTAAATCGATTTCTAGGCATTTTAATTTGTACCGGACAAATGGTAAATCCAATTGACACGAAATTTGAAACCTTACAATAATATCACATTACGGATCCGATGAAACTGGTTTCGTCGAAATCCGAGACTTTTTGAAAAATGGCTATTTTAACTCGCCAAATTAAAATTAAAAATAATTCGATGCGTTTCGAGCTGCCACGATCAAACGATAGCTCCGATTGACACGAAAATTGAAATCCGGTAATAACTAACTATTACGGATCCAATGGAACTGGTTTCGTTCAATTCTGAGACTGTTCAAAAATTGGCTATTTTCACTAGTCGATTTTAATATTAAAATATTCAATTTTCACAAATTAACTTTTAATTCGATTTTAAAAGTTCTAAAATATCTTTCTAACTCTAATATGATAAAATAAAATTTTACAAATCATTTTCAATCATATTTAACTCTATTTTCAATTATTTCCATAATTTAACATTTTAAATTATCGATTTAATTATCCAATTAAATCCAATTATTGAAATAAAATTTATTCAACTTATAAATTCACTTATTAATATTTAAAATTAATTAAATATTCAAATTTAAATTAATTAAAATTTCTGAGTCGTTACAATTTCAACCCATAATGATTCTATACTAACAAGGAACTTGTAGAGTGATAACGGATATGAAAATAATATCACAGGCATATATCATCATTATAAACAACAGATAATGATGTCAGATGTCACAGGTGAACGGATACTGATAATAACATGTATATAGCAAATGTAAGTAGCTAACAGCAGCATATTTCAATTGAAATTAAATTTAATAAATATAAGAACATTAATCGTGAGTGATTGCTCACCTTTCGAGGCTAGATAGATTAGAAGATGACGCGGACACAGGTGCGCATACGAAATAGCGATAGGCTAGGAATAACTGTGACAATTTCAATATTGAAATGATAAGTCAAGATAGGCACGAGATTTGATGAAAATAAAAATATATTATATATAAATTTCAAAAATCAATTTAAACCATCCTTCAAATCAATATAAAAGTGTATACATGTAGGCTGACATAAACTCACGCAACTCAGTATAACCCATAGTTTTAAATCTATATAAAAATTTCAAATTAGTATATACATAAAATAGAATCTATGCACAAAAAATTAAATCTCTATATAGTTTGAACCCAAACCCCTATATTCTTATAAACATACATATACACTTAGGACCCAGTTGTAAGCTATATATGGATATAACTGTAACCAAAAGAAATACCCGACTGTGCTAAGATGTATAAGCCAGCAGATGAACTTACGTGCATATATATACAATTTTAAAAAGTAATATTTATTGAATAATTATATTTCAAAGATTCCATATAGTATGCGGACCAAAATAACTCGTATACTGACATGTATAAAATTTGTGTAAACTTCCTTAACATAATATTTTGTACACGTATATATTTTAAAATGCCAATGTTCATTTCAATATATATATACACACACACACAAACTTAAAAAATATAATATATATATATATATATATATATATATATATATATATATAAACTAAAAATATAAACATTAATGTCTTATAACTAAATGTACAGAATATATACTAAATTTTTATATGGATATAAATACTTAGACAAAACAAACTTTTACACACTAACAGATAACATACTCAATATATATTATTATAACTTTATACATATATAATGAATATTTTATCTATAAAATAAAGTAGAGGCTAGTGTTAGAAAGGATGCGAACTGGAAGATGACGGGCAAGCCTATGAAACAAATGAATATATATATCAATAGATCTAACAATATATATACTTTATATTAAAAAGCACGGTTCAAGACTTACAAAAAATTTCAAAGCTTTGGCTGTGCTCGGCTATTAGGCGGAGAAGTAGAGCATTGCTTGGGCAAGCTGTTGGCGATACTGACAGTAGAAGGCGACTAAGGCTCGAACAGTTGATGGCAGAGACACGCTTCGAGAAAATGAAAGGGTCTGAGTGGCTTTGGGTCGCCTGACAGGGAGTCCGAGATGGATGAACGTGAGGAGCGGTTGTCAATGGAGGAAATACTGTTGGCCATTGGGAGATGATGCTCGGCTGCCGACGTGGGTGAGGTCGAAGAGGGCATGAAGCAGAGAATAGGTGGTCGGGGAAAAGACTAGGAAGAGGTCGGCATTGGCTTTGGCATACAGTGATTATGGCTACAGGAGAAGAAGTGGAGATGCAAAAATAAAGGCCATAACAGGCAGCAGGCAAAACTTTGCTTCTTATTTTTTTTTTTCCAGCACAAAAATGAATAGCAAAGGAGAAGGTGAAGTGAACAGGAAAAAATTCAAAATAATGGAAATGTTGAAAGACACGAGTTGAAATTTTAGAAATATTATTGGTAGTGGCTATTGATATGACACGGTGGATAGGAAAGGGTGCGGGAAGTAAAAGGTCAAATTACGGAACCGATACGTTAGGCATTCCGCAAAACGCATCGCACACTGGACTCCAAAATTAACGATTGAATATACCGTAGAGATCAGCACGATGAGATGATCAAAACGGTACAAAGATATCAATGATAGGATCATCGGATCAAAAACCGATATTCGGTATCAAAAATGCTGCAAATCCGTCGGAATTAAGATAAACGGAGCAATACCAGTCCAAATTTGAAGAAACGAAATATGACGTCACACTTAGAGGATGATTTACAAATTTATTGTATAAAAATATTTAGGTTTGAAAATCATTTTATTATCATCAAATTTTAACTGATTTAAATTGAAATAGAATTTACACAAAAATTAAACTTCCATATTATCAGATGAAAATTTTCCATTTTCTATGTTTGATTAGACGTATTCCAAATATCAATTTTATATTTCAAAATTTTATTATTTAAAATTTCACAAAATTTGAGTTAATAACGTTATTAAAACCAGTTATATTTACGGGTCGTTACACTTTCCCCTACTCAAAACTTTTTGTCCACGAAAAGGAAGGAGGGTGAAGAATAGAACAACCGGAAAGAAAATAGATTGAAAAAAAAATAAAACAGTTAATTTAAAACTATATAAATTTCAATTTAAACAAATTAATATTCAATACGAAAAAAATTTAATTCAAGGCATTTCATTGAGTTGATTTAATTTAAATTTATTAATATTTGATATCATAAAGGTTTCTCTTTCAAAATAGAATTTACATTAATTTATCTTATTTACTATCCAATCAACTTATTATTCTATTTATCTCTATTAACATTTTATAACTAAAATCTAAGTGTATAACATTTGTCATAACCACTCAAATTTTATTTATAAAATCATTAATCGTCATTTTACATTTAAATTATTCAATTACATATTCAACTTATGAATGATCTAGGTAAGTTATATTGGATTGTAATTGAGTATTATATAAGTAAATTTCCAATTCAGTTAGTTTTAAGTTCAAATATTTATTCAAAATTTGGCTTTATTCTATAATTGAAATCATCCTTTAACAAAATTTAAGAATTAAATTTTTGATTTTCTTCAAACTATATAAAGGTAAATGCATATATACTATATATCCAAATCAAAATCTAAAATCATATACTAATAATATATACATACATACATACATACATACATACATACATATATATATATATATATTATAAATCAACTCATACTTTAGAAAATTCAAATCAATTAAATTCCCAAAATAAAAGTGTAGCAAAGCTACAGAATGGCTCTTCACTTTTAAACACGAAAATGAATGTCGATAATGTGGCCGTCATCATCGAAATTATTTTCCAGCGAAAAAATTGAAGAGTACTGATTAAAACCCTTTTAAAATTCTTTGGAAACGATTTCTATTCGAAAATACTTTAAATAATATACATTTAAATTTTAAAACCAAAGTTTGGAATCACCAGAAATTAAATTCTCAAATTCTTAAGTTAAATTCATTTAAATTCCAAATCAATTTGTAGACCATATTTTATAATTCCGTTATTTATTTTATGAGGCAATAGTAATTGGATTTCAAAACAATAAATGAAAATCAAATATTATCATTTTGTTAACCAATTCATTTAACAATTATCTTTTAGAAAATTTACTTATATATAATACAATCACACAAAATTCATTTTATTTTGAAAACATTTGTGTCCGTTTGCTCTGTTCAAGTGTTTTGGAAATCCTATCGATAGCGTTGATCTGACGTCGATTGAAAATCCAAATCAACATCAACAACTCAAACAACACAATATATAAAACAATTTAATATTAATTACAAATTCACTCCCTCACTCGATGTTACAAAATAAATTCCAAACATGGATAGAGCTTCAAATTTAGGGAGATCATAATCGAATAGAACTCCTACTAGATGATAAACTCGATAGGGAGATAAGATGATTGAATTTCAAGAAAAGAAGATGGACTTATATAAATCTCAAGCAACCTTAATAGAGTCAACCGTGATTTCAAAATAATATTGATGTTGAATTCTAAGGCAAATCGCCATCGGATCACCATAGATAGAATTCGGCATATCAAGAGATATCAGCTTCTAAACCGAGGATATATAAATCTCCGGTGAATCGATGCTATTGTAAAAGAGTTTTACCCCTTTACAATCATTCAAAGATTGGCGAGATCGCCGATTTATTATAGAGACTATTTGAAGTGGAGTTATGGGATACTCCAGAATATGAATAGGCAGAGATAAGGATGGATTTTAGAACCGAGGGGAACGTTCCAAAATTCAAAGGAAAACCGAATCAAGTAGGAAGGAATTTAAGCTCGAGTGAAAGTAATTCTATAATTAATTTACTCTGTATGCTGAATTTTGCCAAAACCAAGCTCTGATACCACATGTAACAGACCACCGTCATTGGGTAACGTCCACCGTAGCATACATTGGTACCTGTGTTCTTACGGCCAGCCTCACGACTGCACCAACCCCGCAGGACATGTAGGAGTAAGAGTCATCCGTTTGCTACCAAACCAAATTCGA
Source organism: Allium cepa (assembly GCA_030765085.1). Taxonomy (NCBI): domain Eukaryota; kingdom Viridiplantae; phylum Streptophyta; class Magnoliopsida; order Asparagales; family Amaryllidaceae; genus Allium; species Allium cepa. Next base: position 275,909,402 of record CM060946.1, read on the forward strand.
GAACCCCCTATCATGCCGCACCCTCCAAGTGCATAGGCAGGCACACATGCCGGATTTGAATTGCTCAAAATACCAGATTATTAATTTATATTTGGCAAAAATCAGCATATACAGTAAATAAATAATCATAGAATCACAGACACAGAGTAATATACAATATGCAGCGGAATCAAAATGAATAGTAGTTCATGAAGCTACTATATATATGTTAGAGTTAGAAAGATACAATAGAGTTTCAAATACAATAGTCAACTACAAGATCAGAATACATCACTGGAATCAACTGAATAACTGCAGGCTGAAAGGTTGTAGATGGATCTCCAAACAAAGCTCCAACTCCAAAGGTAAGTCTCAAAAGCTGTATCAGTCAGTCTGACCCGAGCGTAAAGAAAAAAAAAACACTCGAGTCGGGATTAACATTCTTATATCAATAAATCTAACTCAAGTTAAATAACAACTGAAATACAAGTAACTCAAAGGATGTTTGGGATAACCATCCTCTAAGGATCCGTTAAACTATCTACTATGTAGTATTATATGCTATTATAATAATGTCTAAAGTAAAGCATAATATATTTTAAAAATAGCGTTAAGGCTTTACATTTTCCACCTTAACACATTTTATAGTGCCAATAGTTTATACAGTACCGTAGTCTCTCTTGATCGGGAGGCCACTAGAGGATACTCCATAGGTACGACACAAATCAAACTCGTAGTAAAGCACGCTAGTGTAACGATCCAGAATTTTATTTATTTAAATTGATAATTAAATTAAATTTTGATTAAATAATTGTGGAGTTAATTTATAAATTGACTTGAGTTTTTCTAAATTTAAATAATATCTGTTTATAAAGAGATAGTTTCTTTTATAATTGTTTTAATTTAATATCTAGATAATGAAGGAATGAAAATGTAAATATCTTAAATTATAAAATATAAAGTAAATATGTTAGATAAATTCTAATATCATGTTTTATAAAATAGAAATTTATTTATATTACAAAATAATAAGTATATGACATACAAGACTATTAAGTATTTAGGTTGAGAATAGGAAAATAAATATAAAAATAAATAAGCTATATTGTAGAATATAAAGTAAATACATTGGCCACAATTCTAACAATATATTAATTATGGATATTCATTTTTGTTTCAAAGTAACAAGGCCAAATTAAATAAAACTATAAGTATGTAGAAACAACAAATGGGTAAGTATAAACAAGACAACAAAATATCTTGCACAAATAAAGTATAAACATGGAAAAATATAAAGATGCAGGCAAGTCTATTAACATGAAAATAATAGAGTTGTAAACAAATATGAGAACAAGCTTGCACACATGAAAATGACAATATCTTTAGCCACTAAACAAAATCACTTCAGCCGAGATAAAGGAATGAAACAAACAAATATCTACAAAAAAGTACATATAAGAAATAGGCTGTAAACAGAAGAAAAAAAAAAGCAAGGCAAAGTAATTAATGCAGCCACCCGAACCACATTTATTAGTCAACAATCAAGCTAAGAAATGAATGCAAGTACAAACCAAATATCTTTAGCTGTAGACAAATATAAAAAGTAAGTAAACAGACAAAGGCAAGTAGCAATTAAATACAAGTATGTAGCTTGCAAAAGAAAACAATGATAATTAATGCAAAATATATTTACAAGGTACACATCATTTCAGCCGAAAGAAAAAATGTGATAAGCATAAGCTTATGAAATAAGACAAAAGCTAATTAATGTTAGCATATGCTAATACCCTATCAGCCACCATTGGCAAACAAAAAAATCTCTGATATATTGTACAACAAAATATAGTCAAGTATGTATACTTGCAAACTGATGAAACAAACAAACAAAAAATAGATACACATGAGTAAAGCTTGCAAAAGAAGGAACCAATAAATATATACAAGGCAATTAATACTAGCATATCAAAAGCAAGATTACAGCCAACAAAATCTCTGGAAAACAATTTGAAAAAAAAATTTGTACAAAATATGTCACTCTGTTGTACAAGCAGAAATATATAACCTGTAAACTTAGAAAAAATGTATTTGCCTGTAAACTTTTATCTTATATATATTAATCAACTTGTAGCTTCTTTTTATACATCATCTTCTCTCCATTTTGATTCATCAACCTGGGTATGCAACAAACATCATCACTCAAGTTTAATTCAACAAACAAGAAACAGAGATTACAGGAAAAAAAACTGCAGTTTTCAAAATCAGAAAACATGCAGTGAATTCAAGAAGGAAAATTCAAGTTCAAAGAAATTTTTTTGCAACAATCTTCAACCTGGCTTGATCTTCAGTAAATCGACAACTTAAAAACAACTTGAACCAATTCAAATAAGATATGAAAAGAGGAGCTTCAACTAGTAAGAAGTTAAAGCCTGGTTTAACATTTCAAACTCTGCTCTGTTTTTTCTCTGGAAAATCAGGTGAGTAAACTCTTTGGCCCCTTTATACTTTAATTTGCATGTGATTAAATCTAGATGAATGTTGTGAAATAAATATGTAAGGAAGTTAATGAGTTTGAGTATATATATAGAAATCAAATAGATTGAATAAGTACGTCTGTATATATATTACAGGCCTCTGTTTAACTTAAAAGGTTTTCAAACACCTGATTCAAAAAAAAACCTCCTCCTCCATTCCTTTTTAAGATAAAATGTCTAAAAGAAATAGGTTTGAATGACTAAGATTTAAATTTTAAAAATAGTTTCAAATGTATTTATAGAATAAATATCATAAAGCTTGAAAATTACAGTGAATAAATATTTTATCAGAAACTCAAGCATCATGGTTTCGAGTTTCAGTTATATGACTGAATTCACACTTAAATTTTTTGAATTTTGATGGAAATATTGAGATTTTTAACTTCGAAATTATTAAGAAATTGTGAGTTGTTCAGAACTTGAACTTTCATCAATTCATGGCGAACGGGAGACTCTTACCCCTACATGTCCTCTCTTAGTGAATGGGGTTGGTTAGGCGTAAGCCGAGACAGTCGAAAGGCTGGCCGTAAAAGCAAGGTCTGGGATACCGGTGTATGCCACGGTGGGTCTGGGATGGTTGCAAAGCCTACCGGTCGCCGCTGAGTTCGTACTTCGTTACATTTGGTATCAGAGCTGAGGGTTAAAACTTTAGCTCAGGAGTATAACACGTTAAGTAGCTCATTAGAGATAGGGTGAAGTAAACCCTAGATTGAGTATCTCCCTAAGATATCCGTTTGAATGTCTCAGTAAATTCTCTTACTATCCACCGATAGTGAGTATGAGGGCAAGAAGAGAACGAGATAGGGGACAGGGAAGTACCACTATAAATGGTCAATACCCTGCAACAGAGGAAATAATTTTTCTCCATCAATTTTCTTTGATTCGTTCCCAAATTCTTTTGACTGCTTTGTAACAGCTCAAGAAGAAGTTTCGATGTGATGATGGCCCTACGAATCGCTGTAGAAAATCCTTACTTCGTATCTTCATCAGTTTCTTATCAGTTTCAATTTAAACCTTAATGAATATGAATTTGAAATTTGAAATTGAAAATTTAAATAAATTGGAAATTTTAAATTGAGTTAAATTGATTAATAGAATACAAAGCTAAATTTGAATTGTATCGATAAAGCGATCTCTGTTAAAAACAAAATTTGAAATTCTATTGTAGTTTCTTGGGTTGATCGAAGTCCGAAGAGGGACAAATTGGCATATACTTTGAGATGTTCCGACTTGAATCCATTCCTAGTGTTTGAAAAACTTATAGAAGATTAAATCTATCTCTTTTGTTCAGCATCTTTTGTCAATTCTTCGATGGTTCCTAGTAAATACAGGAAGAAGATTTGATATATGTGTATGGGACATAAACTCCAAATAGGCCAAAATTATTTGTTTGGATGAATTGTTTGCTTTGGTTGCTATGGTTGATAGATATACTTTGGTTTCTAAACTAAAATTTTTGAAATTATACCCAAAAATAGACAGATATGTGAATACAATTTGTGTCCGGATATATGTTACGAATGGTTAGTTATCCCTTCGAACTAACCAGTGCTTTGCATATTTCGTAGAATTTACGACCCGAGTATCCTGTGTAGTATTGTATGAGTTTGATCTCATATTGGTGATATTCTGATTTGGTAAGCCAAATGCGGAATTTATGTCTAGTTGATCTCGAAAGATATTTCTCTTTCATCTATCTTCGTTATCTCTCTCTGGTGAATTTCGAGGACGAAATTTCTTTTAAGGGGGGAAGTCTGTAACGATCCAGAATTTTATTTATTTAAATTGATAATTAAATTAAATTTTGATTAAATAATTGTGGAGTTAATTTATAAATTGACTTGAGTTTTTCTAAATTTAAATAATATCTGTTTATAAAGAGGTAGTTTCTTTTATAATTGTTTTAATTTAATATCTAGATAATGAAGGAATGAAAATGTAAATATCTTAAATTATAAAATATAAAGTAAATATGTTAGATAAATTCTAATATCATGTTTTATAAAATAGAAATTTATTTATATTACAAAATAATAAGTATATGACATACAAGACTATTAAGTATTTAGGTTGAGAATAGGAAAATAAATATAAAAATAAATAAGCTATATTGTAGAATATAAAGTAAATACATTGGCCACAATTCTAACAATATATTAATTATGGATATTCATTTTTGTTTCAAAGTAACAAGGCCAAATTAAATAAAACTATAAGTATGTAGAAACAACAAATGGGTAAGTATAAACAAGACAACAAAATATCTTGTACAAATAAAGTATAAACATGGAAAAATATAAAGATGCAGGCAAGTCTATTAACATGAAAATAATAGAGTTGTAAACAAATATGAGAACAAGCTTGCACACATGAAAATGACAATATCTTTAGCCACTAAACAAAATCACTTCAGCCGAGATAAAGGAATGAAACAAACAAATATCTACAAAAAAGTACATATAAGAAATAGGCTGTAAACAGAAGAAAAAAAAAAGCAAGGCAAAGTAATTAATGCAGCCACCCGAACCACATTTATTAGTCAACAATCAAGCTAAGAAATGAATGCAAGTACAAACCAAATATCTTTAGCTGTAGACAAATATAAAACGTAAGTAAACAGACAAAGGCAAGTAGCAATTAAATACAAGTATGTAGCTTGCAAAAGAAAACAATGATAATTAATGCAAAATATATTTACAAGGTACACATCATTTCAGCCGAAAGAAAAAATGTGATAAGCATAAGCTTATGAAATAAGACAAAAGCTAATTAATGTTAGCATATGCTAATATCCTATCAGCCACCATTGGCAAACAAAAAAATCTCTGATATATTGTACAACAAAATATAGTCAAGTATGTATACTTGCAAACTGATGAAACAAACAAACAAAAAATAGATACACATGAGTAAAGCTTGCAAAAGAAGGAACCAATAAATATATACAAGGCAATTAATACTAGCATATCAAAAGCAAGATTACAGCCAACAAAATCTCTGGAAAACAATTTGAAAAATTTTTTTTACAAAATATGTCACTCTGTTGTACAAGCAGAAATATATAACCTGTAAACTTAGAAAAAATGTATTTGCCTGTAAACTTTTATCTTATATATATTAATCAACTTGTAGCTTCTTTTTATACATCATCTTCTCTCCATTTTGATTCATCAACCTGGGTATGCAACAAACATCATCACTCAAGTTTAATTCAACAAACAAGAAACAGAGATTACAGGAAAAAAAACTACAGTTTTCAAAATCAGAAAACATGCAGTGAATTCAAGAAGGAAAATTCAAGTTCAAAGAAATTTTTTTGCAACAATCTTCAACCTGGCTTGATCTTCAGTAAATCGACAACTTAAAAACAACTTGAACCAATTCAAATAAGATATGAAAAGAGGAGCTTCAACTAGTAAGAAGTTAAAGCCTGGTTTAACATTTCAAACTCTGCTCTGTTTTTTCTCTGGAAAATCAGGTGAGTAAACTCTTTGGCCCCTTTATACTTTAATTTGCATGTGATTAAATCTAGATGAATGTTGTGAAATAAATATGTAAGGAAGTTAATGAGTTTGAGTATATATATAGAAATCAAATAGATTGAATAAGTACGTCTGTATATATATTACAGGCCTCTGTTTAACTTAAAAGGTTTTCAAACACCTGATTCAAAAAAAAACCTCCTCCTCCATTCCTTTTTAAGATAAAATGTCTAAAAGAAATAGGTTTGAATGACTAAGATTTAAATTTTAAAAATAGTTTCAAATGTATTTATAGAATAAATATCATAAAGCTTGAAAATTACAGTGAATAAATATTTTATCAGAAACTCAAGCATCATGGTTTCGAGTTTCGGTTATATGACTGAATTCACACTTAAATTTTTTGAATTTTGATGGAAATATTGAGATTTTTAACTTCGAAATTATTAAGAAATTGTGAGTTGTTCAGAACTTGAACTTTCATCAATTCGCGGTGAACGAGGCGGTGTTAGGCGATGTGGCGGTGGTCAGAGGAGGATCACGAACTAATCATCAACGGAAAATTGGTAGCTGAAATTCTCAATCACTGTGATAAGCAAACGACATGGATTTAGGGTTCTAACTTGCTTTTGGGTCGCTTAGATTTGTGGAGTCGCCGCAATCTCTCTGGTTGATCGAGTTCAACCAAGCTCAGGGGGATGGAAGGAGGTGAGATGACGAAGTGATGGCCGAAGTTTCGCACGTTCAGGTGGTCGGAGCTCTGAGGAAGCGGCGTTGACAGGGTTGAGGTGGATCACTGTTGCGTTTCCAGGTTTTTCTTTATACTCGAATTCGAGTTCGAGTTGAATCAGAGGGGTTTGGATGGTCGTTGGTGACTTGGGTGGGGCTGCGGCATTGACCGAAGTTGGTCACGGTGTTTGTGCACGTGTACGTGCTTGTGTATGTATCTGGTTGAAAGGTTGGAAAAGAAGGAGGTGCAGGCTCGTATTGCTCGCGTGTTGCTTCGGGGAGGGAGTGGGTTGTCTCGAGTTCTTGCTCGAGAGAGAAGTAGGTTTGCTTCGGAATGAAAGGTGAAATTCTCGAGTTTGAAACACGCGAGCCTAGGAACTATTATTTTAGTTTAAACTTAAGTTTGTTGTTAACTGGAAAAAAAAATAGAAGCAAATAAGAGGAAAGGGGAATGACTCGGGTAATGAAGGGAGAGGGCTCGGGGGTTTACTCGAATAAGGATTGGTTTTCTCTCGGGTTGTTTACTCGAGTAAGTGAATTATTTTAATAAGTTTTAAGTATTGTTAAATTAGTAAACATTTAACGATTTATGCTAAAATTTATTTTAAGCTTTAATTAATCGAGTGAATAATTAAATTAAGGATAATGTAAGGTAAGTGTTAAGTTTAATTAACATTACAGTTTTGTAGTTAGAAATAATTTAATTTCAAAGTTATTAAAGAGGATTTTGAAACGTTAATTGAGACGAATTATAAATTAATTGTTTTGGGAAGTAATTAAGAATGATTAAATTTATACTTTAAATTAATTTGGGGTTTATCAATTGGTAATTAATTTATGGGTAGATTAATAATGTGTCTAAATCATTTGTAATTAAGAACTGTTAATGAAAATTAAGTACAAAGACGATTAATTATAGGATAATTGAATAATTAAAGATCAATTATTCAATAATTTAAAATCGATTAATTTAAATTAATAAATGATTAAAGGATAATTAATCAAATGATTTGAAATCAATCAAAGTTAATTAACCATGATCCATGACCCATCTGATTTAAACTAATCAGATAATTTATTGAGTTCACATATGGATGTTTGAACCCTATTGATTGTTGAACTGTTTGATATTCCTGAAAGGCTATGCTTTGTGCTATGAATTGTTTTCAGTGTGATCTGTGATGAATGTAATTTTATTTATTTATAATGCATTCATATTTTCTACCTGTTAATCTGTGTATATAGATAAGCGTTATTGGGATATACCGCTTATCGATATGGGGTGATTGTGAATCTGTGATGATTGAATGATGTGCACTATTGTGTTAAACCCCTGGACCACACTTATACACACACAAATATGGATTTCACGAGGAAATCGATTAAGTCACAGATTTTTGAATAGTTTTAAAGTTGAATATTTAAATTCAAATGTTTGGAAATGGATTGGGTTAAAGTGAAAAGCTTTTGAAATGGAATTTCAAAGATGAAATTTATTTTGAATAACTTGATTGAATTTTTATAATTTAAATATTTTGATTTAAATTTGAATTCAATATTTGAAATTGAATTCTATGATTTGGAAACTGGCGTTTAAAAAGGTTATTCAACTTATAAATTGGTTTACATGGGTTAAATTATTTTAAAGGTATTGATTTGGGAATTTGAATTTAAATTCAAAGGCTTTAACTCGTGTAAATATAATTGGATATTTCTGGAACGAAAACTATTTGTTTTCAAATGATAAATGCTTTTACTTATGTAATGAACGTCCAATTTGTGTTAAAGGGATTTCAAGTAAAAAATGAAAATGATGTTCCAAGTTATGGAAACAGTTTGAAAGCTATAAGTTAAATCTTTAATTTAAAGATTTTAAACGAGTTAATCCAATTGAAATGGGAATTGATTTGAAATCCGTAAATGGATCTTTGTGAAAAGGGGTAAACTTAGAGAAATAAATCTTTTGTTTAAAAGATTTGAAAATGGTAATTTGTTTAAAACCATTTGAAAGAAAGTTTGAATTATTAAGTTGTGACTAAATTGAAATCCCATATCCATATGTTTTAAATGTTGCGCTCACTATTTGGTTTAGCCGGGAGAGGACCTTTGTGTCGTATAACCCATTCCGAATATGTGATACGACGTATATGGATAGCATTTGAAGACCGGTGGTGAAGACCGGGTATTTGTAAGAACGATAGGATAACCTATCGATTGTCTCTGCACTGGCTGATCCCCGGTATAGAGATTTCCTTTGTGATGGAAAATTCGATCGGGATTGTGAATACCCGGATTGCAAGGGCTTCTTCGGAAGTGCCTTCGGTTCTGTTCGAACCCGGAACAGACTTGTATGGATTGTATGTCTGACATTACACTTTGAGATATAAAGCAGATTTCTTTCAAATACATATCTGCTGGTGGCGGAGAATTTATTCTCTTAGCTTAACACCCTTCTCTGAGACATACGAGCTCAGAGGTTATGTAGTTGAAGGTTATCAGCAATATACTCCCAATTTGGTAGTGTGGCATGCTGAGTGTTGCTGTGTGTTGATGATCATTTGTTGATCATTCATTTGTGATCAGAGCATGGCTTTTGTATAAAGCGTAGCTTTGTGGATGAGACTGCATCAGGACCTCACACCCAGGAAATGGTCGAAACAGGAAAGATGCGGCAAGTTTATGAGGGTCGCGCCCTTTAGGGTGTGTCATTCCCTTCTGGTAAAGGGTGGTATCATGGTATGGAGCCCAGATATTTACCTATGTGGTAGCTCCAATCTCATTTACTGTGTGGTTGTTGCTTAGAGGCGCCTCGGATAAAGGTCCCAAAGGACCGGGGAGTGGCATGCTCGAGTAGTAGTTACCTAGTTACAGAGGTAACCCGGCCTTGTGTTGGCAGAGATCCGGTTAGGTTCTCGGGACGTCCCGCCAGAGGCGATCCCATGTGGCAGTAGGAAGTTCCTTAGCCTGACCATTTGTTGGAAAATCCAATCAAAACAATACGAGCCTTGTACGGTTTTAGTTGTATTACCTGCCATTCACTTATGGTGGCGCCCCACTGTTTGGATGGTAGCTATAGTAGGCATAGTTCGGAATGTCTATGCTGGCTAAGATTAATATTCCACTTTCGAAATGTTTTCTGCACTGTGCACTTATAATAATAATATCCAAGAAATTTTCTGCGTATTAAGCATGTTTGACTATCATAAGAAGAAATCTCCTCCAATTCTGCGTTTGCATTGTGTGTGTGGCGGGAGGTCTTATGGTAGTTTCATTTTCTAAAAAAACATATCGGATTTTCTTTTATAAATCTTGTTTATTTTTAAAGATAAACTATTTTTGTTGCTCACACCAGTCTCATGACTGACTCGGAGTTTATTGTTCCTTTCCTAAACTCTGGGTGCTCACTATTTTCCACACGAGCAGTCTAGAGTTAGGTTTTTTCAGATAGTTAGGTTCTGTAGATTATCTGGAGCTAGTTCAGCCTTTGGACATGACTGACCTTGCTTAGCTTAGTGCATCATTACTGGGAGTTCAAGCTATTTCTGGATTGGTTCTTGGAGATGGAGAAAGACAGTTTTGGAATTCTTCTTTGAAGACTATCTTAGAGTTATTTGTTCCGCTGCTAGTGTTATTTATTTTTCTTTCCGCTGCTATTTTATTGTAGCATATCTCTGATGTATATCGATATCTATTGTATCATCTGTTGTATCAGGATGTTGTATCAGATGTTGTATATTGATATTCATTATTTCTTCCGCTATGTTGTTTACTTAATGGTGTTATAAGCTCCGGCGACTCGGATTTGAACGGTCGAATCTGCGGCATTCGAGTACGATGTAAAGTATGGATGTCGATTTTCGAACGGGCAAAATCCGCTTCGTTACAGCTAGGGTAGGTGACATGGCACAAGTAGGCAATGCTAGGGTAGATATACCAATTACGCATCCGGACTGGTGGTAACGCATAACAGCAGCTACCGCCCTCCTCGAGCCACACTCCAAAAAAAATCAAAGTGGCCGCCAAATCAATCACAAAGTCAGAAAATAGTATCGAATAAGCGTGTCCGATCAGAGGAGCTACCTCATTGGCCCGAAATCGCCCCTATTTTAGCCACCTAATGCCAACTCACGAGAGTCGGGTCCACGTATACACCTCAATAGGACATCTCCACCATCCTACTTCATTTTGGAATCTCCATCGCATACACAGTTGTTAAAGTGGTTTTCGAATTGGCAGAGAGTATGACAACTTCCGATCTCGGTCTCTTTAACAACCAAACATTATTATAACACCGCGGTCATTTTAAAAATATTTCATACTTCAAAACCAAAATATCAATATCATTGTCATTCCAAAACCATATCAATACGATATCATTTCCATTTCAAAACCAAATCAATATGATATCATTTTCATTTCAAAACCAAATCAATAGGATATCATTTTCATTTCAAATATATTCACTTCCAAAGTCATAGTACTTCAAAGTTATAACACTTTCGAAACCCAACACTTGAAATTATAACACTCTGAAAATCATAATTTGAAATCATAACTTCTACTACTTAAACCGTTTAGATATTAAAATAGTATATATAATTAAATAGTTTATAAAGTAAAATAATTTATATAAAAGAGATATAAGTTAAAATAGTTTATATTAAAAATAGTTCATATTAGATTAGTTTATATTAAAATATTATATATTAAAACAATATATAAAGTGAAATAATAAATAGTTTTAAATAGAATTTAAAAATACTTCATATAATAAAATAACTTCCTCAAATATCACAAATCAATTCCTAGTCAATTCAAATTCCAAAATTCAAATTTAATCAAGTCTCAAATCATCAATTTCAGTTCCATTCAGTTTCTCAATAAACCATTTCAAATTATATTGGTTTCAAAACAGATTTGAACCCCAAAATAACCATTTCAATTTCAATATTTCCAAAGCTTCAAACATTCAAATATTTCAAAACTAAATTTGAAATTTTCATATATATTGAAATTTAACTTCATTATTAGTTTTGAAATATCCACTTAATAAATCTAATATCACTTAAATAAATCTCGAATAATCTAAACTAAATATTCCCTTCAATCAATCTTGAAATATTCATTTAAATCACCTTAATCAAAGTCAAGTTATAAAACCATATCCTTTAAAATCTCAAATTCAATAAAATCCAAATCGATTTTAATTAAATATAATTCTTAATTAGATACAATTTCAAACCAATTTCAAATCTATCTTCTCAACCTTAGTTTATTAAAATCATTATAAACTTTGTATTAAAATAAAATTTAAATATATGCTTAACCATATTATATTTTAATAAAACCAAACTTATTATCAAATTTATTTTATATTAAAACAAATTTATACACAGCTTAAAATCAAGAATTTAACTATATATAAAATAATGTTTATATAATATCTAAAATCAATATTATATAAAGCCGTAATTTCTTTTCCAAAACCATAGAAATCATTTTCAAATATCTATATATAGACCAATAGTTTCTGTATATAATTTTCTATCCTATGGTCAAGTGATACGGATATTTATCATTTCACTCCGCAATTGAAATATATACGGGTATATATCATTTCAACCCGCAGTCCTAAGTTCAATTCAATGAAAATCGCTCGGGCTCTCCTATTCTACAGATCATTCGGGTATGTATCATTTCAACCCATAGTGATACTATACTAACAGGGAACTTGCAGAGTGATAACAGATATGAAAATAATATCACAGGCATATATCATCAGTATAAATAACAGATAATGGTGTCAGATGTCATAGGTGAATAGATACTGATAATAACATGTATATGGCAAATGTAAATAACTAACTGCAGCATATTTCAATTATTGTTCCAATTGAAATTAAATTTAATAAATATAAGAACATTAATCGTGAGTGATCGCTCACCTTTCGAGGATAGATAGACTAGGAGATGACATGGACACAGGTACGCATACGAAACAGCTACAGGCTAGGAATAACTATGATAATTTCGATATTGAAATGATAAGTCGGGATAGGCACGAGATTTGATAAAACAAAATATATTTTATGCAAATGTCAAAAAATCAATTTAAACCACCCTTCAAATCAATATAATAGTGTCTACGTATAGGCTGACATAAACTCACACGACTCAATATAACCCATAATTTTAAATCTATATAAAAATTTCAAATCAGTATATACATAAAATAGAATCTATGTAATTAGAATCTATGCACAAAAAAATAAATCTCTATATAGTTTGAACCCAAACCCCTTTATTCTTATACACATACATATACACTTAGGAACCAGTTGAAAGCTATATATGGATATAACTGTAACCAAAAGAAATACCTGACTGTGCTAAGATGTATAAGCCAGCAGATGAACTTACGTGCATATATATACAAGTTTAAAAAGTAATATTTATAGAACAATTATATTTCGAGGATTCCATATAGTATGCAGACCAAAATAACTCGTATACTAACATGTATAAAATTTGTGTAAACTTCCTTAACATAATATTTTGTACACATATAAATTTTAAAATGCCAATGTTTATTTCATTATATATATATATATATATATATATATATATATATATATATATACTTAAAAAATATAATATATATATATATATATATATATATATATAAACTAAAAATATAAACATTGATGTCTTATAACTAAATGTACAGAATATATACGAAATTTTTATATGGATATAAATACTTAAACAAAACAAACTTTTACATACTAATAGATAACACACTCAATATATATTATTATAACTTTAAACATAATAACGAATATTTTATCTGTAAAATAAAGAAGAGGATTGTGTCAAAAAGGATGCGAACTGGAAGATGATGGGCAAGCCTATGAAACAAATATATATATATATATATATATATATATATATATATATATATATATATCAATAGATCTAACAATATATATACTTTATATAGAAAAGCACGGTTCAGGACTTACAAAAAATTTCAAAGCCTTGGATGTGCTCGGTTATTAAGGGGAGAAGCATAGCATTGCTTGGGCAAGCTGTTGGCGACACAGACCGCAGAAGGTGATTGAGGCTGGGAACACTTGATGGAGGAGATGCGCTTCGGGAAAATGAGAGGGTCTGAGTGGCTTCGGGTCTCCTGACAGGAAGTCCGAGATGGATAAACTTGCGGAGCGGTTGTCAATGGAGGGAATACTGTTGGCCATTGGAAGATGATGCTCGGCTGCCGACGTGGGTGAGGTCGAAGTGGGTATGGAGAGGAGAATAGGTGGAAGGGGAAACGACTAGGAAGAGGCCGGCTTTGGCTTTGGCATACGGTGGTTATGGCTACAGAGGGAAGAAGTGGAGATGCAAAAATAAAGGCCACAACAGGTAGCAGGCAAAAATTTGCTCCTTTTATATATATTTTTCAAGCACAAAAACGAATAGAAAAGGAGAAGGTGAAGTGAACAGGAAAAATTTCAAAACAATGGAAATCATGAAAGTCATGAGTTGAAAATTTTAGAAATATTATTGGTAGTGGCTATTGATATGACACGGTGGATAGGAAATGGTGCAGGAAACTAAAAGGTCAAATTGCGGAACTGATAAGTTAGGCATTCCACAAAATGCATCGCACACTGAACTCCAAAATTAACAATTGAATATACCATAGAGATCAACACGACGAGACGATCAAAACGGTAAAAAAATATCAATGATAGGATCATCCGATCAAAAATCGATATTCAGTATCAAAAATGCTGCAAATCCGTCGTAATTAAGATAAACGGAGCAATAGCAGTCCAAATTTGAAGAAACGAAATATGACGTCACACTCAGAAGATGATTTACAAATTTATTGTATAAAAATATTCAGGTTTGTCAAACTTTTTATTATCATCAAATTTTAACTGATTTAAGTTGAAATATAATTTACACAAGAAAATAAACTTCAATATTATTAGATGAAAATTTACCGTTTGATATGTTTAATTAGACGTATTCCAAATATCAATTTTATATTTCAAAATTTTATTATTTAAAATTTCATAAAATTTCAGTTAATAATGTTATTAAAACCAGTTAAATTTACGGGTTGTTACAAGAAGAAAAGATGGGACAGGTATTGTAACGACCCGTAAATTTTCGATAATTAAAGTAGCTAATTTAATAAGATTTCGTGATTTAGTGTTAGAAAAAAAATTGTAGGTCGTTTGGAATAATAATAACTAGAATGAAAAGCAACAAGATTCTATCTAAGTTAATTATTTATGAATTGAATGAAATCCCAAATCAATCGAAATGATATGTAGTCAAAAGTAATTGAATGAATTTGTATTGTATGGGTAATTGTGACGCTTGTTTGTAAATAATAAACTTAAAAGTAATTAACAGTTAACGGTAATAATTATTTAAGTTACCTATTCATTTAGTTAGTCGAATTGAATTTGTGAACCAATTGAAATTGAAATGAAAGTTCATATATTAGTTGAGTGCATTATCTCTGACTGTGGATTAATAATAATGTAGAGTTCATTTGATGTAATATAGTAAATCGACTGATAATGAAATTTTTATTTAAAAAAATCCAATATTGAAATCCGTCAAATATTGAACAATTAAATTGTTTAAATTTAATATTTGGAATTTATTGAATAAATTGAATAACGGGAATTGAATAACTGTTTAATGAAAATGGTTGTTCTATAATTTGAATTTGTTAAATTTTAAGTTCGTTTGAATATTTCAAAAGATAGTGATTTAAGAATAATCAAATTTGTTTAAATTTAACATTACGAATGTTTGGAAAATTAAATTTTTAATTTGATATGATTAATTTGATATTGAAATTTAATATATTAAAATAGAGTGAATAACTGAAATTTGGTTTAATATGATTCAACTTGGTTTCCAAAGTGAATGTAAGTTATATTTGGATTTTAATATAGTTAATAAGATTTTAAAATTGGAATTTATTGCATAAATTGAATAATGGGTTTAATATGATTAAAATGGTTTGTAAAATTTTATTTTATCATATTAAGGTTTGAATGATGTTGCAGAACTTTTAAAATCGAACTAAAAGTAAATTTGTGAAAATTGAATATTTTAATATTTAATTATCGACTGGAAAATAGCCAAATTTTGAACAGTCTCAGAATTGGACGAAATTAGTTCTATTGGATCCGTAATAGTTAGTTATTATCGGATTTCAATTTTCGTAGCAATCGGAGTTGTCGTCTGACCGTGGCAGCTCGAAACGTGTTGAAACTGTTTTAATATTAATTTGGCGAGTTAAAATAGTCGTTTTTTAACGGTCTCGGATTTCGACGAAACTAGTTTCATCGGATTTGTAATGTGATATTATTATAAGATTTTAAATTTCATGTCAATCGGGTTTACCGTTTGTCTGGGGCAAGCTAAAACGCACAGAAATTAGTTCAAATCGATTTAATTTAAATTGATCGTTTATCGCTATAACTCTCACTGACGATCGAATTAGCTTCCGAAACCTGTTCCATTGTGTTCGGAATGCGGGGTAAACCCTAGAAACGCCGGTCACCGCGCTTCGTTTAGAGTTCGGAAAAAATTTGGTGAATGGTGGTTCGTAAATTTTCTATATAAACACCATTTACTATTCACTTTTGAAAAAAATCTCAAACCCTAGGGTTTCAAACCTAGCCGCCGGCTATATTTTCAAAGGCCAGAAATTAGTTTCGTTCATCCCCTCCGATCTCTCAATCTACAAAGAATTAGCCTTCGAGTTCTAAAGCAAACTTGTAGAGAGGAGTGAGATCTAGGTGTTCAACGGTGGAGATCGTGTTTGGAGCTGTGGATCAACGGGAAAAGGAGCTTGAAGGCCTACAGTTCGGCCTCATTTCGCGTGCTCAATATGGGGCCGAGTTCCTTGGCTTTGCAGCCGAGCATAGAGGAGGCGATGGTCTTCAGCGTGGTGGTGGAGTGATGCAGTTTCGAGCGACGAGGAGGGAGCGGCCTTAAACCCTAGTTTTGAAGTTGGGTTTCTTTGTGCGTTCGGCCTGGGAGTTTTTCACGAACGCGTGAGAAGAAAGTCATGTGTGGCGGGATCTTGCAATTGGAAATGGACGGTCCAGATGGTTTGGGTTAGAAAGGATATGATAAATTGTAAATTGATTATATTATAATTCGAATAAACTTTAAACTATCATAACTTTGTCATACGAGATCGGAATTCGACGAAACAGGATGCGTTGGAATCGTATGGACGAGCTCTACGCTATGAAGCTGGATTGGAACTGTTTGGAGCTAGAGAAAATTTTGGGTTAAATCGAACGTCGTTCGATTTGATTTAAAATCGTAAAAATCAAGGTGAGTGTTTTATAACGCTCACAACGTACTAAATATCTTTATGCTAGTCAAATTGATATTATGAAGTGATATAAATTTTATTTGTCGTTGTTTGATAGAAATTAATTGTCATATAGGTTGTCATTTGAATTAACCGTTGGAAATTAAATTGACAGTTAAATTGAAATTGAAATTGAATTGCGATTTAATTACCTGACATTGATAACTATGAAATTGCCATGAATTGTATTGTTTATTGGATGATGTATTTCGATGGATGTTATTGGTTGATATTTAAATGTTTGGATGTTTATTTGCTTATATATATATCCTGTTATGCAGACAAATGAAACTGTGATTTGATTTAAGTAATATATATTCATCCCTGACATTTAATTGAAATAAATAATCACTTGGCCATAGGATAGAAAACTATATACGGACACCGAATTGGCTAAATTAATAATTTTTAAAATCGTCGATTTGAAATTTAGTTGAATGTTTTGATTTAAAAGTTATAAAAAGAAATCAATTTATAGAAATCGAATTTATCGAAAAATTGAGTTTGGAATGTTGAAATAGATTTTGGTTAAAAGAAGTTGTTAAATGATTTAAGTTGAGACTTGAAATTTAAAATTGGGTTATGATTAAATTTCGAAAATGTATTCGTTTTAAAAGATTGAACCTTAATTCGAGCTTTGAATATTACTAAGTAAAAGTGACATAAAAATGATATTTTGAAATTGAGCTTGAAATTGAATCATATTTGTAAGTGGGATTTAAATTTGAATATTGAAGGAAAATTTTGTTAAGTGTAAAAATTTGATATTTTGAAAAATCAAGCTAAAAAAAATTCGATATACATTGGAATTGAATAAGTTGAAGGTGAATGTAAAATTGAATAAACTTGAAGTTAAAGTTGACGTTGTTTTGAATTGAAATTGAAATTGAATCGGTAGAATGGAAATTGAAAGTGATTTGAATTGGGAAGTTATAATTGAAACGGATTGGTTTTGAAGCTGTTTTAATTTGTTTTTCCAAATTACTCTGTTATATAAACCATTTTGAATACTTAAACTATTTTAATCTATTTTTAATCTACTTAACCCAATTTAAATTATCTAGACTAATTTATCTATTTTAAATCCATTTTAAAGATTTTAAGTATTTTTAACTATTTCAATTATTTAAACTACTTAAACTATTTTCTAAAAATTCCAAGCTGGTTAATAAGGTGAAACGTTTATATTTAAACCTTGAATTTAAATACGAATTGAGTTAAATAAAATTGCAACCTAAATTGAAATTCGAAATGATTTTGAAAACGAAATGAGATATTGATGCGAAAAATGTTATTTTTTTAAAACGAAATCTTATATTTGAAAAGATACGATAATATTTGAAATGGATTTGATTTTTGAAGCGAATATGATGTTTTGATATCTATTATGAATCGATTTGAAATATAAAAGAGCCAACGGTGTAATAATACGTAGTTATTAAAGAGATCGGGATCGGATATGGACATACTCTGTAACGACCCACTATTTTGGACCATTCAAATCGACAATAAAACCGTACATGTCCGACTTGAATAATTCAAAATACCGAATTGTTAATACAAATTTTGGCAAAACTTAAATATACAGTAAATAAATCAATCACAGATCACAGACACAGAGTAATATAATGCAGCGGAATAGATAAAGGATAGTAGTTCATGAAGCTACTATATACATCAGAGTTTAAAAATAAAATACATCAGAATATCTCGAATATAGTGAAGTCTTCAGTACGAGCCGATGACTTCTCTGAACCAGTCAACTAGAAAAACTGAAAGCTGAATAGATAGTTGGATCTCCAAATGAAGCTCCAATCTCCAAAGGTGAGTCTCTAATGCTGTATTACTCAGTCTGACCCGAGCGTAAAGCAAAACACAAAACACTCGAGTCAGGATTAACATTCTTATATCAATAAATTCAACTCAAATGAAATATCAACTAAAATACCATATAACTTAAAGGATGTTTGGGATGTCCATCCTCTAAGGGTCCATAGAACTATCTACAGGGTAGAAATATACACTATTACACCGTGGTCATTCACTTAATTTATACTTCAAACCAACAGTCAATTTTACTTCGAATAATTATATTTTCCCAAAAATAGTATCTATATATTGAGTAATGTATACAGTACAGTATTTCAATTTTCTTAACTTAACAAATTGTACACATCAACCCGACCTTCCCATTTAAATTAAATCCGATCTCATTTTATCAGTTAATATCTTCCCAAAATAACCACTTAATTTTATAATTCCCAAATTTGGATTTGATATCCCAATTCCCCTTTTATTTCAATATGTTTCCCTATTTTAAGTATTCAACATTCAACTAAATTTTTCCCAATCTAGTTTTCTAAATAAAATTTCCAATCTAGTTCAAACTCAAATTTCACTTAATTCGATTTGTTATCTACATAACCGATTCAACTATCTTGGTTCCAAATACATATCCGAATTTCTAAACCATTTAATTACACTATAGTTCACAGCTTATATATAACAATTTAAATTGACAGTTTCATATAGATTCTCGATTTTTACATCGTTATTATCTAGTCTTGAATCCTCCTTTATTCGCATCAATATCATTTTAGTGACCTTGAATTACACTTTACCCAAAATTTTCTTAAATTTTATTAAACGTGAAATATCTTATTCGATAAATCTCAAATTGATTTAGATAAATAAATACTTATCTAAATACCATTTCAAAATAACCCAAAGTTATCTCCAAATCTTAATTGTTCAATATTATTGCAAAATTTATCCGAATAAAATTTACATAATTATTGATCATAAGTTATGTATTAAATCGAATCTTGATTAAACTAGATATAATTAACTCTATATTTATCATTACCCTTTATATATGTATCCAAGAATTTACATTAAATAAGACCATATATTTCTTATCATATGGTCAAGTGTTACGGATAATATTATTTCAATTCGTACACTAAATGTATACGGGTGGATAGCATTTCAACCCGTAATCCCAATTTAATTAAATGGAAACCGCTTGGGTCTATCATTTCAACCCATTTCAAAACAATCATAACCAAGGGAACTTGCAGTGTGATGACAGGATGGTGTCAAAGTAAATAAACAAACAATAACCACAATCAATAACAATTCAATAAATAAATCAAATAACCCCGAAATAATCGTATTAATTCGCGTTGTTATTTGTATAATTATTTCTAGAATCTACACTATCATTTCATGTAGATTAAAGATTATTACATTTCAGTTTCCACTGGTCGTTCTATTTCAATTTCAGTTAAATACTACAACAATAAATCCAAACTACGTTCAAAGATTTAAAGTATAATTTATCAATTTCTACGACAATTAATGGATCAAATTTAACTAATCAAATTTACATATGGCGGGGTCAGGTTTTTAATAAATCGAGGTCCGTCATATATAATCCGTTTTACTTTGTAAACTATACTACCCCAAATTTAACTAGCAAACTAGTTATTGCTTAACAATAGTAATTAACATCCAATTTAAACGACAATCAATCGATCCGCCAATTATCAACCAATCTGTATTATTATCACATAAATAATTAACCGATAATAGTGTCAGGTGTCATAGGTGAACAGATACAGATAATAGCAGTCATACAGTAAAACAACTAACAGCAGCATATTTCAATTGACGTTTCAATTGAAATCAAATTTAATAAATAAAAGAACGTTAATCGTGAGTGATTGCTCACCTTTTGAGGCTAGATAGATTTGACCGCGAACCGGATCACGATCTAGGCAACCGAACAAATCCAAACAACAAATTTCAAGCAAAGTAAGCTGAAAGTGGATTTGACGGGCAAAACTGAAAGACAGGAATTTATGGAAACGCATCAGATTCGTCTCGATATAATCGGAACAAAGTATACATTATATCTACTTCAAATCAGAATAAATTAAAGCACAATTTATATTAAATATGCATTACAAAATCATTGTTTTTAAATATATTCCGTATAAACACGTAACTACAGAGAATACGCATACCCACATTACAAAGAAATCATTATTCTTAAGATAAAGTATTTAAAATTAAAGATATATTATTTTCAATCAATACTTGTATTTATAGTAAAGTAAGATCCAGGTATACTTTATCTAATATATATAAAGATTTAAAACATATACAGGCTATCAACCCAATCACGTGAGAACTACCCAAATCAAATTCCATTTGCACCACTAACAACTATTATAAACTTAAGTGTATATAAGACTGCTCTAAGGTTAATGCTACACGCAACTTATATAATATACAAATCGAGCCCAATATATAGAACATTCTTACCTATCAACAGACTAACACATGATCATATATATTTAAACTTACTGATCAACAACCCATAATGTATTTACGCAGATTGAACAACTAATATATTACTAACTATTATTACTAATCATACGTATTATATCTGTACAACCTTATTTTCATTTCTAAACAACTGAGAAATATCAACATATTTAAAACTGTTTGAACTATAAATAGAACATATAACTTACTTTATATAAAATATTATACATGATTACTTAGCAAGTATGATAAACTTATATAACTTTGAAACAAAATATGTGTAAATAAATATTCATCGTTCAAAGTACAAGTATATTATAAACACATAGGACAAGCAGTTTTGAGTTGGAATATATGCGATACAAGCTATATATATACCTACTACTGTAAATTCATATATACTACCCCAAACGGTTATTTATGTAAAGTAAAATACTAACAAAACTTGCATAACGAATTATATATACTGACCTGATATATAATGTATATTATACAACTTGGGAAAGAGAGGCAGGTGGAGGGCTTGGTTGCAGTTTTTGTGATACTGGGAGTCAAGGTGGGCGCAGCTGAGTGGGTGGAGGCGATGGGTGTTGTGATGTGGCCGATGGTTGCTGGTTGTCGTGAGGGGAGGTGGAGAAGGCAGTGAAGCTTTGGTGGCAAAGCACTCGATCGGCTGGGGGAGGAAGGTCAAGCACTGAGGGGACAGTGAGTATGTACGGTGGTGGTGGCTGGCGAAGCACGGCTGGAGGACTGGGTGGAGCAAGGCGGAGGATGACAAGGTCTTCGTGCCTTGGGAGGTGAGGCAAAGGCGGTGTGGAGGATAACGGCGCTGGGTGTTCGAGTGGAGGTGTGGTAGTGATCTCGGCAGGAGGAGATAACGGCAGAGGTTGATGCGGGGATGGGTTGTGACGTTGTGGAAAATGAGAGGAAGAAAGAAAGAGAATGAAGGCAAAATATGAGCTGAGCAATAAGTTATATTATGGTATATTTTCTCAGCACATTTCAGAGTTTTATTTGTAAACGAAACGTGAAATTTGCCCCTTGATTTCTCAACGTGAGTCAAGCCATAATAAAAGGAAATGAAGAGAATCCGTTTGATTAGGTGAAAAATCAAGGTAAGGAGCATTTGTTATAGTAACGCACGAGAAAGATTTGAACGAAATGAAAGAAACCAGACGTTAGTAAATTCAAAGAGAACTCTCTATTTTAATGAATTCAGAAACGTATATATGTTTACACGTTTGAACTTTCCAACTGTATGAGATGTCAACAGCTAAGATTTGGTAAAATAAATGAAAGCTAGTGACTGTTATATTCCAATGGTTCGAAATTTGAACTGACACAACTATCAAATACGTAAAAGTGGTACCGATACAGTTACCCTTTTTACGGATTTTCGCTGTGCACCGGATCACAAGATACAAAAATAAATATACCGTAGGGATCAACACGACGAGATGATCAAATCGGTATACAGTTATCAGTGGTACGATCATCCGATCAAAAGTCGATAATCGGTACCGAAAATACTGCTATCTTGCAGAAAATAAGGTAAACGGAGCAGTAGACGTCCGAATTTGAAAAAACAAAAGATGCCGTCTCACTCAGAAGAGGATTTAGAAATTTTCTGTTGAAAAATATTTATGTTTGGAAATTAATTTATCATCATCAATTATTAACTGATTTGAATGCAGTAGAGTTACTTAATAAAATAAACTTCCATAAACTAAATTGAAAATTTGCCATCTGCTATGTTTAGTTGGACGTAATCCTAATATTAACTTTTTATTTGCAAATTAATTTTTTTTTTAAAATTTTACCAAAATCCAATTAAATACGTTAATAAAACAATAAAATTTATTAAAATCTTACAGGTCGTTACACTCTCCCCCACTCAAAACTTTTCGTCCCCGAAAAGGAAGGAAGTAGGAGAATAGAACAACCAGGAATAAAGTAAATTGAAGGTCAAAGGTAGATAATTTATTTAGAACTATATAAATCTTACTTGAAATATTCCTTTGAAACTTCATTTGCAATTTAATTTCTTTAATATTTAATACTTTTCAAACTCCTTTTGAAACAACTATTAACATTATTATTTATATTTACAAAGACTATTGAAAATATTAAATCCAAAATTTATGAAGTTTTTAATTTATCTCAAGATCTCTTTCAAATATTATCAGTAAGTTAATAATCATTTCTTTAAAATGTTTTATTTAATTAATAACTTCAAAATATTTATAACACTAGAATTTTATATTACACAATGTAGTATATAATTAGACATTATTTTAAAGGATAAATCCCACAAGGAAGGAGAGTAGATTTGTAAACAGAATCAAGGTGAATAAATAAGCTGAGCAGATAGGGTAGATTCAAAAGAAAGAATCGGGCACGAAATTTCAATTTTCCAAAGGAATTTAATTTCGAAGATTTATACAAATATTTCTTTGATGGGGAAAAATACTTTTATAATAAAATACTATCATATCGAAATAAATTTCCTTTCGAAAATATTTTTATAACTCGATGTTTCCACAAGTTTATCCTCGTTCTTGCAGACTCTGGCCATGCGTTGATCAGGCGCAAAGCTAGAATTCTTCGAGTACTTAGTAGACTTGTTTCAACACCCAGTGAAAATACTTGAAAAACTTTTTAAAACAGATATGGAAAGTACGATCCAATCAAATCAACCAAAACAAAACCTTTGTCCGATCATGGTTCGCAGATACACAATGGTTACGCCTGGTTCCCCCAGGAAACAATCCATATCCGTAAGCTTTCACAGCCCTGCGAGTTACGCCATGATGACTAGTAGAGTGCAGGATACACAATGGTTACGCCTGGATCCCCCAGGAAACAATCCGTACCCCTAGGCAAGACTCAGCCAGGCACTTGCGCTACTATTCGCGACCTACACAGATTGCAGGATACACAATGGTTACGCCTGGATCCCCCAGGAAACAATCCGTACCCCTAGGCAAGACTCAGCCAGGCAATTGCGCTGTGCATTCACGAGAGAAAAAAAAATATACCATGGGTTACGCCACGGTGGGAACACTCGAGTATTACATCCGGAAAACCAAAAATCAGAGAGAATAATATCGATAGAATGAATCCACGATGTGGCCACAAAGCGGATATCAAGCAGAAGGCACTTTCCATATCTTTACTTCGAAAATATATATCATATAGTACCTTTCCAAATACTTTCAAATATCGTACTTATATAAAGTCCATATATATAGGATTCTATTTTTCCCAAAATAATAGGTGTAGAAAATTATCCCAGTTTCCAAATTAAAATAATTCAAGTCAAATAAATTCATTTCCAAAATCACCGTATAAGTATTGGGTTTTTTTTTTCAATTTAATTTTCAAAACCAATTATTTTTCTCAAAATCAATTATATTCAAAATGGTTTCCAAATTTATAATTATCCCTTTAAAACCTTTAAACTATTTACTTCTATTTGAAATATCCAATTTACCTTTTTGAAAACCGTTATTTAAAACTAAAATTCTTTCAAAACATTTAAAAACTAAATTCCATATTAGTATAATTAAAATAGCCATATTCTCTTACTTAATAAAAGGTTTAACCTCATACAACAAAACTTGCATACTTTATCAAATATTTTATACCTTTCGAAATATCTTGGTTTTTAAACCTTTAAACCTTGATTTGGAAGCGCTCAAACCTTCAAAATAGTCGGTGAAATCAATTTCAAATCCAAGAGTTGGAAATCAACCTTTTTATAAGTTGAGTTATTCTAAGCCAAATCGAAAACTCGAGGATCGAACACCGGTATACTTTAAATTTCAAATATATACTTATATCTTTCTAAAATATCAAGTTATACTTCGGAATTTGAAATCAACAACAGTTTACAAAATCGCTCGCATAGCGAAGCTATTAAAGTGGCCTCTCCCCCACTCTGAGGCTCGAAAATCAACGTCGATGATGCGTGCACTCATCACCGAAATTATTCTCCAGCGACATAAGTGGGTTCTGGACTTCTATTTTCTTGTAACTTTTTTGAAATTTCTTCAAAATTATTGGAACTTATTTGAATTCATTTGAAACATTTCTTATTCGGAAAAATACTTTTAAATCTTATTATTTATATATATTTTCCAAAAGCTTAAAACCAATTTCAAAATACCGGAATTCAATTCTCGAATTTCAAATTTACCTTTACAGTTATAAATCATTTTTATATAAATAAACCTCTTATAATTTTTCAAATTTCTCAAATCCTTTCAAAACCTTTTCATATAGAATAACATATCTTACCTGCTTTATATATATAGGTATATAATCCTTATTGAAACAATTTCTTTTTATATATAAGATAAAATCATAGTTATTAAAATATAATTTTGATATATAAAGCAATTTCAAAAAAAATGCAAACATACCCGATTTCCAAAGGATAATTTTGAGAATGGATCCCAAACAAAGATAGAGATTCGAATTAGATGAACTCCAATCAATAGAATTCTGATTCGGAGATAGACTAGATCGAAGATGAGATAATTAAATTACAAGAATAGAAGATAGATATACTTCTATAAATTTCGGGTGACCTTAACCGGGTCAACCGTGACTTCAGGAATATAATTGATGCGGAATACTAAAACAAATCGACATTTTATTGCCAGAGATAGAATTCGGCATACCAAGATATAGCAGCATCGTAAACAAATCTTCGATGAATCGACGCCAATTGTAAAGGAGTTTCACCCCCTTTACAAATTATTTAGTGGAGTTATGGGATACTCCAGAATCGAATGAATATAATTAGGGAGAGACAAGAGTGAATTTCAGAACCGAGGAACATTCCAAAATTCAAAGGAAATCGAGTCAAAGGAAGAGATTCAACTCGAGCGGAAGTGATTCTGTAAATAATTTTACCATATATGTCAAGTTTTGCCTAGAGCCAAAGCTCTGATACCAACTGTAACGACCCACTATTTTGGACCATTCAAATCGACAATAAAACCGTACATGTCCGACTTGAATAATTCAAAATACCGAATTGTTAATACAAATTTTGGCAAAACTTAAATATACAGTAAATAAATCAATCACAGATCACAGACACAGAGTAATATAATGCAGCGGAATAGATAAAGGATAGTAGTTCATGAAGCTACTATATACATCAGAGTTTAAAAATAAAATACATCAGAATATCTCGAATATAGTGAAGTCTTCAGTACGAGCCGATGACTTCTCTGAACCAGTCAACTAGAAAAACTGAAAGCTGAATAGATAGTTGGATCTCCAAATGAAGCTCCAATCTCCAAAGGTGAGTCTCTAATGCTGTATTACTCAGTCTGACCCGAGCGTAAAGCAAAACACAAAACACTCGAGTCAGGATTAACATTCTTATATCAATAAATTCAACTCAAATGAAATATCAACTAAAATACCATATAACTTAAAGGATGTTTGGGATGTCCATCCTCTAAGGGTCCATAGAACTATCTACAGGGTAGAAATATACACTATTACACCGTGGTCATTCACTTAATTTATACTTCAAACCAACAGTCAATTTTACTTCGAATAATTATATTTTCCCAAAAATAGTATCTATATATTGAGTAATGTATACAGTACAGTATTTCAATTTTCTTAACTTAACAAATTGTACACATCAACCCGACCTTCCCATTTAAATTAAATCCGATCTCATTTTATCAGTTAATATCTTCCCAAAATAACCACTTAATTTTATAATTCCCAAATTTGGATTTGATATCCCAATTCCCCTTTTATTTCAATATGTTTCCCTATTTTAAGTATTCAACATTCAACTAAATTTTTCCCAATCTAGTTTTCTAAATAAAATTTCCAATCTAGTTCAAACTCAAATTTCACTTAATTCGATTTGTTATCTACATAACCGATTCAACTATCTTGGTTCCAAATACATATCCGAATTTCTAAACCATTTAATTACACTATAGTTCACAGCTTATATATAACAATTTAAATTGACAGTTTCATATAGATTCTCGATTTTTACATCGTTATTATCTAGTCTTGAATCCTCCTTTATTCGCATCAATATCATTTTAGTGACCTTGAATTACACTTTACCCAAAATTTTCTTAAATTTTATTAAACGTGAAATATCTTATTCGATAAATCTCAAATTGATTTAGATAAATAAATACTTATCTAAATACCATTTCAAAATAACCCAAAGTTATCTCCAAATCTTAATTGTTCAATATTATTGCAAAATTTATCCGAATAAAATTTACATAATTATTGATCATAAGTTATGTATTAAATCGAATCTTGATTAAACTAGATATAATTAACTCTATATTTATCATTACCCTTTATATATGTATCCAAGAATTTACATTAAATAAGACCATATATTTCTTATCATATGGTCAAGTGTTACGGATAATATTATTTCAATTCGTACACTAAATGTATACGGGTGGATAGCATTTCAACCCGTAATCCCAATTTAATTAAATGGAAACCGCTTGGGTCTATCATTTCAACCCATTTCAAAACAATCATAACCAAGGGAACTTGCAGTGTGATGACAGGATGGTGTCAAAGTAAATAAACAAACAATAACCACAATCAATAACAATTCAATAAATAAATCAAATAACCCCGAAATAATCGTATTAATTCGCGTTGTTATTTGTATAATTATTTCTAGAATCTACACTATCATTTCATGTAGATTAAAGATTATTACATTTCAGTTTCCACTGGTCGTTCTATTTCAATTTCAGTTAAATACTACAACAATAAATCCAAACTACGTTCAAAGATTTAAAGTATAATTTATCAATTTCTACGACAATTAATGGATCAAATTTAACTAATCAAATTTACATATGGCGGGGTCAGGTTTTTAATAAATCGAGGTCCGTCATATATAATCCGTTTTACTTTGTAAACTATACTACCCCAAATTTAACTAGCAAACTAGTTATTGCTTAACAATAGTAATTAACATCCAATTTAAACGACAATCAATCGATCCGCCAATTATCAACCAATCTGTATTATTATCACATAAATAATTAACCGATAATAGTGTCAGGTGTCATAGGTGAACAGATACAGATAATAGCAGTCATACAGTAAAACAACTAACAGCAGCATATTTCAATTGACGTTTCAATTGAAATCAAATTTAATAAATAAAAGAACGTTAATCGTGAGTGATTGCTCACCTTTTGAGGCTAGATAGATTTGACCGCGAACCGGATCACGATCTAGGCAACCGAACAAATCCAAACAACAAATTTCAAGCAAAGTAAGCTGAAAGTGGATTTGACGGGCAAAACTGAAAGACAGGAATTTATGGAAACGCATCAGATTCGTCTCGATATAATCGGAACAAAGTATACATTATATCTACTTCAAATCAGAATAAATTAAAGCACAATTTATATTAAATATGCATTACAAAATCATTGTTTTTAAATATATTCCGTATAAACACGTAACTACAGAGAATACGCATACCCACATTACAAAGAAATCATTATTCTTAAGATAAAGTATTTAAAATTAAAGATATATTATTTTCAATCAATACTTGTATTTATAGTAAAGTAAGATCCAGGTATACTTTATCTAATATATATAAAGATTTAAAACATATACAGGCTATCAACCCAATCACGTGAGAACTACCCAAATCAAATTCCATTTGCACCACTAACAACTATTATAAACTTAAGTGTATATAAGACTGCTCTAAGGTTAATGCTACACGCAACTTATATAATATACAAATCGAGCCCAATATATAGAACATTCTTACCTATCAACAGACTAACACATGATCATATATATTTAAACTTACTGATCAACAACCCATAATGTATTTACGCAGATTGAACAACTAATATATTACTAACTATTATTACTAATCATACGTATTATATCTGTACAACCTTATTTTCATTTCTAAACAACTGAGAAATATCAACATATTTAAAACTGTTTGAACTATAAATAGAACATATAACTTACTTTATATAAAATATTATACATGATTACTTAGCAAGTATGATAAACTTATATAACTTTGAAACAAAATATGTGTAAATAAATATTCATCGTTCAAAGTACAAGTATATTATAAACACATAGGACAAGCAGTTTTGAGTTGGAATATATGCGATACAAGCTATATATATACCTACTACTGTAAATTCATATATACTACCCCAAACGGTTATTTATGTAAAGTAAAATACTAACAAAACTTGCATAACGAATTATATATACTGACCTGATATATAATGTATATTATACAACTTGGGAAAGAGAGGCAGGTGGAGGGCTTGGTTGCAGTTTTTGTGATACTGGGAGTCAAGGTGGGCGCAGCTGAGTGGGTGGAGGCGATGGGTGTTGTGATGTGGCCGATGGTTGCTGGTTGTCGTGAGGGGAGGTGGAGAAGGCAGTGAAGCTTTGGTGGCAAAGCACTCGATCGGCTGGGGGAGGAAGGTCAAGCACTGAGGGGACAGTGAGTATGTACGGTGGTGGTGGCTGGCGAAGCACGGCTGGAGGACTGGGTGGAGCAAGGCGGAGGATGACAAGGTCTTCGTGCCTTGGGAGGTGAGGCAAAGGCGGTGTGGAGGATAACGGCGCTGGGTGTTCGAGTGGAGGTGTGGTAGTGATCTCGGCAGGAGGAGATAACGGCAGAGGTTGATGCGGGGATGGGTTGTGACGTTGTGGAAAATGAGAGGAAGAAAGAAAGAGAATGAAGGCAAAATATGAGCTGAGCAATAAGTTATATTATGGTATATTTTCTCAGCACATTTCAGAGTTTTATTTGTAAACGAAACGTGAAATTTGCCCCTTGATTTCTCAACGTGAGTCAAGCCATAATAAAAGGAAATGAAGAGAATCCGTTTGATTAGGTGAAAAATCAAGGTAAGGAGCATTTGTTATAGTAACGCACGAGAAAGATTTGAACGAAATGAAAGAAACCAGACGTTAGTAAATTCAAAGAGAACTCTCTATTTTAATGAATTCAGAAACGTATATATGTTTACACGTTTGAACTTTCCAACTGTATGAGATGTCAACAGCTAAGATTTGGTAAAATAAATGAAAGCTAGTGACTGTTATATTCCAATGGTTCGAAATTTGAACTGACACAACTATCAAATACGTAAAAGTGGTACCGATACAGTTACCCTTTTTACGGATTTTCGCTGTGCACCGGATCACAAGATACAAAAATAAATATACCGTAGGGATCAACACGACGAGATGATCAAATCGGTATACAGTTATCAGTGGTACGATCATCCGATCAAAAGTCGATAATCGGTACCGAAAATACTGCTATCTTGCAGAAAATAAGGTAAACGGAGCAGTAGACGTCCGAATTTGAAAAAACAAAAGATGCCGTCTCACTCAGAAGAGGATTTAGAAATTTTCTGTTGAAAAATATTTATGTTTGGAAATTAATTTATCATCATCAATTATTAACTGATTTGAATGCAGTAGAGTTACTTAATAAAATAAACTTCCATAAACTAAATTGAAAATTTGCCATCTGCTATGTTTAGTTGGACGTAATCCTAATATTAACTTTTTATTTGCAAATTAATTTTTTTTTTAAAATTTTACCAAAATCCAATTAAATACGTTAATAAAACAATAAAATTTATTAAAATCTTACAGGTCGTTACATACCCTCTGTCGATACCGAACACCACTTTAATAACTATTATACGCGGAGTGTTGATCCAGAATGAAGTGGATGGTTTGGTGAACGCGTTGACTGAAGAAAGAGAACGATATTGGATGACCTCTGACATGACTAAAACAGGAGCCGCGCCGGGCCATTGAGGTTCGCCACCTCTAGCGGACACGCTTCTTCGATACCATTTCTATTACATTTGTGATTCGATTTGGGTGCACCCCTTGATTTGGGAGTGTTGTTTCGCGGTGTTGGGGTGGCTGCTGGCTATGCCCAACATCAGTCCGGATCACGCAACTACTAGTATCCTAGTTGGTATCGCCTCATGTACCTTGTCATACTGATTATCCTATTCGCGACCACTACGTTATGCTTTGTGTTATACCTATGGGGTACCCTCTGAAAACCACCAGTTTAAGGTGGGGCTTACGGTGCTGTATAGACTATGGCATTATAAAAATGTGTTAAGGGGATTATGGTAACGCCTTAACGCTATTTTGATACTTTATATTACTGATAGGCATTATCTACTTAGCGTATATTACTACATAGTAGATAGTTTCACGGATCCTTGAGAGATGGAAAATCCCGTAACATCTCTTGAGTTATTGCACGCACGTTGACACTGGATAGGAGATGTGAAACCCCGTAAACATCTCTGACGCCGTTACACTCATATTTATTTACGATTGATTTAACTTTCATAAGGATATTTTAGTCCTGACTCGAGTGTTTTGTCTTTTCATTACGCTCGGGTCAGCCCTGAGTTTTTCAGATTTTTGAAGATCTATTCTGTAGGATGAAGACGAAGATTTGGTATACTATTACTATTATTACCTTTGCATCATGCTATCTGCTGCATTATTTTAATTGTTCTGTTGTATATGTATTACTCTGATAAATGTTGTGTAAATAATTGTCAAAGTATAGTAAACAGCTTCATGAACTGTTTATTTGACTATTATATTTTATCGTTCCGCTGCGAGATTCTGTGTTGTTTCTTTTCCTTTATTTCTCTTTCTTTTCTTTTCTTATTTACCCCAATAACCATCTTCCCTTTTGAATGGTTTGGAATCGACATGTGTATTTGATCGTCGGTTTAAACTGTCCAAAAAGGCGGGTCGTTACAGTTGGTATCAGAGCTTTGGTTTAGCGGTAAACCTGGGCTCTAGTAGGAAATAACTCATTGAAATAGAGGTAAACTATATGAATGAATTGAGTGTATATGAGAGAGCGTACTTGTTATTTGATATAAAATGGTTTTATATTGTGTTAACTTTGTTCCGTTGAGTATTTATGAATTCTGGTCGATACTTGGGACGCCAAGGCGTCGATAGGAATTTCTAAACACTCGAATAGGACAAACCAACACAATATCGTTTTGGAATATATTTTATATAAAAGAATTATTCGAATATTTATTCATTTTGATTGAATTGATTGTTAGGAGATGATAATATTAGATTATTGTCGTTATTGTTTGATCAGTCAATATTTACAACAATTGATTAAATAACAATGGATTTAGGAAAATGAAATCTTGTAAACACAATTGATAATG
Organism: Allium cepa; assembly: GCA_030765085.1. Taxonomy (NCBI): domain Eukaryota; kingdom Viridiplantae; phylum Streptophyta; class Magnoliopsida; order Asparagales; family Amaryllidaceae; genus Allium; species Allium cepa. Next base: position 275,942,154 of record CM060946.1, read on the forward strand.
AATATAAATGAATTTTAACTTGGATTTGGGAATTTAAATTCCGTGTGTTTGAAATTGACTTATAAGAATTTGAAAAATATAATATGAGTATTATATGATAGTATAATTGAGTTGAAACTGTTTTCGAAGGATTCTTTTATGATAAGTGTTATATTCCCTACCGTTGACGCTAGAAAATGATTTCGGTGATGAGTGCACGCATCATCGGCGTTTATTTTCGAGAGTCCGAGTGGGGGAGACCACTTAATAGCTTGTCTAAACCTTGTTTTGATTCAAATTTATTTTATTTGTATTCTCTATAGTATGATTTGATATATAAATTATATAAGTATATATTATTTCAAAACTTGATTTGAAATGAAACCGGGATTAGAATTCTTAAGTCCTTTAATAATTAATGATTTTTTTTATGATTGAAATGAATTTAGACTTGAATCATTAAGGAACTTCTGAATTGTGAAATGAGAAATGAACCTAAGAGCTAAGTGAAAATATCAATTGAAGTAGAAATCCTTAGAATTAGGAAATTATGAACTTTAAAAAAAAATTTGAAACTGGAAAACTCGCCTAGTATTAAATTTCATTCTATAGCATAGATATAACTTACCAAAATTTTTAAGAAGTTCAAAAATGTTATATGAATTGTTAATTGGATAATATACAAGTATAGGTTTAAATAATGAAATATGCATTTAATTAATGGTTTGCAAATATAAATAAAATTGTTAGTAAATAATTGAAATTTAAATTAACATTTAAAGGTGATTCACAGTTATGTTAATATAAAATGGAAATACTATATGAGAATGTAAATGTGAAATTAAATTATAGTGTAATTTAAGTAATGACTTAAGAATTAATTAATTGAAAATTCAACTTTAAATGAAAAGAAGTTGTATGTTGTTTAACTACATTCTATTTGCATAACTTAACTTACCAAATACTTAAAAGGTTTAAAATGCTAATAAGGATAAGTAGAAAAATAATATACCAGTGTGAGAATGAATAATAAAATGTGAAGATCTATTGATAGTTGTAAATATAAAAGAAATTTAAGCTGTAAAATGAATGATATATATAAGTGAATGAATAAAATTTAAAATTAATGAAAAATAAAATTGGTAAATGGAAACTAATTAAATTTGAATATAACTAAATGTCAATAAACTTGGAAGTGTATGAAATTAAAATTGACTTGGAAATGTATAATTGATTTAGTGTAGATTTTGGATGGATGTTAATGTTTGATATGCATTGGTTGTGAGATGGATGATAATTGATTAAGTAGAATACATTAGTGTTAATGGAATTGAATAAACGGAATAAAATTTTAAAAAAAATAAATTCAAATTTGAAGCAAAGTGAAATTAAATATAATTGAATTCAATTTAAATTGAAGCAAATTGACTTGAATTTAAAATGTGAATGAAACAAACTTGAATAAATCGGAAACAAATTGAATGCAAACCTATTGCATAGATGAATAAGAAAATAAATGACTTTGTGTTTATGATTGTTCTTTAGAAAATTTGAAGTTTTGATGGTTTGCACTTTGAAATAATAAAAGCAAATTTTTGGAAAAAATCCAAAATTTTCCAATATATGCTGAAACGAAAACAACCATAACTTTTAAATGGACGAACGAAATTCGACGATCTTGGACTTTTCGAAAATCTTATAAATTATAGCACAACTTTTGTTTGGATAACTTGCGAAAATTCCTTCGTCTACTAGGTGAAAAACTTGAATGTTACTCGCTGTCCTGTGTAAAAATAAGTAAAATCAGTAGTATACACCCATAGTATTTTCGCCATATCTTTTGACTGGTTTATCGGATTTTGATGATCTTGCACTTTCTGGAAAGCTAAGAACTTAAGCTAAAACTTTTGTTTTAATTGTTTTGTGTTTTGATGCCGTTTAGAAGGTCGAAAACGTGGGTGAACGTCGCTGACCTGCGCAATTCATTGCCCATGCTGAGGCGTATCCTCTGAGTAAAACGGCCATATTTTTTGAACGTATGGTCCGAATTCGATGATTTTGGACATTCCGGAAAGCCTGAAATGAATGCAATCAACTTTTGTTTAGATTCTGTTGCCGAATTTTATCGTTTAGGTGACCTAAAACTAGGATTTGTTGGTTGTCCTGAAATTGGAATCTCAGTTTTGAAGCTAAATATGTTATATATATGTTGTGTAGGCTAAGTATATCAATCTATCTTTATATACATGGTTCTAACTTAGCTATTGAGTGTTTAGTAGGTGCGGATTGCGCTTGCTTCGCATTTGGAGCTCGCTTTCGCGCTATATTAGCCGTATATGCTCGCTAACAATATATAAGGTACATATCTCGGATTACATACCGTACTTTTACACTTTTTCCCTGCGGGATGTCTCATCACTTGATGAGATGTATATTTGTGATATATATACTGTCATTTTTTTCCGATCGAGCCGCGCAAAGGAGACTCTGCCGAAATTTTCCGTAAAATCCGGGTGTTAGAAAATTTTTCAAGTTTTAAAATTTTTTATAACTTGTTTTGATAACTAACTTTTAGAGTTAGAAAACCGTTCGGAGTAACTTAGTGGAAGTGTAGTAACGATTTATAAATGGAATTTCATTGTTTTATAAGTCGATAACTTTGAATAAAATATAGCTAGTGTTGAATTCTATACTTAGTTCCTTCTCCCTTCTTTTTCCTTTTCGGGGACGAAAAGTTTTGAGTGGGGGAGAGTGTAACGACCCGTAAATTTTCGATAATTAAAATAGCTAATTTAATAAGATTTCGTGATTTAGTGTTAGAAAAAAAATTGTAAGTCGTTTGGAATAATAATAACTAGAATGAAAAGCAACAAGATTCTATCTAAGTTAATTTTTTATGAATTGAATGAAATCCCAAATCAATCGAAATGATATGTAGTCAAAGGTAATTGAATGAATTTGTATTGTATGGGTAATTGTGACGTTTGTTTGTAAATAATATACTTAAAAGTAATTAACAGTTAACGGTGATAATTATTTAAGTTACCTATTCATTTAGTTAGTCGAATTGAATTTGTGAACCAATTGAAATTGAAATGAAAGTTCATATATTAGTTGAGTGCATTATCTCTAACTGTGGATTAATAATAATGTAGAGTTCATTTGATGTAATATAGCAAATCAACTGATAATGAAATTTTTATTTAAAAAAATCCAATATTGAAATCCGTCAAATATTGAACAATTAAATTGTTTAAATTTAATATTTGGAATTTATTGAATAAATTGAATAACGGGAATTGAATAACTGTTTAATGAAAATGGTTGTTCTATAATTTGAATTTGTTAAATTTTAAGTTCGTTTGAATATTTCAAAAGATAGTGATTTAAGAATAATCAAATTTGTTTAAATTTAATATTACGAATGTTTGGAAAATTAAATTTCGAATTTGATATGATTAATTTGATATTGAAATTTAATATATGAAAATAGAGTGAATAACTGAAATTTGGTTTAATATGATTCAACTTGGTTTCCAAAGTGAATGTAAGTTATATTTGGATTTTAATAGAGTTAATAAGATTTTAAAATTGGAATTTATTGCATAAATTGAATAATGGGTTTAATATGATTAAAATGATTTATAAATTTTATTTTATCATATTAAGGTTTGAATGATGTTGCAGAACTTTTAAAATCGAATTAAAAGTAAATTTGTGAAAGTTGAATATTTTAATATTTAATTATCGACTGGAAAATAGCCAAATTTTGAACAGTCTCAGAATTGGACGAAACTAGTTCTATTGGATCCGTAATAGTTAGTTATTATCGGATTTCAATTTTCGTAGCAATCGGAGTTGTCGTTTGACCGTGGCAGCTCGAAACGCGTTGAAATTGTTTTAATATTAATTTGGCGAGTTAAAATAGTCGTTTTTTAACGATCTCGGATTTCGACGAAACTAGTTTCATCGGATCCGTAATGTGATATTATTGTAAGATTTCAAATTTCATGTCAATCGGATTTACCGTTTGTCCGGGGCAAGCTAAAACGCACAGAAATTAGTTCAAATCGATTTAATTTAAATTGATCGTTTATCGCTATAACTCTCACTGACGATCGAATTAGCTTCCGAAACCTGTTTCATTATGTCCAAAACGCGGGGTAAACCCTAGAAACGCCGGTCACCGCGCTTCGTTTGGAGTTCGGAAAAAATTTGGTGAATGGTGGTTCGTAAATTTTCTATATAAACACCATTTACTATTCACTTTTGAAAAAAATCTCAAACCCTAGGGTTTCAAACCTAGCCGCCGGCTATATTTTCAAAGGACAGAAATTAGTTTCGTTCATCCCCTCCGATCTCTCAATCCACAAAGAATTAGCCTGCGAGTTCTAAAGCAAATTTGTAGAGATGAGTGAGATCTAGGTGTTCAACGGTGGAGATCGTGTTTGAAGCTGTGGATCAACGGAAAATGAGCTTGAAGGCCTACAGTTCGGCCTCATTTCGCGTGCTCAATATGGGGCCGAGTTCCTTGGCTTTGCAGCCGAGCATAGAGGAGGCGATGGTCTTCAGCGTGGTGGTGGAGTGATGCAGTTTCGAGCGACGAGGAGGGAGCGGCCTTAAACCCTAGTTTTGAAGTTGGGTTTCTTTGTGCGTTCGGCCTGGGAGTTTTTCACGAACGCGTGAGAAGAAAGTCATGTGCGGCGGGATCTTGCAATTGGAAATGGACGGTCCAGATGGTTTGGGTTAGAAAGGATATGATAAATTGTAAATTGATTATATTATAATTCGAATAAACTTTAAACTATCATAACTTTGTCATACGAGATCGGAATTCGACGAAACAGGGTGCGTTGGAATCGTATGGACGAGATCTACGCTATGAAGCTGGATTGGAACTGTTTGGAGCTAGAGAAAATTTTGGGTTAAATCGAACGTCGTTCGATTTGATTTAAAATCGTAAAAATCAAGGTGAGTGTTTTATAACGCTCACAACGTACTAAATATCTTTATGCTAGTCAAATTGATATTATGAAGTTATATAAATTTTATTTGTCGTTGTTTGATAGAAATTAATTGTCATATAGGTTGTCATTTGAATTAACCGTTGGAAATTAAATTGACAGTTAAATTGAAATTGAAATTGAATTGCGATTTAATTACCTGACATTGATAACTACGAAATTGCCATGAATTGTATTGTTTATTGGATGATGTATTTCGATGGATGTTATTGGTTGATATTTAAATGTTTGGATGTTTATTTGCTTATATATATATCCTGTTATGCAGACAAATGAAACTGTGATTTGATTTAAGTAATATATATTCATCCCTGACATTTAATTGAAATAAATAATCACTTGGCCATAGGATAGAAAACTATATACGGACACCGAATTGGCTAAATTAATAATTTTTAAAATCGTCGATTTGAAATTTAGTTGAATGTTTTGATTTAAAAGTTATAAAAAGAAATCAATTTATAGAAATCGAATTTATCGAAAAATTGAGTTTGGAATGTTGAAATAGATTTTGGTTAAAAGAAGTTGTTAAATGATTTAAGTTGAGACTTGAAATTTAAAATTGGGTTATGATTAAATTTCGAAAATGTATTCGTTTTAAAAGATTGAACCTTAATTCGAGCTTTGAATATTACTAAGTAAAAGTGACATAAAAATGATATTTTGAAATTGAGCTTGAAATTGAATCATATTTGTAAGTGGGATTTAAATTTGAATATTGAAGGAAAATTTTGTTAAGTGTAAAAATTTGATATTTTGAAAAATCAAGCTAAAAAAAATTCGATATACATTGGAATTGAATAAGTTGAAGGTGAATGTAAAATTGAATAAACTTGAAGTTAAAGTTGACGTTGTTTTGAATTGAAATTGAAATTGAATCGGTAAAATGGAAATTGAAAGTGATTTGAATTGGGAAGTTATAATTGAAACGGATTGGTTTTGAAGCTGTTTTAATTTGTTTTTCCAAATTACTCTGTTATATAAACCATTTTGAATACTTAAACTATTTTAATCTATTTTTAATCTACTTAACCCAATTTAAATTATCTAGACTAATTTATCTATTTTAAATCCATTTTAAAGATTTTAAGTATTTTTAACTATTTTAATTATTTAAACTACTTAAACTATTTTCTAAAAATTCCAAGCTGGTTAATAAGGTGAAACGTTTATATTTAAACCTTGAATTTAAATACGAATTGAGTTAAATAAAGTTGCAACCTAAATTGAAATTCGAAATGATTTTGAAAACGAAATGAGATATTGATGCGAAAAATGTTATTTTTTTAAAACGAAATCTTATATTTGAAAAGATACGACAATATTTGAAATGGATTTGATTTTTGAAGCGAATATGATGTTTTGATATCTATTATGAATCGATTTGAAATATAAAAGAGCCAACGGTGTAATAATACGTAGTTATTAAAGAGATCGGGATCGGATATGGACATACTCTCTGTCAATACTGAACACCACTTTAATAACTATTATACGCGGAGTGTTGATCCAGAATGAAGTGGATGGTTTGGTGAACGCGTTGACTGAAGAAAGAGAACGATATTGGATGACCTCTGACATGACTAAAACAGGAGCCGCGCCAGGCCATTGAGGTTCGCCACCTCTAGCGGACACGCTTCTTCGATACCATTTCTATTACATTTGTGATTCGATTTGGGTGCACCCCTTGATTTGGGAGTGTTGTTTCGCGGTGTTGGGGTGGCTGCTGGCTATGCCCAACATCAGTCCGGATCACGCAACTACTAGTATCCTAGTTGGTATCGCCTCATGTACCTTGTCATACTGATTATCCTATTCGCGACCACTACGTTATGCTTTGTGTTATACCTATGGGGTACCCTCTGAAAACCACCAGTTTAAGGTGGGGCTTACGGTGCTGTATAGACTATGGCATTATAAAAATGTGTTAAGGGGATTATGGTAACGCCTTAACGCTATTTTGATACTTTATATTACTGATAGGCATTATCTACTTAGCGTATATTACTACATAGTAGATAGTTTCACGGATCCTTGAGAGATGGAAAATCCCGTAACATCTCTTGAGTTATTGCACGCACGTTGACACTGGATAGGAGATGTGAAACCCCGTAAACATCTCTGACGCCGTTACACTCATATTTATTTACGATTGATTTAACTTTCATAAGGATATTTTAGTCCTGACTCGAGTGTTTTGTCTTTTCATTACGCTCGGGTCAGCCCTGAGTTTTTCAGATTTTTGAAGATCTATTCTGGAGGATGAAGACGAAGATTTGGTATACTATTACTATTATTACCTTTGCATCATGCTATCTGCTGCATTATTTTAATTGTTCTGTTGTATATGTATTAATCTGATAAATGTTGTGTAAATAATTGTCAAAGTATAGTAAACAGCTTCATGAATTGTTTATTTGACTATTATATTTTATCGTTCCGCTGCGAGATTCTGTGTTGTTTCTTTTCCTTTATTTCTCTTTCTTTTCTTTTCTTATTTACCCCAATAACCATCTGCCCTTTTGAATGGTTTGGAATCGACATGTGTATTTAATCGTCGGTTTAAACTGTCCAAAAAGGCGGGTCGTTACAGTTGGTATCAGAGCTTTGGTTTAGCGGTAAACCTGGGCTCTAGTAGGGAATAACTCATTGAAATAGAGGTAAACTATATGAATGAGTTGAGTGTATATGAGAGAGCGTACTTGTTATTTGATATAAAATGGTTTTATATTGTGTTAACTTTGTTCCGTTGAGTATTTATGAATTCTGGTCGATACTTGGGACGCCAAGGCGTCGATAGGAATTTCTAAACACTCGAATAGGACAAACCAACACAATATCGTTTTGGAATATATTTTATATAAAAGAATTATTCGAATATTTATTCATTTTGATTGAATTGATTGTTAGGAGATGATAATATTAGATTATTGTCGTTATTGTTTGATCAGTCAATATTTACAACAATTGATTAAATAACAATGGATTTAGGAAAATGAAATCTTGTAAACACAATTGATAATGAATATAAATGAATTTTAACTTGGATTTGGGAATTTAAATTCCGTGTGTTTGAAATTGACTTACAAGAATTTGAAAAATATAATATGAGTATTATATGATAGTATAATTGAGTTGAAATTGTTTTCGAAGGATTCTTTTATGATAAGTGTTATATTCCCTACTGTTGACGCTAGAAAATGATTTCGGTGATGAGTGCACGCATCATCGGCGTTTATTTTCGAGAGTCCGAGTGGGGGAGACCACTTAATAGCTTGTCTAAACCTTGTTTTGATTCAAATTTATTTTATTTTGTATTCTCTATAATATGATTTGATATATAAATTATATAAGTATATATTATTTCAAAACTTGATTTGAAATGAAACCGGGATTAGAATTCCTAAGTCCTTTAATAATTAATGATTTTTTTTATGATTGAAATGAATTTAGACTTGAATCATTAAGGAACTTCTGAATTGTGAAATGAGAAATGAACCTAAGAGCTAAGTGAAAATATCAATTGAAGTAGAAATCCTTAGAATTAGGAAATTATGAACTTAAAAAAAAATTTGAAACTGGAAAACTCGCCTAGTATCAAATTTCATTCTATAGCATAGATATAACTTACCAAAATATTTAAGAAGTTCAAAAATGTTATATGAATTGTTAATTGGATAATATACAAGTATAAGTTTGAATAATGAAATATGCATTTAATTAATGGTTTGCAAATATAAATAAAATTGTTAGTAAATAATTGAAATTTAAATTAACATTTAAAGGTGATTCACAGTTATGTTAATATAAAATGGAAATACTATATGAGAATGTAAATGTGAAATTAAATTATAGTGTAATTTAAGTAATGACTTAAGAATTAATTAATTGAAAATTCAACTTTAAATGAAAAGAAGTTGTATGTTGTTTAACTACATTCTATTTGCATAACTATAACTTACCAAATACTTAAAAGGTTTAAAATGCTAATAAGGATAAGTAGAAAAATAATATACCAGTGTGAGAATGAATAATAAAATGTGAAGATCTATTGATAGTTGTAAATATAAAAGAAATTTAAGCTGTAAAATGAATGATATATATAAGTGAATGAATAAAATTTAAAATTAATGAAAAATAAAATTGGTAAATGGAAACTAATTAAATTTGAATATAACTAAATGTCAATAAACTTGGAAGTGTATGAAATTAAAATTGACTTGGAAATGTATAATTGATTTAGTGTAGATTTTGGATGGATGTTAATGTTTGATATGCATTGGTTGTTAGATGGATGATAATTGATTAAGTAGAATACATTAGTGTTAATGGAATTGAATAAACGGAATAAAATTTTAAAAAAAATAAATTCAAATTTGAAGCAAAGTGAAATTAAATATAATTGAATTCAATTTAAATTGAAGCAAATTGACTTGAATTTAAAATGTGAATGAAACAAACTTGAATAAATCGGAAACAAATTGAATGCAAATCTATTGCATAGATGAATAAGAAAATAAATGACTTTGTGTTTATTATTGTTCTTTAGAAAATTTGAAGTTTTGATGGTTTGCACTTTGAAATAATAAAAGCAAATTTTTGGAAAAAATCCAAAATTGTCCAATATATGCTGAAACGAAAACAACCATAACTTTTAAATGGACGAACGAAATTCGACGATCTTGGACTTTTCGAAAAGCTTAAAAATTACAGCACAACTTTTGTTTGGATAAATTGAGAAAATTCCTTCGTCTACTAGGTGAAAAACTTGAATGTTACTCGCTGTCCTGTGTAAAAATAAGTAAAATCAGTAGTATACACCCTTAGTATTTTCGCCATATCTTTTGACTGGTTTATCGGATTTTGATGATCTTGCACTTTCTGGAAAGCTAAGAACTTAAGCTAAAACTTTTGTTTTAATTGTTTTGTGTTTTGATGTCGTTTAGAAGGCCGAAAATGTGGGTGAACGTCGCTGACCTGCGCAATTCATTGCCCAGGCTGAGGCGTATCCTCTGAGTAAAACGGCCATATTTTTTGAACGTATGGTCCGAATTCGATGATTTTGGACATTCCGGAAAGTCTGAAATGAATGCAATCAACTTTTGTTTAGATTCTGTTGCCGAATTTTATCGTTTAGGTGACCTAAAACTAGGATTTGTTGGTTGTCCTGAAATTGGAATCTCAGTTTTGAAGCTAAATATGTTATATATATGTTGTGTAGGCTAAGTATATCAATCTATCTTTATATACATGGTTCTAACTTAGCTATTGAGTGTTTAGTAGGTGCGGATTGCGCTTGCTTCGCATTTGGAGCTCGCTTTCGCGCTATATTAGCCGTATATGCTCACTAACAATATATAAGGTACATACCTCGGATTACATACCGTACTTTTACACTTTTTCCCTGCGGGATGCCTCATCACTTGATGAGATGTATATTTGTGATATATATACTGTCATTTTTTTTCCGATCGAGCCGCGCAAAGGAGACCCTGCCGAAATTTTCCGTAAAATCCGGGTGTTAGAAAATTTTTCAAGTTTTAAAATTTTTTATAACTTGTTTTGATAACTAACTTTTAGAGTTAGAAAACCGTTCGGAGTAACTTAGTGGAAGTGTAGTAACGATTTATAAATGGAATTTCATTGTTTTATAAGTCGATAACTTTGAATAAAATATAGCTAGTGTTGAATTCTATACGTAGTTCCTTCTCCCTTCTTCTTCCTTTTCGGGGACGAAAAGTTTTGAGTGGGGGAGAGTGTAACGACCCGTAAATTTTCGATAATTAAAATAGCAAATTTAGTAAGATTTCGTGATTTAGTGTTAGAAAAAAAATTGTAAGTCGTTTGGAATAATAATAACTAGAATGAAAAGCAACAAGATTCTATCTAAGTTAATTATTTATGAATTGAATGAAATCCCAAATCAATCGAAATGATATGTAGTCAAAGGTAATTGAATGAATTTGTATTGTATGGGTAATTGTGACGCTTGTTTGTAAATAATATACTTAAAAGTAATTAACAGTTAACGGTGATAATTATTTAAGTTACCTATTCATTTAGTTAGTCGAATTGAATTTGTGAACCAATTGTAATTGAAATGAAAGTTCATATATTGGTTGAGTGCATTATCTCTAACTGTGGATTAATAATAATGTAGAGTTCATTTGATGTAATATAGTAAATCAACTGATAATGAAATTTTTATTTAAAAAAATCCAATATTGAAATCCGTCAAATATTGAACAATTAAATTGTTTAAATTTAATATTTGGAATTTATTGAATAAATTGAATAACGGGAATTGAATAATTGTTTAATGAAAATGATTGTTCTATAATTTGAATTTATTAAATTTTAAGTTCGTTTGAATATTTCAAAAGATAGTGATTTAAGAATAATCAAATTTGTTTAAATTTAATATTACGAATGTTTGGAAAATTAAATTTCGAATTTGATATGATTAATTTGATATTGAAATTTAATATATGAAAATAGAGTGAATAACTGAAATTTGGTTTAATATGATTCAACTTGGTTTCCAAAGTGAATGTAAGTTATATTTGGATTTTAATAGAGTTAATAAGATTTTAAAATTGAAATTTATTGCATAAATTGAATAATGGTTTTAATATGATTAAAATGAATTGTAAAATTTTATTTTATCATATTAAGGTTTGAATGATGTTGCAGAACTTTTAAAATCGAATTAAAAGTAAATTTGTGAAAATTGAATATTTTAATATTTAATTATCGACTGGAAAATAGCCAAATTTTGAACAGTCTCAGAATTGGACGAAACTAGTTCTATTGGATCCGTAATAGTTAGTTATTATCGGATTTCAATTTTCGTAGCAATCGGAGTTGTCGTTTGACCGTGGCAGCTCGAAACGCGTTGAAATTGTTTTAATATTAATTTGGCGAGTTAAAATAGTCGTTTTTTAACGGTCTCGGATTTCGACGAAACTAGTTTCATCGGATCCGTAATGTGATATTATTATAAGATTTCAAATTTCATGTCAATCGGATTTACCGTTTGTCCGGGGCAAGCTAAAACGCACAGAAATTAGTTCAAATCGATTTAATTTAAATTGATCGTTTATCGCTATAACTCTCACTGACGATCGAATTAGCTTCCGAAACCTGTTCCATTATGTTCAGAACGCGGGGTAAACCCTAGAAACGCCGGTCACCGCGCTTCGTTTGGAGTTCGGAAAAAATTTGGTGAATGGTGGTTCGTAAATTTTCTATATAAACACCATTTACTATTCACTTTTGAAAAAAATCTCAAACCCTAGGGTTTCGAACCTAGCCGCCGGCTATATTTTCAAAGGCCAGAAATTAGTTTCGTTCATCCCCTCCGATCTCTCAATCCACAAAGAATTAGCCTTCGAGTTCTAAAGCAAACTTGTAGAGATGAGTGAGATCTAGGTGTTCAACGGTGGAGATCGTGTTTGGAGCTGTGGATCAACGGGAAAAGGAGCTTGAAGGCCTACAGTTCGGCCTCATTTCGCGTGCTCAATAGGGGGCCGAGCTCCTTGGCTTTGCAGCCGAGCATAGAGGAGGCGATGGTCTTCAGCGTGGTTGTGGAGTGATGCAGTTTCGAGCGACGAGGAGGGAGCGGCCTTAAACCCTAGTTTTGAAGTTGGGTTTCTTTGTGCGTTCGGCCTGGGAGTTTTTCACGAACGCGTGAGAAGAAAGTCATGTGCGGCGGGATCTTGCAATTGGAAATGGACGGTCCAGATGGTTGGGTTAGAAAGGATATGATAAGTTGTAAATTGATTATATTATAATTCGAATAAACTTTAAACTATCATAACTTTGTCATACGAGGTTGGAATTCGACGAAACAGGGTGCGTTGGAATCGTATGGACGAGTTCTACGCTATGGAGCTGGATTGGAACCGTTTGGAGCTAGAGAAAATTTTGGGTTAAATCGTACGTCGTTCGATTTGATTTAAAATCGTAAAAATCAAGGTGGGTGTTTTATAACGCTCACAACGTACTAAATATCTTTATGCTAGTCAAATTGATATTATGAAGTGATATAAAATTTATTTGTCGTTGTTTAATAGAATTTAATCGTCATATAGGTTGTCATTTGAATTAACCGTTGGAAATTAAATTGACAGTTAAATTGAAATTGAAATTGAATTGCGATTTAATTACCTGACATTGATAACTATGAAATTGCCATGAATTGTATTGTTTATTGGATGATGTATTTCGATGGATGTTATTGGTTGATATTTAAATGTTTGGATGTTTATTTGCTTATATATATATATCCTGTTATGCATACAAATGAAATTGTGATTTGATTTAAGTAATATATTCATCCCTGACATTTAATTGAAATAAATAATCACTTGGCCATAGGATAGAAAACTATATACGGACACCAAATTGGCTAAATTAATAATTTTTAAAATCATCGATTTGAAATTTAGTTAAATGTTTTGATTTAAAAGTTATAAATAGAAATCAATTTATAGAAATCGAATTTATCAAAAAATTGAGTTTGGAATGTTGAAATAGATTTTGGTTAAAAGAAGTTGTTAAATGATGTAAGTTGAGACTTGAAATTTAAAATTGGGTTATGATTAAATTTTGAAAATGTATTCGTTTTAAAAGATTGAACCTTAATTCGAGCTTTGAATATTACTAAGTAAAAGTGACATAAAAATGATATTTTGAAATTGAGCTTGAAATTGAATCATATTTGTAAGTGGGATTTAAATTTGAATATTGAAGGAAAATTTTGTTAAGTGTAAAAATTTGATATTTTGAAAAATCAAGCTAAAAAAAATTCGACATACATTGGAATTGAATAAGTTGAAGGTGAATGTAAAATTGAATAAACTTGAAGTTAAAGTTGACGTTGTTTTGAATTGAAATCGAAATTGAATCGGTAGAATGGAAATTGAAAGTGATTTGAATTGGGAAGTTATAATTGAAACAGATTGGTTTTGAAGCTGTTTTAATTTGTTTTTCCAAATTACTCTGTTATATAAACCATTTTGAATACTTAAACTATTTTAATCTATTTTTAATCTACTTAACCCAATTTAAATTATCTAGACTAATTATCTATTTTAAATCCATTTTAAAGATTTTAAGTATTTTTAACTATTTTAATTATTTAAACTACTTTTAAACTACTTAAATTATTTTCTAAAAATTCCAAGCTGGTTAATAAGGTGAAATGTTTATATTTAAACCTTGAATTTAAATATGAATTGAGTTAAATGAAGTTGCAACCTAAATTGAAATTCGAAATGATTTTGAAAACGAAATGAGATATTGATGCGAAAAATGTTTTTTTTTGAAACGAAATCTTATATTTGAAAAGATACGACGATATTTGAAATGGATTTGATTTTTGAGGCGAATATGATGTTTTGATATCTACTATGAATCGATTTGAAATATAAATGAGCCAACGGTGTAATAATACGTAGTTATTAAAGAGACCGGGATCGGATATGGACATACTCTCTGTCGATACCGAACACCACTTTAATAACTATTATACGCGGAGTGTTGATCCAGAATGAAGTGTATGGTTTGGTGAATGCGTTGACTGAAGAAAGAGAACGACATTGGATGACCCCTGACATGACTAAAACAGGAGCCGCGCCGGGCCATTGAGGTTCGCCACCTCTAGCGGACATGCTTCTTCGATACCATTTCTATTACATTTGTGATTCGATTTGGGTGTACCCCTTGATTTGGGAGTGTTGTTTCGTGGTGTTGGGGTGGCTGCTGGCTATGCCCAACATCAGTCCGGATCACGCAACTACTAGTATCCTAGTTGGTATCGCCTCATGTACCTTGTCATACTGATTATCCTATTCGCGACCACAACGTTATGCTTTGTGTTATACCTATGGGGTACCCTCTGATAACCACCAGTTTACGGTGGGGCTTACGGTGCTGTATAGACTATGGCATTATAAAAATGTGTTAAGGGGGATTATGGTAACGCCTTAACGCTATTTTGATACCTTTATATTACTAATAGGCATTATCTACTTAGCGTATATTACTACATAGTAGATAGTTTCACGGATCCTTGAGAGATGGAAAATCTCGTAACATCTCTTGAGTTATTGCACGCACGTTGACACTGGATAGGAGATGTGAAACCCCGTAAACATCTCTGACGCCGTTACACTCATATTTATTTACGATTGATTTAACTTTCATAAGGATATTTTAGTCCTGAATCGAGTGTTTTGTCTTTTCATTACGCTCGGGTCAGCCCTGAGTTTTTCAGATTTTTGAAGATCTATTCTGGAGGATGAAGACGAAGATTTGGTATACTATTACTATTATTACCTTTGCACCATGCTATTTGCTGCATTATTTTAATTGTTCTGTTGTATATGTATAACTCTGATAAATGTTGTATAAATAATTGTCAAAGTATAGTAAACAGCTTCATGAACTGTTTATTTGACTATTATATTTTATCGTTCCGCTGCGAGATTCTGTGTTGTTTCTTTTCCTTTGTTTCTCTTTCTTTTCTTTTCTTATTTACCCCAATAACCATCTTCCCTTTTGAATGGTTTGGAATCAACATGTGTATTTGATCGTCGGTTTAAACTGTCCAAAAAGGCGGGTCGTTACAGGTATGGGGTCCCGCCCTATACTTTAACTAGTTGCCCCAGCTAAAATTAGCCTAAAATTCAAGTGTGTATGGTTTTGTCACAGGTAAGACTAAAATGATGTTACATACAGAAAAGAATACACAGATTGGAGGTAGGTTATTGGTGAGCCCACAAAACTATTAGGATCAGCTGACCCTTGGAGAAGTAAGTTAAGGATAGATCGTCCAGTATTGTATCTAACAGATGTTGCAATATTTATTATGTCTGGTAGGCCCGAGTCAGCCAATTGTTAATAGTTAGCTAGATAAAAATCTAATGTTCGGATAGATAGTCCATTGATTACCATATTTATATGCATATATGTTATTGTTATTTTTGCAATAATCAATTTGATTGTGGGATTCTGGTTTCAAAAGATACGATTTAAAAAGATATTAGTGAAGCGAAACCCATTCCGCTAATCGGCATAGTCTCACTTAATATCAGTAAACCGAGATGTAATGGAATTATTCACACTAGGCTTTATGTCTGGCTCGAAGTTTATGTTTTTCCCCTTAAACTCTCGGGTGCTTAAAATTTAATTTTAGTAGATTAAGAGTTATGGACTTTTCAGGTTTGGTAGGTTGGACGAATAAGCTTCTGAAGACGTGTAGGAGGCAAAGCTATCTATGTAGGAGTTATTAAGTATAATTTTCGCTATGATGTATTTACGACCGATATGTCTATATATCTAGTACTCTGATCATCCAAGTGGAAATCTTCATATGTCACTTTTGGCATATTTTGTAATAATTATAATTAATCAAAACCTAGGAATCGTTTTGGGATTATGTAATTGAATATGAAATATTGATTTGAAATGTAATCAGAAAAGCTATTTTTGAAATCTGTGTTGATTTTTTCATATTCATATGCTTTTGATATTATGGATACCATTAACATTGCCCTATTTTGTCAAGGAAGTTAATACTATAGATTACTGCAGCATCTGTAGCGCTTAGCTTCAGGCCCAAAATAGAGGATATTACAACTTAGTATCAAAGCGTAGGTTTATGAAAACTTATAAGAAATTTTAAACTTAAAATGATTTTTGAACACATAATCCTAGGGAATTAGAGAAAATTAGGGTATGGGATAACATTTTAGTAACTTACTTGTATTTGCTATACATAAGCATATGCTTTATCTCTATTCTTCCATCTCTCTTAGGCTATTCTTTTATATCTTACAAAGACTCGAATGCAGATTTTAAGGAAGTAAGATATGATGCTAGGAATGGAAGAGTTAACTTTGGTGGATGGGGCACCACAACCAATAGAAATGCTAGACCAAACACTAGAAGGAAATAAAGTCGGGCACAAGCTGTTAATGTAAGTGCTGGAGCGCCGCAAGTTAATATGGGACTATCTATTAGTTCCTCATCAACATTATGCAAGCTGGAGCTGCAAATGGATTAATCGAAGGAAAAGTTGGTAGAGGAAATCAGGAAGCTCTGGTGGTCAATAACTATGCAGTATTGAGCAGAGACTATGGTAGGCTCTGAGGAAAACCATTTATCGGAATTGAGGATGCAATTGAAACTAAAAATTGATTGCTTCATTGTGAAAGGGATTTTTTCTTATTTAGTACTCAACAATGAGTAGAAAAGGAGATTGGCATCCAGATAGTTGCAAGGAGCAGCATTGTACACGTGGAATAGTGTTACTGTAGGAGTAACCGAAGGGGCTATGACTTGGCAGAATTCAGAAGGAGGTTTGAGGAAAGATTCATGTCGGAGATTGCCAAGTCAACTCTGCTCAGGAAGTTTGCTAAGTTGGTGCAATGAGACATGACATGCTTGTGTATGCTACCATATTTAAGAATTATTGAAATACAGATATGCTATGGTTGATATGTTTATCAAAAGGAATGAGAAGTTTATCCACGGATTGAGACCCGAGCTTGCTAAAGCAACTTTACCACATATTAGGGATCTTTGTAATGTAGTTGTTGAGGTGGCTTTGAGGAATGAGGAGATGCTCGCATTCGTTAATGGTAACAAAGTAGTGGAAACTCAAGGTGGGTAGAACCAAAAAAGAAAGTTTTACCATAAGAAAGGAGCTCGGAAAGTAGGAGCAGCCAGAAAGGGAAGGCTGATGTAGTTTGCTACAATTACGACAAGAAGGGACATTTTGCCCATGAGCATCGGATAGGCAAAGCAAAGAACATTCACTACAACAAAATAAGAATATTACGACCTTTCATTTACAACCAACAAAAATTGACAGTTGTAATAAGTATTTTTTTTTAACAACTACTTTATTTCAGCAGTTATAATAGGTATTTTGTAACAAATGTTCTATTTCAGCAGTTGTAATAAAGGTACTTTTAACAACTGTATTTGTACAGCAGTTGTAATATTTATTTTTGACTTCTAATTTCAATAGTTGTAACAAATATTATATTTAATTAGGTTAATAAGGAACTTCACTCCCACCGCTTTCATTTCTTTGGCCGCCCACACCCAAAAAAAACTTAAATCGCTCTCCCTCCATACATTTCGTTTTCCCTCCGGTTCAAATTAATCGCAGATTCTACGATCCAAAAAACCCTAAATCATCATCGCCCGATCACAGACCACAAGTATCTCTCCTAAATCGCTCGTGCTTGCCGATTGTACTCGATCCAGAAACCCTAAAAAAATAGATCGCAGACTCGCTGCTCGTCATCAACGTCGCCACTCATAGTCCCGTCGTCGTCGCTCGCAGTTTGTGCTTGCTTTGCTGGCTGTTGACTTTTCTAGGATGCCTCTGTTTTGGTATGTTGTGTCAATTTACTGACTTTATAGAAAAGAGAATGATAATCTACTTTACAATAAAAACTAAATGATCTTGTCCTCTGCTTATTTGTTTTTTTTTTGTTATTCGTTTTTTTAGAAGGTAACAGATACTAAATTGAATCTTTTTATTGTATTGATTTTAGCCTTAGGCAATGACAAAGTGTTAATCATCACTTAATCCATTCGACCTCTTGAATAAGTTTATAAATACTTTTTCCCATAATGCCTTTTTTCTATGTAGAGCATAGATCATGGGTGCAAAGATTTTACAATACAGGATATAAATAATCTAATTATTATTTCACTTTATTTATATTAAGCATACATATTTCTCAGTTTTACCTTTACTAATACTAAAAGAAGATTAATTGTTGTTCGTAACCTTACAAAAGTTAAAGTACATATTGAGTACAAAATTAATTTAAATGCAAGTATTGTGCTATTATATGTTGTGAACACATCTATTTTTATTAAAATGACTAAATTAAAACTTATAGCGACTACACCACGCTATAGGGTAATATACAATTATTATGAACACGGTTCTATGAATAGAATTATGCAACAGTAATTATATATAACTTGCAAAATATAAGCGGAAAGTGCCTGATTGTTATGAGCTCATAAGTGAAATAATAATTATATTATTTACAAATCTTTGACGGCTCTTATTACCAAGTATTCCATTAGTGTTATCCATTTGAGTTGCATGATTCGACTACATTAGAATGTTGGTTATTGGCAACATTGCCACCTCTTTATGCATAGACCAGTTTATAGGTGCAGTGATTGAAACAAAGTAATTAATCTATTGGAGCATGCATCAGTTGAGGCCCTTCTGTTAAGGCACATATAGGATTAATATATATTGAATGAATTTTAAAAAAGGTAACTTTTGTCATTTATGTACTATAAAAATAGGACTTATATAATATTTAATTGTATTACTGTTAATTAAATCTCATTTCTATAGAATTCAAACACTTTATATACATATAATTTAAAACTTGCGCTTATTATTTTACGGTTTTATGTATATTTAAATATTTGAAACTTGGAGTAATTTTCTACAAGTATTCAATGCAGAACTTCTAGATTCGTATGTTCTGTACATGCTAGGCAACGTAAACTTAAAACTATATAACAACTCATAGCACATTAATAAAGTAATGTGAAAAAAAAGTCAAAAGTAGTAGAAATGAACATCCATTTTTTTAATGTAGTACCGTGAGATAATATTGAAACTACATGCATTGCTAAACTGTAAGATGTAGTTATTTATTTTTAATAAGACAGTTTACTACAATTCTAACTATAGCCTTAAACTTGAAATATTTTTGAGAAGTAACCTCGGTATTATTTTTAATTAGGTAGAAAATGGGAAATGTGAATACTTGTTTACTTATATATGTTATATGACTGAGTTTCTTTCCTGCATTTTTTTTGTTTTGAGTTCAATGGTTATTCCATGATTTATACATTTGCATGGGTTTGTTATTTTTCTACCTAATCATACAAAATGTCAAACACCAAACCCTTCTTTCGTAGAGGGGTGTGTGTGAATCTAATTTTGATTTCTTATATGCATGTGTGTATGCAAGCATTTATCATGACTCTTATCGTAAAATTTACTAGATCAAATAAAAGGAGATGAATTAGGTTCATTTTCCTTTTCATGCGAGTAAATATAGTTGTCCACAATTATGACTTAAACCAAATAATACATAGTGTTTAACATAAGCATATATGAAAAAACCAACATTATATAAATTTTTCTGCGAAACGATTTCAAAAACATAAATCACACATATGAAATTATTGAATTATACACACAGGGACAGGCATAATGTATACACACATGCATATTATCATATGAAAATGTGAATTATACACACAGGCACAAGTGCAGTACATACACACAGGCACAATCTTCATAATGTGATCATATGAAAATGTAAATTATACACACAAGCTCATAAAATATCCAAATCATAGATTCACAAGCTGCACACATTATGGCATGCTTTTTTCCAACGAATGATCTTTCTAAAAGTGAATTTTACACATTAGCACAGTATTCAACTCAACCATCTTACATTCATCTACAAGTGGCTTACAACTTCGATTTCAAACATTTCAATTGGATCATGACTGCAACGACCTGCAAACCGTTCCCCTTGAGTCGACACTGTTCTCCAAACATATCAACTCAAAGTAAACGGAAATACGAACCATTAGGGTTAAAAAGAAGAGGTAGAAGAAGAAAAAAATAGAAAACAACATCAGAATCTAACCATCGCAGCGGAATAAAATATAATAGATAATAAATGATATTTACACAAAAACAAATCTGTTTATACATTACATCATCAGAGTACACATAACACTCAACTGGACAGTAATCATAACCTATCCTCACAAAACTCAATACACAGCTAACTAACACAGTGGAATATTTAAAACAAGTATGGAAGTACATATCGCCATCCAGCTCGTCTCCTGAGCTCCACAACATCCTTTCCTGTATTCTATAATACTCGGTCTAACCCGAGCATTGTAGTTAAATAACACCCGAGTCAGTCTGGAAAACCAGCGTGAGAAATCACACTCAAATTGATTATTAAGGTTCCAAAAATCCTTTGAAAATCAAAAGCATCTCATAAGACCACGCCACAAAGAAACATGTTGGGTTTTTACCTTACGATAGCCAAAACTTTTCTTATAAAATCCTCTGATATTATAATAGTGTCTATATACAAATACTTATTCAAATAGCCGAAATTGTTACATTTATTAAATTCCAGCATACTAGCCACAAAGTGGGTTCCACAAACAAAAATCGTAAAGGCACGTTGGGAGAATGGATTCCCAACTAATGACTAGGCACTGGGGTACCACCTATCACAGTACATGGCCTAGATCACCGTACTGAGGATTACTCCCAATCCCCTACAACACAAGACCGGGACTACCCCATACTGGATAATCCTGAGTAAGATCACCCCACGGTTGGGATTAGCAACTATGTGATAACCCAGATTTTTGTGAAGTAATTTCATGATTTAAATTAGTTTAAGTTTGTTTAAAAATTGCATTGAGAAAAAATATATAAATAGGAATGGAAACTGTTTTGCAAGTGTATGGTTAAACATGTATGTGTGCACAAGATAGTGCACACACATGCACACATTCTTCTGCATAATGAAATAGGCAGAAATCAATATATAAATTAGAGTAAATAATTTAGAAATACATATTGTATGGAAGACATGATTGTGTCTTTAATAAGTTTAGCATAAAGAAAATAAATATTAGGCAGGAATAAATATATGCAAGAAAAATATTTAGATGCTTAAAAATTATTTAAATAAAGACTTAGGCAAAAATGGGCTTACCTATGTTATATAAGTGCACAAGCAAGTATTGCTGGTAGAAAACAAAGCTTGCATGAAAATGGTATGAACCCTTAAACAAACACTTTATCCATTTCCAGCAATTCTTTTGCTTTGGAAAACCAGAGTCATGCACATAACATGACCGGGGTAAGGTTATGAGATAAAACTTATTTCTGAAAATAAAAACAAGGACCACATACCCTTTTCTTTTATCAAAATGTGAGGCAGATCATGTTATAGGGTAAAAATGACATAGGGTAATTTCATTAAACCCTAGAAGCAGCCAGGGTTTTATATAAGGAGGCTTAGTGCAGTGAGATCATTCACATTGGCTCTTCATCATTTAAAGAAAAATAAAAACATAAGCCAGAGAAAAATGAGGAGCACTGGCCATTAGAATAAGAAGAAGGCAGAAGATTAAAAAAAAAGGAAAAGAGAGATTAAGGTGAGTAACCTCACTGGAAACTATGGCATTAAGTCCTGAATATTGAGGCAGCCTAATTGAATTTATATTTCACTTTTGCAAGCTATGTTCATTTTTATGATTTGATGACTTTGGTTTGTTAATAATCTGCTCAAGTGAAAAATCTTTTATAGTGATTTATCCAGTATGAAAGAGTCATGGATTTCATGTTTAAATATAGCTATCTGTGTTTTGAGATAAAGTATCTTTTATTATGGGTTTTCTTTATGAATTTACTTACTTAAAAACCCAGGATTTATGTTGTAAATGTATGGTCTAAAAATGAAAGAAAAGGTGGGGCTGCAGCATTGTGTTGTTGCTTATGTCTCATATTAACTAAAACAAAGAAAGATGTAGAAGTGCAATGTTATACATGTGCTGAGCTTCTATGTTTTATGAACTATCCAAATCAGAACATAAACTTGTGGTTTAGCCGGATCTTA
Source organism: Allium cepa (assembly GCA_030765085.1). Taxonomy (NCBI): domain Eukaryota; kingdom Viridiplantae; phylum Streptophyta; class Magnoliopsida; order Asparagales; family Amaryllidaceae; genus Allium; species Allium cepa. The sequence goes on from CM060946.1 coordinate 275,964,889, forward strand.
AAGATTAATAAGGATCTGATTGAACCAGAGGTAAAAGGAGGCAACCAGAAAAAAAAATCTATGACCATATGTTTATAACTTGATCCATTGAAACCTATAGACAAAATAAAATGCTTAGAAGTCACATCTGCTTGTATGATTAAATGCTTGTTTAAGAAAATTATGACTTACGAATCTCTGGATGAATACATGTTGGCTAAATGTTTATTTCTCTAATTGAAATATGATATGCAGAAGGGATTAGCTCAGTAATGTGGAAAAAAAGGGAAAGTAACACTTAGTAAATTAACTAAGGACTTTTGGATCTTAGGGCTACAAAATATGGCTTGGCAAGGTGAACATTGCAAGCTCACACATGGTATGCTTATACTTAGGGGCCTGAGTGTGTTGGGTTAACAGAGATATGTCCCAGGCAGTGTGTGGTTTAACAAGAGAAAGTAGCTAAAGACCATAATATGCTTGATAGTAAACAATAGAAATAGGTTAATGAGAAGGCTTGGGTAAAATCCCTGAATGCCAGTAACCTGGTAAGAAAAGACTTGATGGTTTAATTGATGAATGTGTTGATTGATTTATGATGTTTTATGGATGGATCCTACGATTATTTTCACTAAACTAAATCATTGAATTATTTACAATTTGTTTTTCCCCAATGTACATGCACCTGTCTCACAGAAACATGCACAAGGATGGTACTGAGTTTCTTTATTCATTTAAAGTATTTAAATATAAACAAGAGTCATGTAAAATCATGTTTTCAGTCAAATTACTCACACCAGACATTAGTTTGACCCTTGTGTGTTTTATGCACCATTGGGTGTCTCATGTTTACATGGGGCAGTTCATGGTGATTTTGCAGGAAAGTAGAGATTTCTTTGATCAGGCTTTGGATGCTTTACTACTTAAGGAATTGGATGCTATATATTTAAAGATTTACTAGATATTTATGCTGAATTATGTTAAGCTACTTTGTTTAAATTTGCTTAGAAAACTAATGTATTGTTAACTACTGTTTTGCAAGTGGTGAACGTATATGTGTATTAGCTGAAACTTTTGTGTTTGGTTTTGCAAAATGTTTTACTAAGTAATGAAGTTCTTAAGCTTTCAGAATAATCAATTTATAATGATAGAAAACCTGAGATTGTAAGGATGTATAGATTGAATGAACAATCAAGTATTGAACACAAGAAAATCCATGTTTAAATTGATGTAAAAATTTGGCAGAAATAAGGTTTAGGGTTGCTTTGGAAAGAAAAAGAAAAACAAATGACATATGTTTTGTTTAAGAATAAGTGCAAACTGAAAATGGCTAACATGACCATTTTATTAAGCCTGGTTAAGCCAACACTAAAGAACTTTAAACTCAATTTTCAGTAAAGTTTTACAACCCAAATATAGGGTAGACTCTGTCATATTTATTAACAAGAAAATGTAAAAATTAGGTACTTGAATTCTTCCAGTGACAGACATGCACACACATGAACATGTAAGAGCACAGTTCATACAGTAACAAAATTATGGGAAATACATGTAAAATGCTAAGTCTTGAGATATGAAACCAATAGCTATGCAATGATCTAAGTGTGCCTGGAAAACCTGTTTTTTAGAAACACTTTTGCTATGTGGGGATTACTTAATGATTCCCAAACAAATTTCTGCTTCCAAACTTCTGTACTCTGATTCAAATAGAAAGTAATTTGTATATCTTTACATATGTAAGTTTAAGATAATTTGAGAAAAACAATATTTTTATATTGGCATAAAGATCCTGGATAGAAGAAAATTAGAATGCAATATTTTCTTGATTAGATGACCACTGTGCATATTTATTTATTTATAAAAAAAAACTTTAGGCTAAGAAAGTCGGTCATCTCATTTGGTACCAGAGCTATGTTGTAAAAAAAAAAACATAGTAAAATTTTGTTTGAACTTGTTTGCATTGGATGTATGGAAGTGTTGACTGCCTTGGATGCTTTGTTTTGTTAGTGCTTATACTACTAATATCTATTATAACTGAATAAGGATAGATTGAAATGAATTAATCTATAGAGTATTAGGCAAAAATGGACTAACCTTAGTGTCATATCCATAGAGCTATGGTAGGACCCAAACGTCAAAATGTAGGACCAAGTGAACCACCCATGGTGAATGTGCAATAATTCATGAGAGCCATAAGGGATGGGGTAGGCAACAGGCAGGAAAAATCCACATGAGGAACTTTCCAAACTACTCAAAACTTTTACCAACCTTGGAGGCAAAACTTTTGATGGCACAGAAGGAGTAATGGGAGTTCAAAATTGGCTCAGGATTTTAGATAGGATCTTTGCAGACATGCAAGTTGAAGACCAAAGGAAGAGGCAAATTGCATCCAGGCAATTGAGAGGAGCAGCTTTGGATTGGTGGGAGGTTATCATAGCTGGAAGACCTGAAGGAGAAGTGACATGGGATCAATTTAAAGCAATGCTGGAAGGTAGGTTTGTCCCTGCATCAGCCAAGGAGTCTTTGCTAGAGGAATTCATCAAATTAAGGCAAGGGACTATGAATGTCACTGAGTACACTCAGAGGTTTGAATCATTGGCAAAGTATGGTGCAGTACTCATTACTACTGAGGAAGCTAAGAATGGCAGATATATTCAAGGGCTAAACCCTAGCCTTAGTAGAGCCATGCTACCATACAAGAACAGGACTTTTGATCAAGTTTTGGACTTGACTTTGAGCATTGAACAACATGATAAGGCTAGAGAAAATTTTAAGGCATTCAAGAATAGCCAAAATAAGAAAGGAAATGGCAAATTTCACCCTTATGATAAGAGGAAGGTAAACACAGCTTCCACCAAGAAACCAGAAGAAGCCAATGCTGCTGAAATTAAGAAAAAGATTACTTGTTACAACTGTGGCCAAGAGGGGCATATGAAGAATAGGTGCACAAATGTTAGGCCAGCATCCTTCAAATGTCACCATTGTGGGAAGGAAGGTCACATAAAGAGGAATTGTCCAGATTTTAAGCAAGGAAAATTAGGGGCTTTGGAAGGAAAAGGCAAGGCAACCGAGGGATCAAATGTGGAGAATCATGGCCAAGTTGAAGGTACTTTGCTTATTCACTCAATACCTTTTGCAGTAGTGTATGATACTGGGGATACACACTCAATGATCTCCCATGATATTGCACAACAATTAAAATTGAATTGTATGATTGTTGATAGGCCACTGTTTATTAGAAGCCCTATAGGTAGTTCATGTGTTCTGGGTATGATGTGTATGCAACTAGGGTTAGATATAGGGGGACATGTGTTTAACTCAGACCTATATGTGTTGCAATATCTGGGCATAGGAGTTATTCTAGGAGTTGATTGGTTGAGTAAATATAAGGCTATCATAAATATGGAGACATCCACCATATCGTTGAAAATTCCTGATGGACAAAGAGTAGTTGTTCTTTGTGAGGCAAACAAGAATAGAAATATAGCCAACCTTTTTACATTGCCTAGTGAAAAACCCATGCCTGCATTAGAAGAAATCCCCATAGTGAATCAATATACTGATGTGTTTGGTGAAGTTAGGGGAGTTCCAAACCATAGACCAGTTGAGTTTTCAATCAGAATAATTCCAGAAGCTAGCCCAGTGGTTAAAAGACCAACCAGAATGGGGCCTAAGGAGTTGATAGAATTGAAAAAGCAATTGGTTGAATTAGAAGAAAGAGGCTTTATTAGACCCAGTAGCTCATCATGGGGAGCACCAGTAGTCTTTGTTAAGAAACAAGATGGATCCCTTAGGTTATGTATTGACTATAGGGAATTAAATAAAGTCACAATTAAAAACAAATACCCCTTACCAAGAATTGATGATCTCTTTGACCAATTGAGTGGTGCAAAAATATTTTCTAGGCTTGATTTAGCTTTAGGCTTTCATCAAATGAAAGTAGAAGAGGAAAGCATTAAGTATACAACCTTTAACACAAGATATGGACTTTATGAATTTTTAGTAATGCCATTTGGCTTGACAAATGCTCCTTCCTATTTTGTTGATTTGATGAATAGGATTATTAGAGAATACTTGGATAAATTTGTATTGATATTTATTGATGACATACTAATTTATTCTAAGTTAGTTAGAGAGCATGAAAATCATTTGCATATGGTATTTGAGAAACTGAGGCAAGAAGACTTGAAAGAAAAATTCTCAAAATGCACTTTTTGGCAAAATGAAGTGAATTTTCTAGGCCACGTTATATCAGAAAAAGGAATATCTGTGGATCCCAATAAGGTCATTGCAGTGCAAGCTTGGAAAAGACCTACCAATGTCACTGAGGTCAGATCATTCATGGGAATGGCTGGTTACTATAGAAGGTTTATAAAAGATTTTGCAAAAATTTCAATCCCATTAACCAGATTGACTAGGAAAAATCAAGTGTTTACTTGGACAGAAGAGTGTGAGAAAGCCTTTGGGAAATTAAAGGAAGCACTAGTGCAAGCTCCAATCCTCAAAGTACCCGAAGGGAATGAAAACTTGGTGGTGTATACTGATGCAAGTGGACAAGGGCTTGGGGAAGTATTGATGCAACAACATCAAGTGATAGCTTATGCTTCTAGGCAATTGAAACCAAGTGAGGTAAGATATGCTACTCAGGACCTTGAACTAGCTGCTATAGTGTATGCTCTTAAGCTATGGAGACACTACTTGTTAGAGGCAAGGTTTGAAGTTTATACAGACCATAAGTCACTTAAATATTTATTTTCGCAAAGAGAATTGTATATGAGGCAGCAAAGGTGGATTGAGCTCCTAGCCTCTTATGACTTTGAAATATTATATACCCCCGGTAAGGCTAATAAAGTAGCAGATGCCCTAAGTAGACAACATGCTAACGTGGCTAGATTAATGATAGAAGAGTTTAACACTTTATCATTGTTAATTAATTTAGAGATAGAAAGTGATAATGTAGAAAACATGAGCCTATGCAGTGAGTATGTAGAAATGGGAAAGTTAAGCTTTATCACTCTGGAGTCAGAATTGAAAAACAAAGTTGTAAAGTTACAAGATCAAGATCCATTTTTATTTGAAAAGAAAACTCGGATATTAAATGGTGAAGCAGTGGAAGGTTTTCAGATGAATGATCAAGGCCATTTGAAGAAAGGAAAAAGAATATGTGTTCCAGCAATTGATGAGTTGAAGCAAGAAATCTTAGATGCTTACCACAAAAGCAAATACACTATACACCCAGGAAGCACAAGAATGTATCACAAGCTCAAGAGGGATTATTGGTGGAGTGGTATGAAGAGTGTAGTGGCAACCTATGTATCTAAATGTATGGTTTTCCAACAGGTGAAGGCTGAGTTTCTAAAACCCTCAGGGATGCTCTGTAACAACCCGCATATTTAACGATTTTTATATTTAAATATTTTATTTAAATATAGTGTCGTTAGTCGGATTTGGGTCTGAAATGTTACTTTTTGCAAACGGCCGAATTGGAGCTTGAAACTACCTCCATTAGTTTCAAAACGGCGTTTGCGATATTTTTGAGTATAATCTTTGATATGTTTGGAGTTTGTGAAATTTTGACCCTTTTTCTATTGGGTTATGGGTCAGGGTTCAGCCCACTAGCTTAACTAATACCCTAACTCAACCCCTTCTCTTCATTCATCTTCATTTCATTTTCATTTCTTAAGCTAAAACTGAAAATGGTGGAAGGAAAGAGGAAATAGAAATTTGCAAGCCCTAATTCCATTTGCGAACTCCAAATTCTTGCTTGAAATTCAAAGAGAAGGATAGATAAGCCTCTTCTTCATCTTCTCCAACTCTTCTCCTCTTCAATTTCAGAAAGTTTCCTAAACCTAACTTAGGAAATACTTGTTTTGATCTTAGATTGAAGCTTGTTGAGTTGAAGTAGAGTTTAGTTGGTCTTCTCCTTGTTGTTGAGCTTCTTCTTCTTCTTTGTTTTGGGTTAAAGGTGAGTTTTGAACTCACATCTACTTCTCTTGATTTCATGAGTGTTGGTTATGAATTCCTAACAAGTATGCATGTGCCATTGTTTTGGATTTGGAAAGAATTTGCATTTCATTGAAAAAAGGGCAGGAATTGCAAATCATCAGGTTCGGCCGACCGAGCCCTGTAGCCGGTCGACCGACCTGCTACCCCGAGCCATGTTTTATTTTCTGCATCTGGCCAGCCGACCGAGCCCTACAACCGGTCGACCGACATGCTCATGTTTTGCCTGTTTTGCCTATTTTTGCATATTTTGATTGGATTTCCAAATTTTATCAATTCAAGTTGCTTTTTAGTAGTTGTTATTGCATCTTTGACTTTGATAACTTATTTTTAACTTCATTCATGGGTTTTCATAAATAATCCCTCTAAATCGCATTAAAAGCTCGTTTCTCCTATTTATAAATTCTATTTAAAACGCACACACAATTTCGCACTTCGAGCGGAGTGGAAGCGAGATTAAATGGTTAGGTAAAACACGGACCATGAATTCATGCGTTTATCTTTCCGATTAGTCCCCGACCTATTCGATTGATTGTTTTGACCTTTGTGTCTGGTTTACCGATGAGATGAGGTAGACTTTGTATTGCTTTTGAGTGTGAAATTAACTAACGGATAGTAAACCGTTTAGTGCGAACGAGTGGTTATGGGACTCACGTTACCACTTTTCGGATTCCTTTTTGAGAGTTATGACACATTCCGCCAGTTAGTGGTGTCCAGTACTGGGCCTCCGGACCTTCACCACTACGGTTTGTTGCCTTCGGGTATGTGCCTTCGGGTTTGTGCCTTCGGGTTTGTTGCCCTTTAGTATCGCTTCCGATGTTGGTCATTATGAGCCGCGTGGGTGATATTGGGTTGCCCTTTAGTATCGCTTCCGATGTTGGTCGTTATGAGCCGCATGGGTGATATTGAGTTTGGAGTCTTCGGGCTCATGGATCCTTGTTTATACAGTACTGAGCTCGAGCAATTTTCTGATGTTTCATTCATATGTATATTCCTTAGGTATCGCCCTTCGATGTTGGTCATTATGAGCCGCATGATGTGTAGCGTTTACCTTGCGGAACTTATATACCTTAATGGTATTTGTTATTTGCCTTTTTGGCTTGATCTGGGATATTTGTATCCTTTGTTTCTATATGTTGCCGATGATATGAGGCTTGTTATCATATGATTCATCTTTTGTTAGATGATTGTGTTATCTCATTTAGAGATATTTGTTATACTTTGTAACCTTGCAGGTTTATTGTTGTTCAGTTTATCTAACTGATTTGTTTAGCTAGACTGACCCGTGTATTTTATACTCGGGTCAGACCGAGATGTTTCAGGTTAGGTGCTTTTGGACTTAGCCTATTTTGCTTCCGCATGGACTACGCCGCTAGCTTCTTTTTGTCATAGCTTTTGTCTAGTCCCATTTTGTAGTAACTCTGATATGTATTCATCTGGAATCGTTTGTATATTGTGGTTTGTTATGCCACTTGACATGTATTATTTTGTATACTCTGCTATGTATCAGTATATGTGTATATGATGATCTACTGTTCTGTGATGTATATTACGTTTGAGTTGTTATATTCTGTTCTGATAGATCCTTCAACCACCTATGGTTTTGTTTTAAGTATTCATTGGGTATGTCGACCTGCTTGGTATGTTTATTGTCGATGTATTCAATAGATAGTTAGAGCAAGGCTATAGATGGTCCCTCCTAACCAGCCTTATTCTCCGTGTTAGTTGACGGCATTACCCTGTAGTGTCCTTGGCTAGCGTGGGTATAGAGGTGGGGCGTCACAACGTGGTATCAGAGATGAGTTCAGAACAAAATATGATAAACATAGAATAGAGCACATATTACGGTACATCAAAGTGTAAAGGTGATACAAATCTTTGAATCATCGTGCCTCTTTATTCCATCAAGGTTAGATAGAGTTTGGGAATACGTCTAGGAATGCATTTCTATTCCGTAGTATTCCATATTGCAATATCTACCTTGTGAATAATCTTGTTCTTATCTTACTTTCAGCGTATGGCTGGAAGAGGCAGGGGACGACGTTCGGATACTGGGCAATCCAGTGGCTCACATCCGGATGGTGTTTATACGTCTACCGATCAGTTTATGGAGTTGTTTAGGAGCACTCAGCCTCCAGTTCCTCCTCGAGTGTCTCCACCTCGCAAGTCTGCCTTTGCACGCCAGTGCAGTGATTTTGCTCATCTTGGAGGAATGCCGTTTAAAGGCTCTGAATCCGTTCTTGAAGTCCAAGCTTGGTTTCGCACGTGCGAGCGTATCTTCTCTCGCATGGATCTTTCTGACCATGATAGAGTTCTTGTAACTTCTAGCTTATTACAAGAGCGTGCACTTGATTAGTATGAGCTTCTTATAGCCGAGATTGATGAGTCTACTCTTTCTTGGACTCAGTTTCGGGAGCGATTTGAACTCAAGTTCGTTCCTGAATCTGAAAAAGTTTTATTGACCCGTCGATTCCTTGAGTTGAAGCAAGGGAAGTCTTCTGTTTCTGAGTATGTTGCATCATTCGAGGCTTTATCTAAGTATGGTCTTGAATATATTAGCACTTCTTATAAGAAGAATTTGAAGTTTGTTTCTGGTCTTAAGAAATATCTTAAGAAATCTTTGTTGCTCCAACTTAAACTTTCTTTTGAGGAGTTGGTTGATTCGGCACTTCACCTCGAGACCGTCGAGAAGGAGTGTGATAGTGATGTTGATGTTGAGGTTTCCAAGAACCCCAACAAGAGGCCGTTTCCAATTCAGAAGTCCAGGCCTTTTCCTTCTAAGAAGAAGAAGACTGGTGGTTCTAGCTCTTAGCCTCAGTCTTCCGGAACACCTTTCGTTCGAAAGTGTTTCAATTGTGGTTCTCCGGATCATATTATTCGAGCTTGTCCTAAGCCTCTCTTCTGCCGTTATTGCAAGAAGGAAGGTCATCACGTTTCAGCTTTCCCTACTATTCCGGCTGGTGCCAAGTCTAGCAATCTTTATGCTACCAAGGCTTCTAAAGGTCCTTCTCAACCCAAAGTATATCTCCATCTATTTTGGAAGGTTCTATTTTATTTCATGACCATAGTATTCGAGTTCTTTTCGATACGGGTGCTTCACATTCCTTCGTATCGAAGAAGCTCGTTGATGATTTATCTTTGGATGTTTCTTGTATGGTTACTTCTTTAAGGATTGTGAATCCTATTGGGGGATCCGCGACCCTTAGTTTGCTTTGTGATGATGTTGAGATTGTTTTATGTGGTTTTTCTTTTCGTGCGAATCTGCACGTTATTTCTTGTCTGGGATTTGATATGATTTTGGGTATGGACTAGCTAGTGAAATATGATGCCAGGATTATTTGTTCAGAGAGAATTTTGTATCTTCGACATCCGAATTCGCCTACTCAGTTATCTCTTGTTCTTCAGGATGTGGATAATTCCGAAATGGCTTTATATTCTCTTGATTCGCGAGATGATGATGATACATCTCGTATTCCTATTGCTTGTGACTTTTCTGATGTTTTTGAACCTGTTTCGGGTTTGCCACCCAAGCGGGCAATTAAGTTCCGCATTGATCTCATTCTAGGCGCGCAGCCAGTTAGTCGTCCTCCTACGAGGATGTCTACAAGGGAAAATGAGGAACTCAAGAAGCAGCTTTTAGAGCTTGAGTCCAAGCAGTTGATCCAGTCCAGTTTTTCTCCGTGGGGATCGACGGTCATCTTCGTGAAGAAGTCTGATGGAACTCTTAGGCTTTGCATTGATTATCGCAAACTTAACGAGTTGACCATCAGGAATAGGTATCCGTTGCCTAGGATCGATGATATGTTCGATCTATTGAGTGGTACTATTCTCAGCTTGACCTTGCCACAGGTTTTCATCAGTTACGAGTTGTGGAGGATAGCATACCTCTTACAGCTTTCCCCACTCGTTATGGTTCTTTCGAGTGGCTCGTTATGCCGTTTGGTTTGACGAACGCTCCTGCTTTCTTTGTTGATCTCATGAATCGAGTATTCCGGGAATATCTCGATAAGTTCGTCCTTGTATTCATTGATGATATCCTTATTTATTCTAAGTCTGAAGCCGAGCATGCTAATCACTTGAGAATTGTCTTCAGTACTCTCCGTCATCATCGGCTTAGAGCCAAATTCTCCAAGTGCCACTTTTGGGAGAATAAGGTTAAGTTCTTAGGCCATGTTGTATCTTCCGATGGCATTTCTGTCGATCCCTCAAAGATCGAAGCCATCCATAATTGGAAGAGGCCTGAGAATGTTCATGAGATTCGTAGTTTACTTGGATTGGCGGGTTATTACTGTCGGTTCATTAAGGATTTTTCCGTGTTGTGCTTCCTCTCACTTGCCTTACTCGGAAAGGCATTCGTTTTGATTGGTCCGACAAGTGTGAAGCTTCCTTTCTGACATTGAAGGAACTTCTCACTAATGCTCCTATTCTTGTGGTTCCCGAGGGGAATCATGATCTTGTTGTCTACACCGATGCTTGTGGTAGTGGTCTCGGTGCTGTTCTTATGCAGAAGGATCGGGTAGTTGCTTATGCTTCTAGGCAACTGCGTCTGAATGAAGTTCGCTATGCCACTCATGATCTTGAGCTTGCCGCCATTGTCTTTGCCTTGAAGATTTGGCGACACTACTTACTAGGCGAGCGCTTCATTCTCTATACCGATCATAAATCTTTGAAGTATTTTTTCACTCAGAAGGAACTCAATATGAGACAACAACGTTGGCTCGAGTTTCTTGCCTCCTATGACTTTGATATCCAGTATACCCCTGGTAAGGGTAATCGTATTGCAGATGCGCTTAGTCGCAAACATTCGGCTGTTGTTTCTTTGATGCTTGCCGAATGGGATGTTCTTGAGACTCTATCTTTTTGTGAAATTCGGGATCAAGGTTCATCTTCTGATTCTCCTATCCTATTATTTAGTTTGGGAGCTCGACCTATTTTATTGGATCGTATTGCCGATGCTCAGCGGCGTGATCCTGATTTGTTGCATCTTATTCAGCTTTGTGAGTCTGGATCCTGTGATGAGGCGTTGCGGGATTTTAGCATTGATTCTCATGGGTGTCTTCGTAAGAAGAACGATCTTTTTGTGCCTTCTGATTTTGCACTTAGGCATGACATTCTTGATGATTGTCACCGTTCTAAGTATACTATTCATCCCGGTAGTAGTAAGATGTATGCCGATATGCGTCGCCTTTATTATTGGGAAGGCATGAAGCGCGATGTGGCGAGTTATGTGAGTCATTGCATAACTTGTCAGTGTTTTAAGGCCGAACATAAGCGTCCTTCTGGTCTTCTTCAGCCTCTTGAGATTCCATTGTGGAAATGGGATCAGATATCTATGGACTTTATTGACGGCCTACCTCGTTCGAGATCAGGCCATTCTAGCATTTGGGTTATTGTTGATCGCCTCACTAAGTCTGCTCATTTTGTCCCTATTAAGTCTAATAGGACTGCTTCGCATTTGGCTAAGTTATATGTCAAGGAAATCGTGAGACTTCACGGTGTTCCTAGTTCTATTGTGAGTGACCGTGATCCTTTATTCACGAGTCATTTTTGGAAGAGTCTTCAGCAAGCTTTGGGGACAAAGCTTAATTTTAGTACAGCTTATCATCCGTAGTCTGACATACAGACTGAACGGGTGAATCGTATCTTGGAAGATCTTCTCCGTATTTGTATTTTTGATTTTGGTGGAAGTTGGGAGGATCACCTACCTTTTGTAGAATTCTCCTACAATAATAGTTTTCAGTCTAGTATCGGTATGGCTCCTTTCGAAGCTTTATACGGAAGGCCATGTCGATCTCCTTCATGTTGGTTGGAATCTGGGGAGAAGCTTATTCTTGGCCCAGATTTTATTCGTCATTCTTCCGAGAAGATTAATCTGATTCGATTGAGAATGAAAGAGGCACAAAGTCGCCAGAAATCCTACACGGATAGCCGTAGGAAGCCTCTCGAGTTCTCGATCGGCGATCTTGTTTTTATTCGTGTTTCTCCTTTGAAAGGGGTTATGCGTTTCAGTACGACTGGGAAATTGGCTCCTCGTTATATAGGACCATTTTCTATTACTGAACGTATTGGCCCTGTGGCTTATAGAGTTTCACTTCCATCTTATTTATCTGGTATTCATGACGTGTTTCACATCTCGCAACTTCGAAAGTGTCTTCGAGAGTCGGATTCTGTTATTGCTTCTCCTGATTTGCAAGAGCTTGAGATCTCACCGGGCCTATCTATTGTTCAGCAGCCTATTCGCGTACTTGACACGGAGGTGCGACACCTTCGAAACAAGGACGTGCCGCTCGTTAAAGTTCAATGGTCCGCTAATCACAATGATTGTACTTGGGAAACCAGAGAATTTATTGAGCGATCTTATCCGGGTTTTCTTTCTTCGCTTTGAAACGGTGAGTATGTCTTTTCACCTCAAGCTTATTTCCTTTTTCTTTTGAATATTGTTGTATGTAGTTGTTACAAATATCGTCTCTAGGAATTGCGGGGACGCAATTTTGTAAGGAGGGGAGATCTGTAACAACCCGCATATTTAACGATTTTTATATTTAAATATTTTATTTAAATATAGCGTCGTTAGTCGGATTTGGGTCCGAAATGTTACTTTTTGCAAACGGCCGAATTGAAGCTCGAAACTACCTCCATTAGTTCCAAAATGGCGTTTGCGATCTTTTTGAGTATAATCTTTGATATGTTTGGAGTTTGTGAAATTTTGACCCTTTTTCTATTGGGTTTTGGGTTAGGGTTCAGCCCACTAGCTTAATTAATACCCTAACTCAACCCCTTCTCTTCATTCATCTTCATTTCATTTTCATTTCTTAGGCTAAAACTGAAAATGGTGGAAGAAAAGAGGAAATAGAAATTTGCAAGCCCTAATTCCAGTTGCAAACTCCAAATTCTTGCTTGAAATTCAAAGAGAAGGATAGGTAAGCCTCTTCTTCATCTTCTCCAACTCTCCTCCTCTTCAATTTCAGAAAGTTTCCTAAACCTAACTTAGGAAATACTTGTTTTGATCTTAGATTGAAGCTTGTTGAGTTGAAGTAGAGTTTAGTTGGTCTTCTTCTTGTTGTTGAGCTTCTTCTTCTTCTTTGTTTTGGGTTAAAGGTGAGTTTTGAACTCACATCTACTTCTCTTGATTTCATGGGTGTTCGGTATGAATTCCTAACAAGTATGCATGTGCCATTGTTTTGGATTTGGAAAGAATTTGCATTTCATTGAAAAAAGGGCAGGAATTGCAAATCATCAGGTTCGGCCGACCGAGCCCTGTAGCCGGTCGACCGACCTGCTACCCCAAGCCATGTTTTATTTTTTGCATCTGGCCAGCCGATCGAGCCCTGCAACCGGTCGACTGACCTGCTCATGTTTTGCCTGTTTTGCCTATTTTTGCATATTTTGATTGGATTTCCAAATTTTATTAATTCAAGTTGCTTTTTAGTAGTTGTTATTGCATCTTTGACTTTGATAACTTATTTTTAACTTCATTCATGGGTTTTCATAAATAATGCCTCTAAATCGCATTAAAAGCTCGTTTCTCCGATTTATAAATTCTATTTAAAACGCACACACAATTTCGCACTTCGAGCGGAGTGGAAGGGAGATTAAATGGTTAGGTAAAACACGGACCATGAATCCATGCGTTTATCTTTCCGATTAGTCCCCGACCTATTCGATTGATTGTTTTGACCTTTGTGTCTGGTTTACCGATGAGATGAGGTAGACTTTGTATTGCTTTGAGTGTGAAATTAACTAACGGATAGTAAACCGTTTAGTGCGAACGAGTGGTTATGGGACTCACGTTACCACTTTTCGGATTCCTTTTTGAGAGTTATGACACATTCCGCCGGTTAGTGGTGTCCAGTACTGGGCCTCCGGACCTTCACCACTATGGTTTGTTGCCTTCGGGTATGTGCCTTCGGGTTTGTGCCTTCGAGTTTGTTGCCCTTTAGTATCGCTTCCGATGTTGGTCGTTATGAGCCGCATGGGTGATATTGGGTTGCCCTTTAGTATCGCTTCCGATGTTGGTCGTTATGAGCCTCATGAGTGATATTGGGTTTGGAGTCTTCGGGCTCATGGATCCTTGTTTATACAGTACTGAGCTCGAGCAATTTTCTGATGTTTCATTCATATGTATATTCCCTAGGTATCGCCCTTCGATGTTGGTCATTATGAGCCGCATGATGCGTAGCGTTTACCTTGCGGAACTTGTATACCTTATTGGTATTTGTTATTTGCCTTTTTGGCTTGATCTGGGATATTTGTATCCTTTGTTTCTATATGTTGCCGATGATATGAGGCTTGTTATCATATGATTCATCTTTTGTTAGATGATTGTGTTATCTCCTTTAGAGATATTTGTTATACTTTGTAACCTTGCAGGTTTATTGTTGTTCAGTTTATCTAACTGATTTGTTTAGCTAGACTGAGCCGTGTATTTTATACTCGGGTCAAACCGAGATGTTTCAGGTTAGGTGCTTTTGGACTTAGCCTATTTTGCTTCCGCATGGACTACTCCGCTAGCTTCTTTTGTCATAGCTTTTTGTCTAGTCCCATTTTGTAGTAACTCTGATATGTATCATCTGGAATCGTTTGTATATTGTGGTTTGTTATACCATTTGACATGTATTATTTTGTATACTCTGCTATGTATCAGTATATGTGTATATGATGATCTACTGTTCTGTGATGTATATTACGTTTGAGTTGTTATATTCTGTTCTGATAGATCCTTCAACCACCTATGGTTTTGTTTTAAGTATTCATTGGGTATGTCGACCTGCTTGGTATGTTTATTGTCGATGTATTCAATAGATAGTTAGAGCAAGGCTATAGATGGTCGCTCCCAACCAGCCTTATTCTCCGTGTTAGTTGACGGCATTACCCTGTAGTGTCCTTGGCTAGCGTGGGTATAGAGGTGGGGCGTCACATGTTCCAACCTCTGCAAATACCACATTGGAAATGGGAGGACATATCAATGGATTTCATTGATGGTTTGCCTAGAACTATGAGGGAAAATGATAGTATTTGGGTAGTGGTTGATAGGTTAACCAAGTCAGCCCACTTTATACCAGTAAAGTCAGAGAGAAATGCATGTACACTAGCCCAGTTGTTTATTAAGGAAGTGGTCAAACTGCATGGTATACCAAAGACTATAGTAAGTGATAGATATACCATCTTCACTTCAAAATTTTGGCAGAGTTTTCACAAGGCAATGGGGAATGATTTATGCTTAAGCACAGCATACCTTCCTCAATCTGATGGTCAAACAGAAATTATGAACAAATTGCTTGAAGATATGTTAAGAGCTTGTGTATTGGATTGGGGAGGAAGTTGGGAGGATCATATCTTTTTAGCTGAATTTTCATACAACAATAGCCATCATAGTAGCATAGGCATGACACCCTTTGAAGCTCTCTATGGGAGACCATGTTTATCACCCTCAAGTCGGCTTGAATCTGGGGAAAAAGTGGTCTTATGGCCAGAGAGTGTGAAGGAAACTTCAGAGAGAATAGCTTTGATTAGAAAAAGAATTGCTTCTGCCTAGGATAGGCAAAAGAAATATGCAGATCAAAGAAGGAAGGCAGTACAATATGGTGTTGGGGATTATGTATTTATCAATATATCACCCATGAAGAAGGTTCTAAGGTTTGGGAAACAAGGAAAGTTGATTCCTAGATACATAGGGCCATATAAAATTCTAGAGAGAATAGGAACTTTAGCCTATAAGCTGGAGTTGCCAAAATAAATGAGAGCAATGCATGATGTTTTTCATGTGTCTCAACTAAGAAGGTGGGTTCATGATAAGGAGGTAATCCTAGAATCCCCTAAGGATGTGCAGATTGACCCCAGGATGATTTATGAAAAGGATCCAGTGGGCATAGTTACTAAAGAAATCAAGAAATTGAGAAACAAAGAAATTAAATTAGTGAAAGTGCAATGGAGTCTTGACCCAAATGATTGCACATGGGAAGTGGAGGATAAAATCAGAAATGATTATCCACAACTGTTTGATTGAATGAAAGGTATAATTTATATATATACTGATGAATGCTTTGATTGAAAATGCATTGTGATTTTTGTTTTGATATGCATTTAATCAAGTGATTGGCTTGAGGATGGTTAAGATCAGAAAAGTTGATTTTCTAGATTGATGGTACTTAAGTTAAGTGTGAGAGAATTGTGGGACACAATTCCTAAAAGAAAGGGTATATGTGATAACCCTGATTTTTGTGAAGTAATTTCATGATTTAAATTAGTTTAAGTTTGTTTAAAAATTGCATTGAGAAAAAAAATATAAATAGGAATGGAAACTATTTTGAAAGTGTATGGTTTAAACATGTATTATGCACAAGATAGTGCATACACATGCACACATTCTTCTGCATAATGAAATAGGCAGAAATCAATATATAAATTAGAGTAAATAATTTAGAAATACATATTGTATGGAAGACATGATTGTGTCTTTAATAAGTTTAGCACAAAGAAAATAAATATTAGGCAGGAATAAAAATATGCAAGAAAAATATTTAGATACTTAAAAATTATTTAAATAAAGAAAATAAAGACTTAGGAAAAAATAGGCTTACCTATGTTATATAAGTGCACAGGCAAGCATTGCTGGTAGAGAACAAAGCTTGCATGAAAATGGTATGAACCCTTAAACAAACACTTTATCCATTTCCAGCAATTCTTTTGCTTTGGAAAACCAGAGTCACGCATATAACATGACTGGGGTAAGGTTATGAGATAAAACTTATTGCTGAAAATAAAAACAAGGACCACATACCCTTTTCTTTTATCAAAATGTGAGGCAGATCATGTTATAGGGTAAAAATGACATTGGGTAATTTCATTAAACCCTAGAAGCAGCCAGGGTTTTATATAAGGAGGCTTAGTGTAGTGAGATCATTCACATTGGCTCTTCATCATTTAAAGAAAAATAAAAACATAAGCCAGAGAAAAATGAGGAGCACCGGCCATTAGAATAAGAAGAAGGCAGAAGATTAAAAAAAAGGAAAAGAAAGATTAAGGTGAGTAACCTCACTGGAAACTATGGCATTAAGTCCTGAATATTGAGGTAGCCTAATTGAATTTACATTTCACTTTTGCAAGCTATGTTCATTTTTATGATTTGATGACTTTGGTTTGTTAATAATCTGCTCAAGTGAAAAATCTTTTATAGTGATTTATCCAGTATGCAAGAGTCATGGATTTCATGTTTAAATATAGCTATCTGTGTTTTGAGATAAAGTATCTTTTATTATGGGTTTTCTTTATGCATTTACTTACTTAAAAACCCAAGATTTATGTTGTAAATATATGGTCTAAAAATGAAAGAAAAGGTGGGGCTGCAACATTGTGTTGTTGCTTATGTCTCATATTAACAAAAACAAAGAAAGATGTAGAAGTGCAATGTTATACATGTGCTGAGCTTCTATGTTTTATGAACTATCCAAATCAGAACATAAACTTGTGGTTCAGCCAGATCTTAAAGATTAATAAGGATCTGATTGAACCAGAGGTAAAAGGAGGCAACCAGAAAAAAAAGAAAAACTATCTATGACCATATGTTTATAACTTGATCCATTGTAACCCATAGACAAAATAAAATGCATAGAAATCACATCTGCTTGTATGATTAAATGCTTGTTTAAGAAAATTATGACTTACAAATCTCTGGATGAATACATGTTGGCTAAATGTTTATTTCTCTGATTGAAATATGATATGCAGAAAGGATTAGCTCAGTAATGAGGAAAAAAAGGGAAAGTAACACTTAGTAAATTAACCAAGGACTTTTGGATCTTAGGGCTACAAAATATGGCTTGGCAAGGTGAACATTGCAAGCTCACACATGGTATGCTTATACCCAAGGGCCTGAGTATGCTGGGTTAAAAGAGATATGTCCCAAGCAGTGTGTGGTTTAACAAGAGAAAGTAGCTAAAGACCATAATATGCTTGATAGTAAACAATAGAAATAGGTTAATGAGAGGGCTTGGGTAAAATCCCTGATGGCAAGTAACCTGGTAAGAAAAGACTTGATGCTTTAATTGATGAATATGTTGATTGATTTATGATGTTTTATGGATGGATCCTATGATTATTTTCATTAAACTAAATATTGAATTATTTACAATTTGTTTTGCCCCAATGTACATGCACCTGTCTCACAGAAACATGCACAAGGATGGTACTGAGTTTCTTTATTCATTTAAAGTATTTAAATATAAACAAGAGCCATGTAAAATCATGTTTTCAGTTAGATTACTCATACCAGACATTTGTCTGACCAGTGTGTTTTATGCACCATTGGGTGTCTCATGTTTACATGGGGCAGTTCATGGTGATTTTGCAGGAAAGTAGAGATTTCTTTGATTAGGCTTTGGATGCTTAACTGCTTAAGGAATTGGATGTTATATGTTTAAAGATTTACTAGATATTTATGCTGAATTATGTTAAGCTTTTGTTTAAATTTGCTTAGAAAACTAATGTATTGTTAACTACTATTTTGCAAGTGGTGAACCTATATGTGTATCAGCTGAAAATTTTGTGTTTGGTTTTGCAAAATGTTTTACTAAGTAATGAAGTTCTTAAGCTTTCAGAATAATCAATTTATAATGATAGAAAACCTGAGATTGTAAGGATGTATAGATTGAATGAACAATCAAGTATTGAACACAAGAAAATCCATATTTAAATTGATGTAAAAATCTGGCAGAAATAAGGTTTAGGGTTGCTTTGGAAAGAAAAAAAACAAATGACATATGTTTTGTTTAAGAATAAGTGCAAACTGAAAATGGCTAACATGACCATTTTATTGAGCCTGGGTTAAGCCAGCACAAAAGAACTTTAAACTCAATTTTCAGTAAAGTTTTACAACCCAAATATAGGGTAGACTCTGACATATTTATTAACAAGAAAATGTAAAAATTAGGTACTTGAATTCTTCCAGTGACAGACATGCACAGAAACATGCACACACATGACATGTAAGAGCACAGTTCATACAGTAACAAAATTATGGGAAACACACGTAAAATGCTACGTCTTGAGACATGAAACCAATAGCTATGCAATGATCTAAGTGTGCCTAGAAAACCTGTTTTTTAGAAACACTTTTGCTATGTGGGGATTACTTAATGATTCCCAAACAAATTTCTGCTTCCAAACTTCTGTACTCTGATTCAAATATAAGGAAATTTGTATATCTTTACATATGTAAGTTTAAGATAATTTGAGAAAAACAATATTTTTATATTGGCATAAAGATCCTGGATAGAAGAAAACTAGAATGCAATATTTTCTTGATTAGATGACCGCTGTGCATATTTATTTATTTATAAAAAAAAATTAGGCTAAGAAAGTGGGTCATCGTAAACCGCCCACTAAGCCGAAATAAAAAGGGACATCTAGACAGGGATGACCTCACCCTAATGGGTGCTACCCACTTAGCCTTGCTGCATAACCCCTGATTTTCAGTCATTCTCGGTTGATGAGGATCGAGGCTAAGCGTTATCTTTTTAGAACATATCACTTAGAATGCTCATCGCCCACTTGACGATGTTCTGAAAGCATTCATCCATACAAGTCCGTCCCGGGTTCGAACGGAACCGAAGGCACTACTCCTACTACATCCATTTTGGAATCACCTCATCATCAGTAGCGACTAACCCTTGCACTTCACTGCTCCACCTTCGAATCCAAACTTTCGTTTTCCACACGAAAACGTACAAACCGGATCGAATTGGTTTTCAGGAAATAAATCTCGATCCCAGTCTCTTCGAAACGATCTGCGCATTGGCCAATATTGATAGTCGGTTATTTAACTATCAATTAACATTCACAAACAACCATCAAACATAAATAATTTCCCAAATTATTTATTAATCTCAAAATATCTTCACAAGATATATTTCCACTTTCAAACCTTTTGAAAACAGTTTTCAAACCACACTCTTCTCATTGAATGAATTCCCAAATATTTATTTCCACTGAAACACCAAGTACAATACTTTAGATTTTTAAAATAATTTAAAACACTTTATTATAAAATATCCTTCAAAACATTTAAATTAAAAATTACTTTGATACTTATTCAAAATATTTATTTTGAGAATATTCAAAATAAAACTACTTTGTACAATATAAAACTAAATTTCTAACCTTTAAAACATAATACTAAGCCACCTTTAAATAATTACTACTAAAAAAATAAAACAAATACTTACTTTAGAATTTAAACATGTAGAAAGAATAAGTTTTCTAAACATACTTTTAAACAACTTAAAACTTTTTACTTATACTTAAAAAAAATCTTTGAAAACGTACTTGGCTATCCAGGGAAATACGCTTCTCTTTCACATCTTTTAAAAATAAATCACTATTTATTTTTAAACAAATTTACCCATTCCTTTAATAAATTCCCACTGTGAATTTATTCTTCCAATTATCCACCGATGTATTACTTTACTTTTATAAACCTAGCTTATAAATTTCTTAGTCCCGCCCCCTTTTAAAATTCCAATCTCAAACACTTAAATCAATTTTCAAATTGATTTTCAAGTTACTCCATTTTGATATAAATTCCTTTACTTACTAAATTTACTTCAAAACAAATTAACTTTAGATTTTATTTCTTAATTATGATTTAAAATCTTTTTAACTGAAAATACCAGTTTCATGTTTTCCAAATTCCTTCTTTATTCCAAATAAATTTAAACCTTGAATTTTAAAGTAAATTCTTTTATTCCTTTGAATAACATCACTTAAGTTTTAAAATTCTTTATTACTATGTTTATTCAAAATCCCCTTTTCTATACTCGGAACTTATTTATTAGAATTTTAAAATCACTTTCATTCTTTTCCAATTCATTCTTATTTTTATTTCAAATTCTTTATAATAATTTCACTTAAAAATTTACTCTTATATTTCTTTCAAAATCCAATTTTATGTATTTAATGACTCAGTGTACCGAAATATATTCAATCAAACCATGGTATCCAATATTCCAATTATCAATATAATTCATCACAGCATATCAAATATTCCAATATTCCGACAAAGCGACGCAGACCCACGGCCTGCTGTTCAAGCAATCGAACATCCACTTGCCTGGAAGGACGCACATCACCACCGTCGAAACTCTACTGCTCCACGCGATTATCGATGAACCCAGCCTCGCATCTCCTTTTGCTCGAGCACGCACACGAGCTTCCTTTCACCTTGAACACGACATGCCTTGCGATCCTCCCATGGCGATGCGATTTGCGAAGCCCTTTTTGAGTTGCCCCTTAGATCGGCAGCACTTGAAATTCGAATGATCGAATTTGGGTTTCGAATTCGATTTGAATACGGCCATTATTCAATTCCATGAAGTTATAGAAAAGGGAAAGGAAGAGTAAAGAGGGGCCACGATTTTAACAGCCATTTTTTCGCTTGCTTTAGAATTTATTGAACGGCTTGCTTGCTTTTAAAAAGAAGAGGGGAGGGGACAAGAAATGACATTGGCGTATGCAAGAAGGGCTGCAGTTTTTTAAAAGAGGAGACCAAAAGCTCTGATGTGAAATTATTTTCAGCTGATGTGAACAATTTGACCAGTCCATATATATATAATATTCAAATTTAAATTGTCTCGATTTTGCAACCTAAAATCCCGACCCCCGATCGAGGCATACCACTAGGCGTTTATAATGTTTCGAACGCCATGGAAAAGGTTCCGAGTCCCAATTCGATCGTATGGAGAAGATAGCTTTTTTTGGACCTAGTTATTATATTGAATTTTCGATATAAATTTCAGTACGTTTACCTATCGTACAATCACACGACAACTTCGAAAGCTACAAAATTTGGAATCCGATAATAATACAATATTACGGATCCAACAGAACTGGTTTCGTCGAATTCCGAGACTGTTCCTCGGAAGGCTATTTTTAAATTCAATTTAAACGATATAATTTCAAAATTGAACAAATCACTGTTAAATTTAATTCTAAAACTTCTATTATCCTCAGCACTATCAATATAAATTTTATAAGCCTTCAAATTATTTTTAACAGGCTTAAAACTCCAGATTCAACATTTTACCCAACTTCAAATTATTTAGTTTAATAATCAAATTACGCAATAAATGGTGATACTTGAATTCAAGTTATAAATTAACTTTTAAATATCTAAAATCAATTAAATATTCCGATTTCAAACATCCAAAAATTCCGGGTCGTCACAATGACTTCAGCTGTTCTTATACATCATAAGGTTAATTGAAAATTTCACATTATTCCTATTTGAAATTTGTCATGGGCATTGTAAATTAGACTTACAGACTTTATGGCCCGACTGTATAAATTTTAAGAAGTATTCTTTTGTGTTTTCAAAAGAAAAATAAAAAGGGTTAATGCTAGTTTTTTATTTATGTAACAAAATATATTTTATTTAACTCAAGGATATTCTGTCAAATTGATTTTTCTACTTAACTTATCTTCTAGGCCAATATTAGTTTTGTAGTTAATGTAATTAAAAATGCCCTCCTTCACACAAATTTTCAATTGTATAATTCATCCTCTAAACATAGGTTTTGTAGAGAACACGATTTTAAATTTTCTAATAAAGGAAAATTAACTGTCATTTAAAACTTTTTTGTGGATTATATAGGTAAATAATTATCCAGTGATTTGAACATGGACTTTTTTTTACTGTTAAGTAATTCACCTTTCATACTAAGGTAAGATCCATACATGAGATACATTAAGGTTATTAATTCAAGATCCATACATGAGAGACATTAAGGCATTCATTATTCATTAATAAACCGAGAGCATCCTGATATATGTATAAAGATATATGTATAAGTAACAGTATTTATATAGGTCATATTATCACATTATTCTAAAACTGTTATATAATCACATATAAACCATATACGTAATATATATTAGGCATGAAAAGTTTTGCAACTAATACTTTTCTTTCTCTCATTTTTCTTTGATTTCTTCATTTAGTTTGTCGGTTTGGTAATGATAACATCAGTTGTACATATCTTTCGCAAAATAATAATTTATGCCATAGTGATTTGCTTCATATAACCAGTACACCTCCAGTTGGATCCATTCTTGATCCAGCTTCATAATTGTTCTTTGTAATTCTTAGCAAATTTAACAATTTGACTATGATAACAGTCCACCCACTTTCTCCATATTTAACTGCTCCATCAAATATAGATTTTGATATTCAGGAACAATTGGCATTTAATTATTTTATAGAGCCAAAATGTATGCATGCAATTATATTCCTTCTTTTCGGTTTTGGATTTTATTTTATGGAAGAATGTATGAGATTTTAGTTTATGTTTCCATTTAATTCCGCTTGAAATTGATATATTCAGAATGCTAAAAAAAATATTTCTGTTTAGCTTGGCTCGCATAGAAAAAACATACTTAAATTATTTCTTAGCTCAAAAAATTGAAGTAATTCGACTAAATAACAAATTCATTTTACCACAAACATATGATATAATTCACATCATGGTCACTACCTAAATTTTCAAACCCGAGTTTATGTTTTTTATTGTTTGTGTACTCATGCTAGCGACTTGAAGTGTATTTTCTCCATTTTTTAACTTAATGCTCATTACAGTTTTATCCAAACATGCACCATAGGCATGCTACGATACTAAGTTATTGTAAATCTTTTTACAAAGTTTTTATAAATATGAACTATGAATGTGATAGTGACTATCGAAAGACTCGATACTTAGGTGTGGAGCTAGCAATTGATTTAGTCAATTGGCTCTCCATTTCACAAATATATAAATCTGTATCCTTTACCAATTGCTAAATTGAAAGTTCAAATTTTTTATGATAGTTTTCAATTCAAATTTCTTATGATAGTTTATTTCGGTGTAATTTATATGCTAGCTTTGCCTTTGTGTAATGGTTATTGCTTAATTTCTTTTATTTATGCTGAATACTGATATCGTTTGCCAATAATAATTATTGCACATTGATTGGTTATAAAATGTTCGATCGGTGAAATATGAGTACCTAACCAACCTTTGTTTCAACTAAAATTCTATAGCTTAAATGGTTAAGAATTATTGTCCTTTACCTTAACCCAATACATTTGGTTATGTTGCTAAGTAGTTGACTATTGGTTTGATATTTTTAAATTTATGGTTTTTCATGTTTGTTAAGCCAACTGCAGTTCGTGTATGCTTTCCAAATATTTGATTCTTGAAACCCACAGATAGAGAACTTTCTAAAACCCTTCACTAAAGCTTTGACTTAGACATCTTTATGCACGTGCTAGCCTTTATGTAACACTGCTATTATTTGGTTTTCATATGTTATGTATTATGTACCTTTTTTTTCTTCTTTGACTTGCAAAATTAAATACAAAGAGGGCATATAGGTCCTACGGAATGCAAAGTTCAGTGGCTGATAACTGTTTGCTCATACCGAAGTGTTTACTATCTCTTCCCAAACCTTCACATGGTTGTACCATTTCTAAATATATCCCAAGTATTAATAAATCTTCAAGTAATTCTTTTTATAAATTAAACGTCATTGAACAGTTACTAGTATAGAGGGATTTAGTCCACCCTTGCAACCTGCATATGTATGTATGTATGTATGTATGTATGTATGTATGTATGTATATGTGTATATATATATAGGCTGACTTCATCATCATTCTTTTTCATCGGAGATCAAAATAGTAAAAAAGGATACAACACTTTTAATCCTCGTATACAAGAATATACGATTGATATAAAATTTCATTTCCTCACAAAATCCAGTTAATAGAGTGAAACACTTCTTCATCATACAAAGGACAACTGGTACTTCACCTATATTGTACATGGCAAATTATCTTCTATACTTCAAATAGTTATAGTTTGTAGGTATTTAAATCATGAAAAAATGACACTTGAGCTGCTTATACTACTATACATTTAACTTTTTGCAAATAAATGTGCAAGTGCTTTTCTGCTTGTAACTTTTTTCCTCTAATGTAAGAAGATTGCAGAGTTAAATTGCACATTCCACTTATTAGATTCACAAGCTGCCTAGGTTGCATATAGTTTTACATTTGTACATTTTGTGACTAATAGACCTACGTATATCTTCTTTTTACATTTCTTTATAGCAGCACGATAATGCTATAAAAATATTCTATAAAGATTAAACAGTTTTCCATAGCAGATAAAAACGCTATGAAAAAAATCTACATCACCCTCAAGATGGTATAGAAAATATTTATTTCAAAAGTGAAACGCTATAAAAGGATAGCAACAAACTTTCTGAAGCGTTAAAGTGTTTGGTTATGTTGTTATGTAAACCGATGAATAAATTTCTCTTCATGTCAAAAAGATACAGCTTATCAAATTACATATTATTTACTCGAGTTTTTGATAGAAATGTATCAAAGCAATTTTACATCGTACCACACATTGTTGTTTTCATATTTTTTTTTGATATTATACATAGTCTTTACATATCAAAAAAGCCCTATACTAATTAGTATAATGTTATTTTTTTTACATATTATGATTTTTTCCAGGTTGATCACTTGGCGAAAGAAGCTTGAACTTGATGCATCTATGGGTAAGAATGAGCAACATCAAGAAGAGGTAAATGCTAATGCTATTTTTACATCAATTCCAAATATACCATTAGTTTATGACTGTGAATTAACAAAATTTGGGAACTCTTTACTTCGCGATGGTGAATTAACAAAATTTGAGAACTCTATAAAAATATAGTGTGTAGATTTTATTTTATTTTCCTTCTAAAAAATGGAAGTAAAATGTAACGACCTGCCTTTTTGGACGTTTTAAGAAGACACATATGTCGAACTCAAATCATTCAAAAGGGTAGATTGTTATATGTAAATAAGAAAAAGAGAAGAAATAAGAGCAAACACAGAATCTCGTAGTGGAATGACAAAATATAATAATCAAAATAACAGTTCATGAAGTTGTTTACAAACATTGATTATACTTATACAACACAGAATCAGAGTTACACATATCAAAGATAAATAAATGAAAATACAGCTGAACAGTATGATGTAGTGGAATGATATAGTAAATAACAATAAAATCTTTGTCTTCATCCTTCATAAACAAGTCTTCAAATCCTGAAATGGTCAGGCTGACCCGAGCGAATTGAAAGGACAAAATACTCGAGTCAGAACTAAAATTTCTTACGTAAGTTAAATCAACGATAAATATGCATGCGACGACATCAGAAATGTTTACAGGGTTTGACATCTCCTATCCAGTGTCTAGCATGAGTGTAGTAACTTAAGAGATGTTCTCTTAAGGAGCCGTTAAACTATCTATTATGTAGTACAATACGCTATTATAATATGTCTATAGTAAAGTAAACTATTAAAATAGCATTAAGGCGTTACTCATATCCCCCTTAAAACATTTTATAGTGCCATGGTCTACACAGTACCGTAATACCTCCTGATCGGGATGCTACCAAAGGGCACTCCGTAGGTACGACACAAAACAAACTCATAGAAGGCACGCTACGGCATGTGAACACGATAGAACTAGGCAATGTCAGGATACATATACTAATTACACTTCCGGGCCGGTGGTAACGCATAGCAGCTACTACCGCCCAGCTCGGAACACACTCCCAAATCAAAATCAAGGGTGGTCAACAAATAAATCACAAAGTCATAATATAATATCGAAGGAATGCGCCCGAACGGAAGAATGACCTCACTTGGCCTGTCGATTGCTCCCGTTTTAGTCACATCTATGCTGACTCACGGGAGTCAAGGTCACGTCATACCTTATACAGAAATTGCTCACCAAACCATCCTACTTCATTCTGAAATCTCCACCATGTACATAGTTGCTAAAGTGGTTTTCGGTATTGGCAGGGAGTATGACAATATCTGATTACGGTTTCTTTAACAATCAATCGCTAATTACACACTGGATGGCTCTTTTAAATTTCCAAAATCAATTCATAGTTGGTACCAAAATATCGTATTCAATTCAAACCATATCACTTTTGAAATCATATTCACTTTCGAAATCATATTTTCAAAACAGGTTAAACCCTTATTTTGATATCATCGTATTTACTCAAATTATGTTATATAAATCCCAACTTAGGTTATTACATCATTTCATCATATTTGTTTTTAAATCAATGAATTTGAATATACACACTTCCTCTTTACTTAGTCTGAAACCTTAGGAATACTTTAAATAGTTATAAGTAGTAAAAAAATAGTTATAAATAGTTAAATACTCTAAAGTGGTTTAATTATAGGTTAAAGATACTGTTAAATTGATTTAAGATAGTTAAATAGATTAAAATAGATTAAGTAGCTTTAAAATAGATTAATTAGATTTAAATAAGTTAAAATGGGTTAAAATAGTTTAATCATTTGAAAATCTTAAAATTAGGATCTTTACAATAATTTTTTTTATAAAGCAGTTTATATGAAAAATATGAATTTGAATTTATTATCAATTTAAACGATTCATTTCCTTCTAACACATTTGGGCTATTTCAATTTTCAAAACCCAGTTTCATATATTTCAATTCAATTTCTCAATAAAATATTAAATTCAATATCGTTCCCAAAATCCAGTTTGAAATATCAATTTAAATTATTCCAATTTCTATATATTTCAAATTTATATTTCGAATAATTTTAATAACTCAATTTCGGAAAAACTTTACTTATACTCCAAATTCAACTTTAAAATTCCAATTTAATTTCTTTAAACAATTCCTTTAAACCAATTCATATTTCAACATAAACTAGATTTTCAATAATAATTCAATTTATATAAATCGAATTCTTATTTCAAAATATCATTTAACTAAATTCAAAAATTAAAGATTTTAACATCATTTAATTTAACCAATCCAGTGCCTATATATAATTTTGTACCCTAGGGTCCAGTGATATGTATATTTATCATTTCGGTCCGCAATTTAAAATTTACGGTTATATATCATTTCAAACCGCAATCCCGAATTAAATAAAAATCCATAAAATCGCTCGAGTCTATCATTTCAACACATAACGATTTTTCCCTAATCTATAGATCATTCAGGTATGTATCATTTTAACCCATAGTGAACTTGCAGTTTATAACGATATAAAATACAACATCCATTCATGCAATATCAACAATCAATCATCCATCACAATCATTATCCAAATCAATCAATAAACATCAATAGATAACAGGTTATCATTTACAGGTAATTAGCTGATAATTTAAATTCAATAATAAAGTAAATTACAATTTAATTCAAAATAAATCAAATTAACTAGAATGATGACTTAACTATACCATACAGCCATAAGTAAATTTCTAATCACATCATAAATTAATTTAATTAAAATAAGAAATTTTAGAAGTTGTGAGTGAGTTAAAACACTTACCTTTGAATTTAAATCGAATTTAAATCCAATTTAAGGCCCAAATTCAAACATCTCAAAATTCTTCCATACTAGCGTAAAAATGTCCGGAATTTCAATACGATCCCAATGCAATAAATGGCACACGAATTGGACCTCGTATGCAAAAGTTATGATATTTTGAATGATTGAAATTTCAAAGTTTAAATTAAAATTAACAAAAAAACAGTGCCATGTCACCACAAAATTCACGAGAAACCCTAAAGCCCTTCATCAAGAAAATGCGATCGAAGCCAGGGAAAGCACGGCCGCCACCACGTTCCTCAATTATCACCGTCGCTACACGGTTCAAGCCTCCGATCAGGCGACGCCGTCCGTTCCAGTGCCTCGGGCCGACCAAGACACACCCCTCATGGCCACCTCCGGCCCTCGAAAAGACCACCGCCGCCATCCTTGAAACAAAGCCACCACGGCCAGTCAACGCGCCTCTGACCCTAATGAACCGTACAGATGCGTACAGCTTCCCTTCCTCCACAAGCCCGTACTCCCTAATCGTCGCGAAGATGACGATCTGCCGTCAAATCCATCGACCCAATATGAACGGCCGTGGATAAACAGCAAATTTTTGATCAAACCATGCTTCGTATTGAAAAATGAATCATATATTTGGGTTGCACTCGTCTAGAGCTTCAAATCGATGTATAATTTGATGGGGTTTGGAGGCATTAAATTTTGGAATTGAAATTTTGATTTGAAATTAAATTGGGGATTTGTTTGTCTGCCATTGGACTGAGAAGTTGAGAAGAAAATGTATGTAAAGACAAATGGAATAAAAAAATGAGAAACAAATTAGTGTTTATAACGAGGTATTTATAGGTAGACCAGAAATAGAAATGAATGGGCTAGATTGATTTACACGTTAAACTATAAATGACCCGAAAAGCCTGTTCTGATTCCGGAAGAAAATGGATCAACCCATATATCAACATAAATGTTTTCAATATTTTTAAACTCAATGGAACAGGTTTCAAGTCCTAATTTCATCGTATGAAGAAGATATTTCAAAATCAGCTTATTTCAAATCGATTTCAATTGAATTGAATTTAGTTGATTTCTAGGCGTTTCGAGCTCGTACGATCAAATAACAAGTCCAATCACTACGAAACTTGAAATCCTACAATAATTCACGATTACGGATCCGATGAAACTGCTTTCGTCAAAATCCGAAATAGTGGCTAAAATGACTAATTTCACATTGATTAAATAAATCAATATTAAATTAATTAATCACCTTTCAAATTCAAATTTAATAATTTACAATTTCTATCAGCTTAGGTTACTTAGTAATTTAAAAATCCTTTAAAACTAATTTCTATATCAATTCAATGTTAATTATCTTACCAATTACCATGTTTAATTTCAATTGTAATTAAATACAATTATTTATAATCAATTCCAATAAAAAGATTTGATTCAATTCCAATAAATTGGCAAATTTTGATTTTCATTCTTTTATTCAACCAATTTTTATATTACGAATAAAGTTAACATTATTTCCAATTATCACCTATATTTACATTAACACAATATTAAATCATATTTATTGCAATTGATTTTGAATTTAATTTAACATCTCAAATAAATATGTAACATATAATAGTTTGTCACTGATTAACTTTTATTCACATTAATAAGTTTATTATTTCAATCAAATGTTATAATTACTTTCCTAATTTTATTCAATTACCTTTAATTATATATTATCTCATAACTTAATTCATATTTACATTTGTTTCTTTATATTAAATTTATAACCAAGTCATAACATTTTCATTATTTCCATTGATTGAAATTCCATTAAAGTTGTTAATAATTAACTTAAACTAACATTATTACATTTCATTCTAGTTATTATTTCATTAGTAATTCACCTTTTTTTTACTTCCTTAAATATTGAATCACAAAATCTTATGAATCAACAATTTTGAATTATCGAAAATTACGGGTCGTTACATTCTTCCCTACTCAAAACTTTTCGTCCCCGAAAAGGAAAATGGAAGGAAAAGAAGGAATTAGGAAATCGACATATCTTATTAAAAATATTAAATTTATAAACAATAAATTTACAAAATTAAATAAATAAAATATATCAATTTATAACAACTAACTACTTTTTCTCAAATTAATAAAGTTTGAAAACATTTCACAAAATATTCCGAGTCTAAAAATTTCAAAAAATTTCGACAGAATCTCCTTTGTACGGAGAGGTATGGAAATAATAAGAATATCAAAAATAAAAATATATGTCATAATTTTCCAAAATAATGTATCCTAACAGCAGGAAAACAATAATATCGCTATGAAACCGTAGTCCAAGAACGTACCTATTTTCGGGTAGATAACGCTTATTTTATGAAACCAAAAGCAGTAGCAATTGGTTCCACAACCTGTATTCACTTATATAATCCAGAAGGGTTAATAATTATATCAGAGAAATATTTATATTGCTTCAATTTATAACAAACGAAACATAACAATATCCAATTGCAAAAACATACAATAAGCACTTGAAACAGAACCATACAACCATCACATGAAATCAAAATAATCAACCATCCATCCATAGTAATCAAACAAATGATTTTGTTCGGATTTAGACACCTTAAATCATATAGAATGGCAAACAACCTATTAAGTGTACCATCTACTCAATAGTCTTAGATAAAACTCAACAGATTATTCATACATCCAAACAATTTAAAGTATCCTTGCACAAACAATCCATAAACCAAACAAACAACAATTTCCAAACATTGTTCAAGTTTATTCTAATTTATTTCCTTTTTATATCATTTGTTGTTCACCATTTTCATTCATACCATGATTATTTATTTAGTTTACCTTTATTTCTTACAAGTTAAATTTTCATTCATTTATTTGTATATTGTTATTTACATTTTCTTACATATGTGACTCATATACAATTGTTTAAGCATGTGTAAATCAAATCATAAAATACTGTATAGGTTTCCTTTTAAATGAATTCAGATTCATTCATTTGGTGTTTACTTTCAATTGTTTTCATTCATTTCTTACAAAATTTCTTTCTTTTCATTTATTCATGTAATGTCAAAAAAATTCATTGCTTTACATTTATTTCTTGCATAAATTATATCCATTCAATTGATTATAAAATCAATTAATTCATTATTTAGGTTTTACATACATTCTACTGCGGTTTAGTTCACATTTATAAACTTATACTTGGTTCCCATTAGATATTAATATTCCTCAATGCAGAAGTTCATATTTAAGTTTCTTACTTTTTAATTTACATTCATCCTTTCTTGTATAATGTCATTGAATATTAAATCCAATTTGTAAATCATTTCAACCTTTGCGAAGTTATAGTCATTTAATTTAGTATAGTATCCATTTTATTCTTTACTTCAACTATAAATAGCTTCAAACATTAACTTAAGTTTATAATCATTTATTTATAATATTGACGTTCAATTCAATTACTTAGCATATCAATTCATTTACTTAAGTTTATAATCCTTTTACTTACAGTACTTACCTTTTTATTACATTTTATTAGTAACTTTCTATTATAACGTAAGTAATAACAACAATAATATCTTAGTTCTTATTTATAAAAGTAATTTTTATTAAACACCTTTATTGCGATGACCGGGATTTTGGCGATATTAATCGATAATCTTCTAATATAATTATTTAAATTTTCAAAACTTATTCTTTTCAAAAGAAATAAAATAAAAATAGCTTAAGCTAAAAAAAGAACAAAAAATAGGCTTTATATTTTCTTTTAAAGTTACATCAAATAAATAAAAAGAAAATGTATAAATAAAAATATTAAACATAATATATAAACATAAGAAAATGTAAAATGCATACATTTGACAATTGTAAGCGAGGATGTCATGCAAATTCACAAGTGTCAATTTATTAGCTTTCTTTATTAAAAAAAATATATGAATAAAATAATTTAGAGAACAAGGCTGTACAATACACTTATATATTTCTCCCTTCTTTCTTTTATCTTTCATTTTCTTCATCTTTCAAAATTTAAAACTAAAACTAGAAAAGAAAATCAAACAACTATTTCAAGTTACAACTGAAGCAAACAAAGTAGATTTAAATTCAACTCAACTCAAAGTAGATCAAAAACCATTTCCAGTTTCAAAGGTCAAGTGGCAATTTCAAAGCTCTTTATTCTCTGTTTAAATTTTTACAGGTGAGTAAACTTCATTTTTTTAAAACAAATCTTCTTTTTATCATCACGCATGTAATTTTGGATTGTAGTAATGGCTTGAATTGATTTTTATGGATTAAATGAATGTTTGCATGGGTATATGAGTTTGAGTTATTGTGTGCATGTCTATGAATACAAGTCCTAGTTTCTGGTTCTTGATTAACAGAACAAATAATCACTCAAATCTCAAATTCTCTTCATTTAAGCAATTATTGGCCATGATCATTGAAGAGAAATTATTTGTATGGATGTAAGATCATTTATAAAGATATTTCCAGGTGAATATATTAAGTATTTATTTAGAAAATAAGAAATCACAGTAAAAATCAAACCAAGTTAGAAAATCAACTGTTCAAATTTCATAGTTTGATTATATAATCTGATTCGTCTTTAAAACCATGATTTTTGATGATAATATCAAGGTTTTTAAGCTTGTGATTTGGGAAGGATTTTGAGTTGAACGGAATCGGAACTTTCATCGATTTCTGGCGATCGGAGGAAGTTTTAGTGTTAAGATCGATGTTAGAGGTAGCTTGAGTGTTGAGGGTTGTAGGAAAAATGATCAGAGGATTTTTTGTTCGTCGTCGAGTTCGCCATGGTGACTGAACGTCGGCGAAGTAGGGTTTTAGACCCTGTTCGAATCGACGTAAATGTCGAGGTGAATGCGTCGTCATCGTCGTATCGGAGTGGATCAGAAAGGGAGGAAAGGTGCGTGGTCGAGTGGCGAAGGTCTGGATGTGATGGCGTGGACTCTGGTGGTCGTAGGCGACGGCATGAGGTGCCCTACAACAAAAGTGTCTTTTTAGCGGCATATAGCCGCTATTAATCACAACCATAACGGTTTGATAAGCACTGTATATCGACATGTTATAAAAAACTGTTGAATATTTATAACACAAAATATGCCGCTATGGTTGAGCTTAGTTTTATAACGCAAATTCGCCGCTATGGTACGTTAATTCAATAGCTCATTATAGCCGCTATAATACAGCTAAATCTCAACAGAACTGGAAATCTTTATAACACCATTTTGTCGCTATAAAATATTTATTCAATAGCTCATTGTAGCCGCTATAATACAGCTAAATCTCAACGGAATTGGAAATCTTTATAACACCAATTTTCCGCTATAAAATATTTATTCAATAGCGGTCATTTCACGCTATTAAATCAACATGTTATAGTATTGATATATTTTTCATTACAGTGTACAAATATTAAAGCAAGTGCATAACCATTGAATAAAACATAAACCTACAGCCAAGTTAACACAGAGAAACAGAAAATAATGTCAATTTAATAAGTGTACAAACGTTACAGAGTACAAACATTAAAGCAATCCTTCCAAATATTACAGAGCACAAACATTACAGAGTTCCAACATGTAAGATCTGATCTAGTTGTGTACTAAGGACCTTGCTTCCTTCCAAATAAGCCTGCGAAGTTAACACAAAGAAACAGAAAATGTTAAAACAAGTGCGAAGTAAAATGCGAATCAGCAAAAGGAAGAAAAAGAATTGGAAGTATTGTTAAATATGTGTTCAATGTTGTTTATAGATTCTTCGACAAAATATGTAAACCCACCGAAGTAAGAAGAAAAAGAACTGGAAGTATTGTTAATTATGTGTTCAATGTTGTTTATAGATTCTTCGACAAAATATGTAAACTCACCGAAGCAAGACAGCGTTTCTTGGAATTAATTGTGCACCACCATTCACGTTGTCAACTTCTCCAGAATTTAGCTATAAAAATAGCAAAGAGAATCCAAACAAGCACAAATTAACAAATCCTACAGGTAGCATAGATTAACATAATAACATCGATTTATGGCTTGAAATGCCTTTGATCTCATCTCTATGAACAAAAATATATGTTCAAACTGAGAAGATGATAAACATGCGTCACACCATTTTCATGTTGCACTTACGATAAGATGTTGCACCATATATATGCATACACAGTTTCATATACATATTTTTATTCATGCAACACACACACACACATAAGGGAAACTCAACAACCCTATATATAAGCTACGGGTGTTCAAGCTTTTAAATGTATATACATTTATATATTAGCACTGCCACACACTACACTATGCATGTAGATGTAATAGAAAGCAACAGGTAAGAAGAAACAAGACAGAAGCAAACTCACACGGCCATAACAAAAAAAAGAGCTCGTACAACCTGGAACACATGTTGCAGTCGTATTTGTGGCTAGTTTATGTGGCTTCAGTCACCTATTTTCCCCTTCAATCGTTCTATTTTTAATTGATGCGTATAAATAATTCTCTTAACTACAACACAACCCATAAATAAATTAAAACTTAGGTAACTAGAATCATAGTTGTGTGAGTGGAAGGGGAAATCACTCACTTGACATTCATTAGCACCCATCTTACTCACGAATGCGACCACCAGTCATCAAGTGTAAATGGAACGTGCTCATGGATAAATGGCCCTAAATATGAATTTTAACCATTTTCTGTAGGTATAACAGAATTTTGAGCATTTTTGGGGAACTATTATCAAAATATGAATGTTAAGCTATAAGTAAAAAATCTGTCACATCTCATTTAATAAAAATAATATATTAGTGAATATAATCATTTAAGAAAAATCACCAATTATGAACTGTTAAACAGCAAATAAGTTATATATAACTGCATCTGGATAAATTCCATTCTGACTCATTTCCTTCTCTGCCGTCCAAGTACCTTAATATTTCCTATCTTTAATGAAGCACGTATTAGTATATTGTGTGTGTGTGTGTACATTCATCGTGACACCCATCTCAAGCATCATGTTTTTAATTGAGAATACATCATTTATATTTTATTTTTAGTTGCAGACCCAAACATGGAACCTATGTATCATATGCTCTACGTTTACACATTTTAATTTAGTACAGAAGTAACACTTAACCAACTATAGGTGTAAAATTTTTAATTTAATACAGAAGTAACACTTAACCAACTATAATGGATTGATAGAATACAAATTTTTACCTCATATTAGCTTGAAGCAACAATGGTGAAGATGGTAACATCATAATAAAAACATATATAAACACTCAACATAAGTATGGAACCATATACCATTATTCGCTTTTCACATTTATGCATTTTCAGTCTCAACTCAAAAACTGTTTATACCAAGTAAAGAAAAATGTAAGTTACCAAGGTTGACACTAATAGCATCTATATAACAATGGTATCTTTTTCACATGGAAAGAAGTGCCAGATATCCAAAGCCTTAAAACAAAGAACACATATCATCTATAAAATTAAATGATGCAGCAGATGCTACCTTTAAATTGCAATATAAGATGCTTAAGGATATAACAGAGTTAGGCTGATGTTTAATTTTGAACACATTTTTGATTACATGTACATAAAGGTATGCATATGCTTATAGATTCATATACATAATCCTATGATAATAATTAGTGTTGTTTCAACTCATAAGACTGAATATTGTTTATAGCAAAATAATTATTTACTTGCATTGACATAAACTTAACTACAACATCAACACTTCAATAAATAGATTAATAAATTTACCTCTTCTGCAGATTTAGCTATGCTTTTGTCAGATTCCAACTCAGAAAACTCATTTTTGTTATCAGGTGCGCCAGGTATAAGTGTTGGCTCACTCGAAACTTCCACGATCTGCTTAATTACATTTGTAAACTCATATATTACATACATAATTATTCATTTTATTCAATTAATTAGTTAGGACTATAAATAAGATCTGATTCCTTGCAAATTAGTTTAGCTTTACAGGATTATCATATGTCGACGGTTCATACATTTCAGTCATGCATGTAGGTACATGTTTGGGTAATCACAAAGCACTTGAACTACTTATCTAATTATCATATATGCAGAAAAAAGACTGATTTTTTTTTTCCGAAGTGGTAATTTATATACAACGAATCATTGGGACAACATATCCCATGTCAAATAAACGTTCGAAAGCAAGTTTCGAACTTGTGTCATCCTGCACCAAAGCCAAATCAATTAACCACTTGGACAAAGGTGCTTGTCAAAAAAAAAGACTGATTTTTACCACCACGGTTTGAATTTTTTTAACCTTTCAGAGCGTTGGAATTAGAAGAATGTTATCGACACAATTATGAAGCTAAAATTGACACTACTTTGATCATCTCAAACAAGGAACTGGATAAGCAGATAACATGCAAGATATTTTTCTCAATTATGTTGTGTATATTTTATGTGTTGGTTTTATGGGAGCTACATAATTTAAATGGTAGATCAGCTCTTGGTTATTTCTTTCATCTTCAAGTTTTGTTACCCCATCTTCCTTTAATATTAATGCTTCAACTCATCATCTTTATGTCCTAACGTGAAGAACATCAATCATGAAATTTTAGCAAATATAAATAGCCTTGGAAAGCTAAATAATAGTCCCACAGTAGAATGAAACTTCTCATAGCAGAGAAGCTACATTGATGACATTTCATCTAGCCATTGCACTGAGAACTACGCAAGTCCCGTCTTATGAAAAAAAACATCCATAGAAACTTCCATCTAAGCTTAAAGTGGACTGATGAGTTTACTTATTATTTCCCAATTCCATAGGTTGTTTCTGACCATCCTAGCTACTCTCCTAGTACTTTATTACAACATGTATTTACCTTCCATTTCAATTTTCCACCTAGCTACTGCAAACCTTTTACAGATGTGAGCTTGGTATATGCTCCTCTTTCCAAAGGGTTTTGGTTTTTGGAGAAAAACATGTATTAGAGAAGGATCATTATTTTGGTTTTGCGTAAAAGATATATATGCATATTGTAAAATAACAGTAGACAAATAATGTTGCACTACCAAACAAATACTGATTAAAAGTTTCAAGATGCCCAAAAATTATTATGGGCCTAAAACAATAAACTTAGTTTGAAGAATTCAAGATAGATCTTCTTAGACCTTAAAATGAAGGCATATAAGTAAGAATATATACTGTCTTATATACTCCTGTTGCTATAGTGATGTTTAATATACTTTAACTAGTCAAATTTAACATGTCAAATTGTCTATAAAATTTTCTAACCAAAATTAATTAACCTTTGTTTGTGTAACGTGCTAAACTAGTGAAATTTAGCATGTCCATTTTTGATGCTCTTACATTTTTATATTCTAGGAAGAAATATCATTAAAACTCAAAAAAAGGGACCATGAGACATTTTCCAAAGAGATAGTAGAACTAATGTAAATAAATTGGAAACCATTTTTGAGCAAAAGAATATTGCACACCAAGTAGAAAATGAAATAAAAATAAAGTATACTTCCTCTATATTTTTTCTATCCTTTCCCTGTTTATTTACTTCCTTTCCTTTCTTCCAGTCCATTTTTGCAATCACCACATATTAATTATTATGACTATATTTCGAAATATTGGAACTAATTTGCTCAGCATATAACTCAGACATGAATTCCGATATGTGCCTTTATAAGTGCTACAAGGAACTTGCTAAAACTACAATACTTAGAACCATTTCATTCACTAAATAAATATATCAAATTAAATCTTAAAATAGTGTGAGAAAAATTCATGATACATATTGTACTTCAAAAATATTTAATTGATAGCTAACATGAAGTCTGAACTTAACGAAGATCGGAACAGGCATACATACTATTAAGATAATAGAAGACTTCCAAATATATAGGCTTTATATTTTGAACAGGCATACATACTATTAAGATAATAGAAGACTTCCAAATATATAGGCTTTATATTTTTTATGATGTTCTAACAAAAATATTAAACAATATGAAACAAAAGGAGATTAAAATAATTATGATTTAGAGCACTGCATGGAATGTGTCAGCTAGAATTAGAGCAGAATAGCTGCACTTGTTGTGTGAGGCTGAGGACTGCACCGCGAGACAACATGCAGTGGATTTGAAATTCATAAAAGATAGGTCTACTCATTTGACAAAAATATTGTCGTGACAGACAGTGGCATGTTCATTTTCCAAACGCCCGAGAATATCAGGGATGAAAATTAGTGAACGGTTTTTATTGGGATGTAGATTATTAAATGCTGGGAAAGAAATATTAGGGATGTTTTGATGTTGGTTACAGATACACAGCAGTTATCATTTCGGTTCAGTTCAAATAGTGTTTTCTAATGGTCTTTTTGCAATGAAATATTTTGTAATAGCACTTCCAATTGAAATGTCATACTACTATGATAACGAAATGTGGATTTTTCTTATAGTGAACTTAAGTCTTTAATATTTTTGCTTTGATCTCTTCAAATCTTTGGGTAAGATTAAATTAATAAATCATACACAACTGCATTGTGTAATGGTAATAGTAAAATGTTAAACTTAACACTTTTGCATAAGATGAAAACAAAAATTATTTACAATAATAAAATCAAAGTGAAAGCCCAACATAGGCTTATGGTCCTAAAATGCTTACTCGACGTAAAAGGTGTGTGACCAGTGTAATATAATAAAGAAATAATTTATACTTACCAGAAATCCTGCCAAAGCCAACATAGGCTTTATATGCATCAGTGAAGTAACATTCAAGGCGAACGATATCGCTATCAGTAAGCACGCACATGCATGTTCCAGTTTGATGATCCCTGATGTGTTTTACAGAGCATTACCTTCTTTCCACACTCTTTTGCTGCTGCTTTCTTCTTCTCCTTCTGTTGTTTATATTTACACAAGTCACTATTATCCAAACTGCAAAAGATAAATGGAGGATACAAGGAAAGTTCAGATTCCAGCATTTGGAAACTGGGATAATTACTACAACTATGATAGATGTTAAAAACAGATAGATGTTTTGATTTATTCCCACACAAGCAATAACAGAGAAATATAAATCAAGCTAATGCATAAGTTACAAAGTATACATGAGATTAGCAAACATAAGAGTGAGTTTATCACCTTTACAAAACTATCCGAATGATGAGCAATATCTATGGTAAAATCAATACAGAATACTTGATACTCTGATGTTGATTGACACAGTTTAGTTAATCTAATTCAAATGCGTAAATTTAAAATAAGAATTTTGGTTTAATCGAGGGAAACTCCTCAAGACTTACTCAAGTAGTACTTTTGATTCTTATTAAACTGCCTATATCTTCTTATAATCCAGTACTGAGCAGTTAATAGCCATAACCTACCATTTAGGGAAAATATATCAAGAAAGGGCGTATAATAAATAAAATAAACTAAATAAAAAATAAAATCCAAATTAAAATATCCTAACACTATCCAATCTCGTAACTAATAGGTATTTTTTTCATCTTAGATATGGATAGAGATTGTCCCAATAACCAACAAAATTGCTTTTCAAACAAAAAAACAGTTAAGCTACGCTTTATTGTGTTCATTTATTAGATTTAATCAAGCAGTTGAACCCCATCGAGCTTCAAATTAAACTAAGGCGGTATTTGCGAAAGTAAATTAACAGAAACTACATAAGTAACAACCGATTATTACAGAAGATGGAAGATTGGAATTTGGTGGATGTTTGTATTGTGCCCTAGCTAGGCTGAGCTTGGAGTTGCCGACGCCATTGTAGTAGTTGGAATCGATTATGTGCCACCCCCTCAAAGTTCGAGTCGTTGACGCTATCGATTAAAGATGGAGCTACGTAAGGTTTAACTGGATCCGATTGGGGTTTATGAAGGAGGAATGGATCTGAAGGAGTGATTTAGGGATTTGATTCCACTGGTATGGGAGACTAAGGAAAGATGGAATGAAATGAAAGAGGAAAGAGGGGGAGGGAAATAATTGGAGAAAATCGTGACCACGAAAAAATTAAGAGATTTCGCGCTTATTGAATGCGTTACATGTGCACAATACAAAACAAACAGAGTAAAATGATAATAATCAAAGGCAAACAATAATGCTTTAGAATAATGCGTTATTAAATGGCGTTATTAATAATATATTTTCTTATAGTGATGATTTCGATGATTGGGTTTGGGTTCCTATTGTGATCAACTCGCTCGTTTTAGATTGGCGTGTTTGTTTTGGGTTCTGGGTGGTGAGTATTGGTCGGTGAGTCATCGGCGATTTAAAGATGGTGCTGATGTTAGTCTGAGAGGCATTGATCGTGTGTGCACGAGCATGTGTGTTCGTGTTCAGGTTTGAGGTTGCTGTAATTAGTAAGAAGATAGAGCCTCGGGTAGGACTTGGGTTTGTGTAGAGGTTTGCATCGGGTTTGTACGCAAGCAGAAGAGAAGAGAGAGCGTCGGGGAAGAAGGGCTTTTGACTAGGGTTTGAGTAGAGGGTAAGCTCGGGTTAACCTCGGGTTTTCTAAAGTGTATTAACAGTTTTTAAAAGTTAAAATAAAACAAGTTTTAAAATAATTTTCTGAACCAATTCTTTAATGATTAATA
The DNA here is from genome assembly GCA_030765085.1 of Allium cepa. Classification (NCBI taxonomy): domain Eukaryota; kingdom Viridiplantae; phylum Streptophyta; class Magnoliopsida; order Asparagales; family Amaryllidaceae; genus Allium; species Allium cepa. Next base: position 276,005,949 of record CM060946.1, read on the forward strand.
TTTCACTTAATATTTTGGTTAGTTAAAAGTTGTATAATAATTTTATTTAGTAATTTTGGAATATTTTATTATATGTCTATTATTTAAATGAATTCTTAAGTTTATTAAAATAAAATTAAATAATGTAATTAAGTAAAATGGTTAAGATAAGTGGTAAACTTTAATTAATTAAGGTCTTAAGTAATTATAAAGGATAATTAATTAATTCCAATAATTAATTGAAATAATAATAAATGGCTCGTAATTGAGTGATGATAATTAAACATGATTATAAGTAATTAATTCATAAATAATCAATTTATTTTTTGTTAATTAAATTAATTATAAATTGTGTGATTAATTAATCTTGCTTATGGATGATTAAATTGTATTGAATGTTTTGATTGTTTAATATCTTTGTTGTGTTAATTTGTAATATTTTGCGATATGAAATGCTTTGGATTGAGCTACTGATTAATGTGAATCATTTATTTGAATAGTTATCTGTGAAGAATTACTGTGTAAATATGATATTCTGAATTTAAATTGAATTGTTTTCCCTAAACAACATGGCTTAAAGATGGCATTGAATTCGAAGAGATCGGGGTCGGATATCAGCGATATTTGGAACCACTTCGATTCATAAATACTATAATTCTTTAACGATTTGATTATAGAATCAAATAGGCTGGAATTGGAATTAATTAAGTAAACTTGGCCATTTAAATTAAGTAACGGCACTTAGATATTATCTTGTGTAATAAGTGTTTGGCTATAACAAGATATGAACTCGTAGTGAAGAACGAGTTACCTGGGTTTTCAAAGAAGCTTTACAACGTAAGTATTTCATATTAAATAGGTTTACTCATGCTGGTTTCCAGCCTGACTTGGGTGTTACTTTATTGTAATGCTCGGGTCAGACCGAGTATTAGAGATTTTCAGGTTAGGACGTTCAGGAGCTCAGGAGGTGAGCGGGATGGCAGGGACGTATGGAGTATATTCCGCTGTGTATTAGATTTTGTACTGATTGTATTCAGGAACAAGTTGTTACAACTGTCCAGTTTATTTGTGAGTGGTTGTACTCTGATGTACTGTATGTAAATTGACATTTACAGCTTTTCTTAGTATAGATACTATTACTTGATGTTATATATTGTTGCACGGCAACTATGAGATTCTGTGCTTTTGTTTAGTTTCTTCTTCAACATTTTTTCTTCCTAACCCCAACAATTCAGAATTTCCGGCATTCGATTGTTCGGCACTTCTACAGTGAACGTACTAGTGTCGAATTTTGGAGTCGAAAATTTAGGGTCGTTACATTTGTATGAATATGCGCTTATATGTTTTTGTTTGATGATAATAAACGTGTATATATATATATATTCATTTAAATGTATTTGGTAATGTACTATTTTGTTTTTTCATAGATTAAATAAATATTTGTTGAATAAAATAAATTACACAAAATTTGAATTCAAACAGAACAAGTTACACAGAATTTGAATTCAAACAGAAATTTTATTCAAACAAATATTTATTACAATCTTGAATAGTACAATTTCAAGCTCTCACTATACATATACATTTTTGATTACATCACAATTCAATTTACAATAATAACCTCACTACATATCACTCACACTCATATTTTGTCTTCAACTGCATTCCAGTTTGAATCCAGTATCTGAGAAATCTGCAAAAAATATTCACTAACGCAGTAAAATTGAAAAAGAAATATTTTTGCAATATAAAATGAAATACGATTTTTGAAGATATGATTTGCCTCAGTTATTTGGGTTGTTCGTCATAATTTACATTTGAATTCATCACACACGAACAATGTGACATGCACAGTGTATCACTGTACATGCCACAAGGCCGTGCACATCGATATACACTTGATTGATTTACAGGGACAGGTGAGCACAGGTCAAACCCAAATGAAAAGCCGGGTTCAACTCACGTGCAATAACATAAATATCACAACTCTCAGCACAAGGTCAAACCCGAGTTTTAAAACTGGATTCAACTCAGGTGATAAATCAAATGAAATGGTCAAGATACATAATTCATATGGTCGACCAAAAATCCAAATGCACAAAAGCATGATGCAAACTGAACACAGATCAGCCATGACCAAAGAGAAGTCAAAGCAAATGAACACAGTAGACATGTGCAGCAACAGTGAATGGGAAGACATACATGAACATGAAGATATAAACAACATCAAATGCAAGACCAAACTGCAAAAATGACACAGCAGATTTGAATAAGAACTCCACTGGCCATGAAGCAATACCACAAATGTGCAACACAGTGAAGAGACCAAGTGCACGACTAAACTAACAAATGCAACAGACTCAACTAAACCAACATGGCCAAGACTACAAGCAACTGCATAGGACTGTAACAACCAGAATGGAAGCAAAATACACAAATGCAAAACCAAAGTGCAACAGTCAAGTCCAAATGCATCAGTGAGGAAACTGCAGTGGACATGTATACAACAGAGGAAGCCATCATCAAGTCCAACAGAAATGCATGCAAGTGTCAACAGTCAATTATGACCAAGTACAGGTGCAAGAGAAACACAAGAAGCAAATGCTACCATAACTCGAGTACATGCTACAACAACAATGGACCAGACTACATCACACAATGAATACATGAATCAGACTCAAGCACGCATGAAGCTCAAGCAACAACATGTACAGGTCAGTGACCAAAGTCAAGCGAAGTCAAGATGAACAATGAAAGTATCGAAGTCGTGAAAATATACAGAAGTCAAGTGATAAAAATTCAAGTGCGTATGCAGTATTGACGAAGTCAAAAATCAACACCGTGATGACCACGAAATTGATTTAAAGCCGTATCAATCAAGTAAGAAAATCGAACGCAACAAAATCAAAGCCGTGCGCATCAAGGTTGAAGTTATATCAGGAAAATCGTACGCATCAAGCAATAGAAAATCAGGAAAGTATCGAATTAATACGAACGAATTCAAGTGTACTCGAACTCATATAAATACCAAACCCAAGTGATCATCATCGGCATCGAGTTTAAGTACAAAAATCATAATAGCACAAACAGAGAAACTACATACCGAATCAACAACTCGATCATCAGAGAACGAGCAAGAGCAAGTCAACCAGAATCAATCATTAGAGAACGAGCGCGAGCAAGAGCATCACAAAACAGAGCTGAAGCCCTAATTTGTGAAAGAAGCTGAAGCCCTAATTCAACAAAGGGATCGGCCGCAATTGTTTCAGAAGGAAGAGAAAAAGACCGAAGCCCTAATTCGACAAAAAGGAACGGGCCAAGCAAAAGAAAAAGGATCGGCCGCATTATTCTTCACAAACAAAAAGTGGATCGGGTTAAAACAATGCAAATGGGCCGATTGTTTTATTAAAGGGCTTTAGTTTTTAAAAGGGGGTCTTTTTTATTTTGAGCAAAAATTAGGGATTAAAGTTTATATTTTAATTTTTGCTCCTGGTTTTATTTTTGAAGTTGTTTTTTTCTTTTCGAGTCAAAGAATTTGTAAATCACCACCTAGGTTGTAGGTAGTGTCAGATTGTCTAGTTAGAATTAGTTCAGTGAGTAGGGTGTGCGAGTTTGCAAAACTCTATAGGCGGGAGCAGAGTTTGCGAGTAAACGAAACTCTATAGGCGGAGCAGGGTGTGCGAGTCTAGTAGAGTGTTTGTGAGTGGGAGAAAAGGTTTGCGAGTCTACTAGAGTTTTGTAAGCGGGATACTGTTTAATTCTAATAGAAATCTGGCAGTAGGCAGGGGTTGCCGAAGCTGGGTAAATTTTGTGTGTGATTTACTTTTCAGCATATTTATTTCTGCAGTTTGTTTCTGTGTTTAAATTGAGAAAATTTGCTATAACCCTATTCACCCCCCCCCTCTAGGGTTAATCTAGATACTACAACATTTGGATCAGAGCTGAAGGTTAAGCGAGAACCTTGGCTCTGGTGGGGGTTACTCATTCGAATAGGGTCAGCAGTACCCTAGAATGAGTTGAGTGTATCATATGAGAGTGTACTTGTTATTTTCTTATATAATGATTTTAAAAACGATTTTAAAAGTAGTTTTATGTAAGTTTATATTTTGATATATAAAGCAATAATTTTTCAAATTATTATATATATTAAGGAAATTGGTTGTTGATTATTGAAATTAAATATAATAATAAGAATTAAGTGGTTATATATACAACAAGATAGAAATTTGGGTAAGGATCAACTATGTAAATAAGTTGAGTTAAACATGGATTCAAAACTGAATTTAAATCCTAGAAAATTCAAAAGAATTTTAAAGTATTGAAATAAGTTACCCTGATTTTATTTTTCCAACAAATTATGAGATAATATATAGTGAATTGGTTTCCAGATATGATAATCTTGGTTATTATCATAAAATGGTTATTATCTAATAATGGGATGTTTGTTTTCTAATAATAATTAATGATAAAGAAAATTAAATGTTTTAAAGAAGTAAACATATAGATAAAAATGACTTATAAATTAAAAAGGATTTAAATTGTGAAAATTTTAAATCTAAGTCCAGAAAATTGAAATTGTTTCAAAATGTTAGAAGATATAATAAATAATATTATTCAGAATATTCTTGAATGTTGGAATCTTATTTTAAAACAAGAGTTGTTTTAAATTTTTTTAAGGAATTTGTTTTGAATTAAAACGAAAAAAATGTTTAAAATTGAAAGTATAGCCTGGTGTGCAGATGAAATAAACATGCACATATAAGTAGAAATACATAATATCAAAGTTGATTTGAGGTAAACACTTAGTGTTTAGTTTTGAATTTTCCCCTGAAATGTGATGTAAACCCATAGAGAAATTAGTTTTTGAACTTATAAGTGAGAAAGGTTATCGATAAGAAGTTTAAAATTTGAAATAGAGAATTCAAATTGAGTAAGGTTGACTGGATTAAGTGAATTGAATTTGACTTTGGGGAAGTTAAATAAGTTTAGAACGAATAACCTGAATTGAAATTTCAAGATGAAATTCGGATTTAACTTAGGGAAGTTAAACGGGTTGAATTGAAAAGGGAGTTATGTGTGATTTCAAAACATGTTTGAGTTCTGAAAATTGGTAATGGATGCTATTGATGGATGCTTTAGATAATTTGGATATTTATTTACTTTGACTTAACCTGATATCATCCTGTTGTTATTAATAATCTATGGAACTGTATATTGGATTGTTTTGTACGAATTAAGAAGTGGATTAAAATGATATACATATATCCATTGCTGAAATTAAATGGAAATAAAACTTTAATTCGAAATTGAAATTATTTTGATTTTTTTAGAAATAAAATTGAAATTATGGAAATGGCATCACTTTGAACTTAACATTTAAATGTTAAGAATGAACTTGCAAACTAATATTGTTAAGAATGGGTTTCAAAGTTAAGATTGGGTAATAAATTGGATTATGGAGATTAAATTGTTTAAAAAGTTTTGAACTCTTACTTGAACCTTGAAATAAGTTAAGTAAAAGTAATTTAAATTAATATTAGAAATTTGGACTTAAAATTAAATTGTTTAAAGATTTGGATTGTGAATAAAAGGTTACGGGTTAATCTGATTTAAAGGATTAAATCAACATTTAAAAATTTAACTCGAATTTGTATAAATTGAGTTGATTTAAAAAAAATTGAAAATCGGATTCGAATTAATTCAAAGGAGGAATAGAGATGAATTATTTGGAATTTTAAATTGAAAAATAGTTCAAATTGAAATTTGATTTGAATTAATTAGAATTGTAATCGAAGTGAATAAGTTTAAATTCAAATGGGAATTGATTCGAACTTGGCTTGGGAATCGAAGTTAATTCAAATTGAATTGGAATTGAATCAATTCAAATGGAGGTGGAAATTGGAAATTGATTGGAATGGGAGATTGGGAAATTGAACCACTTTGACTCTGAAACTACTTTTAGATAAATTGTTTTAATATAAACTGCCTTAAATCTAATTTTTCCTTGCTATTTACTATACAACCTTTCTTTTTCAAACCCAAACTATGTTATACCTATTTTACAACTATTTTGAAACTATTTAACTACTTTACAACTGTTTTACAAACTAATTATTATTTTACAGCTATTTTGCAACTTACTAACCATTCTACAATTATTTAACTATTTTACAACTATTTTATAACTACTTAACTATTCTACAGCTATTTTACAACTAATAACTATTTTACAACCACTTAACTATCTTTAACTTTTCAAAGCTATTTTATAAGCTCAAATTAGTCAGAGTGCGAGCTATTTAAAATTAAATACCAATTAAGATAAGAATTGAAGTGATAACCCAAATGGAAATTGAAGCAATTGTGAATAAGTGAATAGAAATCAAAATGAATGTGATTGAAAAGAAGATTGATTTAGCTAATAATCAATGAAGATAAATATGTAGGATGTACGTATATTATTCTATTCGCATAGCGATTTGATCCAGATTCGAGCATAGAATTTCCAGATAGTATATCGATCTGAGTTAGGATTTTTCACTCGATTTTTGACGGCGAACCCTAGATGTGGATTTTTGATTGATTCTGGAAATTCTTTATTTTTCACTCGATTTTTGACGGCAAACCCTGGATGTGGATTTTTGATTGATTCTGAAAATTCTCTATCATAGTTATGGCTACGCAAGGAGAATGACGGTTTCTGATAAAGAAACAAGATCTGAGTCTGCACTAGGAAGTCGGGTGGACGATACTAGTTTGGAAGTGAAATTATGTGATCGAGTGAGCGATCAGATTTGATATTGCGTAGGGATGATATATGTACATCGTACGTGCTTGAATGAAATAGATATTGAAAATTTTGAAAGAAATGAAAAATGATTTTGAAATGAAAAATTATATTTTGAGAAATGTATTATGAATAAAAAGTGAAAGTTGGATATCTCTATGATTGAAATTCACTTTATGAAGAGTAAGTAAGGTGGTAAATAACTTTATAAAAGAAATCAAACTTGGATATTTGATTTGGCATAAATGAAGTATGTATGTATATATTTGTTATATATGATGAACTACCCTTATTGGAATTATAACCAGAAGATATGATCTTTAAAAGTATTTGAAGTATAAAAGGGAATTTATATAAGTATGAAGTGATCCAAAGATTTTTCAAGTTAGAAGGAACAAACTTATATATCTATATATATAAATGATTTTATGAAATTAGGAAAAAGGTTTTCGAAACACACTGATTTCGAATGGCTTTTAATTTTGGGAAAAAGCAAGTTTTGGAAATTTGGAAAGCCAATTTTGAGAACTATCGATTTTGGGATATCGATTTTGTGGAAAGGAGATTTATATGTGATACATATAAAGAGTATGATTTGAAAGATACTACATGTGTATAGTATAAAATGTTTTGAGAATGGTGAGGGAAAAAAGACGCTCCCATTTAGAGTTGAAACTTAGTAGGAGATCCACGGGGTGGTTCTGTCTTGAGCCCTAAAGGGGGTTCTAAATTTGATCCTAAGATGATGTCCGGACAAAGTGAAGTTCCTGAAGATTGTGGTTGGGGTAGCGAAAGTCGAGGGCGCCGATGCCTATAGAGACACTGGGGTTATGCTGTGATGACAGTGCAACTCGGTGTAAGTGCGATCTACTACGCACCATAGCGGAAGTCGAGGGGCAGCGATTGCCTAACGTTTGATTTCGTTGGGAGAGCGACGTAAGATCGGTAGACTACGATCTTTGAAGACATAGCGAAAGTTGTGTGGTAGTGAGTGCCTACAGGCTACATTGGGACTCGACTGATGTAGTCTGCGATGTATGTGGTCTGTATGGAGAAGTTTCATTTGGTAGCGAAATTTGAGGGCATTGATGCCTATAGTTACAAGGTTTTTGTTGTGATGGCAACGTAACCCTGGGTGTAGCTGCGATCTGTGGCGGTTCCATGGTATAAACGAGGGGTGCGGAGGCCTACAATTTTCTACGGTTTTGCCGGGATGGCGACGTAATCATCGGGCTAACTTCAACCATGGAGGGGGTGATGATTTCTAAAGTATTCTCACCAAAAATATTTTCTATATTTTCAAAAAAGTTTTTCAAGTATTTTCACTGCGTGTTGAAAACGGGTCTACTAAGTACTTATAAATCTTCAGTCCTACGCCTGGTCAACGTATGACCGAATTTCTGTGAGAACAAGGGTGGACTTATTGAAACATCGAGTTACAAAAAATATTTTTATAATATTATATAGATTTTTAAAATGTTTTAAAAATTTAAATAAAAGAGTTAAGTATTAAAAATGTTTAAGAATAATTTAACAGATAATAAGCATTGTAATTAAAATTCTTGCTTCGTTCCTTTTCGGGGACGAAAGGATTTAAAGGGGGGAGGAATGTGATGACCCGGGATTTTAACAATGTTATTTTGATAATCTTCTAATATAGTTATTTAAATTTGCAAAAATTATTCTTTTCAAAAGAAATAAAATACAAATAGCTTAAGCTAAAATAAGAACAAATAAATTGGCTTTATATTTTCTTTCAAAGTTGCATTAAATAAAAAAATGTATAAATAAAATATTAACACTACAAAAAAATAGCCATTTTACAACGGGCAATGCCCGTTGTAATATGGATTTCGCAACGGGCATGAGCCCGTTGTATTAGGCCTCATTGTTATAGGTCGACCATATTTTACAACGGGCAATGCCCGTTGTAATACACCTTTTTACAACGGGCAATGTCCATTGTAATACACCTTTTTACAACGGGCAATGCCCGTTGTAATATGTAATAGGTCGATCATATTTTACAACGGGAAATGCCCGTTGTAATACACCTTTTTACAACGGGCAATGTCCGTTGTAATACACCTTTTTATAACGGGCCATGCCCGTTGTAATACATGATATTGCAATGGTTTCTGACCGTTGTAAAATAAATGCAAATTTAAAAAAAAAAATTACAGCAACTTACATCCATACCAATAATGAATAATTTAACGAGTAATAAATATTATCATAAAACAACCAAAATCACATTCGAAAAGACTAAAAGCTAGAGTCATAAAATTCCAAGACATGCCAAAAAGTTAGATAAGTTTACATTGACATAGTCTAATACACACTGTTTTTCATTTATTTAGTTCTCTACCCAGTTCCCTGCACCATTTCACATTTACAAACAAACCACCCACCACAGTCATTCACTTCCTCCATATTTAACTAACTTCTACCTCATACAACTGTGCATTTCCCTTCTGTACACTTTAAACATTGCACTACCCAAACCACTTCGCTACTTTGATAGGCACAGTGCCTGTGCCTTCAAACATCAGCAGTTTCATCTCTGCCTATAACTCTTCACTTCCCCATCTAACAGTATAACATTCACAGTCACCATCAAAACCATCCCATTACCTGATCACCACTCCTCCTTTTCACCAAACCAAACAACAACTTCATCAAACAATCACTGCAACTGACTACTTCTATAACCATCATCACAATCACCGCCTTAGCAAACAGCCATCACCTACATCCATCATACACAGCGCTTGTCCCTCCTCCTTCAATGCTACAACTCTTCCTACGAACAGTGCATACAACTGCACAGCTTACATCAACTCCCTGACCAACAGTGCTTCTCTCTACCCATAACACAGTCATATAATCTCCTCCTCCATTCACCGTCCCTGCATATTCACCCTCTACTACAAAATATCCATCCAACCTTTATCATCGAACATTCTCCTTCACCAACAGTACAACCCACATCATCTCTGCTGTCATTCATTTCAGCCTCGATAACCAACAACTGCAGCGAGTTCACCCTGCATTTCATTCCTTGGCCACATTATTCAATGCACTTCTATTTCACAGATTTCAGTTTAATATTTCAAAAACATGTAGTTGATTGTAGTTTATGAAACTTCGTTGAATATTATTTAGCATGAAATTCATATAAATATTGTTATATATTTTGTGTAGTATTACATAAAATAGAATTGTTTCCTGTCGATGCAATAGATTTTGTGTAGCTGATGTGATAAAGAAAAACTTAAACTAATCTAATGAACATATGGAATTTTAAAAACATAGAACAAAATGGTAAATTAGCTGGAACCAAAAGGCATATTACTAACTCCTAGTAATATGGCTAATTCAAACTTGCAGACTTAAATTTAAACAAAAAATAGTCAATACAAATAACAATCGATAGTTTTGAAAGTAAAGTTACCCCGGTTCTATGCTGATTCAATCCACCTGATCATTCAAACATATCATACCATACACAGCTGTACCATTCACGTCCACCTCCACAATTGCAAACAGCAGCTGCACACCCTACCCATTCGTCTCATTACAAACATTTCAACCTTCACCGAACTGCAATAGCCTCACTCAACTAGAAGAAACCGATCCCACTCCAATGTCCTCCACAGTGACATCACTACACAATAAATTCATATACCACTGCACACCATAAACGTAAACATACCACTGTAACTGTCATCACACTATCTCTTCTCAACTACAAAACTGCCTGCCCCTGTCAACTTCATCATCCCATCAGTGCACCACTACCGCTCAACTACTGCTCCTTCACCCTGCATACATCCACCTCAATCGCCTGCTATAGCCACTTGACAACAACAACAGCAACTCACAGCTGCCATTACCACTCAACAGTCCTAACATTTCATCCACCCAATGCAGTGCCATTCTTCCCCCTCGACGGTCAAATCCAACTGAACAACCAACCACCAACATATGCTTTCATTCAAACATCACTACATAACATCCTACAACCCATCCAATAACAGTTGCCAACCACTTCAACACTTGCTACCATACCATATCTCCTTACCACAGTCATTCGCCAAACTGCCCTTCTTAAAACCGACAACCATACAACTCCGTCAACTCCATATCACCACCAAATACCCACAGCACACTCAAACTAATAGCTCGACCAACCACATCAATTTTCCCACCGTCACAATAGTTTAGTCAACAACAACAACCACCAAAGCAAACATTGCAACTCTCCCTATCCATTCATACATCCACTGACATCACCTCCTACTACAACATAAACCCACCACTTTTCATCTACCACTACTACGTTTGACTGCTATAATAAATTTGATCCAGGATAAGCGGTTTGGTTAACCGAATTATTAACCTCAAAATATAAGCTGGAATGGATTGAACAACAATTGTATGCGTTTAAAAAAACTAATCCCGATAGGGTTTCAAAAGATCAAAGCTGAGGTTTGAGAAGATACTGTTTAACGTGTCTAATGCAAAGGCTTGTCACAGCTATGCTAAACATTGAGCGTTAAGAAATTTTTTTTTACTCAAAAGTGTTAGTTTAAAATAATCCCCATCATAATGTTCGATCAGTTACTCCGCTACTTTACCATCAATGAATACATGATCAAACGACTATCAAATTTGTTAGTGAATTGAGGTTAAATTCACCAACAAAGATTTACTATGATGGCATGTAAAATTCTGCTTCTGCCAAATCAACAATAGAAAGGGAAGATGGAACAGTGCCACATATAGATATATATATATATATGTAGTAAGCTGAATCAATTAGAATGGGTTGTTGAGTAGTGAATTTCCAGTCACATACTTATTGTGCTTTTCAAAATAAATACCAATATAACATGATCTTTCTCTCTTATACTATCAACAATTTAGTTATCACATATTTAACACTATTGAAAACTTTCATTTAATTCTCAACATACTTTCAGTTCAATTGTTCCAACTATGAACCAAAATAAAAGAATGCAAATTAATAGATTATATTAAGTTAATAACATGTTAAATTTTAACTAGAAAGCTAAAAACTAGAATTGTAGAAGCTAATAGGAATGGGCATCACACCTTTTGCCTTTTGGTCCTCGTGTTCCATAATCCACTATCCACAAATGAAGAGATGATCGACAACTATTATGTTGCACCAACGCCAACTGCTTGCATCCCCACCTGGTGCTGCCCTACGTGACCCGTCGGATTCAGATTTGGAGCACTATCGGATGTAGTTGCTAGTCGGCTGCTGCGCGTGCCATTCTAGAGTCGTCGGTGTCGCGCCGCCGCTACAGCCTATTGGAGTCTTCGAGTCTAGAGTTTTCATGGCCCATGTTTGATTTGTCGCTGCCGATTTAGAGTATCGTGATTTTTTTTCTTCCACCTTTGTGGGACTGGAATCGTTGGTTGAACGTAAGGGTTCTAAGGCAAAGTTGATATCGAATGGCACGTTTAACAAACCAACAATGCAACAGGTCATTCACAACTCCACTTCATCTTCTTCTTACAGTTGAATTCTCAAATTGTTCCTTGTATTTCCATGTTGATCTTTGTTTTTAAAGGAGATGTCTTCCCTGCATTTATGAAAACATAAGCTTTATGGCATAACTAACTATTCAGATTTTCTGCTGGAAGTGTCTGTATCTCAATTTCTTAAGGGAGTTTGATCAAATGGAAGTTCAATTTGTGTAGCATTGCCATAAAATTCCTCCAAGTTGTAGTACTCTCTCTGCTGAGGAAGAAATATGTGTACAACTACATCACCTGCAAAAGTAGCTTTACATTATCTGACTTAAAACTATTTATATGCCGATTTAGAATTTAGAGTCTGTAAGCACGAATGACTTACCGAAGTCTAATAAAGTCCATGAGTTGGGTTTTGTATCACCAGATGCAACTCTATTGTACTGCTTTTCAGCTGTGTCTCTTATTCTTGACCTACATTACAAGATTGTACTTTGTTAAATTATTTAAAGCTCTGCAATGGGGAAAAATGGTATTGGTAAGATAAGTTTTAGCTACATACCCAATGGCATCTATTTGAGGGCGAGAGAAGGCAGTTGCAATGATGAAAAATCGAGTCCAGTATACTAGAGGTTTGACAAATAAAACACGGATATCCCCTGCTTTGACATCGCTTGCAACTTTTGCTAACGAAACAACAACTACGAAAAATAATACAGTTAGAACATAAGAAAATGAAATTGCGAAAGAAATCCACCAACGAAGATTCAGCGATCTGCCCAAATCCCAACAAGAAACTCATTGGAAGGGTTCAATTACAGTCAAAATGTTCCAAAACAGCAACCGATATCTCTAAATAATAGCCTCGCCTGAATAAACAAGTTACATGAAACAAAACTGCTGCATCCAAAAAAAATCAAACCACGAAGGGCATCAACTGCGGCTTCAAGCTTGGGCATACGATAGTTTTGCTCGAAAGGAGTTTAGACTAGGGTTTTGATTTGGAGCTAACTGGAGTGGAGTTGAGTCTCATCGTTGGTTTTTCTGTGCTTGTTGTATCGAGGAACATTGGTGGAGTGAAATATGGGGTGCGCGGCTATTTATAGAAAAATGCGACATCTGCTGTGTTGCATGGTAAGGCACAGGTCTCCATTTTTGGGGATGAGTCGGACCTCGATTGATAGTGGTGGGTGAATAGAGCGCGCGAAGAGAGAAAGAGAGGAATCGACGGTTTTGGGTGTCGTGTTGAATCGAGTAGGAGAGGGGGAGGAATAGGTGCAGCCATGGGAAGGTTGGATTGCCATGGAGAAGAGGTCAACGAACCTAGGGATTCCAGATCTTGAGAAGAACGTTCGATTTGGGATTTAGGGTTAGCGATAACTAAAGTTTTAGCAGTGAAGGGAAGAAAGCAAACAGATGGGGGGCTGAGTGGACCGATAAAATAACGGCTAAGGCTATTACAACGGGTATTTTTGACCGTTGTAAAGTTGGCATCTATTACAATGAGCCTGAGTGGACCGTTGTAATAGCCTTCTATTACAACGGGCAAACAACGCCCGTTGTAAAAAGGGGTTGTATATGGCATATTTTACAACGGCCCTGAATGGACCGTTGTAATAGTCTTCTATTACAACGGGCAACCAATGCCCGTTGTAAAAAGGGCGTTGTAATAGGGTATTTTTGTTGTAGTGTAAACATAATATATAAACATAAGAAAATATAAAATGTATACATTTGACATTTGTAAGCTAGGATGTCTTGCAAATTCACAAGTGTCAATTTATTAGCTTTCTTCATTTTAAAAAAATATATAAATAAAATGATTTAAAGAACAAGGCTGTACAATACACTTATATATATATATATCCCTTATTTCTTGTATCTTTCATTTTCTTCATCTTTCGAAATTTAAAACTAAAACCAAAAAAGAAAATCAAACAACTATTTTAAGTTACAACTGAAGCAAATAAAGTAGATTCAAATTCAACTCAACTCAAAGTAGGTCAAAAACCATTTCCAGTTACAAAGATCAAGTAGCAAATTTCAAAGCTCTGTATTCTCTGTTCAAATTTTTACAGGTGAGTAAACTTTTTTTTGAAACAAATCTTCTTTTATCATCATGCATGTAAGTTTGGATTGTAGTAATGGCTTGAATTGATTTGCATGGATAAAATGAATGTTTGTATAGGTATATAAGTATGAGTTACTGTGTGCATGTCTGTGAATACAAGTCCTAATCTCTGGTTCTTGATTAACAGAACAAATAATCACTCAAATTCAAATTCTCTTCATCTAAGCAATTATAGGCCATGATCATTAAAGAGAAAATGTTTGTATGGATGTAATATCATTTTTAAAAATATTTCCAAGAATATATTAAGTAATTATTTAGAAAACAAGAAATCACGGTAAAAATCAAACCAAGTAAGAAAATCAACTTTTCAAATTTCTTGTTTTGATTATATAATCCGATTCGTCTTTAAAAATCAAGATTTTTGATAATAATATCAGATTTTTTAAGCTTGTGATTTGGGAAGGATTTTGAGTTGAACGGAATCGGAACTTTCATTGATTTCTGGCAATCGGAGGAGGTTTGAGCATCGTGATCGATGCTGGAGGTAGCTTGAGTGTCGAGGGTTGTAGGAAAAACGATCGAAGGATTTTTAGTTTGCTGTGGTGATTGAATGTCGGTGAAGTAGGGTTTAAGACCCTATTCGAATCGACGTAAATGCCGAGGTGAATGTGACGTCGTCATCGCATTGGAGTAGATTGGAATGAGGGGAAAGAGGCGTAGTCAAGTGGCGAAGGTTTGGACGTGATGGCATGGACTTTGGTGGCCGTAGGCGGCGACTCGAGGTGATTTCAACGATTGGGTTTGGGTTCCTGTTGTGCTCGACTCGCTCGTTTTTGATTGGCGTGTTTGTTTTTGGTTCTGGGTGGTCAGGGTTGGTCGACGAGTCGTCGACGATCTGAAAATGGTGGTGATGTTGGTCGAAGAGGCGTTCGTGTGTTAGGTTTGAGATTGCTGTAGTTAGTAAGAAGATAGAGCCTCGGGTAGGACTCGGGATTGTGTAGAGGTTCGCATCGGGTTTGTACGCGAGCAGAAGAGAAGAGATAGCGTCGGGGAAGAAGGGTTTTGACTCGGGTTCAAGTAGGGGGGAAAGCTTGGGTTAGTCTTGGGTTTTCTGAAGTGTATTAACAGTTTTTAAAAGTTAAAATAAAACAAGTTTTAAAATAATTTTCTGAACCAATTCTTTAATGATTAATATTTTGCTTAATATTTTGGTTAGTTAAAAGTTGTATAATAATTTTATTTTTAACTTAAATAATTAAGTTTGGAATATTTTATTATATGTCCATTATTTAAATGAATTCTTAAGTTTATTAAAATAAAATTAAATAATGTAATTAAGTAAAATGGTTAAGATAAATGGTAAACTTTAATTAAATAAGGTCTTAAGTAATTATAAAGGATAATTAATTAATTCCAATAATTAATTAAAATAATAATAAATGGCTTGTAATTGAGTAATGATAATTAAGCAGGATTATAAGTAATTAATTTATAAATAATTAATTTATTTTGTGTTAATTAAATTAATTATAAATTGTGTGATTAATTAATCTTGCTTATGGATGATTAAATTGTATTGAATGTTTTGATTGTTTAATATCTCTGATGTGTTAATTTGTAATATTCTACGATATGAAATGCTTTGGATTGAGCTGTTGATAAATTTGAATCATTTATTTGAATAGTTATCTGTGAAGAATTACTGTGTAAATATGATATTCTGAATTTAAATTGAATTGTTTTCCCCAAACAACTTGGCTTAAGATGACATTAAATTCGAAGAGATTGGGATTGGATATCAGCGATATCCGGAACCACTTCGATTAGTAACTACTATAATTCTTTATAAATTTGATTATTGAATCAAATAGACTGGAATTGGAATTAATTAAGTAAACTTGGCCGTTTAAATTAAGTAACGGTACTTAAATATTATTTTGTGTAATAAGTGTTTGGCTATAACAAGATAAGAACTCTTAGTGATGAACGAATTATCTGGGTTTTCAAAGAAGCTTTACAACTTAAGTATTTCATATTAAATGGGTTTACTCATGCTGGTTTCCAGCCTGACTCGGGTGTTACTTTATTGTAATGCTCGAGTCTGACCGAGTATTACATATTCTCAGGTTAGGGCATTCTGGAGCTTTAGGAGGCGAGCTGGATGGCAGGGACATATGGAGTATATTCTGCTGTGTATATGATTTTGTACTGATTGTATTCAGGGACAAGTTGTTACAGCTGTCCAGTTTATTTGTGAATGGTTGTACTCTGATGTATTGTATGTAAATTGACATTTACAGCTTTTCTTAGTATAAATGCTATTATTTGATATTATATATTGTTCCGCTGCGACTGTGAGATTCTATGCTTTTGTTTAGTTTCTTCTTCTACCTCTTTTCTTGTTAACCCTAAGAATCTAGAATTTTCGGCATTTGATTACTCGGCGGTTCTACAGTGAACGTATTAGTGTCGAATTTTCGGGGTCAAAAAATTTGGGTCGTTACATTCATCACTTAAGTTTTACTTGTATAATATTCTATTACATATCCTACTCAACATTACAACTCTTTAAATATTTAGGTAAGTTATATATATATGTTTTTAAGAATGCAATTGAAAGTTACACAAGTTTATTTTATTTATTTTTAAATCGGCAAAGATGTTCAATAATCATCTCATTCAGATTTTCATATTCTTTTGATTTACAGTTACAAGTTTCAATTCTTATATTTTCATTAATAACTTGGCATTCAATTTCTCATTTTCATTTCAAAAGTTCCAGTTATTAAATAGTTAAACTTTCATTTCATTACAGCTTAGAAGCTAAATGTCGGGTTCTATTTCAAATCCTATAAAATAATATATAAATATATATTCATAGCTTATATATATATATATATAATCATGTTTAAAAGTAAAATCAAATTTTTTTTTTAAACTAATACGTAGTTAACTGCTACAATAGTCTTTCCACTTTGAAACTCGAAAATGAACGTCGATGATACGTGCACTCATCACCAAAATTAATTCCCAACGATAGAGAGAGGAGTACAGAACATATTTCTTTCCAAAATTCCCTTTTTAACATTTCTTTCAAATTACGTTGAAATATTTATATCAGAAAATAATTCCAGATAATACTAATATATTCCAAAAACTTTCGAAAGGAGTTTTCAAAAATCCCGAAATTTAAGTTCTTAATTTTCCAACTTATATTTGTTTATTTACAAATTTTCATTTTCAGCCCATATTTATAAATTTTCACTACCTAACAAACAAATATATTACAACCAAATATATCATTTATAAAATTGTAATTTTATATACAAAAATATATAATAACCTATATTTCAAAACAAATATTATGTCGGTTATTAAGTGTTTAGAAATCCCTATCAATATCATAGCGTCCTATGCACCAACCAGAATTTATAAATACAAAACGGAACAAATTAACACAGTATAAAAACCTTTTATAACATTAACAAATACGCTCTCTCATATATATACACTCAGAGACACATTCTAGGGTATTACTACCCTATTTAATATGAGTCAGACCCCACAAAGCTAAGGTTATCGCTAAACCAAAGCTTTGATACCAATTGTAACGACCTGCCTTTTTGGACGTTTTAAGCATACACACATGTCGAACTCAAATCGTTCAAAAGGACAGAATGTTATAGGGTAAATAAGAAAATGAGAAGAAATGAAAGCAAATACAGAATCTCGTAACAGAATGACAAAATATAATAATCAAAATAACAGTTCATGAAGCTGTTTACAAACATTGATTATACTTATACAACACAGAATCTAGGTTACACATATCAGAGATTAATAAATGACAATACAAGGGAATAGTATGATGCAGTGGAATAATATAGTAAATAATAATAAAATCTTCGTCTTCGTCCTCCAGAAACAAGTCTTCAAATTCTGAAATGGTCAGGCTGACCCGGGCGAACTGAAAGAACAAAACACTCGAGTTAGAACTAAAAGATCATATGTAAGTTAAATCAACTATAAATATTCATGTGACGACATCAGAGATGTTTACGGGGTTTGACATCTCCTTTCTAGTGTCTAACGTGAGAGCAATAACTCAAGAGATGTTCGGGATTAACATCTCATAAGGATCCGTTAAACTATCTACTATGTAGTGCAATACGATATTATAATATGTCTATAGTAAAGTAAACTATTAAAATAGCGTTAAGGTGTTATCCATATCCCCCTTAACACAATTTGTAGTGTCATAGTCTATACAGTACCATAATACCCCCCAATCAAGAGGCTATCACAGGGCACTTTATAGGTATGACACAAAACAAACTCGTAGAAGGCGAGCTAGGGCATGTAAACACGACACAACTAGGCAATACTAGGGTAGATATACCAATTACACTTCCAAACTGGTGGTAACGCATAGCAACTACTACCGTCCACCTAGGAACACACTCCCAAATCAAAATCAAGGGTGGCCACCAAATAAATCACAAAGTCAGAATATAATATCGAAGGAATGTGCCCGATCGGAGGAATGACCTCACTTGGCCCGTCGATTGCTACTGTTTTAGTCACATCTATGCTGACTCATGGGAGTCAGGATCATGTCATACCTTATATAGAAATCGTTCACCAAACCATCTTATTTCATATCTAGAATCTCCACCACGTACACAGTTGTTAAAGTGGTTTTCGGTATTGGCAGAGAGTATGACAATATATGATCCTGATCTCTTTAACAACCAATCGCTTATTACACATTGGATGGCTCTTTTAAATTTCCAAAATCAATTCATAGTTGATATCAAAACATCGTATTCAATTCAAACCATATCACTTTTAAAATCGTATTCACTTTCGAAATCATATTTTCAAAATAGGTTAAACCGTCATTTAAAAATCATTGTATTTACTCAAATTATGTTATATAAGTCCGAGGCCTTGGTGCAGTGGTAAAACGCCAGGCTGTTGACGACAAGGTCGGCAGTTCGATCCCTGCCTCTGGCATATTAAACTGTGCGCCACGATGATTCTTGCAGACTTGTGTGCTGCCTACTTTGTAAATATAAGTACCCAGTTTCAAAAAAAAAAAAAATTATGTTATATAAATCCCAACTTAGGTTATTACATTAATTCATCATATTTGTTTTTAAATCAATGAATTTGAATATAAACACTTCCCCTTTACTTAGTCTGAAACCTTAGGAATAGTTTAAATAGTTATAAATAGTTAAATACTCTAAAGTGGTTTAATTATATATTAAAGATACTGTTAAATTGATTTAAGATAGTTAATTAGATTTAAATAGATTAAATATAACTAAAATAGATTAAGTAGCTTTAAAATAGAATAATTAGATTTAAAATAAGTTAAAATGGGTTAAAATAGTTTAATCATTTGAAAATCTTAAAATTTAGGATCTTTACAATGAAATAATTTTATTTTATAAAGCATATTTTATGAAAAATATGAATTTGAATTTATTATCAATTTAAACGATTCATTTCCTTCCAACACATTTGGGCTATTTCAATTTCCAAAACCCAATTTCATATCTTTCGATTCAATTTCTCAATAAAATATTAAATTCAATATTGCTCCCAAAACCCTATTTGAAATATCTATTTAATTTATTCAATTTCAATATATTTCAAGGTTATATTTTGAAAAAATTTATTAACTCAATTTCGACAAACTTTACTTATACTTCAAATTCAACTTTAAAATTTCAGTTTAATTTCATTAAACAATTCCTTTAAACCAATTCAAATTTCAACATAAACTAGATTTCCAATAATAATTTAATTTGTATAAATTGGATTCTTATTTCAAAATATCATTTAACTAAATTCAAAAATTAAAGATTTTAAATTCATTTCAATCCGCATTTTAAAATTTACACTTATATATCATTTCAAAGTGCAATCCCGAATTGAGTAAAAATTCATAAAATCGCTCGAGTTTATCATTTCAACCCATAACGATTTTTTCCTAATTTATAGATCATTCGGGTATGTATCATTTCAACCCATAGTGAACTTGCAGATTATAACAATATAAAATGCAACATACATTCATCTAATATCAACAATCAAACATTCATCACAATCATCATCCAAATCAATCAATAAACATCCATAGATGAGAGGTTATCATTTACAGTTAATTAGCTGGTAATTTAAATTCAATAATAAATTAAATGACAATTTAATTAAAAATAAATCAAATTAACTAGAATGATGATTTAACTATATCATACAACCATAAGTAAATTTCTAATCACATCATAAATTAGTTTAACTAACATAAGAAATTTTAGAAGTTGTGACTGAGTTAAAATACTCATCTTTGGATTTAAATCGAATTTAAATCCAATTTAGGGCCCAAGTTAAAACATCTCAGAATTCGTCCATACCAGCGTAAAAATGTCCGAAATTTCAATATGATCCTAATGCAACAAACAGCACATGAATCGAACCTCGTATGTAAAAGTCATGATAATTTGAATGATTGAAATTTCAAAGTTTAAATTAAAATTAACAAAAAAAAAACAGTGCCAGGTCACCACAAAATTCACGAGAAACCCTAAAGCTCTTCATCAGGAAAACGCGATCGAAGCCAAGGCAAGCATGGCCGCCACCATGTTCCACAATTATCACCATCGCCACAAGACACACCCCTCGTGGCCACCTACGGCCCTCGAAAATGCCACCACCGCAGTCCCTAAAATGAAGCCACCATGGCCAGTCAACGCAGATGCGTACAGCTCCCCTTCCTCCATAAGCCCGTACTCCCTGATCGTCGCGATGATGACGATCTACCGTCATATCCATCGACCCAATATGAACGGCCATGGATAAACGGAAAATTTCTGATTAAAGCATGCTCCGTATGGAAAAACGAATCATAGATTTGGGTTGTGCTCATCGAGACCTTCAAATCGATGTACAATTTGATGGAGTTTGGAGGAGTTAAATTTTGGGATTGAAATTTTGATTTGAAATTGAATTGGGGATTTGTTTGTCTACCATTAGACTGAAGAGTTAAGAAAAAATATACGTACAGATAAATGGAATAAGAAAATGAGAAACAAATTAGGGTTTATAATGAGATATTTATAGGTAGATCAGAAATAGAAATGAATGGACTAGATTGATTTACAAGTTGAACTATAAATGACCCGAAAAGCCTGTTCTGACTCCAGAACGAAAATGGATCAACCCATATATCAACATAGATGTTTTCAATACTTTTAAGCTTAATGGAACATGTTTCAAGTTCTAATTCCATCGTATGAAGAAGTTATGTCAAAACCAGCTTATTTCAAATCGATTTCAATTGAATTCAATTTAGTTGATTTCTAGGCGTTTCGAGCCCGTACGATCAAACGACAAGTCTGATCTCTACAAAACTTGAAATCCAACAATAATTCACCGTTACGGATCCAATGAAACTGGTTTCATCGAAATCCAAATCAGTGACCAAAATGGCTAATTTCACATTAATTAAATAAATCAATATTAAATTAATTAACCACCTTTCAATTTCAAATTTAATAATTTACAATTTCTATCACCTTAGGTTACTTAGTAATTTAAAAATCCTTTAAACTAATTCCTATATCAATTCAATTAATTATCTTACCAATTACCGTGTTTAATTTCAATTGTAATTAGATACAATTATTTATAATCAATTCCAATAAAATGATTTGATTCAATTCCAATAAATTGGTAATCTTGATTTCCATTCTTTTATTCAACCAATTGTTATATTATGAATAAAGTTAACATTATTTCCAATTATTACCTAAATTTACATTAACATAATATTAAATCAGATTTATTGCAATTGGTTTCGAATTTAATTTAACAGCTCAAATAAATAGGTAACATGTAATAGTTTGTCACTAATTAACTTTTATTCATATTAATAGGTTTATTGTTCCAACTAAATGTTATAATTTCTTTCCTAACACTAATTTTATTCAATTATCTTTAATTTTATATTATCTCATAAATTTATTCATATTTACATTTGTTTCCTTATATTAAATTTATAACCAATTCATAACATTTTCATTATTTCCATAGATTGAAATTCCATTAAATTTGTTAATAATTAACTTAAATTAACATTGTTACATTTCATTCTAGTTATTGTTTCATTAATAATTCACCAATTTTTTTATTTCCTTCAATATTAAATCACAAAATTTTATTACATTAACAATTTTTAATTATCGAAAATTACGAGTCGTTACATAACTTACATAAACATAACATTAAAACAACCAACAAGGCATCATACTGAGGTAAATTAACAAAGCAATAATTAATAAAAAAAATAAAAATACATCTGTTTATGTCAAGAGTACTGAATGATCGATTATTTGATATAACTTTGCTCTAGTTACATTATAGTAAAATTTAAAATAGTAAAAAAAACCATTAAGGATGCCAATGAATAAACAAAAGCAAACTCAAACTTAATCGATAAATATAAGCATATATCTCAAGTGACCATGGAGGATTGACATACAGGGACATCCGTTGACGTATCATATCTTAAAGCTACCTTCACTTTTTTTTACTTGCTGATTTCAAACTTGATCCATTTTCATTTTGTACTCTTGAAATAGGCATTCATTATATTGGCAACAATAGTTCAAACTGATTATGCAGACTTAAATTTGCGCAATGAAAGTTGTAATTCATTTTATGTTTGTGGAAGCCATTTTGCTCTTTAGTAAACAAATTAGCATCAAACAATTATATGTTACTGAGTTTTGGAATAGTAGTAGCTGTTAAAACAATTGTTAATGGAAGACCATATAATGAATAGAAAATGGTTCAAAATATATAAATTGGAAAGATCATAACTTCGAATATGATTGCAACTTAATACCCGATTATCCTTTACTTGCCACTTTAGTAGTATATTGTTTACTGTTAATTTTTACATAGTAGTAAAATCCGTTTCTTAGGAAAGCATAACAAAAAAATGCTTTACTTGTCCACATATAAATATATACGCAAATTCACACTCACGCCTAAAACTGACACTCACAAGATAATAAATGTAACCGAGAATCGGAGTCAATTACTTAACCAAAAATGATTACACAAATAACAACACTACGATGTATTTACTTGAAAATCCTTAAAAGAATATGCAGATCTCACCTTTGAAATTCCCAACAGTGGACAAAACATCTGAAGCAAAGTAGAAATGGGGAATGCAATTTGAAAATGAATTTGCGACCTATGGTGAAGCCAAGATCTGTTGCGCCTAACAGTTTGAATTCAAGGGAAACAAAAGTTTTTGCGAACTAAACCGAATGAATTAGGGTTTTCAAAGGGAAACTATAAAATAGTCAAATAAAATAAAGGGAAAGAGGAGTATAAATTGAGAAAAAGAAAAAAACTGGCATTAGAAATTAATTGGCAATTGAAATTTTCAAGCCTATAGAACCTGCGGTTGATGGAGGAGACAGATAGCCATTCATCTTCATTGCCATTAATGTGTTAGTAATTATTATAGCCTTTTACAAATGAGCACTATAAATTGAAATAAATAAAAGTGTAAATTTTCATTGGAATGGAGGGACAACGTTGAAAAACTGTAGGTAGAAATTCTAATAAATTTACATTTTGGATGCGGTTAACTATGGTGATAGATAAATATTGGCTCCATATTAAATTTTTTTGAAAGAGTTAAATAAAACTGGCCCAAGGCCCATTCGAAACCGGGTACAATTACTCTATGCATAATACAACATCTCATTAAACAAACACTACAGCCTTGGCCCTCTTTCCTCTTCGAGAGCTTCTGAACCGTCGAAAATTAAGGTTTTTTCCAATCGAATCGATTCTTTGCAAATCCCATTTTACATGCCTTGCAAATGCTTCGGGGAGGTTTCCAGATCATTGTCTTGCTATTATTCGCTGCGTACTATTTTGTATCGGGGGCTTTGTCTTCGATTTTGTTCAAGCTTTTATAGTCACTTTTAGTTTGCTTCTTTTGCTCTTGAAGCTTGCTGCACTCTCTCATATTTTATACAGATAAGTAATAAACTTTTGCATAATTTTTTGAAAAGGCGATAAAATGAAGCTATGAGCGCTTAAGCATCCGCAATTGGTGCTTATCCATGCTTTTCTTTAATTTGAGTGACGGTTAAGTGCCATTAAGCAAAAAATATATTGTTTTTAAAATGTAAATAAATAAGGTTATAGCATAAAAACGACAATCCCAAGCATAATTTTCTCATTTTCTGTCATACGTGCCGATGGATGACGAGTAGTCTTTCACATTAAGATATGATTATTCATTAGACAAATGTACACGGTTTGTTGTCAACTCGAGTATGCTTACTTTTAATGAATAAAGAAAGTCAAATCCAAATTTTACAACCTATGAATTTATAAGTTGACTTAAAAGTAAAACTTCACTTCTTTGTGATTAACTCATACATACATGGACAATGATGTACTTAATATAATCTGTTTGCATAAATTTATATTAATACGAATAATTTATACTTAAAAATTAAGTAGCGCTTAGGCATGCTTAATCAGTGCTTAAGCGGCACTAAGCGAAGCGAGACTTCTACTGTGTCGCCTAGCGCTTAATATAACATAGGTAGTAGCTTTCACCAGATCTTTGGTTTTTATTTCGAGATGTAAATTTCTGTCTTGTTGTAGGAATTACAACCCCTCAGGCATGAGTTAGGATGCGTGGTAGCTCCTGTCCGAATCAGGTAAGGAAAAATTACAGTTAGAATTTTCACTTAGTCTAAATATTGAATTAAAATTACTAATTGCTTGTTGACTTCTCTTGCAAAAGTTCCTTCTGGTTTGGGTATTGGAATGGTCGTCTCCAAAAAAATGCTGTCGAGATCTGTGACACACCCATTGTCTCCTTACCCTTTTGACATGTGCTTAGCATTGCGTGAAATGATTTGCCTCAGAAAATGTCGGAATTGACTTTCCCGCTTTCTAAGCCTACTCTTTCCTCTTAGTTACCTAGATCACAAATGGTTAAGATTTGGCTTTGTGGTTCAGTAAACTTTTTTATAGCCTTATGATTTAGTATTTGATAGTTAGCATCTATGTTTGCCCATAGCCAAATGCTTTTTGTTTCCTTTTTTGTATGTAGTCTAGCATTTTTCTGTTTCCAGATATGATAAAAAACCATTGTGAGAAGAATGCAGGCTTTATCATACTCTTTTGATTTGATTTTGTATCTTTACGGAATGTGTTGAATACTTGGTCTTATGTTGTGTAGCGAGACATGCTAATCGAGATTAAGCTTTATTTTTGCAATATACCATATATATCTTGAGTAGATGCAATCAAAGTATAAGTACCCTATTGTTTTAGATTCTGAAGGAGACATTTAATTTCACCATATTACTCCATTTGTTGCATCTGTCTCTTGTATGCAATGTATTAGCAAGGAAAAGTAAGCACGATGTGCTATTTTTGTGCAGTTTTCCATATTCCAAATTATTTTGTACCAATCTACTTCAATTTCTGCACCTTTGAGGTATTCCTACATCTTTTCAAATGAGAATTTTCCTCTGTCTGATAATTTTAATTCAAAATGTCTATATTCAAGCTTGAGTCTATTTCTGTGTTTTCTATGACTAATTTGAATATAGAAGCAGCTGATTGTCAATTTGTGATTTCGTATTATACTTTCTACTTTTTCATTTGTTCCTCAAAATTGTAGATTATTGTACCAGCCTAATAAATTGACCAGAGAATTGTCATTTAACCATGGGTCAAACCAAAGGCAGGTATCTTTCCATCTTTGAATTTTCTTTCATTTAGCTTAGATACCTTTTCCCCTACACTTGAAAATATTTTTCCAAGTATGTGAGTAGTGATTTTCTATTGGCATAGTCGAAAATTTTAATTCTTGACATATTTTTCTTTCATCCACTTTGCCCATAGAGAATTTCCTTTAATGAAGTTCCAGAACGACTTAAGATTACATGCTTCAATTAGGTCTCTGAAATTTCTTAGGCGTAATGTCTTTTTTGTTTTACAGATTGTCTCCCACAAAATCTTATGAAATTTCCCCTTTAAATAAAGTTTGCACACATTCATTCTATTTTTTGCAATGCTTTTGATGGTATATTGTGAGTTTATATCTAATACATTATGATAGCTATGACGACAGTATGTGCAAGTTCTAATCTATAAGAAATTGACAATAGTTGCTTGACCACCCCTCTAATATACCATATATAATGTTAAATAATCTGTCACAATCTCTAACATAATTTGGTCCATACTAAGAGGAAGTTCCAAGTATTTGGGAACCAATTCACCCTCCTGAAACTTTAAAATTTGAACAAGTTCCTCTTTTCTTGTAGAGTTTTTGCTATGATAAGCTTTGCTTTTGCTTTCATTAATTTACAACCCTACAAATTCTTTTAAGTTTTCAAGAAATTTTGTAACAACATTTGCACTACATATGTCAGCATTCATAAATAATAACATATCATAAGCGTATAATATATAGGATATGCTAGGATTAATTTTATTTGTTGTTTTTAAATTTCCATTTACTTGCTCAAATTCCATTTGTAATGAAAAATATTCCAGTACAATAGAAAATAGATAGGGCGAAAATGGATCCCCTTGTCTTATTCGCCTATTATTGTTAAGAAACCCACAAGGGGATCCATTAATATGAATTGATATGTGGCAGCATTGATGCATTCTTTGACTAAATTATAGAATTTTTCCTGAAAACCCAATTGTAACATCATATGAATTGTAAAATATCTATTTATTTTATCAAATGCTTTATGTAGATCAAATTTTAATACAACATTATGTTTGCAGCCCTTCTTGAAATTTTTGTCAATTTCATGAGCTAATAAGGTGTTCACCACAATATATCTACATGCTATAAAAGCATTTTGGTTTTTAGAAATCAAATACTTTAAAAAGAATTTTATCCTATTGCCCAAAATAGTAACAATGATTTTATAGATAAAATTGCAACAAGCTATTAATTTATAATCCCCTAACCATTGGGAATTTATCTTTTGGAATAAAATTAATAAATCTACGATTTGAACATTCCAAAAAAAATTCAGTCATGAAAAATCATTAACTGCAGCAAATAGAATTTGTTTGACATCATCCCAATGTGTTTTATAAAACTTTGCCCAAATCCACCGGATCCTGGGCATTTATTAATGTTGGCATTAAAGATTATACTTTTGATTTCCTCCAAACAGGTAGGACCAAGAAGAATTTATACACTATTTTCGTTAAGTAAAAATTTTGTAGCAAAGATTAGGAAATTCCTCTGGTATGATTCAATATTATACATATCAAGAAAGTAATTAATGACATTCCTCTCTATTTGAGAAACGTCATAAATTGTGATCCCATTATCATCTAGCATTTTTCCTATGTTATTTTTGTATTTTCTATTGGACATTTTGCCATAAAAGAACTTGCTAGACTCATCCCGACTAGTAAATTAGTCAATTTTAGCTTTTTACCTCATGTTGATTACTTGCACATGTAAAGCTTTATGTAACGACCTAGAATTTCACTGCTTTGATATGCGAATATTTAATTAATTTTAAATATTCAATGTATAGGTTTTGTAATAAAAGTAAAACTATTTTAAATAATAAATAATAATGGTCAAATAGTTTTTAAAATTTGTTTAGAAAAATATATAGTTCGATGAAAAACAGAAAATGTAACTGGAAACTGTTTTTCGAATTTTCGACGTTTCATCGTACAAAAGTTGTTTGAAATGTTGTGTACACCTTCGTAAGTATATGCACACATCGAATAGTATATAATATAGTTTAATATAGTATAATTAGGTTTAATTAAGTTAAGATAATCATGATGTGACACTTTGGAAACTAAAATTTAAAAAAAATTGTCACATCATAGGCAGACGAGATGTGACATATTGGCAACTTAGGGGACAATAGTACATTTTGATGTCTTTTCATGTTTCTTACATGTACATTTCAGAATTTTTTAGGGGTACAAGGATGTGACAATAATGTGAGATGTAGGCTAATGGGTGGAGGGCTGGGTTGAGGGAATTTAGGTAATTTAGCATATTCATTTCATCTAAAACCAATATCCTCCCTTTTCCTTTCCATTTTTCTCATTTCATTTTCTTCATTTCTAACTTCCTCCAAGCTTCTTCAAACACTCTAATGGAATCCATAAGTTTTCAAATGATTTTAAAATCCAAAGTTTTAAATTTGTTTTAAATTTCAAATTTGTTTTAAACTCCACCATCATCTCAAAACTCCTTCTTTTTTAAAGAAATTTCCCTTTTTTTTTACTGAATTGGTTTTGGCCGTAACTTCTTCGAAACAGCACCAAAACAAGATTTTTTTTTCAAACCTTGTAGATTTCCAATGGCTACAACTTTATAGTTTACAACTTTTCTTTATTTTGAGCTTAGATGCTCCAAAATTCCCTTTTTTCCAAGAGTGTTTTTTAACCTAGATTTTGATGTCCAAAAATACCCCTTACAGTTTTGACCATAACTCCCTCAAAATTATCCAAATTGAGAATTTTTTTTTTGAAATGATAGAGAAAAGAACAATCAAAATCCTTCTTTTTGACCACTTTACCAAAATCATAGAGGAAAGGGTCGGAAAACCGAGAGAAATTTAACATATTTTCAAGTTGGTTTTGTTAATTTCCACGCTTTACAAGTCCTAAGTGTTTTTGCAAAAGTTCGTCGAATTTTAGTGAGTAAATTTCTTAACTTTTTGGGAAAGAATTTACCTTTATATGTATGGTTGTTATATGGTTGTATATGTGATGATATTGTTAGAATGTCATGTGGTTGTTATGGTAATATATGTGTGTATGTGATGTGAATCTTAGAATTTAAAAATCAAAGTACAAGTATTAGGTTTGGTTTGAAAGATGTGTGCTTGATTAAGTGATGGTTATAGATCATGGAATTTGGGTTTGTTGTGATATAGAAGTGGAAAACAAGTTGGAAATTATGGGTATCCATAGCGATAGTCGCTATGTAGGCAGTTCACTTAGAAGTTTGATTTTTGAAAATTTTAGTTTATAAACTAAGTGTTTGTAAGTGCTTTATAAATTTTATAATAATGTTTAAGAAGATAATTAAGTTTTTAATAATTAATTTTTAATTAATTAAGTTTTTAATAATTAATAATTAATTAAGGATTAAACAAGATTTAGTAATTATAATTAAGTGAAGATTAGTTATTAATTAATTATTTTTTAAAGCTAAGATTTATTTTAACTAAATTATTAATTAAGTTAATTAATTATGAGTTAATTAAATAATTTGTTTTTAATTTATAATTAATTAAATATAGGATAAATTATAGATTAATTATTAATCATGTGTTAATTATTTTTAAATTATAAATTAACTAAGGTAAGATTTATAATAAATTATTCATTAAAGGTTAAATTTATTAATTAAGTTTAACTAAAGATTAAGAAATTAATTAATTGAGATTAATTGATATTTACGAATGTTTAATTAATTATTTAATAATTAATAAACGATTGATGTGGGTTTAATTAATAGTTAATTATTGTTTAACTATTTAATTAAATTAAGTTAAGATTAATTATGATTTAAATAAGGATTTAACATATAATTAATTATTTTAAAAAGAGATTTAAAGTTCTAAATCCTTTGGTTTTCAAAAGTATTTTTTTTATAAGTACATCTTTTACAAAGATGGTTTTGAATACAAGTGATCCAAGTGTGGATACCATTAAGAAACCATATAACTGAGATGAGTTATAATGTAGATTTTTGGATTGTTTGGACATGTGTTAGCAAAATAAATCCTCGTTCTCCTATAAGTCAATTGATCGTTTGTTGTTGTTTGTGTTGATATGTGTTAGCAGAATGAATTACATTCTGTTATTAATTGATTGAATTGTTTGGACATCTGTTTAGTAGGACAAATCACCATCCTGCTATTATGTTATTTGCATGTATATGCTAGTTAGTTCATACTGACATGTTATTCTTTTATTTGGATGTGAGTTGTATTCACATACATGTTGACCTATGTAAATAACTGTTAAGTGAATTGAAATTAAAATTGAATGGTAACTTAAATTAGTACTATTGGGACTGCTAAGCCTCCTTTTGAATTTATAAAGTATGTTTTTGAATTAACTTCAATTATTATTTTTATCAATTTGAAGTTTAAAGTTTATAAATGATTTCCAAGTATACTATTATTTTATAAAGTTATTCGTGTAATAACTTGTTCATAAAAGGGGTTTGGTACTAAAGGGTTTACTTAAGATGTTTTACAAAAGATATATTGTAAGTGATATTTATAAAAGAAATTTATAAAGGAATTATAAAGAAGTTTTTTCCATTGTATTAAAATAGAAAGAGATTTTATAAATTATCTTATAGACTTTGAAAGAAGTTTTAAAATAGGTTTGAAATTTTATAAAGAGGTTTGAAATATGAAGTGAACTTATAAAAAGAATTTTTTTAAGGGATAAGTGGATGAGTTTTATTAAATAAATGGCTTTTATAGTAAGTGATGTTTTGAAAAGGGAATTGTTAGGCCATTTAATACGGAATGTGAGAAGAAAGGATTTTACAAAATATTCTTGGTAAATACTTAAATTGTCTCCAAGTAAAAAGGGAATGTTAAGGAAAAGAGTTTTGGAAGGTTCTTTTGATCAAGTTTAATAAAGTGATTTTATTAATTAAAGTTTAATTAATAAAGATTTAGAGGATCCTATATGGGATTGAATCAATATTTGATTGTTTGTTTGATTTGGTAGTTAAATAACCAACTATCAAATATGGACCTGAATGCAACTTTGGAAATATCTAGGAGAAACACGAGAATTATATGGTACAGTTACCGTCGAAGGTGTTATACATTACATATAAACTCGTTTCGTTCTAGGATAAATGATATGGAAATCCACCCGCTAACAGTTAGGAAGTGAACTCTGCTCTTGTCATTTGTCTGTTTATTTCCTAAAGAACCGAGGTTGAGTTTATCGGACTTATCGATAGTCGTTTTGAAGAGACCGGAATCAGATCTGTTTTCCAAAAACCACTTCGATCCAACGAATGCGTTGCGAAGTGAAAACATTGGGAAGAGCATGGAATCAAAGATAGAGATGCAAAGTGCAAGGGCTAATCGCTACTAATCCTGGGGGTGATTCCAAAATGGATGTAGTAGGAATAGTGCCTTCGGTTTCGTTCAGACCCAAAACGGACTTGTATGGATAAATGCTATCAGCACATTATCATTGGAGGGCAATGAGCATTCTAAATGTAAATTTCTTTGAAAGGTAATCGTACCCTCAAGCCTCCTCAACCGAGAATGACTGAAAATCAAGGGAGATACAACAAAACTTAGTGGGTCGCACCCATTGTGGTATATTGTCACTCTTCTAGATACATCTACATATTTATGGATTAGTTGTGCATGAGATCTCGACAAAAAAGGTTGAAAAGCAACCGGGGTGATGACATATTCGGTACTATCCAGTAAGGGGTAGGTCGGTCTTGTGTTGTCAGGGATCGATAGGTTCTATCTTGGTATATTTCTTGACATATACCGTGATAGGTGGTACCCCAGTGCCTAGTCATTATATGAAATCCATTCTCCAATAAGCACCGTACGGTTTTGATTGTGCCCAACTATGTTGAAATGTGAGATGCAAGCATTTAAGTTATTTTAATATTTTACTTTGAGCTTTTAGACATTAATATATATATATATATATATCGATGGATTTGATATAAAAGGTATTTTGGTTATCGTAGATAAAAACATGTCCGCGTTTATGTTCGGCATGGCCTTACGAGATACCCTAGATTTTCTAAAGAGTTTTCAAAGTAATAATAAGTTGTTTGAGTTTACTCACATCAGACCCATGTCAAACCCGGAGTTTAATTTTCTTTCCCTAAAACTCTTAGGTGCTCAAATTTTTACGAGTAGCCAAGTAGTGCAGGTTTCTTATGGATGCATTTTGAAAGAGCTTGGAGTAGGCGGCTTCATCAATAGCCAGTTACGATTTTATTTCCACTGTATTATATGTATCTTGTATCAGTTATGTAAGGATAGGCTGTTATAACTATCCTAGGTTAGAAATTGTATTACTATGACTCTGATGTATAAGTTTTGAAATTACTTTGTAAAACATTATGTGGTTAATATATGTTACTCCTTTGCATTGTGAGATTCTGTGTTTGTTCTTAGTTCTTCTATCTTCTACCTCTCTTTTTTCACCTCTAACAATCCGCTTTTTTGTTCAATTTGAGTTGACATGTGCAGTTTTGTAAGGAGACGGGTCTTCGACGCCGGAACGTCGACATCAGTACGTACACTGTATCAACTGCCGAGCAATCGAATGCCGGAAAACCGAATTCTTAGGGTTTAAGAAGAAAAAAAAGATAGAAGAAGTAAGAAAAAGATAGAATAGAACAGAAAGAAAACAGCTGAACAATATCAGAATCTCATAATCGCAGCGGAACAACATATAATAGATAAATGAATAATCTTTAAACAAAAGGACTATATCAGTTATTACATTACATTACATCATCAGAGTGTACAACAACAAACAGCGGAAAAGAAATACTAAATACTAGTGAATACGCCATGCCATCCAGCTTGCCTCCAGCAACTACCGAATTCCAGATTATCCTGATAACCTGACTCTAGACTGCCCGTGTGGAAATTGGTGGGCACCCAGAGTTTAGGAAGAAAACAATAAACTCTAGGTCAGTCATGGGACTGGTGTGAGAAATTTAAACAGTTTTTTTTAAAAAAAAAACAGAGGAATATTTTTAAAGTCAATTCGAAATGGTTTTTAAAAATGAAACTACCATAAGGCCTTCCGACACACACACAATGCAAACGCAGACTTATGGGAGATTACTCCTTATGATAGTCAAAGATGCTTACTACGCAAAATCAAATCATTTTGATATTATTATTAGTGCATAGTGTAGAAAACATTTCAAAAGTAGAATATAAATCTTAGCCAGCATAGGTACCATTATAGTATGCCTACTATAGCTACCATATTAAATGGCAGGTTCTACAACTAATACCGTACAAGGTTCGTATTGTTTCTTTGGATTTCCAACAAATGGTCAGGCCAAGAAACTTCCCATTGCCACATGGAAACGCCTATGGAATGACGTCCCGAGAACCTAACCGGATCTCTACCAACACAAGGTCGGGTTACCCTTCAAACTGGGTAACTACTGACACGAATATGTCATTCCCCGATCGTAACCGATCTATATCCGAGGATCCTCGATTTCCAACAACCACAAAGTAATAAATTTGCAGCTACAACATAGGTTAATTATCTGGGCTCCATACCATGATACCACCTCTATCCAGAAGGAATGACATACACTAAAGGGCGCTACCCCCGATAACCTTACTGCATCATTCCTGTTTTGACCATTTCCGGGGTGTGAGGTCCGACGCAGTCTCGTCCACAAAGCTACGCTTTATACAAAGCCACACTTTGATCATCAAATGCTCAACAGCACTTCGTATGCCACATTACCAATTTGGGAATGTATCACTAGTAACCATTAACTACATAACCTCTAAGGGTGTTAAGCTAAGTGAATAAATTCTCCGCCACCAACGAAAATATATTTGATAGAAACCAGCTTTACATCTTAAATTGTAATGTCAGACACATCCATACAAGTCCGTTCCGGGATCGAACAGAACCGAAGGCACTTCCAAAGAAGTCCTTGCAATCCGGATATTCACTAATCACGTTCGGACTTCCCATCACATATGGAATCTCTATACCGGGGCCATTCGGTGCAGAGACATTCGACGGTAATCCTTCCGTTTTCAAAAATATCCGGTCTTCAACATCGGTCATCAAATGCAATCCATAACGACTTATCACATATTCGGAATGAGTTATACAACCCAAGGTCCTTTCTCAGCTAACCCAAATAGTGAGCGCTTATTTTGGAAATAAGTGTGACATTCAAATTCAAGCAAATCACAACAAATACTCATTCAAAGGTAAATATTGATAGTCGGTTATTGAACTATCAATGGATATGCACAACATCACCAGATTCCAAATAATTTTCCAAATTATTTATTTCCCTAAAATATATTTACAAGATATATAATTTCAATACTTCAAAAATAAATCAATATTTATTTTTAAACAAATTCCCCTTTCTTTTATAAATTCCATAGTGAACTTATATTTCAAAATATCTATTGATATACGGTTTTCAATAGATTTCAAATATTCATTTTCAATTTATCTTTACAAAGATAAATTCTCAAAAATGTTTCATTTCAAATTGGAAAACATTTCCATACTTATTAATAATAAGTAGTTCACAAATCTATTTATTTTCAACACTTGAAAAATATTCAATATACATAAATCACAATTAAGTATATATTTTATTCTTTAAGGAAAGTGTTCTTTTAAACACATTTATTTGAGTCAAAACGAATGTTGCGTAAAACATCGTTACGACAACTCAAAATCATTAGTATAGGGATTCGAAGTTAAGATAGATATATAAATCCCAATACTATATAAAACATTTCCTTTCGAAAATCATTTACTATAACAACAGTGTTATAGTCCACCATTTCCTTCTATTTCTCGAAAACGTCTATTTCAACAATGAATGTTGAAATCTATGGTTTCGAACCTTAACACATTTCAAAACATCGTTAAATCGTTTTAATTCTATTTAAAATATCACCTCCAAAACATTTTCTTTAACATATTATTCACTATCCAAAAGCGTGAATATACTTCGTTAACCAATTTCATCATTTCTATACATTTATTTTAAAGGATTATTCACTGTCCAAAGTCAGGGATATAACTCCTTTAATAATTTCTACATTTACTTTATAAAATTCAATTGATTTGGATTTATAAAACAATGTTTATAAATCCTATTTCGACTTATTTTATAACAACTTCGATTTATAAATCTCCTTTATTTACCTATTCAATTTATAACTCAATTATATACCAAAAGCCCATATTATAAGTTAAATACTTATAATTTATTTGTTTACAAAATCGTTCTTTTAAACTTCCCAAATTATAAATCTTATAACTTATAAGATTCATTTATTTACCCAAATCTATTCTTTTAATAACTTTACAAAATTTTTAAATCTTACTACTTATAAATTCCATTTATAACTTCACCATTTATAATTCTATAATTTCATTCACTTATGAAATACATTTACACTTCATTCTAACATTTATAAAAACTCGTTTTATAATTCCAATATTTTAATTTATAAATATCAATTTTATAAATCTTTTATATAAATCAATTTATATTATTATTTTAAAACGTCTTTAAACTCCTTTATAATTTCATCATTTTGATTTATAAAATAATCAAATTTTATAAATCCTATATTTAAACTTTTTACAATAAATTCAAAAATCCCAAATTAAACTATTTTATAAAATCATCAACCCCATATTTTTAAAAATCAACATTTAACTATATTTCTAAAAAATCATAAATTTTTATAACATTAAAATTATAACGTTTATTTATTTAAAATGAATAAATTCCAAAAATATTTTATAAAACGTATACTTTCAAAAATCACTTTAAAAATCCTTTTAAAAATCCAAAATTGGCCCAATGATGCTACACACCAAATAGTTAATCACGGCAACAACGATGTCATATATCTGTATATGATAATCAACAAATATCAAAATATCTATAATCAAATAAATACTGTTGAGGAATCTAGTTGGATCCCTCCAACCTGTTTCCCTGCATCCACAGACATTAGCACAATACTAATTTCGTTTCCAAACGAAATATCGCGGTATATAGGATTTAAATATTATCCGCTATTATACGGTGCAATAGGGTCTCATCCGCTATATAATGCGGGAAATCAACTCCAAGTACATTTATAATACCAATTCCACTGTACTGTGAAATATTCGCGGTATATGTTTTTAATAAATAACCTCCGCTTACTAACGGCGTATAATGTATATTTCAACAATCAATAGATAACAATCATTATTCAAACATACAATCAAGCAATTTTAAATTTAACTATTCAAAATTTAAATCGAAACAAATTCGATTGAGTGAGGAGTTCTCACCTTGCTTTCAATTCAGTTTCCGCGTTTTATTTCGAATAAAATTAAACGTGCATTTAATTTTTACCCGAATTTTTCACTAGCTCCAAACGACTCCAATCCAGTTCCGTAGCGTAGTGCTCGACAATACGGTTCCAACGCAACTGGTTTCGAAATTTTTCAACCTCGTACGAAAGAGTTATCGCATTCAGAAGTTTATACAAATTAAAATAAATTAAATTTACTAATTCCCTTTTTATTTTCAACCTAAAATCTTGGCCGTCCATCTCTGGAATCAAATCAAGGCCGTGCACGCAAAGCTTCTTCTCCTTCGTTTCAGGTTCGAACATGAACCCAATGTCGCCTCCAACCTTCAAATCTTGCCACCACCAGAAGCTACCTGGAGACGATCGGCGACCTTCGAATCGAAACCCAACGCAAAAGCAACCTTCGGCTGTGAGGACGTCGAGCTCCGCCCTGACATCGTCTCGAAAAACGTGCCCGAAGTTGCGGCCTTTATGGGGAAATTCCTGACGAATCGCTCAATGTTTTTCGATCACCACCGCACGAATCGAAGATCTCAAAGTTCTCTACAACTTTGCAGTAGAAAGTTTCTTGAATTAAATGATGGATTTGGAGAAATCGAAGAGAAAAGAAAACAAAATATCGGCCATTGATGATATGAACGGCGGCTCTGTTTTAAAACCCTCGGGTTTAATTTATTTTGCAAAAGTGAATATTAAATGTGCTTTTATAGAAAATTCACGAATTACTATTCATCCGAAATTTTCCGAACTCCAAACGAAGCGTGCCGACTGGCGTTTCTAGGGTTTACCCCACGTTCAGGACACAATGGAATAGGTTTCGGAAGCTAATTCGATCATCTGTGCGAGTTACGGCAATAAACGATCGATTTTAAATTAAACCGATTAAACGAATTTTCTATGCGTTTTGGCTTGCCCCGGACAAACGGTAAACCCGATTGACACGAAATTTGAAACCATACAATAATATAACATTACGGATCCGATGAAACTGGTTTCGTCGAAATCCGAGACTATTTGAAAAATGACTAATTTAACTCGTCAATTAAATATTAAAATATTCAATTTTCACAAATTAGCTTTAAATTCGATTTTAAAAGTTCTATAACCTTATTATAACTCCAATATGATATAATAAAATTTTCCAAATCATTTTCAATCATATTTAACCCAATTTTCAATTATTTCTGAAATTTAACATATTAAATTATCGATTTAATTATCCAATTAAATCAAGATATTCGAAATTTAATTTGTTCGACTTACAAATTTCACTTATTAATATTTAAAATCAATTAAATATACGAATTTTAATTGACAGAAATTCTGGGTCGTTACAAACTTCCCCCCTTAAAAGAATTTCGTCCTCGAAATTACCAAGTAAGAAAAAGTTACAGAATCCATTAACTTTCCCAAAACAAACCCTTCAATTTAGATTTTTCAAATCTCTTAAGTGTTTAACTTTCCCAAAATTCATAGTTAAACTACTTACAAAATATTTACTAAGTTTTCAAATCATACTTAGTTATCTTTTCAAAAACAACTACTATTGTTTAACTTTCAATTCCAAATCAAAATTATAGTTTTCAAAATTTTCCAATTTTTCTCAAAAATATTCTAACGCCTTAAATTTTCGAAAAATTTCGCCAGCGTCTCCTTCGCGCGGCTCGATCCGAAAAAAAATGACAGTATATATATGACAAATATACATCTCATCAAGTGATGAGGCATCCCGCAGGGAAAAAAGTGTAAAAGTACGTATGTAATCCGAGATATGTACCTTATTTATTGTTAGCGAGCATATACAGCTAATATATCGCGAAAGCGAGCTCCAAATGCGAAGCAAACGCAATCCGCACCTACTAAACACTCAACAAACAGATGAGAAACATGTATATACACAATAGTATCGATATACAACATATAACAACATAATAACTATATATGCCAACATAGCAAATGCAGTAAAAGCAATATATTCAACCGTCAACCTACTAGCATTCAACTAACATCCATAACCAAATCAATATACATGTACTTGTCATCATATTCAATGAATTGGTTTTCCAATTTAGATCACATTTGATTCATTTACAGTGGATGTTTTCACTAACATTCATTTTCAATTAGTTTATATTCACTAATTCATATTCAAGTTGGTTCACTTCCAAATCAAATTCAATTTTATTTAAGATTCACTTAACTTCCAATTGGATTCAATTACTTTAGCTTTCAATTTCGTTAACACTTAATGAATTATATACAATCTACTAACTATCATATAACAACCAATGTATATTAATTACAACCAAATTTATCTACTTTGCTTATATTCATTCAATTTGGTTCATCACTTTTAATTAGCTTTAATGAATTACACTTACATCCGTTATTTCTTACCAATTTATTTATATTCAATTGATTTACATTCAATCCATTCATTAATTCAATTGCTTATTCATTTAACCACAAAAGTTGAATTTCATTACATAACTCAAGTTCACATTTATCACTTAACTTTATTAATTTACTTCGATACCAAATTCAATTTCATTCAACATCTCTTAAGTTATATTCCATTTAAACATTATTTGGTTTTACTTAACTTAAATTCCCACTTATAAATCAATTCAGATTCCAATTCTAAAGTAAATTCCATTTAACTTTTAATTTATATAGTTTCACTTCTTATATATATAAGTTTATTTCACAATTGTAAATCGCATTAATTATAATTCAATTCTTATAATTCTTTGCTTATACAATTTATTCTTTTATTTAGATTATTCAAACATCTTTTAATTAACTTATATATATATTCTTACATTTTCAACAACCAAACAATCAACTCATATACACTTTAATAATTCTGAAAAATGATTCCTTTATATATAAAATATAATCAAGGTAAAATTATTTCATTTACCCTATTTAAAACAATATCGTGTCGAATTGTTCTGTACAAGTGTTTAGGGATCCCTATCAATAAGGTTAATTACTCGTATTAACCGGAATCCATATACCACTCAACAAACCAATCATCACAATATAAAATAATTTTATATTCACTAACAAATACGCTCTCATAGCTATTATTACACTCAACTCATTCTAGCGTACTGTTGACTGAGTAATTCCCAACAAAGCCATGGTTGTCGCTTAACCATATGCTCTGATACCAGATGTAAGGAGACGGGTCTTCGACGCCCGAACGTCGACATCAATACGTACACTGTATCAACTGCCGAGCAATCGAATGCCGGAAAACCGAATTCTTAAGGTTTAAGAAGAAGAAAAAGATAGAAGAAGTAAGAAAAAGATAGAACAGAATAGAAAGAAAACAACAGAACAATATCAGAATCTCACAATCGCAGCGGAACAACATATAATAGATAAACGAATAATCTTTAAACAAAAGGACTATATCAGTTATTACATTACATTACATCATCAGAGTGTACAACAACAAACAACAACAAACAGCGGAAAATAAATACTATATACTAGTGAATACGCCATGCCATCCAGCTTGCCTCCAGCAACTCCCGAATTACAGATTATCCTGATAACCTGACTCTAGACTGCACGTGTGGAAATTGGTGGGCACCCAGAGTTTAGGAAGAAAACAATAAACTCTAGGTCAGTCATGGGACTGGTGTGAGAACTTTAAACAGTTTATTTTTTTTAAAACAAAACAAACGAATATTTTTAAAGCCAATTCAAAATGTTTTCAAAAATGAAACTACCACAAGGCCTCCAAGCACACACACAATTCAAACACAGACTTGGAGGAGATTTCTCATTATGATAGTCAAAGATGCTTACTACGCAAAATCAAATCATTTTGATATTATTATTAGTGCATAGTGTAGAAAACATTTCAAAAGTAGATCTTAGCCAGCATAGGTACCATTATAGCATGCCTACTATAGCTACCATATTAAATGGCAGGTTCTACAACTAAAACCGTACAAGATTCGTATTGTTTCTTTGGATTTCCAACAAATGGTCAGGCCAAGGAACTTCCCATTACCACATGGAAACGCCTCTGGAATGACGTCCCGAGAACCTAACCGGATCTCTGCCAACACAAGGCCGGGTTACCCTTCAAACTGGGTAACTACTGACACGAATATGTCATTCCCCGATCGTAACCGATCTATATCCGAGGATGCTCGATTTCCAACAACCACAAAGTAATAAATTTGCAGATACAACATAGGTTAAGTATCTGGGCTCCATGCCATGATACCACCTCTATCCAGAAGGAATGACATACACTAAAGGGCGCTACCCCTGATAAACTTGCTGCATTCTTCCTGTTTTGACCATTTCCGGGGTGTGAGGTCCGACGCAGTCTCGTCCACAAAGCTACGCTTTATACAAAGCCACGCTTTGATCATCAAATGCTCAACAGCACTTCGTATGCCACATTACCAATTTGGGAATGTATCACTAGTAACCATCAACTACATAACCTCTAAGGGTGTTAAGCTAAGAGAATAAATTCTCCGCCACCAACGGAAATATATTTGATAGAAACCAGTTTTACATCTCAAATTGTAACGTCAGATACACATCCATACAAGTCCGTTTCGGGATCGAACAGAACCGAAGGCACTTCCAAAGAAGTCCTTGCAATCCGGATATTCACTAATCACGTCCGGACTTCCCATCACATATGGAATCTCTATACCGGGGCCATTCGGTGCAGAGACATACGACGGTAATCCTTCCGTTTTCAAAAATATCCGATCTTCAACACTGGTCATCAAATGCAATCCATAACGACGTATCACATATTCAGAATGGGTTATACGACCACAAGGCCCTTTCCCGGCTAACCCGAATAGTGAGCGCTTATTTTGAAAATAAGTGTGGCATTCAAATTCAAGCAAATCACAACAAATACTCATTCAAAGGTAAATATTGATAGTCGATTATTGAACTATCAATGGATATGCACAACATCACCAGATTACAAATAATTTTCCAGATTATTTATTTTCCAAAAATATCTTTACAAGATATATAATTTGAATACTTCAAAAATAAATCAATATTTATTTTTAAACAAATTCCCCTTTCTTTTATAAATTCCATAGTGAATTTATATTTCAAAATATCTACTGATATACGGTTTTCAATAGATTTCAAATATTCATTTTCAATTTATCTTTACAAAGATAAATTCTCAAAAACGTTTCATTTCATATTGGAAAAACATTTCCATACTTATTAATAATAAGTAGTTCACAAATCTATTTATTTTCAACACTTGGAAAATATTCAATATACATAAATCACAATTAAGTATATATTTTATTCTTTAAGGAAAGTGTTCTTTTAAACACATTTATTTGAGTCAAAACGAATGTAGCATAAAACATCGTTACGACAACTCAAAATCATTAGTATAGGGATTCGAAGTTAAGATAGATATATAAATCCCAATACTATATAAAACATTTCCTTTCGGAAATCATTTACTATAACAACAGTGTTATAGTCCACCATTTCCTTCTATTTCTCGAAAACGTCTATTTCAACAATGAATGTTGAAATCTATGGTTTCGAACCTTAACACATTTTAAAACATTGTTAAATCGTTTTAATTATATTTAAAATATCACCTCCAAAACAATTTCTTTAACATATTCTTCACTATCCAAAAGCGTGAATATACTTCGTTAACCAATTTCATCATTTCTATACATTTTATTTTAAAGGATTATTCACTGTCCAAAATCATGGATATAACTCCTTTAATAATTTCTACATTTACTTTATCAAATTCAATTGATTTGGATTTATAAAACAATGTTTATAAATCATATTTCTATTTATTTTATAACAACTTCAATTTATAAATCTCCTTTATTTACTTATTCAATTTATAACTCAATTATATACCAAAAGTTCATATTATAAGTTAAATACTTATAATTTATTTGTTTACAAAATCGTTCTTTTAAACTTCCCAAATTATAAATCTTATAACTTATAAGATTCATTTATTTACCCAAATTTATTTTTTAATAACTTTACAAAAATTTTAAATCTTACTACTTATAAATTCCATTTATAACTTCACCATTTATAATTCTATAATTTCATTCACTTATGAAATCCATTTACACTTCATTCTAACATTTATAAAAACTCATTTTATAATTCCAATATTTTAATTTATAAATATCAATTTTATAAATCTTTTATATAAATCAATTTATATTATTATTTTAAAACATCTTTAAACTTCTTTATAATTTCATCATTTTGATTTATAAAATAATCAAATTTTATAAATCCTATATTTAAACATTTTACAATAAATTCAAAAATCCCAATTTAAACTATTTTATAAAATC
Source organism: Allium cepa (assembly GCA_030765085.1). Taxonomy (NCBI): domain Eukaryota; kingdom Viridiplantae; phylum Streptophyta; class Magnoliopsida; order Asparagales; family Amaryllidaceae; genus Allium; species Allium cepa. The sequence goes on from CM060946.1 coordinate 276,048,870, forward strand.
ATCAACCCCATATTTTCAAAAATCAACTTTTAACTATATTTCTAAAAAATCATAATTTTTATAACATTAAAATTATAACGTTTATTTATTTAAAATGAATAAATTCCAAAAATATTTTATAAAACGTATACTTTCAAAAATCACTTTAAAAATCCTTTTAAAATTCCAAAATTGGCCCAATAATGCTACACACCAAATAGTCAATCACGACAACAACGACGTCATATATCTGTATATGATAATCAACAAATATCAAAATATCTATAATCAAATAAATACTGTTGAGGAATCCAGTTGGATCCCTCCAACCTGTTTCCCTGCGTCCGCAGACATTAGCACAATACCAATTCCGTTTCCAAATGAAATATCGCGGTATATAGAATTTAAAATATTATCCGCTATTATACGGCGCAATAGGGTCTCATCCGCTATATAATGCGGGAAATCAACTCCAAGTACATATATAATACCAATCCAGTGTACTGTGAAATATTCGCGGTATATGTTTTTAATAAATAACCTCCGCTTACTAACGGCATATAATGTCTATTTCAACAATCAATAGATAACAATCATCATTCAAACATACAATCAAGCAATTTTAAATTTAACTATTCAAAATTTAAATCGAAACAATTTCGATTGAGTGAGGAGTTCTCACCTTGCTTTCAATTCCGTTTCCGCGTTTTATTTTGAATAAAATTAAACGTGCGTTTAATTTTACCCGAATTTTTCACTAGCTCCAAACGACTCCAATCCAGTTCCATAGCGTAGCGCTCGACAATACGGTTCCAACGCAACTGGTTTCGAAAATTTTCAACCTCGTACGAAAGAGTTATCGCATTCAGAAGTTTATACAAATTAAAATAAATTAAATTTACTAATTCCCTTTTTATTTTCAACCAAAAACCTTGGTCGTCCATCTCTGGAAACAAATCAAGGCCGTGCACGCAAAGCTTCTTCTCCTTCGTTCCAGGTTCGAACGTGAACCCAATGCCGCCTCCAACCTTCAAATCTCCCCACCACCAGAATCTACTTGGAGACGATCAGCGACCTTCGAATCGTAGCCCAACGCAAAAGCAACCTTCGGCTGTGAGTACGTCGAGCTCGGCCCTGACATCGTCTCGAAAAACGTCCCCGAAGTTACGGCCTTCTTTGTGAAATTCCGGACGAATCGCTCAATGTTTTTCGATCACCACCGCACGAATTGAAGATCTCAAAGTTCTCTACAACTTTGCAGTAGAAAGTTTCTTGAATTGAATGATTGATTTGGAGAAATCGAGGAGAAAAGAAAACAAAATATCAGTCATTGATGATATGAATGGCGGCTCTGTTTTAAAACCCTAGGGTTTACTTTATTTTGCAAAAGTGAATGTTAAAGGTGCTTTTATAGAAAATTCACGAATTACTATTCATCCCAAATTTTCCGAACTCCAAACGAAGCGTGCCGGCTGGAGTTTCTAGGGCTTACCCCGCATTCCGGACACAATGGAATAGGTTTCGGATGCTAATTCGATCATCTGTGTGAGTTACGTTCAATAAACGATCTATTTCAAATTAAACCGATTAAACGAATTTTCTATGCGTTTTGGCTTGCCCCGGACAAACGGTAAATTTGATTGACACGAAATTTGAAAGCATACAATAATATAACATTATGGATCCGATGAAACTGGTTTCATCGAAATCCGAGACTGTTTGAAAAATGGCTAATTTAACTCGTCAATTAAATATTAAAATATTCAATTTTCACAAATTAACTTTAAATTCGATTTTAAAAGTTCTATAACCTTATTATAACTCCAATATGATATAATAAAATTTTCCAAATCATTTTCAATCATATTTAACCCAATTTACAATTATTTCTGAAATTTAACATATTAAATTATCGATTTAATTATCCAATTAAATCCATATATTCGAAATTTAATTTATTCGACTTACAAATTTCACTTATTAATATTTAAAATCAATCAAATATACGAATTTTAATTGACAGAAATTCTGGGTCGTTACAAGGTTTATTGTCAACTTAGAATGTACAGAAAAATGGGTTGTTATAGCTATAGGATCGTTTTCACCGTGGGGGAGGGGGTAAATAGGGTGATACTAGTAATAATAAAAACTAACATGGAAATAAAAATATAAAAAGAAAATAATGCAGAAGAGATCACACACAAATTTACCTAGCTTTGGCAAAACCCTGCCTACGTGCTGCCCCCAAGGTTTCTAACGCTTACACACGTAAACATGCGACACCTGCTAATGACTAATCTAACTCTACGCTCAAAACTCTGTCACAACTCAGACATTGAGTTGTGAAATATCGAACTACACCACCGTAGTCCGTAACCTAGCTACACAACTAGAAGAAGAACAATATTTAAAAGATGAATTACAAATAAAATAAAACAAAAACCCTTTTAAACAATTAAGCCCCAAAATAAATTAGAAAGCCGACCCATAGTGAATTAATTTGTGTGCTTTCCCTTAATATTGCTTCGGCCCAATATGAAAGGAGATAACTTCCCTTTTACAATACTTTGGCCGACTTTGTTATTTTCTTCATGAGTCCAATGGCTGCTTCGTTCCTCTTCAAAAATTAGGACTTGTTGATTGAGGCGCCGCTACTAATTGGGGGCCATTCCCGCTTCTTTGATTATGCTTGCGGTTGCTTCAGAATTGAGTTCGAAGGCTATAAATATGGTATGTGATGTTTTCCGTTTAATTTCTCTGTTTTTTTGCTTTGGTTCGAACTTGATTCGAGTTATTGATTTGGGATTTTTATTTGAATCTTAGCTCAATGATTTTGCTTGAACTCGAATGAATTATTTGCCAATGATGATGTTGTTATATAGGGATGAAAACCCCTAAATATACATTCGTATTTTCGTATTTGAATTCTTCTCGAATTGCTCTTGTTCATCCGATCTTTTCTTGAGTGCTTGTGATGAATTATTGACTTGTTCGTGTTAAATATGCTTGAATATTTTTCTAAGTCAGTTCCATTTATTACTCCTTTGACTTCGGCCCTTTGAATTTTGAGATGATCTGGATTTTCTGGCTATGACTTGTTTTACACTCTATTCAAACTGCTTCACCGTAGTTTATTTGTATGTGTGTCACCATATATATACATACATACATATGTATGTGTGTATATATATGTGTTGTGATGTCTCGACTGCTTATTGCTGTTGCTTATGAATATACATGCTTGTTTTTCCACTTCATGTAGCTTTCATACTTGAACTATTGTTGTAGTCATGCCATTTGAAATCTTTGTCTGGTGGTAGCTCTGAATGTTCATGCTTGTGTGGTTCATGTTGTATGTCGATGTATTCATGTAAATGTTTCATATTTGAGTATGATTTCTGGTTTTTACTTGAAGTTTTAAACTTATGCCTAAACTACCTTGGTCCCATTTTGTATTAGTGCTTGAAATGTTGTTGAGTTTATACCTTTTGCTCTAGTGTACTTATTGCACTGCTTCTGAACTGTTGTGAGTATGTTGTTTTATGTATTTGCCTTCAACTGTGTCTTGTTTGGTTTCATTTGAGAGTGTCGAGATTTTTCACTTGTATATGTTGCCTTCAACCATTCATTTGTTCATGTCTAATCTTGGTATTGATATCACTTTTCTTCGATTCTGGGTTGTCCATTTTGATTTTTTGACCATATGTGCTTGATGCACCTTGTTCCACTTTGTGTTGGCTTGACATGCTCTCTGGTTTTACTGATGCTGGCGCTCTTTGATTTCATATTCACTCTGAACTGGTGCATTCTTTATGCTGTTGTTATGTTGTTGCTCTTATGTTGCTTGATTCATACTCTCTGGTCTTGATGATTTTGTAATTTCCTTGGCCATTTCCCCTAATTTCTTGATGTCTATTCACTTGTTCAATTTCTGAACTGATACTGCCTTGGTTCCGTCATGGAACTAATTTAGTGCACTTGATGCTGCCTGACCCATTCACTAACTAGTCATATGCACTTGCCTTCATTTGGGCCCATGGTACCGGTGCCTTTTGCTGCTTGCTAGTCTATTTATTTTGCTATAATTGCTTTGTTGCACATTTTGCTGATCTGATTTGATGTTCATGTGTACTAATGTCTCTTCGCTGAAATTTGAGATGCTGAGGCAATGCACATGTGTACGTGTACACAGTGTATATGCAGGCTCTTGTGCTCATGTTGTGACTTTATTTGTATTGCACCTGAATATTTGCACTTGAGTCGAAACCAGCATAGGTCGGTTTGACCTTGTGCTCACCTTTCCCTACAATTTTTACACGCAAGTGTATATTGGTGTGCACGACCTTGTGACATATACAGTGATACACTGTGCATGTTACAAACTGTTCGTGTAGATGAATTCAAAAGAAATAAATGATGAACAACCCAAATAACTGAGGCAAATAACATTTTCAAGACACACACTTTATTTTGTATTGCAAAATATATTTTTTTCAATTTTTTTTGCGTCAATTGTTTATTTTGCAGATAGCTCAGATGCTGGATTCAAGTTGGAACAAAGTTGAAGATAAAAATACGAGTGTGAACTGAATATGTAGTGAGGTCAAAATTGTAAATTGAAATTTGTGATGTAATCAAAATTGTATTGTAATTGACAATGTGTAAATGTATAGTGAGAGCTTAAATTTATACTATTTGATTTTGTAATAAAATATTTGTTTGAATATGATTCTAAGTTACTTGCTTTATTCAACAAATATTTATTTAATTATGTGAAAAATAAAATAGTACAACTACAAATACATTTAAACGAATATATATGTATATATATATATATGTTTATTATAATCAAACAAAAATCATATGCCAGCATATTCTACAACAACGTGGTATCAGAGCTGAAGGTTAAGCGAGAACCTTGGCTTTGGTGGGGTAAACTCATTAGAGATCGGGTAAATGACACCTTAGAATGAGTATGAGTGTATTGTATTAGGTTTGGTTCGAAAGATGTGTGTTTGTTTATGTGGTGGTTATGGATCATAGAATTTGGGTTTATTGTGGTATAGAAGTGGAAAACAAGTTGAAAATTACGGGTATCCATAGCAATAGTCCCTATGGAGGTAGTTCGCTTAAAGTTTGATTTTTGAAAATTTTAGTTTCTAAACTTAAAAAGCGTTTGTAAATGCTTTATAAACTTAATAATAATGTTTTAGGAAGATAGTTAAGTTTTTAATAACTAATTTTTAATTGAATAAGTTTTTAATAATTAATTAATTAAGGAGTAAAGAAGATTTAGTAATTATAATTAAGTGAAGATTAGTTATTAATTAATTATCTTTTAAAGTAAAGATTTATTCTAATTAAATTATTAATTAAGTTAATTAATATTGAAATTAATTATGAGTTAATTAAATAATTTGTTGTTAATTTATAATTAATTAAATATAGGATAAATTATTGATTAATTATTAAACAAGTGTTAATTATTTTTAAATTATAAATCAATTAAGGTTAAATTTGTAATAAATTATTTATTAGAGTTTTAATTTATTAATTAAGTTTAACTAAAGATTAATTAATTAATTAATTGAAAGTAATTAATATTTAATTATTGAAGAATGTTTGATTAATTATTTAATAATTAATAAATGATTAATGTGGGTTTAATTAATAGTTAATTATTGTTTAACTATTTAATTAAATTAAGTTCAGATTAATTATGATTTAAATAAGGATTTAACTTATAATTAATTTTTTAAAAAGGGTTTTAACATTTTAAGTCATTTGGTTTTCAAAAGTCAATTTGTTTAAAAGTACTTCTTTTTCAAAGCTGGTTTTGAATACAAGTGATTCAACTGTTGATAACATTAAGAATCATATAACTGAGATGAGTTATAATATAGATTGTTTGGTTGTTTGGACAAGTGTTAGCAGAATAAATCCATGTTCTACTATAAGTTAATTGATCGTTTGTTGTTGTTTGTGTTGACATGTGTTAGCAAAATAAATTCCATTCTGCTATTAATTGATTGAATTGTTTGGACATCTGCTTAGCCGGACAAATCACCATTCTGCTATTATATTATTTGGACATGTATATGATAGTTAGTTCATACCGACATGTCATTCCCTTATTTGGATATGAGTTCTATTTACATACATGTTGACCAATGTAAATAACTGTTAAGTGATTTGGAATTAAAATTGAATGGTAACTTAAATTAATACCATTGGAATTATATGTTACCGTTACCATCGAATGTGTTATACATTACGTATAAACTCGTTTAGTTCTTCTAGGGTAAATGATAAGGAAATCTATCCACTAACGGTTAGGAGGTGAACTCTGCTCTTGTCATTTGTCTGCTTATTTTCTAAAGAACCCAGGTTGAGTTTACCGGAATTATCAATAATTGTTTCGAAGAGACCAGGATCGGATCGGTTATCCGAAAACCACTTCGATCCAATGAATGCATTTTGAAGTGAAGACATTGGGAAGAGCACGGAATCGAAGATAGAGATGCGAAGTGCAAGGGCTAATCTCTACTAATCCTGGGGATGATTCCAAAATAGATGTGGTAGGAATAGTGCCTTCGGTTTCGTTCAGACCCAGAACAGACTTGTGTGGATGAATGCTACCGGCACATTTTCATTGAAGAGCAATGAGCATTCTAAGTGTAAATTCCTTTGAAAGGTTATCGTAGCCTCAAGCCTCATCAACCGGGAATGACTAAAAATCAAAAGAGATGCAGCAAGGCTAAGTGGGTCACACCCATTAGGGTATGTTGTCACCCTTCCAGATACATCTACATATTTATGGATTGGTGGTGCATGAGATATCGATAAAAAGGGTTGCAAAGCAACCGGGATGATGACATATTCAGTACTATCCAGTAAGGGGTAGGTCGGTCTTGTGCTGGTAGCGATCGATAGGTTCAATCTCGGTATATTTTCTAGACATATACCGTGATAGGTGGTACCCAGTGCCTAGTCATTGTATGTAATCCATTCTCCAATAAGCGTCATACGCTTTTGATTGTGTCCAACTATGTTGAAATGTGAGATGCAAGCATTTAAGCAATTTTAATATTTTACTTTGAGCGTTTAGACATTATTATAATATCAATGGATTTGATATAAAAAATGTTTTGATTATCGTAAGGTAAAAACCCGTCCGAGTTTGTGTGCGGCATGGTCGTACGTGATACCCTCGATTTTCAAAAGAGTTTTCAAAATAGTAATTAAGTTGCTTGAGTTTACTCACACCAGACCCATGTATGACCTGGAGTTTTATTTTCTTTCCCCAAAACTCTTGGGTGCACAAATTTTTACGAGCAACCAAGTAGTCCAGGATTCTTACGAATGCATTTTGAAGGAGCTTGGAGCAGGTGGCTTAATCGATGGCTAGTTATGATTTTGTTTCCGCTGTATTATATGCATCTTATATCAGTTATGTAAGGACATACTGTCATAATCGTCCTAGGCTGGAAATTGTATTAGTGTGACTTTGATGTATCCGTTTTGAAATGACTTTGTAAAATATTATATGATTAATATATGTTATTCCGTTGCGTTGTGAGATTTTGTGTTTGTTCTTAGTTCTTCTATCTTCTACCTCTCTTCTTTCACCTATAACAATCCTCTTTTTTGTTCAATTTGAGTTGGCATGTGCGGTTTATTGTCAGCTTAGACTACACAGAAAAGTGGGTCGTTACAACGTGGTATCAGAGCTGGCGGTTAAGCGAGAACCTTGGCTTTGGTGGGATAAACTCATTAGAGATAGGGTAAGTGACACCCTAGATAAGTATGGGTGTATTGTATAGGAGCGCGTATTTGGGTTTAATTAATAGTAAATTTTTGTTTAACTTTTTATTAAATGAAGTTAAGATTAGTTTTAAATTAATTATGATTTAAATAAGGATTTAACTTTTAGTTAGTTATTTTTAAAAGGGTTTAAAAGTTTTAAGTCCTTTGGTTGTCAAAAGTAAAATAGTTCAAATGTACTTCCTTTTCAAAGATTGTTATGAATACAATTGATTCAAGTGTTGATACCATTAAGAAACAATATAACTGAGATGAGTTAAATGTAGATTGTTGGGTTGTTTGGACATGTGTTAGCAGAATAAATCCCCGTTCTGCTATAAGTTAATTGATCGTTTGTTGTTGTTTGTGTTGACATGTGTTGGTAGAATAAATTCCATTCTGCTATTAATTGATTGAATTGTTTGGACATCTGTTTAGAATGAAAAATCACCATCCTGCTATTATGTTATTTGGACACGTACATGCTAGTTAGTTCATACTGACATGTTATTCCTTTATTTGGATATGAGTTGTATTTACATACATGTTGACCTATGTTAATAACTGTTAAGTGAATTTGAATTAAAATTGAATGGTAACTTAAATTAGTACCATTGGTATTGCTAAGCCTCCTTTTGAATTTATAAAGTACGTTTTCGAATTTACTTCAATTATTATTTTATCAGTTTGGAGTTTAAAGTTTATAAACGATTTCCAAGTATACTATTATAAGGTTATTTGTGAGTAATAACTTGTTTATAAAAGACGTTTTGTACTAAAGGGTTTACTCAAGATGTTTTACAAAAGATATATTATAAGTAATATTTTATAAAGGATTTATAAAGAAGTTTTTTTTAGTAGTTTTAAAATAGAAAGAGATTTTATAAATCATCTTAGAGATTTTTGAAAGAAGTCTTAAATTAGGTTTGTAATTTTATAAAGAGGTTTGAAATATGAAGTGTACTTATAAAAAGAATTTTTATAAAGGATAAGTGGATGAGTTTTATTAAATAAACGGGCTTTAAAGTAAGTGATGTTTTGAAAAGGGAATTGTTGGGACATTTAAAATGGAATGTGAGAAGAAAGGATTTTCCAAAATGTTTTTGGTAAATACTTAAATTGTTTCCAAGTAAAAAGGAAAATGTTTTGAAAGGATCTTTTGACCAAATTTAATAAACTAATTTTATTAATTAAAGTTTAATTAATAAAGGCTTAGAGGATCCCATATGGGATTGAATCAATGTTTAATTGTTCGTTTAATTTGATTGTAACAACCCGTAAAAATTGATAAATAAAATTGGTTAATTTAATTTGATTTTCGGAATTTAGTTGATAAAGGAATAAAAAAATTAGTGAATTATTAAAGGAAATAATAACTTGGATAAGATTGGTAAGTTAATTATTAATAACTTGGATGTAATTCCAATAAATGAAGCAGTATAAATGTTAATTTTATTCTTATTGTAATAAAAGAAAGTTACCAAGATGAAATGATTAAATTGATTTAAAATCTTAATTAATGTGTGCATTTATTTATAATGGGATATAAAAGGTAAATTAATAATTTAAAATGTTAGCTTACTAATAAAATAATGTATAATGAATGGAAATGGAATGGATTAGTGTATGAACTAATGGTAGCACTTATTGTAAGCTAATAAGTAAATTAAAACGTAACAGTGATAATTTAGGCTAATAACCAATAGGTTGAATGAAATGTCAATTAATGAATTGATTAAAATTGTAAAGTTATAATAATAGATGGTAATCGGTTGGGAAGAATAAAAATAACTAAATGTACTTTAATGATAATTAATATAATAACGGAAAGTGTGGGTGTAAATTTAAAAAGGAAACGAAAAATTTATTTATAAGATAGTAATTGGTGTAATAAAAAGCTAAATAAATTTATTGGGAATATTTAGTGTAAATTGGATGTAGATTTATGTAATAACGTTAATGCAAGTTGATAAATAACTAATTTAGCGCAATCACTATTAATTGGGATCTATTGCAATAAATGCAATTACATATTACATTAGTGAAGATTTAAGGTAATATTTGGTAATAAGGTATGGTTAGTGGTTTATGAATGAGTTGATAATTAAAATTAAAGGTAGTGATGTTAATATAAGTTGACTACAAACAAATTTAATGAAATTCAAATCAATGGAAATAATGTAGATGTATACTTAGCTACAAATTGAATATATGAAAACAAAATGTAAGCATTGAATTAGATTAATGAATTTAAATTATATTAATTGGAAATTTGAATAAAATGGTATTTACTAATGTAATTAAAAGATAATGGTTGTTTTAAGTTAACCATTTATCTAGTCTATTAAATTAAAATGGGTAACCAATTGAAATAAATCTGAATTTAATGTTACGTTAATGTAAATTAGGTTAATAATTGGGAATAACGTAAATTCTATTCAGTGTTATGATGATTAGTTGAATATAACATAAACTTAAGTGTAAATATAATGTTATGATAACAATTATTATTAATTACCTAATTAATTGGTCAATGAATTTATTGGAATCAAGTTCATTTGAATGTCAAGCAAAAGAAGGGTAACAATAGGTACTAGGTATAGAGTGGTAATGGACTTAGTATAAAGATTGAAAATAATCAAATCAAAGTTATTTGGAATTTATTATAATTAATTGGAACTCAAATTTTAATAAATGAATTTAATCTAAATGAAATTTTATTTATTACGCTAATTGAAATAAAGATGGAATGTGATAATATTAACGTAAAAGATTTTGAATCCAATATTTATTTCATCCGTTGACAATAACGAATTGAATAGTAGAATGAAAAATAAATTTAATAGAATTTTTGGAAATTAAATTTATAATTTCTGAATTTAATGAAATTGGGGTTAATATTGGAATTTATAAATTAATCATCTCTAAAGTTGACATTTAAATTTGTTAAAAACCATTGTAAATGATTGAGAAATCAAAAGGGATGAAATTTGTCAATTAAAGGATTGAAATTTGAAATTTGATTTAATTAGCTAATTTATTTATTTAATATAAAAATAGTCATTTTGGCCACTAACTCGGATTTCGACGAAACCAGTTTCATCGGATTCGTAATGGTGAATTATTGTAGGATTTCAAGTTTTATAGCGATCGGGCTTGTCGTTTGATCGTACGGACTCGAAACGCCTTGAAATAAATGAAATTGAAATCAATTGAAATCAATTTGAAATAATTTGATTTTGTCATAACTTCTTCATATGATGGAATTTGGACTTGAAACTTGTTCCATCGAGATTAAAATATTTTAAAACATTTATTTTGATATATGGGTTGACCCAATTTCGTTCCGGAGTCAGAATGAGCTTTTTGGGTCACTTTGTCATTAGCGCGTATATCTATCTTATCCATCCATTCAAATTTCAGCTTGCTTATATATATCATGCTATAAACCCTAGCAGCCTCTATTCCTCATTTCTATATGTTCTATCAGCTCCTCTTTCCAATGGCTGCAAACCCTAATTCCCAAATACAATTCCAAATCAAATCCAAAGCCAAAAATTCAAACTCTCCAAACATTATCATATTTTATATCGTCAGAAAACTCTCGACGAGCGCAAGTCAGAAATATAATTCGTTTTTCAATTCGAGGTTCGACGTGGCCAGAAATCGAGCAAACATTCACGGCCGTTCATCGCGCGTCTATGAATGGTGTCGGATCGTCAAATGTTTTCTGGGTATTGTAGAGTGGACGATGGGGAGTGCATCGGTGGTGTTTGTTCTGCGATTCGACGGTTGGATTTTCGGGAAAAATTCAGTAGGGTTTCATGGTTTTGCGGCGGCTGGAGCTATTTCGGTCGTGTGGTCTTCGCGGTGGGGTGGCAGTGGTCGGCGTCTTGACCGTGGGTGGTGCACGTGGCCGCGTGTGGCCGGGCGAGTGAGTTTCGACGTCGAATTCGAGATAGCGGCTCCGGGGTTCTGATGGTTCGTGCACGACCTGATGCTGCTGTGCGTGTTGCGTTCCTGTTGCCTGTAGGAAGATGATGACGTGTCATAGGTGATGACCTTTTTTTATTATCTTGTTTTATTTCAATTTAGAATTCAATGTTTCAAATTGCTATAACTTTCGCATATGAGGTCGAATTCACGCGCGGTTTTCCTCCCTAGGATCGTATTGAAATTCCGAACATTTTGGCGCTGGTTTGGACGAATTCTGGGACTGACAAATTTTTGGGTTTAAATTCAAAAGTTGAGTGTTTTAACCGACTCACAACTTCTAAAATTTCTTATGTTTGTTAAATTATTTATGATGTGATTTGAAATTTATTTATAGCTGTTTGGCATATATTTAATCATCATCTAAGTTAAATTGCATCTATTTGAATTAAATTGTTATCAAATTTATTATTGCATATAAACTGCCAGTTAGATAGATTGTTTAATTTATTATTGAATATAAACTGCCAGTAATTACCTATTATTTATTGTATGTTCCATATTGATGTGATTGTTAAATTGGATAATGATTGTAATAAATGGTTGATGATTGATATTGGATGAATGAATGTTGTATTTTATATTGTTTTACACTGCAAATTTGTTATGCACTTTACTTCATTCGGGATTGAGGTTTGAAATGATATATAACTGCATTTTTATTTTAAATTACGGACTGAAATGTAAATATCCATATCACTTGACCATAGGATAGAAAATTATACACAGACATCGCGGTATATATATATATATATATATATATATATATATATATATTGAAATGATTTTTATGGTTTTGTAAAGAAATATACGGGTTATATAAAAAATTGATTTTAGATGTTATATAAACGTCAAATTTATTATTATTGATTTTAGCTATATATGCTTTGAAATATAAAATAAGCCCAATAATAAAGTTTGATTATTTTATATAATATGGTTTAATGAATATTGATTTTTGATATTATATAAATAATATTATATATATGGTTAAATGCTTGAATTTAAGCTATGTATAAGTTTGTTAAGAAAAATTAAGTTTAATAATAGAGTTTGATTTTTATTAAAATAAATGTGAGTAAGTATTTAAATTTTATTTTAATATAGAGTGTATAATGATTTAAATAAATTAAGATTGGGAGATAAAGTGGAGATTTATTTGGAATTGAAGTATTTAAGAATCAAACTCTAAAAGGTTGATGTGAAATTTATTAAATTGAAAAAAAATAAAAGGGTATAATTATTATAACTTGATTTTGGGTCTGGGTGAATTAAATGATTATTTCAAGTATAGATGAAGTGAAGAAAATATTTAGTTATTTGAAATTTGATTTTTATTTAAATGAAAATGGAATTATTATGAAAGTTATTTCAAAACTAAATAATAGAAGATTTGATTTTGAATCTAAATTATCAAATTTAGTTTTGGAATTTTGGAATTTTGGAATATTTAAAGCATTGAAATATATCGGAATTGAAATGTTTTATCGAAATTGAAAGGTTTTAAAGTTATGAATTTCAAAGTATTATGTTTTAAAAGTGTTATAATTTCAAATGTTTGGTTTCGAAGTGTATAATTTTGAAAGTGCTATGATTTTGGAAAAGGGATATATTTGATATAAAAATGATATCATTTTGATTTGGGTTTTAAAATAGATATGATATCGTATTTATATGGTTTTGAATGAATATTATATCCTGGTCTGAAGTATAATTATTTTGAAATCACCACGGTGTTATAATAACGTTTTGTTATTAAAGAGACCGGGATCGGAAGTTGTCACTCTCTGCCAACATCGAAAACCACTTTAACAACCGTGTATGCGATGGAGATTTCAGAATGAAGTAGGATGGTCGCGGCGTTTCCTTTGAGGTAAATACGTGGACCCGACTTCCGCGAGTTGGCATAAGGTGGCTAAAACAGGAGCGATTCTCGGGCCAAGGACGTAGCCCCTCTTATCGGACACATCCCTTCGATATTATACTCTGTCTTTTGGATTTATTCGGTGGTCACTTTTGATTTTTATTTTGGGAGTGTGGCTCGAGGTGGGCGGTAGCTGCGGCTATGCGTTACCACCAGCCCAAATGCGTAACTGGTATATCTACCCTGGCATTGCCTAGTTGTGCCGTGTCACCTACCCTAGCACGCCTTATACGATTTTGTTTTGTACCATACCTATGGAGTGCCCTCTGACAACGCCCAGTACGGGGGAGATTACGGTACTGTATAGACTATGGAAATATATTATGTGTTAAGTGGAATATTGGGTCACTCCTTAACGCTATTTTAAAGCAAGTTTATTTTACTAATAGACACTATTATAATAGCGAAGTATTACTACATAATAAATAGTTTAACGGATCCTTAGGAGATGTGAATCCCAAGCATCTTTTAAGTTACTGCACTCATATTTATTTCTGTTGATTTAACTGACATAAGATCTTTTAGTTCTGACTCGAGTGTTTTGTCTTTTCAATTCGCTCGGGTCAGCCTGAGCATTTCAGGATTCGAAGACTTTAGCTCTGGAGGACGAAGACGAAGATTTATATTATTATTATTTATTATAGTATTCCACTACATTCATACTGTTACCGCTGCATTAATCATTATTCTCTGGTATGTGTAACTCTGATATGTATTGTATAAGTATAATCGATATTTTGTAAAACAGCTTCATGAACTGTATATTTGATTATTATATTTTATCGCTCCGCTGCAAAATTCTATTTTGTTTATTTCTCTTTCTCTACTTTTTCTTATTTACCCTATAACAATCCGCCCTTCTGTATGGTTTAAGTCTGACGTGTGTGGTTTATCGTCGATTTAAAGCGTGCAAAAAAGCGAGACGTTACATCTGGTATCAGAGCGAGGTTTAGCGATAAACCTTAGCTTTGTGGGGTCTGACTCTTTATTAATAGGGTAGTAATACCCTATGATGAGTCGCTGAGTGTATATATATGAGAGAGCGTATTTTTCAGTGTTATAAAAAGGTTTTAATATTGTGTTAATTTGTTCCGTTTTGTATTTATAAATTTTGGTTGATGCATGGGATGCTATTACATCAATAGGAATTTCTAAACACTTAATAGGACAGACCGACATAATATTTGATTTTGAATATAGGTGAATGAAATAATTTTGCTTATTATATTTTCTATATAAAATAAAAATTTTATAAAGGTTATATTTGGTTACAATACATTGGTTGTTAGGTAATGAAATTTATAAATAATAGTTGAAATAAGATTAAATAAAATAAAATAAAATAAAAATTGGAAATTTAGAACTTAAGTTCTGGGATTTCTGAAAATTTCTTTTGAATGATTTTGGAATATAGTAATAATATTGTTAGAAGTATTTTCTGATATAAATATTTTAATATAATTTGGAAGAACTGTTTGAAAGAAATTTTGAAAAGAAATAAGTTCTATACTCCCCTCTCTATCGCTGGAAAATAATTTCGGTGATGGTGGCCGCATCATCGACATTCATTTTTGAATTTCGAAGTGGGAAGGTCATTATAGTAGTTTTACTACAGATTTATTGAAGAAAAAAATTAATTTTAAATTATTTTGAATATAATTGGATATATAAATACGTTTATCTATTATTTTAAAATGATTTGAGATTTAACCCGGTATTTAGTTCTTAAGTTTCCATTAATTAATAGTTTCAATTATTGTAGTGAATTGGAACGTAGGTAATTGATAATTGAAACCTCTAAAGGAAATAAGAGATTTAATGTTAAGTTATAAATTAAATAAAAAGAAAATTTAAATTTGGAACAAATAAAACAAGGATATTGTTATTGAACATTTAATTAATTAAAAGAACTGAGAAAAACTTGTATAACTTTCAATTACATTCTTAAAAAGCATATATATAACTTACCAAATTTTAAAAGTTGAAATGTTTAGTAAGAAAATGTAATGGAAATTGTACAAGTAAAAGTATGTAATGAAGTGTTCAATAAATTGCTTTTATTAATAAGAATTGAGGTTATAATTGTTATATACTTAAGTAAGTAATTATAGACTTAAGTAAATGATTGAAGTTATTTATTTTGAAATAAGAAGAAAGATGAATACTGTAATAAATGAATGTAATATAATAAAAAGAAAATTTCATGATATGAATAAGTGAAAATGAGACTTTGTTAGAAATGAATAAAAGTAAATGAAACTGTAAGAAATAAAAGGCAAATTAAATAGATAAAAATAAATAATGAATGAAAAGGAAATCAAACAACAAATGGATGAAGTGAAATTGATAAAAAAAAAACTTGATTTATTGTTGAAATTGTTGTTTGTTTTGGTTTATGGTTGTTTGGGTAACGATACTTTAAAATTGTTTGGATGTATGAATAATCTATTTAGCTTCATCAGAGACTATTGAGTAAATGGTGCGCTTAGTAGTTATTTTTCATTCTGTATAGTTTGAAGTTTATAACCCGAACAACTATTTGTTTTGTTGATATGAATGAATGTTTGATTGTGTCAATTCTATGTGATGGTTGTATGCCTTGTTGTCAGTTATTGATGTTTGTATTGATTTGTTTGTTTATGGTTGAAACCACTCTAAATATTTCATTTTATATAATTGTTAACCTTTTTGGATTATATAAGTGAAATACAGGTTATGGAAGCAATTGCTACCACTTTTGGTTTCATACTTAAACGTTAATTGCCCGACAAATAGGTACGTTTCCGGATTACGGTTTATAGCGTTATTATATTATTTTTCTCGGGTTGGGATATATATTATTTTGGAAAAATACATGTTATATATTGTTATATTTGATATTATATTTTCTCCCGAGCCTCTCCTTACAAATGAGACTCTGCCGAAATTTTCCATAAATTTCGGACTTAGAAAATTAGGAAAATATTTTCCAAACTTTATTAATTTCAGTATAAAAGGATTTAATGTTTATAAATTGGTATATTTTGTTTCAATTAATTAATTTTGAAAATTTTGGTTTATAAAGTTAATATTTTTGAATAAGATATATTGTTTATTAATTATTCTTTCCCTTCTTTTTCTTTTTCGGGGACGAAAAGTTTTGAGTGGGGGAAAGTGTAACGACACGTAAAAATTGATAAATAAAATTGGTTAATTTAATTTGATTTTCGGAGTTTAATTTAGAAAGAATAAAAAAATTTAGTGAATTATTAATGGAAATAATAACTTGGATAAGATTGGCAAGTTAATTGTTAATAACTTGAATGTAATTCCAATAAGTGAAGCAATATAAATGTTAATTTTATTCTTATTGTAATAAAAGAATGTTACCAAGATAAAATGACTAAATTAATTTAAAATCTTAATTAATGTGTGCATTTATTTATAATGGGATATAAAAGGTAAATTAATAATTTAAAATGTTAGCTTACTAATAAAATAATGTATAATGAACGGAAATGGAATGGATTAGTGCATGAAATAATGGTAGCACTTATTGTAAGCTAATAAGTAAATTAAAATGTAACAGTGATAATTTAGGTTAATAATTAATAGGTTGAATGAAATGTCAATTAATGAATTGATTAAAATTGTAAAGTTATAATAATTGATGATAATCGGTTGGGAAGAATAGAGATAACTAAATGTACTTTAATGATAATTAATATAATAACGGAAAGTGTGGGTATAAATTTAAAAAGGAAACGAAAATTTTATTTATAAGATAGTAATTGGTGTAATAAAAAGCTAAATAAATTTATTGGGAATATTTAGTGTAAATTGGATGTAGATTTATGTAATAACGTTAATACAAGTTGATAAATAACTAATTTAGCGCAATCACTATTAATTGGGACCTGTTGCAATAGATGGAATTAAATATTACATTAGTGAAGATTTAAGATAATATTTGGTAATAAGGTATGGTTAGTGGTTTATGAATGAATTGATAATTAAAATTAAAGGCAATGATGTTAATATAAGTTCACTATAAACAAATTGAATGAAATTTAAATCAATGGAAATAATGTAGATGTATACTTAGCTACAAATTGAATATATGAAAACAAAATGTAAGCACTGAATTAGATTAATGAATTTAAATTATATTAATTGAAAATCTGAATAAAATGGTAATTATTAATGTAATTAAAAGTTATGATAACGGTTGTTTTAAGTTAACCATTTATCTAGTCTATTAAATTAAAATGGGTAACCAATTGAAATAAATCTGAATTTAATGTTACGTTAATGTAAATTAGGGTAATAATTGGAATGACGTAAATTTTATTCAGTGTTATGATGATTATTTGAATATAACATAAACTTAAGTGTAAATATAAGGTTATGATAACAATTATTATTAATTACCTAATTAATTGGTCAACGAATTTATTGGAATCAAGTTCATTTAAATGTCAAGCAAATGAAGGGTAGCAATAGGTACTAGGTATAGAGTGGTAATGGACTTAGTATAAAAATTAAAACTAATCAAATCAAAGTTATTTTGAATTTATTATAATTAATTGGAACTCAAATTTTAATAAATGAATTTAATCTAAATGAAATTTAATTTAGTACGTTAATTGAAATAAAGATCGAATGCGATAATATTAACGTAAAAGATTTTGAATCCAATATTTATTTCATCCGTTGACAATAACGAATTGAATAGTAGAATGAAAAATAAATTTAATAGAATTTTGAAAATTAAATTTATAATTTCTGAATTTAATGAAATTGTGGTTAATATTGGAATTTATAAATTAATAACTCTAAAGTTGACATTTAAATTTGTTAAAAACCATTGTAAATGATTGAGAAATCAAAAAGGATGAAATTTGTCAATTAAAGGATTGAAATTTGAAATTTGATTTAATTAGCTAATTTATTTATTTATTTATTTAATATAAAAATAGCCATTTTGGCCACTGACTCGGGTTTCGACGAAACCAGTTTCATCTGATCCGTAACGGTGAATTATTTTAGGATTTCAAGTTTCGTAGCGATCGGGCTTGTCGTTTGATCGTGCGGACTCGAAACACCTTGAAATAGATGAAATTGAAAACAATTTGAAATAATTTGATTTTGTCATACCTTCTTCATACGATGGAATTTGGACTTGAAACTTGTTCCATCGAGTTTAAAATATTTTAAAACATCTATTTTGATTAAGGGTTGGCCCAATTTCGTTCCGGAGTCAGAACGGGCTTTTTGGGCCACTTTGTCGTTGGCGCGTGTATCTATCTTATCTTTCCATTCAAATTTCAGCTTGCCTATATATATCCTGCTATAAACCCTAGCAGCCTCTATTCCTTAATTCTATACGTTCTATTAGATCCTCTTTCCAATGGCTGCAAACCCTAATTTCCAAAAACAATTCCAAATCAAATCCAACGCCAAAAATTCAAACTCTCTACCCACCGTTCGTAGCTCGGTTGGTTAGGGAGCTGGGAGATGGGGACTAAAGGACTGTGTCCGGGCAAGTTTGAATCCCAGCGCCTAACCATCAGTGGGAGATTCAACGTTACGCATCCGTGTGCGACGACTAAATTAAAGCGGGGTAGACATACGGCGTGGGGGTTTACTTAAGTGAGTATCAATGAATACCATGATCTTAAGGTTACCCATGTTATCCAAAAAAAAAAATACAAATTCTCCAAACATTATCATATTTTATATCGTCGGAAAGCTCTCGACGAGCGCAAGTCAGAAATATAATTCGTTTTTCAATTCGAGGTTTGAATATGTGGCCAGAAATCATGCAAACATTCACGGCCGTTCATCGCGTGTCTATGAACGGTGTCGGATCGTCAAATCCTTTCTGGATATTGTAGATTGGACAATGGGGAGTGCATCGGTGGTGTTTGTTCTGCGATTCGACGGTTGGATTGTCGAGAAAAATTCGGCAGGATTTCATGGTTTTGCGGCGGCTGGAGCTATTTCGGTCGCGTGGTCTTCGCGTTGGGGTGGCAGTGGTCGGCGTCTCGACCATGGGTGGTGCGCTTGGCCGCGTGTGGCCGGCGGAGTGAGTTTTGACGTCGAATTCGAGATGGCAGCTTCGGGTTTTTGATGGTTCGTGCACGACCTGATGCTGTTGTGCGTGTTGCGTTCCTGTTGCCTGTAGGAAGATGATGACGTGTCATAGGTGATGGCTTTTTTTTATTATCTTGTTTTATTTTAATTTAGAATTCAATGTTTCTAATCGCTACAACTTTCGCATACGAGTCGAATTCATGCGCGGTTTCTTCGCTAGGATCGTATTGAAATTCCGAACATTTTGGCGCTAGTTTGGACGAATTCTAAGACTGTCAAATTTTTGGGTTTAAATTGAATTTAAATTCAATTTAAATTCAAAAGGTGAGTGTTTTAACCCACTCACAACTTCTGAAATTTCTTATGTTTGTTAAATTTATTTATGACGTGATTTGAAATTTATTTATAGCTGTTTGGCATATATTTAATCATCATCTAAGTTAAATTGCATCTATTTGAATTAAATTGTTATCAAATTTATTATTGCATATAAACTGCCAGTTAGATAGATTGTTTAATTTATTATTGAATATAAACTGCCAGTAATTACCTACTATTTATTATATGCTCCATACTGATGTGATTGTTAAATTGGATAATGATTATAATAAATGGTTGATGATTGATATTGGATGAATGGATGTTGTATCTTATATTGTTTTAAACTGCAAATTTGTTATGCACTTTATTTCATTCGGGATTGCGGTTTGAAATGATATATAACCGTATTTTTTTTTTAAATTATGGATTGAAATGATAAATATCCGTATCACTTGACCATAGAGTAGGAAATTATATACAGACACCGCGGTCTATATATATATATATATATATATATATATATATATATATATATATATATTGAAATGATTTCTGTGGTTTTGTAGAGAAATATACGGGTTATATAAAAAATTGATTTTAGATGTTATATAAACGCCAAATTTATTATTATTGATTTTAGCTATATATGCTTTGAAATATAAAATAAGCTCAATAATAAAGTTTGATTATTTTATATAATATGATTTAATGAATATTGATTTTTGATATTATATAAATAATATTTTATACATAGTTAAATGCTTGAATTTAAGCTATGTATAAGTTTGTTAACAAAAATTAAGTTTAATAATAGAGTTTGATTTTTATTAAAATAAATGTGAGCAATATTTAAATTTTATTTTAATATAAAGTGTATAATGACTTAAATAAATTAAGGTTGGGAGATAAATTGGAGATTTATTTGGAATTGAAGTATTTAAGAATCAAACTCTAAAAGGTTGATGTGAAATTTATTAAATTGAAAAAAATAAAAGGATATAATTATTATAACTTGATTTTGGGTGTGGGTGAATTAAATGATTATTTCAAGTATAGATGAAGTGAAGAAAATATTTAGTTATTTGAAGTTTGAGTTTTATTTAAATGAAAATGGATTTATTATGTAAGTTATTTCAAAACTAAATAATAGAAGATTTGATTTTTGAATCTAAATTATCAAATTTAGTTTTGGAATTTTGGAATATTTAAAGCCTTGAAATATATCGGAATTGAAATGTTTTATCGAAATTGAAAGGTTTCGAAGTTATGAATTTCAAAGTATTATGTTTAAAAGTGTTATAATTTCAAATGTTTAGTTTCGAAGTGTATAAATTTGAAAGTGCTATGATTTTGGAAAAGGGATATATTTGAAATAAAAACGATATCATTTTGATTTGGGTTTTAAAATAGATATGGTATTGTATTTATATGGTTTTGAATGAATATTATATCCTGGTTTGAAGTATAATTATTTTGAAATGACCGCGGTGTTATAATAACATTTGGTTGTTAAAGAGACCGGGATCGGAAGTTGCCATACTCTCTGCTAACTCCGAAAATCACTTTAACAACCGTGTAGCGGTGGAGATTCTAGAATGAAGTAAGATGGTGGCAGCGTTTCCTTTGAGGTAAATACGTAGACCCGACTCCCGTGAGTTGGCATAAGGTGGCTAAAACAGGAGCGATTCTCGGGCCAAGGAGGTAGCCCCTCTTATCGGACACATCCCTTCGATATTATACTCTGTCTTTTGGATTTATTCGGTGGCCACTTTTGATTTTTGATTTTGGAGGTGTGGCTCGAGGTGAGCGGTAGCTGCGGCTATGCATTACCACCAGTCCGGATGCGTAATTGGTATATCTACCCTGGCATTGCCTAGTTGTGCCATGTCACCTACCCTAGCGCGCCTTATACGATTTTGTTTTGTACCATACCAATGGAGCACCCTCTGACGACGCCCAGTACGGGGGAGATTGCGGTACTGTATAGACTATGGGAATATATTATGTGTTAAGGGGAATATTGGGTCACTCCTTAGCGCTATTTTAAAGTAAGTTTATTTTACTAATAGACATTATTATAATAGCGAAGTATTACTACATAGTAAATAGTTTAACGGATACTTAGGAGATTGGAATCTCGAGCATCTTTTAAGTTACTGCACTCATATTTATTTCTGTTGATTTAACTCACATAAGATCTTTTAGTTAAAACTCGGGTGTTTTGTCTTTTCAATTCGCTCGGGTCAGCCTGAGCATTTCAGGATTCGAAGACTTTAGCTCTGGAGGACGAAGACGAAGATTAATATTAATATTATTTATTATAGTATTCCACCACATTTATACTGTTTCCGCTGCATTAATCATTATTCTCTGGTATGTGTAACTCTGATATGTATTGTATAAGTATAATCGAACATTTTGTAAAACAGCTTCATGAACTGTATATTTGATTATTATATTTTATCGCTCCGCTGCAAGATTCTATTTTGTTTTTTTCTCTTCCTCTACTTTTTCTTATTTACCCCATAACAATCTGCCCTTCTGTATGGTTTAAGTCTGACGTGTGTGGTTTATCGTCGATTTAAAGCGTGCAAAAACACGGTACGTTACTTTGATTTCTAAATAACCAACTATCAAATATGGACCTAAACGCAACTTTGGAAATATCTAGGAGAAACACGAGAATTATCTAGGTAGATGGAATAATTTTGCCTATTATATTTTGTATATAAAATAATAAATTTTATAAATGATATATATTTGGTTGTAATATAGTTGTTTCCTAGGTAGTGAAAATTATAGATATTGGTTGGAAATAAGATTTGAAAATAAATGAAATTTAGAACTTAAGTTTCGGGGTTTTTGAAAATTTCTTTCGAATGATTTTGGAATATAATAATATTATTATTAGAAGTATTTTCTGACATAAATATTTCAATATGATTTGAAAGAATTGTTTTAAATGAAACTTTGGAATGAAATAAGTTCTGTACTCCCCTCTTTGTCGCTCGAAAATAATTTCGATGATGAGTACACGCATCATCGACATTCATTTTCAAGTTTCTAAGTGGGAAGGCCACTGTGGTAGTTTTACTGCAGATTTATTTTGATAAACGAATATAAATTTTAAATTGTTTCAGATATAATTTGATATATAAGTTATAAGTATATACATTTATCTATTATTTTTAAAATGATTTGAAATGGAACCTGGTATTTTGTTTTTAAGTTTCTGTTAATTAATAGTTTCAATTATTGTAATGAAATTGAATGTAACTAATTAATAATTGGAACCTCTAAATGAAATAAGAGATTAAATGCTAGATTATAAATGAAATTATAAGAAAGTTGAAATTTATGACCTATAAAACGAAGGATATGATTATTGAACATTAAACTAATTAAAAGAAATGAGATAAACTTGTGTAACTTTCAATTACATTCTTAAAGAATATATATAACTTACAAATTATAAAAGTTGAAATGTTAAAAGAATATGTAATGGAAATTTTACAAGTAAAACTTATGTAATGAAAATGTATAATGAATTGCTTTTATAAATAAGAATTTGATGTTATAGTTGTTATAAACTTGAGTTATAATATAAGTACTGCTAATTAAATGTAATAGAAAAGTGAGTATTATAAACGAGTAATTATAAACTTAAGTAAATGATTGAAGCTATTTATAAATAAAATAAGTAGAAAAGATGAATACTGTAAATAGATGATTATAGACTTAAGTTAATAAATTGATATGCTAAGTAATTGAATTGAACATGAATACTATAAATAAATGAATGCAATGCAATAAAACGAAATTGGCATTATATGGATAAATGAAAATGAATTTGTAAGTAATAACTAGAAATAAATAGAAATAAGCACTGAATGAATAAATGTGAATTTAATTACAAAGAAACCTATATAGTACTTTAAGAATTTATTTACATATGTTTAAGTAATTATACATGAGTAACATATGTATTGAAATAAATGAAAGTGAATGAATGAAACAGTCATTGTATGAACGAAACTAAAGTAAGGTAAATGATATGAAATGAAATGAATAAGAATAAACTTAAATAGTGCTTGGCATTGGTTGTTTGTTTTGGCTTATGGAATTGTTTGGGGGCAGATACTTCTGATTGCTTAGGATGTATGAATAATCTATCAAGTTTTATCTAGACTGTTGAGTAGACGGTATACTTAGTAGTTTATTTTTCATTCTATACAATTAAAAGTTTTGAACGCAAACAACCCATTTATTTTGCTTGGTATGAATAAATGGTTGATTACTTTGGTTCCTTATGATGATTGTACGTTGTGGTTGCAAATGATTGTTGTTTTATTTTGATTTGTTTGTTAGTGGTTGAAACAACTTTAAATATTTCATTTTACATAATTATTAACTCTTTTAGATTATAAAAGTGAAATACAGGTTATGGAAGCAATTGCTACTGCTTTCGGTTTCATAATTAAGTGTTGTTTGCCCGACAAATAGGTATGTTCTCGGATTACGGTTTTATAGCGATATTATATATATTTTCCCATTGTTGGGATATATTATTTTGAGATATTCTGATATATTGTTATATTTGATACTATATTTTCTCCCGAGCCTCTCCATACAAAGGAGACTCTGTCGAAATTTTCTATAACTTTTGGACTTAGAAACTTTTTGAAATGTTTTTCTGTTACTTGAATATAAAGGATTTAATGGTTATAAATTGATATATTTTATTTAAATTATTTAATTTTTTAAATTTATTTGTTTATACAATTAATATTTTGAATATGATATATTGATTTCTTAATTCCTACATTCCCCTCCTTTTTCCTTTTCGGGGATGAAAAGTTTTGAGTGGGAGAGTGTAACGACCCATAAATTTTCGATAATTAAATTTGTTGATTTAATAGATTTTGATAAATTTAATATTGAGAGAAATATAAATTTGTGATGTATTAGTGAAATGAATACTAAAATGAAATAAAACAAATGATAACTAAAGCTAATTATTGACAATTTGAATGTAATGCCAATAAATGAAATAATGAAAAAATTACGCTTTATTATGAATTTAATATAAGAAAACAAATGTGAATATTGAATTAAGTAATGAAATATTATAGTTAATGGTAACCGAATGAATTCAACATTATGTAAGAAATTATAATAATTGGTTGAAAAATAAACTTAAGTGTAATAGATCATGAACCAATGTTAATTTCATTCATTTGACAATAATGGATTGAATAATAGGATGAAAGTTCAATTAAATGGTAATATTGAAAATTCAATTTATAATTACTGAATTTATTGAATTGAAATTAAACATTGAAATTGGTGGAATATTCAATAATAAATTAACATAGAAACTTGTTGTAAGGATTAAAATTTCCAAGAAATCTAAAATGATAGAAATGGTAAATAATTAAATTTGAATGGAAAAAAGTGATTAATTGATTTAATATTAATTTAATTTAATAGCCATTTTGGCCACTGACTCGGATTTTGACGAAACCAGCTTCATCAGATCCTTAACGGTGAATTATTGTAGGATTTCAAGTTCCGTAGTGATCGGACTTGTCATTTGATCATACGGGCTTGAAACGCTTAGAAATCAATTTAATTGAAATCAGTTGAAATCAATTTGAAATAAGCTGATTTTAACATAACTTTTTCATAAAATGGAAGCAGGACTTAAAACATGTTCCATTGATTTTAAAATTATCAAAAACATCTATTTTGATATATGGATTGACCCATTTTCGTTCCGGAGTCGAAACGGGCTTTCCGGGTCATTCATCGTCCAATTTTCAATTTAATCTTTGTCTATTCCTTCTATATTCAGCCCTACCTATAAATACGTCATTGTAAACCCTAGTCATTTCTTATTCCTCATTTCTGTACGTATAATTCCATTTGCTCCTCCTCATTCCAATGGCAGACAAAACCTAATTCCCAATTGCAATTTCAAATCAAATTCAAATCAAAAAATTCAAACTTCTCAAAATATATCATATTTTACATCGATTTGAAGCTCTCTATGAATGCAAGTCAAATCTACTGGTAGTTTTTCGATTCGGCTTTCGATGTGTGTAACATCCCGCCTTTTCGCACGATTTAAACAGACACAAGTGCCGATTCAAACCATACGTAAGGGCGGATTATTATGGGGTAAATAAGAAAAACAAGGAAGAAATAAACAAAATAGAATCTCACAGCGGGAGGATAAAATATAATAATCAAATATACAGTTCATAAATCTGTTTCCAAAACCATTTATATAATACATATCAGAGTTACACATACCAATAATAATGCAGCGGAACAGTGTGCAGTGCACTAGTATGAATAATAATATTATAAATCTTCGTCTTCGTCCTCCAAAGCTAAATCTTCAAGTCCTGGAACGCTCGGACTGACCCGAGCGAATTGAAAAGACAAAACACTCGAGTCAGAACTAAAAGATCTTATGTAAGTTAAATTAACAGAAATAAATATGAGTGCAGTAACTCAAGAGATGCTCGGGATTTACATCTCTTAAGGATCCGTTAAACTATTTACTATGTAGTATATTGCGCTATTATAATAGTGTCTATAGTAAAATAAACATACTTTTAAATAGCATTAAGGCTTTACATTTTCCACCTTAACACGTAATAGTCCCAGTAGTCCATCCAATATCATAGTCCCTCCTGATCGGGAAGCCACTAGAGGATACCACACGGGCTACGGGAGAAATCCAAACTCATACAAGGCGCGATAGGGTAGGTGACACGGCACAACTAGGCAATGCCAGGGTAGATATACCAATTGCTATCCGGGCTGATGGAAACGCGTAGCGCGCAGCTACCGCCCACCTCAAACAAACTCCCCAAAATCAAAAATAAAGGTGGCCACCGAATCAATCCAAAGTCAAAGTATAGTATCGAAGAGAAGTGTCCGATCAGATGAATGACCTCATTGGCCCGAAAATCGCTCCTGTTTTAGCCACCTTATGCCAACTCACGGGAGTTGGGTCCACGTAATTACCTTATAGGAAACGCCGTCACCAACCTACTTCATTCTGGAATCTCCACCGCGTACACGGTTGTTAAAGTGGTTTTCGGAGTTGGCAGAGAGTATGACAATTTCCGATCCCGGTCTCTTTAACAACCAAACGTTATTATAACACCGCGGTCATTTAAAATAATTACACTTTAAAACCAGAATAAAATATCCATTTTAAACCCATATACATACGATATCGTTTATATTTTTAAAACCCCAAATCAATACGATATCATTTAGGCCCAAACCAATATAATGTCATTTTATTTTCCAATATATATTCTTTCCAAACTCATAGGGTTTTCAAAGTAAAATATTTAGAAACAAAACTCTGGAATATAATATTTCCAAATTATACTACCTTGAAAATCATAACTTTGAAACAAATTTCCATCTCTCAAATGGTTAAATATTAAATTTCTTTTATAAAACAAAATAGCTTCTTTGCATTTCACAAATCAATTCCAAATATCGATTTAAACTTCCAAATACCATTTTTATTTCTTATGTTTCAAAGCTTTAAATACTTCACAATTTCAAACAATCTCATTTGACAATCCCATTAAATTCAATTGCTTATTATTTAGACTTGAAATATTTACTTAATGAATTCACTATAAATTAAGTAAAACCATTAACTTCACATAATTGGAAAAATCTTTCAATTTATTAAACTTGATATATTCATTTAAATCAACTTGACATTCATTTAAATCACTTTACAAAAATCAAGTTATGAAAATCATATCCTTTAAAAAAAATTAATTTTTATTAAATTTCAATTTAACTTAATATTCATCTTCCAAATATTATTCTCATTTAAGTCATAAAAACTCCAGAAATTAGAATTTAAATAAATGCTTAATCGTATTTGATCTTAAAATCAAACTTTATTTTATACTTCAAATCAAATTTATACAAAGCTTAAAACCGGAAATTACTATATATATATATAATGACCTTTATCAATGACCAAATCAATATCCCATAAACCATATATATAACTTTACAAAACCATAGAAAATCATTTTTAAAAATAAATTTTATATATATATATATATACCGTGGTGCCTGCATGAAATTTTCTATCCTATGGTCAAGTGATACAGATATTTATCATTTCAATCCGCAATTTAAAATAAAAAGGCGGTTGTATATCATTTCAAACCGCAATCCCGAATGAATGAAATGCACGATAACTTGCAGTTTATACAATATAAAATACAGCATCCATTCATCCAAATATCAATCATCAACCATTTATTACAATCATCATCCAATTTAAACAACATCAATATAGAGCATATAAATTATACAGGTAATAAATAACATGTATTAACTAACAGTTTATATTCAATAATAAATTTAACAACTGTTGAACTAGCAGTTTATATGCAAAAATAAAAGTAAATTTAACTGACAGTTAATATGAAATAAAATTTTACATAACTATGACTGGCAGTTAATATGCAAATAAATAAATTCTCACTGTCAAATTTATATGCAATAAATAAAATAAATTAACAGTTAAATTAAATTAATGCGGTTTAACCGAGATGATGAATAAAACATGTCAAACAATCATAAATAAATTCCTACTCATATCTTAAGTCAAATTAACAAACATAAGAAATTTTAGAAGTTGTGAATGGGTTAAAACACTCACATTTTGAATTTAAATTAAATTTAAATCCGATTTAAACCCAAAAATTCGACGGTCTCCAAGTCTGTCCAAACCAGCGTCAAAGCGTCCGGAATTTTATTACGATCATAACAAAAAAAAATCTCGCGTGAAATTGAGATCGTATGTGAAAGTTATTCAATTTTAACGAGTTGAAACAGAAATTAAATAAAACAAATGTAAACAAACAACCTAATTAATACTTGCCACGTCATCTGCGTTTCTTCCACGTACGCGAAGTTTCCACGCAGCCTTCCAAGAGAAATTTTCACGTTCGAACCCACAACTTCCGAACTTTGACCAACCTTTGCTAACGCCACCGGCCCCATATCAACGAGCCGCCGCCAACAACGAGACCCCCATCCTCCCCTCTACAGAACGACCCTACTGCGGCACCTCAGGTCGCCGCTGCCGTCGCCGTTTGGGGTTTTTCGAAACCCTAATTCTAAAAATTCGATCGACCTAGGCAACTCCAGGACCTCCGACCCCAACCACGTCACTCGGCAACATGACCTCCACCAATCCCGGTCAACAATTTCAAGAATCATCGACGAAAATGAATTCGCCCAAATCGACATATGGATTTCGAAATTTCCAGGCTTTGACCGAGATTTTCGGTTGACTCGAACATCGATTGCAAAAACAGAGGCCACCCGTAGATTCGTATCGATGAAAACTACAACATATATTCTTTTGGAAATTTTCTGAGATGTTTGGATTTTCATTTGAATTTTGAATAGAATTGGATCTGAAATTTGCATCCATTGAGGAAGAGAAAGAGTTGAAGAAAATGAACGTACAAATAAATGATAATAGATGGAGGCTAGGGTTTATCACAGCCTATTTATAGACAAACTGCAATAGAATAGGTGGGCACGAATTATAAACATGATAAACGGTAGTTGGCCCAAAAAGCCCGTTCTGACCCCGGAATGAAATTGGGTCAATCCATATATCGAAATAGTTATTTTAAAATATTCTGAACGAGATGGAAGTTTCACGTCCAAATTTCATCGTATGAAGATGTTATGCTGAAAACAATATTTTCAAATTGATTTCAATTAAATCAATTTCAATTAAATCGATTTCAAGGAGTTTCGCGTTCGTACGATCAAACGAACAGTCCGATCGTTACGAAACTTGAAACCCTACAATAATTCACTGATACGGTTCCGATGAAACTGGTTTCGTCGAAATCCGAGTCAGTGGCCAAAATGACTATTTTTATATTAATTAAATTAATTGATTAAATCCAATTTTATATTTTATATTCTAAAATTGAAAATTTTATCATCTTAATATTACTCAAACATTCACAAGGTTTTTAAAAAATTTTAAAGTCAATTTGTTAAAGATTAATCAATAAAACTCTTCAACTTCATAAAATTCAACGTTATAGATAAATTTCCAAAATTTCCATAAATTTGAATTTTTCCCATAATTATTCCATTCATAATTTCAAATAGAAGGGTTTTCTACTGGATTAAAAATTAATACATACATATTTCCTGTTTTCATCTCAAATTTTAATTTAACGTAAAATTTTATATTTAATTCCAATTAATTGCAATAAATCCAAATTATCATATTTTAAAACCAAATAAATAAATAAAGCTTGATTCCCGTTTAAATACGTAACTCATTTGATTGCAATCTACCTTTGGTCATAAATTAAATTCTGATATATAAATAAACTTTAATTTCACCTTTTTATTCACACATAATCATATTATGAAAACATTTACGTTATTCCCCCTTATTTACTTTATTTATTTATCGTAACACTTACTTTACATCCATTGCAATGTTTTCCAAATCAAATTGAATGAACTAAGTATATAACTCATAATAATTGTTGTAAAACTCTTAATCCCGCATTTTATAAGTATATTATCTCCACTCACGTATTAAAGATATTTACAGGTATAGGGTTTTTATTCAATAATTATTTATTATATACCAGTTAGATAAATTCACTATTTACGTCCGTTTTAAATTTATTACCAAATTAATCATTTACCTTTCCCATCAAATTTGAATTCCATCAAATTAATATAACCAATCAGATTTCCATTCACACTTTATTATAAACCTAAAATTTGCAATTCATTATCTTGTATTGATCTTATACAATTACCATTAACTTTACATTCCATTGCTATTCAATATATATTTATTCACCGATCAATTCGATATTTATTCTTCTTTCCTTCTATTTGATAAACAACCTAGTATACCTTTACATACATTCATTTATGGGTATTGCATTGAAATTTAATTTATTAGCTAATATCAACATTATTACCATTAACTACAAATGGGGTTCCCAATTTTTATTCAATACCCTGAATAAATAACATATATATTAATCAAATCCTTACATTTTTTTTCTCCTATTCCATAAAAAAATCAAATCATAACATTTAAATGATTTTATTGAATTGGAATTTCATTCAAGTCATAAATTATTAACTTGCACTAAAATGATACCTTAATTTATTCCAATTATCGTGTACAACTTTTATTGCATTAAATCAAATTAATACTTTCATAAATTTCTCATATTAAATTTCAGGTAAGAATCTTTTTCAACTTAATTCATTTGAATTTTATCCAACTTCTATAAATAGGTTTTAACATCACCATTTACATAATTTAATATAGTGTTTATTTCAATATTTGTTTATAAAGTATTTTTTCTACTGAATTAAATTGCAAAATTCAAAAATTCAGCTAAATTAAATCCATGAATTATACGGGTCGCTACACTCTCCCCCGCTCAAAACTTTTCGTCCTCGAAAAGGAAAAAGAAGGGAAAACGAAGAACTAAGAAGTCAATATACCTTATTCAAACATTAACTTTATAACAACAATTTACTAAATTTATTTCCTTAAATAAAATATACCCGTTTTATAATCATTATATCCTTTTATACTTAAATAAATGAAGTTTGGAAAAACATTTTCAAAATATTTCTAAGTTCAAAATTTTACGAATTTTTTTGACAGAGTCTCCTTTGTACGGAGAGGCTCGGGAGAAAATATAATATTAAATATAACAAAATATCATATAAAATATCCAAAATAGTTTATCCCCACATGGGAAAATATATAAAAATAGCGTTATAAACCGTAATCCGAAAATGTACCTATTTGTCGGGCATATAACGCTAAATTTATGGAACCAAAAGCAGTAGCAATTGCTTCCATAACCTGCATTTTACTTATAAAATTCAATCTGTTATGTAAAGTGAAATATTTAAGTGGTTTCAACCATTAACAACCAATCAATACAACAACCATCAATTTCACAAACAGCATACACACCCAAAACAAAGCAACCATTTAATCAAACAAACAAACAGTTGTTCGGGTTCAAAACTTGAAACTGTACGGAATAAAAATAACTATCAAGTGCATCATTTACTCAATAGTCTTAGATGGAACGAAAATAGATCGTTTATTCATCCAACTACTTCAAATTTTCTTACCCAACTAACCATAAATCAAACAATAACAATTTAAACCAACAAACCAAATTAACTTATTATAAATTTGTTTCATACTTTAGTTGTTTGATTTCCTTTCTTTCATTTATTCAGTGATTACTTCATTTATTTTCATTTTTTTCTTTTTATTTTATTCAGAAAATAACTTCAACCCTTTTCTTAAGTTTACAGTTTCTCTTTATTATATTACAATCATTTATTTTCGCTTACTGCTTGCTATTATTCATTCGTTTATTATTTCATGATCTTATTTATCCACCCTTTAATTACGTAAGTTTATAATCATTCATTTGTCATACTTACCTTTAATTATATTCTCTTATAGAAAAATCCCAATTATATCCTAAGTTTATAACATTAAATTCTCATTTATAATAGCAATTTCATTTGAATACTTCATTACCTACTCTTACTTGTACAAATTTCTATTACATTACCTATTAAACATTTCAACTTTTATTATTTGGTAAGTTATATATGTTTTAAAGAATATATTTGAAAGTTATACAAGTTTTCTCATTTCCTATGGTAAATTTAACGTTTAATAATAATATTCTTTATTTCATAGGTTATAATTTCAACTCTCATTTAATACCATTTATAACCTATCATTAAATCTCTTATTTCCTTTAGAGGGTGAAAATTTTTAATTAACTACGTTCCAATTCACTTCAGTATTTGAAACTATTAATAAATTCATTGTTCAATAAGGTTACAATTTCAACTTCCTTTTGATTTCCTTTATACTTAGTCTTACATCTCTTACCTAAATTAGAGGCTCCAAATTTTTATTACTTACCTTTCATTTCACTACAATAATTGAACAATTTATTAACGGAAATTTAAGAATTTAAATACCGGGTTAAATTTCAAATTATTTTAAAATAATATATAAATATATTCTTACAACCTATATATCTCTAATTATATTTAAAACAATTCAAAATTTATATATTTTTCAAAAATGAATCCGCAGTAAAACTGCTACAGTGGCCTTCCCCCTTCGAAACTCGAAAATGAAAGTTGATGATGCGGCCGCCATCAACAAAATTATTTTCCAGCGACAAAGAGAAAAGTACAAAACTTATTTTCTCCAAAACTTTCTTTAAAACAAATTTTTCCGAATTATATTGAAATATTAACATCGGAAAATACTTATAAACAATATTATTATATTCCAAAATTTATTCGAAAGAAATTTCAAAACCCCAGATCATAAGTTCTAAATTTCCACTTTTTATTTATTTAAAATTTTTAATCTTATTTCTATTATTATTTATACACTTTATTACCTAACAACCAATCTATTGCAGCCAAATATATATATATATATATATATATATATATATATATTATTTAAAAATTTATTTTATATATAGAAAATATAATAGGCAAAATTATTTCATTCACATATATAAAACAAATATTATGTCTGTCTGTCCTATTAAGTGTTTAGAAATCCCTATTGATGTCACAGCGTCCCATGCACCAACCAGAATTTATAAATACAAAACGGAACAGATTAACAAAATATTAAAACCTTTTTAAAACACTAACAAATACGCTCTCTCATATATATACACTCAGTGACTCCCATAGGGTATTACTACCCTATTAACAAAAGAGTCAGACCCCGCAAGCTAAGGTTTATTGCTAAACCAAAGCTCTGATACCAGATGTAACGGGCCACGCCAGTGGGGTAACGCCCACCGTAGCATACACCGGTACCTCTATTCTGCCTTTACGGCCAGCCTCTCGACTGCACCACCAACCCCCGCGGGGACATGTAGGAGTAAGAGTCAACCGTTCGTTACCAAATCAGGAAGCGAGAACCCCCTATCATGCTGCACCCTCCAAGTGTAATGGCAGACACACATGTCGATTCAAACCATACGTAAGGGCGGATTGTTATGGGGTAAATAAGAAAAACAAGGAAGAAATAAACAAAATAGAATCTCACAGCGGGAGGATAAAATATAACAATCAAATATACAGTTCATAAATCTGTTTCCAAAACCATTATATAATACATATCAGAGTTACACATATCAATAACAATGCAGCGGAACAGTGTGTAGTGCACTAGTATGAATAATAATATTATAAATCTTCGTCTTCGTCCTTCAAAGCTAAATCTTCAAGTCTTGAAACGCTCGTACTGACCCGAGCGAATTGAAAAGACAAAACACTCGAGTCAGAACTAAAAGATCTTATGTAAGTTAAATTAACAGAAATAAATATGAGTGCAGTAACTCAAGAGATGCTCGGGATTTACATCTCTTAAGGATCCGTTAAACTATTTACTATGTAGTATATTGCGCTATATAATAATGTCTATAGTAAAATAAACATACTTTTAAATAGCATTAAGGCTTTACATTTTCCACCTTAACACGTAATAGTCTCAGTAGTCCATCCAATATCATAGTCCCTCCTGATCGGGAAGCCACCAGAGGATACCACACGGGCTACGGAAGAAATCCAAACTCGTACAAGGCGCGATAGGGTAGGTGACACGGCACAACTAGGCAATGCCAGGGTAGATATACCAATTGCTATCCGGGCTGATGGAAACGCGTAGCGCGCAGCTACCGCCCACCTCGAACAAACTCCCCAAAATCAAAAATAAAGGTGGCCACCGAATCAATCCAAAGTCAAAGTATAGTATCGAAGAGGAGTGTCCGATTAGAGGAATGACCTCATTGGCCCGAGAATCGCTTCTGTTTTAGCCACCTTATGCCAACTCACGGGAGTTGGGTCCACGTAATTATCTTATAGGAAACGCCGTCACCAACCTACTTTACGTATAAAATACAGCATCCATTCATCATCCAAATGCACGATAACTTGCAGTTTATACAATATAAAATACAGCATCCATTCATCCAAATATCAATCATCAACCATTTATTACAATCATCATCCAATTTAAACAACATCAATATAGAGCATATAAATTATACAGGTAATAAATAACATGTATTAACTAACAGTTTATATTCAATAATAAATTTAACAACTGTTAAACTAGCAGTTAATATGCAAAAATAAAAGTAAATTTAACTGGCAGTTAATATGAAATAAAATTTTACATAACTATGACTGGCAGTTAATATGCATATAAATAAATTCTAACTGTCAAATTTATATGCAATAAATAAAATAAATTAACAGTTAAATCAAATAAATGCGATTTAACTGAGATGATGAATAAAACATGTCAAACAATCATAAATAAATTTATACTCATATCTTAAGTCAAATTAACAAACATAAGAGATTTTAGAAGTTGTGAGTGAGTTAAAACACTCACATTTTGAATTTAAATCGAATTTAAATGCGATTTAAACCCAAAAATTCGACGGACTCCAAATCTGTCCAAACCAGCGTCAAAGCGTCCGGAATTTTATTGCAATCCTAACAAAAAAAATCTCGCGTGAAATGGAGATCGTATGTGAAAGTTATTCAATTTTAACGAGTTGAAACAAAAGTCAAATAAAATAAATGTAAACAAACAACCTAATTAATACTTGCCACGTCATCTGCGTTTCTTCCCCGTACGCGAAGTTTCCACGCAGCCTTCCAGGAGAAATTTTCACGTTCGAACCCACAACTTCCGAACTTTGACCAACCTTTGCTAACGCCACCGGGCCGCCATCAACGGGAACCCCATCCTCCCCTCTACAGAACGACCCTACTGCGGCATCCCAAATCGCCGCCGTCGCCGTTTGGGGTTTTTCGAACCCCTAAATCTAAAAATTCGATCGACCTAGGCAACTCCAGGACCTCCGACCCCAACCACGTCACTCGGCATCATGACCTCCACCAATCCCGGTCAACAATTTCAAGAATCATCGACGAAAATGAATTCGCCCAAATCGACATATGGATTTCGAAATTTCCAGGCTTTGACCGAGATTTTCGGTTGACTCGAACATCGATTGCAAAAACAGAGGCCACCCGTAGATTCGTATCGATGAAAACTACAACGTATTTTTTTTGGAATTTTTCTGAGATGTTTGGATTTTCATTTGAATTTTGAATAGAATTGGATCTGAAATTTGCATCCATTGAGAAAGAGAAAGAGTTGAAGAAAATAAACGTACAAATAAATGATAATCGATGGAGGCTAGGGTTTATCGCAGCCTATTTATAGACAAACTTCAATAGAATAGGTGGGCACGAATTATAAGCGTGCTAAACGGTAGTTGGCCCAAAAAGCCCGTTCTGACCCCGGAACGAAATTGGGTCAACCCATATATCGAAATAGGTATTTTAAAATATTGTTTACGCGATGGAAAAAATTTCACGTCCAAATTTCATCGTATGAAGAAGTTATGCTGAAAACAATATTTT
The DNA here is from genome assembly GCA_030765085.1 of Allium cepa. Classification (NCBI taxonomy): domain Eukaryota; kingdom Viridiplantae; phylum Streptophyta; class Magnoliopsida; order Asparagales; family Amaryllidaceae; genus Allium; species Allium cepa. The sequence goes on from CM060946.1 coordinate 276,085,567, forward strand.
CAAATTGATTTCAATTAAATTGATTTCAATTAAATCGATTTCAAGGCGTTTCGCGTTCGTACGATCAAACGACCAGTCCGATCGTTACGAAACTTGAAACCCTACAATAATTCACTGATACGGTTCTGATGAAACTGGTTTCGTCAAAATTCGAGTTAGTGACCAAAATGGCTATTTTTATATTAATTAAATTAATTGATTAAGTCCAATTTTATATTTTATATTCTAAAATTGAAAATTTTATCATCTTAATATTACTCAAACATTCACAAGGTTTTTAACAAACTTTAAAGTCAATTTATTAAAGATTAATCAATAAAACTCTTCAACTTCATAAAATTCAACGTTATAGATAAATTTCCAAAATTTCCATAAATTTGAATTTTTCCCATAATATTTCCATTCATAATTTCAAATAGAAGGGTTTACTATTGGACTAAAAATTAATATATACATATTTCCTGTTTTCAGCTCAAATTTTAATTTAACGTAAAATTTTATATTTAATTCCAATTAATTGCAATAAATCCAAATTATCATATTTTAAAACCAAATAAATAAATAAAGCTTGATTCCCGTTTAAATACGTAACTCATTTGATTGCAATCTACCTTTTGTCATAAATTAAATTCTGATATATAAATAAACTTTAATTTCACCTTTTTATTCACACATAATCATATTATGAAGACATTTACGTTATTCCCCCTTATTTACTTTGTTTATTTATCGTAACACTTACTTTACATCCATTGCAATGTTTTCCAAATCAAATTGAATGAACTAAGTATATAACTCATAATAATTGTTGTAAAACTCTTAATCCCGCATTTTATAAGTATATTATCTCCACTCACATATTAAAGATATTTACAGGTATAGGGTTTTTATTCAATAATTATTTATTATATACCAGTTAGATAAATTCACTATTTATGTCCGTTTTAAATTTATTACCAAATATTCATTTACCTTTCCCATCAAATTTGAATTCCATCAAATTAATATAACCAATCAGATTTCCATTCACACTTTATTATAAACCTAAAATTTGCAATTCATTATCTTGTATTGATCTTATACAATTACCATTAACTTTACATTCCATTGCTATTCAATATATATTTATTCATCGATCAATTCGATATTTATTCTTTTTCCTTCTATTTGATAAACAACCTAGTATACCTTTACATACATTCATTTATGGGTATTGCATTGAAATTTAATTTATTAGCTAATATCAACATTATTACCATTAACTACAAATGGGGTTCCTAATTTTTATTCAATACCCTGAATAAATAACATATATATTAATCAAATCCTTACATTTGTTTTTCTCCTATTCCATAAAAAAATCAAATCATAACTTTAAATGATTTTATTGAATTGGAATTTCATTCAAGTCATAAATTATTCACTTGCACTAAAATGATACCTTAATTTATTCCAATTACCGTTTACAACTTTTATTGCATTAAATCAAATTAATACTTTCATAAATTTCTCATATTAAATTTCAGGTAAGAATCTTTTTTAACTTAATTCATTTGAATTTTATCCAACTTCTATAAATAGGTTTTAACATCACCATTTACTTAATTTAATATAGCGTTTATTTCAATATTTGTTTATAAAGTATTTTTTTCTACCGAATTAAATTGCAAAACTCAAAAGTTCAGCCAAATTAAATCCACGAATTATACAGGTCGCTACAATGTGGCCTGAAATCGATGAACTATTTCCGGCCGTTCGTTCGTGTTTTTGCGAATTGACGGTGGATCTTCGTCCAAAGAGCGATCGGGGTGCGGAGTTTGAGAGAGGGCGGCGAGAAGGTCTACGATCTGCGCTTCGTTCGTCGTATGGTGGCCTGGGATTGCTGTGGGTGGTTGCCAAAGACGTGGTGGGAGCGAAAGGTAGGGGTTAGGTGGCGGCTGCAGGATTTTAGGGTTGCTGATTGATGTTCGCACGTGAGGAGAAAACGTGATGCACGTGGCCGAGGTAACGTGACATTATTTGATTCTATTTTATTTAAATTTGAATTGAATACTTATATCTTCTAAAATGTATAACTGTTACATACGAGGTCCAATTCACCCGCGATTTTCTCCGCTATGATTGTATTGGAAATCCGGACATTTTGACGCTGGTTAGGACGAATTCCGAGACTGTTCAAATTTTGGGCTTAAATTGGATTTAAATTCAATTTAAATTCAAAGGTGAGTGTTATAACTCACTCACAACTTCTAAAATTTCTTATGTTGGTTAAATTAAATTTTGATGTGAATTCGAAATTTATTTATGGCTGTTAGATATATTTAAATCATCATCTCAGTTAATTTGAATTTATTTGAATTAAATCGTTATTTAATTTATTATTGAATATAAATTACTAGTTAAATACCTGTCCTTGATTATCCGTTCTATATTGATATTTATTGACTGATTTGGATGAAGATTGTGATGGATGTTGATTGTTGATATTGGATGAATAAATGTTGTATTTTATATCGTTATAAACTGCAAGTTCACTATGGGTTGAAATGATACGTACCCGAATGATCTATAAATTAAGGAAAAATCGTTATGGGTCGAAATGATAGACTCGAGCTATTTTAAGGATGTTATTTATTTCGAGATTGCGGTTTGAAATGATATATAAAAGTCAAATTTTAAATTGCAGATTAAAATAATAAATATCCATATCACTTGACCCAAGAGTAGAGAATTATATACGGACACCGGACTGGTTAAATTAAATGATTTTAAAATACTCGATTTTTGAATGTAATTAAATAATATTATGAAATGGAGATTTGATTTATATAAATTGAAGTACTATTGGAAATCAAGTTTTGTATTGAAATGTGAATTGGTTTAAAAAAGGAATTAATTTAAGAAATTAAATTGGAAGTTTTAAATTAAACTTTTTCTCAAATGAAATTCTATCGAAATTAAGTTATTGAAGTTGTTTGAAAATAACCTTGAAATACTTTGAAATTGGAGTAATTCGAATTGATATTTTGAGCATGGATTGAAACAATATGAAATTCAATAGTTTATTGAAACGCTAAATTAAAAGGTTTGGAATTTGGTTTGTTGACTTGGAAATTGAAAATGGTCCAAATGCGCTGAAATGAAATAAATAGTTTAATTTGATATTAATTCCAAATTCATATTTTAAAATAAACTGTTTAAAAATATATTATTTCAAAATTTCTAATTATTAAGATTTTCAAAGTATTAAGCTATTTTAACCGGTATTAATTATATTAAATCATTTTAACCTATTTTAAACCATTTAATTTATTTAAATTAATTAACTTGTTTAAACTTATTTTAAATCCAATTAATCTGTTTTAAAGCTATTTAATCTATTTTAATTATATTTAATCTATTTTAAATCTATATTAATTATTTATAACTATTTAAACTATTTTCTTCCAAATTCCAAACTAAGTAAAATGTATGGGTTTATATTCAAATTTCTTGATTTTTAAAGTGAATATGGTTAATGATGTCATAACCTAAGTTGGGATTTAAAAGTTATAACTAACTGAATATGATGATTTTGGAGTAAGGATTTTACCTATTTTGGAAGCATGATTTTTGAAAGAAATCATGATTTTGAAAACGATAATGATTTGAACGTGACATAGTTTTGAGAATATGATATTTTGAAATAAATTGTGAATTTGACTTCGAAAGGAAATATAATTATCGAACTATGATTTCAAAAGCGAATATGATTTCGAAAGTAAGTAATAATTTGGAAAGTGATATGGTTTGAACTGAATATGATATTTTAGTATCAATTATGAAATAATTTTGGAAATGTAAAAGAACCATTCGGTATGTAATGAGCGATTGGTTGTCAAAGAGACTGGGATCGGATGTTGTCATATTCTCTGCCAATACCGAAATCACTTTACAACCGTGTACTGTTAGGAACTGAGATGTTGGTTTTGATGACAACAACCTTTTTATAAATATATACTTACACTATTGTCTAGATAGATATGTATATGCAGGAACTATGCGATATATATGTGTGTGTGTGTGTATGTATGCAGGTATTGATTATTGAAGACTAATCATTATAAAGACTCAAGACTCAAGATTCAGAATGGAGATATCAAGATTGAAGACTCTACAGTATCAAGATCAAGATTTCAAGATAAGCGTCTAGTTTTTGTTAAAACTTCATAATAGCATGAAAATCTTCATTCCAAGTTTCATTTGGGATGGAACCTATTTCTATCTTCTTAGTGACTTACAAATCCACGACAAGTAGCTTACAAACCTACGACAAGTGGCTTACAAACCCACGAACATCCTGGTTTTGTACAAGTTCTCGAATCCTGATGTGATGAAATATTCTGCAGGAAGAAGCTTGCAAAACTACTTCAAAATGGTTTTTCAAAATGATTTTCAAAACTGCTTTTCAAAAATTAGCCTTAAAAATTATCTTTTCAAATGATTTTCAAAAAGATGTTTTAGCCTTAAAATATTCTTTGTTTTTGTTTTTAAATAAACTCTTGTTTTAAACTTCGTTTGTTTTTTAAAAACTATCTTCTAATTTTTAAATATTCTTTATAATACACACACACACACTTGAGACTTAAAATCAAATTTATATATTCATTCTAAAAATATATATTTTTACTCTTCTTTATTTTAAAACATAGGAAAATTAGTTTATTTTACTCCAGAATCTTGTTTTCCTTTCAATACCATTTTCAAAACAAATTTTACATTGTTTTAAACTAAGGGGTGTCGACATTATGGGATACCCAATGCCGACATGGTGGCCGTTAATTTCAAAATTTTCAATTTTCAAAAGAAGTGCCTATTCGTCTAAATCTCTTCACGAATGGTTATGACGTTAAAACAACTTTAAATATTTCATTTTACGTAATTATTAACTCTTTTGGATTATATAAGTGAAATACAGGTTATGGAAGCAATTACTACTGCTTTTGGTTTCATAATTAAGTGTTGTTTGCCCGACAAATAGGTATGTTCTCGGATTAAGGTTTTATAGCGATATTACATATATATCTTCCCGTTGTTGTGATATATTATTTTGAGATATTGTGATATATTGTCATATTTGATATTATATTTTCTCCCGAGCTTCTCCGTACAAAGGAGACTCTGTCGAAATTTTCTATAACTTTTAGACTCGAAAACTTTTTGAAATGTCTTTCCAAAATTTTGTTACTTGAATATAAAGGATTTAATGTTTATAAATTGGTATATTTTATTTAAATTATTTAATTTTGTAAATTTATTTGTTTATACAATTAATATTATGAATATGATATATTGATTTCTTAATTCCTGCTTTCCCCTCCTTTTTCCTTTTCGGTGATGATAAGTTTGAGTGGGGGAGAGTGTAACGACCCATAAATTTTCGATAATTAAATTGTTGATTTAATAGATTTTGATAAATTTAATATTGAGAGAAATATAAATTTGTGATGTATTAATGAAATGAATACTAAAATGAAATAAAACAAATGATAACTAAAGCTAATTATTGACAATTTGAATGTAATGCCAATAAATGAAATAATGAAAAGGTTACGCTTGGTTATGAATTTAATATAAGAAAACAAATGTGAATATTGAATTAACTAATGAAATAATATAGTTAATGGTAACTGAATGAATTCAATATTATGTAAGAAATTATAATGATTGGTTGAAAAATAAACTTAAGTGTAATAGATCATGAACCAATGTTAATTTCATCCATTTGACAATAATGGATTGAATAATAGCATGAGTTCAATTAAATGGTAATATTGGAAATTTAATTTATAATTACTGAATTTATTGAATTAAAATTAAACATTGAAATTGGTGGAATATTCAATAATAAATTAACATAGAAACTTGTTGTAAGGATTAAAATTTCCAAGAAATTTAAAATGATATAAATGGTGAGTAATTAAATTTGAATCGAAAAAAAGTGATTAATTGATTTAATATTAATTTAATTTAATAATGTGAAAATAACCATTTTGGCCACTGACTCGGATTTCGACGAAACTAGTTTCATCGGATACGTAACGGTGAATCATTGTAGGATTTCAAGTTTCGTAGCGATCGGACTTGTCATTTGATCATACCGGCTTGAAACGCCTAAAAATCAATTTAATTTTAATCAATTGAAATCAATTTGAAATAAGATGATTTTAACGTAACTTCTTCATTAGATGGAATTAGGACTTAAAACATGTTCCATTGATTTTAAAATTATCAAAAACATCTATTTTGATATATGGGTTGACCCATTTTTGTTCCGGAGTCGATACGGGCTTTCTGGGTCTTTCATCGTCTAATTTTCAATTTAATCTTTGTCTATTCCTTCTATATTCAGCCCTACCTATAAATACCTTATTATAAACCCTAGTCATTTCGTATTCCTCATTTCTGTACGTACAATTCCATTTGCTCATCCTCATTCCAATAGCAGGCCAAACCAAATTCCCAATTGCAATTTCAAATCAAATTCAAATCCAAAAAGTTCAAACTCCTCAAAATATATCATATTTTATATCGAATTGAAGCTCTCTATGAATGCAAGTCAAATCTATGGGTAGTTTTTCGATTTGGCTTTCGATGTGGCCTGAAACCGATGAACTATTTCCGGCCGTTAGTTCGTATTTTTGCGAATTGACGGTGGATCTTCGTCCAGAGAGCGATCGGGGGGCGGCGTTTGAGAGAGGGCGGCGAACAGGTCTAGGATATGCGCTTCATTCGTCATATGGTGGCATGGGATTGCCGTGGGTGGTTGCCAAAGACGTGGTGACGGCGAAACGTAGGGGTTAGGTGGCGGCTAAAGGATTTTAGGGTTGCTGATCGATGTTGTGAGGAGCAAACGTGATGCACGTGGCCGAGGTAACATGACGTTATTTGATTCTATTTTATTTAAATTTGAATTGAAAACTTATATCTTCTAAAATGTATAACTGTTACATACGAGGTCCAATTCACGCGCAATTTTCTCCACTAGGATTGTATTGAAATTCCGGACATTTTGACGGTGGTTTGGACGAATTCGAAGACTGTTCAAATTTGGGATTAAATTGGATTTAAATTCAATTTAAATTCAAAGGTGGGTGTTTTTACTCACTCACAACTTCTAAAATTTCTTATGTTAGTTAAATTAAATTTTGATGTGAATTAGGAATTTAATTATGGCTGTTTGATATATTTAAATCATCATCTCGGTTAAATTGAATTTATTTGAATTAAATCGTTATTTAATTTATTATTGAATATAAATTGCTAGTTAAATACCTGTCCTTGATTAGCCGTTCTATATTGATATTTATTGACTGATTTGGATGAAGATTGTGATGGATGTTGATTGTTGATATTTGATGAATGAATGTTGTATTTTATATCGTTACAAACTGCAAGTTCATTATGGGTTGAAATGATACATACCCGAATGATCTATAGATTAAGGAAAAATCGTTATGGGTTGAAATGATAGATTCGAGCGATTTTATGGATGTTATTTATTTCGGGATTGCGGTTTGAAATGATATATAACCGTAAAATTTTAAATTGCGGATTAAAATGATAAATATCTGTATCACTTGACCTTAGGGTAGAGAATTATATACGGACATCGGATTGGTTAAATTAACTGATTTGAAAATACTCGATTTTTGAATGTAATTAAATGATATACTGAAATGGAAATTTGATTTATATAAATTGAAGTACTATTGGAAATCAAGTTTTGTGTTGAAATGTGAATTGGTTTAAAAAAGAATTAATTTAAGAAATTAAATTGAAAGTTTAAAATTAAACTTTTTCATAAATGAAATTCTATCGAAATTAAGTTATTGAAATTGTTTGAAAATAACCTTGAAATATTTTGAAATTGGAGTAATTCGAATTAATATTTTTAACATGGATTGAAACAATATGAAATTCAATAGTTTATTGAAACGCTAAATTATAAGGTTTGGAATTTGGTTTCTGACTTGGAAATTAAAAATGGTCCAAATGCGTTGAAATGAAATGAATAGTTTAATTTGATATTAATTCCAAATTCATATTTTAATATAAACTGTTTAAAAATATATTATTCCAAAATTTCTAATTATTAAGATTTTCAAAGTATTAAACTATTTTAACCGGTATTAATTATATTAAATCATTTTAACCTATTTTAAACCATTTAATTTATTTAAATTAATTAACTTGTTTAAACCTATTTAAATCTAATTAATCTATTTTAAAGCTATTTAATCTATTTTAATTATATTTAATCAATTTTAAATCTATATTAATTATTTATAACTATTTAAACTATTTTCTTCCAAATTCCAAACTAAGTAAAATGGATAGGTTTATATTCAAATTTCTCGATTTTTAAAGTGAATATGGTTAATGATGTCATAACCTAAATTGGGATTTAAAAGTTATAACTAATTGAATATGATGATTTTGGAGTAAGGAATTTACTTATTTTGGAAGTATGATTTTTGAAAGAAATCATGATTTTGAAAACGATAATGATTTGAACGTGATCTAGTTTTGAGAATAAGATATTTTGATATAAATTGTGAATTTGACTTCGAAAGGAAACATAATTATCGAACTATGATTTCAAAAGCGAATATGATTTCAAAAGTAAGTAATAATTTCGAAAGTGATATGGTTTGAATTGAATATGATATTTTGATATCAATTATGAAATAATTTTGGGAACGTAAAAGAACCATCCGGTATGTAATGAGCGACTGGTTGCCAAAGAGACCGGGATCGGGTGATGTCATACTCTCTGCCAATACCGAAAATCACTTTGACAACTGTGTAGTGTTAGGAACTGAGATGTTGGTTTTGATGACAACAACCTTTTTGTAAATATATACTAACACTATTGTCAAGATAGATATGCATATGCAGGAATTATGCGATATATATATATATATATATATATATATATATATATATATATGCAGGTATTGATTACTGAAGACTAATCATTATAAAGACTCAAGACTCAAGATTCAGAATGGAGATATCAAGATTGAAGACTCTAGAGTATCAAGATCAAGATTTCAAGATAAGTGCCTAGTTTTTGTTAAAACTTCAAAGTACCATGAAAATCTTCATTCCAAGTTTCATTTGGGATGGAACCCATTTCTATCTTCTTAGCGGCTTACAAACCCACGACAAGTAGCTTACAAACCTACGACAAGTGGCTTACAAACCCACGAACATCCTGGTTTTGTACAAGTTCTCGAATCCTGATGTGATGAAATATTCTGCAGGAAGAAACTTGCAAAACTACTTCAAAATGGTTTTTCAAAATGATTTTCAAAACTGCTTTTCAAAATGTTTTAGCCTTAAAAATTATCTTTTCAAATGATTTTCAAAAAGATGTTTTAGCCTTAAAATATTCTTTGTTTTTGTTTTTAAATAAACTCTCGTTTTAAACTTCGTTTGTTTTTTAAAAACTATCTTCTCATTTTTAAATATTCTTTATAATATATATATATATATATACACACACGCTTGAGATTTAAAATCAAATTTATATATTCATTCTAAAAATATATTTTTCTACTCTTCTTTATTTTAAAACATAGGAAAATTAGTTTATTTTACTCCAGAATCTTGTTTTCCTTTCAATACCATTTTCAAAACAAATTTTACATTGTTTTTAACTAAGAAGTGTCGACATTATGGGATACCCCATGCCGACATGGTGGCCACTAAATTCAAAAGTTTCAATTTTCAAAAGAAGTGTCTATTTGTTTAAATCTCTTCACGAATGGTTGTGACCGTTACTGGTCTACAAATAGCCTTCACAAACGAATTTTTAACTAACTATTTTTTTTTTCTTCACTCCTTCTTCTCCACAAATCCATATTCTAAAATATTCATACTTTTAAGATCGTGCCGAAATTCTGCCGAATTCTCAAGTGAATCAAATTATATTCTCATTCTTGTTTGATTCTCTGCCCTCTCTCGAAGATCAAAGTGCTATACAGAGTTATCAGATCAATTTGAATCAAAAGTTTATCGAGTCTCTCTATAAGGTGTGGTTGTGCCTGGAAATCAATTGGGTGATCTTGTGTCCCGTAAATCAAGAGAGTTTGCCCCGGACTCGAAGACATGAGGATACCTCAAGGCCTTTAGAAATTGAGGATTGTACTCTCGACATTGGTATAATAAAAATTTGTACGAGGTGTTTGCCTTGGTGCAGGACTGGACGTTGGGTAACTCTGAACCAGTATAAAATCCAGTGTGTTCTTTTCTTTTACTGCTTATTTACTTTATGCATCTGTATTTGATTCTATGATTTAGTTCTGCATTTGTTTATATCATAATTTTTAAATTAGTCCATATAAGTCTTAGAATCCATTAAACACTATTCACCCCCCCCCCCCCCTCTAGTGTTAAATTAGCCTTAAGATTCTTAATCCGCATTCTCTTTCAATTCGTATCAGAGCATTGGTTTTCATAGTTTTCATAATCTGAAACTTGAAAATTTCTTTAATGGCTACCAACACTGGTAATGTCAACTCTGGCACTAGTTCTATTAACTCTAACACTAGTTCATTTGTAGAAGGTCGATCTACTATCAGACCACCATTTTTCAATTGCAGTAATTATGCATATTGGGCTTGTAGAATGAAAATTTATTTACAATCAGTAGGATTAGACACTTGGAATATCACACAAACTGAGTATGTTGAACCAACTACCAATTTTGCCCAATGGACTGCTAAGAAAAAGGGTGTTGCATAAAATAACTCAAAGGCCATGAATATATTATTATTTTTTCACCAGATAGCAATGAGTTTAGTAGAGTGTCTGTTTGTAAGTCTGCATTTGAAATCTGAAAAACTTTGTAAGTTATTCATGAAGGAACAAGCAAGGTTAAACAGACTAAAATTTTCATATTAACTAATCAATTTCAATTGTTTAAAATGCATGCAAATGAGTTCATTTCCGACATGTATTGTCGATTTCAAGATATTGTTCATTCACTAATTGCACTAGGAAAAAGCTTTTCCAAGGAAGACCAAGTCAGAAATTTTTTTAAATTCACTCACTCCAAAATGGGATCAAAAGACACTTGCAATCGAAGAAGAAAATGATATCAGTCTAATGAAAATAGAAGAATTGATTGAGAATCTGATGTCTTATGAAGCTCAACTGTAAGGAAGAAGAGAAAACAAGGCTATAGAAAAGAAGTCATTAGCATTCAATGCAACAAATGAAGATACGGAACCAGACAGTGCTGAGGAGAATGCTTTCATGACAAGAAACTTCCAAAAATTCCTTAAATATAGAAAAATGAATAATTACAGAAGAAATGATCAAAGGAATTCCAGAAATAATACGAAGAACGTCAACAATGATAGATGCTACAATTGCAATAAAGTCGGGCATCATAGGAAAGATTGTCGGTATCCAGATAAACAATTGTTCTCTCCAAACAATGATTCGTCAAGAAAAAGAAAGAAAGCATACACAGCAACTCTTGATGACTCAGACTCATCATCCAGTGACGATGAAAAGAAAACGAATAATTCAAATCTGTGTTTCACCGTTATTCATGAATCAGACGACAATGGGAGTATGGATCTAAAAATAGGTACGCATTTACATTATTTTTAATTTTTTCTTATTTGAATGGATGTTTGTTTGCTTGCATGATTTTTAAAAAGAAATTCCTTGAATTTTAAATTCAAATTCATCTCTTGAAAATTGAATTTTAAATTCAAAAATAATATTATTTTAATAATATTTTAGATATTAAATTATTAATACTTATGTATTATTATATTTAACGTTATCACGGGAATTATATAAGTAGAATATAGGATATAATATATACATTTATTAGAAATTAGAAATAGACACTTATCTTTTGATTCAATAGGCACAAGTTAACATACCTGGATACCCCATGTCGACATTCCCCTCAGAAATTTGATTTCAAAATTTGAATTCAAACTTTTGAATTTCCCTCCGTCTTTTCACCAACTTCAATGCTCTGGAAAGATACCTCTTGACAATAGAACATGTCTATAGAATCTCTATTTAATTCACTCTCATTATCATTACTTTTCACTTTTATTTCAAATTTCAAATTTATCTTCATTATTTTCAAATCCTCTCAAACTTCTTCAATGGCCTCTTCAAGCACTCCTAACACCATTAGGCTTCCAAAACCTATCAAGAACTTTCTTTTTAATGACCGGAAGCTACCAAAGCTTACATCAACTATGTATTTTTGGTAAAATTCATACGGGAAAATTTGCTAATTTTGAAGATTTTCCTTCTTATGAAATTGAAAATCTTTTTCAACAATGTTCTATTCTTAGTGTAGTAGATAACAAACAAAATGATTTTGTATGTTATCCAAATCTTGTTCATATGTTTTACGCGAATTTGAATCGTGCTTTTTATGATGGGCAAGATGGACAAATTTGAAGTAGTGCTAAAAGAACACAAATATTTTTGGATTGTGAAATTTTAGAAAATATTTTGGATGCAAGTATACCGGAATGAATCTCTTGGAATTTCAAATAAATGAAAATAATCGAGAGACATTTCATCACATCTTTGAAGGGAATGACAATTTTGAATTCAAAAATCGTTATTTTCGTCCAAAAGAAAGAATGTTAACCTTCTTATTCAGCACACCCTTATACCAAGATCGGAAAACTACAACAACCCAACTTTGAAAGTTTGCAAAGCTCTTTTTGCACTTTCTGGAAATTATGATATCAATTGGGCTCAAATTATTTTGGATGAGCTAAGGCCCAAGAATTTTACTATGGGTGAAAACACATTATATCATGGAGTTTATTTCACTCGAATTTTTAATTACTTTGGAGTTTATTTCAAAAGGGGAGAATCTATAACTAGAAAAATGTTCAACCATGGAAACATTTCCCTTATGCAAATTCCATTAGTGTTTCAACCATATGAAACACTTACGGAAAAGGAAGAAAGGCTTGCTCACGAAGAGATGGAGGAAATGAAGGAAGAAGAAGAGGAAGAAGAGGAAGAGGAAGGAATGGGAATTGAAGACAAGAAAGAGGAAGATCAAGAAACTTCCTTAGATAGTACTGAATATCCTACCGATCCCGCTAATCCATCCAATAAGACCATTCTCAATAATCAAAGAATTATAGTGGAAAATCAAAAGACACTCGAAAGATCAATGAGTAATAAAATGGATAAGATTTCTACTAAAATCAACAAGTTCTTCGGCAAAATTAGTATAAAGCTTGGACTATCGTCTTCTTCATCCTCATCTAATTATTTTTAGTTCGTGCTATCTTGTTTGCTTTAATTTCTATCCATGTATTTTCCTTTATTTTAGTTAATATTATATTATTTTATGTAATGTTGACTAGAATCATTAATGAAATCTTTTATTTCCTGTTATTTAACTTCACTTGTCTCTGTAATTGCTTGTTTTTATATTATACAAATTTTTGTTGCATAGATTTGTTCATAATATTCAAAACAAAGCAAACTGTCACTTTAGGAAGAGGCGTGTTGACATGCAACGGGCATAAAGTAGTTGCACTTTCAAATTTTAATTTCATGTAACTAACTTGTGTCTATCCATTTTAAAGGACTTTCTACCCTTATTTTTACATGTTTTTTTCAGAATAAATTATCAAACTTCATTTCTAATCACTCCCTTTCATATTTCTTCCTATTTCTTGAATTATGGCTTCTCCGATTAAGAATCTAAGTGATAACCTTGAGAAAACTCTCACTTCCTTCAATAATATCCTTACATTCATACTTCGCAATCAGCGCCACTTAGAATTGAGTCAAATGCAGATGATCAAGGAGCAAGAGAGACATTTCAGCGCCCTTCGTTGGATGATCTCAGCCCTTAACAAGGACAATCTCGAAGGAAATCCACCAGTCACTCTCGACAAAGATAAAGAAGAATGGGATGCTATCAAAGCATACCCTATCTTTGGAGAAGATGGATGGATGGAAGTACCAAGGAATGTCTAGTCATTTCGTATGTATTTGTTTGATTTGATTGGTGTGTTTTAAACTTGATCAACTTAACGTATTAAAACATTTGGTGTGGTTTGTATATATGATTGGAATGAATAATTACTGTAAGTACGATTGATGATTGATTTACTTCTAGATTACACTTATGATCACACTCATGATCACATTTCATATTTATGATCACATTTCGTACTTATGATCACACTTAGCACTTATTACACTTATATGTGGATTGCCCTATTGTATTATGGTTGACTATCTTATATCAAGTTCAAGGAATTTATTAGTGAGAATTTTTTGTTGATGACAAATGGGGAGAAGTTATAAAATAGTAGTTGACTTGGAGTAAGGGGGAGTTATGATTGGAGTAAGGGGAGTCATGGAGTAAGGGGGAGTTATGATAGGAGTTATGGTATGGTAAGTATATTTTATAAATACAGGTTGTCATCGTCAAAAAGAGGGAGATTGTTAGGAACTGAGATGCTGGTTTTGATGACAGCAACCTTTTTATAAATATATACTAACATTGTTATCTAGATAGATATGTATATGCAGGAACTATGCAGGATATATATATATATATAAAGGCATTGATTGCTTAAGACTGATCAGTATAAAGACTCAAGATTCAGAATAGAGATATCAAGAATGAAGACTCTAGAGTATCAAGATCAAGATTTCAAGATAAGTGTCTAGTTTTTGTTAAAACTTCATAATAGCACGGAAATATTCAATCCAAATTTCATTTGGGATGGAACTCATTTCTATCTTCTTAGTGGCTTACAAACCCACGACAAATAGCTTACAAACCTACGACAAGTGGCTTACGAACCCACGAACATCCTGATTTTGTACATGTTCTCGAGTCCTGATGTGATGAAGTATTTTGCAGGAAGAAGCTTGCAAAACTATTTCACAATGGTTTTTCAAAATGATTTTCAAAACTGCTTTTCAAAATGTTTTAGGCTTCAAAATTATCTTTTCAAATGATTCTCAAAAAGATGTTTTAGCCTTAAAATATTCTTTGTTTTTGTTGTTAAATAAACTCTCGTTTTAAACTTCGTTTGTTTTTTAAAAACTATCTTCTGATTTTTAAATATTCTTTATAATATATATACTTGAGATTTAATATCAAATTTATATATACATTCTAAAAATATATTTTTTTACTCTTCTTTATTTTAAAACATAGGAAAATTAGTTTATTTTACTCCAGAATCATTTTATCTTGTTTTCCTTTCAATATCATTTTCAAAACAAATTTTACATTGTTTTTAACTAAGGGATGCCGACATCATGGGATACCCCACGTCGACATGGTGGCCGTTAAATTCAAAAGTTTCAATTTTCAAAAGAAGTGTCTATTCGTTCAAATCTCTTCACGAATGGTTATGACCGTTACTGTTCTATAAATAGCCTTCACAAACGAATTTTTTAACTAACTATTTTTTATTTTCTCCTTCTTCTCCACAAATTCATATTCTAAAATTTTCATAATTTTAAGACCGTACCGAATTTCTGCCGAATTCTCAAGTGAATCAAATTAGAATTTCATTCTTGTTTAATTCTCTGCCCTCTCTCGAAAATCAAACTACTATTCAAAGTTATAAGATCAATTTGTAATCAAAAGTTTATCGAGCCTCTCTATAAGGCGTGGTTGTGCCTGCAAATCAACTGGGTGATCTTGTGTCCCGTAAATCAAGAGAGTTTGCCCCGCACTCGAAGACAGGAGGGTACCTCAAGGCCTTTAGAAATTGAGGATTGTAATCTCGACATTGGTATAATAAAAATCTATACGAGGTGTTTTTCTTGGTGCAGGACTGGACGTAGGTTAACTCCGAACCAGTATAAAATCCAGTGTGTTCTTTTCTTTTACTACTTTTTATTTACTTTCTGCATCTGTGTTTGATTCTGCGATTGTTCTGTGATTAAGTTCTGCATTTGTTTATATCATAATTTTTAAATTAGTCCATATAAGTCTTAGAATCCATTAAAAACTATTTACCCACCTCTAGTGTTAAATTAGCCTTAAGATCCTTAATCCGCACTCCCTTTCATGTACGCGGTGGAGATTGCAGAATAAAGTAGGATGGTGGCGACGTTTCTTAAGGTATATTTATATGGACCTAACTCCCGTGAGTAAGCATAAAGTAGCTAAAATAGGAGCAATTGATGGGCCAAGTGAGGTAGCTCCTCCGATCGGACACACTCCATCGATACTATATTCTGACTTTTGATTTATTTGGTGGCCACCCTTCGATTTTTACTCGGGAGCGTGTTTCGAGTTGGGCGATAGTTGCGGCTATGCGTTACCAACGGTCCGGAAGTGTAATTGGTATATCTACCCTGGCATTGCCTAGTTGTGCCGTGTCACCTACCCTAGTGTGCCTTATACATGTCGTACCTATGGGGTATCCTCTGGCAGCTCCAGTTAAGGTGGAAAATGTAAAGCCTTAACGCTATTTTAATAGTTTACTTTACTATAGACATTATTATAATAGCATATATTATTACATAGTAATAGTTTAACGGATCCTTAGGAGGTGTGAATCTCGAGCATCTCTTAAGTTACTGCACTCACGTTAGACACTGGATAGGAGATGTCAAATCTCGTAAACATCTATGACGTCGTTCCACTCATATTTATTTCCGTTGATTTAACTTACATAAGATCTTTTAGTTCTGACTCGAGTGTTTTGTCTTTTCATTCGCTCGGGTCAGCCTGAGCATTTCAGGATTTGAAGGCCTTAATTCTGAAGGACGAAGACGAAGATTGTATTATTATTATTTACAATATTATTCCACTGCATCACATTGTTCCGCTGCATTATTTATTTTTCTCTGGTATGTGTAACTCTGATCTGTGTTGTATAAGTAAAATTAAATGTTTTGTAAACAGCTTCATGAACTGTTATTTGATTATTATATTTTGTCATTTCGCTGCAAGATTCTGTTTTGTTTTTTTCTTTCTCTGTTTTTCTTATTCACCCCAATAACAATCCGCCCTTCTTTATGGTTTGAGTCTGACATGTGTGGTTTATCGTTGATTTAAACTGTCCAAAAAGACGGGATGTTACAGGTTTATTGTCGGCTTAGACTATACAGAAAAGTGGGTCGCTACACTTTACTTAGATTGTCTTGCATTTGAAAATTTTTATTCATAAGAGATTTGTCTCGGCGATCAAAATAAATTTCATTTTGGATATTCTCATAATCATTTCTGATTTTTTTAATATTATTTTTATTTTTATTCCAAACTTAAGTTTTTTTTTGTATTTTTAAGAATTCTGCAAAACTTGTATTGGGATGTTCCAAATTAATGTTATATTGTTTCTTACCGTCTCTTTATAGTTGCTTTCAAAAGTCCAATCATTTACATAATAAATGGTGTATTTTTCATAAGACTTGTTTTTTTAAGGAAAAAAAAATCGAACAGGGGTATGGTCACTAGAAGTTTTTGGTAAAGTGGAGCATTGAAAATAGTAAAACAGTTTGCAAATTTTTGATTGATTGGTATTTCATCCAATTTGCAGTGAATATTTCTAAATTCACTAGATTTCTAGGTGAATTTATTACCCATTATAATGGGTTCAATCAACCCAGTTTTTAAAATAAAATTGTTGATGATTTCTATTTTTTAAAGGGAATGGGCAAACCCTTCCCCCTTTTTCAAAAGAATGCAACACTGTATTGAAATCCCCAATTATTATCCAAGGTTTGTTTATATTTTGGTTTAATAGCTCTAAACAATTGCATAACATTTTTCTTTCATTTTCACTATTAGAAGCATATATAAACGAAATTTCAAATTGAAATCTTCTTTGTTTATAAATTTGCGATGAATATATTGAAAATTTATAAAATATTGATTATCTGAATCCCATAATACCATAATCCTTCCATTTTCTCCCACAGAAAATTTAGTTACAATGCTCCAATCTCCTAAGCTTCTGGACTGATATTCTTCTATTTAGTAATTGTCAAGTTTATGTTCTAGTATACCTATTACATTTGGTTTATTAGTACGCAGCAAATTGATTAGATCTAATTTCCTTTCTAGGGAGTTTAATCTCCTAACATTCCAAACAATTATCGACATAAAATTTAAAATAATATTTTTTTAAAGATACTTAAAAAGGATATCTTTAGAAGCTACAGTGAAAAATTAGAGTTGCCATCTTCCATGATCTCGGTATTCTTGCTAACTTCCATATAATTAGAATTCTATATCCCATTTCATTTAAGTGGCTTTTTATCTTGAACTTTGTGTTGTTCTTCCTACATTGGATTTTTGATAACATATTTTGCTTTGAATTTGTCTTGCTCTTTGTTCTCTTCACTGGTTTTAGACACTATGTCTTGCAAGTTCCGCGTCTTGCTTTTTTGCCTTCTTCTATTAGCGGGAGAGGAAGAATTGGATTGAAGTTTTACTGCTTTCTGTACCATGTTTTCTGAAATGCATTGAGAAGGAAGTAACCTTTCAGTAGAAAAGTGATGGAAGCATTCATAATATCATAAGCTATGTTTTCGAATTTAATCTTGTTTAATTTTGAAATTGACTTACTTTCTTCAGTAATAAGTACGGAGATTTCTTTTAGTGGGGAATTGTTCAGTAATTTAAGCACTATGATCCTCAGTGAACATCTACAAGTTTGCTGCTTGTTTTATTGTGTTGCCTACCACATTCTCTCCAACAGGGTTTTGTGAGTAGTGTGTATATTATCAAGTGAATTATTTGCTTGATCATTAATTGTTGATGCTGCTTGGGTCTGGTTATCTCCATTTGCTCGACACGTTAGTATTTTGATAATTTGCATCCATGTTTTGTAAAGTTGAATCATTTCCCATGTTTTCAATGTGCTGAATTTTTCCCGCAACTGCATTGTTTTCTTTACTTTGAAATGTAGACCTGCTTTGCTCTAAAGCATTATTTGACATGTTTTCATCTCTTAAACCGTATTTTTTCTCGAAAGTATTGTTTCATATGTTTTCTTCTCAGAAATACCATTTCATATGTTTTCATCTCTTAAACCAGAATTTTGTTCAGAATCACCATTTGACATGTTTTCATATCTTAAACCAGAATTATTTTTGCAAGAGGTTTCATTTTCATTATTAATTATGCTTTCAATGATCTTTTCTTTTCAAACATTTTTTGTCGAGCAATTTTCAGTGGGATGATCAAAACATGCACACATCATACATCTTGGAGGAATCCACTCATATTCTATTTTCTGAACAAGATTTTCTCCATCATGCATTGTGATATAAGCCTCATCGGGCAAGTCCGCATTTTCTATTATTGCTACTAGAATTCTTGCAAAACTCAATTGACTTTCTTTTGCCGTTGGTGTAACATCCCGCCTTTTTGCACACTTTAAATCGACACACGTGCCAATTCAAAGCATACGCAAGGGCGGATTGTTATGGGGTAAATAAGAAAAACAGAGAAGAAATAAAAACAAAAACAGAATCTCACAGCGGAAGGATAAAATATAATAACAAATATACAGTTCATAAACAGTTTACAAAAGCTTGATTCTTCTTTTACAATAAATATCAGAGTTACACATACCAATACAAGCAATGCAGCGGAAAAGAAAGAGTGTGGTGTAATACTATATATAACATAATACTTATTCTTCGTCTTCGTCCTCCAAAGCTAAAATCTGCTATCCTGAAATGCTCGGACTGACCCGAGCGAATTTGAATAGACAAAAACACCCGAGTCAGACTAGAATATCTTATGTGAGTTAAATAAACAGAAATAAATATGAGTACAGTAACTCAAGAGATGTTCGGGATTTACATCTCCTAAGGATCCGTTAAACTATTTACTATGTAGTATATTGCGCTATTATAATAGTGTCTATTTATAAAATAAACTTACTTTTAAATAGCGTTAAGGCTTTACATTTTCCACCTTAACACGTAATAGTCCCAGTAGTCCATCCAATACCATAGCTCCTCCTACTCGGGAAGCAACTAGAGGATATCACACGGGCTACGGGAGAAAACCAAACTCGTACAAGGCTCGATATGGTAGGTGACACGGCACAACGAGGCAATGCCAGGGTAGATATACCAATTGCTATCCAGGCTGGTGGAAACGCGTAGCCGCAGTTACCGCCCACCTCGGACTAACTCCCCAAAATCAAAATATAGAAGTGGCCACTGAATCAAATCCAAGTCAAAGTATAATATCGAAGAGGAGCGTCCGATCAGAGGAATGACCTCATTGGCCTGAGAATCGCTCCTGTTTTAGCCACCTTATGCCAACTCACGGGAGTTGGGTCCACGTATTTACCTTACAGGAAACGTCACCACCACCTACTTCATTCTGGAACTCCACCGCGTACACGGTTAGTCAAAGTGGTTTTCGGTATCGACAGAGAGTATGTCCATATCCGATCCCGGTCTCTTTGCCAACCCATCGTTATTATAACACCGCGGTCATTTAAAAATTGTTTATACTTTAAAACCAGAATATAATCCATTTCAAAACCATAATATTACGATATCATTCCAAAACCCAAAACCATATTTTTCCACTTATTCCAAATATAATTCCTTTCCAAAAATTAAAAGGCTTTAGCTTCATAATATCTGAAAATCGAATATTTTCAAAGCTTAATATTTTTGGAAATCCATAATTTCAAACCATAACTTTTAAACTCAAATGGTTTGGATATTCAACGGTATGCGAATTAAAAAGGTTTAACTTTACTGTTGCTTTATAAAGAAATAAATTACACGGCTTTCCAAATATTTCTTCTTTTAAAGTTAAACCAAAATCCAAAATATTACCTCAAGTCCCAAAACCATTTCAATTTTATATATATTTATATCCATTTTTGAGCATTAATATTTCAACTAAAGTTGGATTTTTATCCTTTCAAAATCAATATTCTATTAATTAATCTTGACCATTCACATAAAATCCATAATTAATAAAACTTCAATTTCTAGTAAAATATATATATAAATTTTCCAATTCAAATTTTTACTAGAATATCCATTTCTATTTATTTTGGGAAAATCCAATTTCAAATATCATATCTTAAAATTTCCAACTTTACATTTAAACATAGGATATAAATTTACCAACTCCATTTTCTAAATTTCTTCCATTTCAATAAAGAAATTTATCCACCTTTTAAATTCCTAAATTTTAACTTCATAGGTATATAAATATGGAATAAAATATTTATACAATATAAAATTTAAGATTTATAAACCGTATTCAATCCAAACCATAGAAATCACATTAAAATAGTTATATATAGACCGCGGTGCCTGTATAAAATTTTCTATCCTATGGTCAAGTGATACGGATATTTATCATTTCAATCCGCAATTTAAAAATAAAACTTTGCGGTTTTATCATTTCAAACCACAATCCCGAAAATGTAAAATGCATGCTAACTGGCAGTTAATGATATCCACATAAATCATCCATTCAACAACACATCCATCACCCAATTTCAACCATCAATCAATATCAATCCATATCAATCAATAACAATATTAGTTCGATAATATGCAACGGGTAATAACTGTCAGTTTATTCAAATTAAATTTCAACTATTAATCTAACCATTTATATTTAGAGATAATTTATATAACTGTTAACTAGCATTTCATATGCAAACAAAATTCCTAACAGCAAATTAATACGCAATTAATCAATTTAATTAACAGCTAAATTCAATAAATGCAATTCAACAGATATGGATGAAATAACATGCCAAAAGCTCATAAATAAATTTCTATTCATTTCTAAAATTTATTTAACAAACATAAAAGCTTCTAGTAATTGTGAGTGGGTTAAAACACTCACCTTTTGAATTTAAATCGAATTCAAACCCGATTTAAACCCAAAAATTCGCCCGTCTCAGAATTCGTCCAAACCAGCGTCATCGAGTCCGGAATTAAATTACGATCCTAACAAAAAAAATTCGTGTGAATCCGACTTCGTATGAGAAAGTTATGACGGAAAATGGTGATTGAATCAAAATTAAAATTTATTAAAAGTGACACACATTACCTTCAAGCCACGTCACCTCACATTCTCTCTTCCCCTACCAAAACGCACGCGCATACAAAGTTTCCAGATCGCAAAGGACCAGCCGCCCCCTCAATGTCGAACCCTAGTTCGAATTATGCGTAAAATCCGACCATCAAAACGCCAAACAAACCACATAGATGCGCTCCCCATCGTCCTCTCTTCAATACCCAGAAACAGAATTTCGATCCGACGAAGTTTTGCGCGATGATGATGGACGGTTTCGAGGCTGTTTGAATTTATTCTGGATGAACGACAGCTCCAATTGAAAAACGAATTTCACCAGTATATTACGCGTATCGAATACTTCAACATATATTTTTTCTGGAATTTTCTGAAATTTTTGAGTTTTGACTTTTGATTTTGAACTGTGGATGGATCTGAAATTGGATCTGAGATGTATACATTTGGGGAAGAGAAAAGAGTGAAGAAATGAACGTACAGCAAATGAAAAAGAAAGGAGCTAGGGTTTATAGATGTATATTTATAGATAGGCTAGAGGTAGGGTAGCTAGACTGGATACGCGAACGTGCGTGACAAACCATGGTCCAAAAAGTCCGCTATGCCTCCGGAGTCGGATTTGTTAAAACTATATATCCAAGTAGGTGTTTTAAAATATTCTGAACGCGATGGAAAAAGTTTCGCGACCAAATTCGATCGTATGAAGAAGTTATGCTAAAAAACAAAAATTTCACATTGATTTCAAAATGCGTAAATTTCAAGGCGTTTCGAGTCCGTACGATCAAACGACAAGTCCGATCGCTACGAAACTTGAAACATTATTATAATTCACCGTTACGGATCCGATGAAACTGGTTTCGTCGAAATCCGAGTCCGTGCCCAAAATGGCTATTTTTATATTAATTAAATAAATAGGCAAATAAATTAATTAAATTCAATCTTTAAAATTTTTGACTTTAAAATTGAAAATTTGATCATTTTTATCATTTCACTTTAGTTACAACAAATTAAACAAACCCAGATATCAATGTCAAGTAAATAAATTTATAAATTTCAGTGTTTGAATTCAATTACGGTAAATTCAGATATTGTAAATTCCAAGAATTTACTTAAATTTAACTTTGACTATGACCTTATAGTTTACTGCGTATTATTACGTCAATTAATATAACTTTACGTTTATTTCAAATCTACCAATTATAACCAAATAAAACCTTTCAATTGTTTTTCATGAATAGGTATTTCAATGAATTAGTTAGTATTCGACTAGCATAATATTTAATTCTAACCACTGCAATAATTAAGCTTTATTTTAAATTGGATTTAGATGGAAGGATTTGTTTGCCTTTTCTTAACTACTATATTCAAAAATTCTGCCTTTCTTTGTATTGCTACTATTTCCATTTATATTGAAATTGTAAAACATATATAAAAAAATTAGAATCTCAAATAAGCTCTTATTACTCACAATTACTATATTAATTTGGATTGCACAACATCTTATTCATCGCTTGCTTAAACCTAAATTCCTATTTTATTCATAAATGCTAAAATAAATCAATTATTACATAATTTCTTTTATTAATATTCATGCTATTCATGCTATTCATGCTATTCATGTTAAATTCAATTCCTTTGTTCCATTCAACATCAGCAATTATCTATTAAATGTCCCAAAATTTCTATTAAATAAATCTAATGAATCTTTATTATAAATTAGATGAATTTAATGTTGCATTCAAACTATTGCGTTAAAATTTCCGTTTCACCTTAAAGTAACTAAATTTGCCCATTATAATACTTATTTCAATTCAAAAAAAAAAAAAAAATCATTTTATTAACATCAAAAATTTACCATTTCATCTTACCATTTATTTACGTATCCTTTTATTGCACTGATTGAAATAAATTCACTTATTAAATTTTTAAGTTCGTTACCTATCCATCTTGATTTTAATTCCATCTATAAATCAAATTCAGTTAGCCTTAACGTTACTACACTAAATCTACAATCAGTTTTAATTTATATAGAATTATATCTTAATACTTACCATTTATTTATAAATTAGGTTACCTTCCAATAAATCTGATTCCTAAGCATTTGATTGGATTGCCATTTTTACTATGTCTATTATTAATTAGCTTCAAATTCTACAATTTCACTTCTTAAATCCACCTTTTGCTATATTATAAGTAAAATTTACATTGGTTACATAAATGTATCATTTATTTACATTTATTACAAACTTATTTCCAGTTCCAACTAACAATCTAAATAAATGAATAGGCAACCTACCATAAACACTACCGTTACCTTTTTGTCACATACAAAATCCTTTATTACAAAAATCAATTTCTGCATATATTTTCATACTACAAATTCAATTTACTTATGTTCAAATTATAACCAAACTTGACTTTTAAATTATTTTGTATAAAATTGGGATTTCATTAAGTTTCTTAATTATTACCCTTAATTGGCATTTATCATCTTGTATTCTCATTATCATTTCATAGATATGATTCCCAATTCCTTATTATTGACTTAAAATGGCATTACTTACATTGCATTAAACGTTGTTACTTAAATCTCTTCCCAATAGTAATTAATACTCTAAATAAATATGCTTACTCCTTTCGTTATTTATTCATTATCACAAGAAACGTTTAATCATTTGTAATTTCAAATTATCTACATTGATTGTATATATATTTTCCATTATTATCATTTATTAGAATTCTATTCAACTTTCATCTTATGCATGTAGTTAACCTTTCTATTGATTTTTCCTTCAAAATTTTCAGTTATTTCTTATTTAATCGCTATAAATTAAATGCATTGGTAACGAACAATAGTTGTTACCATTATACAATTTATACATTTGTAATTTATTCTCTACAACAATTATTACCTATCCATATTATTTTGCCCATAAATACAAACTTGCAATTTTTCTTATTATCATATTCCATTTACTGTTAACAATGTTTATTACATTATATTAGTTTAATAATTTCCTCAAATTCCTCATATTCAACTCATATACTGGTAAAATTCTTTTCACTACTTAAAATCATTTGAATTAACTTCGAATTACTATAAGTAGGTTTTTAATTTATTTTTCTTCTAAATTTAATTACAACTTAATTTAACCAAATTAAATCCATGAAATCTACGGGTCGCTACAGTTGGCTCATCCAATTTTTGATGAATTCCAACAATACTAGCATTGCCACTAAATTCCTCGTTATCCCACAATTTTAAATTTAAATCAAGAAGTCAAATCCAAATAAGAAAAGTAGATAAAAGATCATTGTCCAATGCTATTTTGTTATTCCCTTTTTTCAAATTGATGAGTTTTCCATTAATAAAGTAAGGCCTTCCATTTACTGCCTTTTCACCGTCATTAACATTAGCAAATCTAATTATGAAGAATAAATTATATTTGGTATATATTTCAAAATTGCATGTATATTCCATGTTCTTTGAACAACGGCTTTAAAGTCAATATAGCAAGGTCTGCTTCCAAACACGTATGCTATAACTGAACTGCACCATTTAGAATTGGTCCTTCTACTGATCCCCTCTTTCACAATAATTTTTTTTGTTGATGCTGATTATGACAAGTGGTATGAATTCCGGATCGAAATTGTGATTGAAGCTACTATTTTTTATCATATCAGCTGAAGATGGTGACTTCTATACAGTTGCATCAGTGTTGCTTTGATATAATGTTGAAAGATTTGCATCAGATTTGCTTCCATATTGTTGAGTCGAATTAGTAGTGAATAACATATTTCTTGCAATTCTCGAATCTCTTTGGTTGCCTTTATTGAGCTTTGGCTGAATCTTGATGCTTTCTTGAACACTGTCAGAACGACGAGGGAGAATTGATTTTCTCCGACGAATCCTTACTTGTTGGAATCCCACGTTATCAACATCCGGTGGCTTCTCCTTAAGATTTGACGAAGAGAGAGGGTTTGGCGTTTGTGTGGGGATAGGATTCATAGAGAAAGGGATCCTAGTCCGATCAAAGTCCATCATTATTTTTTGCTTGAATTTGCTTTCTTATTTGGTTGAGAAAGAAAAGCCATATTATGTCTTTTAATATAATAGAATAGATAGGTAAGTAAAATCATGTCAAGGACCTATAGCTTAAGTAGCTAAAAGCATGGTGTTGTAGACGAAGTTTCTAGAAGTCATGGGTTCAAGCTCCAGGAACATCTAAATAAGTGATGTGGTTGAATAAAGTACTACTCTTATTCTCGAAAATAAGTGAGAGATAAAAATTATATCTAAAGTAAAAGAATACACGTAAATTAATTTGTAATAAAATAATGAGGGGGAAAAAAATATAAATGCGCATGAAAACACTGTTCTACCTTCAACAGACAACTTTTTTTCATGAATGAATGATCCTCTTAAGAGGAAAGCACTCGAATTTCATTATTCCATACAATAGTTTGTTGGGTATAATCAAATACAAGTGTGTTTGATCATCACTATGATGATCAAATAAAAGTGAAAAGGCAGGAGTGTACAAAATAATATGATTTACAATTATTTGACAATTGCCACTGCATTATATAAGTGCACATAATAGCCTTGTGAAGTAGCTGAAAAGAAATCGGGCCTAGGGCGAGGAGGGCAGTATTGAGTATGAACTGAGAATAAGCTGCGAATGCTAGAAGAAATGTTGACTTGGACTTTGAGGAGATGAGGTCAGGTCAGATGGAATGTTGACTTGATCTGCAAATGAAAAGCCACTGTTGGACTGAGATGATAGTGGATGCTCCATCTTCAATTTGATTGTCGATGATATGTAGGAAAAAACTATTGTGTTTACAGAAGCATGTATACACCAACACATACCTATATAGAGATATAAATCTGATTTGAGCAAGAATTTGTTAGTGGAGTACATGAGACATTTAAGGGATACAAGTAAATCTGGACCTAGCTGATGGTTAAATTTTTTGAACATATGGCTTAGTTGAATGTTTATATGAGTACACAAACCTATACATACACACGTGCGTGCGGATATTTATAAAATAGTTTAAATGCAGAAACCTATATACATGCATGTATGTTTGAGTTTCCAACACATTAAAAAAACAGTTATAAACCGTTTACATACATACCTGTCAATAAATATACCTATCACTATGCCTATCATCATCATTCAATAATGCAACTTAACTGACACTGTATACGATTATAATAAACTTTGCATATTAACTAAACCTGCATACATTTATAATTAAACTTGCATGTTAACTATGCCTATCAATAAATAAACCTGTATGCATTTATAAAACAGTTTACATGTAACTTTGAAAAAATATACACCTATTATATATGTGTGCGTGTGTGTAAAATATTAAAGTGCGTGTGAGTTCCAAAGTAGCCAGAGATGCCTACTGCATATTAACTAAAGAGATTCGCCCTTTCACTTGTGCATATCTTGCAGTAAATATTTATAGTTTGCAGCAAGGAACTAAATACTTTAGATTGCAGATTACTGAGTGAAAAGAACATAGGGAATTAAACAGATGTCATTATATACACATCTGTTTAAATGCTGTCACTATTAGAGATTTTCAGCATTGCAAAATAGGCTTATTTTATAAAGCAGCTTTGCTTAATGATTTAGATATTTTACATGACTGGCAATGAGTATTACCTGAGGTAGGCTACTATAGTTTACATAAATTAATAATTTTATTTATTTAATCATATATTATTTTATTTTTGTTGTTATTAGAATTATTCTTATTATTGCTTATTTTTAACATTTGTATTTAATTGAGTGATTTATAATTAAATTAATAAGACATGATTACGGCCCAAAATAAAATCGATTCGAGTATGCTAACAATACAGTCTACAATGCTATGGGTGGCTGTACATATAAGAAGACAGCAAGCCAATGTATATATTATGAGCTATCCACAGACCTCAAAAAGCAGATGAAGATGTAATAAATACTATGGTTTTGTTTTATTGGTGGCTGTACTATGCTAGCTTGGATGTGAATAATATGATATCATTATACAATCTTATACTTCAATATTGTGCATGTTACAAGGGAGTTTATGCAAAAAATTATACCGGACTATTGTATTTATGCTTATTGAAATCCGTCTTTTAAACCTAAAGCCTAATCAAACTTTATTATCTATTATTATGTATATGTATATGAGGTAGGTTCAGTAGCGGAGCATCCCAAATGCCCCTTGATTTCCACCACTAATTCCAATTTAAATAAATTGGTAGTGGTAAGAAAGAGAATGCACTATTATGTAAATCAGAATTAGTGGTGGAAAGCAGGGGGCATTTGGGGTACTCCACTATTTAAGATGCCATTGGTAAATCTAATTCCCAAATTCCCATCAAACCTAATTCCCAAATTCCAAAATCTAATTAAAAAAAATTGCTCCAGGTTTACTACGAGTCGGGAAAAGCTTTACTTCGAGTTTCAGAGGCGAAGACCCTGCAGCGACTTGAAGCCAGAGAGAGTTCCATGCCAAACAAGACGGATCAGGACGCGCTTCGAGTTTCAGAGGCGAAAACCCTGAAGCGACTTCGGGTCAGGAGTAAAATGACTCGGGTCTCGGGTCATTTTGGTAAAAATTCATAGCAAACAGCGGATATTTGAGGCAGCGACTCGAAGACCCGAAGTCAAAAAATTTCAATCTTCTAACATTAATAACTTTTATATATGAGATCGGATTTGGACACGGTTTGTTTTGTCAGGATCGTATCAATATTCCGGACATTTTGACGCTGTTTTGGTCGAATTCTGATATCGTTTGAATTTGGACCCTAATTTTGATTTTAAATTCAAATGTGAGTGTTTTGACCCACTCACAACTTCTAAAATTTCTTATGTTAGTTAAATTAAATTTATGATGTGATTAGAAATTTATTCACGGTTGTTTGATATATTTAAAGTGTTATTCCTGTTAACTTGTATTATTTGAATTAAATTGTTATTTAATTTATTATTGAATTTAAATTGCCAGTTAAATACCTGTTGTTGATAATTAGTAAATTGCTGATATTCATTGATTGAATTGAATGGTGATTACGATGGATGTTAGGTTGTTGATATTGGCTGATTAGATGTTATGTTTGACTTATAATATATTATCACTCTGCAAGTTCCTTTAGTTTTATTTGAAAAATCACTATGGGTTAAAATGATAGATACCCGAACGATCTATACATTAGGGAAAAATCGTTATGCATTGAAATGATAGATTCAAACGATTTTATGGATTTTAATATTGAATTCGGGATTGCAGTTTGAAATGAATATAACCGTAAAATTTCAAATTGCGGATTTAAATGATAAATATCTGTATCATTTGACCCTAAAGTAGAGAATTATATATGGACACCGGATTGGTTAAATTAAATGACCTTTAAATAATTAATTTTTAAATTTAGTTAAACGATGTGACTAAAACACGAGCTATACCTGAACCAAGTGAGGTCATTATTCTAATCGGACATGCTTCTTCGATACCGTATTATGACATTTGTGATGATTTGGTGGCCACCCATTGATTTTGATTATGGAAGTGTGTTCCGAGGTGGACGGTAGTAGCTGTCATGCGTTACCACCAACCCGGTTCTACAATTGGTAAATCTACACTAGCATTGCCTCGAGTGTCGTGTTCACATGCCCTAAAACGCCTTCTACGAGTTTGTTTTGTATCATACCTATGGAGTGCTCTTTGATAGCACTCCCGTTTACGGAGGAATTACGGTACTGTATAGAATATGTGAATATATAAAAATGCGTTAAAGGGGATATGGACAACGCCTTAACGCTATTTTAATACTTTTACTTTAGTATAGACATATTATAATAGCGTATTATACTACATAGTATATAGTTTAACGGATCCTTAGAGATGTGAATCTCGAACATCTCTTAAGTTACCGCACCCACGTTAAACACTGTATAAGAGATGTCAAACTCCGTAAACATCTCTGGCGCCATTACACTCATATTTACCGTTGATTTAACTTACATAAGATCTTAGTGCTTTGTCTTTTCAATTCGCTCGAGTCAACCTGAGCATTTCAGGGTTAAAGACCTTATTTCTGCAGGACGAAGACGAAAAGTTGTACTATCATTATTTATTATATTTATTCCACTGCATCATGTTGTTCCGCTGCATTTATTTATTCATGTTTATGTAACTTTGATGTTTGTGTTGTAAAAAATAATCAAATGTATTTATAAAACAGCTTCATGAACTGTTATTTGATTATTATATTTTGTCATTCCGCTACGAAATTTTGTATTTGTTTGTTTCTTCCTCTTTTTCTTATTTACCCCATAACAATCTGCCTTTTTGAATGGTTTGAGTCCGACATGTGTGTCTGCTTAAAACGTCCAAAAAGGCAGGTCGTTACAGGTGCCATTGAACCCTCATACATACATATATATATATACACACACACACAAAATATACATCCGTGTATATTTATATAATATAAATACATAAGTGTGCATTTATATAATGTACATGTGTGTGTATAGAGTTGAAGCTTTATATATAGTTAAAGTTTAATATAATCTATTGAAAGACTTGTATTTCAGTTTGAGTGAAAGTGTAAAAGTGTACATGGCACATAAGGATTAGATTGCACTTATCTGAATAGATGATATTCCTCTATTTGAGCCTTTACAGAAAAAAGGTTCAAACTATTTAGGGTGCTATTTTAGTTATTTTTGATTAAATCGATTAAATCACTACGAATTTGGGCCAGATAATCGATCAAATCACTACGAATTCGTCAGATTGAAAGTCCACGATTTGCGTCAATTCAAAAAAGAGATGTACTAGGCAGTGAAATTATAGTATCGGAGTTGTTATATATATTGTTAAAGATACGTTCGTTGCGTTCAATCCATAAGCTCCAACAAGTGATTGAATAGAGAGCGTCCAAAAATTTTCCAGAGCCGCGAATTGTAGTTTAATCAAAATTTATTCCAATAGGCATTAGAGAGGGTATGGTAGAAGCGATTATAATGTTAAAATCCTCTAAAATCTTAAGGCTGTTATATGAGAGAAGTGGCGGCCAAAAAACATATGGGAAGTAGTTTCGGGAATTACGTTGCACAAGTAACAGGGGTGTGGGTTATTGCTGGTGATTAATATCGAATTGAGCTTAGCAATTGTATTTAATTGGTCATGAAGAACAATGCACATGTGAAGTTTAACTTAGGAGGGAGCTCTATAGACTCCTTTAATAAGATCATTTCTGTTGTTAGAGATTAGAAACATATCAAGAAGCTTATGCTTCAATGCAATAGACGACATCCAAGGCTTGTTCCAGAAAGAGGTAATGTCGTCGGAATAGACAATGTATTTAGCTCCAATTTTAAGAAGATAACATAATTTGGAAATGTTTCTTCAAAAGAATGAGAATTTTTGGTTATTGTATGCATTTAGATTTTTTAAGCCATTGTAATAACAATCGCTAATGATTTATTTCCATGTAAAAGTCTTGTTTGTTAGGTGTGACTCGCATTGTATTAGAGTTGGTGCGTAGATTGAATTATGATTGGTCTCACATCGCAAGATATTCTAAAAAAGATGAACATATATGGATTTGGTAACATGTAGCAGCAAGGGATTCCTTTTGTTACAATAAATGTTGCCATGAAAATATATGCGCTTCAAGGGAGATGCAGGGATATCCAATCAAAACGCTGGCACCAAAAGAGTTTTGTTTAATGATATTGTCTCTTCTATACTAAATGAAGTGTGCGCATATCGAATGATGCGAGGGAGTGCCTAAAATTTCAACATCGTCTCCCATGAACTTCCAGATCCATTTACAGAGTAAAGACGAGTTTAAGGCATTTAAGTTAACAACACCCAAACCTCATTGAGTTTTGTCATGTGGCTGGAACACCTCACTCATGTCCACTATTTTGCCTTGTCAAATAAGGATTTTACTTGTAATATATGAGACAGTTAGTGGAAACAAATACGCTTGATGTGCTTTGAATGATTTATGTTTGTTTTCATATTAGTAGGTCATTCAAAGCACATCAACTACATCAACTGTATTTGTTTCCACTAACTCTCTCATACATTACAACAAATAGAAGCTCTTATATGATAAGGCGACACGGTGGACATGAATTGAGATGTTCAAACCATATGGCAATGCAACCGCTATGAAAAACATGTATGCAAGGCAACCTACCAATGACTCGATCTTCATCTGATAGTGTGTCAAAATAAATTGAACACTCCCCAACCTCCTCTCATAAATCACCAAACCGAATCAACTCAATTCGATTTCTCATTGCGCGCGATCCTTAATAAACAAAAAACATGTTATTATAAACAAGTATTAGACAATAAGTTCCTTAACATATTATCAAAACACCCCATGACATAAATCCATGTGTCTTTAACATACAATTTGTTGTTTATATAGTCCAGATTAAGTCAATGGACATTTAATAATCGGATCCATAAGTTTTGAAGAATAGAGGAATGTTAAGATAATTCAAAATTATGTTATTTAAATGCAGAAATAGCTTCGACCTACTTTATTTCTATTCAACTAATAGAGAAAGGTAAAACAGCCCATGTTAGGAGCGCAAATTGGGATACAGCAATGCAAGCTGATGTTGCTAGCAGCAACATGGTTGTTGCTGCATAAGTAGTAGCCAATGCATGTGAGTTCTGGTCCACTTGTGGCGAAGTTGGGCTCCTATGCGTGCGCGCTTTTCGATCAGACCACCGTACAGTACACACCACCATCCCGACCACTGCACACTACGTTTCTTTAAAACACTTATCTTCCCACTTTCTTATAATGTCTGATCCTTATTATTCTTCATATATACTCCCTAACAATCTTGTTTGAACGCATCCTCATTCTCGAGTCTAAAATAAGTAGATCCATTATATCTCATGTCCCAATACAAGCTAGTTCGTCCAATGTTACATTATCATTGACTATGTTGCATTATCATTGATTAGTAGCTCAATAGCTCGGAAATCATAAAATTAATGACACTGAATGTTGAAAATATCTACCTATGTTACACTATCATTGACTACTAATGTAGAATACGTAAGCCAAATAAAATACCTACACATCTTTGTTCTTTTTTCATCTCTCCCTCTTTCTCTTTATTTTTCTTTTTTCTTTTTTTCATTTTGGTGTAAAATATGTACATAAACCAATATATCAAATAAGTTGCTAAAAAGATTCTTTTAGAAATGTTGTATACGATTGATTCTAAATCAAATAAATCATCAATTTTTTTCTTTTTTCCCTCTCAATCTTGCACGTCAATATAAACTCATCGAATGCACTCTAAATTTATTCCAAGATTTCGCTGTTTGCCTCTCAAGTTATAAATTATGCATGTGTGAAAATTACGGGCACAACAATAAATTGTTTTTAGTTATACACATGCGTGAACGGAAAATTTCACGATGTTCTCTTAAAGACTGGACATGGCCTTCGAGATATAGTTCACTAGTACAAATTTAATTAATACTCAGGTAATGTAATACTCTAAAGTTACTAGATAACTTGGAATTTAATCCAATTATTTGTATAATTCTATACATACGAAAATATTCGAACTAAAAGATTGAGTTCTTGATTGTCGGTGACATTGTATGTTGTGTTCTTCAAATATTGTAGAAATTATGGCTAAAAACTATTAATATTAATAGGTTGCTAATAAGGGAATGAATGTAGCTTGCCAAGGACATTTCTTTCAAGTTTCAACCCTACGCATATACAGTTACGCCTAAAATTATCGAGAAACCAACATAATTATTCATGCTAGAAAGCTTATTAACTGCTAAGCCATCAAGTAGTACCGACCCTACGCTATATACAATTACGCCTAAAGTTATCGAGAAACCAACAGAATTATTCATGCTAGAAAACTTATTAACTGCTAAGCCATCAAGTAGTACCATTGTAATTATTATTACGATAACGAAGTAGAATCCAAGAAATACATTATGTGATATTGTCCTAATCTGTTGAATATTTATGGATTCAAGTTACAAAATAAGTTGTCACTGGACATATTAAAATCATTACTGGTTTATTAACAAAAACGCTTTACAATATCAAAAACTATATGCAATTAAGGAGCCTTTCATTTGATTTCAATGACCGTAGCGCCCAACAAAAGAAAATGCTCGTATTATTTAATTATCATAGACACACACACATCTTAACCAAATTTTAGAAACAAAAAATATGAGCTTGAAGATAATTTATCCTATAATGTTATCCCAATTTAAGTCTAAATTCTCAATTTACCAAATAAATGAGAACTTATAGCTAGTGAAAAGTTAAATGACAACTTTTAGGGTGTACATGAAACACGTGCACTAGGTAGAATTGATCCAAATGTTATATTATATATATGGACCACTGTTCGGATTAATAAGACTTAATTATTTAGCTTGAAAAATGTAATGATTAACCTGAATAGCAGCGTCCATAGCATACCAGAATGGACCACTAATTTCCTATTTCCATGCAACATTCGAATTTTGTAAGATTATAACAGCACTGGTCCACTATGAAAATAACTGAGAACAAACACTAAATTAGTTCAGTTAAGATAATAAATGGATAAATAAACTGAGGAAACTTGATTTTATACCTGTGATATATTATTTAGTAGTCCCGACTCCCGAACCATTTAGTTGTACAACAAGAGCCAACATACCATTCAGAAGTATGATAAGGGCCAACATATAACTTCTTTAACAACACCTGAAGTGATGCAATAAATAATTAGTTGCTATTACCAGAAGGAATGACTGAGAAAATAAACCTCATGCGAAGTTAACTTCACTTCACTTTTTCACAACCTCGTTATTTTAGTGTGCTATTAAACTCATGTGAAGAACAGTACTTTTATCATCAATATCGATGAGCTCCATATTTAGCCAAACCCAATCTCAAACCTGCAATCGACATAAACCAAATGGGAGGTTAACTTCACTTTTTTCACAAATATCGATGAGCTCTATATCCAGCCAAACCCAATCTCGAACCTGCAATAAACATAAACCAAATGGGAAGTCACTTCACTTTTTCACAACCCGACAATCAACGTAGATAAAACAAGGCTTCCATCAACATAAACCCGATCTCGAACCTGCAGCCTCCGCCAACCACTGCCAAAATCTACAACTTAACCTGCACCGTCCACCAACCACATAAACTCTTTTTTAAATCCACGGCCAAAACCTACGCCGCAACATCAATTGTCGACCAAATACCTGGACCACCTCACAAAATCCCGACCAACCCTCGCCAGCAGATAGAGAACCCACATCAGAATTGGGGAATTGGAATTCAAAATTTGGATCTGGAGGCTTTTTCTTTCTTTCTTTTTCTGAAAAGTCGTGGATCTGGAAATTTTATCTGGGATTGGGAAAGAAAAGTTAAATTAGGGTTTTTTGAAATGTCAAACAGTTTTCGTGTGGCAGAATGCGGAGGCTAAAAGGAGAAGAGTTGATTGGAGGAAGCCAATAAAAATAAGGGCACGTAGATTAGATTGGAGGCAAAAAATAAATTAGGAGTGGAGCCAAAAATTTCACATCGGTGAAACAAAAATCAAGTATATGTTAAATAAGACACTTTTAAAGAAAACCTAACGGCCGTCAAGTCTTTAGAATTGAAAGATGACGGAAGAAAAATCCATTTCGAAAAAGTTATGAAAATTTGATTCTTATTTTTAGTTTTTTTCTATTTATGTTACTTTTGCCTCTGATTTCAATGCTGGACGATTTTCTATAAGGGGACAATTTGGTAAAATATAACAAAACGTTGACCTGATTTACATGGATTTATGAGTATGAACTTTTTGTGCATGAGCTTTGAGAACGGAGACCATTGGTCCAAATCTCCACCTCTAAATGCATATGCAAGTAATAATTTGCGGCATAATGTTTATATTTTTCAAATTTGAAAATTTAGTTACTTAATATAATAATCAATTACAATTATTAAATATTAAATTCTAAATATAAATATTACTTCTTAATTATTAAATATTGCTTATTGACCATTATTATTAAAAATTAATTATATTATATAGTGAATTTTAAATATTTGTCTTAGCTATTGAAACTTCATAACTTTTTAATGGTATTCATAATCATTTAATAGTAATTTTTAATTGTTAATCATTAAATGATCAATGCTAATTATTATTAATTAATACTTAATTATTATAAGTATTTATTTAATAATTATAGTTAATCATTAATTATATTTAATAGTATTTAATAATTATTAAAAAATAATGATACACAAGAAGCAATATTTTGTATGATACACAAGTTGCAATACTTACAAACTTAACTGAAACATACTGGTACTAGGATATGCGCGAGCTAAGATCAAATGCACTTATTAACCATTAATTATTAAATACTAGATAATAAATATTATTTATTAATCAATAAAGATTAATTATTAATTATCAATTATTTAATAGTAATCATTAATAATTATTACTTCTTATTTATTGGTTATTAATTATTAATTATTACTTGTTTTTCTTAATTATAATTGAATATTAATTATTCATTGTTTAGTATTAATTATTCAATGGTAATTAATATTATTATTAATTATATTTATTAGTTATCAAATATAATTAATAAATATTAACTGTAATTTACAAATTATTAACAATTAATTATAATAAGTTATTAATATGAAAAATAATTATTGAATATAGATAATAATTGGTGATTATAAATTATTTGCTAATAATCATCGGATATAAATTATAAATAATTGCCTATCTAATTTTTCATTTATAAATTATTAATTGTAAACTACAATTTAGAAATTATTTAAGTAAATATTAAATATTTGTTATTAATTATAAATTATAAATTATAAATTATTATAATATTGTAAGCAGTACCAAAATATTCAAAAAACTTAACGTAAATCTATAAGTAAAATTACTTTTAAAATGTCGTAATCAAGTAATATATAATTGTAAAGAACAACGTTTTTATAACATTTTAAAACTGTTATTAATAGAGTATTATGACAGCGTTTTTGAAGAAAACAATGTAAAAATTCATGTTTTACAACATTTTAAGATGTTTTTTACAACCCTTTTTTAGAAAACGTTTTAAAAGGCGTTGTAAAAAAAAGTTGCAATAATCTATATTCGTTGTAATGCTAGTGACAATTATGTAATTTGTTACATAAATTTGCCCCAGTAACTAATCTTGTTCAAAATTAGAAGTGTTACCTTTCTGCTACATACTTGTTATAAAATTTATAAATAATTAATTAGTTAATTGAGTGTATATGTTAGAAAGTCCATGTTTGTGAAGTTGCTACAAACAGTTGTAATCATGAGTATTATATCAAAATATGATAAGCACGTCATTTTAAATATTCCTAGTCAAGGTGTATCGAGATTGGATACTAATGCATACGTTGAAGCTAGAGCACGTAACGCTCTGCAAATGTTGGACAACGTATTACTCATGGCTGCCGAAGGCACCAAGAGATTACGTGTTGATAGTTGTTATATAAATATGGATTGACCTACTCGGTAGTTTTATGTTAACTAATATAACCAAGGTTAAACAAAAAAAATTGAAGTGAATAATTTACAGAATTCTCTACTACAACAAAATATGCTGCTAATAACGCCATTTAATAATGCGTTATCCTAATGCGTTATTATTTACACTTAATTGTATGCTTTTTAAGTCGTTTTGTTTTGACCCTTCACGTGTAACGTTCGCATCCAAAATGTTTTGCTGCCCCTCAACAAATTCTTTCGTCTCCCTCCAAAAGCATTCGGCCTCCCTCTAAAAAAGTAAAACCCTCGAAGAAAGCAACATTTTCGTCGTTATCACACTAGTTCTTCGATTTTGCTCCAAACCCTCGAAGAAAGCAAAACCACATCTCCAATATCTCCCCACCCGTTCTGTCGCACCCGTTCCCCCCGCACCTGTTCTGTCGCACCCATTTTGGAACCCTAATATTGAATTTCGATTTCGATTTCGGTGGTAAGCGAACCCGATTATATTATATTATTTCGATTCTAGTCGCCATATTCTAATGCTTGTTAGTTTAACAGTTTGATGTTCCACGACGATCGATTGACTTTATAAATGAATAGGATTATTACTAACTGTGCCGCAACATTCTAGTCGCTGTTTTTAGTTTTAATGTTTATTACTAACCGTGTTGCCATATTCTAATGCGCTATAGTTTTAAATTTTAATATTTTGATGTTTATTACCAACTGTGTGTGGATTGTCGGATTGGTGTTGTGTGGGTGTGTGTGTGTCTACACACACACCAACACACACACGCATATACATACATATATGTACATATATGCATGTATATGACTATGGATACATGACTATAATTCGATTTGAATATATGGATTATCTCGTGTTATATGTTGCTCCTTCCACTGTGAATTCTGAATCGAGTAGTGAGTATTACTATATTTATCTTACCATTAACCCCAACAATCAGCCATTTCCAGCTTCCGCGATTTGAATGCCTATTCAGTCATTAAATAGAGGTCTAAAATTGCAAGAAGTTACATAAATATTTGTCATTCGATAATCTAGCAGATATTTGCTAGGAACTACTTTGGCATATATTTGTAGGTGTTGACCTAATGCTAGGAATTGCTTTGGAAAATTTGCCAAGTATTGGTCTGCCAAGTATTTGTTAGGGAACTGTCACAAATATTTGCCAAACGTTAGTTTAGCTAATATTTGCCAGTAATTATTTAGCAATGTTTGTCAGGCATTAGTTTATTAAATATTTGATAGGCATTAGTCTGGCAAATATTGTCAGATATGTTGTAATATACATTAATAATATGGATGAATATGCTAAATATGATAGGACATTATTGTAATCTACACTGCATAGGTAGTCTATAAATATGGAGCTTGATTGTATTGTAAAAATATCTCTCAATTCAATAGAATTGTTCTCTCCCTAATTGCCTCCATTCTCTTTATTCTGTAACACGTTATCAGCACGAAGGAATGCGAATTAATTATTGACCTCAATCTGTTCACCTTCAA
Source organism: Allium cepa (assembly GCA_030765085.1). Taxonomy (NCBI): domain Eukaryota; kingdom Viridiplantae; phylum Streptophyta; class Magnoliopsida; order Asparagales; family Amaryllidaceae; genus Allium; species Allium cepa. The sequence goes on from CM060946.1 coordinate 276,124,772, forward strand.
ACTTTCCAACTTCTCAGCAAGTAATTAAATATTAATTACTCTGACTGTTTCTCTTCTGACCATTCCAATTCTAAGGCTATTTATATTCAAAATCCTATTATATATATTAGTGCAGACGAGTCTTTTAGAATATATCTACATACATTCTATTTCTTATTTCCTTTAAAACAGCAGGTAAAGGAATTGTTCTTGCATTTCTTTATAAACTCGTTACTTTTCCTCTCTCCAAAAAGGTAATTGTCAATATCACATTTTTTTTGATAAATCTATCAAGTCAGCACATGCTAGTTTGGGGTTCGCTTCTATATTTTTCATGTCTTTTCTTGTATCACTCTTATTTTTAGTCTTTGGCTTCTAAATTCAATATTATTATTATTTTTTCCCTTTGCGGATCTATTGCCAAATAAAATTCAAAAGTTTGGAATGGAATATACGCAAAAGCTGATTTTCCTTTTTTAATTGATAAATACATAAAAGTTGCAAAATCCAAATGTTTGGTTTTGTTGATACAATTTTTTTTTGGTATAGTTGTTTGATACCATGAATGAAGACTTTCCATTTTTTTTCTTCTTTTTTAGCTGGAAACAAACATATAGTGAATGCTGTTGTGGCGAATATTTTCACCTTATGCAATTTATTTTATGAACAGTTCACAAAATGACAAACATCGCCAAGCTTGAATTTAAAGCTTTGGATATATATGGAGACAACTACTTACCATGGATATTGGATGCTGAGATTCATTTGCAATCTCAATGCTTAGAAAATGCCATTAAAAATGGCAATACTATGTCCCAGCGGGACAAGGCAAAAGCTCTAATATTTTTAAGACGTCATATCCATGACGATCTAAAAATAGAATATTTGACTGAAAAAGACCCTCCCCACTTATGGAATTCCCTGAAGGAGCGTTATGACCACCAGAAGACGGTCATACTTCCAAACACTAGGCAAGAGTGGTTGAACCTGAGATTTCAGAACTTTAAGTCCGTAAGAGAATATAATTCTGCAATGTTTAGAATCACTTCTAAACTGAAATTATGTGGAGAAAAGGTGGATGACGCATAAATGCTTGAAAAGACTTTCTCAACATTTCATGCCTCGAATATACTCCTACAGCAGCAATATCGAGAGCGTCATTTTACAAAATATTCTGAACTCATAGAATGCTTACTAATTACTGAACAAAATAATGAATTGCTTATAAAAAACTATTCCTCAAGACCAACTGGTTCAACTGCATTACCTGAAGTTAATGCTAATTTTGCCCACTCTGGAAGAGGTTGGGGTCGAGGTCGAGGTAGAGGACATGGTCGTGGACATGGATATAACTCTAACAGAGGTGGTTATGGTGGTTTTAAAGGTAACAAAACCACCAACTTTAAAAAGCAACAAAAGAAAATTGAGCTAAAGAACAATGATTCTGCTTTAGAAAATAAAAGGCATTATGAGGAAGTTTGTTATAAATGTGGACGATCTGGTCACTGGTCTCGTACATGTAGATCATCAAAGAAAATAGTTGAAGAATATCATTGCTCAAAGAATATTGAGGCAAATAATGCCGAAAAGTTACCTGAAAACACTAACCTGAAGTTAGATGATTTCTTCTAAGATGACAATGGAAATTTCTTTAATGATGAAAATCTAAGTGCAATGATCAATGATATAACCGAGTTGATCAATTAGAAATGTCTTGAAGTTTGTTATGTGACTTTCATTTCATTTCATTAGCTTGCATCAATAAATCAGTTTGAAATTTGCGTTCGTTTAATTGTATTTCCCTTTGCAGTACTAGTAATGTGTAATGTGGATGTTGTTTTTAATCAATAGCCTATTTTAATCATATTACTTTGTTTGTTTACATTACATTCATTTATGCATACAAATTTTTAGTGATTGACTAATCATCGTCTTTAATTCTTAAGGTATGGAACGCCATTTGGGTAATGATATATGCTTACTAGATAGTGCAACTACTCATAATCCATTTGGGGGAGAAAAGACCGTTCCAGTAGAACGGCGTGAAATATCATGGAATAATCCATCTATGTCTTATTTAGATCCACGTACTAAACAATGCCAATATGAGGTACAAAGAATTTTGCATATTCAAAATATTGCAAATCAACTGCCGGATGCATTTAGTGACACTACAAAAACAACTAAATCTCACATTCCAGCAGCAAATGCACCAGCAAAAATTGATGTCCCTGAAGGATCAAAAATAAATATAGCAGCAAATGAATCTAAAGCAAGGCAAAAACGTGGAAGGCCAATTGATTCAAAAGACTTGACGCCTAGAAAAAGAAAGTCTAATGAAAAATCATCAATTAAGGAACCTCCTGAAGAGGTTGTAAATGATCAAAAAGACCACTCAAATGAAAATCCCAATTCTCGTAGAAGCGCGGAAGGAAATATTATCCCAGAAGAGATAAAAGAAGATTCCAACGATAAAATGGTACCTAATAATAATGAGATCTCGATATTTTATACGAACTACGGAGAAATATGGGATCGAAGTAAAATAATAATTGATGATGTATTCTCATTCGCAGTAGCTACTGAAATAATTGAAAGTCATGACCATAATGAGAATAATGACAATGATGATAATGAACCAATAGCATAAATGAATGTCAAAAAAGACACGGTTGGCCAAAATGGAAAGATGCTATCCAAGTGGAACTAGATTCACTTCAAAAACATGGTGTATTTGGACCAATAGAGAAAACACCAGAAAATGTTAAACCAGTAGGTTATAAATGGGTATTCGTTAGAAAACAAAATGATAAAAATGAAGTCGTAAGGTACAAGGCACGACTTGTCGCACAAGGTATCCTGCAGAGACCAAGTTTTGACTTTAAGGAAACTTACTCCCCTGTCATGGATGTCATAACATTCCGATATGTGATAAGCCTTGTAGTTTCTGAAAAACTCGATATAAGATTAACGGATGTTGTGACAGCTTATCTTTATGGTGAATTAGATAACAACATTTACATGAAAATTCCAGATGGATATAAATTGCCTGAAGCAAAATCAAAGTCCATGTACTCATTAAGACTAAAACGATCACTATATGGATTGAAACAATCTGGAAGGATGTGGTATAACCGTCTTAGTAAATATTTGGTAAAAGAAGGATACGAAAACAATGTCATTTGTTCATGTGTCTTTATAAAGAAATCGGTAAAGGGATTTGCTATCTTAGCAGTTTATGTTGATGACATAAATTTGATTGGAACTCCAGAAGAGATTGATGAAACAATAAATTATTTAAAGAAGGAATTTGAAATTAAAGATCTTGGCAAAACTAAGCACTGTCTCGGTCTACAGATTGAGCATAGTACTAATGGAATATTAATCCATCAATCAAACTACATTGAGAAAATTCTAAAGCGTTTTCAAATGGATAAAGCATATCCACTTAGTACGCCAATGGTTGTTAGATCTTTAGATATTAAAAGGACCCTTACCGCCCAAAAGAAGAAGATGAGAATGTGCTTGGCCCGGAAGTGCCATATATTAGTGCCATTGGTGCATTATTATATTTGGCCCAATGCACAAGACCAGATATTACATTTTCAGAAAATCTTCTAGCAAGATACAGTTCAGAACCAACAAAAAGACACTGGAATGGTATAAAACATATCATGAGATATCTTCGTGGAACGACAATTTCTGTTTATTTTACTCTAACACAGACATTAATCCAAATCTAGTTGGCTATGCTGATGTAGGTTATCTTTCTGACCCACATAAAGCAAGATCACAAACTGGATATGTATTTAATAACAGCAATGCAGCAATTTCATGGCGATCTATAAAACAAACATTGGTAGTAACATCATCCAATCACTCTGAAATACTAGCACTATATGAAGTAAGTAAAGAATGTATTTGGCTAAGATCACTGATTGAGCATATTCGAAAAAGCTGCCAACTTCCAACAGTAACGGAAAGGTCAACCATTATTTATGAAGACAATGCAGCTTGTGTAGCTCAAATTCAAGCGGGTTACATTAAGGGTGATAGGACGAAACACATTTCTCCTAAATTTTTCTTCACACATGAGCTACAAAAGGATAACAAGATAGAAGTGAAACAAATCCGATCCCAAGAAAATCCAGCAGACTTATTCACAAAGGCGCTTCCAAAATCAACATTTCAGAAGATGGTGTACAAAATTGGTATGCGTCGGCTGCATCAGCAAACTAATTGAATAATGCGTTATAATCCAGGGGGAGCATATGAAATACGCTATAATGTACTCTTTTTCCTTCACTGATATTTTTTCCCACTGGGTTTTTATCAGTAAGGTTTTAATGAGGCATTATCTTGATCCAGAAAAATCAACCCTCGTAGTAACATTATAAAATATATGTTACTTAAACATGAAATCATGTTGTACTCTTTTCCTTGTTTATGACTTTTTCCCACTGGGTTTTTCATAACAAGGTTTTTAATGAGGCAATTACTCTTATCATCTTTACATAAGCATATTCAAGGGGGAGTGTTGTAATATACATTAATAATATGGATGAATATGCTAAATATGAAAAGGCATTATTATAATCTGCACTGCATAAGTAGTCTATAAATATGGAGCTTGATTGTATTGTAAACATATCTCTCAATTCAATAGAATTGTTGTCTCCCTAATTGCCTCCATTCTCTTTTTTCTGTAACAAGATATACATTATTAGATAAATTAATCTTATATTTGTACATTTTTATTGATATATGATTTCATTTTGTTTGGAGTTACTTGCCATAGAGACCATTTTCTAGCAATAGAAGAGTTTTCTTTAAGATTTTCTTTACCAGCTACAATGTTTGTTGTGTCACAAACCAATACTGCATACATATATAACATTTGAACTTTAGTTTATACGCATATTTTTATGAGAGAAACTATAAGATATAAAATAAGTATAATGATATGCCAGTAATATTGTTACGCAAGAGCGTATTTTTCTTGGATCCTCTTTGTTTTTTCTTATTTTCTCCATTGCATGCTTTCATACTAGCAATTAAACTGGTTTCATTAGTTTCAGCTTATATGTGTGCGGCAATCACACTTGTGGGAATAGGGAGTTCGCATTTGAGAAAAGTATCTTGCAACTAAGTACAGTATGATCAATCGTATTGCATTTATAGCATCAACGGATTTTCCTTTTAAAACCGATAAATTCCTAACTCAATATCTTTTGATTTTATCATTTTTGAATCTGCAATGCAATTTTTACTTCAAAATTTTCATATCAGTTTTCATCTCGGAATGCTATATTGATCGTTACCCATTTTTCTCTTCCAAAAAAATTTCAGTATCGTTTTCTTTTAAAATTCCCTTCTTTTATCCAACACGACAGCAATTTTCTTCACTTGAAAAGGCATATATAATCATATTTTTTGAAGCATATTATATTGTTATATCTCCATGTTGATTTTTCTCTCATTGAACAATTTGATAAAGTTGGAGAATGAAGTTAATTGTTGCAGCTTTATATGTTTATTTAAAAAAAAATTGTCTTTACCAAATTCTCGATCGAGTTATGAAAAGAATTTAAACTTATTCTATAGCTGTCGACATTCTCTTTTCCGGTTCTTTTTTGTTTCTTGATTGCTCCTATTGTATTTCTTCTTTTTGAAATAAGACAACATATTGCATTTGATGTTTCTTCGGACTTTTTATTTGCATGCAACTGGGATGAAAAATGATTCTTAGGTTTCTGTTTTATTATGCTACCGTTCTCAAGTGAAGGGGTGTTTATCCTTCCCTTGTAACTCATTTAAATGTTGGTGGTTTTGATGTTCCACAATTTTTGTGGTGGATACACGAAATAACCATGTTTTTATTTTTTTTCAAAATTTTTTTGCCATCTATGTATTTTTAGTTTCTCAAAACAGAAACAATAACTATCGTTGATTGATTATTATTTATCTAGGTACGAGGATGAATTATAATGTTATTTAGATAATGGAGGAAACTCGGTGTATAGTTAATCTTAATCTTGCAATTACTTGGTTAATTGTCGTGTTATGAATAAATTGATTGTTTGGCTGGTAAGTAAATAGTAGAATATCGTTGACATAGTGTATGATATATAATTATATATCTGTACACCTTGGTTATAAATAGATAACCTTTTGTGTTAATACCTATTTATAAATATTTTTGGATTTCCAGAAAATAGAATTTGACCATATACATTTTCATAATTATCACCTATCTTTGTAAGTGTTTAAAACCCAAAATCTATTTTGCAAAATGGATAAATAAAATTTCTGATCAATGTTTTAATGGATTTATTCCTAGCATTCTTATAGATTTTCGACCAGAACTATCATGCTTTTGATCTGGCATTCTTGGTCTTAGTTGAAAGGTAAGGAATAAGAAGTAACGAATTTTATCGTTTGCTATTTTCAAAATTACTTCGAATGCAAGCAAAGACTTCAGGTCTGCTGTGTATTTTTCCCACCATGGGACTATCTAGTAATTTAGCCATACCTCCTTCAGGTTTGATTGGATTTGATGTTCGTATCCTTTTCGGAAAGTTAATTTGATATTAAATAGCTTCCATGTTGACCACTTTTTGAAATTTTGGAGTTTTCTATTTTTTAAAATCATTTGAAAGTGGAAACCAACTGTTGTCCTGCCCTGGAAAAATCTAGGTTGAATCATGTTACTATTGATTTATGTATTTACAGATTCATTTTGTTGGACGTGTATTTCGTTTTATTATTTGATACTTTTTGTCTGTCAATACTTTTTTGTTTTGTGTACTCAAGTACATATCATAATGAAATTGCGTGCGCTTTTGTATTTTTTTACATTTTCAATTCAGCATGCTTAAGCTTTGCTTAGTAGTTTAAGACCAAAAATCTTGGTTTGTAGAAACTGTGAAATGAATTTTTTAGTGTTCGTTTATGTGGTAAATAATCCACAAGCGTTCTATGAATAGACCGGTATTTGGAAAATTTATTTCAAATATATCTGATTTTAATTAGCCATGGTAGGTTTAATGCATATATCATACATATATGTTAAATCATACAAATATGTCATATGTGAATGTGTATATAGTTATACGTTCATAGAGATTTTTCTCCCCCTAATTAATGAAACTAAACTATCAAAATTAATTTACTACAGTTGTTCTTATCGCTTGATTCTAGAAATATATTTATTTTCAGGACTAGGTAATTAATTATTAATAAATTTTTACGCTTATCACAAGAAAGTAGAATATAGTGCATTCTTCATTTCGAGGTACAAGATTAACAAAATTTGAAGCCAGACAAATAATTATGTTAGCTAGGTGAGAATCAGTACAGTCATAGATTCTAGTCATAGAATTATCAGTAAATACTGTCATGGTCCACCCTCAAAAATTAAGTTGATAATTAAGAACATTCTTTATTAATAATTTAAATATTCATGAATTAATTGAATGTTAAAAAAAACAAGACATGGAGTATGTAGTTCAAGGATATAGAGTTTGATCACAGTTGATCTAATTTTGTGACTTGCATACATGAGTGAAACCGGAAAGATTAACCAGTACATATCACCATAGATACACTAACTAATTTAAATAACAATTTTGAGATAATATGATCTCCACTGTATTCAATTTTCAAAAGAAAAAAAAATCTCAAATCAAGAAATGGAATATTATTGTTTCACAAGCATGCTAGAGCGTAAAATCATAAGTAAAATAACTGTGATACAAGGAAAAAGCACAGATAAAAATCATGCGCTACCAAATTAATTGCTAATATGTATATGTCATCTCGCGAAATATAAATATAAATATAAACAGCTATTATGATTTTGTGTGATGATGCTATTATTTGTACTACATGGACTCTATATCTATAATATGTACATGTGTAGGAATGAGGCTGTGAGAAAAAGGTCTTGGCGTGTTACAAAATTGGTTAGTCGAGTACAACCTATAAGAAAGATAAATTAAGTAAAGGAGGTCATAGAAAATATGTCCTCAATTTTTTTTTTTTTGAGAACAATATGATGTATGGTGAAACTAAATTAAGAAATATATTCTACAGCAGCATAGAATTTTGTGGAGCCTCACTACTGTGCGATAAGTTGATCAAATATGACAAAAAGTGGAAAATAGAGATGTTCCACAAATAAGATAGATGAAAATCAAAATCCATGCTTAGCGTCGTTATATATGACTATTTGATTCTGATCATTAAGGCACAAGTTAAATTGTTTCGGATTGTTCACAAAACTTAAATACTGTCGATGCATTGCAAATAAAGTCATAAAATGACATGTACAAAGAAATTAATGGGGTGAGATTGGGTACCCTACTGTATTTTCTGTTGGCAAGCGTTGGACCAAAGTGGGTAGAAACTATTCCTAGTGTCTAAAGTACCTACAATAAAGACCAAAAAAGGAGAATGCACCGTTAGTTTCGTAAAGATAACAGGCTGTATCTACCTGCATATTGCATTTCATGGATCCATGTGCACGTCCTGCATACTCATACACTAATTATCTTTGTGCATGTATATGTATATGTATATAACTGAGTATGCAGGTTGAGTTTGTACACGTCTATTATTGATTGTGCTTTTCTTCCTTATTTTTTAATGTCTATGACAATGTTGTGTGCGTGTACATATAAGTGGCTTAGTGTTTTCATATCTTAATGTCTTGCTTTGCTCTGCTCATGTGAAAATATATTTAAACACTTCACCCATTTTTTTGCACTTTTATCCGATTTGTATATTTTTGCACTTATTTTTTATAGAAAATGAGCATGGCCTGCTACGCATGTCGTAATGGAATGAAGAATATGTCTTTACCATTTCATTTTTGTTTTTGGTTGGTTTTTGGTTAGGTACATGATGATGAATGTTGGAAAGTTCTCAACCTAGATAAATTCCCACAAACTTTATTTCACAAACCCAGATGCCTGTTGGGAAAATTCATTGTCATATTTTATAGCTTTTTGACACTCACACACACATCATCTTAATCTATTTTTATCTTATACTTTGATATTGGAGTCTACTGGATATACTTTCAAGTGCATCTAACCATATTTAGCCAATAATTATGTCTTATTTACGCTAATTGAGTGGGATGGAGATCAATCCATTCACTGTTTGTGATCAGCAGGGGTTTGCGGTGGTAGGGAAGAGTTGAGGGTGTTATTGGAATTGATGGTGAAGTGTTATTGAGGAGTATGGCTTGGACACGATTTGGCAAAGGTTGGTGTGTATGGTTTTGAGTAAATGGAGTGTGATTTTGTTTGTGAAGTGGATAGTGATAAGATTGACAGCGCGTAGTTGAATGTACGAGGCACAATGGAGTTTGTGCATAGGTGAGCAGAGTATAATTGTCGAAATGCAGGAAGTATGATGGTTGAACAGAGTTGTCGATCGAGTTGTTTAAAGTTGCGAGGGAATTGTATGGGTAAGCTTGCTGTGGTATGGGAGAAGCGATTTGTGTGGAAGAGGAGGAGGCACGACAGTTGTAGTTTGTATGGAAGCGTAGTTGTGGGTCTTGGTTGTTTGGATGTAGGAACGCAAACATTACAACGCAAATAAAATCAAATTTCAAATCTTCACAAATCTTGTTCCAAAATTGCTTTTGAAAAACTCCAAATTTTAGAAATCAAAACTTCCAAGAACTGGAAAAAGCGAAGTGGATTAGAAAACTTGATTGTTGAAATCGTGATTCGAAAATTCTATAAACTAAACATGTGATTTAAAAACTTGATCGGGGGTTGCCGTTCAATGAGATAGCGGGTTTGATTCGAAGTGATGTGTGTTTGTAGGTGGTAGTGATTTGCAGATTGAAGAGATGGAATTAGTGGATTAAGACTTGGGTTTAGGTTGCGGTTTGCTAGAGGATGGAGAGGTCGAGTTTTGGGTTTTGAGTGGATGTTGAGAAGAGGATGAACTTGCAGGGGAGATAACCGTTTGAGTTCGTATGGTTTGTTTGCTTAGTTGATTTAGTTCGTGTTTGAGGTAGATGGAAAGTGATGAAGGTGTTTGGTTTTGTGTTGTAGGCATGGATGTTATTGATGATGGTATTAGATGATGGGGGCTGAAGGCTGTAGGAGTGCAGTGTCGTAGGATGGTGACGATTGGTTGTTGTAGGTTGCTGCAGTGTTTAGGTGACGTTTGTGGAATATGTAATTTGGTCTCGGATTTGCGTTAGATTGCAGGAAGAGGAGTTGATGATGAGGTGATGCGGCAGGTTGGGTGGTGAAGGAAGTGGTATCGTAGTGTTTGTCGTAGGATAAAGGGATGGAGATTGGGTATTGGAGTTTTGGCGATGAAGTTTTGGGTTGACCAGAGAAGTTTTGGTGATGAAGTTTTGGCAGAGGGTGTTTTGGCAATGTGGCAGTGATGAGAGGGTGCAACTGGGTTTTCTAGTGATGCGATAGGGTAACTAGCGTATGGAAATTTGAGTTGTAGGAGATGAAGCAGAGGAGAGATGGCCGTGGTTGTAGTGCAGTGTGTTTAAGAAGGTTGATTGGATGACAGTGGAGGAGATGTTGCAACAGTGGTAGAAGGCAGTGTGTTTGATGGTTACTTGTTTTGGCATGTTTGATGGTCGTGGTAGCCGGCGTGTTGAAGTTTTGGCAAAAACTTGTTTGGAGGTTGTGAAGTATGGGAATGATATAATAGTACACAAATGCAAAACTATAAATGAACCAATGCACATTAGAGAACACATGCACAGTAAACAAATGGACCGCATAATGTAAAATTATATACAAGAACAGTAACAAATGAACATGAAGCAAATTGTAACAAAGGCACTAAGGATGTTCATCACCCAAACAAATAGAAGTTACTACCAATAACCTATAACAAATAGAAAGTACTACCAATAGAACAGTTTATATATAAGAACAATAACAAATAGAAGGTACTAACAATTACCTGTAATTTTCATCATGGATTTATATAATTATTTTCAAATTGTTTTAAATTTTCAAGAAATACTACCAATAACCGAAGACACGCATGAAGAAAGACTTTGAGCAGTTCAAGTTCTTAGCGATGCATTTGGTACTTGTAGATGTTAACTTTGAACTATGTTGTCTTTTGTTACGATGAATATGTATTGAATTTGGTAACTCGTGTATTGAACTTATTTGCTGTTAGTTAATACTTTATTTTGTTGCCATGAATATGCGTTGCATTTGCTGATTATTATATTTTTGTTCATACATTATTCAAATTGTTATCTATATATAATAGGAATACCCTCAAATGAAGCTTTTGAAATTACGCAATTAACCCTCTAACATTCAGCTGTAGTAAAAGGATATTTTGGTCAATACATACAACTCACACCCACGTCTCTATTATGCAAACCGTCAAACCGTATCCATGCTCTCCCATTACGTTTCGATTTGGGAAAGTTACCCATGGTCAATTGGGTTATTCTGCAGTCAACTTAGAGCAGGGAAAGAAGTATTGGTGGCGACGAGTCCTGCTTCAGTGACGACTTAGGTAACATCTTGCAATCATTTACGATCTGTAAACCTTTCCATGGATGGTTACGCGATTTAGGAATTGGGTAAATTTCCTGAAATCAACTGTCTCACCCACGAATCGCAAGGTTTTCATTGCAATTTTGTAAAGTTTGTTTTTCACATTCATTAATTTGTTGCATTGAAAAGAAACATGCTATGGCTGGCACCTTTCAATTTGGGAAACTTACCCATGGTCAGTTGGGTTATCCTGCAATCAACGATGATTTGGGAATGAAGTATTGGTGCAAACAACATTGATTTGGCGATTCAGGAATTGGGTAAATTTCCTAAAATCGACTATCTGTCTCACCCACGAATCGCATGGTTTTCATTACAATTTTTTAAAGTTTGTTTTTCACATTCATTAATTTGTTGCAGTGAAAAGAAACATGCTATGGCTGGCACCTTTCGATTTGGGAAACTTACCCATGGTTAGTTGGGTTATCCTGCTAAACCGGTGAGTATTTAGTAGAGTTTTGCTTATGTGCTGATCACTAAAGCTGTGGTTTTACTACAAATTTAGAAACTGAACTAAAGACACTTGATTGACGAAACTGCGAATATGGAACTAGATTGAACCATGGAGCTGAAGAAAGTGGTATCCACTAAGCAGCCCAATTATAGGCAAACATAAAGCTGAAGTAAGCAGTATATATTGAACAGAGTGAAGGTTTAAAACTGAACAATAAGGAATTGACACGTTCTGGATTCAGGTATGTTTTCCTTTGACGATCCTCAATACTCCTTTTACGATCCTCAATACTCCTTTTCGATGAACTTAGGGATTCACACAATGATTTTTTTCCCTTTGGTTAGTGAGTTGCCCTCGATAAGAGGAGAGAAAAATGTCATTTAATTGGCCCATGTGTGCTGCATGGGCGACAATCCATGTTTGGTGCAGGACATGTCGAAGGTTGTTATATAACTACTCCGATACATCCTCTATAAGTAGGAGGAGATGTCTTGACAACTCAAGTTCGATCAGGAAGCTGAGTGTAGATTTAAGTGTATGCGTTAGTTTATTCAAAGTAAAGGTTGTTAGGAATTTGAGCTTTAATTCTTTACACTACTTTTTAAGAGATCAGAGTCATTTTATTTAAAAGCTTTGAATCATAATAAGCATAGGAAGAAATTTAAGAAATGAATGGGAGTATATATGAGGATTTATTCACTAGAAGGTATTAGTAATTAGGATTCTAATGAGATCATTGTGGAGGGACTTATTCAGATAACTGTCCCAATTTATATGCAAATGGAAAGAGTTTTACAAGTGACAACAGTTTGAATTCGAGGAGTTTATAATATAGTGATAGTTTAAAGAACAAAAGAGTGGGCTGAAGAAAAGTTTGTATTGGAAAGGAGTATTATAAGCTTTTGGCTTTTCCATTTCTGATGTGTAGTGGTAGAAGCAGACTGGGTAAAAAGGCAGTTATAGTGGTAGTATCCATTGTTTATTTACATGGAGAGTAGTTGGATCGTACTAAGCTAGGAATTTGTTGTATAATTTGGCTCATATAGTACAAATGCATTTTTTTACCTTAGATGTTGCAACATCAATCAAATATCATGTATCATTGCTCAACCAAATATTCAACTTGCTCAACCAAATATTCAACTTGCTCAGCTCAAATAATATTTACTTATGTTTTAATAAATGAAATCGAAATGTAGAATTCACAGAGATCATTGAACGTAGAGTTTTCATGTATAGTAAAAAAAGTCGAACCTAACTAATTTCTTCATCATGTACTCAGAAAATTCCTGGAAAATAAAATCTTGAACACCCATTATGGTTAAAAGTTTGCCTAGATTTGTAGTACCCATCTTTTAATAGTGTTCAATCATTGATACCTTAGCTATTGCCATGAATTCTCCAGAGGTGGCACCATACAAGAAATATGTAACACATAGCCATGAGACATCACAGTCTAATAATTAAAGGTATGCCAGGCATCATTTTGTGTTGTCCTTAGGTATAGGTAAGCTTTTTCAAGTAAATTAGCTACGAGGAATTTTTTTTTAATTGCATGCAAAAAGTAAATATATAGAATATTGGTTTTGCTTTTAGTTCTCTGATATAGTTTACTGTCCAAATAACGAGGATTAGCATCATAATATAACGATTGTTGGACATGAGTTGATATAGTGTGATATTAATAGAATTGCATAAATTTAACTTTTGCATTTTTTTGGATTTCAAACTTTAACATAGTGCCAAAGTTTTTTCATATGTTTCCTTTTATACATTTTTTACATATGTGGGTTTGGATGAAAACATAGTCTAAAAATATTAATATCCATTAACAATGGCTATTTCTGAATAGTGAAGGTTCTTAGACAGTGTTGAAAATGTACATATTTGTCATGTCTTTATAATAAAATGTTATTTAAATCAAGGTTTTTCTTTAGTTTGAACTACCAATTACTCCCACGTTGTTAGACTTTCAAAGCATTACCTAAATCTTGAAAGTAAACATAGATGTACAAAGAATGCTACAAAATAAAAAGAATACAATACGAAAAAAAATTATGTATTGCCCTCAACTAATTAATCTATTTAATCTCCCTTTTTTCTTTTGGATTTAGTTTTAATTTTTATGTGTATCTACACATTAAAACTATAACAATTGTAAGTTTAAACCTTTAAGCTTTAATTCGCAACTTGACCAATTTAAATAGGCTTATGAATAGAACAATATAACACATTCAGTTTTATACGTGTAGCTTCACATGCCCAAACCAGATAACAACACATTGCACCTATAAACCATATTGCAGCAACTACATAAAGATAGATGCTAGCCAGTAGAGAAAGAAACACACCAAAACCGAACAAAAAAGGGAAGAAGGAAACACTACCAAAACTGAGAACCAGAAGTAGGAAGAAAGGTTGCCGAAAAAGCTCTTCAAAGCACCACAAGGTACCACAAAACGGAAGCATCCTGTTGTAAGAGCAATCAGCCAGTGCCCTGAAGTGTTAGCAGTAGGATAGCAAGGCAAGGCTTTTAACCAAGCAAATAGGCAAACCCAACATAAGCTAAAAATGACATCTTACCAGAGTGTATAGTGTAAAGCGCAACTCTCTTTGCCTGTGAACAAAGGCGCACCCCTCACTACCAAAAGAGAGAACAGTCGGGCATAAACCCATGAAAATGGCACTATTACTGGCAAGTGAACTTATTCTACCTGATACAGCACTTTGCATGCTTTTGTAATTGAAACTCAGTTTTTTTCCCCTAACTTACCACTTCCTATTCTAGCTAATCTATTATTTATTTGTCCCATATGCAAGTAGCGAATATTAGATGCATTAATAAACCCGAGGGGAAAAAATAAAAAAGCTATATGATAATAATTTTCAGTACAAATTACTCAAATATACAAATGACATAGCTACATATCATTATTTATTGAAATTCATCACCATTGAAAAACAAATCAAAGATGAGGCACCAAGGACCTGATTTAACACTCATTTGCAAATTTGCTGATATTTTTTTATTTACATGTCCGTCGGACATGCATGCATATTTTCACTGGCCCATACTATACACGGATTCCACAAACATATAAGTCCGCTTGATGTTATCTCTTCTTCCCATTATTCATACATCAAATTGTGGCCCACTTTACACACACTATACAATAAACACAACCACTTTCTCTCACTAACCATTTGTATATTCACCATTCATTGTGATTGTGATGTCTAGAACTGAAATACATGGTTAAAGTTCACACTGAAATGTCAAGGTAGTTACTATAGCAAGCACATACACTAACATGCTATATCAGCGGAAAAAAATTCTATACATACTCATTAAAAACACATATGTATTTACATCACATTGAACCTATCTAACAGTTTATCAATGTGCTGATAATACTAAGAAAATAACAAAGCATGAAAGTTTAAATCAGTTGAAATACTACAACATTGAAGCATCAACTACATAATTTTCTAAGTCATGACTAAACTCATTGCGGTAGCATTACATTTAGCACTGCAATCAACAACCGCCTTTGTTCAATACTATACTGCCCGCCATCTCATAGCACGACAGTAGTGCTATAAGATGCATTAAATTTTCTTAGGTACTCTTATTTTGTTTCTGTCAAAATATATGAACAATACATCTGCAAATTTGTCGGTACCTTTTCTATTGGTTTTGCTACACAGGTTCATGTGAATCAAAAGAAAACAGTGGTATTAGGTAGCGCAATTCAAATGTATGCTGCTGGGTTAATGGATTCTATGTTCAATGTATAAATATTTAGATGCCCAATAGTTTAGCTGCAACGGTTGTCCGTTCAATTCTTTTGTGCCGATGCATATGAAGTTGTAACTATTTTAAATGTTGGATTTGTAACTTACTTTATTTATTAATAAATTGCTGAATGTTTTTTCAATAGTTTGCTGCCGGTATTATGTGTTACGGTAGACATATGGTACTTAAACAAATAATCTTTCAGTTGTCATTGCCATCACCTATTACTTACTGATGCCGGTCTCAAGCCTGGATAGAGGAGGAGAGAAAACATTTTGTGAACAAATGGTGACATTTTCCTTCCTTAACGTCATCGAACTGCAACAATATAGTCATGTTTTGTACGTTACATTAAACCATATTTAACTCACGGTTTTCTTTGCACACGTCCAACGGACGTGCCATACATACTGGTCTATTTAAAGAAGATTCATTTTGCTTGTTATTATTAAAATGTGAAAGTGGGGTGCATCAAATATATAGTAAAATAAAGCATAGATCCTAAAAAGCGGTATCACTATATGACATAAGTGGCATAAAAAGACAACATAATGCATGAGGTTGCTGTCAAATGATAGCGGCAAATAGGCGTTGTTGCATCTACACATTTTAAAGCGGTATATATATGCTGTATATGGATGTAGAATGTACTATAAACACGTTGATATATAGCGTAAAATAGGTGCTATAGAAAAAATATTTTATAGCGGCTATACTTTGTTATAAAAATTCTGTTATTTTCGTTAAGATTGAGATGTTTTATAGCGGTAAATAGTGAGCTACCGTCTTTATGTAACAAGAGGCTATTTTATGCTATGAAATCATGCTCTTTTGTAGCGGTTTTTTTATGTTATAAATGTACAATTCTTTTTTAACATATCGATATACAGCGTTTATCAAATCGCTACAGTTGTGTCTAATAGCGGCTATATGCCGCTATAAAAGACTGTTTTTCTTGCAGTGCTCTTGACTTGAGAATATTGTTTACTTTCAATATGAAACCTCCGTTTTGATAAGTTAAATT
Organism: Allium cepa; assembly: GCA_030765085.1. Lineage (NCBI taxonomy): Eukaryota > Viridiplantae > Streptophyta > Magnoliopsida > Asparagales > Amaryllidaceae > Allium > Allium cepa. The sequence continues at coordinate 276,141,598 of CM060946.1, forward strand.
ATGGTACGATGTCCAACGAACGACTATTGTTGGATCGAGTGGAAGTATTGAAAGTAAAATGCTATTCAAGAGGGGTTGGCATCACGGTCAACTAATGTCAATTCAAAATCGAAATCTCTTGCCAGGTCGGTAATAATAATTATTACTATCGAACTAAGTACTTTGTATTTAGACTATAAAATTGAATGTGAACGATATTGGAATTTTGGAAAGTACCAAATTCCATAAGTTCTAAGTGATACAATTTCTACGAAATGAACTGTGTAAATAAAAGTCGCAATCAGGTACTGCTTATAACAAGTAATATTGGATTTTACAAAATGATGAATAAGGGATAAATGTAGCCAAGATGTCACACCACTAGCAAGTTGAGTGTGAACGTTATTTTTTGAATTGTCAGATATTAATCGCTGGCTGAATTTACATTTTAAAGTCGCACAACCAAAATGATGAATACCGTGAATAAACCACATGATTTACTTGATTTATAACCCGCTATGGATTAATTAATATTTATGAAATACTTATTATTAAACTTTATTTAATTTGTTTGAATACCATTAGCATTTTAATAAAGTGCGTACATAAAAGTTATAAACGCGCCTATTGATATACAATATCGATAAAATATTTAAATTGGGTTTAAATAATTTAATTGCTGAGTGGTTTTGAGATTTTTTTGAAGTCCGACATGCATGATGAAAAATGGGACAGGTTTCGAATATTATTTGAAAATCCAAAGAAGAAATCAAAAGTAGGAATGAAATCTCCATTCTTTATTCCCTTTTACGACTCACTTAAATCTCATTTATGAAATGTTTTCTACCATTTCTCTTTAATTCTATTTCTTCTGCAGAAAAGACGAAAACGAGAGAGAGGATTTGATGAACTCTAGTTAAGAATTAAATAGGGAGGTTTTAAAGGAGAAAATTGAAAGGTTTATGTGTTTCCTTTTAAGATGTATTCTCTCTTATTCAATCCATCATTCTTTTCCTAAAACAAAATTTTATTTTCTTTCTCTTGCTCTCCTGAAACCGGATTGTAACGACCGTCCTTTTCAACCCTTGAACGTTGGCACTAATGCATTCATGGTATTCACGTATCGAACATCCAAGTGTTGGAATGACCAATTATTAGGGTAAAAGAAAACGAAGAAAAGAAAAGGAACAAGAAAGAGGAGAACAAAAACATTAAAATCTCATAACAGAATAATAACATATAATATCAAAAGATGGTACACAGTGTTACTCTAATATGCATAGCATTTCAGAGTTACTAATCTAAGTAATATCATCAGCCTAGACGGTTGTAACGGTGAATCTTTACAACTGCTGATATATATACATAAAATAATATGGTGGAAATAAATAATACGGTATGTAGATCATCTAGCTTCTCTCCAAGAGCTCCAATGGACATCAACGAAAACCTATTTTCCTTAGACTGCTCGAAAGAGCACCCATAGAGATAAGGGGAAAATAAAATCACGGGCCGGATAAAAGTTTGGCATGAGAAACTCAACAAATTGTGTGACATACCACAGAACCTTTTAAGACCAACTGAATCACCAAATTGGTTTTCCCCTCAAAAGAGCCAACCATTTATTTAGTACAAATTTCGATATAATATAATAATATATAGGATGCAGAATAAATGTAAGAAATAGCTGTAGCATGTGTATACAACAATAATAGTAGTTATATAATCAAAATCGTTGAGGCGCGTTCGCATATGTAAGATTCCATGGAGGTGCCCTCGGTACCTCAAGAACTGTTCCCTTGCACAAGGATTGAAGATATACTTTCGAAGTAGTGTACATCACAGGTGATATATTTTCGAAGTAGTGCATCACTCCCACATGCACATCCATAAGTAACTCTAAAATGGAGTCGCGTGCACCCTTGGGATCCTAAACCTACTCGCTATGCATCCTTTCACTAGTTTTTGTCATTTCTAACAGTGAAGCCATGTTCTGCATCCTAACACATGAATCACATTTGTTCACATTAAATCCAAGATCTTAATATTTAAATAATTTAGATATATTTAAATACGAAGTGTTTGAAATTTCGAGTCGTTACACCTCCTCTCCCTTAATGGCCTCCATGAAGAAATATTCTCCAAAACAAATTTAAATAAAAATTAGTAATATTCAAAACGCTATTAGCCTCTGGATTCTTGCAAAATCCAAATGTTGATTCATTCGAATTGGATTTTTATTCTTCATCCAAGATGCAAATCTTAGGTATAATCTTTAGGTAATTCTAATTTTATTTTATTATATATTCGCTATGTTAATGAATTTAAATTCTACACATGCTACATCTAATCTCGTTATTTGTCAATTGTGTTGACCTAAAGATTAGATTTGATATATGTTAATTAATTGTGTATGTTCATTATGATAATATAATTTGATCCTAGATTAGCTACGTCTTTTTCATTGTATGTTCATATTACATGTATAGTTTAGACCTAATTCAATTTTACAATGAAATTATTTATGCTTAAGTTATCCAATCTAATTTTGTCGTTACTTTAGAAAATATTGTTTAATAATAAAAAAGGAAAAGAAACGAACAAATAACTTTGGATTATAACCTAATCTTAATTAGTTGATATATTTTGTACCTTGTTACATTCATAAATATAAATTAACTTTGTATGTTGATTATTTAAAATAACATTGGAGATTGAATGCATGTTTCACATATTTTTTGTTTTGAATATAATTCTGGTTGTTGTTGATGTTTGTTTAAAAGTAGTTTAAATCAAAAAGGAAAAAAACACATAAGTTGGCTTTTGTGCGGAACATCATGAACAATTTGAATCCACCTTAAGTTAAAGTAGAAGTCGGTTTGCAACTTTAATTTTGAAATATAACAGATTGCAAAGTCTCTCTCTCTGTATGTATGCATGTATGTATGTATGTTATTTTATCTAAAACTTAGTCTGTAGTTATTCATATATGCATACATATACGTGTTTGAGTGTTCAAATTAAAGTAGAAGGGGATTAAAGATTTCCGACGGCCCAAAACCGTCGGCGGCCGTCGGAAGCCGTCGAAATATACTGCGTCGGGAGCAGTATTTCCGACGCTTACAACATAGGGTGCCGTACCAGTTTCTGACGGCTTTCGACGGTTTTCGACGGATTCCGACAAATGTCGGAAGCCGTCGAAAATATAGTGCTACAGGCTGTAAGTAGCCGTTGGAAATTTTGATCTGTAAGCTGTCGGTAGCCGTCGGAATCCATCGGAAATCTGTCGGAAATCTGCTGTTTTTTTAAATTTCGCCGCAAATATAGCCTTCCAACCATATTTCTCTTCCAAACACTATTATATCAATACTATATAATCCACTATATAATATTCCAACCAAATATCAAAACTCAAACTATACAATATTCAATAAGCACACAATCAACATAAAATACATAATATACATAATCATTCCAATATTAACAATAATCCTAACAATAAGTGTTCTACCATGTTATTAATACACAAATTCATCAACATCCTCATCCTCATCCTCTTACAACTACAAAACCAAGTGTATCAAACATAATTATACATAAATCAACAATTACTTACACCGTCTACCAAATCATTCAAAACTAAAACAAAACATACCTAAAAGAACAAGCAAGCAAGCAATGAGTCAATCTCCTCCAGATCCAGAGTCAGCCGATGAAGGAAAGCGGCCACCAAACTGCTGCATGTACTCTAGCAACTGTGTGGTCTGCATGGCCTGTTGGCGGTTCTGCTCCTCCAGCTGGGACACTCTAGTCCACAATTCTTCTATATCTGCTAGATCGCTCTGAGCTCTACTCCGTCATCTCCTACTCTGACTACTAGCCTGCAATAACGGAAAAATGAATAAAATCCAAGTTTATTGTTTTGAAAAGGTCAAAATATCATATTTGAAGTATTTTAAGATAAAATAAATTATTTACCACTTGATTGCCAAATCCGTATCGTCGACCATGCTCTGCTGGATCCATAACGGACTCAAAAATAGCGTTCTCCTCATCAGTCGTCAGCTGATCTCGACCCGTATCAGCAAGGAGTTTCTGCCGATGCTCCATAAACTTCTTCTGCATTAACAAATTAATAATATCATAACTTATTTCATTATAGTTTAACAAGCAAAACCATTACTAATACTGAATAAAATGAAATATGCTTACATGGCTTTTGCTGGATTTATCATCCTGCCATGTATACGAAACAGTCCCGTCTGGATTAACATGCCCGACAGCATGTGTACGGGTGAACACGTCCATATAGCCGACAGGACCATGTGCCTCGGCTTCCTGAAGTTGATTGTTATATATAATTATTATACATTTAAAATCATATAACATAAACTATTTAAATTTATTATTCAGTAAATTTACCAACTCCTACCGACACTGCTGAAACGACGTTGACCCTCCGCGATGAGTGGTGGGATTCTTATTTCTATTTGCAGAGTTTCTATCCGACTCTGCATGTACATTCAAAATTTGATACATTATTTTTCGATCACGTCAAATTAATAATTCAAAAAAATTTAGTATACCTGCCTTCGCCTCGTCCGTCTCCCAGTATCTCAACTGAGCTTGCCACACGCTCTCTCTCATCCACCGTGGTTTCTTACCAGATTTCTTAATCTCAGATATCGTGTCCCTGTAGTTCTTGCGCATCTTCTTCATCCAGTATCCTCGTGCCAACATCATATCGTCTGTTTGGATGTCTATCTCAGCCTGTGTTTCACGATAAAAAGTAAAAAAAAAAAAGATTGCACTTTAAACGATAAACAGTAGAAAAACGACAAAAGTGAATTAAAAATGGAAAATAGAAAAATATACATACTAGGACATCCTGCCATATATACTCTATGATGTGAGGAGGGATGTTATCCCACTTCGACCAGCAAGCACTCATCCTACTGCGATAAGAAGCTCTAGAGACATCCAACACAACCTTCGAGAGAAGTAGGTCTAACCCCTATTTTTAAGCACTATATAGATAAGTACGTACGTATATCATAAAAAAATAAGATGCTGAATAAAATTTAATTCTTACCCCTCTACTCTAGGGACTAACGAAACTACTGGACGCTGTGGCTCTTGCGATGGGCCACTGCCATCCCTCCTGACGATCGGGAAGAGCTCCTACCTCTATATGACATAATGATAAACCTGTGACATATATACATCATTATATTAGAGACTAATAACATGATAATGAAATATATTTCATATGGAAATGATATCAACGGTATAAATTGCTTAATTAATAACTGAAATGGAAATAGAAATACAAGTGAGTTATACATGATTCATAATGGGTGTACTTTTCCGACGCTAAGCAGATTTCATTGCATTTTTAATAAAAATTGCTAGATAGACGATAAATGGAAATGACATAAAACATGTAAACAATGATAAAAGGATTTGGTTTCATAGTTACATCAGTTTCATAATACATCAAGAATTCAACATAGTTACATTAATTGCAAAAAAACAGATTCAGATTTATATCAGTCATCATCGTCTTCTGATTCAGATCCGATCTCGTTTTCGGCGATATTTTCCTCTGCACTGTCAAACGCTTCTACCAAAATATTTGATTCATCGACCAAAGGACAAAAATCTGTATGATAGTCTGTAATTATTATTTTGTTATTTTGCTCAAGATCTGCCTGATAAGCTTGTTCGTCCGGAATATTCTTCTCATCGAATGTGAATCTGGCCTTTGTTTTAAAAACTACAGACCAATCTGTTTTATCTCTTTTAGAGACGGATAAGGAGCATAATAAACTTGCAATGCTTGTTTGGCTAGTACAAAAGGACTATACTTGTGATAGTGCGATGTATGCTTTATTTTGATAAGATTATAATCCTTGTGCACATTAATTCCAATACCTAGAACATTGCTAAACCAATTGCATCTAAATAGAAACAACTCCTCTGCGGGTCGTGGGAAATATGTCAGTTGCAAAATTTGTGTTAGAACGCCATAAAAATCATTTAAGTGATTTTTTGGATCGTCGCTACCTTTAACAAATACAACAACATTATTTGTTAATTTTTCTGCACCGTATTCTTTGGTGTTAAATTTATATCCATTGACGAAATATATTGGATATGTCTTGACTACTCTTTTTGGTCCCATCGCAAGATGTTTCAACCCTTCGTCAACAACACAATTTCTCGGCTCATAAACGTAATTTGAAAACTAACCGGAAAATTATTTGCTGAGATCTCTGTTCGGATGTTCACATTCATAAACACTGTTTATATAAACAAATTATTGCATTAGGTTATACATGCGCATGCATTATAGAAAAGAATAAAACACAAATTATTATTTCAGATTACCTAACAAACGGTGCAACCTCGGCACAATTTAGAAGAATATAAGTGTGTGCTACATGAAGATCTCTATCGTCTAGCCACATTTCTACACATTTTCTAAAAGGCCGACCATGTTGTCTAAAAATAGATAACATTGCTTGAGAGGACTCTTGTTCGTCGCCTTCGTCATTACGAGAAACACTTTGAAATGAAATATTCACATGGTCGTTGAAATAGTGAGAGAAAAAGAACGAAGCTTCTTCTTCGATGTAAGATTTACATATCGAACCTTCAACTCGTACTTTTTGCCTCACTTTTTTCTTCAGATGATTCAAATATCTATGCAAAATTAATTTATATTAACTTCATCTTTCAAATGCAATTAAATTACGTTATAACATATTGCATACATATCAAATGGATATATCCATCCATATTGGACAGGACCTCGAAGTCGTGCTTCAGATGGAAGATGAACAGGTAAATGTTCCATTACATTAAAAAAACCCGGTGGAAATATTTTCTCTAATTTGCAAAGCAATATAGGAATGTCCACTTCAAGTTTACGTAAACGTTGCACTTTTAAAGTAGTCGAACAAAGCTCTTTGTAAAACAAACTAAGCTCCGTTACTACCTTCCAAACTTTTAACGCCAGTAGTTCTTTGAAAATTACGGGAAATAAATTTTCCATCATTATGTGACAGTCGTGACTTTTCATTCCGCTCAATCTACCATTTTTAAAGTCAACACATCTACGAAGATTTGATGATATCCCATCAGGAAATCTTAACCCTTCCACCCATTTTAACACAGCTTTAACTTGATTGTTATCTAATTCGTAACATGCTTTGGGTTTTTTACCGTCATTTGGTTTCATATGAAGCTCAGGACGTTTGCATAATTCTTCTATATCACGTCTTGATTTAAAATCATCCTTCGTCTTCCCTTTTACATTCAAAATTGTGTTAAAAACATTATCAAATACATTTTTCTCATTGTGCATCACATCTATGTTATGACGAAGCAGAAGATGTTTCCAATACGGCAACTCCCAAAAAATAGTTTGTTTGCACCAGTTATGAACAACTCATTTGCCTTCAATTTCTGTTTGCTTGCCAGTTTCATATATCTTTGGATAGTCCTTAACAAGTTCATATATGTCTTCGCTTGACCATATCGTCAGTGGTTGTCTGGTTTCTACTCTATTAGCTAAAAACTTTTTCTTGTCTTCTCTGAAGGGATGATTTACATGGAAAAAATATCGATGACAGTCAAACCATGAACTTTTTCTAACCATGAGGTAAAGAAAACACTCGTGTTTCATCCATGCAATATGGACATGCTAGACGACCGGCAGTACTCTATCCCAAAAGCATTGAATGGGCAGGAAAATCACTTATAGTCCACAACAAAGAAGCAAACATACGAAATTTTTTCTTCTTGGACACATCGTATGTTTCTACTCCTTCGTTCCATAATATTTTTAACTTCTCAATCAACGGTTGTAAATATACATCGATTCCTTGTGTCGGATCGTCGGGGCCAGGAACGACAACAGTAAGAAACATATATTGCGTTTTCATACACATCCATGTAGTAAATTATACGGTGTGACGATAATGGGCCATGATGAATATTTAGAACCAAATTGAGAAAATGGAGAAAAACCGTCCGTACATAATCCTAATATAACATTTCAACTCTCCGCTGCAAAATTTGGATATGTTTTATCGAAATGCTTCCATGCTTCTCCATCGGCCGAATGTGTCAACGTACCATCTTCCTCCGTTCTCACGCTATGCCATCTCATATGCAGTTACAGAAGATGCATATGATCTTTGAAGTCTTGGAGTTATGGGTAAGTAATGCATATGCTTGTACGGAACGTCCTTCCCCTTCTTTTTTCTTGGTTTGTATCTCTCTTGGTTACAAACTTTATAATTTCTAAGGTTTGCGTCTTCTTTCCAAAACAACATGCAGCCTTTTAAACATGTATCTATTTTATGATAAGCTAAACCAAAAGCCGACATAAGTTTTTTTTAACTTCGTAGTGATTTTCACACATTAAATTATCGTGCGGCATATGTCTTTTTGTAGTTTGTACAACAGCCGTAAACCCAACTTCACTCATGTTGTATTTTGACTCATCGCAATGTATTCTGCGATTACTGACAGCCGAGTGCCACTTTTACAACCATCCCAAATAGGTTTCTTAGCAGCATATAGTAAATCATAAAAATTGTTTGCTTCAATATTTGGTTCTTCAACATTTCCATCATCGTCGTCAACTTCAACCATAAGAAACATTGATCGTGCTGCATCTTCGACCATATTTTCTATACGGGTCGTCAAAACTATTTCGTTAACGACACTTTCAGACTTTACAGAAGTATTTGCTACAACTTCTCCATGCCGATCCCAAACATAATACTCGGGTGCGAAACAGTTTTGGCACAAATGAACTTTCACAATATCTGGTAACAAATACTTCAAATGTCTACACCTACTACACGGACAATGAATTTCTGGATCGTTTCCGTTATTACCTAAAGCCAATTCAACAAACACGTTTATCTCATTATAAAAATCTTCTTTTATTGAGCCTCTCAGTCCTTTTCTTTGGTACATCCATCTCCTCCGATCAACAAAATAATCAATCATTTTTCCTATTTGACAAAATGAGAAGCTCAAAATTTAATATTTATTTCGAAGAATACAAATTCAAAAAAGATTATTTTCATGGTCGTATAATATTTGAATTTAAAGAACAACTTCAAAAATTTAAAAATATTTTCAAATAGGGCACATTTTATTTTTTAACGCATCGATATAAAAATTTGTGTAAATTTTTTTCATTGGTCAGACATCCTACTTCCCATTACAAACATAATAAGCATGTACATTTCGTATATTATTTCGTCTCAAACGATTCAACAAAATTTCGGCAGCATTTCCCTTTTGTTCCCTGCATCGTACACAAATGCGTGTACGTAGGAAACAAAAAAGAAAAGTTAGGCCGAAAAAGACGAAGTAGTATACAAAATGTAAATGCTTACTGTGTTCATAACTTGTCCAATACATGGAAAAATCCGACAAACATTGTACCGGATGAATATAAATGGTCGTTTTTCAAAAAAGACTATTTATACAATGATCATGTACAACACTCGTCAGATGGGGCCAAAAACTCTCTAAGGGATATTTGTCAATTACATGCACGCATTTTATGAAAAAATACTGTTTTACTCAGTGTTCACATTTACAAAAATACATATTAATTTAACACATTTATTCGACGTATTACATCAACTTAAGGCTGGTTTAACATTTTTGTCATTTTTCAATACACACAATTATAATTTAGACTCATGCATTTTTTTCTTCATAAGTCAATACGTGCACAATATAATACTCCTAGTTCATTCATTCATTTTATCTTATTCCAACTAACGTATACAATCGTAGAATCAAGGCATACATAACGATTTACATATACATGAACAACCACAAATTATACATGTTTTCACAATTTCACGATAAAAGATGAAATATGTATACTATGTGGTACTATAAACCGTTATCACGCTATTGGAAACAATTGCAATCACTAATTCGCCATAATTTATCAATTTATGCAAATCTAAAATTAAGGTAAAAACTAATTTTTTTCACAAAAATAAGAGATTATACCCGAGATTAAGAGCAAGAGGTGTTGAATTCACAGCGGGAAAGGAGAAAAAATCACGAAATCAGCGATTGGAGGTGGAAAATCGTGATTTGGGGGTTCTTTTTTTTTTGTGAATTTGAGTTGCTGAAAATTAAGGAAGAAAGGCTCGGCCAAGCTGCAGGTAATCGCGATTTTCTGACGGCTTCCGACGGCCCGTCGGAAGCCGTCGCTCCCACCCGTCGCTATTTGGCCATTTTCTAGAAGTGCAATAAAGACAGGTAAACGAAGAGAGATAACTCCTTCATCTTTTCCTTTCTTTATTAGTTGCTTACTTTAACATAATTGATTGTCATTTTAAATATATATGTATATAGACTTTTGTTTAGTTAAAATAACTTTGTAACATATAATATATAAATAAATTTAAGTAAACTATATATACATATATTATTATTTGTATAAAAATAAACTATGGACAACAAAGATATATATATATATATATATATATATATATATATATATATATATATATAAAGGGAAAATGTGTCTGTATCGATGTAAATCTCAATACCTATATACATCCACATTAATTATGTACACTCGTATGTTGCACTTGCATTATACACACATGTATGTATTTGATACATTAGTTATTATACATTAAAATTCAAACTAAATTTAGAACCCTTTTATTTATGAAATTAATTAAAATATTGATTTACTTAAATAAAATTTAGAAAGTTCTAAATGGATTAGATTATATAGGCTCGTTAGATATCCAATGATGGAATTTTAAAGTTTACTTATTTCTTCCACTATGGGCTTGTCCAGATCCAACAATTGTATCAGAGCATAATAGCCTATGCTGTCTAAATTAGTTATGTTATGGCTAACAAATTAAGTTTACCACTCAGTACAATGTCTAGAAAGGTAATGTATAGGATTTGAATCGGGTAATCAAGCATCGTGTCCTACCTAGTTACCCGCTTGGCCTAAAACGTAAAGTGAACACAAATGTTGCCTCTAATAGAAATGGACCAATTCAATTGAATCGGGCATTGGTCTAATTTTTTCAAAATTGTTTTAAAAATTAAAGTAAAGATTTTAAATTTAAAAGTTAAATTTAAAATGAAATATGTTTATTATAAAAATTACAGCATAACATAAATTTTTGAAATTTTTGAAAGGATAATAAAATTTTCAAAGTTTTTAAAAATTTAAAATTTAAACATTAATTTCGAAAACTAATTTATCAATAAGATTAATATAATATATTAATTAAATAAGTTAATCGAGTAAATATATAAATGCATGTACTAATGCATTACTTAAATCAATTGCCATTTCCTTTTGACTTTGTAATGGTAGCCATGCCTCCTCCTTTTTCTCTCTCGTCCTCTCATGTCATTCCCACTCCGTTGTCCGACCTATTTCATCCTTACGTCTTATCTCTGCTCTCCCTCCATGTCCACCCGACCCTGCTCCTTCTTCTGTTATCCCTTCTCTTCCCCTTGTCCCATTTATTCAACCTCTTGTTTCCACCTTTTTTGGCCACTCCATCGGACAAGTATATGAAGCAGTTGCTATGCCACTTCTCAAAGACAGTGGACTTCTCTCTTTAACACACTTTCACGCAATGTTGGTTCCTATACCCCTAAAGATTTAGCTTTGAACTACGTTGGAACTGCGCTACCACCTCCTCGGGTAGTCATTCATGAAGGTATTTCCTTTTGGCATGATTACTTGGCAGGCTTTTTCTTGATAGAAATAGTTAATTATATGGGTGTAGTATCATATTTGAAATGTTTATGGAAACTTAAGGGTTCTTTTGAAGTAAAATAGTGGTTCTAACTACTTTTTCAAGTTTACTTGTATTTAGGACATGAATAAAATTTTATAATCTAGTTCGATATCTATTAGAGGACAAATGTTTGTGATAACAACATGGAAATCGGCATTTGGAACCGTACAAGCTCAAGTGAAGAATGTTCCTATTTGGGTCCATTTTTACAATATTCCTTATTCAATATGGACTTTAATCGATGTTAATTGGATAGCTTGCCATATAGGAATATTAATATGATTTAATGAAGCCGCGAAAAAGCAAAAGCGTATTGAGCATGTGAAATGTTTGATTGAAATCACACCGGATAAAGTGTTGCCTGGATATATCAACGTCCGAGAAGGAGAATGTCAAGGAGTTTATACAGAATATTCTTGGAAGCCTCTGATTTGCACTTCATATTGTACTTTTAAGCATGCTACCAAAACTTGTGATATGCACAGCAATGCTCCCATTCCGGTCCAAACAAATGATTAAACAAAGCCAAAAGTACATGGTAAATATGATAGTGATAATCTGGTCGTTCAAAAATCAGTGCAGGATCATTTCCAAACTGTTGCCAAAAAAGTTGGTCATAACATGGAAAGAACTAGCTCTCAAGTATTGAAAAAGAAATTACCTTCAAATAAAACTCTTGATCCTATTAGTCAGCAAAATTCGGGTAATAGAGAAAAATACGGTGATCAGAATATCATTTCAAATGAACACGCATGAGTCAATATTTCTTTTGAAATCTCCGATTCTTCTGATTTCCTTTGCAATATTCAAAAACCTCCCAATCCATTTTTTAGTTTTGGAAGATTTAGAGGAAGGTGAAGTGGTTTCACCTTAACAAGTACATAATGTACCTAAATCTGATGATGCATCTCTTTTACTAAATGTTGATAATTCTCTTTGTGGCATAAGTAATTCTACCTTAATTCCAACTGACACATTTGATACATCTAATTTGACAGCTGAATGCAATTGTCATGCTCATAATCTCATGTGCATGATGGTGACATGCACAAGTCCCCTGTGTAGGCGATTGATAATATCTCCTTATTAATTGTCCTCGTTTTTATTGATCCTTCTGATAACCTCCCCTCCTCAATTGATTACAGCAAAACTTCTTCTAACACTCATTCTATGATTTGAATGTGCAAGAACATGACAAGGTTGATTTAATTGTGCATGTTGCTGCATCAACCGACAATATACCCCTCATCAAACTAACATATAATGTTAACTCTTCAATCGTTTATCAAAATCATAACCCCTTACCTCCTCTAATAATCCCTCCTGATCCATAGATTTCCCTTTCAAACATTTATGATCCTTTACTCTACACTAATGATACTCTTGTGCACATTGGTGATCATGAAATCTATTGTGTTTATATAAACCCACATGCTTCAATCAGGCCCCCTGGTTTTATTCAACTCTTCTCTCTTGAAGGAATTCCAAATTCCAATCATGATTTTCCTCCTTCTATCTTTGTAGAGAAAGCCATTTCTCCTAGCAAAAAGAATAAAAACTCGCATTTAAACGAAAATAAAGTGAAGTTACACTTTAAGCAGAAGATCTTTACTGTAATGCAGAATTCACAGAAGATCAAATTCTACCATGTAGATCAAAACCAAGCAAGACAAGCACTCCTACAACTACAGTAACCACTAGGCTATCCGGCTCCAAAAATAAAAACAAACCATGCTAGATAACATTGTATCTCCTCTCAGTAAAGCTATAATCCAAGCGAATCTAGCTCAAATTCCTATCTCTATTTCCTTTTTTTTACACAAAACAATCCAAGTATGTTTGGTAAGAGGATTTTGCAAATTAGGCATATCTTACCTTAATTTAGCAGCTATCTCTTTGTGGCCCAATCTTTTCTCTCCTCCTCCTCCTCCTCCTCCTTTGTCTGATCATAGTCCAGCCATATTAAACTAGGGCATGGCTTCTATCAAAGGTCCCTCTTGTTTTATTTTTTTTTAACATTTGGACTTAAGATTTTGAATTTCTTACTCTTGCAGCGTAGGTTTGGGAAGCTCCCATCTATAGCAATCCAACTTTCATTCTCCAGTAGAAGCTTTTCTCAGCTACTTCACTCGGCTTATGGGTGATAATTCCTTTCAAGTATCTGACTTATCTCCTCTGCCCATTTGCATTTGCCAGCAATTTATAATTCTCAAGCCAATAGCCTCGTCAATCATATCACTTATTATGAAATTAGAAAGTCTGTATTTGATATGAAATCAGATAGCTGTGCGGGTCCGGATGGTTTGCTGCTCCTTTTTTTTTCAATGCACATGGAATATCATCAGCTCTGATTTGCCTAAGGATATTTTGTCTTTTTTCAAATTCAACACTCTTTTGGGTAGCATTAACCATACTAAATTAACTCTAGTTCCTAAAAATGATCATCCCTAAAATGTCTCTTAATTTCGTCTTATAGCTTGTTGCAGTGTCACCTATAAATGTATCACCAAAATCATTTCAGCTAGATTGAAGACTTACCTTAACTCTATAATATCTGCCAGTCAAACAGGATTTTTGCCAAACGGATCTATTACCGACAATATCATATTCTCTCAAGAGTTAATGAAAGACTACAAGAGGAAAATATTTACCTTAGATGTGTTCTCAAGTTAGATATTTAGAAAGCTCATGGTACTGTAAACTGGGAAGCTATCATCTCAGTTTTGTCAAAGATGAACTTTCCTTTACTTTTCTTAGCCTAGCTGTATACTTGTATTTCTATAGTTAAACTATCATTATCTTTGAATAGCGAATGCTTTGGTTACTTTTCTTCCAAAAGAGGAATTACACAGGGAGATCCTATCTCTTCGTACCTTTTCATTTCTATCATGGATCTGTTAACTTGTTTAATTAGGCAGCAGATTAAAAACAAATTGATAGAAATTCATCCCAAATGTAAAGAGCTCAAAATATCCACTCTAATGTTCGCGGATAACTTTTTGCTTTTTTCTAAACCTTCCATCAAGTCTATAAATAATATCCTATTAGCCGTGGATTTATTTAAAAGCATGACTACGTTGGAAATTAATAAGTAAAACATCTCAAATGGTATTGCTGTATTGCAGGTACATTTGAGAATGCTAGACAAGATATTATCTCTATCTCTGGTCTTAATCCTCTTGACCCAAATGATATATATCTTGGTGCTCTTATGTGTATTTTTAGGGTTTCTACCACCCAGTGTCTTCCTTTTTTGAGAAAATTATTGCAAAGCTAAACACTCTCCCAACAATAACCTCTCTCTACCAACTAGATTAGTAATTATCAAAAGCGTAGGGATTGCCATGTGTCCTTACTATTTTAGAATTTTTACCATTCCTGATAAGCTTATTTCCATGATTAGTAGGGCTTTTAATCACTATTTGTGGCATGGTAATCCCTATTCAAAGAAACTCATCCCATGTAGCTTACAAGTAAAATAAAAAACCTTGCAAATTTGGAGGTGTTGGCATCATGAACCTTAAGCTTTGTGGAATCAAGCAGCTACTACTTATTTCATTATCCTTAACAATAGTATAGGCTTGTGGGCTAAATGGAATAAGCTCTATAACTTGAAAAATAGTTATTTCTCAAAAATGGATTTTCCCTTGGATACACGCTGGTTTTGGTACAATATTTTAGAACTTAGAGATAAAGTATCGCCTATGATCAAATGAAATCTCATAGAATTCTTTTGGCATTCTCCTTGAAGTAGCATTGGAGTTATTCTTTCAAATTTAATAGAACATGACTTGAGGCCGCTTACTGGTATTCTAAAATCTATTGTAGTTGATGATTATGTTCACTTTGGTTTAGTCTTCCTTCCTCATGTCAGCTCTGCCTCTATTGGAACTTTGTGGGATTCAATTCAAATATCATTCTCCCTTAATTCTAATATGAGCACTCATTGGAATAATAAAGGCAGGCATTATGTCACCTCTACGTACAATGCTCTTTTATCTAATCGGTTGTGACGCAGCGTGGGAAGCGAATTCGATGATGTAAATCGAATCCGTCCAGGATCTCACACGATTAGCGGAAATAATCGGTGAATCGGTGATAAATCGATGGATTTAAGAATACTGAAAGGCCCAAATCCGTTGATCACGAAGATACCGGATTTAGCAATCTTCGACACGTTGATCGCGCACGATACCGTGAAGAAAGATCTACAATTCTTTGAGCGTTGATCAAGCGCACTTGATTCCGTGAATTGGCTTCAACGTTCGTTGATTCGAGCGCACTCGAATACCGAAAGTGGAGATAGGAGATAACACTCAAATACCAATTTAATGGAGGCACAAAGCTTCACAAACAAAATTTTATTCAAAATTCAACCCCCTTTACAAATGACACGACTTGCCTATTTATAGGCTTACAACATCACAACACTACACAAAGTACAACGCATTACAAAGCCGTCACGACCTAGTATAACTCACGCGACCTAAAATCAATAATCAACGACTTAGTTTTCACGCGCCTCAAAACATCAGCGACCTAAAGAAAATTTGCCGCGACTTAAAATAAGGTCGTTCGCGACCTAACATCCTTCACGCGATTTAAAATGAAGCACGGCAGCGACCTACTGGAGCTTCGCGGCCTACTATAAGCCTTCAGCGACCTACTGCTCCGTTCGCGATCTAAATTAGGAATTCGCGACATACTGTAAAGTCGTCAATTGAGTTGTTGGCTTCGCGCCTTAGGGTTAGGTTGGAAAGCATAGGTCGTTCGCGACCTATGGCTAGAGAAACAGTCGCGTCAATCCGAGGAGGTACGAAGCTCGTTCGCGACCTATGAGAGGAGGCGCTAGCTCGCTCGTGACATACGAAGAGGAGGCGCGATCTAGGGCTTCGGCAAATCGCGTTAGGTCGTTCACGACCTAGGGTAGGTCGGTCGCGACCTAAGGAGGTGAGTGCTTCATCATCCTCCCCTTGTTGGAAGGAATTCGTCCTCGAATTCACACCCTCGTCACCTTCGACAAGTTCCTCTCCAGTAATACGGAATCAAATGTTTAACATTGAAAACATTAGAAGTATGAACCTCTTCCGGCAACCTTAACCGGTACGCATTATCATTTATCTTCTTTAAGATTTCTACTGGACCAATCATCCGAGCTTTCAACTTGTTGTAAGTTCCAACCGGAAAACGATCTTTCGTCAAAACGGCATATACAAAATCTCCATCTTTGAAGGCAACACTTCTTCGTTTCTTATCTGCCATTTGTTTATACTTCTCATTCGTCTTCTCCAATCGCTCCTGAACGATTCTATGGCATTCTATCAACCCATCAACAAAATCAGCAGCCCGCTTAACTGTCCCATTTGGTTGTGGTACTATCGTTAAATCTAACGGCCCCTTTGGCGAGTTTGAATATACAATCTGAAATGGACTGAAACTTGTACTTCGATTAACTGCATGGTTGTGAGCAAACTCGGCTTGACACAATTTCGAATCCCAACTCCTCAAATTGTCTTTCACAAGACATCTCAGTAAATTTCCCAACGATCTATTCACTACCTCTGTTTAACCATCCGTTTGTGGATGATAGGCGCTACTAAAATTCAGCTTCGTTCCCACCATCTTCCACAAACTCAACCAAAAGTGGCTTAGAAATCGAGTGTCCCTATCAGAAACAATGGTCTCAGGTAACCCATGCAATCGATAAATCTCTTTAAAGAATAACTGAGCAACCCGGACGACATCAGCTGTCTTCTTACAGGCTATGAAATGCGCCATCTTCGAAAACCTGTCCACTACAACATATATAGAATCATTTCCCCTCTGAGTTCTCGGCAAACCCAACACAAAATCCATGCTAATATCAACCCATGGTTTAGTAGGCACGAGTAATGGCGTGTATAATCCCGCATTCGTCGCTGTTCCCTTCGAAACCTGACAGATATGACACCTCTCCACAAATCTCTCTACCTCTTTCCTCATTGACGGCTAAAAATAAGATTGTGAAATTAACTGTAAGGTGCGATCCCGTCCAACATGTCCTTCTTCATGCAACTCTTTAACAATCTTCATTCTCAAGCTACAATCTGGTATGCATAATCGATTCCTCTTGAACAAGAATCCATCAACCAACACAAATTCATCAGTACTCCCATCCTTAACTTTCTCAGCAAACTTTGCAAAGTAAGGATCCTCCTCAAACAACTTTGGCAATAATTCGAATCCTGTCACTTCAACCTTCAACGTTGTCAACAAGTGATTCCTCCTGCTCAAAGCATCCGCTGCACGATTTGTCACCCCTAATTTGTGTTTCACAACAAAAGTAAATTGTTGTAGATATGCTATCCACGAAGCATGTCTCGCTGAAATCTTGTCCTGCCTTTGTAGATGTTTCAACGCCTCATGATCAGTGTAAAGAACAAACTCCTTCTGAAACAAGTAATGTCGCCAGTGCTTCACAGCTTAAACAATCGCATAAAACTCTACATCATATGTACTATATCTCATCTTGGCTCCAGATAGTTTTTCACTGAAATAAGCAACTGGTCTTCCATTCTGACTCAAAACTCCACCAATTCCAACTTTCGAAGCATCAGTATGCAACTCAAACAACAACTGAAAATTCGGCAGTATCAGAATTGGTGCTGTCGTCAAAAGTGTCTTGACCTTCTCAAAAGCTAACTCTGTTTCCTCTGAGCACACGAATTTCTTTCCTTTCATGCAATCGGTTACAGGTGCCATCACACTGCTAAAATGGGGAATGAATCTTCGATAAAAAGACACCAACCCATGAAAAATCCTTACTTCAGTAATTGTCTTCGGTTGTGGCCAACTTCTGACAGCTTCCACTTTGCTTTCATCCACTTGAATACCCTCCTTCGACAGTACATATCCCAAAAACAAAACACTGTCCGTCATAAACATGCACTTCTTTGCTGCTGCATAGAACTGCTCCTGTCGTAGAATCAGCAATACTTCTCGCAAATGTTGGAGGTGCTCTTCCGTACTCCTACTATAAATCAAAATATCATCAAAGTAAACAACCACGAACTTCCCAACAAATGGTCTGAAAATCTGGTTCATTACTCTCATAAAAGTACTAGGAGCGTTTGACAAGCCAAATGGCATAACCAACCATTCGTATAAACCCTCCCTGGTTTTAAAAGTAGTCTTCCACTCATCACCCGGTCTAATACGAATTTGATGGTATCCACTCTTTAAGTCAATCTTGGAAAACACAACTGCTCCACTCAATTGGTCAATCAAATCATCAAACCTCGGCATAGGAAATCTATATCTCACAGTGATCTTATTTAGAGCCCGACTGTCCGTACACATCCTCCACGTCCCATCCTTCTTTGGTACCAATAAGGCTGGCACGGCACATGGACTCAAACTCTCCTGAACACGCTCTTGTTCTAACAATTCCTCCACCCGCCTTCTGAGTTCTTCATGTTCCTTAGGACTCATCCTGTAATGTGGCCTGTGAGATAATACTGATCCTGGCACAAGATCAATCTGATGTTGAATGTCCCTCAACGGTGGTAACTCCTTCGGCAATTCTTCTGGAAACACATCTCTGAATTCTTCCACTACTGGCTTTACCTCCTCTGGAACTTCAACAGATTCACTAGCCTCATGTCCAATCAACAAAAACACCTCTGGACTCTCCTCTACTTCTTCAACAAATTCCTTCAAAGTCAACAAAGTTTTAAGCTCCTCAATCTCTTCTGATTCGCTCTCTCCCTGCTGTCTCTTCTTTGGAACTAAAATAATCTTAACCCTTCAAACATAAAACTGTAGCTATTGGTTGGACCGTTATGCTGCACTGCTCAATCATACTGCCACGGTCTTCCCAAAAGCAAATGACAAACATCCATCTCAACTACATCACACCAGATCTCGTCTTTATATTTCTTCCCAATAGAAAATGGAACTCGAACTCGCCTGTCCACCTTCACCTCTCCTCCTTTTCTTAGCCACGCTAACTTGTAAGGATTAGGATGTTTCTCCGTTTTCAACTTCAACTTTCTCACAGCTTCAGTAGAAATAATATTGTCACAACTTCCTGCATCAATCACAAATTTACAAACTTTCCCCAATATAGTGCATGTCGACTGAAAGATGTTACTCCTCAACCAACTAGCCTTATCCTCTTGCTTCGATGTTAAACAAGACCTCATCATCATTAGATTACATCCTTCATCTCCTGACGCGATATCTTGTTCATCTTCCTCCACTGGACTAGAATCACCTTCACCAACATCCTCACCTTCAACTTCAGTAATCATCGTTCTCTTCTTTGGTTTTGGACATTCGTTAATTTTATGACCCACTTCCTGGCAATTATAACATTTGAAACTATTGTTGACCTTTGCCTTCGCAGCCTCATTCACAACTGGTTTACTGACAACTTTAGAAACATTGGAACTCCCACTGGCACCCTTCACTTGATTGTTGGAATTTGTAAACACACCACCTCCTCGTCTTCCTGCTTCTCCCAAGCCAACGCTTTCTGGTGCGCTTCAGCCACAGATCTCGGGTCAAACATATTAACCATATCCTGGATCTGCATTCGCAAACCTCCAACAAACCTAGCAGTCAACTGCTACTCTGTCTCCATAATGTCATTTTGAGCAATCAGTTGATAAAACTCATCAGCATAATCATTAACAGTCTTTGTCCCCTGCCTTAGGTTTTGTAAGCGTTGATACATAAGAGATTGATAATTGTAAGGTAAGAAAGTAGCTTTCATTAACTTCTTCATTTTCTCCCAAGAATCAATCTTTGATTTTCCCATCCTCTCCCGTGTAAGCTTGGTTTGCTGCCACCATGCCATGGCTCTCCCTCTCAAACGAGTAGCAACCAACTTCACTCTTCGATTCTCGAGAACCTCCTTGAAATCAAAGATATCTTCAACATTAGACAACCAATCAAGAAATTCTTCTGATACCATTCCACCCTTGAACTCCGAAATTTCCATCTTCATCCCTGATTCCCATCTACGATCATCTTCTTCCTCTCGATACTGACGTCGTACTTGGTTTCGATCTCGGAAATGAATACTTCCCCTGTCACCATCAAGCTCCTCATCAAAATCTGATGCATATCGATGTCGATCATGACCACCAACATCTCTACCACCACCATTTCTACCACCAACATCCCTTCGATCTACATTCCTCCGATTTCGTTCATCAACATTCCTATCACGATCGTCAACATTTCTATGACCATGATCTTCTCTTTTCTCCCGATCTGAATGTGGTGAAACTCTACTTCCCCCATGACTCGATTCAGGTGAAACCCTTCTTCTACTTTGATTCATTTCAAGCATCATTCTCTCTAATCGACCAATCCCTTCATTTAACTTCTCAGTGAAACTCTCGTTGATTCATTGCTCCATTTCATTGGCCTATTCTCTTCCATACAAAGCATTAATGTTGCGATGATGTTGAGCTCGTCTCGGAGGCATGATTGAACTTCAAACAAACTCAAAAATAAATTTCAAACACTTTCCGAACATTGATCCAAAGTGAGATGGATCGAAACTCCCAACTTGTTGCAACTTCACGATGAACACGATGAACACCAAACTTCTCAACAATTGCAAATCCGATCTCCAAACTTCAAATTCTCGAAACCCAAGTCTCCAAATGTTGCAAACTTCTTGCGATCTAGCTCTGATACCAAACTGACGCAGCGTGGGAAGCGAATTCGATGATGTAAATCGAATCCGTCCAGGATCTCACACGATTAGCAGAAATAATCGGTGAATCGGTGATAAATCGATGGATTTAAGAATACTGAAAGGCCCAAATCCGTTGATCACGAAGATACCAGATTTTAGAAATCTTCGACACGTTGATCGCGCACGATACCGTGAAGAAAGATCTACAATTCTTTGAGTGTTGATCAAGCGCACTTGATTCCGCGAATTGGCTTCAACGTTCGTTGATTCGAGCGCACTCGAATAACGAAAGTGGAGATAGGAGATAACACTCAACTACCAATTTAATGGAGGCACAAAGCTTCACAAACAAAATTTTATTCAAAATTCAACCCCCTTTACAAATGACACGACTTGCCTATTTATAGGCTTACAACATCACAACACTACACAAAGTACAACGCATTACAAAGCCGTCACGACCTAGTACAACTCACGCAACCTAAAATCAATAATCAGCGACTTAGTTTTCACGCGCCTCAAAACATCAGCGACCTAAAGAAAATTTTCCGCGACTTAAAATAAGGTCGTTCGCGACCTAACATTCTTCACGCGATTTAAAATGAAGCACAACAGCGACCTACTGGAGCTTCGCGGCCTAGTATAAGCCTTCAGCGACCTACTGCTCCGTTCGCGACCTAAATTAGGAATTCGCGACATACTGTAAAGTCGTCAATCGCGTTATTGGCTTCGCGCCTTAGGGTTAGGTTGGAAAGCATAGGTCGTTCGCGACCTAGGGCTAAAGAAACAGTCGCGTCAATCTGAGGAGGTACGAAGCTCGTTCGCGACCTATGAGAGGAGGTGCTAGCTCGCTCGCGACATACGAAGAGGAGGCGCGATCTAGGGCTTCGGCAAATTGCGTTAGGTCGTTCACGACCCAGGGTAGGTCGGCCGCGACCTAAGGAGGTGAGTGCTTCATCAGGTTGCCGTGAACATTTCTTTGGTTCAAGCGAATAAGAAATTGGTTTCTAAACAAAAAGAAAACCTTTTGTTGTGGAAAATTCTCAATAATGCATTTCATACTAAGGATAATCTTCATAGAAGAGGAATTATCAAATCTTCTAATTGTTTTCTTTACTCCCATGCTTCTGATTAATATAAGACATATGTTCTTTTCTTGCACTTACATGTGTATAAATCGTGGAAAAGTTTGCTTCGGTATTACAATCTTCACTCTCTTGTTAGAAACCATAGATTGGAATTGTTAATTATATATAAAGCTATAAGACAGAGAACTAAAAATTAGATCATGCTTTCAAAAGTGCTTAAAAGGGTTATAATGGTGATATGGGTGGAAAGAAATTCTCGTTTCTTTAAAGGGAATAAACTGCCATTTTCTATCTTGTTTCAAAAACTTGTGAATGTTCCAACCTTAAATAGGATTTAAAAATAGTGTGATATTATAACAGTTTAGTTAGGGCATTTGTAGTTTTTATTTTCATTTTGTTTTTGTTTGTTGGACTATATTCATGGTAATAAAAATGGACGGTCCACTGTAAAACCATCTTGCCTTGTCACAAAAATATTTAAGATAGTATAAATATAAATGTGTGTGTGTAATGACTTTCTTAATTGATGTAATTTAATTAAAAGTGTTTAATTAAATGAATTAATTAAAAGTCAATTTATGAAATTAAATTACATACACACGAGCGCATATGATATATGTGTTACTATAAAAGTTATAGTGTGTGTGTATAAATTCAATATAATATGTTAAAATTGAATTAAAAATCATAAATTAAAGAGTTAATTAATTAAAATTAATTATGTATGATTTAATTAATATAATTTCATACATAAGTTTATTATATGAGTTAATTAAAATATAAGTTAAATAATAATGAAACATGCATAATATGAATGTATAAATTAAAGGTGAAACATATAGAAACCCCAAATAGACTTAAGGAATATATACATATGTAAATGTGTATATATCGTGATTTCCAATGCGTCAAACACTTAATCACGAGGGTATTTGATAGAAAATACATAATTCCATAAGTCAATATCACTCAATATGATATATTATAGATTATGAATCTTTAACATAAAGTTGTCATCCGCTATTTACATATTATTGCTTGCATATTCTCTAGTTGTTGATATTCCTCAAGTTAGAGATGTTATGTGACTAGCGCTACTACTATATTGAATGGACAAGGTAATATAAATGCACGTAATTGTTTGTTAGTAACTTAGGCATTGATTTTGATGACAACAATCATACAACGTTATATAAAATATAGATAACATTATATAAAATATACTTTTTGATTTTATTATACCATGAGAAATTAAGTTTTTAAAGTGTTTTAAAATATACTTCGCATATTATACTTTATTATAATTTTAGTTTTAAAGGTTTTTAAATATTTATCAATATATTATAATATTTGCTATAACTTTAATTTTAAATATATTCACTTGTACTTTATTATTTATATTTAAAATCCTTTATATATTTAAAATATTCTAAAAATAATTTTATAAAGTTTTCTTACGTTTTGATACAATTAGAATATGTATAAACTATGTTTAAATGATTTTAAAAAGCATCAAAATGTTTCAAAAACCTTAATATTTCTAAAATAATTTTTTATAATGTGTTTTTCAAAATTACGAAGGATATGTTGACATATCCCCATAGAGTATATCGACATACGGATTGAAATTTTTAAAATTCAAATTTTGAATAGAAGTGTCTTTTCGTTATATCTCTTCGCAAATGAACATGAATGTGTTTTCTCTATAAATAAAGGGTAAACCAATGGAATTTAGTTAACTACTTTCTCATAATTTCTCTCCTCTTTCAGTCTCTTGTTTTCTAAAAGAAATCCTACTCGAATTCTTCTTAAACTCAATCAGAATCAAACTCAACTCCACTGATTTTATTTGATTCTCTGTCGACTACTCTCTAATTTCTCTCATCTCTCTCACTCAAACAAGATCAAAGTGTTATTCAAGAGGTTAAAGGATCATTTGTATTCAAGATCAACAATTTGTGTCTATAAAACTTTATCAAATCATACTCGTATATTGGTGGGTGTGATGTAACCCGGTTAAATCAATTGGGTGTGCTTAGTGATTCGAAAATTCCAGTGGGTGTGCTTGTGGTCCATATAAATCAAGCGAGTCTAGTCAGACCTTGAAAAGTCTGGGGGGATGTCTCATTGCCTTGAAATTAAGATTGCATTGACTTTGCTATTTGAAAAGAAATATGTACAAGGAATTATACATGATTTGATGTATGATAACTCCGAACCAGTATAAAATCACGGTGTGTTCTTTCCTTTTTTACTTTTACTACATTTATATTTATCTGTGTTTGGATATGTGATTTTAATTTCATTGTTTAAACTACAATCTTAAAAGAATCAAAAAAGATTCAAAAAAAATTAAAAAACACTATTCACCTCCATCTGGTGTTAAATTAGCCTTAAGATCTATCTTTACTAAATTGCATTATCGATATTCCTTAAGAAACATGCATTATACTTAGGCCATCGTGAAATGATGGGTGTGAGTGATGATCTCTTTTGATGTAATTGCACGAAATTTCAAACACTCTGTATGTAAATATCTGAATTATTTAAATATTTGATTCTTAGATTAAATGTTATAAAAGTGATTTAGTAACCTTTTTAACCTCTATTAAGTAATCACTAATGATGATAAACTCAGTTTTGAAAAATGTTTTTAAAAATATACAGTTGGAAGAAACGATCGAAAATCGTTTTACCGATAAACATTTTTTTCCTCGATGGAAGTTGTTCGAACGTTTTGTGCTTTTCTAACTAAATTTAGGTAATCATCAACTAAAAATATTTTGTATAAAATTAATTAAAGCTTTTAAATGGATTAAGGAAAGTATATTTTGATAAATAGTGTTTTAGAAATTTATTTTGAAAACGAGGCATAAAGTTAAAGCATGCGTAAAGTATGAGGAGGGTGACTTTGGCTAGCCAAGGGGTGCTAAAGGAGATGGTTTAGACTTGTTTACACTTCATAATATTCAAAAGCTTCAAATGAAATTAAAGATCAAAAATGGTGGAAGTGAATAACCATCAATCTACTTTGTTCCTCATTCATTTTTCTCTAATTAACTCAAATATTCTCCAAACTCCACTAAACTTTCACAAGTACCTTAATAACTTTCAAAAGCATGGATCTAAATCAAAAGTGGAAGAAGTGAAGAGGAAGTGGGGTTTCTAGGTTGGGCCGTGAGCATGGAAGATGGAGGGTGGAGTTGCCTTGTGGTTGGAGGGTGATTCCATGCAACGATCCGGAATTTCGGACACTTCGTATTTAAATATCTGAATTATTTAAATATTTGAATCTTTGATTTAATGTTATTAAAATGATTTAATAATCTTTTTAACCCCCTTTTAGATCATGACTAATGATAGTAAACTTGTTTCGGAAAAATATTTACAAAAATATATTCTTCGGAAAAATATTGATATGACCGAAAATCGTTTCATCCATAAACAACTATTTTCTTAACGGAAGTTGTTCAACTTTTTACACATGTCTAAGTTATCATTATGGAGTTAATTAGCAACTAAAAAATATTTTCATGTTTATGGCTAACTAAATAGGAAAATGAGCAAAAATGAAAATAATTAACACTTAAGCTAACATCTAATGAACACATTACCCACTAATTAAAATTTCCTCTTCATACAAGCTTGGAAGGTTCTATAAGCTTCCTATAGGATAAGAGGTATTATGGTAAGGGTATAATAGTAATTATCCTAAAGGAGAAGTGACATAAACTAAAAGTAAGCATAAATGGAAATGCTTAAGTGTTAAGCAAATGATAAAGTAGATATTATAGGAGGTAAGCCTTCCAAGGAGGGTGAGAGTAAGCTTATGTTTCACCATTCGAAGCTTACAAATAGATGCGAGGGGTTCACTTAATAATCAAAAATAAATTCATAAGCATGAGAAGAAGTAGGATTGTTGAAAATGATGGAAACGCTTAAGCACCAATCCACTAATTATTCTCTAATTTTTTCAAAAGCTAACCAAATCTTCTCTAATCTCTTCTAAACTTTGGCTTTGGGCCTAAGACATTATGGAAAGCATGATTAGCAAGTAAAAAGTGGGAGGAGGTGAGAGGAAGAGTGGGATCTTGGATGGGCCGTGAGCATGAAGGTGAAGAAAGAAGGCAGTTCTTTGGTTCTAATAGCCTTGTATTTGGGTTAGGTATGGATCTAAGTGAGTTATTTCACGATCTCTTAAGTTTATATTGTGTATGTATATGTTTTGTTTGAATTATAAAGTTAAAGTGACATTAACTAAGTATAAACTTTGGACCCTCTTGCTTATGAAAGCAAATTAAAACTTTATATTATATAACCACTCTTCTATTACCCTCTTAGATACGTGGCATGGCCTTGGCTTGGTGTTTAAATGGTTTTTTAACTTGTGTGTTAAATTAAAGTAAGTTTGAAAGTGTTTGGAACAAGAATAGTCATTATAAGTGCACTTCAGGATCCTTTATTTTTGAATTTTTTTATAAATAAATGGAAAGATCTTCTTAGAGATTTCTTTCCATGGGTTTTAAGTAACCTAATGGTAGTATTTATTATAAAAATATCAAGTCTTAAATCATTGGTTTAAGTGGTTAAATCTAGTCACAAAGATGATGCTTTTCAATGTTGTTTTAACAAGGACTTTTAACGGCATCTATAAATGTTCTAGCAAGTCGCTTATTGCTTTAAGTGTTTAAAATGCGACGTTTTGGCTAGTTTTTCGTGATTTAAATGTTTCTAAATTTGTTATTTATAAAATATTTTTACGAAAGTTCTTATACAGTGTATTTGATTATGAAAAAGAGAGTAGAAGTTTAAATGTTGTTTTAATAATTATTTACCAATTTTGAAAATAAAGTGATGCAAAATGTAAAACATGTTTTTGATCAAACTTCTAAATTATTTATTTTCTAGTAATATTTTACATAGATATTTAAAATCTATTTACAAGTATTTCTAAATTATTATTTTGTATACATATGTTTTGACAAAGGTGATTAACTATGCTTAATACTAATAAGCCGATGAGTAAACTTGTATATTTGTGAGATTCGAGAACGAGGTGTCTAGGCAAGGCTTGGAGCAACCAGTGCCCCAACTTACCTGGCTTCACCCTTGAATGAGGAACAGTGTCAGTTGAAATGTCAAAAACATGTTATTCTTGTCGTTTACTTACCTGTCTAAAAAGGTAACCAACTTTGCTTAATGTTAAAAGCCGACGAAGTAGGTTTATCTATTTCTGAGAGTTAAAGTTTGATGTCGAGTAGGGATGGAGCAATAAAGGTCAAACCTGCCAGGCTTCCCTCTTGAATGAGGAATAGTTAAGTTGGTAATGTTGGAAACGGGTTAAGTATACAAATATTGATTTTTATAAGCAACTGTTTTAACTAGATAATCGATTAATCGACTATCGAACTTAACGTATTACTGAACTTAGATCTTTAAAAGAATGTTTTAAAGATAATAAAAGGTAGGAAAATAATTTGGTTTTGTTATGACAATTTGTTAATAACATTCGTTTTTAACCCTTTACAATTATACTTAGGAATGTAAATAGATCTTTAAAAGAACGTTTGAAAGATAAGTATAAGCGAAATGTTTTGGGTTTGTTGTGATAATGTGTTAATCACATTAGTCTTTAAAACTTTGTGATTATACTTATGAATGTAAATAGATCTTTAAAAGAATGTTTTGAAGATAAGCATAAGAGAAATGGTTTTGGGTTTGTTGTGACAGTGTGTTAATCACGTTAGTCTTTAACTCTTTTTGATTATACTTATGAATGTAAATAGATCTTTAAAAGAATGTTTTAAAGGTAAGCATAAGTTAAATAGTTTTGGGTTTGTTCTGACAATGTTTAAATAACATTAGTCTTAAACCTTTTGATTTGATTTGTGAAAGTACTTAGATCCTTAAAAAGGATACACTGAAAGAACTTATAAGTAAGGAATCTTTTTGAAATAGACAGAAAGAGCAAAGATTTAAAGAAATCCTGTTAATGATTTGTGAATATATTTATACCGTTTGAGATAAGTATACGAATACTTTTTGAAGTATTGAAAAAGTACAAATGAATAAGATAAATTCATAAATGATGTTTTATTAAGTAAAAGAAATTTTACTAATAAAAGAGGTTTTAATTAACAAAATATCAATAAAATAAAAAGGGGATTGGAAATCGCTTATGAGACTGATCGTGCTTTGTGTGACTTGATTGACGTGATCGTGCTTTGTTTGTTTCCTCTTTCATGGAAAACATTTAATCGTATACTTAGTACTAAAAGCCAATGAAGTAGGCTTGTCTATCTTTGAGAATTAAGATTGATGTTCATGTAGGGATATGAGCAATAGAGCTCTAACCTACCGGCTTCACTCTTAATCGAGAGATAGTGTGAGAGGAAAATATTGGAAACTGATAAATAAACGAGACTTGGTTTCCATATGCGATCATTCTCATTTTTATTTAATGACCAAATTCATCGATTCAATCTTAGAGCGACCGGGATCGGTAAGTGTTTTACTTATCGAAAACCGTTTCAAGGCTGAGATACGTGTTTTATCTCTTGAAAGTGGATGGGTTCTAGATATGGGAATCTATATGGAGATTCAAGATTTGTTTAAGTTGCTCGAACACATTTAGTTGTTTATGACCTATTCAGGATGTAGGAAACCATGTGTGATTCCGAGATCTGTTGAGATATGAAAATCCATATATGGCTTCGAGATTTATTTGAGATGTAAAGGATCAAATTTGGGATTCGTGTTTTGTTCGGGTGATGAAGAATCATGTGAAAGATGATGAATGTAAAGTCGACATCGAAAATGGCGAAAGACAGAGTAAGATGCACGACCTAGGGCCAACGACCCATGTTAGGATGTTATCAACTCCATATCTAGAGATACTTATCGATTGTTGACCGGTGGGAGTTGATGGTATTTGGTTCACATTATTAATGTTTATGTTTAGACACTAGGCCTCTTGTGTTCACCTTATGGTATATTTTATCTAGATCGACGCTCGTAATGTATTTTCTGATCCTTGTGCATGGAGTTTAGATTTGGCTTCTCCGAAGAGATCCCCACAGAAAACCCATTTAGCGAACATTCCTTATCGGATTTGATTGTACTCCTGTTACGCTGTTAAATGTCCATGTAACCATTTTAGCTATGTTGTAATATTTATATTCTACACCCTAGACATTGTTTATCATATCACCGTATGTACCTATTAGATAGTGGTTCAGTTGAGGGAATTATCGTTATGGAATTCCATGTGGTCTAAAAGTATTGTTATATATTGATCGCATATTTCATGAGTTACATATGTCTGACGCTTGGTTTTTGTTTTCTCTAAATTCCTCTCATGCTCTTTCGACTATCTTGAGAAAGGTAGGTTTTCATTGATGTTCTTTAGAGCTCGAGAAGACGAGCTGGATGTTTCATCTGCCGTGGTATTCCTATTTCCACCGCATTACTATATTGTACATATCAGCGAGGACAGGTTGATATAGCTATCCAGGACGATGATGGTACATAGGTTTTGTAACTTAGAAATTTCTGTATCGGAGTAACCACTTTGTATTGTTCCTTTTATATATTATTATTCCATTGTGAGATTCTGATATTGTGTTCTCTTCTTCCCTGTTCTTTTTCTTTTTATTTCACCCAAACAATTCGTCCTTCCGGCACTTGGATGCTCGATATAAGAATACCGTGGATGTATTACTGTCGACATTCGAGGTTCGAAAGGGCGGGTCGTGATATTCCAAAAAGGATTTAGTAGAAGTAGTGCCTTTGGTTTGTTCATATCCTGAACAACTTGTGTGGATGAATACTAGCATTGCATTATTGTTTGAAGTGCAGTATTAGCATTCCAAGTCGGTCGCATCCATTGTAGTATGGTCATCACCCGATCTAGATCGATATGTACATATTTATGTATGCTTGGGGCCCATTACGGTTGTTGGCCACAACCAAGGTGGTGACGTATTCGATACAGTCTAAGAAGAGGTAGGCCGGTCTCGATTTGCAAGGGGTCCATATGAGGTTCTCGTTACATTTTTCTAGAGGTGTACTGTAGCAAGTGGTAACCTAATAGCCTTGTCATTCTATGTAATCAATTTTCCAATACGTATCTTTATGGACTTAGTTGTATATTAAATATGTTGTTGAATGTAACTAATATAACAATTTCGACTATGATTTAATATTTATTTAACCTCTAGATATTATAATATCAAAAGATTTCCTATAAAACGGTTTGGTGTCATAAGGTAAAGAAACAATCCATATTTATATGCGCCATGGTCTTACGAGATACCTTTATTTTTGAAAGGGTTTTATAAATATAACAATCAATATGATTTGAGTTTTCTCATCTTAGTTTACCGGACTGATCCGAGTGTTATTTTCTTATAATACTCGGGTTAGACCCAAGTAGTATTTCCATATTTTGCGATGGGCGCTTGGAGCTTCAAGAGATGAGCTGGTTGCCTCCAAGTCCTAACGTATTTTATTTTCCTTGTATTTCTTATTTTGTATTTATCAACAATTGTAAAGACAAGCTGTTATAACTATACAGGCTGATGATAGGTTATTACTTTGATTGGTTGTTCAAATATTAAAGTTTTCTTTTATAAGATCATTTGAATATGATATATTAATCGTCATGATGTGAGATTCTATTTTGTTTTTTCTTTTCTTCCACCCTAACAATCTGTCTTTTCGACACTCGGATGCTCAGTTAGCGAATACTGTGAATGTACATCGAAAAGGTGGGTCGTCACAATTGATATCAAAGCTGAAGGTTAAGCAAGAATCTTGGCCCTAGTGGGTTAAACTCATAGAGATAGGGTAAGTGACAACCTAGAATGAGTTTAAGAGTGTTATATATGAAAGCACGTATTTGTTAGTGCTATAAAATATTTTATATTGTATTGAAATAGGTAAATGTAATAATTTTACCAAGATTTTATATTTTATGTATAAAAGAATAATTTTTTTAAATTGTTATAGTTATTTTTATTGTGATTGTATTTTAAGGAATGCTGATACTTGTTTATCATTATTCTTTGATTGATTATTCATGCTCGGAAAGTTTATGAGCATTTGTTGTTTGATTGAATTAAATGCAAACACCTTGTGAATTCATTTTTATGATCTGACTATAAGGCGTTCGTTAATAATTAAAGTTAAATGGGTTTACTTTGATAAAAAGGTTACCACAATAAAGGAAGTTACTATATAAAGATAGATTTATATAATTTTGGTTTATAAGATGTGTCCTTTAAAATCAAAGAGGATTTAAATTCTGTTGTCTTTGAAAAGGATTTCAAATGATTTTAGAAAAAGTAATAATAATATTACTTGAAAGTATATATAATCATCTTCAAAGAGAATTTTGAGTATGATATGGTTTCTTTGTATAATTCGGGGAATGAGTCTCGATTAGTTTTATGGTAATCTAAATAATTTTCCAAGTGACGATCAAATGTTTGCTCAGACAAAAGTTATAGTGCACTAAGTAAATTATTTCCTTTGTCATTGTACAATCGCTACGAGTTCGAATCCGATCAAACCTAAAGCAAGCTTTGGTAAATAAAGTGCTAAAGCTAATTTACGTGGTTATAAGGAATATATATGATATTGTTTTAAAATGGTATTTGGAAACAAGAGAAGTATTTTTATGTTAACTAGTTCAAGTGGCTAGAAAATGACTATAAATGGGTAAGAAATGTGTTTTGGATGGTCAGTACTTCTCTTAAGTATTACCCTTATTGGTAAAGGGATGTATGATGCTGTTTTGTAGGACCTAATTCCTTTGTATCACTTTGGCGTTACTCGATCTATATGTATATTTTCTTTGGATTAAAATATACATTATCATTTGAAAAAGGTTTTTAATAAAAATTGGGTATTTAGTTCTTAAGTTTCCCTCAAAGGAAAATTAATTCAAAATAAAAAGGTATTTTGACAAGAGAGTGCATTAATAATTGGAATTTTTAATATGGCTTTATATTACTCTTGGTTAGAGAAGAAATTATTTAAAACTAGTTTTTAAATGGGTTAAATTTAATAAGAAGATTTTAATAAACTTTGTTTTATTAAAACTGTATCTTTTTCTTTAACATCTAAGTTGTAAAACCTATTTGATGTTATTGGGCCGGCTAGTGAACATCTTTACTTTAGAGATGTCTAAGGAAAAGTAGACTCTGGGACTGAGTTTGGACACCAACATTCTATTCTTCTTGGCTTCTTGTCGGACAAGATAGGTAAAGTGGTTGAAGAGATCGACTCAATTTTAAGACCCTGATTTATTTTGGGCTTAAATTTGAATTTAAGAATAGATAAAAGATCAAATTAGATGATTATATATATTCTCAGGACATAGTTGGGTATTATACAATTTTAAAACTTAAGTTGCGTTTTTATGAAATGTTTTCTTAAATGGTTTTAGAAGAAAAAGGAATTGGTATAAATAAGAACCAATAAGGATAAGTATGTAAATTATACATAGATCATTTCTTCGCACAGTTCTTGATCCAAGATTCGAGTATATGACTTTGATGTGATTCACACCGGTCCAAATAAGAATTTATCACTTGATTCTTAATGGCGAACACTTGGTGAGGGTTCTTGATATGGTACGAGGTATTCTATCATAGTATATGGCTATGCAAGGGGAATGGATGTTCCTAATCAGGGAGCCTGATCAAAGTCCGTACTAGGAAAGTCGGGTGAGATACTTGTTTGGAAGAAAGGCTTATGCATTCGAGTAAGTAATCGAATAAGTATTGCATACAAACGATCTATATATATCGTATGGGTTTAAGTATATTCACCTTTAATGTTTTATGGTTTATGAGGAGTTGGGTAGATGACCCTTCGATTTGTTATAAGGTAGTATGAATAATCGATTGAGCAATAACCTATGGTCGTTGGGGATGAGGTATGCTCAGTATATTGTTTATCATTCTTATGTTACAAGATGGTTGTAAACCTCGACAAACTCTAAGTTTGTTTGTTATCCATTTAATATTTTAGGAAATGTTAAGAATAGGTGTGACTTATTTCTAGGTTGTTTGTTATGATGAAATTTTGAGATCGAAATTCTTTTAAGGATGAGGAATGTAATGACTTGAAATTTTATCGCTTTGATTAGAAATATTTAATTAATTCTAACTATTTAAATAATTGATTTTTAAAGGCTTAAATGAATTATTTTATTATTTAATAACGGTAGTCAACTTTTTTGAAAGTTTTATTTACAAAAATAAGTAGTTCAATGAAAAATAAAAAATGTGACCGAAAATCATTTTCAGATTTTTGGCTTTTCATCAACAAAAAGTTATTGGAACTTGTTGTGCATACTATGTACATATGTGCACATACACATATAAATATGCACTTTGTTTTAATTAATTAATTAACATAAGCCACATTTACGAAAAAAAATTAATTTTTATTAAGGAAGGAGAGTTTTCTTCTTCTATTTTAAGTGTAAAGTACATAAACTAGTATGCATTTGTACAAATGAAAAAATGTTCACATGGGTATGTACCTTGTCACACATCATGTAAGGGTTTGGAGGGTATTTGTGTAATTTCGTAAAGGTGTATTTGGTATCTTTTCCACTTTTTCGTAAGTTTATTAATACACACCACACTTTCATAAATTCAATTTTCTCATTTCCACTTTCTTCTTCTTCTTCTTTCACTTCTTCCATTTCTTTTTTCACTTAAGTTTTTGTAAGTTAATCCGCATCAAAACACCTCCTTTCCTTCTAAAAATTCTTATATACCCTTGTAGTAGCCTAACTATCACCACCACCTCCTCAAAAATCCAAACTTTAGCACCCATTTTGGCCTTGGGCCATGAGTAAGAGAGAGGAGGGAAGGCCTTGCGCAAGCATTTGGAGGCTAGGGGAGGGCTTTGGCTGAGCTTTCAAGGTGTTTGTATGGAATGGTGTTGGTTGTTGGGTTGTAAAATGAAGCGGTAGCAGGTGGTTTGAGTTAAAGTGAGATTTCTCACTTTAAAGTAGTTTTAAATTGATAAAATGTTGTTATAATTGAATGCTAGCCTATAGTACTGTATGTATGTATTTATGATGTGTGCATATGTTGTTGATTCCCTGTAGGAAGTGGTGTCATAAATAACCATTGTATTGCACGGGACAAAAGCAAAGATAACGAAATTCGAAGTGTCTTCATAGAAAATAAGTTTCTATGGAAGCACTTCGTAGAATATATATTTTATAGGGATCCAAAAGGATCCCTCATCTTGTGAATTTTTATTTACGTATATTCTTAGATGTAAATGCTTGTGTATGTGAAAGTGAATGTTGCTTAGTTATAGTCAACTTAGTTGTTGGTTTTATTACAACATTGAAATCACGTGCCTGCTTTAAAGCGATTTGCCACTTTGTTTTCTAAAAGTGTTTTGAAATGGTTTTCCGAACAACTTTTGTTTTTTAAATCCTTTAGCAAGGGTATCTGAAACTATCAATTGTTGGTTCGGAATGACCAGGATCGGATAAACATGAGTGATCTGAAACCACTTTGAATCGACATACACGTTCTAATTAGAACACCTTGAGGATGATGGAATCAAAGACGCAGTTCTTTGAAGTGCCAAGGCTATTTGTTGCTAATCCTGAGGGTGATTCCTAAAAGGATGTAGTTGAAGTAGTGCATTGGGTTTGTTTATATCCTGAACAACTTGTATGGATAAATGCTTGCATTACATTGTTGCTTAATGGGTAGTTACCATTCCAAGTGGGTAGGTAAAACGCAGCCTTAAGCCTCACACACGGTAATGAATAAAACAAGAGGTATGCTTCAGGTCTATGCAGTTTGCACCCATTAGGGTATGGTCATTGTGACGACCCGCTTTTTTGGCTCCTGAAAATCCATACTAATACAACCTTGGTATTCATGTACTACAAATTCAAGTGCCTGAAAGGCAAATTAATCAAGGGTAAAAATAATAAAGATAGAACAGAGTAGAAAATAGAATCTCACATTATTGGAATAATAATATATTATTAACCACAAAATATTTTACTATGGAAAAATTTGAATACTATATCAGAGTCTAACCTAAGTTCGACCTAGACAGTTATAGATCATTTGTCCTTACAAATGTTATAAAACAACAAAACAAATGCAGTAAAAAAATAGAATACGTCCATATGTTGATGAAGATCTCTAGTTCGCCTTTGGAAACTCCAAGCATCTTTAGCTAAGCCTAAAACTACTTGGATCTGTCGCAAATATTAAAAATACCCCGATTAGGCTTGATAAATCACCATGAGAAAACTCGAATTATAAATGTATATGACCATGTCATAGGTCAGATTGGTGCCAATCAAAACCTTTGAAAAGAAGGATATCTCGTAAGACTACACAATACATAAACACGGATGGTTTTTTACCTTATGATAACCAAAATACTTCATACTAAAAATTTTATATTATCATTAATGACATTGGTGTGAAAACACTTTTTAAAATAAATATATACAAAAAGTTGGTATCAATACCTGGATAATGTTAAACTATATATATGATACCAAAGGGGAGCATTACAACTATTTTGGCAATATAACCAAAACCGCAAAGCTCATATTAGAATTGGATTTCCAACATGATAGGGAACTAGTGACCTTTCCTTCGATCAGAAATCCATGCATAACGTCCTAGTCTCAGGTGACTATTCACTTTTCTTAAGCAAGCCTCCATACTGCCTTGTTACATTACTATGGAATAACGTATTTCGATGGCCGTGCTATTTCTCAGTCTAGACTCCAATACCTGCCCATTTAAACCATTAAGGGTTTAGACACTACTGGATTCCTCCATCATCAATAGAATCGATAGCCTGAAATGTATGTCTTGCAGACCACATAGTATACCGTATCATTCCTGGGATGCGAGGCTCGTGAATGCCACGCTAACATTTCTAAGAATACACCACAAAAGTACAACCTCTGAGCACGTATGTCTCAGAGATGGATGTTAAGTATATGAGGGGTTACCTCCTACACCACCAAATAGATGTACGTCTATAGAGATCAATGTACATGGATTTTTAGAAATGCAATGTCAGACACTCATCCATATAAGCTATCCAGGTGAAGGAAAAACCGAAGGCACTCCTCCAACCATTTCCTGTTTTGGGAATCAAACCTAAGATTGGTAGCAAGTAGTCCTTGCAAATCGAAGATTTTCAAAAGGAAAGCACTACTTCCACCATAAATATATGATATAGGGATTAACCCAGAGGTTAGTGGTAAGCGTCCCTACATCATGAAGATCTCCCTCTTCATAATCACTATCTTCAACCTGTCTTTACTTCTGAACGTATGTATTGGTTCAAAGTGTTTTTCGGATAGGAATAAACCAAATCCGACCTTGTTTTCTCCGAACTAATCATCGATAAAAAGATGGCAGGTATATAGGTGATTATCAAAAAACAACCAATCAATTTATCTTTTTATCAATCAAATATCTTTCGCAGATATATTCTTTTAAACCATTCCTTTTATCGTTTTAAAATATATGAAATCATTAAGTCTCATTTATCAAATTCTCTAGCAAATTAGACCTTTTTAATGTTGGAGTAATTCTAAATCATTTCCCCTTTTACTTAGGAAAATGTTTCCAAATCATTTTTATAAATCTTAACAAAGATTTCTTATTTTCAAACCATAATTTTCAAATGGGTCAAAAACGATGTTATTTAAGATATCATTTACCATAAACCCAAACCAATTAGTATAGAGTTGTGATATCCCGAAAATTTGGCAGTATCAATTTAATAATCTGTATTTAAAATTAAATTGATTTGATAAATTTTGTTAATTAAATTTGACTTGATTTAACAATCCAATTAAATAGATATTTGATTGGTGAATTTTATCTTTTAAAAGCTAATAAAATGCTTTCTATTTATAATGTGTGTATATATATATTTATATATATTGTAAATAGATAAGTTTTGATTTGAAGTTTAAAAAACAAATAAAATCTTGTTTTTAAATTTTAATATTCATTTTGATAATTTGGAAATTATTATTTTATTTAATATATAACTATTCAAAACTATTTAATAAGTAACTATATGGTTTTAAGATACTTAAGGAAAAATGCTTTAAATTGTTTAAATATATCTTAAGCATAAGTTTAAATTTTAAATAAAATAAACAAAAGTTTTTTTTAAATATAGTTGGATAAATATAATTTGAAATTATATATGGAAATTTAAAATACCATTTATATGTTAAACATTAATGCATTTAAATAAGTTAAGTAAGATAAGTAATTTATAATTTATTTTATAAATTATTTAAATTGATAAATATGTTATTTTCAAATAATATTAATAAATGTATAAATATAGATAGGTTAAAAGACAATATTATTATTTTAAATTAAATATGTTGATATAAATTAGCTTTAAATTGGATTTTTAAATTTATGATTGGATTTGAAATTGAATTAATTTTGAATTCAAAAGAATAAACATTTTTAAATTATTTGGATCAGTTTTCATTTTTTTATATAATTTATTTCATTCCATTTTCTTTAAAAAGGAATGCACATGTACATTTACATATGAAAATGATTTATATATATAAGTATTTAACAAATAAAGAAAAGGGTTTTATTTACTTTTAAATTAAATAAAAACAAATAAAAATTTATTTATAAAACACATGTTAATATATTAAGTGGTATAATGACAAGTGTTAAAGTTATAATCTCTTAAGTACATGTGTTAGCATATTAATACAAGTTAAAGACAAGTGTCATCTTTTTCCTAATATTCTTTTATTTTTCATAAAATCAAGGCTTTATATATATATATATCTTTAACCTTCTTCTTCTCATTCTTTTTATCAAATCTAAGAAAGAAAATTTAAAAGTCTGTAACCATTTTACATGTTCAAAACCAGATTTTCAAATACAATGCAAACCCTTCCTTAATCAAAAGTATGAAAAACATCTTCATAATGCAATCTTTAATCCACTTTCAAATTGAAGATTAGATCAAAAATCTGTGGTTATTTTGCAAATCCTCAAAATCAAATCTGATCAACCCTGTATTTTTAGATCTGTGCAAACATGCATTTTCTTCCATCTATCTAAAAGCCTACCTGTAGTTCACTTCCTTCAACCTGAGTTTTAATCAAAACTTTCAAAGCCATCTCTGCATGCAACTTCAGTTGTAATTCAAGCACTAAAATTTTCAAGGCATTCAAGTTTTAAAACAAAGAAGCAAGTCAGGTTTCAAATCCTGTTTTTCCTAAAAGCTCTCTGCCTCTGTTTCATGCAAAGTCGGGTGAGTAACATCACAGTTTTAAAAGTTTAAGTAAATAATTATGTTGCTTGATCATCTATAAAACAAGTATGTTGTGAATGAATTTATCAGTTTGGCTTTGTGTTTACATATGAAATATTGTTGTGCATATATCTATATTCTCCTCTGATTCTAGTTCCAGGTCCAGATTACAATATAAAAAAAATCCTCTTGCTCTTGTTCAAATTTTTGTTAAGACTTAAGTCTTGAACAAAGTTGTTTATTATACCATAACTTTAGGTTTAAAAAATTTGTTAAGTTAAAATGATCTGTATTTCCCCTGGAAATAAATAAATCACAGTGTAAATTTAAAATAAGAAAAATTCAATTTAATCGTTTCATAGATTCAGGTGCATGAATCAAAATCTAAAGCTTAAACTTGATTTTTGAAACAAAAATTACGATTTTTAGTAATGGGATTTAAGAGCATTTCTTTTTTAACTGGAAATAGAAATTTGAGGAAATGTCGAGGAATTCGATAGCTTGAGGAGTCGTAATTCTTTCTGGAGGAAGAGGAGTGGTCAGTGATTTAAGGAAAAATGGTGGAGGTGGTGGAAGATCACCATGGTGATGGTGATTGTTCGATTTGATTTGTAAACCTAGTTTTTGGGTAGTGCAGAATATTTGGTCGGCATTGTTGCTATAGGTGATCGAGTACTACAATTTTTGAGGAGATGGTAGCTGGGGTGTTGAAGAAGAGATGGACGGAGTTCCAAAGCCTCCGATAGCCGGAGGAGCAAGTACGAGGAGTTTTTCAGGTTTTGAGGAGGTTGCCTGTTGCTTCCAGTTTCTGATTTGGGTGTTTGATTTTGATTTCATGGTGTTTGGGTGGTTCTGATGGTCGATGTTGGATCGGAGGATGATCGACGTCTTTCTCAAGCCAGTGGTGATGACCGGAGTTGGTCAGGACCACCGTGCATATGCACGGTGCAGTGGTCTGTGTCAGGTGATGTTTTGTTTAAGGGATGGTGTACTCGAAGTTTTTCTCAGGTGATTTGATCATTTGCTCGAAGATAAATCATGTAGAACTCGAAGTAAATGGAAGGGGGGTTCGGGTATATTAGTAGTTATAGGTTTCTTTGGAAAACCTGTTGTTTCCAAATTTAATTTAGATTTAAAATCTGAAGCAAGTTTTA
This sequence comes from Allium cepa, assembly GCA_030765085.1. NCBI lineage: Eukaryota > Viridiplantae > Streptophyta > Magnoliopsida > Asparagales > Amaryllidaceae > Allium > Allium cepa. The sequence continues at coordinate 276,181,679 of CM060946.1, forward strand.
AACAGAATTTAAAACTTAAATTTTAAGTATGGATTCAAAACTGAGTTTGAATCCTAGTTTTAAAATTTAATTAAATTTTATAAATTAAAATGTTTTAAACAATTTTTAAAAGGGTTTAAAATAATTTGAATTTAAAGGTAAAGCTTTAAAGTAAAAGAAGAGATTTAGTCCTAAGTTTAAATCTGGATTCAAAACCAAATTTGAATTATAGTTTGAAATAAAGGAAGTTTTTAAATTTAAATTGTTTTAAAACAACTTTGAATGTTTAAGGTAATTTAAACTATGATTTGTATTTTAAATTCCTTTAAGCATCTTTTATAAAATAAGAAATTCTTAGCATAAGTTTTAAAGGGTTTTTAAATGTTTTTTTTTAAAACTTTGTTAAAGTTAAGTTTGACTTCATTTTAAATCTAAAATTTAAAATGAAATTTGAAACAAATTTTAAAGTAAATTGTTTAAATTACTTTGTTAATGATAATGTAATCATTAATAAGGAATGTTTTTATTTTAAAGCAAATCAAAGAATTTAATGAATTGTGATTCATTAAATTAGTAAGGTAATTTAAATAAGATAATTTATTTATTTATTTAATTAAGGGTTTGAATAAATTAATTAAGGTTAAGTTAGGTAATTAAGATTAATTAAATTTGTAATTAATGATGATTAATCTAAGTTAATTACTTAAGAAAAAGTAATTGAAGAATTGTTGATAAGTTAACGAAGGTCATTGACTTGAGATTATTTAATAATTAATTAATGTGATTAATGTTGATAATTAATTGGATTAATTAATTTACATAATCATTTATGGAATTTGGTTAAGTATGATTACTTTATGAAGGTAATTAAAGGTATTAATTACTCATTGTAATTAATTAATTAATTTGATTAGTTTAAATTAATTAATTAAGTTTAATTAATTTATAATAATCATTGGATGGGTTAATAAGTAATCAATGAAGAATAATTACTTAGAGAAGTAATTAAGATAAGTAATTTACTGGAGGTAATTAATTGAAGTATGGAAAAGTTTTGGGATTAATTGCTCGTGTAATTAATATGAAGGATAATTACTTAGTGAGAGTAATTAATAATTAATTACTTAAGGTAATTAATTTAAGCATTGATTGATTAAGTCATTTGAAAAATAATTAAGTGATGTAATTAATTAAGAGTAATTTATTACTAATGAGATTAATCAAGGATGATTAATAAATATAATTAATTATTAAATGTAATTAATTTAGGAGTAATCAATTTACTCAATGAAGTAATTAAGAGTAGTTAATTACTGAAGGTGATTAATCGAAAGTGATTAATAATTATGGTTTAATTAAGATTAATTACTTAATGTAGTTAATTAATTTAAATGTAATTAGGAATCATTAATTAATATAATTAATGATTAATTAAGATTTATTAATCAATGACAAGTGATTAATGAAGTAATTAATTAATGTAATTAATTAAGGATTAATATAATTAATTATAATTAATTAATTAATGAAGTAATAAAAGGTTAATTACTGTTTTTGGTTAAGGATAATTAATTTGTAAAACTAATTAAAGATAATGACTGGAATGTAAGTAAAGGATAATTAATCAAGGGTGATTAATTAAGGTTATTAATTTGAGGATTAGTTAATTAATTGATTAAGTAATTAAAAGTTAATTATTGTAATGGGTTAAGTATAATTAACTTGTGTAATTAATTTAAAGGCTAATTACTTATTGTAATTAGAAAATTGTTAATCAGGAATGATTAATTGAAATGAGTAATGAGATGGTGATTAACTAATTGATTTGTAATCAATTAATGGTTAAGTAAGCAAGATTTAAAATGATGAAGTAATTAATTTAATTTATTTTAAATTAATTTAAAGATAAAATAATTAATTTAATTCACTTTAAATTAATTAGAGATTTAAGTAATTAATTTAATTCATTTTACATTAATTATAGATGGTGTGATTATTAAATCATTGCTTATGTATAGATGATTAATATTGATTGCCTTGAACTGTTTGTGATCTCAGACACGAGATTAGTAATGCTGTGTGATATGGATGCTTTGGTTGCATTGTGGTGATAATAAAAATTATCTGTTAGTGATGATAATGTAGATATCAATTTGTGATGATAATATGGATTATCTGTTTATGATAATAATGTTGATTATCTATTGTGATGATGTGAATTATCTATCTTTGTGTATATTGATAATTAAATTGAATTGTTTTAAACTTAAAACAACTTGGACCCAAAAGATACGTTTTTGATTTCGATGAGACCGGGATCGAGTTTCCATATTTGGATATCCGAAAACCACATCGATCCAAATTAACGATAGGTCGTGAATCTCAAGTGAAGACGAAGATTCAGAGTGCAAGGGTTATCGTCGTTAACTCTGAGGGTGACTCCAAAATGAGTGTAACGAGATAATGCCTTCAGTTTCGTTCGAACCCGAAACGAACTTGTATGGATTGAATGGTTTCAAAACATCGTCAGGTGGACGATGAGCATTCTAAGAGAAATGTGTTCTCTAAAGGTAATCGTAGCCTTAAGCCTCATCAACCGAGAATGGCTAAAACAGGGGAGGTGCAGCAAGGCTAAGTGGGTCATGCCCAAGTAGGATGAGATTTCCCCCTGTATAGAAGTCCCTTTTTATTCGGCTGTGTGGGCACTTGGGTCGCGGCCAACTGCGGGGTTGTCTTGTTCGGGACTGTCCTGTAAGGGATGGTTCTGGCTTTGTGTTGTAGGAGATTGGGAGTGATCCTCGGTACGTTGATCTAGGCCACGCACTGTGACGGACGGTGCCCCGGCAGCCCTGCCATTGTATGGAATCCAAAATCCAATAAGTGCCAACGGTTTTGATTGTATTACCCACTTTTGTGGCTAGTAGCTGGAATTTAATAATGTAACAATTTCAGCTATTTCATATTTATTTGAAAACCCTAGACCTATTATAATATCACTTGTAACGACCCGCAAATCCGTACCCCTGAGTCAACGCTATTCTACATCAATCAACTCAAGTAGAACATAAATGCGAACCATTTTTGATTAAAGAAGAAGAGGTAGAAGAAGAGAAAACAGAAAATTGCATCAGAATCTAACCATCGCAGCGGAATAAAATATAATAGATAATAATGATCTTTACTCGAAAATCAAATATATATGTTTATACATTACATTATCAGAGTACATCAATCATAGCTCAACATCAATATCATACAAATGGATACACAACTACTCAATACAGCGGAATATATGCATAAACAAATACGGGAGTACGTATCGTCATCCTGCTCGTCTCCTGAGCTCCACAGTATCCTATCATGTATCCTATAATACTCGGTAACTCCAAATGCTACGAAATTTGAAATCCGATAGTAATACAATATTACATATCCAATGGAACTGGTTTCGTCGATTTCTGAGACTGTGCCTCGGAAGGCTATTTTTAAATTCAATTTAAACAGTACATTTTAAAAACTGAACAAATCACTGTTAAATTCAATTTTAAAAGTTCTATTACCTTCAGTATTATCAATGTAAATTTTCCAAGCCTTCAAATTATTATTATTTTCCAAGCTTAAAACTCCAGATTCAATAATTTACCCAATTTTGATAATTAAATTCAATATTTAATTATCCAATAAATATTGATATTTGAACTTCAAGTTAAAAATTAACCTCTGAATATTTAAAATTAATTAAATATTCCAATTTCAAATATACAAAAATTCCGGGTCGTCACATTCCTCCCCCCTTAAAAGAATTTCGTCCCCGAAATTACTAGTTAGGAAGAATGATCCATAACCCATTATCTATTTCCTCAACCAAAATAGTTTTTTTTTTACAACTTACCAAACAAATCTTTTATCATAGACCCACTAACCCTTTTCCTAACCTTTCAAACTTATCCATAAGTCCCAAACAATATCACTTACTTATCAACTCAAATTTAAAATTTGAAACCGAATTTTGAATTATCAAATTTCCTCAAAATTTTTCTAACTCCCTAAATTTTCAAAATTTTTTGCCAGCGTCTCCTTTGCGCGGCTACCTCGGTACTACTACAAAATGACTCTACGGCCTCCCAAATCCAAAAAGAAAACAAAAAGCCAAGTGGCTAGATCCAAAAAACCCAATCAAATTTCATACAGAAATTTAAACACATACCTTTTTAATCGGGCAATTCAAATTTATCTTCTAGAATCAAAATCAATTTTCCTTTTCCTTCATAATACCTGTGCATTCTACTTAGCAATAATATCCAATCACAACATTCAAATCATTTATTTGACTTCTTTTCAAAATTTCAATATTCATTCCATTTAAGCCTGTACGATGTACCTATATCATTCGGACGCAATACTGAATCCGATCGCTTAGTCGATCACACAATTTCACTTCCGAACTAGTATCGTCCACCCAACTTCCTTGTGCGGACTCAGATCTAGTTTCCTGATTAGAAACCGTCATTCTCCTTTCATAGTCATAACTATGATAGAGAATTTATAGAATCAATCAAAACTCCATATCCAGGTTCGCCGTTGAAAATCGAGTGAAAAATCCTAACTCGGATCGATATAACTATCTCGAAATTCTATGCTCGAAATCTGGATCAAATAGCTATGTGAATAAAATAATATACGTACATCCTACGTATTTGCCCCAATTGATTATCAACTATATCAATTTCCTTTTTATTCACATTTATTTTGATTGTTAACTTATTCTCACTTTCCCTTGTCACAACTTCAGTTAAATTTTCATTCAATTATTCACTTGGAATAATTTTCCTCAATACCATTTTACTTAAGAATCTCACCATTCATTTCTTATGTTTAATATAATTATTTTATACACTTCTTTCATAAATTTGTTTTCGCTTCATTATTGGAGTTTATATCTATTTTATTCAATTTTCCTTTACAATTCCATAAAAATTTCAATTTGCTTCACTTTGTTAATTAATTTCAAATATAAATACTTCTTCCCAATTTTACTTGAATCCAATTCATTTCCAAACTTTGAATATTGAATTTTGATTTACCCTATTTCAATCCATATTTAATTAACCATTTCCCTTATTCTTTTTACTTACTAATTTATTTTTATATCTCAAATACAAGTTAGTTTGCAAACTTTTTCTTCTTTTAGTTTCTTTGAACAATTCTTCAGTTCATCACACTTTACTTATACAATTTAAATTAGGTTTCAACATTCAATTATAATTCTATTTGCTTAACAAGTTTAAACCATTTGTCGTTAGTGGAAATTTTCAAAAGATTCAAAAAATTTCTAACTCCCAAAATTTTCGAAATTTTTTAGCAGAGTCTCCTTTGTACGGAGGAGCTTTTGCAATTTGACAAGAGATATAAATATATATACATCGACCCATACGGTCGGAAAATAGAAAAACAATTCATATTTCCTATTTGTATTGCGTCGGCGTACCATATTTAACATTTTAAAGCAAGCAGCTATTTATTTAAGCAATTAGTGCAGTCAAAACTAGTCAAACGGCTTCCAAAAACCTGTACTTACTCAATTTAAACATGTCAGTGTCAAATATACAAAGTTTATTAACATTACACTTTAATATAAATAACTAAAACATGGATTCTATAAACAGTGCATATTATATACTTCCATAAGCACATATGAAATATTTCGACACTTATTTATAATGCTTCCAAACAATATTCAAACCATCCTATTCAATTCAAATGATTTCAAAATCAGTTTTATTTCGCTTCTATCAACTCATGTAATTTATTTAATCTCGTTTTCATCAAATGAAAATTTACTTCTACAAAATTTGACCATATGCAAGTGAATAAATAACTACGTAAGCTTGTAACCACTTTGATTTGATTTCGACTCAATTAATAGTCAATTTCTTCCAATCTAATTCATTTGCAATCATTTCAATTTTATTTTTATTCACTTGAATTTTATTTATCACTCAAACCATCACTATTTCGACTCTATTTTGTTTTAACTTGAGTTCATGGCCAGCTCCATTCATTTAAATTAAATTAGTATATTTTATTGAATCAATATGAATTCTAATTCACATTCAATAATTTATTTCTGTATTCCTCTCATTTTATAACAAGGCCATTTCCAAATTATCTCTACTTAGATTTTTATTTGCAATATAAATCATTTTTATGTTAATTCAATTCCATTCAACTTCAACTCAAATTTAATTCACTTATAATTTTAAGTTGAATTTCTATTAATAACTCAAGCCTCACTTTCAAATGTTATCATTTATTCACAACTCAAATTTTTATTAACCAATTTGAGTTCCATTTCCATTTTCCATTAATTAATCAAGTAGTCTATTTAAAATTTTACCCAATATTTGATTTTTATTTCAAAAATCACTCTAACCTTTTTCCTTGAGTTCAATCTATTTTATATTTTAAATTTTGGATTCTATTCATTTCCCATAACACAAAACAATTTCATTTTGGCTTATTTATTCCACATCTAACTTTTATAAGTCACACATTTATTTATATTCAGATTTCATCTATTTACAGTCAATCCCATTCACATTTTACTTTTTAACTCGGAATTATACCTTTTGTTTAGCCAATATATTTTTATTATTCCATAAACATTTTAAACAAAATTCCAGAGTTAAACAATTTTCCAAAATTTCAAAATCACTTTTGAAATCAACTACATCCAAATCCTTTGGCAAATTCAATTATCCCTTTGAATTTCAAAACCAAACTCAGTTCACAAATAATTTCAATTTAAAATATTCAGGTAGCAATTTCTCTTCTAGAAACTCGAAAAATGAACTTCGATGATGCTGCAGTCATCACCGAAATTATTTTCCAGCGATCGTAAGAGTTTAAATGCTTTTATCTCTTTAACAACATTTCAAATATTTTTAATTTCCAAATCCCACAAGATTTCAAATGCGACTCAAAATGTTTCCAAAATAATATTATTATTCCTCCAAACCTTTTGGAAACCGTTTTCAAACCCAACAGAATTTAATTTTTTCCCAAAATTCCAAATTTCAATTCCTTTAAATCTATATTCAAACATACTCTGGAATTCTATTTCAAAATTATAATCACCTTTACAGTTTACATTTACAAATCTCATTTGTATATGAAGTTTATTTCAATTGATAAATTACATTATAATCTATATTTCAAATTTCATTTGTTACATAAATTTATTCTTCAATTTTGGTTATAAGTTTTCAATTCCTTATTCAATTTCTACATAATAGTGTTAATAATTTAATATTATCATTACTTAATAATCAAGCATCCAAATACTATAATACTTTACAAAAATTATATTCTTTTTATATATTAAAATAATTTGGGTAAAATTATTTCATTTACCCTATTTTAAAACAATACTGTGTCGAATTGTTCTACTTAAGTGTTTAGAGATCCCTATCAATAACGTTAATTACTCATATTGACCAGAATCCATAAACTACTCAATAAACCAATCAACACAATATAAACCATTTTATATTCACTAACAAATACGCGCTCATATCTATTAATACACTCAAACTCATTCTAGAGTACTATTGACTCTATTTCAATGAGTAATTCCCACCAGAGCCAAGGTTATCACAACCTAAGCTCTGATACCAAGTGTAACGAACCGCAAATCCGTACCCCTGAGTCAACGCTATTCTTCATCAATCAACTCAAGTAGAACAGAAATGCGAACCATTTTTGATTAAAGAAGAAGAGGTAGAAGAAGAGAAAACAGAAAATAGCATCAGAATCTAACCATCGCAGCGGAATAAAATATAATAGATAATAATAATCTTTACTCGAAAATCAAATATATATGTTTATACATTACATCATCAGAGTACATCAATCATAGCTCAACATCAATATCATACAAATGGATACACAACTACTCAATACAGCGGAATATATACATAAACAAAAACGGGAGTACGTATCGTCATCCTGCTCGTCTCCTGAGCTCCACAGTATCCTATCCTGTATCCTATAATACTCGGTAACTCCAAACGCTACGAAATTTAAAATCCGATAGTAATACAATATTACGGATCCAATGGAACTCGTTTCGTCGATTTCTGAGACTGTGCCTCGGAAGGCTATTTTTAAATTCAATTTAAACAGTACATTTTAAAAATTGAACAAAACACTGTTAAATTCAATTTTAAAAGTTCTATTACCTTCAGTATTATCAATGTAAATTTTTCAAGCCTTCAATTTTTTTTCCAGGCTTAGAACTCCATATTCAATAATTTACCCAATTTTGATAATTAAATTCAATATTTAATTATCCAATAAATATTGATATTTGAAATTCAAGTTAAAAATTAACCTCTGAATATTTAAAATTAATTAAATATTCCAATTTCAAATATACAAAAATTCCGGGTCTTCACATCACTGGAATTCCCATCAAATGTTTTGGTTAGCGTAAGGTAAAAACTTTTCCATGTTTATGTGTGGGAAGTCTTACGTGATACCTTTCTTTTCAAAGGTTTTTCAAAAAATTAAGCCACTTTGACCTGTTACTCACACCACCAGACCCATGTCTGACCCGAAGTTTATTTCTGTTTTCTTAAACTCTTGGGTACTCAAATTTTTACGAGTAGCCAAGGGATTCAGGTTAGCTTTGACGAATTGAGGAGGAGCAATGGAGCAGGAGGCTTCTGCGTTGTAGTTATCTAGTATTCTGCTGTGTTGGTTTCTCTGAGTAGTTTTCTTGTATTGTACTGTGTTGTAATAACTAGACATGTGTTTATAACTGTCTAATATGTGATGTATAATCTGTGTAACTCTGATAATGGTTGTATACTATGTAATACTTATGTTATTAATATAATTTATTCGTTCCGCTGTTGAGATTCTGATGTTTTTTCCTTCTTTCTTCTCTTTATTTCTATTCTCTATCCCTTTCTTTCTTAATTCATGATACGTCTTTCTGGATAGTGGAAGACGGGTCGTGACAATTGGTATCAGAGCGCTAGGTTGAGTGAATACCTGGGCTTTGGAGTGTTTTCTTTCTTGAGAGGGCGTATTTGTAATTTTGATATATATATATATATTTCTACCTATTTGTTGGGTTACCCGTTCGGGTTTTCCAATATAGATTATAAAGGTGGATAAGGTAGGTGTGTGTAACATGACTACTACCATTGGTTGGAGTTTGAATGTTTGAGGTTGGAAGTGTAACTGTCGAGACTGTAGACCTAATACCGTCTCGAGTGATCTTTGCTGCGGTGAAAGGATTTCATCGATCTCTGAAGGAAACCTGTTAAGGTTCAGAGTCTACCTTTGAAGATGGATGAGTAAAGTTTGGATCTGTTAGTTGGCAGAAGTGAGTAATGGTATCTTGATACCTCAGGAAGTAGTAGCTGCGTGATGAGATGCAGTGACTATGGATTGTGTCCGAAGATGTTTCTTTAGAACAAGTTTTAGGAAGTGTGTTTGCTCCGGTATTCTGGATGGGTTCAGCAGAATGTGGTGGTTGGCTTTGAGGTCCGAGTTTCTCGAAAAGCTTTGGATTAGGAAGTCTTTGGCTTTGGTGTCAGCAGTATAGCTCGAAGTGTTCTATGTGCCGGCAAGGAAGTTTTCTGGCTTAGCAATTTTTATGGAGGTAGAGTTCAGAAGCAACAGAGTGGATTCGTTCCTTCGATGGATTGGCTAGGCCAGCGTAAGCTGTTCTGATTGGTAAAGAGAGAATAGTTTTCTTTGGATATTAGGCTTGGTTGATCGCAAAAGAGACTTGCGATAGTTTGATTGTTCTTTTGAGTTATCAAAGATTTTTCTGGATGTCTTCTGGGAAGACAGAGGTTTGTCCGCATCTGGAGATTAAGTTTTCTTATCTACTGGATTCCAGGAGTGATGTCGGTAGTTCAGCTAGTTGTAGGATGGTTTCTTGAGATAAGGTTTGGTGAAGCAGCTCAGGATTGGTGGAACTTCTGAGTTTTCTTTTATAGATCTGTTGAATCATATTTTTGGGTTGTGTTGTCCAGATTGTGCTCGTGTTCATCATTAGCATTTTTCTTCTATTCCAGATCAAAGTTATGCAGCGGAAGTAGTTTGGGAGTGCATCTGTTTTGTCTTTTCTGGATAGGAGAAGTGAGTTTGTTCTTCTGTTGTTTGTGGAGTAGAGTTGGTGATCTTGGTCTTGGTTGATCTTGAGGAGATCGTTGTGTTGGATTGTTTTTGGACCAGCTTGTTTTTAGAAAGCATCAACTAAGGTTGAGCTGATCAGAAAGGTTATAGGCAGCCCAGGATCGTCGGAAGAGTTTTGTGGTTATGAGACGAAGGAATTTGGATTCCGTTGTCGGAGGTTTGTTTTGGATAAGTTTCTCTCCGATCGAAGGAGCTATAAGTTTTAGTAAGACTGAAAGCTAGCTCCGAGGTGTTTTGGATCTCTTCTGTGTTTTGGTTGGATTGGTGTTTGGTTTTCAAGAGTTGAATTACCAGTTTGGATCATTGGATTCAATGAGTTTCACGTATCTTTGAGGGAGTACATGTATCTCTGGTTGTGGAATCAGCTGTTCAGGAAGGTTTAGTTGTTGAGTCAGACTCGTCTGTTGTCTGATATCCTGTTTAGTTTTGTAGATCTAGATGAGTAGGAGCTCTGTAGCTTCGTAGTTTTGATTGTTTGAATTCTGTAAAGCGAGTGTCTCGATATATATATAGACACACACACACTTGGGGAAACTCGAGGAAATTCTATCCAGAATTTTTTCTGGATAGTTAGATTTGTTTGATTGAATTGGTTGCTATGGTTGTTAGCATATGATTGATATACGCTTGTGTTTTAAAATTTAATTGTTGATGGGTTATTAAATTACCTTTGCTTTTAAATTTCGGGGACGAAATTCTTTTAAGGGGAGGAATGTGATATCCCGGAAATTTGGCAATATCAATTTAATAATCTGTATTTAAAATTAAATTGATTTGATAAATTTTGTTAATAAAATTTGACTTGATTTAACAATCCAATTAAATAGATATTTGATTAGTGAATTTTATCTTTTAAAAGTTAATAAAATGCTTTCTATTTATAATGTATATATATATATATATATATTGTAAATAGATAAGTTTTGATTTGAAGTTTAATAAACAAATAAAATCTTGTTTTTAAATTTTAATATTCATTTTGATAATTTGAAAATTATTATTTTATTTAATATATAACTGTTCAAAACTATTTAATAAGTAACTGTATGGTTTTAAGATACTTAAGGAAAAATGCTTTAAATTGTTTAAATATATTTTAAGCATAAGTTTAAATTTTAAATAAAATAAACAATTTTTTTTTTAAATATAGCTGGATAAATATAATTTGAAATTATATACGGAAATTTAAAATACCATTTATATGTTAAACATTAATGCATTTAAATAAGTTAAATAAGATAAGTAATTTATAATTTCTTTTATAAATTATTTAAATTGATAAATATGTTATTTTCAAATAATATTAATAAATGTATAAATATAGATAGGTTAAAAGATATTATTATTATTATTATTATTTTTAAATTAAATACGTTGATATAGATTAGCTTTAAATTGGATTTTTAAATTTATGATTGGATTTGAAATTGAATTAATTTTGAATTCAAAAGAATAAACATTTTTAAATTATTTGGATAAGTTTTCATTTTTTTATATAAGTTGTTTCATTCCATTTTCTTTAAAAAGGAATGCACATATACATTTACATATGAAAATGATTTATATATATATATATATATATATATATATATATATATAAGTATTTAACAAATAAAGAAAAGGGTTTTATTTACTTTTAAATTAAATAAAAACAAATAAAAATTTATTTATAAAACACATGTTAATATATTAAGTGGTATAATGACAAGTGTTAAAGTTATAATCTCTTAAGTACATTTGTTAGCATATTAATATAAGTTAAAGACAAGTGTCATCTTTTTCCTAATATTCTTTTATTTTTCATAAAATCAAGGCTACATATATCTTTAACCTTCGTTTTCTCATTCTTTTTATCAAATCTAAGAAAGAAAATTTAAAAGTCTACAACCATTTTACATGTTCAAAACCAGATTTTCAAATGCAATGCAAACCCTTCCTTAATCAAAAGCCTGAAAAACATCTTCATAATGCAATCTTTAATCCGCTTTCAGATTGAAGATTAGATCAAAAATCTGTGATTATTTTGCAAATCCTCAAAATCAAATCTGATCAACCCTGTATTTTTAGATCTGTGCGAACATGCATTTTCTTCCATCTGCCTAAAAGCCTACCTGTAGTTCACTTCCTTCAACCTGAGTTTTAATTAAAACTTTCAAATCCATCTCTGCATGCAACTGCAGTTGTAATTCAAGCACTAAAGTTTTCAAGGCATTCATGTTTTAAAACAAAGAAGAAAGTCAGGTTTCAAATCCTGTTTTTCCCAAAAGCTCTCTGCCTCTGTTTCATGCAAAGTCAGGTGAGTAACATCACAGTTTTAAAAGTTTAATTAAATAATTATGTTGCCTGATCATCTATAAAACAAGTATGTTGTGAATGAATTTATTAGTTTGGCTTTGCGTTTATATATGAAATATTGTTGTGCATATATCTGTATTCTCCTCTGATTCTAGTTCCAGGTCCAGATTACAATATAAAAAAAACCTCTTGCTCTTGTTCAAATTTTTGTTAAGACTTAAGTCTTGAACAAAGTTGTTTATTATACCATAGCTTTAGGTTTAAAAATTTGTTAAGTTAAAATAATCTGTATTTCCCCTGGAAATAAATCACAGTGTAAATTTAAATAAGCAAAAATTCAATTTAATTGTTTCATAGATTCAGGTGCATGAATCAAAAGCTAAAGCTTAAACTTGATTTTTGAAACAAAAATTACGATTTTTAGTAATGGGATTTAAGAGCATTTTTGTTTTAACCGGAAATTGAAATTTGAGGAAATGCTGAGGAATTCGATAGCTTGAGGAGTCGTAATTCTTTCGGGAGGAAGAGGAGTGGTCAGTGATTTAAGGAAAAATGGTGGTGGTGGTGGAAGATCACCGTGGTGATGGTGATGTTCGATTTGATTTGTAAACCTAGTTTTTGGGTAGTGCGGAATATTTGGTCGGCATGGTTGCTATAGGTGATCGAGTGCTACAATTTTTGAGGAGATGGTAGCTTGGGTGTTGAAGAAGAGATGGATGGAGTTCCAAAGCCTCCGATGGCCGGAGGAGCAAGGACGAGGAGTTTTTCAAGTTTTGAGGAGGTTGCCTGTTGCTTACAGTTTCTGATTTGGGTGTTCGATTTTGATTTCTTGGTGTTTGGGTGGTTCCGATGGTCGATGTTGGATTGGAGGATGATCAATGTCTTGCTCAAGGCAGTGGTGATGACCTGAGGTGGTCAGGACCACCGTGCATATGCACGGTGCAGTGGTCTGCGTCAGGTGATGTTATGTTTAAGGGATGGTGTACTCGAAGTTTTACTCGGGTGATTTGATCATTTGCTCGAAGATAGATCAGGTAGAACTCGGAGTAAATGGAAGGGGGGTTCGGGTATATTAGTAGTTACAGGTTTCTTTGGAAAACCTGTTGCTTCCAAATTTAATTTAGATTTAAAATCTGAAGCAAGTTTTAAACAGAATTTAAAACTTAAATTTTAGGTATGGATTCAAAACTGAGTTTGAATCCTAGTTTTAAAATTTAATTAAATTTTATAAATTAAAATGTTTTAAACAATTTTTAAAAGGGTTTAAAATAATTTGAATTTAAAGGTAAAGCTTTAAAATAAAAGAAGAGATTTAAACCTAAGTTTAAATCTGGATTCAAAACCAAATTTGAATTATAGTTTTGAAATAAAGGAAGCTTTTAAATTTAAATTGTTTTAAAACAACTTTGAATGTTTAAGGTAATTTAAAATATGATTTGTATTTTAAATGAATTTGGGTTTAAATTCCTTTAAGCATCTTTTATAAAATAAGAAATTCTTAGCATAAGTTTTAAAGGGTTTTTAAATGTTTTTTTTTAAAACTTTGTTAAAGTTAAGTTTGACTTCATTTTAAATCTAAAATTTAAAATGAAATTTGAAACAAATTTTAAAGTAAATTGTTTAAATTACTTTGTTAATGATAATGTAATCATTAATAAGGAATGTTTTTATTTTAAAGTAAATCAAAGAATTTAATGAATTGTGATTGATTAAATTAGTAAGGTAATTTAAATAAGATAATTTATTTATTTATTTAATTAAGGGTTTGAATAAATTAATTAAGGTTAAGTTAGGTGATTAAGATTAATTAAATTTGTAATTAATGATGATTAATCTAAGTTAATTACTTAAGAAAAAGTAAGTAAAGAATTGTTGATAAGTTGATGAAGGTCATTAACTTGAGATTATTTAATAATTAATTAATGTGATTAATTTTGATAATTAATTGGATTAATTAATTTAGATAATCATATGGAATTTGGTTAAGTATGATTACTTTATGAAGGTAATTAAAGGTATTAATTACTCATTGTAATTAATTAATTAATTAATTTGATTAGTTTAAATTAATTAATTAAGTTTAATTAATTTAGAATAATCATTGGATGGGTTGATAAGTAATCAATGAAGAATAATTACTTAGAGAAGTAATTAAGATAAGTAATTTACTGGAGGTAATTAATTGAAGTATGGAAAAGTTTTGGGATTAATTGCTTGTGTAATTAATATGAAGGATAATTACTTGGTGAGAGTAATTAATAATTAATTACTTAGGTAATTAATTTAAGCATTGATTGATTAAGTCATTTGAAAAATAATTAAGTGATGTAATTAATTAAGAGTAATTAATTACTAATGAGATTAATCAAGGATGATTAATAAATATAATTAATTATTAAATGTAATTAATTTAGGATTAATTAATTTACTCAATGAAGTAATTAAGAGTAGTAACTATTGAAGGTGATTAATCGAAAGTGATTAATAATTATGGTTTAATTAAGGTTAATTACTTAATGTAGTTAATTAATTTAAATGTAATTAGGAATCATTAATTAATATAATTAATGATTAACTAAGATTTATTAATCAATGACAAGTGATTAATGAAGTAATTAATTAATGTAATTAATTAAGGATTAATATAATTAATTATAATTAATTAATTAATGAAGTAATAAAAGGTTAATTACTGTTTTTGGTTAAGGATAATTAATTTGTAAAATTAATTAAAGATAATTACTGGAATGTAAGTAAAGGATAATTAATCAAGGGTGATTAATTAAGGTTATTAATTTGAGGATTAGTTATTAAGTAATTAAAAGTTAATTATTGTAATGGGTTAAGTATAATTAACTTGTGTAATTAATTTAAAGGCTAATTACTTATTGCAATTGGAAAATTGTTAATGATTAATTGAAATGAATAATGAGATGGTGACTAATTAATTGATTTGTAACCAATTAATGGTTAAGTAAGCAAGATTTAAAATGATGAAGTAATTAATTTAATTTATTTTAAATTAATTTAAAGATAAAACAATTAATTTAATTCACTTTAAATTAATTAGAGATTGAAGTAATTAATTTATTCATTTTAAATTAATTATAGATGGTGTGATTATTAAATCATTGCTTATGTATAGATGATTAATATTTATTGCCTTGAACTGTTTGTGATCTCAGATATGAGATTAGTAATACTGTGTGATATGGATGCTTTGGTTGCATTGTGGTGATAATAAGAATAATCTATTGGTGATGATAATGTAGATTATCAATTTGTGATGATAATATGGATTATCTGTTTATGATAATAATTTTGATTATCTATTGCGATGATGTGAATTGTCTATCTATGTGTATGTAGATAATTAAATTAAATTATTTTAAACTTAAAAAAACTTGGACCTAAAAGATACGTTTTGGATTTCGATGAGACCGGGATCGGGTTTTCATATTTGGATATCCAAAAACCACATCGATCCAAATTAACGATAGGTCGTGAATCTCAAGTGAAGACGAAGATTCAGAGTGCAAGGGTTATCGTCGTTAACTCTGAGGGTGGTTCCAAAATAAGTGTAATGAGATAATGCCTTCGGTTTCGTTCGAACCTGGAATGAACTTGTATGGATTGAATGCTTTCAAAACATCGTCAGGTGGACGATGAGCATTTTGAGAGAAATGTGTTCTCTAAAGATAATCGTAGCCTCAAGCCTCATCAACCGGGAATGGCTAAAACAGGGGAGGTGCAATAAGGCTAAGTGGGTCATGCCCAAGTAGGACGAGATTTTCCCCTATCTAGAAGTCTCTTTTTATTCGGCTGCGTGGGCAGTTGGGTCGCGGCCAACTGCCGAGTTGTCTTGTTTGGGACTGTCCAGTAAGGGATGGTTCCGGCTTTGTGTTGCAGGGGATTGGGGGTGATCCTCGGTACGTTGATCTAGGCCACGTACTGTGACGGGCGGTACCCCGATAGCCCTGTCATTGTATGGAATCCAAAATCCAATAAGCGCCAACGGTTTTTATTTCTGTTTTCTTAAACTCTTGGGTACTTAAATTTTTACGAGTAGCCAAGGGATTCAGGATAGCTTTGACGAATTGAGAAGGAACAATGGAGCAGGAGGCTTCTGCGTAGTTATCTAGTATTCCGCTGTGTTGGTTTCTCTGAGTAGTTTCCTTGTATTGTACTGTGTTGTAATAACTAGATAGGCGTTTATAACTGTCTAGTATGTGATGTATAATCTGTGTAACTCTGATAATGGTTGTATACTATGTAATACTTATGTTATTAATATAATTTATTCGTTCCGCTGTTAAGATTCTGATGTTTTTTTCTTCTTTCTTCTCTTTCTTTCTATTCTCTATCCCTTGCTTTCTTAATTCATGATACGTCTTTTTGGATAGTGGAAGACGGGTCGTGACAAGAGTAGAAAAGGATCGATAGAAATTAGACTAATTTTACTCAATATTGAACTACGTATTTAACTTGTACTATTCGTCGAATAACAGTAAAATCACCTTTTAAACTCATATGGATAATACGAGTTCCCTTCTCAGAATTTAATATAGAGTTTAACTAGGGTATTCTCTATACCACCAAAATAATATTTTAAAATCTCGTTTAACTTTTTGAAAACTCCAAATCTCTTTTCTTTTAACTTAAGAAAACATAGCCCGAGTAAATCAAATTAACTACCCCTCCGTAGTCCGGATACCTAGAGTGGAACCCAGACATTGGTTGTCCAAGCTCGGATCTAAAGACTATCTCTCTATCAGCCATAAGATGATCAAGTCAATTGATCAACTCCGAATCCTTTATAAGATCTTTTAAAGATGATTTTCATTTACTTAATACTATTCCAAATATTGTTTAAAACAATTTTCCAAACCATTTCTTTTAAACTCCTTTAAAATAATTATAAAACTTCTAAATCATCTTAAAAATACTTAATTATTAATTTGCAAAGATTACTAAAAAGATTGGCAAAGAATAATTAAGTTAAAACCAAGATCTGTAAAAGTTACCGAAAATCGTCGTAAAAACCGCCATGAATAGTGTTTTTAGAGCTTCTCAACTCTTAATATATCTTTCACCTCATATATGTCCAATTTTTCTATTCAAAACTCTTTTATAATATTTAATCATATTTTTGGAATTTATTTTATATTTGTATAGATGTAAAAATATCCATTTTGAAGAATTTACCTCTTTGGTTTCCGAACTACTAAAACACGATGTTTTTGAAAACTTGATTTGGACATATTTCAAACCCTACTTATTAAAATTTTGATTTTCTTCTTTTGTTTGAAAACTATATTCAAATAGGTTTGGAGAATTCTTATTACAAAGAATTCAAACTTATATGTTGCATCCTATATATTGTTTTAACTTTTAGGCTGGAAAATTACGAACTATCTCTACGCAACGAGCTCGATTTGACTCATTTTTTTCAAACTTCATTAAATTTTGCCGAAACTTGTTAATTTTTTTAATACCATAATAAACCATTTTAAATCGTTTCAAAATATTTTTACTACATTAAAAACTCCTTCCCCACTTTATTCGATATTACAATATTATATTACAATAATATTCATTTTTTAACCTTTTTATATTCAAAACCATAAAGAGACTTACAAATTTACATACAAATATTAATAAGGATTTATTTTTCCATGAATTAACTATAGTTAATTATTTAACCATTTCTATTTTGGATAATTATGATTTTTCCATTGTTGGTTTTATTTTCTCTTTGCTCTTATTTCTTCATAAATTTCCTAACAAGAGAAGCCATTAAAATCTTGAGGAAGGAGAAAAAGAAGATGAAAAATTATGTGAATGAAGGAGTGAATGAGTGCATGTGTTTATAGACTTGAATTTGGAAAATATCTTCTCCCCCTCCTACCTCATGCTCACGCCTTACCCCCTTTCCCCCCATGTCACCATGAGCTTGGCCACCTTCCACCCCATATGCGACCATGTGCCTCCATGTATAGAAGGTGATGGTTGCTTTTGACTTTATATGAAAAATATCATGATTTTTAAATTTGTTTTCTAAATATCATGATATATCTACCATATATACATGTATACATGTATTTGTATTTGTTACGTATGTGCATGTATGACATGTATATATGTGCACATGACAAAAAAATAAGGCTACAATGACTTAAAACAACTTTCGTTTGTCAAATTATTGCGGGTCAGGAACCCAATTTTTGGCCATATTTTCAATTTTTCACTAAAATATTTATCTATGTAATCAAAATTTGAAAATAATTTTCTTATCATTTCTTAATTAAAACAAGATTATTTAAGCTATAAAACCATAAAAAATAATATTAAAATCCATTTATAAAAATATGACGTCGATCTACCAATATAGTACGAAGTTTGCATATCTTTATACAACAAGTTTATATATTTATAAAACTATTATAAATCATTTATTATCAATATACAACAAATTAAATTGGATTATTATCATTTTAAAATAATTATTAAATTATTTGAACTCAATTTAAATTCAAAAACAATTATTCAAAAATGACGATATCATTGATGATGTCATAAAATCATTTTATTTCCTGAAATAAAATAAATAATTTTATTACATATTCTTACTTATATGGATAAATAAATGTATATATTCAGTTTCATTCGCGACTTTTAATGATTAAAAATTGTTTATCTATAAAATGATTCTCGGTTATTTTATCAATATTTTTTCAAAGAATATATTTTTGTAAACATTTTTCAAAACAAAATCACCATTATTATTTATCATATAAAAAATGGTTATTTATGTTTAATAATCCTGTATTTGAATATTTAAAATTAATTAAGTATTCCAATTTAAAGTGATAAAATTATGGGTCGTTACAATCATCACCCGATCTAGATTGATATTTATAGATTTATGCGTGTTTGGGGCCCGTTACAGTTGTTGGCCACAATTAGGGTGGTGACATATTTGACACTATCTAGGAAGGGGAAGGCCGATCTTGATCCGCAGGGGGTCCATGCGAGACCCTTGGTACATTTTTCTAGATGTGTAGTGTGTTGGTAGTACCCCGGTAACCGTGTCATTGTATGAAATCCATTTTCCAACACGTGTCTTTACGGACTTAGTTATATATTAAATATGTCGTTGAATGTAATTATGTAAGCATTCTAGTTATGATTTAATATTTATTTTGAACCCTAGATATTATTGTAATATCACAAGGTTTTCAATAAAATGGTTTGGTTATTGCAAGATAAAAACCCATCCGTATTTATGTGTGGTGTGGTCTTATGAGATGCCTTTATTTTTGAAAGAGTTTTATAAGTATAACAACCAATATGATTTGAGTTTCCTCACACTGGTTTACCAGATTGATCTGGGTGTTACTTTTTATAAAACTTAGGTCGGACTCAAGTACTTTTCCTAGATTTAGCGATGGATGCTTGGTGCTTCAGGAGACGAGGTGGATGCCTTCAAGACCCGACGTGTTTTATTTTTTGCTGTATTTCTTTTTTTATATTCATCGGACATTGTGAAGATAGGCTTTATAACTGTCTAGGCTAATGATATGTTAGTTACTTTGACTGGTTATTTAAATATCAAAGTTTTCTTTTATGATGGTTATTTGGATATTATATATTACTCGTTAAGATGTGAGATCATGTTCTATCTTTTTTTCTTTTACCCCAACAATTTATCTTTTCGACACTCGGATACTTGGCACGTGAATACCATGGATGTATTATCGATAACTTTTGTGGATCGGAAAGGTAGGTCATTGCAGTGATCCCAACAGAGAGGATAACATTTGCATTCGTGGGAGGGCTTATGCTAGAATCCATATAGAGATTTAAGATCTGTTCGATATGCTCGAATCCATGTAGAGATTCGTGTTCTGTTTGAGATGCCGGAATCCATTTGGGGGTACGTTTTCTATTCAGGTGATAAAGACTCATGTGACAGATGTTGAAAGTGACTTTACCATCAGAAAATAACTAAAAATACAGTAGGGTGCATAGTCATGAGGGGTTTGGTTAATCTAATATGGTATATCAGCTCCATATATATATATATATATATATATATATATGTTACGTATGGAAGTTGATGATATTCGATATCATGTCTTCGAGATGGTATATTTTATGTAGAGATATACGATGCTCAAAAGGATATCTCTGATCCTTATGCAAGAGATCTTCCTCAATGTACTTGGGGCGTTTCCATGGAAATCCTTACATATATACAAATGTACCTTAGCGAGTTGATTGTACACCTATTATTGTTGTGGTGTACATGTGGCATAACTATTTTCTGATTTATATTCTACACCCAAGATGTTATCAATTATATCGCCGTGTGTACCTATTAGATGGGTTTGGTTCTTTTGTGGAGGATAACCGTTATGGTGATTTGTACAGTCACAAAAGTACTGTTATATATTGATTGTATATTTCTTTTATTCCTTATGCTAGACCTATTTCTAATTCTTGGTTTTATATTTTCCGTATTTTTGTGGGAGCTCTTTCGAGTAGTTTGAGAAAGGGAGCTTTTCATTGATATTATTTGGAGCTCAAGGAGACGAGATGGATACTTTCACCTATGTGGTATCTTTATTTTTGCTGCATTACTACTATGTATGTATCAGCATTTGTAAGAACATGTTATTGTAATTGTTTTTGGCTGATGATAGTATCTAGAACTGTAACTCTGAAATGCTGTGTATCTTAGAGCTACAATCTTGTACTGACTTTTGATATTGTATTTATTGTTCCATCGTGAGATTCAGATATTGTGTTTCTTTTTTTATGTTATGTTTTGTTTTCTTCTTATTTTACCCTAATAATTTGTCTTTCTGACACTTGGATGCTTGACACAAAAATATCGTGTATTTACTATTTACGAAATGTAGGGGTCGAAAAGGCAGGCCGTTACATTTGATTTGTTGATATTCCTCAAGGTTGAGATGAGATTAGGATAGAGACCACGTGTTAGGATCCGTATTTGATATAACCGGTAAAATTTTATCCATCACTTGCGGGCCTATGATTCGAGCCCTATGAATCTCTTACTAAAAAGAAAGTGAGATCAGCAAGGGAAGAAGAGCAAGAGAATTTAGAAGAAGAAGAAAGTGATGGAATGAAGATCAAAGACAAGAGAAAGAAGAGGAGGAGGAGGAAATAAACACTTCCCTAAAAAGCTTTGACAAACTATCCTGCCATTCCAACAAAGATATCCTAAAAAACATAGAAAAGCTTCTGAAAAGCCAAAAGAAGCTTAAGTGTTCCTTTAGTAAAAAGTTCACTTCTTTCTCAAGCATAGTGGACAAATACTTTGGAAAGATCATTAGGAAGCTTGGTTGAAACTCTTACTCTTCTTCTTCATCATCTTCTTTTTTGATCTTCTATCTACCTTTGTATCCCATAGTTATATGTTTTTCTAGTATCATTTCTTGTTATTTTCATATAATTTTCTTTGTATTCATGTATATCCCTATTTTGATTAATGAAATTTATTTCTTGCTATTTAATAATGTTATCTTAATCTCTGCAAATCATTAAACTAGAATAGTACTAAATGTAAACAAGAACTAGAACAATAACATAAATGTGCAAATTAAGGAACATATGTCGACATACCCTACATAGATATGTCGACATACTAGCCTTTTTTTTAGAAAATTTCAAATTTTAAAAATTGTAACTTCTTTTAAATTAGTTATTTAATCCAAATTTTTATCTCAATTTAAACCCTTTTTTACAAAAAAAAATCATACATCGATTCATATTTTCATCTCTTTCCATTCTAAACATTTATTTTCACAAAAATGAGTTCTTTACATCGAAAACTTTGTGAAAACTTAGGAGAAACAATTAAATTTTTCAAAGATGCTCTTTGTTTCATTCTTTGAAATCAATGACATTTGGAATTAAGTCAAATGCTTATGATAAAGGAATAAGATAAACACTTTGATGATCTTCATTGGTTAATTTCATCCTTAACAAAGACGATCACGACAATAGCTTGGAATGCTCAAACTCCAAAGCAAATACGGAACAAGATGATCTAGATGTCATCAAAACAAGGAGATATGCTATGTAGAGTTAAATGTCCAAGTCCTTATTTATAAAATGTCCATGAGTTGCAATTGGCTCTAGAAATCCCTAAATTGATTTAGGGTTTACAACTCGTAATTGAGAAGGAGAGAAAAGAGAATGATTCGCTCCCTCTAAGTGGCAGAAGAGGTCCTATTTATAGAGGTGTCAATCACTCAAGATGATTGACATGTATTCTACGTATCCAATGATTATAGAATATTAATATTATTTTTATATGAGGTAGTATGATTTTAAATTTTTCGGAAATGACTCTTAGGGACATTTGTCATTTCCCACATCCATGAATTTTTGTTGAATTTCTACATGACCATTTGACTATATAAATCTTGAATGGACTATAACTTTTGATATAAGCTGAACTAGGATCTCAAACCACTTCAATTAGATTAGAATGATGGTTTCCCATTCCGTATAATGGTTATATTAAGAAAATAGACTTGCCAATTAGGAGTTATGGCTGTTTGAAATTTGCATTAATTTCAGATAGCTTAATGGGTAATTAACGGGCTAATTGGTGAGCCTAAGGCCCATTTTAGGTTTGGCATTGATTGGAGCTATTGGGATCTCTCCTTCTCATCTCATTACTTCACAAAAGAAAAGAGAAATAGTCGTCATTGATCTCTTAACCTAAAACTACTCCAAACCCTTACTTTAATTAGTCTAATTTCATCGTTAGAGCGAGATTAGTGAGATTTTCTCTTGGACTAGAGGATTTGCTAGTATAGGAATCTTGGATTGGTGATTCATTTTTGAACTTGGAGCATTCTTGGGTTGATTTGGGTTCAGATGAGTGATTAGTTCTCTCATTTACTAATTTGGTCATTATACACCTTGAACAACATTTTAAAAATCATATAAAAATCTCTAAATATGTTTTAGACTATAATTAACCATATATAAGAAATTTAAACGACTTGGGCTTCATTTATACAAACGTGTTCTTATGGATGCTTGACCTTCAATATTAGACATATTATCATAAATGAATATATTTGGATGCATGGCTATTGTTATCACTTGTATATGATGTATGCATGATTGTTTGAAGTTTTAATGGTTGAAAACGCCGATCGAATGAAAACTTAGCTTTAGAAACAAGTTAGGGATTGGTATGTAGGGATCGGTACCGATTTATAAATATTGGTCTAAATGTGGTGTGATTGATATAGGGTGATAAGAAGTACCCTATGATTCTACATTCCAAATTTCAAGTTGTTTGGAGTTAAGTTATGGGCAAAAGAAGATGGATCTGTGTTGATGGATCAGTGGTAGCTTGCTTGGAGGTCAAAATAAGGAAATTTTCCATTTTCTTGGAGTCGCTTTTGGTTCGCTTGTAGTCATAGAAATTTAAAGTGTTGGGTCTGTGATGAATGTGCTTGGAATTATTTACATGTTTCCTGGGGTCGGTACTTAACCATGGGGTATGGGTCGGTGATGAACGATGCTTGGAGTTATTTTCATGTTGCTTAGTGTCAGAAGGAGAAAAATAGGCTAATTCAGGGATCGGTACTGATTCTTAAGCACGCTAGGGGAAATTTCTGAATTTACACGGGTTTGACTTCGGGATAAAATTTTTAGGGTCTACTTCAGGCCAAAAATTAGTAGTTACTTCGGGCTAGTCTTCGAGCCAACCTTGAAGTGAGTTTTCCAATGACCGTTTTAACAATTTTCGATGAGACCACTCATGACTCGATGATGTGGATTCCGTGATGAGAAGTGATGGCTTCGACGATGGATAGCTATACTTCAGATGCAGAGTAGCTAGATTAAAGGAACTGTTGGAGGTAGGTTATGGAACGAAAGATGATGTTCTACGACTAACGATGGTTGTCTAGAATAGTTCCCAACCGTGATGACTTTATATGGGAGTTGAAAGGACAATTTCGGGATAAGATCTGCTATGGATGACATGTGAAAAGGGATCATTGATATTCGTAGGTTTTGATGTGTACTCGTAAAGTGAGGGTATATGTGGCGATATCCATTTGATTACGGAGTATGCCCTGGATACTTCACTTGGGCGTATGAGGAAGCCCTGGACCACATGATATTTCAATCCATTTACCCTAGACTGTTTATGGGGATGAAATCTAGTTCCTGGTCTACTAAGTGGCATGGATTCAACTATTGTGAAACCAAGATGTTGAGTAGTCCTTGACTTTACGGGGGTGGTCATATGAGTATCATGTACTTAACACATTGAGTGAGTGAATGCGAGGATGGATGATGGATATTATGGCTTCTTTGATTACATATTGTAACAGCCCGCCAATCCGTACCCCTTGAGTCAACTTTATTCTATCTAAATCAACTCAAGTTGTGCAGAAATACGAACCATTTGGGTTAAAGTAGAAGAGGTAGAAGAAGATAATGGAAAACGACAACAGAATCTAGCCATCGCAGCGGAATAAAATATAATAGATATTAATATATCTTTACACAAAATCAAATAAATCTGTTTATATATTACATCATCAGAGTACATCAATCACAACTCACCATCAATAACATACAAATGGATACACAACTACTCAACATAGCGGAATGTATATGTACAACAAGTACGGATATACGTATCGTCATCCAGCTCGTCTCTTGAGCTCCACAGCATCACATCCTGTATCGTATAATACTCGGTCTGACCCGAGCATTATAGTTAAATAACACCCGAGTCAGTCTGGATTACTAGCGTGAGAAAATCACACCCAATTGATTATTTAAAGTTTCAAAAATCCTTTTGAAAACAAAAGCATCTCGTAAGACCACGCCACAAATCAACATGTCGGGTTTTTACCTTACGATAGCTAAAACCCTTTTTATAGAAATCCTTTGATATTATAATAGGGTCTATATACAAATACTTATAAAATAGCCGAAATTGTTACATCTATTAAATTCCAGCTACTAGCCACAGAGTGGGTAATACAAACAAAACTCGTACAAGGCTCGTAGGGAGAATGGATTTCCTACTAATGACTAGGCACTGGGGTACCACCTGTCACAGTACGGGGCCTAGATCACCGTACCGAGGAGTACGCCCGCTCCCTTGCAACACAAGGCCGGGACTACCCCTTATTGGATAATCCCGAGTGAGATCACCCCGCGATTGGGATCAGCAACCGCCCACTAAGCCGAAATAAAAAAGGGACATCTAGACAGGGATGACCTCACCCTGCTTGGGTGCTACCTACCTAGCCTTGCTGCATAACCCCTGATTTTCAGTCATTCCCATTTGATGAGGCTTGAGGCTAAGTGTTACCTATATAGAACATATCCCTTAGAATGCCCATCGTCCACCTGACGATGTTTCGCAAGCATTCATCCATAAAAGTCCGTCCCGGGTTCGAACGGAACCGAAGGCACTATTCCTACTACATCCATTTTGGAAATATCCTCAGGATTAGTAGCGACTAGCCCTTGCACTTCACTGCTCCATCTTCGAATCCAAACTCGTTTCCACGAAAGGTACAAACCGGATCGAAGTGGTTTTCGAGAAATAAATCTCGATCCCAGTCTCTTCGAAACGATCAACGCATTTTGTCCAATATTGATAGCCGGTGATTTAACTATCAATTAATATTCACAAATAACCATCAACCAATAAATAATTTTCCAAATTATTTATTTATCTCAAAATATCTTTACAAGATATATTTTCACTTTCAAACCCTTTTGAAAACAGTTTTCAAACTATCCTCCTTTCCTCAGAATAAATTCCGAGTATTCCATTTCTACTGGAATCACCAAGCACAAAACTTTAGATTTTTAAAATAATTTAAAAACACTCTATTGTAAAATATATTTAACATTTAATTTATAAAATTTTACTTTAATACTTAATTTATAATAATACTTTAGAAATAACTAAAATAATTATAACTATACATTAGATATCTTCTTTAATCAAAATACCAAATCATTCTTTAAATAATTATTACGAAAATAGATTAAACAAAATGCTTGTTTTAGAATTTACTTTAAAACATTTAAGTTAAAACTACTTCAATAATTGGTTACAAATATATACTATATAAACATTTGAAAATAAAGTTACTTAATAAAATATAAAAATAGATTTCTACTTTTAAAAACATAATACTAAGTTACTTCCTAATAATTACTGCTAAAATAGATTAAAAGAAAATACTTACTTTAGACTTAAAATATTAGAAATAATAAATTTTACAAAACTTGCTTTCTTTTAAAAAGAAAACAACTTTAAAACATTTAATTTATATTTAAAATTTTACTTTTAAAAAACATGTACTTGGCTATCCAGAGAAAATTCCAACTTCAGTCACTTAAATCAATTTCCCCAAATTGATTTCCATTTTATTTTATTTTGAAATAAGTTCCTTTAATTACTCAATTCATTTCATAATTCATTAATTATGGACTTATTATTATTGTTATTATTTTCCTTTTGATTTAAAATCTTTAAACTGAAATATACCGATTTCAGATTTTCCCAATTTCTTCTTTATTTTTCTTACATACTGAAGTTTAAAAATTCATTAATCTTCTGTTTATTCAAAATTTCCCTTCTATATACGGACTTTATTTATTAGAATTTAAAACTATTATTATTCTTATCCAATTCATTCCTAATTTATTTAAATTCTCTATAATTATTTCACTTACAAATTCTCTTCATTTTAATTCCAAAATCCAATTCTATATATCTTGATAAATTAGTGCACCAGAACATATTCAGGTAAACCATAACATCCAATATTCCAATTGTCAATAATATTCATCACAGAATATAAAATAATCACAACAGAGGGTATTAAATAATTTAAATAAATGTTGAGGGATCCCGTTGGATCCCTCCAACCTGTTTTCCCTGCATTCACAGACGTTAGCACAATATAAATATCAATTCCAAAATATACCATACTACAACACATTAATCAATTCAACCACTCAAACAATTATTTGAATTTAATCATTTGAATTTGAATTTAAATTTAACTGAGTGAGATTAACTCACCTTTGATTCCTGTTTTGCAACCCACTTCCATTCCGACTTGTTTTCTTACAAATATGGACCTTGAATAAATATTAGATGATTTTATAAATATTTGTACAATTCGAATAATTAATTTCCATTTGCTAAATTTAATTAAATTAACAAATTATTTTTATTTAAACTAATTGAATAATCACTTATCATAAATAATTAACTAATACTTTGGGTTTAAAAGAATTTCTCTTTAACCATTTCTAAATTAATTAAACAGGTAAATTACAAAGTTACCTTCCTTTTGAAACATATTTTATTTGTTGTTTACCTATAAACATATTATTAAATTCTAAGAAAATAAAAATTCCATTTCAGCCTATATATATATACACTTAGAAAAATAATTTATATTATTATTTTTAAAGTTTTCTACTGCCTAAACCTTACCTACAATATATCCTTTTCTGTTAGATTCATCAATTACTGGGTTAAATACACACATACACATATATTTTAAACTAATAATACCTTAGACTAAAAATTGAAATGCAGAGATAAAGACAGATCGAAGATTCTCACCAAACAAGCTGTCGATACTCCTCCTCGATCGACAGCTTCACACGAGTGCACCCCTACCACGAAGTCGACACCTCGACTTCGCCTAGCTGCTGCGAATCGCCCTCGTCACACGAACGAAAGCCCTACGCGTGTGTGGAGTCTCGACCATTCGCCCCTCGAAAACCCTAACCCGACCTCCAACTCGTGCCAAAGCCAATCAACTTCAGCACCTCCATCGATGCCTTAACTAGAGAACGACACGCCCAGCTCTAAACGAGGCGACTCATGCCTACGCCTGCTCGAAACGAGCCCTCCTCCCCTCCCTCGCGATTTGCGATTCAATCGTGAATCAATATATTTTTTATACGAGATCGATTCGATCTGATTGCTTAAGGGAAGGGTTTTGTTTTGAAGAGGTGGGGCTTCGGCCTGTTAATTTTTTTTAGGAAAGGAAAGGAAGGAGTAGCGGTTAGTGGTTTGCGAACTGAAAAGGATGAAGAAAGGAAATTCGATTTAGAAGAAATTAAGCGACCATTATTATTTTTCTCTTATGGATTTTTTTACTGATAGGAGAAGAAAGATGGTACGCGATTTAACAGGGAGAGATAGGTCGGCTTGGTCACGAATATAGGGTAGCTGATAGAAAAGGATTTGACCGGTGAGATGATGTAAGATGTATTAATTAATATGTTTAATTATTTTCGAAGGGTTTTTATCTCGTACGCTCACACGGAAACTTCGAAAATTTCGAAATTTGAAATCTGGCAATAATTCAATATTACAGATCCAACGGAACTGGTTTCGTCAAAATCCGAGACTGTGCCTAGGAATGTTATTTTTAAATTCAATTTAAACGATATAAAAATTTTAAAACTGAACAAATCAGTGTTAAATTCAATTTTAAAACTTCTGTTGTCCTCAGTATTATCAATATAAATTTTATAAGCCCTCAAATTATTTTTAACAAGCTTAAAATTCCAGATTCAATATTTTACCCAACTTCAAATTGTTTAATTCAATAATTTAATTATCAAATAAATAGTGATATTTGAATTCAAGTTAAAACTAAACTTTTAAATATTTAAAATCAATTAAATATTTCGAATTTAAATGCTCAAAGATTCCGGATCGTCACACATATCACCATAGGGATGTCACCTGATGCCGATATAATTGACATGTATGTATATGGACACCCTTAGTATTTTGATGCATAGTACACCCATGATGACTATCGTTGAGTAGCGTATATCTTTTCTATGTGCTAACTTTATGGATGCAGGAACAGTTCAGGTACGATTTTCCATACCATTTGTCCTAGTATATCGACCTTATAGTATTTGAGATTTATACCACTCACACCAAACTGTTGTCTGACCTGGGGTTTTATGCTTTGCTTCCTGTTACTGTAGGTACTCTTAAATGAGTAGATTAGGTGTATCAAGTCTGGTGAGAACGTGGAGCTGGACAGGTGACGAGCAAGAGGCTATTCTCTCATATTATTATATTTACTCAGTTTCTATTTTGTTCCACATCACTATGGAGCATTCTAGCGCCTTATCATTCAGTGACAATTATTTATGAGTTATTATTTGATGTATAACTCTATCACTTCTGCTATTTACTGTATAGATTTATATTCTTTGATGCCATGATTCATTCAGGTATTTACCATCTCGCTTGTTTTGTATCTATGATGCTTACTGTTATATTTTATTCGATGGCTTTGAGATGTATGATAGGTTTTGTATTCTCCAGATTGAAGTTCAAAGTGACATTATCCTTTAACGCTATCTATTGTATAACTTCTTCGTTTAGAATATTATCTTTTTTAGTCCTTACCATTTTCCTGAAACAAAACTTTACTTGGTTAGTTTCAAAGTAAGGAATGAGGAGACAGAAGTTCATAGCCTCCATCTAGCGCAAAATATTGAACCGAAATTTGGTTCAACACCCAAGATGTCATTCAGGGAGATTTTTGGAAGATATTCTAATGTTATCCCTAGATTCTAATATACTTATGGTGTTTTTCACAAGTTGAAACCTTATATGCAAGGGTAAGACCGGGAAGTCATATAAATACATAATAGTACTTTATTCATATGTCAATGGGCATAATAGTCAATATGCAAGGTAAATTCAAGTTCTTTGTTATATGCACGTTCGTTGTTCAATAATAGCCAAGTATGCATGTTCAAGGGAAGCATGTTAGCAAATTTTCTTTGCTAACTTAATATGCAAGGCAAGTTAAGGCTAGTTTGAACAAGGGATTAAGTAGCCTTGTGCAAGCTTAGAAATATATGCAAGTCCAAGTCTAAAGGTAAAATCATATGCATATTCATTGACAAATTTAGCTAATTAGACAAGTTCAAGGGAGATATGCTATGCAGAGTTAAATTTCCATGTCCTTATTTCTAAAAGTCAAAGAGTTACAATTGGCTTTAGAAATCCCCAAATTGTTTTAGGATTCACAATTTGTAATTAAGAAGGAGAGAAAAAAGATTGATTCTCCCCCTCTAAGTGGCCGAGGGGGTCCTATTTATAGAGCTGTCAATCACATAGGATGATTGACACGTGTCTTGGCTTGGAATCTGAGGGTTTCGCTAGCTCCATTTTAGGAAGATATCGATAATACTTCCTTGGTAGAGACTTGACATCACTTACTTTTAGAAGCTCAAGAATACATTTTTCCTCATAGAAAATCGACAACCTTCCCTTATAGTTATATGCTCGACATCTCCTAGTGGCACGACATCCTTTCTTTGTTAGATGCTTAATAACACCCTGTGTTGTAAAGACTCGACTTCCCTTTTTGCATCTTTGACAACTCTATTATCTTTAGGTTCAACAACTTTTGTTCTCTAGAAAACCGATATCTCTTGTTCCTCTAAGTTTGTGGTAGCTTGTTATCTCCAAGCATTTACTGGTTCAACACCTCCATCGCCTTACAAGCTCCACATATTCCCTTTATTGTTGGATGCTCAACATCTCCTTCTACTTGTAGATGCTTGATAACACTTGCTGTTGTAGAGGCTTGCTATCCTTTAGAGACTTATCACCTCTTCATTCTTTGTAGAGGCTTGCTAACTGTTTAAATGTTCGACATTCCTATGGCTGTAGAGGCTCGAAAACCCTCTGCTATTAGAAGCTTGATACCTTCTTGTTGTTGCTAGAGGTTCGTTACACCTTTTCTATTGGTTAAATGCTTGATAACTCTACTATCTTCGACAACTTTCATCATTTTCAAGATAGACAAATTTTCTTTAAATGCTCGATACCCTTGTTGATAGAATACTGTTAGAGGTTCGACGTTCATTGACTTGGAAGCTCAACATATCATCATGAATTTATTTGTTTGTCATATCACCATGCATTTATAGGATCGACATCTATCTTTTGATGCTTTTATATTCTCCTATTGACTTGTTGCTTCTTCTTTCCTTGGTAATTTTTATAGCATAGTAGTCAGGAAATATATGGATAATATTTGCCTCCTCCTTATAAAAGAATTTTTTTACACTTTAATGTAAAATCAAATATCTTCTTACCTTTCTAACTCTCATTTCTTATGAGACTTTCTCTTTAAATCCTTTTGAAAATTATAAAGTAAATGATGATGACTTCCATAGTTTCAAGAAATTATTTCTTTCTCAAAGTGATCATTTTATTTTGTAAATGCCAACGAAAAAATTAAAAAGTTTTCTTATCGATCTTTGAAACTTTAAAAAGAATTTTAGACAAGTCCTTTCAAATTTAGTAAAGATGGGAATAATTTTACGTTCTTATTTTCTAGGTTAAATGACATCATAGACGAATCATTGTTGCTTAAATATCATTACCTCAATCGGTTTTTCAAAGTAAATATCTTTCCGCAATTTGGGTTTCTTGGATGATAACTTAATGATTTTCCTTCATTGAATGCGATTATATAAGCGTGAAAAGCTATTTGACCTTTCTTTTAAAGGATGCTTAACCTTGCCTCGAGGTTCGTGTTTGATTGCACTTCCTCTAAAAGATTGATTTGGCCCATCCTTGAGATGGAATCAGACTTATCCGATTGACTTCTTTATATAAGGTTGCCCTATTACCTTTTAGGCAAGGCTAAAGGCTGGTTGGTGCTCTGGCTAGGTCATCTTAAGAGGGACCAAAGTTCAACCTTTCCTTTCTCTAGGAGGTGCTCCAGATAGGTCTTATATGTAGGACCGAAGGTTTTTGGTCGATGCACTTGCCAGGCTATCTTAGACGGGACCAAAGTATAACCCGTCTTCCCTCTAGGTGGCACTCTGGACAGTCCTTATAGGCACGACCGAAGGCTGTTGGTCGATGCTCTTGCTAGGCCATCTTAGATGGGACTAAATTCTAACTCATCCTCCCTCTAGGAGGCAATCTAGATAGGCTTTTTAAATGGGACCGAAGGGTAGTTGGTGCACTGGCTAGGCCTTGTTGGTAGGACTAAAGGCTTACTCTGTCCTCCCTCTAGGGGTGCTCTGGCCAAGCCTCGTGGGTGGGACCAGAGGCCTACTTCGACCTTCCTCTAGGAGATGCTACAGTCAGGCTTAATAGGCTGGACCAAAGGCTTGTAATGCTTTGACCAGGCCCTTCTAGCGGGATCAAAGCATTTTCCTTTGTTTTATGAGTTCCTTCCTTTCTATCGATTATCAATTTCATAAATATACTTGTCTCAATTTCTTTATCTATTCATTGTAGGAAAATAGGTCTTAGATGCTCAGCATATCAAGTTCTTGCTATTACATTACCATTGAGTTGGCTTAATCGATAAGTTCCTAATTGAATTACTTCGTGGATAAAAAGGGGTCCTTCCCAGTTTGGTTCAAGTGGTCCATCTTCTGGATTTTGGGTGTTTGCAACGACTTTTCGGAGCACCAAATATCCCTTTTATATGATCTCCCTTTAACTTTCGAGTTATAGTATTTTGATATCATTTGTTGATATTCAACCATTTATATGGCTGTTTCATCTCTCAGATTATTGATTAAATCCAGGGATTCTTATTTTAGCTCTTGATTAGGATTAAAAGCATATTCAATCCTTCGATGAGATGGTATCTCAACTTCGATTGGAAGCATTGCATCACATCCATATGTCAAAGAAAATGGGGTATGCCCTGTTGTAGTCTTAGTTGAAGTTTGATATGCCTAAAGTACAAGTGGTAGTTCTTCTACCCAATTTCATTTTGCTCTATCTAGCCATTTCTTGAGCATAGTCTTAATGGTTTTGTTGGCGGCTTCGACAGCCCATTAGCCTTAGGATGAGCTATTTACGAATTTTTTATTACCCATTCTTATTGCAGAATCTTTTGAACTATTCACTTTCAATCGAATTCTATTGTCGGATATTATCTTATTTGGTATTCCACAACATGTGACTATGTTCTTGATCACAAACTTTAGCATTTTTCCAGTGTTACATTTGGCAATGGTTTTGCCTCTACCCATTTGGTAAAGTAGTCGACTATCACTACTGCAAACTTGGCTCCTCCTTTTGATATAGACGATGGTCCTATTAATTCAATTTCCTATGCATTATCCATGGACTTGAGATTGGCATTTACCCATTTGATGGTATATGTGGGATTGTTGAAAATCTCTGAAACTTTTTGTATCTTTTTACATAAGTCACAACATCGTTACTCATACAGGGCCAATAAAAACCTTGTCTTATGATCTTTTTGGCAAACTTCATGCCATTAGAATGATCCTCGCAGAACCCCTCATGGGCTTCTTTTGACAATTCTAAGCCATTCCCTTGACTAATACACCTCAAATAAGGAAGAAAATATTATTTTTTATAAAACATTCCATCCAACATTGTAAAACTTAGAGTTTGGTGCCTTATCTTACTAGCTTCTCTATTATCTCTTGGTAGTCTTCCACCAAGTATTCAATAATGGTTATCATCCAATGAACATATGTTGTAGTTATGAATGGTAATTAACGGTTGTACTAGCAAATATCAGACAATATCCCCATATTTGGACTTCAACAAGGCAGAAGCCACTACTTTTTTGCTCAAATTATAGTAACTTCTTTATATTGACTCAGAGTCAAGCAAGACTTGGACCAATGAACTCTCACTTAAATTACAGATAATATGAAACACTCGGATACTTCATCATGTGAATGCACACTGTATTTTTCCATCATGACTAATGGTTGTACTTAGAAAATAACATCATACATTACTATATTTGAACTCCAACTATGCAGAAGCCACTTTTTTTGTTCAAACTACAATAACTTTTCATACTAACCCGGAATCAAGCGAGACTTAGACCGATGAATTCGCACTTAAATTACTGATGATATGGAACATTTGGTACTTCATCTTATGAACTCACACTGTAGTTCTCCATGAAGGTTAACAGTTGTATTTAGCAAATAACATACTACATTCCTATATTTGAATTTTGATGAAAATTGGACTTTAAATTTTATATTTTGAAATTTTGATTTTTATCGAAATTCAAAATGTAAAAGTTAGAATTAAAATTAGTTATGTCTATTTGTTTTTTATTATTTAGATCAAGTTTAAATATTTAAATGAGCTAAATAGGTAAGTCGCTTATTAAATAGGTTGGATCATACAGACCTATGTATTAAATGGATCAAAAAAGGGTCATAAATAGGTTGGGTCAAAAACGACCCACCCATTTTGACCCAACCCAACCAGTTCGACAGGTCCAAATATCACGTAATGTATTTCTTAGATTCTGCTTCTTGACCATAATAATAGTGACTACAATGGTACTACTTAATGGCTTAGCAGTTAATAAGCTTAATGGGATGAATAATTATGTTGGTTTCTCGATAACTTTAATCGTGACTTATAGTGTAGAGTTGAAAGTTGAACGAAATGTCCTTGGCAAGCTACATTCATTCCCTTGTTAGTAACCTATAATATATTAATATACATAGTTTATAGCTATAATTTATACGATATTTGAAGAATAACATACAATGTCACTGACAATTAAGAACTAAATCGTTAGTTTTAATATTTCCATGTATACGGAACTTTATAACTAATTAGATTAAATTCCAAGTTATCTAGTTTCTTAGTGTATTATATTGCCTGAGTACTAATTAAAGTTGTACTAGTGACTGCAGCTCAAAAGCTATGTCCAGTCTTACTGAAATCATTGAATATACTACACTATTAATTTTTTTTATTTTTAACCATTTTTATCCAATAATTATATTAAATTTAATAATTAAAAATAGTTAAAATACGGGTCGTTAAACATACCCCCTGTTATCTTGAATTGTTTACGATAATGTAAGTGTATATGCATATATATCTGAAAATTTAGAAATTAATATTAATTAAATTTTCCAATTAAAATTTAATTAAATAATAATAAAATACATATACATATAGATATATGTTTATAACCATTAACGTTATGCTATACATATTCAATTAATTTTTTTATTGAACAAATAAAATTTATAAAAATGCTAATTAAATTAATTAAATAAGATTTATTAATGTAATTTACATTTGACTATTGTATAAGTTAATTAAATTTTAAAGGTTATATAATAACTAGACTTGCATAATTTGAACCTATAAAATAATGGTGGAATGGTAAGAAACCCAAAATAGATTTAAGGAATAAATACATATGTATAATACATATTCTATGATTTCGGATGTGTCATACACTTGAATCATGAGGTTATTCAGTAAGAAATACGTTATTCCATAAGTGGATATCACCCAATATAATATATTAAAGATTATGAATCATTAATATAAAGTTGTCCTTTACCATTTATATATTAATAGATTGCTTGCATACTATTTAGCTGTAGATATTCCTTAAGCTAGAGATGTTATACATATCACAATTAGTATATTAACTAGGCGAGGTAAAATACATGCACATATTTGTTGATGTTCCTAAAGATACATGCATTATTTTAGGTCATCATAGAATGATGGGTATGATTGAATGATCTCTTTCGATTTGTTGATGTTCCTCAAGGCCAAGATGAGATTAGAACAAAGACCATAGGTTAAGAGTTGTATTTGATATAATCAATAAAGTGTTATCTATCGCAAATAAGCATGTGATTTGTAAATATTCATTAAGGCAAGAATCTCAAAGTAAGCGAGTCCTAATACCCATTAGAGAGGTTAAACTATTTCTATGTTTTTCTTAGGATTTTGATAAACATAAAAATCTAGTGGGAGCTTTATTAGAAAAATTAAATGGTAACTTTTAACCTTTCTAGTCTTGTAAAAACATTTTCTATATAAAGTTATAATAATCTACGTTGATAAATTTGTACAGCTAATATAATTAATGAAGTGTTTATAAATTATGGTATCCAAATGAACTGGATTAAAGATTGACAAAAGAGATATAAAATATACTTAGTAATAAATATTTTCTATATGTATTTCTTTCACCATCCATGCAAACACTTAATTTTACAACTACTAAATACATTCATAATTTGTCACTTTAGTGTAAGTTTGCCTAAGACTGTATGTCGTCCTTTATGAGTTTCAAACATTGAAAACAGTACTTGAATATGGATATTTGATCCACGTACAACCACATACCAATGCTCTATGGTGAACGATCATAATTGATAATGCACAAAACTCCAATCATATTGATTCATTTGAAATAAAGAAGTAACTATAGTGTGAAATTGTATGTTCAGTATGATTGATTACGATAATGATCACATCATGCTAAATGTAACACTAGAATGACAGATACAAGATTGATATAAGAACTCAATCACTGAAATATCATGTTGACCAATTTACAATATTTGATATCTTAAATGTGAGAGATGATCAAATTCACTTTTGTAAAAGGTTCATTACGATATTATAGTAAGGGTTTTCTATTGAACAGTCCGACCTTTTAGAAAGGAAGACTAATGTACAAAAATAAATGTAACTTAAGGTACGGTTGGATGGAGAGAGTGAATGGTCACTTCTGCTTCATAAAGAAACATCAGAAATGAGAATTGTAAAATAATAATTAATACTTAACATTGGAATGAGGAATATGATTTCTATTCCACAATGTACTTTTTATATAGAAAATTGTTTTCTATGAAATTTATTCCTTTGAGTTTAAGATGTCTGATCTAAAAAATCATCATTGTAAGTTGGTTATAGCAGAGGAAATAAATAATCTAAGTAGTTAAATGAACCTCTGTATTTCGTTCGTTGTTATAGTAATGAAAAAATTAGTAGGAGAATACTATATAACACTTATTGGTCGTATCAAGCTACGAAAATTATTTTCATTAATTATACCAAACATTATTCATGAAATAATAAATTTTCTTCACTTTTGATTGAATAATACACATATTTTTATTTAAATATGAATATTCATTATAACTTAAAAGTATAATAGAGGTATTTGTTTCCATAACAAAAGTGATGAAAATAAATATCTCAAATTATTTGCAATTATTTTGGAATTATGGACTAAGCTGTAGTTTAGAGAAATAATTTATGATTTATGATTATGAATCATATGACACTAGCTTATTATATCTTAAACAATTAAGGGAAACACATCCATTCAGTGGGAGCATTTAGCATTATAATATTTGATAAACTCTAAAGATTGTTACATATTGATGTATGCATTCGAAAGTTCCAAAATGGTTCCATGCAATTTGTCGTACTCAATGAATTATCTCAAAAATGAACATGTGTGTATGATACACATGTGATATGTTGATCATGTGTTTATTTAATAAAAATCAGAATAAAATAAGATAATATGCGATGGAAAATAAACTAATCCGATTTGATCGAATATGTGAGAATACAAGAAAGATGTCCAAATGTAACCAATGATAAAGATTCAATTTCAAAAGTAATTCCTCCTTGTGATATATAATGATGTATCACTAAGGAGTAATCGAACTTTGTTGAACGAAGTACAATTAACTGTGAGTGAAGTTGAGTTAATCTTTGTTATGTAAGGTTGCGTACTCAGAGTAGTATACAAGGTAAAATTAGTTCCATTTAAAGATTGGATGATAAAATCATACAAGATAATGGTTTAGAAGAAGTAGTAGCATATCCTAGGACATGGAGTTTAGCAGGTTGTGTAGGTCGAAAGACTACATGTAATAATTATACGTGAGGGATCTTATATGAGTCGCCTATAAAGGAGTTCAAAAATGATTATGTAAATGACCATTTATATTTGGAACATGATTTTTGTAATTAAAATCAAATTAATTTAATATAAGGCAATTTTAAAATGTTCATTAATACCTGTTCTGTTACACCCAGAAATGATTGCCATTTCAAGAAATACCAACTTCGTAATAAAGGAATTTCTTTTAGAAATTGTTAGTAGTAAAATGAATTTGGATACAATTCAAGGATAAAATTGATCATGAAGAGTGAAATGGAATCAACTAAATCATAATGAACATTATGCATTAGAATGTCCAATAAATATCTTGCCCGTTAAAGAAGAACTATGAGTTTCTTATTAATGCTAAGAATAAATAATCCAGGCAGTCAGTTAAACCATTAAGAGTATTGACTCTACCGTATGGTATGATGCATAAATCCAAAAGGATTCCAAATACATTATCAAAATGTGATTTGATAGTGTACTCGAAGAATTATGGTTTGTCGATTGCAATTGTATCTTTAAGAGAAAGACTGATGCAGTTAGGGTATGCGAGCTACATTAATAAGAATAAAATTGTAATTTTCAATTGTTGAAATTAAAATAATAGATTCATCATTCAATATGCTCAAGATTATTTGGAATTTTCTTGTAAAATTATCGCTTGGTATGACTTCATGTTTTGATACATATGCATTGAAATGGAAAATTCTAAATATCAATTGAGAATAGACTGTTTGCGCATAACAACCATAGTCGCTTGATGTGATGACCCAGAATTTTGAAGCAATATCAATTTAATAATCTGAATTAAAAATTAAATTGATTCGATAATCTTTGTAATAAGATTTGAATTAATTTAATAATCCAATTAAAATAAATATTGAATTGATAGATTTTATCTTTTTATAAATAAGTTGTTTTCTATTTATAATGTATATATAGAATATGTATATATTGTAAATAGATCTTGTTTTAATCTAATAAATAAATAAATCCTGTTTTCTATAAAAATTATATTCTTAGTAAAAATTGGGAATTTTGATTTTATTTAAAAGTTAAACTTTTAAAAGGTTATTTAATAAATAAATACGGTTTCAAATTGATAAGATAAAAATTTAATTTGTTTAAAATAATTTATTTGATATTAAGTTTTTAAAAGTATGTAATAAATAACAATATGATTTAAATACCTAAGGCAAAATATTGAAATGATTTAAAATATGTTTAACTCAAGATTTAAATTTAAATAAATAACAATAAGGTTTATTTTGATTTCTTAAAAATATAGTTGAATGAAATAAATAATTTATTGATAAAGAAACAATTTCTTTTATAAATTATTTATAGTTATCAAATGTTGTTATTTTTAAATATAATAATACATTGTTTTTAACAAATAGATTTTTATATAAAAATAATTGTTTTTCAAAAATTTAATTGTGTAGTTATGTTTGTAAACGAACTTGATTTCAAAATTTAATTTGAACTTGGATTCAAAGCTTTGAAATCAAAAGTATAAATATTTTTAATTTGTTTTGATTTTAAAATGTTTGTATAAACTTTATTTTATAAATAAAATTGGATTTATTCATTTTAAAATTATCTACATGTAAATAAATACATGTTAACTAATTAATTAAACACTGATTTTCATTTATCTTATATTAAACATCTAATTAAAATACAAATTAACTTAATTATAACTAATTAACATTTATAAACAAATGTAAGCATTTTACAAATAAGAAGACATGTGTTAAATTCTAGTTTTAAAACCTTGCTTTACATTTAAATTCTAGTTTTAACAAAACAAAACAATCAATACAGGTTTCAGCTAAAACCTGTCACACAAAACCAAACCTGAGCTACCCAACTTCCTGCTTCGGGTCATCAGGCCCATTTCTTCGAGACAAACACAAAAATCACTCGAGTAATTCTCGAGTTCAATATACTGCATCAATCAGGCAAACTTCTGAAGCCAAAAGTGCACGGTTGTAACAACCCGGTATTTGCATCAATTAATAATCGACATTTAGACAATTAATATTGTTGCAAATTGCCATTTGAAGTTTTTAAATTTGAATTAAAATTCTTTTACAAATTTTTAGTAAGATTGATGGGTTTTAACAAAATTTAATAGTGGTCCATGTTTTTTTTAATTGGGCCGTGAAAATGTACAAAGGGTTGATAACCCGTTCCCTTTTCTTTCATTTCTCTCATTCGTAACCCTAAAAACGAAATCACGAAAATAAAAATAAAAATGATGGTCGTTCCTTTTCTTCCTCTTCGACATTTAGGGCTTCGCGTGAACTGGGTCGCCGCTTCATCCCGATTGCTTTGGTGTTCGTGGCTACCCCAGTTCTCGATCGAGTTCAAGCTCGGCTTTTTCTAAATTCGTCGACAAGGTGAGTGCTACCACTCACATCTAATTCAACCGTGTTTCGGTATTTTATTTAATTCGAGGTTGATGTTCTTCTGATTTTAACAAATTTGAAAAAGATTTGATACTTGATACTCTCAGCATTGATTTTTGCTTGCCGATCGAGTGATTGTTGCTTTCGTCGATTGTTGGCTTCGGCCTTGCTTTCTCTGATGAACTTCGATTAGGTTGGTTTCGTAGCCACCACGGCTTGCTTCGCATTGACTTCGGTCACTTGTTTCTGCATATGTTGTATTCCATTTTGTTTACATGAGGTCTGACCCATTGTTGTTCCTTCTTTTTAGTGTTGTTTCACGATATGTGTGTATTC
Organism: Allium cepa; assembly: GCA_030765085.1. Taxonomy (NCBI): domain Eukaryota; kingdom Viridiplantae; phylum Streptophyta; class Magnoliopsida; order Asparagales; family Amaryllidaceae; genus Allium; species Allium cepa. Next base: position 276,222,729 of record CM060946.1, read on the forward strand.
ATGTGCACTTTGTAGACTTGGACTTAATTTTATCACTTGACTTCGAGTTTGATTACCCTGTAGCTTCTGGCTTCAATAGATCTTTAATGACATGTTTCGTTTACTTGATTATTTAAGGTTTGGCTTGAGTTTTCTTTGCTTTTGACTCGGGTAAAACTTTGTAAGGCTCGGGTAGATTTTATTTACAGGATTTTAAAACCTGCAAATGTTTTGAAAAAAAAAATGAAATGAAAGTGTCGAGTTGTACACAAGCTTGCTCTGTCACCTGTGTCTGCATATATGTGCATATATACATATGTTTGTGTGTATGCATATACGGGTGGATTGACTTGAATTGCAATCTGGCACATTTGTATGTAGGCTTGTTTTTGTTCACTGTATCCCTGTACTTGTTTGTTGTTTCCTGTACACTTTTGGTCTCTACTTGATGCTGTTGTCTTCAAGTATTTTTGATTGCCATATTCTCGGTTCATACCTGTATCATGCCCGGCCATTTCAACTGCACTTTGATCATTTGAACTTGCACTGCTTCATGTTGTCACTTGATCTGTTTCACTATGGTTTCATGCCTTGTAGTTGCATTCCATTCCATGTTTGTATTGTTGCATACATTCCTTACCATCACTGCCTGCTGTTTGTGGTCAATTGCTTCGAGTTGTTAATCATCCTATTTTGCATTTTGATACACCATTGCTTGACCTGTCTCATTTCCATACTGAAGTTCACTGTTGCATTCCATTTGTGTTTGCTGTCACATTGGGCTTGTAGTTGATGTAGCTCTCTGCATTTACTACTTCATGTATGGCTGTTCTGATTTGTTGAAGCTTTGAACTGTTTGCAACTTGACACTGTTGTACACTTGTTGTCTGCATTTCATATGCTTGCAACCTTGTTTCATACCTCTAGCTTGTTTCACTGTCTTGATACACTACATATATGTATGTGCTCATATTTTTATTTTCATCTTACTTTGTATCATTCTTGAGCTCGGGTTGCTCCATTATGACCTGAACCTTGTTTGCTGTGGCACTGAACTTGATCTTCTGATGTTGTTTATGTCTGCATCCATTACTGCAATACTTGTTGCACTTTGGTTGTTCACCATGTCGCATTCATTGAGTAACTGGTTTTGGTCGAGATTTGATTCTTTATCATTTCATGTTGATTTTTGAAATTTCACTTGAGTTGAATCCAGTTTCAAAAACTCGGGTTTGACCTTGTGCCCGGTTGTGTACATCATCACTGTAGTGGCAAGGCAGTGCACGCAAGCGTGAACTACAGCCACACGGTATTGCTTTTATGATATTCTATTTTGTTTTGATTTATTGATCTTTTGCATATTCCATATGCTATAGTGGCGAGGCAGTGCACGCGTGCGTGTACTGCAGCCCTACTCAAATTAATATTTTAATTGATATTTTAATGGTTTGAACTGTTTTGTTTATTCAATTCAATATTCTGAATTGCATTCTGATTTGGTTGAATTTGCTGATTTGTTGTTTAACACTGCTACGTGTTATATTTATCGTTATCCGATTTCTTTATTTAAGGATCGGATAGACGAAATTTATTGTGACTATCGTCTATTCATTATTTAATTATTATTGCTTCTGTGCACTAATAACTGAGTTTGAATTAGACTGACCCGAGTATTATTTTCTTTTGAATTTAATACTCGGGTCAGACCGAGTATTTACAGGTTGTAGATATTCTGCTTTGGGTTGCTGCTAGAGCTATGAAGTTCTTTCATATCTTTTGGAGTAGTCGTCGTCATTTGTAGTAGTCTGTATAATTGTATAGGAAGATATGTATTCATGTATATTATATACGTTAATGTACTTGTATATGTAACTTCCTGAGTCGACTGTTGTAGTTGTATCATATGTACCGTGTCAAATGTATTGTAACTGACACCAATTATTATATATATATATATGAGACTTTCTGTTTCATTTGTGTTCCGCATTATGTTATCTGTGTTAATATTTTATATTTTGTCCTAAACTATTATGAACCATCATAGTTCGTTTTATACTGGAATTGAGGTATGTCGATGGGAGAAAATAAATCAGAAATGAAAAATGAAAGAATATATATATTTATATACCACTCCTATCGAGATAGCCAATACTAGTGTAAGGCCTAACTACTGATGGCCGCTCCTCAACAGCCTTATTCTCTGCGCTAGTTGACAGCATTACACCGTAGTGTTCTTGGCTAGCGTGGGTATAGAGGTGGGGCGTCACAGCTTGGTATCAAAGCCTGGGGTTTAGGACAAGTATAAAACATAACTTAGATAGTACATGTGTTACAACTATTTGTCGACGTTTTATCTCTCATATTTGCATATGATTATCTTTGATTGTTAGGTATGAATTCCTAACGCTTATTCATGTGCCTTTGATTTTGATTTCGTGAAAGTATTTTGGCTTCGGCCTCCGTTTGCATTGTGAACTCAGGTTGGATTTTTGATGATGAGGATTTTGTTCTTGTGTTTTCGGCTTTGAATTGATTTAGCCGACGTTGATTTTGTTTGAATGTGGCCATTAATTGTTGACTTCGACATTGACTTGATTTTTATTTTTATCGAAGTCATTTATGCATTTATGCTCGTTCTGCTTTGTTTTTTCCAATTGTTAATCGATTCTTCTTTTTCGATTAGTTGTTATCTCCTTTATCGACTCTGATAACTTCTATTTCTGGAATTTTTGGGTATTTCTACTTTGATGGATTTAGAATCGAATTCTTTGGATTTTATTCACGTCTTCGAATGTGAATTTTAGTGAATTGATTTGGTTTCCAGATGTAATCGATTCTTGTTAATTCCCCGATTTGTTGCTATCATTTATTAGCAACTTTGATAACATTTTCTTCGGGATTTTCGTGAACATACCTTTTGATGGATACAGTATCGATTTCTTTGGATTCTATTCACACTTTTGTATGTGAATTCTTGTGATTGATTGTTCCTACAATCATTTTTGTGATTTGTCACTTTAAAAATATAAAGGTTTTTTATACTAGTAGTAAATATCAAAACCCTTTTCTCCAAACGATTTCAAAACTATTTTACTACAAAACTCTTTTCCTAAACTGTTTTCCAATCTATTAGTATATACTAACCTTTACCTCACTCATATGAGAAATCTAATTAAACGACTTAGTAAAACGAGTGGTATATAACGCTTGCGTTTACTTCGCCGGTTAATTCTTGGACTTATTCGATTGAATCTCTTGTGACAATTTTCTAGTGAAGATTTACAGTTTGTTCGTAAATATTTAAGTTAAGCAAGTGGTTATGGGACATGAAGCTAAACTTTTATATTTACTAGCTTAGTGTAATTGACACTTCTCGTTGATCTTGACGATCATTTTATGAATTAGACTAGCAATTGTGCGATGTCTCTTTCATTGCAAGGTTAGGCTAGACACCATTTGTGTGATTCCACTCACACATACCATTTTGCTTTTTGGTTAGCCTAGACACCATTTGTGTGATTCCATTCACACATACCTTTTTGTTTGCGAGGTTAGGCTAGACACCATTTGTGTGATTCCACTCACACATACCTTTTTGCTTTTTGGTTAGCCTTGACCTCATTCGGGTGATTCAGACTCACCCATATGGGGTAGCTCCCCATGGTCTTCGGACCGTCATGTGATAGGCCTCTTTCCCTTTTTCTGTGATTTTTGGATTTCTTGTGTTGATTTCTGGAATTTATGTCATTGACTTGTTACTAGTACAAGTTTCGGGTATGATGCCCCCTTTGGATCTTTGAGAAGATTCTTGTGATATTGATTGATCTCTGGATGATTATGACGATCATCTTTGTGATTTAGACTAGCAATTGTGTGATGCCTCTTTGTTTGCTTTCTGGTTAGGCTAGACACCACTTGTGTGATTCCATTCACACATACCTTTTTGCTTTTTGGTTAGCCTAGACACCATTTGTGTGATTCCATTCACACATATCTTTTTGCTTTCTGGTTAGGCTAGACACCACTTGTGTGATTCCATTCACACATACCTTTTTGCTTTTTGGTTAGCCTAGACACCATTTGTGTGATTCCATTCACACATATCTTTTTGCTTTCTGGTTAGGCTAGACACCACTTGTGTGATTCCATTCACACATACCTTTTTGCTTTTTGGTTAGCCTAGACACCATTTGTGTGATTCCATTCACACATATCTTTTTGCTTTCTGGTTAGGCTAGACACCATTTGTGTGATTCCATTCACACATATCTTTTTGCTTTTTGGTTAGCCTAGACACCATTTGTGTGATTCCATTCACACATATCTTTTTTCTTTTTGGTTAGCCTAGATACCATTTGTGTGATTCCACTCACACATACTTTCTTTTTGTCTGCGAGGGAGACTAGACCCCGCTTTTGTGATGTTTCACCATCACATATGCGTTACACGTGTTGGTGAGTTTTCATGCTCATGAGTAGGTGAGTTTTCATACTCCCATTTGAGTTTTCATACTCCCATTTGAGTTTTCATACTCTCATTTTGTGATTTTTGGATTTCTTGTGTAGTCTTCCGGAACTTGTGCTTCACCAATTTTCGTGATTTCTATTGATAAATTTTATCAATTTTTGTGCATTGGTGAATTCTTGTGTCATTGACTTGTTATGAATACAAGTTTAGGGTATGATATCCCTTTCTATCTTTGAAAAGATTCTTGTGACATTTTTGATGAATGAAAATTCATTGGTATTATATTTTGATGCCAATTATTTTGATGAGATTTTGACGTATTAACTTCTGTAACCGTCAATTTTAAAATGGATTTTCAAGCGGTTATTCCGCGATGCTGATTTTGTTGTCCGTTTTTACGGTATTTTGAGAAGTGAAAATTTCCTTGTCGAAGTTGCTACTGATGTTGTTGTTTTAATCACGTGTTTTAAAAATTTGTTATTTTTAAATTTGTTTCAAAATATAAATTAAAATTGCTTTCAAAATTTTTACAGTTTACGCTTTCAAAAGAATGAGGAAGCGATTTAAACGTTTCAGAAAAATCAAGGACTATGACCCCTTTCTTTTACTGATTCGCTTAATTCCGGACTTGTCCGTTTGAGAATGTGAAATGTTATTTTTAAAATACACAATTATGCACTTTCAAGAAAACGATGAAGTGAATTAAACGATTTAGTAAAACTCGTGGTTATGGGTCATGTGCGTTTGCTATTTCGGTTAATTCCGGACTCGTTAATTGAAAAATTTGTGATTTCTGATTATCATTTTTGATAATCGGATGTTGGTGATTTCTGATTTATCGTTTTTGATAATCAGATATTTGTTGTTTCTAATTATCGTTTGTGATAATTAGATGTTTGTGATAATTAAATATTTGCGATTTAAGATTTAATTATCAATTGTGATAATTAAATATTCGTTGATTTGTGATTTCTAATTATCGTTTTTGATAATCAGATATTTATTGTTTCAGATTATCGCTTGTGATAATTAGATATTGGAGATTTAATTATCGTTTGTGATAATTAAATATTTGTGATTTAAGATTTGATTATCGTTTTGATAATTGAATATTTGCTGATTTGAAATTTGATTACCGTTGTGGTAATTCCTGATTATCGTTTTTGATAGTTAGATATTTGCGATTTTTGTTTTCTAATTATCTTTGTTGATAATTAGATTTTGCTGTCTCCTAATTATCGTATCGATAATTAGATATTTCTGTTTCATGATTTCTGTATTCTGACTATCTATTTGATAATTAAATTTTGTAGAGAATTTGTGAATTTCTTTTATGAAATTAAAAGATTTCTTTGGTGTTTATATTGTACTACGTCGGTGTACCGGCTCAATTTTCTGCAATTCATGACGTTTTCCACGTCTTCCAATTACGGAAATGCCTTAGGGATTTTCGATTTTTATTCTTGAGTAACCTTCTATTCACATCATTGCTTCAGGAGTGTAGCACCTTCGAAATAAAGATGTTTTTCTTGCGGAAGTTCAATGGTTCTCAAATCCTAAGGATTGCACTTAGGAATCCAGAGAATTCATCGAGCAAACACGTTCAGGCTCTCTCTCACTCATGCTCTATATGGCGAGCTTCCTATTTTCAAATTTCGTCATTTTGTGATCATATGCTTTTATGGTTGTCACCTTTTGTCCATTTATTCCTTATGATTGCGAGGACGCAATTTCTTTAAGGAGGAGAGTCTGTAACAACCCGGTATTTGCATCAATTAATAATCGACATTTAGATGATTAATATTGTTGCAAATTGCCATTTGAAGTTTTTAAATTTGAATTAAAATTCTTTTACAAATTTTTAGTAAGATTGATGGGTTTTAACAAAATTTAATAGTGGTCCATGTTTTTTTTAATTGGGCAGTGAAAATTTACAAAGGGTTGATAACCCGTTCCCTTTTCTTTCATTTCTCTCATTCGTAACCCTAAAAACGAAATCACGAAAATAAAAATAAAAATGGTGGCCGTTCCTTTTCTTCCTCTTCGACATTTAGGGCTTCGCGTGAACTGGGTCGCCGCTTCATCCCGATTGCTTTGGTGTTCGTGGCTACCCCAGTTCTCGATCGAGTTCAAGCTCGGCTTTTTCTAAATTCGTCGACAAGGTGAGTGCTACCACTCACATCTAATTCAACTGTGTTTCGGTATTTGATTTAATTCGAGGTTGATGTTCTTCTGATTTTAAAAAATTTGAAAAAGATTTGATACTTGATACTCTCGGCATTGATTTTTGCTTGCCGATCGAGTGATTGTTGCTTTCGTCGATTGTTGGCTTCGGCCTTGCTTTCTCTGATGAACTTCGATTAGGTTGGTTTCGTAGCCACCACGGCTTGCTTCGCATTGACTTCGGTCACTTGTTTCTGCATATGTTGTATTCCATTTTGTTTACATGAGGTCTGACCCATTGTTGTTCCTTCTTTTTAGTGTTGTTTCACGATATGTGTGTATTCATGTGCACTTTGTAGACTTGGACTTAATTTTATCACTTGACTTCGAGTTTGATTACCCTGTAGCTTCTGGCTTCAATAGATCTTTACTGACATGTTTCGTTTACTTGATTATTTAAGGTTTGGCTCGAGTTTTCTTTGCTTTTGACTCGGGTAAAACTTTGTAAGGCTCGGGTAGATTTTATTTACAGGATTTTTAAACCTGCAAATGTTTTGAAAAAAAAATGAAATGAAAGTGTCGAGTTGTACACAAGCTTGCTCTGTCACCTGTGTCTGCATATATGTGCATATATACATATGTTTGTGTGTATGCATATACGGGTGGATTGACTTGAATTGCAATCTGGCACATTTGTATGTAGGCTTGTTTTTGTTCACTGTATCCCTGTACTTGTTTGTTGTTTCCTGTACACTTTTGGTCTCTACTTGATGCTGTTGTCTTCAAGTATTTTTGATTGCCATATTCTCGGTTCATACCTGTATCATACCCGGCCATTTCAACTGCACTTTGATCATTTGAACTTGCACTGCTTCATGTTGTCACTTGATCTGTTTCACTATGGTTTCATGCCTTGTAGTTGCATTCCATTCCATGTTTGTATTGTTGCATACATTCCTTACTGTCACTGCCTGCTGTTTGTGGTCAATTGCTTCGAGTTGTTAATCATCCTATTTTGCATTTTGATACACCATTGCTTGACCTGTCTCATTTCCATACTGAATTTCACTGTTGCATTCCATTTGTGTTTGCTGTCACATTGGGCTTGTAGTTGATGTAGCTCTCTGCATTTACTACTTCATGTATGGCTGTTCTGATTTGTTGAAGCTTTGAACTATTTGCAACTTGACACTGTTGTACACTTGTTGTCCGCATTTCATATGCTTGTAATCTTGTTTCATACCTATGGCTTGTTTCACTGTCTTGATACACTACATATATGTATGTGTTCATATTTTAATTTTCATCTTACTTTGTATCATTCTTGAGCTCGGGTTGCTCCATTATGACCTGAACCTTGTTTGTTGTGGCACTGGACTTGATCTTCTGATGTTGTTTATGTCTGCATCCATTACTGCAATACTTGTTGCACTTTGGTTGCTCACCATGTTGCATTCATTGAGTAACTGGTTTTGGTCGAGATTTGATTCTTTACCATTTCATGTTGATTTTTGAAATTTCACTTGAGTTGAATCCAGTTTCAAAAACTCGGGTTTGACCTTGTGCCCGGTTGTGTACATCATCACTGTAGTGGCAAGGTAGTGCACGCAAGCGTGAACTGCAGCCACACGGTATTGCTTTTATGATATTCTATTTTGTTTTGATTTATTGATCTTTTGCATATTCCGTATGCTATAGTGGCGAGACAGTGCACGCGTGCGTGTACTACAGCCCTACTCAAATTAATATTTTAATTGATATTTTAATGGTTTGAACTGTTTTGTTTATTCAATTCAATATTCTGAATTGCATTCTGATTTGGTTGAATTTGTTGATTTGTTGTTCAACACTGCTAGGTGTTATATTTATCGTTATCCGATTTCTTTATTTAAGGATCGGATAGACGAAATTTATTGTGACTATCGTCTATTCATTATTTAATTATTATTGCTTCTGTGCACTAATAACTGAGTTTGAATTAGACTGACCCGAGTATTATTTTCTTTTGAATTTAATACTCGAGTCAGACCGAGTATTTACAGGTTGTAGATATTCTGCTTTGGGTTGCTGCTAGAGCTATGAAGTTCTTTCATATCTTTTGGAGTAGTCGTCGTCATTTGTAGTAGTCTGTATAATTGTATAGGAAGATATGTATTCATGTATATTATATACGTTAATGTACTTGTATATGTAACTTCCTGAGTCGACTGTTGTAGTTGTATCATATGTACCGTGTCAAATGTATTGTAACTGACATCAGTTATTATATATATATATATATATATATATATATATATATATATATATATGAGACTTTCTGTTTCATTTGTGTTCCGCATTATGTTATCTGTGTTAATATTTTATATTTTGTCCTAAACTATTATGAACCATCGTAGTTCGTTTTATACTGGAATTGGGGTATGTCGATGGGAGAAAATAAATCAGAAATGAAAAATGAAAGAATATATATATTTATATACCACCCCTATCGAGATAGCCAATAATAGTGTAAGGCCTAACTACCGATGGTCACTCCTCAACAGCCTTATTCTCCGCGCTAGTTGACAGCATTACACCGTAGTGTTCTTGGCTAGCGTGGGTATAGAGGTGGAGCGTCACAATGGTGCACGTGCACCGTGCCTCCAGCCATCATCATCCACCTCCGGTGGCTTCCCAACAACGACGATCAACCCCACGACCAACCACCACCATCAGATCCTCCTTCCAAAACACGAAATCGAATTCGAGTTGCATTCCAGAACCTGGAACAGAAGACCAAAACCCATCCCAGCCTGTCATCACTTCAACCACCTTCCTCCGACCACCAGAAATCCAACAACTCCGGCCACAGCCTCGACTACACGTCAGCAACCACCTCCCAAAAGCAATAGACACTCGATCATTCTTACAGGTAGAATCGACCCAAATAGCCTACCTAGATAAAACTAGGGCTACAGAAAGTAAATCATCACCGTCGCTTCCATGTTGATTTGCATCACCATTACATATTTTTCCCGGCATCAATGACTACTCCTCCACCTACCAGATGAACCCTGACACTTCAAATTGCCGAGATCACCCAAAAATCCCCTATTTCCATTTTCTGTTCATCATAGAACTGCACCAAAACCCCTTAACTGAAAATCCAAATTTTTGTTCTAAAAATCATGTTTTGATCTAAGTGTTTAATTCATAATACTAAATTTATAAATTATTCAGTTTGAATTTTTAAGATAAAGTTTTAAATTGTAAATTAGAATTTTAAAATCTATAGGTATATCTAAATTCAAATTTAAATATGTATTAAAATTTTGGAAGTGAAGGGAAGTTTTAAATTTAAATTTGAAATGTTTAAAGTGTAATTTAAATTAATTTGAATTTAAATATGAAATTGGTTTTAAATCCTTTTAAAATTTCTTTATTAATGAGTATACCTTAAACTTGTGAAATGAAAGGTTTAAATTGTGTTTTAAAAACTTTGTTAAAGATAATTTGAATTCATTTTTAAATCTTTAAATTTAAAATGAAATTTTGAAGGTAAATTTAAAGTAAGTTGTTTTAAATACTTTGTAAATGATAACTTGTTTATTAATAAGAACAAAGTTTTAACTTAAAGTAAATTAGAATTTAAAGATTTGTATTTCATTAAATTTATAAGGAAATTTAATGGATAATTGATTTATTTTGATTAATTAATCATTTGGATTAATTAAATAAGCAATTAAAGGTTTAAACTAATTAATCAATAGTTGAGATTAATTAATTAGGAATAATTAATTTGAATTTAAGGATTATTAATTGGATTTTATTTAATAATTAGGAATTAATTAATCAAGTAATTTAGAATTAATTAAGTTACAGTTAACACTTAATTAATTTAATTAAAGATTAATTAATAGATAATTAAAGATTAATTAGTTTATAATTAATATTGATTTATGAAAGTTAATTACTTAAGAAAAGTAATTAAAGAATGATAAATAGCTAATGAAGGTCATTAACTAAGGATTATTTAGTAATTAATTAATATGATTAATTTTTAATAATTAATTAAATTAATTAATTAATTAAATGATAATCAATTGTGAAATTTATTTAAGTTAATTACTTAAATGGAAGTAATTAAGACATTAATTACTTAATGTAATTAATGGAGTTTATTGAGTTTGGTTTAAATTAATTAATTAAGTTTAATTAATTTTAAACATTTGATTTGATAATGATTACTTGATGTAATTAATGAAGTAAAATTACTCAGTGAAGTAATTAAAGATAATTGCTGGATGTAATAAGTGGATAATGATGGAATTGTGAAAATAATTTGGATTGAATTATTTTGTATAATTAATCAAGGGATTAATTAAGAAATTAATTAAGGAGTAATTAATTTGATGAAGTAATTAAGGGTAGTTAATTACTGAATGTGATTAATCAAGGTGATTAATAATTATGGTTTAATTGAGATTAATTACTGAATGTAATTAATTTTAAATAAGTAATTAATTAAATATAATTAAGGATCATTAATTAATATAATTAATGATGTAATTAAGATTGATAAATTAAGATTAATTAATCAATAATAAGTGATTAAGTGTAATTAATTAATTGTAATTAATTAAGGTTTAATGTAATTAATTATAGTTAATTAATTAATGAAGTAATTAAAGGTTGATTACTGTATTTGGTTTAGAGTAATTAATTTTGTGAAATTGATTAAAGTATAATTAATCAGGAGTGATTAATTAAGATGATAAATGTGAGGATAATTAATTAATTTGTAATTAATTAATTAATGGTTATGTAAGCAAGATTTATATCAATGTAAGTAATTAATTTAATTCATTTTTAAATTAATTAGAGAAGATGTAATTAATTTAATTCATTTTAAATTAATTATATATGGTATGATTATAGATCATTGCTTATGTATGAATGATATTGGTTGCCTTGAATGGTTTGGAATCTCAACTATGAGATTAGTAATGTTGAGTGATATGGATGCATTGGTTGCATTGTGATGATGATATGGATTATCTTTTGATAATGATAATGTGAATTATCTGTGGTTATGATAATGATAATTATTTGTTGCGAATCTGTGAATTATCTATCTGTGTGTATATAGATAATGTAATTGAATTGTTTTAAACTCTAAAACAACTTGGACCTTAAAACACGCTTTGGATTTCGATGAGACCGCGATCGGGTTTCCATATTTGGATATCCGAAAACAATATCGATCCAAATTAACGATAGGTCGTGAATCTTATGTGAAGAGTGAAGACTCGAGGTGTAAGGACTATTAGTCAGTATAACTCTGGGGGTGATTCCGTGACGAGTTTGACGAAAATAGTACTTACAGGCTCGAGATGGAGATTCAGAGCGCAAGGGTTATCGTCGTTAACTTTGAGGGTGATTCCAAAACGAGTGTAACGAAATAATACCTTCGGTTTCGTTCGAACCCGGAACGAACTTGTATGGATTGAATGCTTTCAGAACATCGTCGGGTGGACGATGAGCATTCTAAGTGATGTGTTCACTAAAGGTAATCGTAGCCTCAAGCCTCATCAACCGGGAATAGCTAAAACAGGGGAGGTGCAGCAAGGCTAAGTGGGTCATGCCCAAGCAGGACGAGATTTTCCCCTGTCTAGTGGTCCCATTTTATTCGGCTTAGTGGACGGTTGGAATTGCGCACCAACTGCGGGGTTGTCTTGTTCGAAACTGTTCAATAAGGAATGGTTCCGGCTTTGTGTTGTAGAGGAGCGGGCGTACTCCTCGGTACGTCGATCTAGGCCACGTACTGTGACGGACGGTACCCAAGTAGCCCAGCCATTGTATGGAATCCAAAATCCAATAAGTGCCAACGGTTTTGATTGTATTACCCACTTTTGTGGCTAGTAGCTGGAATTTAATAAATGTAACAATTTCGACTATTTCATATTTACTTGAAAACCCTAGACCTATTATAATATCACTGGATTTCCTATCAAATGTTTTGATTAGCGTAAGGTAAAAACTTTTCCATGTTTATGTGTAGGAAGTCTTACGTGATACCTTTTCTTTTTAAAAGGTTTTGAAAATTAAGCAAATTTAACCTGTTACTCACACCAGACCCATGTCTGACCCGGAGTTTATCTTTGTTTTCTTAAACTCTTGGGTACTCAAATTTTTATGAGTAGCCAAGGGATTCAGGTTAGCTTTGACGAATTGTGGAGGAGCAATGGAGCAGGAGGCTTCTGCGTTGTAGATATATAGTTTCCACTGTGTGTTTCTGTGTTGTCTTTGAGTTGTAATAACTAGACAGGTGTTTATAACTGTCTAGTATGTGTTGTATTATCTGTGTACTCTGATAGTTGTTGTAAACTATGTAATATTTATGTTATTAATATAATTTATTCGTTCCGCTATTTAGATACTGATGTGTTGTTTCTTCTTTCTTCTCTTTCTTTCTCTTTTCTATCCCTTTCTTTCTTGTTAATAATGCGTCATTCTGTGGAGACGGATGGCGGGTCATTACAGTGGTATCAGAGCATTAGGTTGAGTGAATATCTAGGCTCTATAGTGGTGTCTATCTTGAGAGAGCGTATTTGTAATTTTTAATATTTATATATATTTAACTATTTCTACCTATCTGTTGGGTTACCTGTTCAGGTTTCCAATATAGGTTATAAAGGTAGATGAGGTAGTAGTTTTGTAACACGATTACTACCATTGGTTGGAGTTTGATGTTGGGGTTGGAAGTGTATTTGCCAAAACTGTAGACCTAATACCGTCTCGAGTGAGCTTTGCAGCTGGATGTAAGTATTTCATCGACCTCTGAAGGAAACCAGTTAAGGTTCGGAGTCCATCTTTGAAGTGCAGAGTTTGGTGAATAGAGTTTGGATCTGTCGGTTGGGCTGGAGAAAGTGATGGTATCTTGATACCTCAGGAATGTAGCTGCGTGATGAGATGCAGCGATAATGGATGTGTCCGAAGATGTTTCTTTGGAACAAGTTTTGAAAGTATTCTGCTTCGATGTTGTGGTTAGTTTTGGAATCTGAGTTTCTCGAAGGGCTTTGGATTAGGAAGTTTGGCATTGGTGTCAGCAGTGCAGCTCGAAATGTTCTGTGTGCCGACAGAGAGGTCTTAGATGAGTAGTTTTTCTGAAGATGGGGTTCAGAAGCTGCAAAGTGGATCCGTTTCTTCGATGGATTGGCTAGGCCAGTGTAAGCTGTTCTATTGGGTAAAGAGAGAACAGTTTTCTTTGGAAATTTATTTGGGTTGACCGCAAAAGTAACTTGCGATAGTTGAATGTTTTCTTGGATTGTTGGAGATTTTCTGAATGTCTTCTGGGAAGACAGAGGTTTGTCAGCATCTGGAGATTGAGTTTTCTTATCGACTAGTATTCCAGGAGTAGAGCTAGTGGTTCAGTGTAGTTGAAGGATGGTTCCTAGAGTTAGAGGTTGGAGAAGTAACTCAGGTTTTGGAGGAATTTTTGAGTTTTCTTTATGGATCTGTTGAACTATATTTCTGGAAGGTGATGTCCAGTTTGTGCTTGTGTTCATCTTCAGCATTTTCTACTACTTCGATCAGAGTTGTTCAGCGGAAGTAGTTTGGAAGTGTTTCTGATTGTCTTTTCCTGATTAGGAGAAGTTTGTAGTCTTCTGTTGTTTATGGAGTAGAGTTGTGTTTTGGTTTTTGATGGATCTTGAGGAGATCATTGGGTTGGGTTGTTTTTAGTTCTGTTTGTTCTAGAGGCATCGGCAAGGGTTAAGCTGATCAGTTTGAATGTTGGCAGCCAGGATTGTCTGAAGACATTTTGTGGATAAGAGACGAAGGAATTTGGATTCTGGAGTCGGAGTTTTGTTTTGGATAAGTTTTCTCCGATCAAAGGAGCTATAAGATGGTATAAGGCTGAAAAGCTAACTCCGAGATGTTTGGATCTTTTTTGTGTTTTGGTTGGATAAGTGTTTGGTTTTTAGGATTGAATTGCCAGTTTGGATAACTGGGATTCGATATGTTTCATGTATCTCTAAGGGAGTACGTGTATGGTCTATCTCTGGTTTTGGAACCAGTAGTTCTAGAGGATTTGATTGTTGAGTCAGATTCGTCTGTAGTCTGATATGCTGTCTAGTTCTGTAGATCTAGATGAGTAGGAGCTCTGTAGCTTAGTAGTATTGATTGTTTGGAATCTATAGAGCGAATATCCCGATATTTATACCAGGGAAACTCGTGGAAGTTCTATCCAGAATTTTTTCTGGATTATTAGATTTGATTGATTGGGTGAATTGGTTGCTATGGTTGTTAGCATATCGTTGGTATATGATTGTGTTCTAAAATTAAATCTTTAAATAGATTATTAAATTACCTTTGTTTTAAATTTCGGGGACGAAATTCTTTTAAGGGGGGAGGAATGTGATGACCCGGAATTTTGAAGAAATATCAATTTAATAATCTGAATTAAAAATTAAATTGATTCGATGATCTTTGTAATAAGATTTGAATTAATTTATAATCCAATTAAAATAAATATTGAATTGATAGATTTTATCTTTTTAAATCTAATAAGTTGTTTCCTATTTATAATGTATATATAGAATATGTATATATTGTAAATAGATCTTGTTTAAATCAAATAAATAAATAAATCCTGTTTTCTATAAAATATATATTCTTAGTAAAAATTGGCAATTTTGATTTTATTTAAAAGTTAAACTTTTAAAAGGTTATTTAATAAATATATATGGTTTTAAATTGATCAGATAAAAATTTAATTTGTTTAAAATAATTTATTTGACATTAAGTTTTTAAAAGTATGTAATAAATAACAATATGATTTTAAATACCTAAGGCAAAATATTGAAATGATTTAAAATATGTTTAACTCAAGATTTAAATTTAAATAAATAACAATAAGGTTTATTTTGATTTCTTAAAAATATAGTTGAATAAAATAAATAATTTATTGATAAAGAAACAATTTCTTTTATAAATTATTTATAGTTATCAAATGTTGTTATTTTTAAATATAATAATACATTGTTTTTAACAAATAGATTTTTATATAAAAATAATTGTTTTTCAAAAATTTAATTGTGTAGTTATGTTTGCAAATAAACTTGATTTCAAAATTTAATTTGAACTTGGATTCAAAGCTTTGAAATCTAAAGTAAAAATATTTTTAATTTGTTTTGATTTTAAAATGTTTGTATAAACTTTATTTTATAAATAAAATTGGATTTATTCATTTTAAAATTATCTACATGTAAATAAATACATGTTAACTAATTAACTAAACATGGATTTTCATTTATCTTATATTAAACATCTAATTAAAATACAAATTAACTTAATTATAACTAATTAACATTTATAAACAAATGTAAGCATTTTACAAATAAGAAGACATGTGTTAAATTGTTAAGTAACTAATATAACATGTGTTAAGTAATTAGCAACTATTATGACAAATGTTATTTTGTAAGACAAGTGTCGAAATTTAATTTAGCTTATTCTTTTGTTTTTATTTTCAAATAATTTCAGCTAGCTTATGTTAAATCTTCTTTCCTCATTTTTCTTTTCTTTTTTAAAATCTAAAGCAAAGAAAATCTGAAAGAAAACACACTTCTTTTGAACCAAAATCAGAAACATGAACAAGTTGAAATCACATCTTCATTTTTAAAAACCTAAAACATTTTAAACCTGTAATCCACCTCCAAATCAAAGCCTATCAGCAAATTTTCAAAGATATGAAGCCTGCACCATTTCAATCTGGAATTCAAGCTGCATGCATGTAGTTTTAAGATCAGTCTCAAAGCTCCAACAACTCAGTTTTTAAATGCAACTCAAAGTTTAAAAGCTAAAGCATTAAAGTGCAAAGTTAAAAAAATGGGGTTTTCAGTCTTCAGGCTCTTCAAAACATATGGAGGCTCTGTTCTTCTTTTATAACAGGTGAGTAACATCATAATATAAATGGTTTAAGGTATAATTATGTTGCATGTTTTATCACTGAAAACAAAATATGTTTGAGAATGCAATTATAAGTATATCTCTAAATATTTATATGGATGTGTGGATGTGTATGTTTTGTTTCTGTTCAATCTCTGTTACCAGTTTCAAGTTCAAGACTTGATTCAAAATTTACATTCTCTTAAACCCGTTGAGTTAGTACTTAACATTTAAATAAAATTTGTTGTTATGTCATAGAAGGGTTTTAAAGTTTTGTTTAAGTTAAATTTAAACTGGAAAGTTCACTGGGAATATAAAAACATCAGTGGATATTAAAATATGTGAAAATTCAAACTGAATAATTTATAAATTCAGTATTATGAATTAAACACTAAGATCAAAACATGATTTTTAGAACAAAAATTAGGATTTTTAGTTAAGGGGTTATGGTGCAGTTCTATGATGAACAGAAAATGGAAATAGGGGATTTTTGGGTGATCTCGGCAATTTGAAGTGTCAGGGTTCATCTGGTAGGTGGAGGAGTAGTCATTGATGCCGGGAAAAATATGTAATGGTGATGCAAATCAACATGGAAGCGACGGTGATGATTTACTTTCTGTAGCCCTAGCTTTATCTGGGTAGGCTGTTTGGGTCGATTCTACCTGTAAGAATGATCGAGTGTCTATTGCTTTTGGGAGGTGGTTGCTGACGTGTAGTCGAGGCTGTGGCCGGAGTTGTTGGATTTCTCGTGGTCGGAGGAAGGTGGTTGAAGTGATGACTGGTTGGGATGGGTTTTGGTCTTCTGTTCCAGGTTTTGGAATGCAACTCGAATTCGATTTCGTGTTTTGGAAGGAGGATCTGATGGTGGTGGTTGGTCGTGGGGTTGATCGTCGTTGTTGGGAAGCCACCGGAGGTGGATGATGATGGCTGGAGGCACGGTGCACGTGCACCGTGCACTTTTGGCTTCAGAAGTTTGCCTGATAGATGCAGTATATTGAACTCGAGTATTACTCGAGTGATTGCTGTGTTTTGCTCGAAGAAATGGGCCTGATGACTCGAAGCAGGAAGTTGGGTAGCTCGGGTTTGGTTTTGTGTGACAGGTTTTAGCTGAAACCTGTATTGATTGTTTTTAAAAAAAAAACTAGAATTTAAATGTAAAGCAAGGTTTCAAAGAAGTTTAAAACCTAGTTTATAAAATCTGGAATTTCAAGTTTAAGTTTGAATCTTAATTTTCAAATAGGATGAAGTTTTTAAAATTTGATTTGATTTGATTACTTTAAAAATGTTAAGTAGTTTGAATTTTTAAGATAAAGTTTTAAATTGTAAAGTAGAATTTTAAAATCTATAGGTTTATCTAAATTCAAATTTAAATATGTATTAAAATTTTGGAAGTGAAGGGAAGTTTTTAAATTTAAATTTGAAATGTTTAAAGTATAATTTAAATTAATTTGAATTTAAATATGAAATTGGTTTTAAATCCTTTTAAAACTTCTTTATTAATGAGTATACCTTAAACTTGTGAAATGAAAGGTTTAAAATGTATTTTAAAAACTTTGTTAAAGATGATTTGAATTCATTTTTAAATCTTTAAATTTAAAATGAAATTTTGAAGGTAAATTTAAAGTAAGTTGTTTTAAATACTTTGTAAATGACAACTTGTTTATTAATAAGAACAAAGTTTTATCTTAAAGTAAATTAGAATTTAAAGATTTGTAATTCATTAAATTTATAAGGAAATTTAATGGACAATTGATTTATTTTGATAAATTAATCATTTGGATTAATTAAATAAGCAATTAAAGGTTTAAACTAATTAATCAATAGTTGAGATTAATTAATTAGGAATAATTAATTTGAAATTAAGGATTATTAATTGGATTTTAATTAATAATTAGGAATTAATTAATCAAGTAATTTAGAATTAATTAAGTTACAGTTAACACTTAATTAATTTAATTAAAGATTAATTAATAGATAATTAAAGATTAATTAGTTTATAATTAATATTGATTTATGAAAGTTAATTACTTAAGAAAAGTAATTAAAGAATGATAAATAGTTAATGAAGGTCATTAACTAAGGATTATTTAGTAATTAATTAATATGATTAATTTTTAATAATTAATTAAATTAATTAATTAATTAAATGATAATCAATTGTGAAATTTATTTAAGTTAATTACTTAAATGGAAGTAATTAAGACATTAATTACTTAATGTAATTAATGGAGTTTATTGAGTTTGGTTTAAATTAATTAATTAAGTTTAATTAATTTTAAACATTTGATTTGATAATGATTACTTGATGTAATTAATGAAGTAAAATTACTCAGTGAAGTAATTAAAGATAATTGCTGGATGTAATAAATGGATAATGATGGAATTGTGAAAGCAATTTGGATTGAATTATTTTGTATAATTAATCAAGGGATTAATTAAGAAATTAATTAAGGAGTAATTAATTTGATGAAGTAATTAAGGGTAGTTAATTACTGAATGTGATTAATCAAGGTGATTAATAATTGTGGTTTAATTGAGATTAATTACCGAATGTAATTAATTTTAAATAAGTAATTAATTAAATATAATTAAGGATCATTAATTAATATAATTAATGATGTAATTAAGATTGATAAATTAAGATTGATTAATCAATAATAAGTGATTAAGTGTAATTAATTAATTGTAATTAATTAAGGTTTAATGTAATTAATTATAGTTAATTAATTAATGAAGTAATTAAAGGTTAATTACTGTATTTGGTTTAGAGTAATTAATTTTGTGAAATTAATTAAAGTATAATTAATCAGGAGTGATTAATTAAGATGAAAAATTTAAGGATAACTAATTAATTTGTAATTAATTAATGGTTATGTAAACAAGATTTATATCGATGTAAGTAATTAATTTAGTTCATTTTTAAATTAATTAGAGAAGATGTAATTAATTTAATTCATTTTAAATTAATTATATATGGCATGATTATAGATCATTGCTTATGTATGAATGATATTGGTTGCCTTGAATGGTTTGGAATCTCAACTATGAGATTAGTAATGTTGAGTGATATGGATGCATTGGTTGCATTGTGATGATGATATGGATTATCTTTTGATAATGATAATGTGAATTATCTATGGTTATGATAATGATAATTATCTGTTGTGAATCTGTGAATTATCTATCTGTGTGTATATAGTAATGTAATTGAATTGTTTTAAACTCTAAAACAACTTGGACCTAAAAGACACGCTTTGGATTTCGATGAGACCGGGATCGGGTTTCCATATTTAGATATCCGAAAACCACATTGATCCAAATTAACGATAGGTCGTGAATCTTATGTGAAGAGTGAAGACTCGAGGTGTAAGGACTATTAGTCAGTATATCTCTAGGGGTGATTCCGTGATGAGTTTGACGGAAATAGTACTTACAGGCTCGAGATGGAGATTCAGAGTGCAAGGGTTATCGTCGTTAACTCTGAGGGTGATTCCAAAACGAGTGTAACGAGATAATGCCTTCGGTTTTGTTCGAACACGGAATGAACTTGTATGGATTGAATGCTTTCAGAACATCGTCAGGTGGACGATGAGCATTCTAAGTGATGTGGTCACTAAAGGTAATCGTAGCCTCAAGCCTCATCAACCGGGAATGGCTAAAACAGGGGAGGTGCAGCAAGGCTAAGTGGGTCATGCCCAAGCAGGACGAGATTTCCCCCTGTCTAGAAGTCCCTTTTTATTCGGCTTAGTGGACGGTTGGAATTGCGCACCAACTGCGGGGTTGTCTTGTTCGGAACTGTTCAGTAAGGAATGGTTCCGGCTTTGTGTTGCAGGGGAGCGGGCGTACTCCTCGGTACGTTGATCTAGGCCACGTACTGTGACGGGCGGTACCCCAGTAGCCCAGCCATTATATGGAATCCAAAATCCAATAAGTGCCAACGGTTTTGGTTGTATTACCCACTTTTGTGGCTAGTAGCTGGAATTTAATAAATGTAACAATTTCGGCTATTTCATATTTACTTAAGAACCGAAGACCTATTATAATATCACTGGATTTCCTATCAAATGTTTTGGTTAGCGTAAGGTAAAAACTTTTCCATGTTTATGTATGGGAAGTCTTACGTGATACCTTTTCTTTGCAAAAGGTTTTGAAAATGAAGCAACTTTAACCTGTTACTCACACCAGACCCATGTCTGACCCGGAGTTTATCTTTTGTTTTCTTAAACTCTTGGGTACTCAAATTTTTATGAGTAGCCAAGGGATTCAGGTTAGCTTTGACGAATTATGGAGGAGCAATGGAGTAGGAGGCTTCTGCATTGTAGATGTATAGTTTCCGCTGTGTGTTCTTGTGTTGTCTTTGAGTTGTAATAACTAGACAGGTGTTTATAACTGTCTAGTATGTGTTGTATTATCTGTGTACTCTGATAGTGGTTGTAAACTATCTAATATTTTATGTTATTAATATAATTTATTCATTCCGCTATTTAGATTCTGATGTGTTGTTTCTTCTTTCTTCTCTTTCTTTCTCTTTTCTATACCTTTCTTTCTTATTAATGATGCGTCATTCTGTGGAGACGGATGGCGGGTCATTACACTTGATGTAGATGGGAGTGATATCATGTTTGTGAATTTTTGGAAATGATCTAAGAAATGACATGAAAGTATCTTTCTATAGGAATAAAATTTGAATAAGTATCCAAATAAAAATATTTATTAGTTCAATTTCTGTCAAAATGCAGGGAAAACATATGTCCATAAGAAAGAACAATAAAGGGTATATAGATATTTCTAAAATTATAAGTAAACAACATACCACTGATTGTTAACGATGTATTTATGTTAAAATCAGTAATAGTTTGGTTATTTAATACTCGATGTTGGATTTGTAAATTCTATCTTTTATAATAAGTATAAAGAATGCTGGGAATGTCTCGAGTGATATGCGAAGATACCATATCAAAATGTATAATATGGAACATGCAAGATGGATTCCATATGTATTGACAATAGGAATTATCACACATGTCGTATTGTCTACATTATCATATCCTATTTATTAATTTGATGCATAAAGCAAATATTAAATCCATATTAAGATTGGTAAATGGTAGTTTAGAGTATTCTAGAATATGTATAAAATATTATAGAATTGAATAAAGTGAAATGAACTCCTTATGAAGGAGTGTCCATACTCGAACTTCATAAGTATTATCGAGTATAATATGTCAATATTAAATTAATAGTCAAACTTTAATTAATAAGCTTTAAGTTGAAATTATTCCAAACAATAAGTTGTAGGTAATTCAATCAAACGCTACTACAATATAGGAAGTATAAATAAATATAAAAATTTATAACTGAGTTGAGGCTGATTCCAAATGTTGAGTATCTTGCAACATTGTTATATGATAACTATATCATGATACCAATCATATAGGAACCTAGAGCTCACTTGAAGTCAAGCAACATACTCAGAATAGTTCCACATGATAAAGAAAGTTTATCAACATTAGATATTATGATTGACAGAGTAGATAATTAAAACAAAATAACATACCCATTCTGTAATGACCCTAATTTTGACTAACATTATTTAGAACATTTAATTAGATAAATTAAATGAAACACT
Source organism: Allium cepa (assembly GCA_030765085.1). Taxonomy (NCBI): domain Eukaryota; kingdom Viridiplantae; phylum Streptophyta; class Magnoliopsida; order Asparagales; family Amaryllidaceae; genus Allium; species Allium cepa. The sequence continues at coordinate 276,244,897 of CM060946.1, forward strand.
GTAGATAGTTAAGGGATTGAGATTTGTTAATTAAGAAGGTATCATGCCTTAATGAATGTATTGGTAAAACAGAATCAAAAATAAGTAAGCATCTAAAGAACTCGGCTGGCCACCATTAAGAGTATTCAAGGAGAATAAAATCTAGGATTCAAGTGGAAAACTTAAGCAAATCAATCCAAAGGAAAATCTCAACCTTCTTAACGTAAAGCGAAGGTGAATAATCAGTTTACATCTCTATTTTGATGAATGATTTTGGTTTAAAGGTAAACCTATCCTCTTTTGCAAGTATACCATGTTATAGTGATTAATTAATTATATGCTTTAATTTGATGATTTATGGAGATTTAATAAGAACTTTATGATATGTTTAAATTAGAAAACCTATCATATGACATCCAAATGAGTTGTGTTTTTGATATATGGTCAAAAATATTATCTTTGAAGTGGGTTTCAAGTTTCATAGTTTTCCAAGTGAATACAGATTTATTATGAATTTTCTATGAGGGAAAATAGTTCATTTGGGGTTTAAATTACTTTAGGCAATTAAATAATGTCTTCGGATTTGAAATTTATATACGTTAGAAAACATATTTAATGTGAATTATTATGATTTTTAAGGACTTTTCCTAATTATGGCTAATAAATTATTTAATGAAGGAATTAAATGTTTTAAGCATTTATTAAGGAGAATGGCTTAAGTACTAAAATGTTTTCAATGTGTTCAATATTGAGTGCGGTAGGTTTTCAGAAAAGAATTTTGATGATGTATTGGAAACCAATCGTATTTTAGCAAATTATGTAAGTTAGATGAAAAGGAATTACTTTAAAAAGAAAACAATTTTATATTGAATTACAACTTCGCCACTTCCATTTGCTTGTTTCCGTCTCCTTACTTAGTAAACCTTTTGCATCCATTCGAAAACAATGCATTTGGTATCAAGCATTTGGTATGAAGTGAATTGGAGAAAGGCGGAAGGAAAGGATGGTGTCACAGGCGTGCTTGAGAAAGGGTTGAAGCTGCTTTTATTTGCTTTCCAACCCATTGACTCGTCCTTATTCTAAAAGTATGCTTTTGAAAGAGTTGCCGCTTTTGAACTCCTTCAATACCCTAGCTGTCACATTTGTACCTTTCGCCTTAGCAAGAAGCGGCTTTATAACTCTTTAAATCAATGAGTACGGAGGGTAGGGTTTTGAATTGATACCCTTCCGCAACAATTGAAGTTGCTTTTCTTTTAACCTGTACTTGAAAAAGGGTGGGTGCTGCTCCCATAACTTTCGACATGGTTGAAGCCACTTGTTTAAACCCATGTATACATGCGGAAGTGTGTTATCGTCACCTTAAGTGTCTCAAAGGAATAGCATTTGCATAAATCCCCTTAAGGGCTATGTATTATGTCCAGTAGGCCCGAGTTAGCCAGTAGTTAATAGCTAGCCCGATAAAACTATATTATTCAGACAGATAGTCCATCGATTACTTGATTATATGCATGTATATTATTGCTATTGTTGTTGCAATCAGTTTGGTTGCAAGATTTTGATTTGCAAAAGATATGATTTTAAAAGGATATTAGTGATGGGAAACCCGTTCTGCTAAGATGTGCTCGTTAATATCGGTAAACCGAGAAGTAATAGAATTATTCACACCAGACTTTATGTCAGACTCGAAGTTTATGTTTTCCCCTTAAAGTCTTGGGTGTTCAAAATTAAATCTAATTAGATTGAGAGTTAAGGAATTTTCAGGTTTATTAGGTGGGACAAATAAGTTCCAAAGAGGTGCAGGAAGCAAAGCTAGCTATGTAAAAGTTATTTAGTATATTTCCACTGTGATGTATTTATGACTCATATGTCTATCTATCTAGTACTCTGATCATTCAAGGGGACATCTTCATATGTTTCTCTTGGCGTACTTTGCTATAATAATATTTGATCAAAACCTGGGAATCATTTCAGGATTATGTAATTGAATACGAAATATTGATTTGAAATGCAATTAGAAAAGCTATTTCTAAAATCTGTGTTGATTCTATTTCAAATTCATGTGTTTTTGATATTATGGGTACCGTTAACATTACTATATTTTGTCACCAGAAGTTAATGTTATAGATAACTATAGCATTTGTAGCACTTAGCTTAGGACCTCAAAATAGGGGATGTTACACATTCATCGAGGGACTAACCCATTTGTTTTTTTAGAAAACTGGTCGATGAAGTTAGACTAAGATTCCATAATTGACCCCAAGTATAAGTGAGAGATTGTTAGAGTTAGCAGTATGCCCTAGGGGCAATTATGTAATTTTTCACATATATCTGACTCAATAACCAATCTTGTTCAAATAAAAAGGTGTTTTCTTTCTATTATACACATGATATAATATGTTATATTAATTATTTATAAAAAAAATACATCTAATATAGAAATAAATTGTATATTTTATGATAGTAGCTATAGTACGTTGTAATCATGAGAGACCTATCATAATAAAGTAAATATAACATTTTAAATATTCCTAGTCAAGATATATTGAGACTAGATATCAATGCATCCGTTGAGATGGATTATATAATGCTCTCTATATGTTAGGCAACGTATTGCTCATGGCTACTAAAGTCAAAAAGGGATTATGTATTGATAGTTATTTGCTAATTATGAAATGACGCAGTCGATTGTTTTCTCTTGGACAATATAACTAAGGTCAAACAGAAAACATTAGTACGATAACTTTACATAATCCCCTAACTTGAGAATACTGTCAAACTTCAATATGGAGACTCTGCTTTTATTATAGTTAAATTATAGCACCTCATCCATCGAATAACTATAGTTAGGATTGAGTGGAAGCATTGGAATTTAAATGCTATTAAAGAGAGATATCATCTGCATGGTTATATGGGGTTAGTATCACTGGTCAACTAAAGTCAACTCAGAGTCGAAGTCTCTATTTAGAGCAGTATAGTTAATAATAACTGTTACTATTGAAATAAAGATTTTGTGTTTGCACTTACAATGTTGAATGTAGATTATTTTAGAATTTTAACAATTACCATATTCCATAAATTCTAATGTTATATAGTTTTGATGAAGAGAATTAGTGTAAATTATTGTCACCATCTAGTAACACTTAAATAAGTAAAGTTGGATTTAATGGTAAAGATTTCTAAGCGATAAATTTAGCCAAAAAGTCACACCACCGGCTAAGGTGGTCTATGAATATTAATGTCTGAACTACTAACATTAATTGCTTACTGAATTTACAACTTTGAGTCACACACCTTATTTGTGAATTCTTTTAAAAAACCATATGAAAGTTGTATCTGCACACATCGATATACGATATCTATGTATTTCTAAACAAGTTTAAACAAAAGATAATAGCATGAAAATATTTAATAAATTTATTATCATTTGATGGTAAGTAACATCAGCGGTACTATATAAATAGAGAGGAATGAAGAGAAAGAGAATATTATGCGAATCCATTAGGGAAATTAAAAAGGGGGAAATGTTTCATTATTTCAGCTAAAAGCAAATCCACTAATTCATTACCAACATATATTTATTTTTATTCTCTTTCTCTACTTTCCTCATAATTTTCCATGGCTAGAAGTCAAATAAATATTTTCAAACAATTTATCAACTCTAATACCAAATGCAAGCATTAAATAAAATAAAAACAAGTGATTCATCCTTCTCTTGTAAAGCTAGGTGGCGATGTGCTTGAGACCTAAGGAGAAACCTCAAATCAAGGTGTTTCTCTTGGCTTCTACTAAATGGTGAACTCCTGTTTCATTTATATATAATATTTCATTATGATTATGTATTTCTCTACTTCACCTATTCAATTTGTTTATTACTTCATTTGTATGTATTTGGGGAATGTTTTGAATATTTTGTTTATTCCCTTGAACCGGCTTTATCATTGTCATGTTAACATGATTAAAGTCATCTTGTTTACATTCTCTATTATTCACATGTCACCAATAATTATTATTATGGATTTATCCTTATATATTCTTTGTTAGTTTGTAAATGTTGTTTATTTAATTAGATCTTTTGTAACACCCCTAATTTCTGATAACATTATTCAGGAAACTGAATTAGATAAACTAAATAGAATAATGTATGGATAATAATGATAAGAAGATTGAGATTTGAATAAACACTAAGAAGATCGTGCTTAATAATGAATTAAATGGGCTTAAAATGGCTTTTAAGTTATTAACTAAAATATGGGCATATTGGTAAATAACCGCAATGATACACGACTAAACACCTATTCACGTTTCATTTTCTCACGTTCACTTCATTTTACCAAAAACACAAATCAAACCCTAAGAGAAGCCGGCCATTACAAGGAAGAAAAGAGGAAAATTTAATCAAGCTAAGGAATTAAAGCTAGGGGAATCAATCTTCAACAAATCTCAAATTGCTTATCATATTCATGGTGAATCATTGTTTTTACCATCTTTACTTCATTTTGAATCATATGTTTTTGGATATAGGATTCAATTCGTTTTTATGATGTTTTGGATGATGATATGCTCGAATTATAATATGTTTGGTTTAAATTAAATCATTTAAATATTTATTTGTATGGTTTAGGGTAAAACCAAATATAAATGATTTTGGAACGCCATGGAAATAGTATATGTTACGTAAATTATGATTTTGGAGATGGGTTTCAAATTTTATAATTTTCCAAGCCAGGGAAAATTTATTATGAAATTTTAAAGGAAAATATGATAAAATTGGATTTAAAATAATTTTCTATTATTTTAGGAAGAATTTGGTTTGAAATTGTAATATGTTAGAAAATATGATGAAAGTGAATTCCTGTGATTTTTCCTAATTGATTTTCTATGGAAAATAAATTATTTTAGAAAGAAAAACTTATTTGCAATACTGATTTTGCTTAATGGAAGAGCTAAAACGTTAATTTTTTCTTGATTTAGATCTGACGAATGCGGCAGTTATTCATGTAAAGGATTTGAAAAGTTTTAAGGCAATCAATTAAAGATTACAAATAGGCAGGTTATTATAAAGAATACTAAAATTAGCATGATTTCAGCCTTTATTCAGAAAAGCAGGTCCTGCCTCCTTTAATAGTGCCTTTCGACTCCAATGCTTTCACTTCAACACAGTTGAAACCACATAGTCAAAACTAATATACAAGTTATTACGTAGATGGTAAGTAGTGGATTGAAGTAAAGGCGGAAGTCGCAGTGTCAAAAGCAATGCTTCTGTTGGGGTCGAAACCTTAGTTTTTTTTCAAACATTAAGTGCCTGCTTTGTTTGCTTAAGTCTTTTGACATGGTTGAAACATATATTTCAAAAGGGGTTTCCTAAATAGCTTTAAGGAGGTTGCCATAATCTGTTTTAAAAGTATTCGAACGAGTTCCTTTATTCTTAATTAAGGCTTTCGAGATGATGGTTCCAACCTAATCGAAACCTCGCTACTGTTCATATGCCTTTCGAGTGTATTGAAGCCATCAATGCTTCTAAAAAAATGCCTTTGTTTTAAATTTATATTAAAGTCACTTTTTAAATGCTTTCGAAAGGGTTAAGGTGTTTCAAAGGCATTGGTGTCGAAAAGGGGGGTTTCGATGCTATCCTTCAAAGTTTAACTAAAGGTTTTAAGCTTTCGAATAGATGGTTCCAACACCATCAAATCTTCCCCAAAACAATTTTATTAAAGGTTTTGAAAGAGATACTTTCATAAATAACCACTTTGACCCAAAAAATGTTTCTGGAAGTAAAACCCAATGCTTTCGAAAGGGGTGCTTTCATTGATTTCGAAACTATATTTCTAAATTTTTTTGAGTAATGTTTTGACACTCTAGAAAGGTATAATTTTGTTTCGAAAGAGATGTTTTAAAAAGCTTCGAAGGGTAAATACTTAGTGTTTTGAAAAGGAGTTCTCTACGCTTCGAGGGAGGTTATCCAAGGGTTTCGAAAGTGATGTTTTATGTTTATTCAAAACAAATAACCCAATCTCATTTTTAAAGGAAAAACTATAACTTTATTGAAATGGAGTTTATAAAGAAGTTTTCCTTGATTAACAGGTTAAAGGGATTAACCAAGTTATATGTAAAATGATTTCAAGGATATTAAACCACAGGCGTTGGTAATATTATGTTGTTATTATCGTTTCATCACATATTTATTCACTTTGCAATGAACCCATAACGATACTTTTGGGAAGGGTTGAATAACCAACTAGATTGAACCAGTAGCGAAATTAAATTTAAGGGTGCTAAAATATTAATTAAAGATATTGGTAGGGGCCAATAGGTTTTCAGTAAGCCCATGAAAACTGTGTATAAGAAAAGATATTGGCAGGGGCCAATAGGTTCATAGCAAGCCCATGAAAACTATGATTTGATATCGGCAGGGGCCATTAGGTTTGTAATTAGACTATGAAAACTATATCCCGACTAAGATATTGACAGAAGTCAATAGGTTCCTAGTCAGCCCATGAAAACTAGGATAAGAGAAAAGATACTGGAGCTACCAATAGGTTCTTAGTGATCCTATGAAAACTATGAAATTAGATAGGGAGTTCATAACCATTAAACTGGTTACTAGTAAGCCTATGAAAACTAATAGGTTAGTAGTGAACTAAGAAATTATAAACGAGATAGTTAGTCAGAATGAATGGGGATGGATAACCCAGATCTAATTTACTTGTTTTGCATATCATCATAATATTTTGAAATGCTATGTTTTTAACCATTGGATGTAGGAGCACAATATGTGGTTTTATAAATGTTTTAAGATACTAGTGAGGGAAATCCCATTTCGCTAAATGGTGTGGTCTCGCTAGATATCTAAATGGTTTGAGATGGTAGATTATTATTCATACTAGGCTCTATGTCTGACTCGAAGTTTTTTTTCCTCTTAAACTCTTGGGTACTCAATTGATTTTAACTAGGTTGAGAATTAAGGTTTTCAGGTTTTCTTTTAGATAAATAAAGCTTCCGAAGACGAGCAGGAGGCAAGCTAGTTATTAGAGTTATTTTTTATTTCGCAGCTTGTTTTGGTTGTAAAGGCAAATTTATTTTATTGCCTTATTATATACTCCGATCAACCAACAGGGCATCTTCATATGTCGCACTTGGCATATTTTGTATTAATCGTATGTTATTTTGCGTACTGGGATTATGTAATGAATTTGAAATATTTTGAAATGAAATATGGAATTTGTTTGTTTTTAAAAAATTTCAATATTCGTGTGTTTCTGTATATCAATGCTTCTAACATTGCTGTATTTGGTCGTAGAGCATTAATAACTATGGATGACTGCAGCATCCGTAGTCGCTTGTTTTGGGCCTCCAAGTAGGGGGATGTTACAAGTGGTATCAGAGCATAGGTTTATGAAACTTTAAAAGGAATTTAAACCTAATTTTTTTTCCAAAACATAATCTAATGAATCAGATAATAAGATCGAGGTGGGTTAACGCTATACTAGCATACTTGTATTTGGTATATGTGTGTGTGTGTGTGTGTGTGTGTGTATAAGCACTATTTCCTGCTCTCTTAGACCGTTCTTCGACATCTGACTAAGGCTCATATGCATGTTTACAAGAAAGGAGATATGGAAGTAGGAAAACGAAAGAGGAAATCTCAGTAAAGGAAGCACTAACACCAATGGAAATGCTCGACATACCACCCGGAGGATCCCGGGTCGACCGGCTAATGCTAATACTCAAAATTCTGATGCCAATATGGGTGCTGGAAATCCACCAGTAGATATAGGGACGATGTATCTGTTCTTCATCAATATGATGCAAGCAGGAGTCACTGCTGGTGTTGCTGGAAATGTAGGAGCTAATCTCGTGGCTCCGTTTGGGAATAATTATGCTAAGCTGAGTAGAGACTACATCGGTCTGGGTGAGGAGCCATTCATGGGGACAGAGAATGCCATAGAGGTCAAGATTTGGTTGTTGCATTGTGAGCGTATCTTCGCTGATATGGGTCTAAATGATGGGAAAAAGAGAAGGTTGGCCTCTAGGAAGTTGCAAGGGTCAACGCTTCATTGGTGGAACAGTATTACTGCTCGAGTTTGGAGGAGCAGTTGACTTGGGTTGATTTTAAAATGAGAATCGAGCAAAAGTTTGTGTCTGAGTTTGCTAAATCAGAGCCGATGAGGAAATTTATGGATCTAGAGCAGGCAGAGATGTCATTTGTTGAGTATTCCACTAAGTTTGAGGAGTTATCCCATTATGGACATAATACTATAGACACCATCATTAGGAGGAATGAGCAGTTCATTAGAGGACTGAGACCCGAGATTGCTAGGCGACCCTGCCGCATCTTCGCGATCCTAGTAATTTAGTTGTGGAGATGGCCATTCTCCATAAGGAGATGCTTACTAATTGCGCTTGAGAGAGGCCAGTGGAAATTCAGGTTTCTCAAGCGAAGAAGAGAAAGTTCTTTAACAAGAAAGGAGCCTAGAAGGGAGCTGCTGCCAAATAGGCAAAGGCTGAGTTAGTTTGCTTTAAGTGTGACAAGAAGGGTCATTATGCGAATAAGTGCCAGTTAGTTAATGGGAAGACGGCTGCAAATAATAGGAATGTAAAGTACTTCAACTGCGATCAAGTTGGACGTTACAAGAATCAGTTTCCAGATCCAGTCAGGGTGGACAGAGGGAAGGTTTTTACTATTGGGCTAGCTAGGCCACTTAGTTGATAAAGGGAAGACTGTGATGGAAAGTACGCTTTTGATTCAGAGCATACCAGTTAGGGTACTTTTTGATACCAGTGCATCACATTCATTTATATCTCAGGGTTTGGTTGATAGATTTGCTTAGAATCCACCTACCTTGTTACTTCCTTAAGGGTTGCGAATCCAATAGGAGGGTATTCAACTCTAGGGTTGAGATGTGACCAGTTAGAACTTGATTTTTAGGTCATAAGTTTGCATGAAGTTTGTATGTTATTGATTTCATAGATTTCAGGATCATTTTGGGCATGGATTGGTTGGGTTAGTATGAGGCTTGAATATTTTGCCAGATAGGGAAATATCGCCGAGACACCCTAATAGTCATAACTGAGTAATATTCTTAGTGGAGAAATTTTACCAAGTGCTAGTGTTTTGCTTAATTCTATGGAGGTAGGAGATGAGTTGAGTCAGGTTCGAGTAGCAAGAGAGTTTGCAGATGTCTTTGCTAGCCATTGGACTACCGTCGAAATGAGATGTTGAGTTTAGAATAGATCTTGTGCCCGAAGCCGAACCTGTGAGTAGACCACCTAGCAGGATGACACCGATGGAGATGAAGGAATTAAAGGTGCAGCTAGTGGATCTTGAAGGAAGAAATTTTATTAGACCAAGCAGTTCACTTTGGGAAGCGACCATGGTGTTCGTGAAGAAACCAGATGGATTGTTGGGAATATGTATCGACTGTCATAAATTGAACGAAAGGACGACTAATAATAAATATCCTTTGCCAAAATAGATGATCTGTTTGATCAGTTAAGTGGAGCCAGAATGTTTTTTCAGTTGGATTTGGCGACAGGTTTCTATCAGTTAAGTGTGACGGAGGACAATATTCCTTTGACGACATTTCTGACTAGGTATGGTTCATATGAGTGGTTAGTGATGCCATTTGGATTAACAAATGTACCTACTTTCTTCATGGGTCTGATGAACCAAGTTTTTCAAGAGTTTTTAGATAGATTTGTGTTGTGTTTATAGAGGACATTTTAGTATACTCTAAGGATGAAAGGGAGCATGAAGTTCATCTTAGAATGGTGCTTGAGAGACAGAGGCAGAATCAGCTAAAGGCGAAGTTTACCAAGTGTCATTTTTGGAAGAAAAAGGTTAAGTTTCTTGGTCACGTCGTTTCAGAGAAAGGCTTGTCAGTCGATCCTGATAAAATCGAAGCGGTGAACAATTAGAAGAGACTAGAGACGGTGATTGAGATTAGAAGTTTTCTTAGACTTGCTGGCTACTACCGGAGATTCATTAAGGATTTCTCGCGGATAGCAGCACCTTTGACTAAGTTAACCAGAAGGGACGTGAAGTTTTTTTGGTCGGACAAATGTGAGGAAGCGTTCCTTAAGTTAAAGCTTTTGTTGATCAATGCATCAATTTTAGTAGTTCCAGATGGAAACCAGGGTTGGTGGTGTATACTTATGCATGCGGAACTGGATTAGGAGCGGTGTTGATGCAGAAGGGTAAAGTTATTGCCAACACTTCAAGACATCTTAGACCCTATGTAGTGAGATATCCTACACATGACTTGGAAATAGCTACGGTGATCTTCTCATTGAAGATTTGGAGACATTATCTCCTAGGAGAGAGATTTGAGCTTTACACAGATTATAAGTCTTTAAGGTATCTATTCTCTTAGAAGAAGTTGAATATGAGACAGCAGAGGTGGCTGGAGATTTTGGCTGCTTATGATTTTGGAATAGAGTATACACCAGGGAAAGAAATAAGGTAGTGAATGCTCTTAGCAAAAGGCATCGAAATGTGGTGTTAGCTATGTTGGCAGAGTGAAAGGATTTAGAAGTTTTAGCTAACTGTGGTGTGCAGTTAAGATTGACTGCTAATTATGGTCAAACTACCACCAAGTTATCCTTTTGGAAGTTCGACCAGTGTTGATCAAAAGAATCGCTTCTAAGTAGAGGGAGGATCCTGTATTATCCGAGAAGATCAGAAAGCTTGAGGTTGGAACTTAAATCGATGATCTAAAAGATTTTAGCCTTGACCAAATAGGACGGTTAAGAAAGAAGGGGCGGTTGTGTGTTTCGAATGTTAAGGACTTAAGGAATGAAGTTCTTGGAGAATGTCATCGATCCAAGTTTATGATTCATCTGGAGGGACCAAGATGTACCAAGACATGAAGAGGAGCTTCTATTGGGAAGATATGAAGAGGGATGTTGGCTTGTGGGTTAGGTAGTGTGCAAACTATCAACAAGTGAAAGTCGAACATCAGAAGCCGAGCGGGATGCTTCAGCCTTTAGAGATTCCAGTTTGGAAAAGGGATTAGATATGCTTGGATTTTATATATGAATTGCCAAGGTAAAATATAGGAAATGAAAGCATATAGGTTATAGTGGACAGGTTGACCAAGAGTGTCCATTTCATTCCAGTTAAGTCAACCAGGATGTCATCTTTATTGGCTAAGTTGTTCATGAAGAACATAATTAGACTACATGGAGTTCCTAGTGGTATAGTTAGTGACATATATGCTTTATTCACTAGCAAATTCTGGATGAGCTTATAGGAAGTGTTAGGTACCAAACTTAATACGAGTACTGCATATCACCCTCAGATAGACGATAGGACAGAGAGAGTCAATAAGGTACTTGAGGATTCGTTGAGAGCTTGTGTGTTGGACTTTGGTGGATCTTGAAAAGATCACCAACATTTGGTTGAGTTTTCCTATAATAATAGTTATCAAACTAGTATAGGAGTGGCACTTTTTGAAGCTTTGTATGGAAGGCCATGAAAATCCCCAGTATGTTCGTTGGAGACAGGTTAGTCTTTGGTTTAGATTTGGTTAGGGAGGCGTCATAGAAGATTAAGTTGATCCGAGAAAGGATGAAGGAAGCTCGGTGCAAACAGAAGAGTACATAGACAAGAGGCATAAAGACCTAGAATTCTCAGTAGGAGACAAAGTCTTAATCAAGGTATCATCGATGTAGGGTGCGGTATGATTTTGAAAGTCAGGGAAGTTAGCCCCGAGATATATTGGTCCCTTCTAGATTATAAAGAGGATTGGAAAGGTCGCATACAGAGTAGAGTTGCCAAACAATATGGCATGTGTCTATAATGTATTTCATGTATCTTATTTTCCCAAGTATATGCATGACGCAGAGACTACTATTCCACCGATAGGGTTGCAAGATTTGACAGTAGAGCCTAATTTGACTTTTTTTAGACAACCAGTTCGGGTTGTAGCAAGAGATGAGAAGATAATGAGAAACACGACAGTCAGATTGGTTAAAGTTTAGTGGAACGACAACAAGAAGAATTGTACTTGGAAGACTGAAGAAGAATTAAAGAAACTTATTTTGATTTGCTTTAAGGGTATATCCATATTAAGTTTATATAGATAGTTCTAGTCAGGTAGGCTAGTATGTTGTTAGGATTTGTTAAAGATTTTTGCTATGCTTAGTATTTAATCCTTACTGAATTTCGATGACGAAATTCTTTAAGGGGCCTATAGCACACTTAATTTTTGATAACACTATTTAGGAAATTCAATTAGATAAATTATATAGAATAATGTATGGATAAGAATGAGAAGGACGTTGAGATTTAAATAAACACTAAGAAGGTTATGCTTAATAATGAATTAAATGGGCTTAAAATGGCTTTTAAGTTATTAAATAAAGTATAAGCATATTGGTAAATAGTCGTAATGATACATGGCTAAACACCTATTCGCGTTTCATTTTCTCACGTTAACTTCATTTTACCAAAAAAGCAAATCAAACCCTAAGAGAAGTCAGCCATTACAAGGAAGAAAATAGGGAAAATTTAATCAAGCTAAGGAATTAAAGCTAGGGGAATCAATCTTCAACAAATCTCAAATTCCTTATCATATTTAAGATGAATTTTTTTACCATCTTAATTTTGTTTTGAAGCATATGTTTTTAGATTTAGGATTCAATTCGTTTTTATGATGTTTTGGATGATGATATGCTCGAATTATAATATGTTTGGTTTAAATTAAATCATTAAAATATTGATTTGCACGTTTTTTTGTGTAAAACTAAATATAAATGATTTTGGAATTCCATAGAAAATTTATGTGTTATGTAAATTATGATTCTGAAGATGGGTTTCAAATTTTGCAAACTTGCAAGCTAGGGAAAATTTATTATGAATTTTCAAAGGAAAATATGATAAAATTGGGTTTTAAATCATTTTCTATTGTTTCAGGAAGAATTTAGGTCTGAAATTTTAATATGTTTGATAACATGATGAAAGTGAATATATGTGATTTTTGGGGATTTTTCCTAATTTATTTGCTATGGAAAATAAATAATTTTAGAAAGAATGACTTATTTGCAATATTGGTTTTGTTCAATGTAAGGGCTAAAGCGTTAATTTTTTCTTGATTTAGATCTGATTATTGCGGCGGTTATTTTTTTAAAGGATTTGAAATTTTTTAGGGCAACCAATTAAAAGAGTACAAATAGGCAGGTTAGTTATAAAGCAATTACTAAAATAAGCATGATTTCAGTCTTTATTCAAAAAGCAGGTTCCGCCTCCTTTAGTAGTGCCTTTCGACTCAATGTTTCCACTTCGACTCAGTCGAAACCAACACATCCGAAACCTGCCTAGTCGAAATCAATACTCAGGGTATCATTTAGATGGTACGTAGTGGACTGAAGTAAAGGCGGTAGCCATGGTGCTGAAAGCAATGCTTCCGATGGGGTCAAAACCTTAGTTTTGTTTTCAAATGTTAAGTGCCTGCTTTGTTTACTTAAAGCTTTCGACATAGTCAAAACATATGTTTCGAAAGGGGTTTCCTAAATAGCTTTCAAAGGAGATTGCCATACTACGTTTTGAAAGTAGGGGATTTCGAATGGGTTCCTTTATTCTTAATTAAGGCTTTCGGAGATGATGGTTCTATCCTAGTCAACTACCATTCATGTGCCTTTCGAGTGTATTGAAGTCATCAATGCTTTTGAAAGGTGCCTTTGTTTTAAATTTATATTAAGTTGCTTCTTAAATGCTTTCAAAAGGGTTCAGGGATTTAGAAGGCAATGGTGTCTAAGGGGGGGGGGGGTTCGATGCTAACCTTCAAAGTTTTACTTAAAGGTTTTGAGCTTTCAAATAGATGGCTCCGACACCATCAAATCTTCCCCAGCACAATTTTATTAAAGATTTCAAAAGAGATACATCCGTACGTAACTACTATGACCCAAAAGATCTTTTTAGAAGTAAAACCTAATGCTTTCAAAAGGGGTACTTTCATTGGTTTCAAAGCTTCGTTTCTAAATTTTTTTGAGTAATGTTTTGACACTCTCGAAAGGTATAATTTGGTTTCCAAAGAGATGTTTTAAAAGAGCTTCGAAAGGCAAATACTTAGTATTTTGGAAAGGAGTTTTCTATACTTTAGAAAGAGGTTACCCAGGGGTTTCGAAAGTGATGTTTTATGGTTTACAAAACACATAACCCAATCTCATTTTTAAAGGAAAAACCATGACATAAATAAAGAGTTTTGAAATGGAATTCATAAAGAAGTTTTCCTTGATTAACAGGTTAAAGGGATTAACCAAGTTATATGTAAAATGATTTCAAGGATATTAAATCACAGGCCTTAGTATAATTATGTTGTTATTATTGTTTCATCACATATTTATTCACTTTGTAATGAACCCATAACGGTACTTTGAGGAAGAGTTGAATAACCAACTAGGTTGACCCAGTAGTGAAATTAAATTTTAGGGTGCTAAAATATGAATTAAAGATATTGGCACGGGCCAATAGGTTCGCTGTAAGCCCATGAAAACTGGTAGGGGCCAATAGGTTCACAGTAATCCCATGAAAACTATGATTTGATATTGGCCGGGGCCAATAGGTTTATAGCTAACCCATGAAAACTATATCCAGATTAAGATATTGACAGAAGTCAATAAGTTCCTACTCAGCCCAAGAAAACTAGGATAAGAGAAAAGATATTGGAGTTACTAATAGGTTCTTAGTTCGCATGAAAACTATGAAATTGGACATGGAGTCCATAAACATTAAACCGATTACTAGTAAGCTCATGAAAACTAGCAGGTTAATAGTGAACCAAGAAACTATAAACGAGGCAATTAGTCAGAATGAATGGGGATGGGTAATCTAGATCTGATTACTTGTTTGCATATCATTATAATATTTTGAAATTCTATGTTTTTAACCGTTGTGGATGTAGAAGTACAGTATACAGTTTTATAAATGTTTTACGATACTAGTGACGGGAAACCCATTCCGCTAAACGACATGGTCTCACTAGATATCTAAATAGTTTGAGATGGTTGATTATTATTCATACCAGCCTTTATGTCTAACTCAAAGTTTTTGTTTTTCTCTTAAACTCTCGGGTACTCAATTGATTTTGAGTAGGTTGAGGGTTAAGGACTTCAGGTTTTCTTTTAGACGAATAAAGATTTTGGAGATGAGCAGAAGGCAAGCTAGTTATTAGAATTATTTTTTATTCAATTGTGTGTTTTGGTTGTAAAGGCAATTTTTTTTATTGTCTTATCATATACTCGGATCAACCAATGTGATACCTTCATATGTCGCTCTTGGCTTATTTGGTATTATTTATATGTTATTTGAACGAGGTCTGCATACTAGGATTATGTAATGAATTTGAAATATTTTGAAATGTAATATGGAATTTATTTGTTGTTTAATTTTTTTCATATTCATGTGTTTTTCTATATATCAATGCATCTAACATTGCCATATTTGGTCGTCGAAGATTAATAACTATGGATGATTGCAGCATCCATAGCCTTTAGTTTTGAGCCTCCAAGTAGGGGATGTTACATCTTTTTTTTTGTTATAATTTAAATACGCCTATGTTTTCCAACTGTTTCATATATAAACTATTGTTTATATAATATTTTGAAGTTTTACATAAAGTTTAGTTTCATACTGTAGAATTGAAAATATAAGATTCTCCCTCAACTGATTTTTGAAATAATTTTGTTTTTTGTTCATATAAAAATTTATGTAGAATTGAAATTCATGAGTTGATTAAAAAAGAAGGAAAGGTTTAGCTATTTAATTGGAATCTAATGTTAAATGTTACGACATGGAATTCCGAACGCTTCATATTTAAATATCCGAATTATTTAAATATTTGAATGTTAGATTTATTTTTATTAAATTGATTTAATAACCTTGTTAACTCTCTTTTAGTTAATAGCTAATGATGATAAACTTGTTTTTGAAATTTATTTGCAAAGATAAATATTTTAAAGAAATATCAATAATATGATCGAAAATCTTTTTATCAATAAATAACTTTTTATTCGATATAAGTTGTTCAAACTATTTTATATACACTAAATAACTTAGAAAATCATTAATATCTAATAAAAATATTTTACACTAAATAAATTAGGAAGCTTCTAGAAGGTTGAGTGGAGATATTTTAGAGGGGTAATTTTGGAATGTTTAAGGTTTAAGTAAAAGAGATGGATAGGTGAGATGATGGGAATATGGAGGCTCATTAGGAGGGCGAGATGAGCCTTCTTGATCGGAAATGAGAGGGTGACAGGAGGGTAAGTGCAACTCTTGATGCCTATATAAACCAACACACACATACACACACACACACTTCTCTAAACAGTTTTTACATTTTAGCGAAAATAAATCAAAGCACTCTTTACTCTATTCTCTTCATTAATTCCTAAGAACAAATTAATTCAAAATAACTCCAAATCAATTAAAACTCAAGTACAAGCCTTACAGAAACATTGCAACAACTTCCATCAATTCAAAGCTAGAAGATGACGCGCACAACACTCCTTGCATGTCTAGGTCGTAAGCACTAAGGAGCTATTCTTGGCAAGGCCGTGAGCTAAGTGGAGGGTAGGAGGTAATTTTGTGAGCTTGCAAGGTTGAAGTAGGAAGTGGAATCTTGTTCTTAGTTGGTTTCTTTTTGAGTTAACTCACCATCTAAATGAATATGAAGTGATTATATTTGCAATGACCCATCTTTTTGACCATTAAATGACGACACTAATACATCCACTATATTCACGTGTCGAGCATCCAAGTGCTAGAAGGATAAATTATTGAGGGAAAGAAAGAAAAGACAGAATATAATTTAATATCGTGTCGAATAATATAATAATATGCACAAGACCTTTACAAAGAAAATTGTAATATATATACATCAAAATCAGAGTACACTTAATTATTAATCCTCAGCCTGGATAGTTATAACAACCTGTCATCATAGATGCTGACAAATAAAGCAACACCTGCAGCGAAAATAAAGAATATACAAAAGATACGTCTTGGACATCCAGCTTGACTCTTGAAGCTCCAAGGCATCCAAACTAAATATGAAAATATGCTCGGTCCGACCTGAGAATTATAAGAAATAATACCTAGATCAGTTTGGAAAACCAGCGTGAAAAGCACACCTCAATTGGATTTTAATGTTATAAAACCTTTCAAAATAAAGGTATCTCATAAGACTACGTCGCATATAAACACAGATGGGTTTTTACCTTACGATAACCAAAAATATTTTATAGAAAATCTAGTGAGCACAATAAAGTATAGGATTTCAAGTAATTATGAATATAGCCGAATGCTTGCATCTCATGTTCCAACTTAGTTAGGCACGACTAAGTTTGTACCGCGCTTATTGGAGAATTGATTCCATACATTAACAAGGCACAGGAGTACCATCTACTACAGGACACCTCTAGAAAATGTACCAAGGGCCTTACATGGACCATTTGCAAATCAGGACCGACCCTACCCCTTACTGAATAGTTCTGAATGTGTCATCACCCCAATTGCTTTGCAACTTTTTCCAAGAGCTCTTATGCACAACCAAATCCATAAATGTGTGTGTGTATCTACAAAGGGTAATGACAATACTCTAATTGGTGTGACCCACTTAGCCTGAAACATATCCCCTCATTTAGTCATTCCTCGTTGATGAGGCTAGAGGCTACGTTTTACCTTTTTATAGAAATCCCACTTGGAATACTAATGCTGTCCTCTGGTCAACAGTGCAACGACAACATTCATCCATACAAGTTCGTTCTGGGTCCAAACGAAACTGAAGGCAATATTTCCACTACATGCATTTTGGAATCACCCTTAGGATTAGTAGCAAGTAGCCCTTGCACTTCAAAGGACTCCACCTTCAAAACTATAATCATCAAGATGTCTACTATTCAAATGCTTATGCCGGTTTAAAGTGATTTTCAGATAATATATTCGATCCCAATCTCTCTGAATCGACAACGATAATTTAAAACAGGCCTACATTTGATAGTCGATTATTTAACTATGAAATAACAAAAAATTCTACAAGAGATTTAATTTTCAAAGGAAAATAACGCTAGTTAAGCACAAAACACCTATTGGCCTATTTAATTAAGCCTTCCATTAATCAAAATCACTTTGTAAATACATGTATCAAAATACGTTTACAATGATACATTGACAAATCCTTTCTACTCATTCCAATACTTGAAAAAATATCTATATACTTATTTCAATGGTATAAATATATTCATAAGATGTTATGAAAGATTTCTTATTTCAAATTCATATCAGAGAATTAAAACAAATGTTGTTTTAAAAGAAATGAAGATAAGGATAACCTTAACGTTATTCCTTCGGTGTTAAGCATGAAACGAATGTCCACACCACCAAAATTAAGAAAATCAATTTAGGAAAATCCAGTTTCAATTTCCTTTGTAAATTTCTTCAATAAATATCTTTCATTATGAACATCTCATTTACTAAAATTCCAAATCCATTTACAAAGCTCTTGATAAATCTCCAACTTTATTTATAAAACTCTATTATAAATATCCAAAGCCATTTATAAAATTCCTTTTATAAATATCCAAAATCATTTATAAAACTTCTTCCCAAATTTCAAAATCTTTTTTCAAATCATAAAACTCTGTTATTAATTTCTAAAATAATTATAAAATCCTTTTATAAGTAAAAGCTTTAAATTCATTTTAGAATTCCTTTTATAAATATCATTTATAAATCCCTTCACACACACACACACACACACACACACACACATATGTATATATATAAATTACAACCTCCTTTTATAAATTCTCAAACTTTACTTAATGTCTCTTTTTAAAAACCTTTATATTATTTATAAAATCTTTTATAAAATTTCTTTTTACAAAATACCACTTATAACTTTTTTTTGGCAAAGCCAATGGGGTTGAATAGTCCCCTACCATTTTATTCAAATAAATTAAAAATTACAACAAAATCATAACCATAACAAAATGAAGAAAGTTTGAAAATCTATGTGACACTTATAACTTATTTTATAAATCCCCGTCTTATTTGCAACTCTTTATAAAATTCCAAATTCAAAAAAATTCCAAATATAATTATAAAACTCATATGCTTTCCATAACATGATTTTACCATATATTTCAATATTTTACAATTGGAATTTATTACTCTAATTTATCAAAATGATATTGATTTTCTTTTATAAATACATTTTATTTATAAAACACCATACCTCTCCAATTTATCACACTTTCAGTTTGCAAAATAGATCCAATTACTTTCTCTAAAACGATCATTTCGTATATTGTTATAAATCCAAAAATGATTTATTCTCAAATTTATCAAATAGAAATACCTTCCCTTTTTATAAGACATCACTAATGAGGCTCTCCTTAAATTTATAAGATACCTATTCTTTCGTTTACAACGTTTTATATTAAATGTCTCACAAATATGTATTTTCAAAATATTTCCATCTTCTTTAAAACAAAAATCACTTTTAAATAAAAGATAACCCCTTATTCACTTTTGAATACAATTATTATTATTATTATGATTTCCTATTAAAACAAGTACTTCCAAAAATAATTATTAAAACATTTACTTATATATATATATATATATATTAAAAAAGAAAAGTAAAAATGGTTAGAATAAAATAGAAAAGTTAAAATACTCTTTTAAATTAAAATATCATAGAAATTCCAAAACAGTCAGATTAAAATCATTTTCCCAAATCAAAAATCATTTCCAAACAAAATTAACAATTTATAGTATTGCAAAATACTATATTGAGGCCAAATAGTTACTATAGCACTTAAGAAGTGCTATAACTATATTTACTACTAAAATGGTTCAATTTTCACATATGTCAATGTCACATCCAAAATGGCCAACAATTAGATTTCAGCATTTAACAAACTATGCAACAGGTATATAACTGAAATAAATCAATAAGAACATAACTAGAAATTTAAAGCGAAAAATTATTGATAAATCCAAATTTCTCAATAAATTTTCCTCTATTTCCATTTTAAATGTCAATTGCTTTTCAAAGGCGGATATTTTAACCAAACAACCAATAATTTCAACCAAACACAAATAATAAAATTTATCTACTATATAACATGCTGATTTATCCAAAGAGGTGGGTTATACTCACATCGATTCCAGTTGGCGCCGAAGTTTCTGGTCTGAACTAAAACTGAACGATGTTCGATTTTAGTCAAATTTCCATTAACTCCAAGTTCAACCAAACCAAATATCATCATAACAAGCACATCGAATTTTTTTTCATTTCGATCGGACCTCGTATGCACAAGATATTAATTAGATACAAATTGAGATTTATTAAAATAATTAGTTAACTTAATAAATTAATTACATGTTAATTACCCCTTACTGAAATATGCACAAACCCTAAAATGCCACCCAACCTACAGTCGCCTTCATCGTCATCTCGCCGCCACCACTATGCCCTACTAGCCGCCTCAGCTCGCCTACCGTGCCTTCCCCTGCCCATGCCGAGTCTAACGCCACAAGCCTTGACCTGTGGCATTACCTCTAGCTCCAGATCGAGCCTAAACTACCGCCTCGCTCCGTCAGGACTCCATTCACCACTGATGATGAACTCCCCAAGCCACACCGCATCTTTCTCTAGTTGACGCTTTCACCTAAAACAACCCCTAGTGCCGTGGATGATCTCGGCTGTTGGATTTAGGGGGCAAGGGTTAGAGTTTAGGGCCAATGCGAAAGGTGAGGGTCCTTATATAGGCATGCTCTCCAAACTATACCCCTTAAAATAATGATCTCCAAATGAAACGTGCTAACTGGCAGTTCCGCACTAAATACCCATATTTCGAACACATTGAAACTAGTTTTGTGATCTAATTCCATTGTATACTAAAGTTAAATTTTAGTTTTTTATTATTTATATTAAAATTTTGGTTCTGTAAAATTACCAAAACACCATCATAAGTCGAGGTGACCTAATTCATAAAAGGCAATGAAGTAAGCAAGTCTTTATCTGTTTTCATATTAGGAGTCAATCTTTTCATTATAATCAACCTTTTGTCAAAAATCAAGGACCTCCACTTATTATTTTATTGCGGTCCTTTTCTAATTCAAATCAAATCAGGAAACAAAAACCATTGTCTCTAGTTTACACTTCAAATCCTTTATCAATTTTCCAAACTCTTTTAGCAAAAGATTCAATGGTTTTAAAAGTTGTTCTAATACCCAGATCATATAACAAAAGCCCGTGTTTCCAGTTGCTTTCTGCCTCAACGATAGCCTCGGTAGAAATATTCCCTCCACGAACTCCATTAACAAAATTGGCTCATTGAATTCTAATTCTGAAGGTTCAAATCTCTTTTAACAACTTCGCAGTAGGTTGATTTTTTGGCATCATCCGCAAAATTAAATATAGGTTTTTTCGGAGCAACTAACGGATGACCACTACCTTTCCAAAATTTCACTTGCGAACCAGAACCACTACCTTCCTTACAAACCCCAGAACCGCTACTCTCTCCTTTGGTGAAACGAGGAAGTAACTCAGTCTTTTCTACCGTGGGTGGAATAATGTGCTTACCTCTTTTACGTTTCACTTCCTCTCGTCTGCCTTCTTCTTCCTGTTGAGCACTCATGAATAGTAACAGAAAAGGGAATCGGGAGAGAAAGAAATCGAAGAATATAGGATGCGAAATGAAGAAAATTAAAAAAGAAGGGGAAAAAAATGCTACGGTTAGACCATTACCAACAATGTGGCTTGTTTAGTTTTACTCCCTCTCATACTTTTCAACTGAACGAACAAGCTGCATACCCAGATAACCGTGGTACCACAGACTCGTTTAAAAAAAGGTAATTTTTTATAACGACGAAGTCTTCGCCGATATATATATATATATATATATATATATATATATATATATATATAGGAAATTAGTTTAAAGGAAAAACTTTATGCTAATTTTTAAATCTAGGATGGAACTTTTAAAATTTAAGCCCAAGGACAGTAGCGCATTCTATTCAACCAACTTCATCTGTTTCCTCCATCGTCTAAAACCATCGTCTGAAGCCTGCCATAGCCGCCGCCACCTTAGCCCTAACCTGCCGTAGCCACCGCCGCCCTGGCCCTAACCTGCCGTAGCCGCCGCCACCCAAGCAACCGTCGTCCAAGCCGCCGCCATCGTCGAAGCTTCCGCCGTCCATTCCAAAATTTAAAAAAACTTAATTCAACACTCCAATCCAAACGTAAATTAGAAATTTCATGAAAATTGAAGTGGAGTGCCACTAAATGTAGAGGTAAGAAACAAATGGAGAAGCAGAACAAAGAAGAAGAAGAAAGTCAAAAAGTTTTAATTACAACTTGAATGATATTTAGATATATCATTTCTACATTTGAAACATAATAGACTGTGTTTAATATGCTAAATGATAGAGTAATATAGCATTTATACTTTTAAAATATAGTACAATTATCTGACTATGCAAAATGATATTTCGTTATAGCATAAGTATATTTCAAATGAATAAGGATGAAAAAATATGCAAAATGAACTTGAATTTAGCATAAGTATATTTAAAGTGAAGTAGTATGAATTGAATATACAAAATTAATTAAGTATTCCTAAGGAGAACTACCAAATGCAAAATGAAAATTGCATATAGCATATGTATTTTTAATGTAACATTTTAATCACAAAGTTTACCACTATGTTTATGATATGCAAAATGATAGTTTAATGTAGCATTTATGTTATGAAGTCCACTATCATGTTTAAAGTATGTAAAATGATAGTTTGATACAACATTTTAGTTGTGAAGTCCAAGACCAAAGTCATAATATGCAAAATGAGATTTAATGTATCATTTTAATTACAAAATCCACTGGCATGTTTAAGTTATACAAAATGATAGTTTAACATACTATTTCAGTTAATGAAGTCCAATATCATGTTTACAATATGCAAAATGATACTTTAATGTAGCATTTCAATTGCACAGTTCAAAAAGCATGTTTAGGATATGCAAAATGATAGTTTAATGTAGCATTTCAATTGCAAAGTCCAACAAGCATGTTTAGGATATGCAAAATGATAGTTTAATGTAGCATTATAGTTATGAAGTTCACTATCATATGTACGTATGAATACAAAAGATAACCGGATAACGGAACTAATCGGGTACATATGGATGTAAAAGCTAACTGAATGCCAAGCCTAATCAAGTGTATATGAAACCGATCTATACCCAAGATATTTTGTTTAACCAAGCGTACCATCGAATGCAAAAGCAAACCAAATGCCAAGCCTAATCGGGTACGTATGGATGCAAAAGCTAACCGAATTCTAAGTCTAATCGAGTATGAATGAATGCAAGAGCTAATTAAATGCCAAGCCTAATCGGATACGTATTGTTTCAAAGGCTAACCAGATGCCAAGCCTAATCGGGTACATATTGATTCAAAGGCTAATGGGATGCCAAGCCTAATCGGGTATATATGAAACCAATTTATACCCAAGATATATTGTTTAACCGAGCATACATATAGATGCAAAAGCTAACCGGATGTTAAGCCTAATCGGTTATATATGGAACCAAATTATACCAGAGATATATTATTTAACTGAGTGTATCATCGAATGTAAAAGCTAACCGAAAGCCAAGCCTAATCGGGTACGTTTGGATGTAAAAGCTAACCGGATGCCAAGCCTAATCGGGTATGTATGGATGTAAAAGCCAACCGGATGTCAAGCCTAATCGAGCCTAATCGGGTATGTATGGATGTAAAAGCTAACAGGATGTCAAGCCTAATCGGATATGTATGAAACCAATCTATACTCGAGATATATTGTTTAACAAAGTGTACCATCGAGTGCAAAAGTTAATCCAATGCCTAGCCTAATCGAGTGCATATGGAAGCAAAAGCTAACGGGATGTCAATCCTAATCGGTTATGTATCGATAAAAAGTTAAGCGGGTGCCAAACCTAATCGAATACGTATGGATGCAAAAGCTAACCGGATGCCAATCCTAATCGGGTACATATGAAACCAATCTATCATTTGTATTTTCAAATTAGTGCATTGCAATGTATCAAATTGAATGGAAAGTGCCGAATGATAGTTAAAAATATCATTTGTATTTTTTAAAGTGCATTACAGTATATCAAATGTGCCGAATGATAAGTAAAACTATCATTTCTATTTTTAGAGTGCATTAGAACGTATTGAATGTGACGAATGATAGTTAAAATAGTTTATTGTGGTATTTTAGTTATGAATTTCACTATCATGTTTAAAATATTCAAAATGATATTTTAATATAGCATTTTAATTACCAAGTCTATTATAATGTTTATAATATGCAAATCTATAGTTAAATGCAACATTTTAGTTATGAAATTCGCTATCATATTTATGATATTAAAAAATAGTTTAGTGTAGCATTTTAATTACAAAGTCCACTAGTATGTTTAGAATATTTAAAATAATAGTTTAATATAGCATTTTAGTTATGAAGTGTACTAGCATTTTATTTATGATATCTATAACATTCAAAATAAAGCGACTCAATAAACAAGTAAACAAACAACAGATGCATTATGTTTTATGTATATTTTATCATCTTGTGAAACATATAAGTAATTTATCTAATCAAAATCACATCTTTTGCAGATTTTTAAAACAAAACTTACTTCAGCTCCTTGAAAATTAGGAACAATCAATTATACTATTAGAAATGCATAAACTATAACAACAACAATACAGAATATAACGTTCAGTTATGTACATATAGAATTAGAATGATAAGTTCATATAGCATTTTTTTTCTTAGTTCATTTCAATACATTTAATCGCCATCGTTACCTTTGGCACCACCAACAACCTTAACCTCCACTCCATCGCCGCCCATCTGAAATCGGCCATAAAAGTCATGGCTCAAGTCACCGCAGACCTTCAAAGTAGTCGCCACCATCTACCGTCCATCGCCTTAGCCTGACGAACGAGCTCTGCCTTCGCCTGAACGAGCTCCGCTTAGCCTGCGGTAGCACCGCCGTCGCCTGCTCTTGTGATGCAGCACCGCTTATTCTTGTGATGACGCCACCTGCACTAGTGATTTGAGAAAGAGATTTGAGAACAGTCTAATTTTTTTGTGAAGAATTTCCTTCAGACGAAAAAATAAAACTTACGTCCTTAAAACGTAAAAATAATTGCCGCGTCTTTCATTCCAAAAAGAATGCTAAGTTTTTCCTTCAACCAATTTTCCTGTATATATATATACACACACACACACACACACACATGCGCGCGCGCACACACACACGCACAATGTCTTTTTTAGTTTACTCTTTTTATGCTTTTCAACTGAACGAACAAGCTGCACACCCAGATAACCATGGAACCACAGACTGGTTTAAAAAAAGGTAATTGTTTATAACGATGAAGTCTTCGCCGATATATATATATATATATATATATATATATATATATATATATATATATATAAAATTTATGCAAATTACAACTAGATGAGAGAGAGAGAGATGCTTCATAATAAATAAATGGTTGATATATGAACACGAAAGTCATGTAAACATGTAAAATGATTGCTTTATGCTCTCTTATAATATATGAAAAGTATACTCACCGGCCCATGTTCAGTTCACTAGCCACGAGATCAGTTCAAATTGGCTACCGAAAAGTAAACAAACCACACTTGGTTGATACATGACTTGTTTAATAACTGAACAAGCCATTGTTGGTTATGTCCTTAGAACCCTAGTGCCAGTCTATCCACTAGCTATAATTTTCAAATATACACACAAATATAATTGCACGTCCTTTGAATAAAATAGATTGTTATATGTAATCATTAGTATAGTTTCAAAATCTTATCAATTAAAATGCAATTTTAAGTTTTGATTTCATAGCATATAAACTGGTTAGCCTTAATTTTAATAGACATATACATATGTATACATACATTTATGTACATATAAACCCCCCCCCCCCCTCCCCCCCACAAACCCCTCCACACACACGCATATTATTATTCAAAATTTTAGACAACAATGGTGTGTGTGTTCAGTAGTAAATATCATTAATATGTTAATTAATCTAATTAACAAGAGAGATAATTGAAAGGTTTATCTCTCTACTTTTATAGCTTCATAGTCCTTTAATTAATTATTTGGGTTAAGAGAAAGAATCAAAAGATTTATTTCTCAAAACTTTTACATACTTATTTACATACATACGTGTATTGCTTATATGCTATGCTGCATGTTCAAACACATGGATGTATTTGATATATTGATTATATTACATATTTATTTTGTACTAATTAAACATATATATACATATGTATGTATAGATGTGTGTGTATGTTTAATTAGTATACAACAACCATCAGATGTCATCAATGATAGCTTGTTTGCATAGCTCATGACGTATGCATTTGGTGACATTTTCAATGAAGAAGATTACGTTTGAAGAATTTATGGTGAAATAATTTACAATAGTGATTTTCATTACAGTTATTCTTACTGTTCTTCGATTAGTTATTTTCATTATATTCATAGGATGATTCATCGAGTTCATGCTTAAGACATTCATTAGATTTGGATAAGCCTGAACTGTGTATGTTAGTAGTATAGTCTCGCAATATTGACCGTTACTGGAGGAAAAAAAAAGTAGGTTTTCCAATCAATAATTTTCAACATAAACACACATTTCTGCCGTTCCTTGTTTACATGCACCACATAATCGTGCAACCTTGAAATTATCAAGTCAAACCTTCATCAAAATGTCCACATCAAAGCTTTTTGGTAGTACCAAAAGTACCAAAAGTACCCTTGGAAACCATTAATTGACGCAATGGACCGGTCGTTATTTCTAGATGCAAGTTCTAAATCCCTAGTCAACCTATTATACACAGTATTGTATGAGTAAAAAAGAAAGTTATGCTGCAACCAGAAGTTTACATTTGAAAATTTTATGTATACCATGAACACAAACACCAATTGAAAAGGGAGTTATTGACATGAATACAACACTAAGTTGAAATTGAGATGTAAATTAACGTCATTTCACTTATCCAAATATCAACTCATAAGCATCCATATAAACTCATAAGCATTCCAAATTAGAGATTAGCCGAATTCAAATCCTAACAGCTTAATGCTTCAACAAGAAATCACAAACCACCAACTCAAAGCGTCAAATGATAAAACACCCCATACACTTCAAAATGAACGCTCTACCCTAAAAGGTATTGCTTTTATACTAGAAAAAGAAAAAGGAAAAAAAAAAATCAGAGTACTCAAGTCCGTAAGGCTCTTCCATGTGGCGCCAATGACACCTAACCCAATCACAATCACATTATCATTTGAGCAACGTACGCCTTGGTGGACGTATAATAATACTTCACTGCCTTCTTACATGTATATGCATTTTTAGAGCGCATTCCATAAGCTTTACCCAATTGAGATTTTAAGTATGTACTTCAACATAACATTTAGATTATCAAGCAACAATAAATCAACCACATCAAATACTTAAAAATTTCACGGCTACAATAAATACATGAATTTCACTACTACACCAACATGATCTTTCAAAAATAGTTTACAAGAATATTTTATCAAAATCATCTCATCTTACAAAATCCAGATGTACCAGAATGCAGAAGTTCTAATTTCAAAATGTTTAACAACTAACATTTTGAAATTATACATCATTTCTCTTCTAATCTTCCTCAGTTTTAAACAGCGCTTCAACTTCAGTAATTATGGTTTCGGCTTCGCTTATTTCAACACCTTCCTGGTTTGACTCCTTTATTTCTGCCTGTAATGGGAAAAAGGCAGTGTAAGCTTTCTTTCAAAGTGATGGATTATGCTAGAATAAGAATGGTATATGAGCATAGACATGATAACAAACATGTAACCATTTGCAAGCATACTTACAAGCGTAGCCTTTAAGTCTGCGAGTGAAGATTCCAGTCTTTTGTGGCAATCAGGAACCATCATCCTTGACTCGCCCAACACATTCTCCTGTAAAGGCCAATTAACATAAAGTGATAAAGTTAAAGAGTTTTACAAATGATGGTACCAAATATAGTATCATTTTGGTATTTGGGTAATGAATAGGTAGGTGATCTTTTGCTAAAATAAAGAGAATAAGGTAGAGATAGCACTACCACTCTTTCAAATAATGCACAGTGCCAGGGATAGTTCTTGACTTCAGATAGGGTGGCGTTTTTTGGTTTTTTTTTTTTTTTTTTTAAAGGATTGAACTTGCAAAATATCCCTGGAAAATGCAAATACGTACAGTTGAATCAAAAGTGCCAAATGTACACACATTGCGTGCACGATTGGTCAAATACTGTCCAAGACTTGCCAGAAATATTGCACAGCTGAACAAATATTTTACGCATATTTCTGGAAAATACCCAAAATCAAATGTAAATTGATTTCTTTTCTTTTCTTTTTATTTCTTTTGAAAATAAGGGTTTATTAATTTGTATAAATGGAGCTCTAAAATATACCAGAATGAGTTCTGAATTGACGCAATAG
Organism: Allium cepa; assembly: GCA_030765085.1. Classification (NCBI taxonomy): domain Eukaryota; kingdom Viridiplantae; phylum Streptophyta; class Magnoliopsida; order Asparagales; family Amaryllidaceae; genus Allium; species Allium cepa. The sequence continues at coordinate 276,273,455 of CM060946.1, forward strand.
TTGAAATGGAGGAAAAGAGAATCATGGACTGTTTATTCGGATTGGGCTGGTTTCGTTTTTGAGATGGCGTGGAATTAAAGCATGTCATGTTCTGTAAAGAGATCAAAGACCAAGGCGGGATATTTCCCTCAGCTGGTTGATGAGTACATCCTCTCTTGGATACGTACATCATTAATGTTTACACCAATAACACTTGACATAAAATAAGCAAATCGGGCTACTTTACATGATACAAGATAAGCTAACGTGACACCAAAATACTCAATACATTCATGATATATTTTCTTTTGTCAGAACTAAACAACATTCACCACCGACACCTAACATTCGTTATTTTGAGGAAGAAGTTATAAAGTTATCAGGCCTGGATAACTCAGTATATGGAAGGGTATTACATTGTTTTTCTTTAAGCTTAAAAAAACACAAAATATAACCTGTGTCCATAAAGCCAGTTATTTAAGTGACATCGGGGTTTGCTTAAGCAATCCCAGTCACTTTTGTGGGTGCAAATTGCAACCAGATAACCCTGTTGGGGTCTGTAGGGTTCTCTCTTAGGACAGGATAGATGCGATAGATGTTTAAGTGCACCAATAAAAAAGTAATGAAAAGCCTCAAAGGATGGACTTACTTGAGATAAGTGGGTCCACTACTTACACAATTAATGCACTTTCAATATAATTTTTGGGCTTCTTGAATTGTAGTATGCGACATCCGGCAAAAATAAACTTAATTTTTATTTGTTGATTTTGTTTAAGTTGTTTTTCTTGGTGCAGTTGTACGTTATTTTTATGTTGCCATTGCTACTGCAGTGTTACATAAGAAATATATTATCAGCAATGAGAATTATAAACACTTCACTATGAAATTGACCCAAACCGTATATTTGATGGTTTATACTGAACAAGACATCCATAGTTAAAACTCAAAATTGATGAAATTTTTCAACATTTTCGAAATATGAAATTTAGACGGTTCGTTTTATAAACAAGAAAGTTATATCATATGATTTTGGAGGTTAGAAATGTCCTAAAATTTAATGTTACTACGACGGTTTGATTATTACCTTATCAAAATTTGAAAACTTTCAACCACAGTTTTCCATCTACAAAGCTCAAAAATTTTGTGGGCATTGCCTTCACATACGATAGCATAGGAATAACACACTTTTATAATGCATGGGGTGAAGGATTCAATATACAGTGTGTTCTTTCTCAGGAAATGGCAGGTTTTTTTTTAGCGGCTGACAAAGGAATGTCTCATACATTCAAGAACCGCTCGTGTTCTTTCTTAGGACATAGATGATCTCGCACTTGCTAGTATTGTCGTGTCGCTGAGGATGTTGTTGAACAATGATGGGAAAAAAGAGATGATTGCAGTGGGATACCATACAGCATACAGTCCACACAGTGATCATTCTTCCCATACCCAGTAAAACCTAGGAGACGTTTTGAAAATAACCAACAGCACATGACAAATATGATAACGATCTTATCTGAACCTCTCAATGTGAAACCCAAATTTACTGAGAAGATTGTAAGGAATGCACATCTATAGATAATGAAGGTAAAAAGTAGGGTGAATATGATATAGTGGCATCTAAGTGGCAGAAAAAACTCAGAGACGGTCATTAAGACTACCTAAGTTCGTTATGTTGGCACCTAAATTTATTATGTTGGCATTAACTATCTTGGCATTTTTTAGTCTACACTAAATGAGGATATTCACTTTCAGATCAATCAATTTTTTGATGCAGCACATTACATAATCTAAAAGCAACTGCCAACATTAGTGGTAATAATCATAGCTGATTTCATCGATTTTTCTGTATAATAAATGCCACATTTGGTAGTATGTCATGACCAAACAAAATGATTTCCCCTATATACAATAACATGCCAACATAAGTTAATCACCTTCATATAATTAATTTACATTCGATATTCTTTTAACATGTATTACTAATCAATACATACAAGTATGAATATACAAGCAAATAGAGACTGAAAATATATTAAAAATAATAATGAGAATATTACCCAACATGTATTAACACGATACTCGGTACAACTCTCATGTCATTCTCCAACCATGCATACATTACTCTTAAAATATGAATTTATACAATACAAATGTATCAGACATAGAGTTCAATGTTCATACACATGTGTAAATAATCGCTACTCATTTTTATATATACATTAAAATATCCACCTATCCATATCATAATAAACGTCCATCTTCAACGCAAAATTCATCCTTTTCAAATATGTATTTAAGTCAACATTTTCGACAATTATAAACAATTTAAGACCACTTTCATACATGTATTCCAAAAGAAATAATTTATAAACAAAAGAAATATGTAAATAATGTTTACAAACGATGTAATCTCTACAATTAAGTGTGGATTCTTACCATTATCTTTTAACCATATTTTTTCATTTTCAAAATTTTCACCATCATAACATTATTTAAGGTCTTTGTACTCTTAAGTACATATAAGCATACCTTAGATAGTCCTTTTAATAATTTTATGATCTCTGACGGCATTGTACGTCAACAAAGTGGCAATGTATACATTTTATATTGTACTTTGTTCAAAATCATTTCATCAAAGACAACATTATAAACATTGATTAGTTTAATATGTAAACACTAGTCAAATTTTAGTATATATCCATGCCCTTAACGCGATAACATCTTTTACTTTTAATAAAATTTCCACAGGATTCTCATCCTAAACTAAATATAAAACCTTTATATATTTAGTCTATCCTTCCTTGTATAAAACCTTGTACAAAGAAATATCTTCTAACTTTGACATAAAGTTCATAACAATAATAATTTTTCAAAATAGACTTCCAATATCATTAATATTCTGAAATCATCATAAACAGTTTGACTCATGCAAGGAAAACGATTATAAGAAATATCTTCTAACTTTGACATAAAGTTCATAACAATAATAATTTTTCAAAATAGACTTCCAATATCATCATTAATATTCTGAAATCATCATAAACAGTTTGACTCATGCAAGGAAAACGATTATAATATGAATCTTGCCTTTTGCTAGCAATTCACACTTCTTGGTAATGTTATAAATACCAAAAATACAATTGAATTATAACCTCGTTTAAGTGTCTATCAGAAGAACTTTTGGCTTGAGTTATACTAGTTTGCACTCATTAGTATAACCACTATTATTAATTGAGCTAACGCTTAATATCACATTTCATGCCCACGCTATACAAATTTTGTTTATAGTCATCTAGAACATCGTTTCATCCTAAGTTGACAATAATTGTATTAACAAAGTTCAAAACATGTACACATCAATTCTATCAAACAATTGTTTTTAAGTGATTAATAGAATGGTATCGCAATTAATTAAATCACTTTTCAGAAAGAAATGTTTCTACTTCAAACTTTTTTTAGAAGCACGAAACTTTAATGTCATTTATTTGAAAAGAAATTATTTTATAAACATTAAAATCAAGTGTATCCACACAACTTCTATGAACGGATACCAAATGGTATTTTGACATTTCAAAAGTAACACTGAATAACTACAAGAATAATAATAATATCATACTCCACTGAGAAGAAACAGATGAATGACTCTTTAATAGCTTAATTATAAACAACAAACTACTGATATAAAAACATATAAACATGGCTTGACCCTTGGTTTGATATAAACCTTAGTATAAGGTCATATCCATGAAAGAATCATAACCAAAAATAAACTCACATTAGGATAGCCATCGATTACAATAGTAGTTAAAACAATATTTAAATGCAATTTTGAACTGTTACAAAGAAAAATACTCCTTGGAACGCATTTAACAAGTTTCCATTATTTAACACCCCATAATCATTATAAAACATGAAAACTTGACATCATAGGTTAAGCTCTTATCATTCGCATGAAGCAAATTGAATTTGTTATCGAATATTGATATCGTAATGAATGCAGTACTAAATAATAAAATAAATAATTATTGAGAAGTTACATACCAAAATTAATTTGTGGACACTAGCCATAAGTAACCAATAAGAAAAATTAAATTATTTTTTTATGAAAAATAATCTCTCTTTGACAACTTATTGAGTAAGTATTAACTTTTAGACTTAACGTGTTAATTAAATTTTAATGTATCTTAATTAACATCTTAATTTTAACTGCCCACCAAATTATTATTTTGCGAGGTAAATACTTTAAAATAGCAAATCACTCAGCATTAGCTTCAATGTAACTTCTAACTACACAACATAAATTATTATGTGCATAAGTTTATTTTCTAGTGGGTAATTAGCTAAACTGGAAATAAGAATCAACAAACGAAAGCAAATATGGGTCAAAATCAACAAACGGATCTGCTGCTTGAGATTTAGGGTCATACGGATTTAGGGTTTGGAACTGGAATCGACAACACAAAAAAATTAAAAATGCGAAAAAGGGTCAAAATCAACAAACGAAAGCAAATAAGAATCGAGATTTAGGGTTGAAACTGGAAACAGGAAAACCTGCTGCTTGAGATCATACGGATCTGCGTTCTTCTCTTTCATATCAGCTGTCTTGGCAGCTTCCCTCTCAACTTCCTTCTCGTAATATTGGAGTTCCTTCAGCACACGCTTGCACGTGTTTGTTTTTATTTTCAGGTTTCGAAGAGCGGCAGCCATGGCCAGAAGCTTTCGGCAAAGAAGCAAGTCGATCCAATTTGGGACGTCGCGGATCGATCCAATTTCCGCGATCTAATTTTGGATGTCGCGGAGACGTTGCATCCAATAAAGTCGTCCAATTGGGCCTTATTTTTGAAAAAATAGGAAGCAGGGTAGGGAAGTGTTTCTAACAAAATTGACTAAACACTTTGCGGAAGTTTTTGAAGATATAAAATGAAGAAAGTAATTGTGAAAAGATAATTATTTAACAAACACTCCAAATTATAATCAGAAAGTAGCGGTGAAACAAGATTTAAAATGGTTCAGCGTGTTGCCTACGTCCACTATGAAATGATTGTTCTTTATTAGACTTTGTTTACTGGTTACAGCGGATTACAACGGAGAATTTCGAGTACAACAGTGAATTTCGAGTACAACAATGATTCCGGCAGAGTCTGGACGTCGAAGAGCCAAAAATTATTTTTTTTGTAGGTTCTGGGCTGCTATTTATAAACGTAGGCTGTAAATATCTCGCTCAGATCTCGGGAGACTTCTTCTTGCACGTGAGTGGGCCCACGCGATCGATCCCATATCATCTGCACTCGGTCTGTGATCGATACGAACGAATTTTGTATCGATCAAGATTTGATCCAATCGAGTCGAAATTGAGCATGAACATTCTTTAGGTTGTACGTAAGCTCCTCTGAAAATTTGGTGGCATTTGGATTGTAGATTATGAGTTATGATCGAGGCAAGTTTGAGCTTTTCAGTTGTTGTTCTCTTCGTATCGATGTTGTTCATATCGATAATTTCGCATCGATGATTATGCACGTGACGCCAGTTGACGTGGTGCTTGCTTTTAGGATCGATCCACATTTCATGTCAAATGATCGAGTCTTTCATGTGGATGCGCCTTGTTTGTATCGATCCGGGCTAGCCTTGTTCACATCGATCCACTACTATGTTCATATCGATCATTGCTGCTTCTGTTCGTATCGATGATCACATACTAGTTCGTATCGATAACTGGAGGCTGCTTCGTATCCATTCTTATGTAAGCTCTTCGTATCGACCCTCTGGATACAACTTCGTATCGATGGCGGTTGTGTATTTCTATCGATCACTGTGGGCCACTTAGTATCGATGGAAAGCCTTGAGTTCGTATCGTTCCCCTTAGTTGACCGATACGAAATGGGTAGAAAGAGATCAATACGAAGATGGTAGCAGTTGACCAAGTGGATTAGGAATGATGTTACTGATTGATGGATACGAAGAGAGTGGTTGTCCGATGGATACGAAGTAGTGCACTCGATGGATACGAAACAATATTTGTTGATGGATACGAACAGCTGAGGCTTGATGGATACGAATAACAAATAATTGATGGATACGAAGAACATTGCTATCCTGATCGATACGAAACCTTGCGCATCTTGATCGATTCGAACCAAATCGATACGAAGTTGGGTTTTCTCTGGTTGCTTGATGGATACGAACAAGGTGATTGTTTGAATTGCATCGATCATATCTTGAGCATACGAACCCGGATGGACTTGAAACTTAGAACGTTGGCTTTCATAACTTTGCTTGTCTCGTCTTACCAATCGTGGCTCAATCCGAACTCGGATAAAATTTATTGACATCCATAGTGAATCTGTGTATAGCCGATCTTGGGGACTAACTGTCCTTGGTTTCTAGTTAAATTCTTGGTGTCACGGCCTTACCAAAAGGCGGGATAATATTTGCCCCCAAAGTACGTCTTGTGAGATTATGACATGCTTTGAAAAGTTGCATTCTTCATTCTAAACAGTTCTATCTGACTTGTCTGAATGGTTATCGTCTTTTCGTAGAAAGTTGCGACCTTTGATTAATCTATAGAAACATAAATCATGAACTGTTGACTGCCAATTATTATACCGTGTATTGTTGTAACTAAGTGTTGTATGATACTGATCTGTTTTTTGTTGTTGTAATCGTCACCAAATGAGTATTCAATTCTTGTGAATTTTAAAAATTGGATGTTAGTCCGTTATACATGAATGTATGCTAGCCTGACTCCCGTTAACATTCGCATGGTCACGAGTCGTCGTTAGTTGTTCGGTCATTTTTTTTGAATTCCGTATTGACTTTCTCCTGAATCAATGTGAATTTGATTTGTAACAACGCTTGATGGTTGTTTTGGAATGTCCCTTCGTATCGATCCTCTTCTGAATCGATGTAAAAGGTCAAAAAATTGTTTTCATATCGATGTCAATCGACACAAATTTAATTGTCGTTTTAATGTAGTTCGCATCGATGGATATGAACTCAGACGGTCTTCAAAATGATGGACGCGAAGTTGTCATTTCGTATCGATGATATGAAGCTTAGGCCTCCAAGCTTATGGATATAAAATAGTGCTTAGCATCGATGAAATCCAGTGATTCAAGCAAGACTTCGTTGGGAGTTTCATATTGATAAGACTTGAATTGAGGGATATGAGGCTGGGGTAACTTGCTAATGGATACGAAGTTGCCATTTTGCATCGATGGATTGCCGATGGGTCGGAATGGTCCAAACAAGTCTCCATTGTCTCGTTCGTATCGATGATACGATGGATCGAACAGTTATATTCTTGGCTGATGTGAGTGGATGGATACGAACAACGCTTCGTATCGATGACATGGGAGGATGCTTCCAACCGGTTGACATAACTGGGAGATGAATCGTTTCTTTCTTTGGCTTTGCACCTATATAAAAGCATTTTGTACTTAAAAACTTTTTATCTGTTTTCATTCCCTTTCTGCCTTTGTATCGATCCGAGCTAAAGAAAAGAAGAAAATGTTGAATCACTAGTTTTTGATTCATGACAAAGCAAGAAAAGGAGAATTCACGACAAAAAAAAAACGAACTATGGCTATATCATCAAAGACTTTTCATATATGCTTTTGCTGTCTAGTATGTATGATTGAGTCTTAGAATTGTGTTAAAATCTATCCTCAAGTAGTCCGCACTTCATATGTCACATCAAAAATCAAAACAGAAGCATACTTATAAAATGTCACAGCTAGTCGACTGACCAAGAACGACCAGTCGACTGACCTGAGACCAACTGCCATATTTTCGAAAAGACATCTTCTTCTCCGAAAGGATGCAACCCTTCTCTGAACGGAAATAGTTGCTTCTTTTCGTCAGAACCCTTCACCAATGGCAGTAACTCTTTAACTACTATATATAGATACTCCCAAACACTTCATACTTACTGATTTTCATTCTAACTATCTAATACTCTTCTTGTGCTATAATCTTTGCATTCAAACAGTGAACATACTTTCTACTGCTTTGAATCTACAAATAACTTTCTTAATCTTCGATTCTTAGCATTACCTTCTCTTTATATCTTCACATACATTTCATATATACTTGAGGATTTGATTATAGGAGGCTTGTACTACCAGAGACAAATTAGTGTTATCAAGAACACGTAGTGTCCGATATTCTTTATATTAGTGAAGTCATCTTCTGCTGCTGAGGAGAAAATCCTATTCTGCTGCTCAGGTGTCTGTTCTGCTGCTCAGACTGTGTATACCTGTTCTTCCGGGTTAAGTGAGGATTGTTGTTAGTTAAATTCCAGAAGGAGTCTGGGACTGGACGTAGGACGGTGCTCCGAACCAGTATAAAATCTCTGGTGTCATTTTACTATACTACTTTTATATTCCGCACTATTTATACCCTGTGTTACTTTTATCCATATTATATGGTCCTATACACTCTCATTTGGTATCAGAGCAAAGCATCTTATAACCGTCACAAAGTTATCTGATATCTTGCTAATATGCAAAATAACACCAGCACTACCACTAACACTAGTTTTATTGAAGGTCAATCCACTACACGACTTCCATTTTTTAACCTCCATTTTTTAATAGTTTGAATTATAATTATTGGTCTACTCGTATGAGAATTTATATACAGTCTTATAGTTTTGAATCATGGAATATCACACAGAATGAATACACTCTTCCTACTGGAGAATACTCCACTTGGTCAAACACACAAAAATTAGATGCAACTGCCAATGCTAAAGCTATGAACATGTTATTTTGTGCTCTAGATAGAAATGAATTTAATCGTGTTAGCATGTGTCAAACTGCTTACGAAATATAGAGAATGCTTAAAATCACTCATGAAGGAACTAATAAAGTCAAACAAAGCAAAATCTCCATGCTCAAAAATCAGTTTCAAAACTTTAGAATGAAACAAGATGAATCCATCAATGATATGTACTCTAGATTTCAAGATATCTATCATTCACTATTAGGATTAGGAGAAAAGTACACTGATTTTGATATTGTATCCAAAATCCTAAACTCTTTAACGGATGAATGGGAAAGAAAAGTCTTGGCTATTGAAAAAGCTAATGACCTCTCTACCATAAAACCTGAAGAGTTAATAGAAAATCTAATGTCCTATGAAGTGAATTTGCAGGCAAAACGAGTACAAGCACAAGACAAAAAGAACATAGCTTTTCATGCCGAAGAAGAAAAAGATGAAGATTCAGATGAAGAAGATCTAGCATTTTTTGCCAAATTTTTTAAGAAGTTCTTGAAATTCCGAAAAAATAACAAAAATAATGGAAAAAGGAACTTTCCAAACAAACCATCATCTTTAGTTTTCTAGAATGTTTCAATTGTCATAAGAAAGGTCATATTCAGAAGGAATGTCCAGAATTAAAGAAAAAATATTTCAACAAAGGCAGAAAAGACAAGAAAAAGAAAGCATTATCGGTAACATGGGATGATTCAGACACTTCTTCATCAGAGAACAGTAGTGACAGTGAAAACGAGCAAGCAAATGTCTGCTTCATCGCTACTGAAAATGAGGTTAGTGATTTTACTTTTGATGATATGATTGAAATAAATTCAAAACTAGTTGATACTTTGAAAAATCTCAAAAGAAAATATAAGGAGACTCATGAACATCAGAACAAAAAAGAATTCGAAAGAGATATGCTTAAGGATGAGAAAAAAAATACTAGAGGAAGAACTTGAAAAATTACAAGAATCATTCTCTAATATCAATTCTCAACTCACTCTTTTGAGTCAAGAAATTAAAACTCAAAAAGAGAAGAATGACGATCTTATTTCTAAAAATCATGAACTAAAAACAAAAGTAAAATTGATAGAATTGGATAATACTAGTCTCAAAACTAAGTTAGAAAGCATCACCAAAAATGTTTCAAACTTTAATAAAGGACGAGAAACTTTATCAAAAATTATTGATAACTCTCAATCTGTTTCAAGTAAGAAAGGATTAGCATATGTTAAGAAAATTAGGAGAAATGTTAATCCTATTACAGTTCAGACAAAAAGGAATTTTTACTCAAAAAGCATAAAAGTTTGGGTTCCTAAAACAAACAACAGTTTGATTAGGAAGAAATATATAAACACCTTTTTAGAAACTGTTCATAAAAATAAAGATTATATTTTTAAATGGGATACTGATTCCTCTTGGGTTTGGTTTCCTAAGATTTAACTCTTAGGACCATATTAAAAAAGTGGGTACCAATATTATATCATTTTTTTGTAGGTCCCAGTCAATAAAAAGAAAAATGGATACTCGACAATGGTTGCTCAAAACATATGACAGGAGACAAAGATATGATATCAAATATTATTTACTCAGATGGAGGCTCCGTCACATTTAGAGACAACTCCAAAGGATATATCATCGGCAAAGGCGATGTGAGCAACAATGGTATTTCAAATTTACCTCTTATTTCAATGTTTTACTTGTCAAAAATTTAAAACATAATTTATTTAGTATCAGCCAATTGTGTGACAAAGGATTCAAAATCACTTTTTCTGAAAACAAATGTTGTATTTCGATCAAAATCAAAATCTTATCTTTGAAGGAAATAGAGATAGAAATATTTATGTTCTGAATATGAAAATAAATCATAATTCAGATATGTGTTTAATTGCCAAAGAAAATAATCCTTGGTTATGGCACAAACGATTCTGTCATATTAACTTCAAAACTATAAACAAGTTATCTAAAAATGATTTAGTGAAAGGTCTACCAAAAATGAATTTTAAAATTGATCATTTTTGTGATGCATGTCAGTTAGGAAAGTTAATTAAGTCATCTTTTAAATCTAAAAAGGTAATTTCAACTTTACAACCACTTGAATTACTACATATGGATTTATTTGGACCAACACAAGTACAATCCATTAATCATAGTAGATATGTGTTTGTTATTGTTGATGATTTTTTAGATATACTTGGACTATTTTTATGAAAAATAAAAGTAATACCTTTGATAATTTTAAAACTTTTATTAAAAGAATTCAAAATTTTAAAAATTTGAAAATAAAAAACATAAGAAGTGATCATGGAGGTGAATTCGAAAACGAAGCCTTTGAACATTTCTGTAAGAAAAAAGGGATATTCCATAATTTTTCATTCCCTAGAACTCCACAACAAAATGGGGTTGTAGAATGTAAAAATAGAACCTTACGAGAATGTGCAAGGACTTTGTTAAATGGAAGTACGTTACTAAAACATTTCTGGGCTGAAGCAGTTGCAACAGAGCTTGCTATGTTTTGAATCGTGTTTCTATTCGACCACTAACTAAGAATACTCCTTATGAACTTCTTAATGGACGAAAACCAAATATTTCTTACTTTAAAGTTTTCGGTTCAAAATGTTTTGTTTTAAACACAAAAGATCAGCTTGGTAAATTTGATCCAAAATCCGATGAAGGAATCTTTCTAGGATATTTGGATCGAAGCAAAGCTTATCGAATTTATAATAAAAGAACAAATATTATCGAAGAAACACTTCATGTATCTTTGAATTTTAAATCAATCCAAAGAATAAGAGGTGATGAAGATTTGCCTGATAATACCACAAATACAGAAATTTCAAATCTTGAAAATAATGAAAATATTATTCACAATAACAATGAATTAAGATCTCCACCTAGATTATTAAGAGATCATCCGTTTGATAATGTTATTGGAGAACTCAATTCATCTGTTAGAACAAGAAGTCAATTAAATCAAATGGGTCTTGTAGCCTTCCTTTCTCATATTGAACCTAAAAATATTAAAGAAGCATCTACTGATGAAAATTGGTTAATCACTATGCAAGAAGAACTAAACCAATTCGAAAGAAATGACGTTTGGGATTTAGTTCCACGGCCTAGTGATCAATCAGTTATTGGTACAAAATGGGTTTTTAAAAATAAAGCGGATGAACAAGGAAATATTACTAGAAATAAAGCTAGATTAGTTGCTCAAGGCTATAATCAAGAAGAAGGAATTGACTATGAAGAAACGTTTGCTCCAGTCGCTAGACTAGAAACAATACGAATCTTACTAGCATTTGCATGTTTTCATAACTTTAAATTATATCAAATGGATGTCAAAAGTGCTTTTTTAAATGGTTTTATAAAAGAAAATGTTTATGTTGAAGAACCTCCATTATTCATACATGAACAATTCCTAACCATGTCTATAAGCTTAAAAAAGCTTTATACGGTTTGAAACAAGCACCCCGTGTTTGGTACGATCGTCTTAAAAGTTACTTAATAGATTCTGGTTTTGAAATTGGAAAGGTTGATCAAACTCTTTTTATTAAAAGAAATAAGCATGATATTTTAATTATCCAAATATATGTTGATGATATTATCTTTGGTTCTACAAATAAAAGACTGTGTCAAGAATTTTCTAGAATAAGGTCTAATGAATTTGAAATGTCACATATGTGTGAGTTAAATTTTTCTTGGCTTACAAATAAAACAACTAGAAAATGGTATTTTTATTAATCAAGAAATTTTTTGTAACAATCTAATTAATCGCTTTGCTATGGAAAATACTTCTACCAAACCAACTCCTATGAGTACAACCATACATCTTGATAAAGATGAAAATGGCAAAAGTATTGACCAAGAATTATATCGAAGTATGATTGGATCATTACTATATTTAACAGCTAGTAGACCTGACATAATGATGAGTGTTTGTTTGTGTGCACGATTTCAAGCAGATCCCAAAGAATCACATTTACAAGCAGTGAAACGCATACTACGGTATCTTAATAAAACCAAGGATTTTGGACTATTCTATCCAAAGGAATGTCCTTTTGAATTAGTATCATATAGTGATGCTGATTTTGGAGGAAGCCGGACGGATATAAAAAGTACAAGTGAGACTTGTCATTTCATTGGACGATCTCTTGTATCTTGGTTTAGTAAGAAACAAAACTGTGTTTCATTATCGACATGTGAAGCAGAATATATTTCTGCAGCTCTGGCATGTGCTCAAGTTCTCTATATGCAACAAACACTACAAGATTTTGGTTTCAATTTATCTAAGTCAACTATTTTCTGTGATAATTCTAGTGCTATTAATTTATCTAAAAATCCTGTTAATCACTCACGAACAAAACACATTGACATTCGTCATCATTTTCTTCGTGATAATATTGAAAAGGATTTGATAAATTTAGAATTTGTTTCCTCTGATAAACAATGGCAGATATATTTACAAAACCTTTAAATGAAAACACTTTCATTAATTTAAGACGAGAACTTGGTATTATCTCTTTTAAAAATTTATAAATTATATATATATATATATATATACACTATATGTATTTGTATCTTCTCATAAAACATCTTAACAAAATATATATATATATATATATATATACATATGTATATACATATAACTCTCAAATTTTATCAAAATAAAAAAAAAATTATGACTCTAGAGAGACTTGAACCCATAACCTCTCCTTTATTATGTTTTAATTGCTTCTCACCAATTGAGCTATGTATGTTTCTTGGTCCAACTAGAAGCTTATTTTTTAATTATTCTGAAAATTTTCGTTCAAAAACAAAATACATAGCCACTGGAACTGGAAGTTGGGTCTCCTAGCTGGTAGTTCAATATCTTACCAGTTGTACTATGTATATTTTCCTGCAAAGTCATATTTTTCTTTCATTCTTAACCATTTATCTTTCGAATAATTCTCATCCACTATTTTTTTATCTCTGGCTATTAACTATTTATTGTTTATAACCTCACATTCACAGCTCAAATTCGATTATAAATTTGCATTACTCTCAATTTTTTTAAGCAAATTTTAATTTTCAAGTTCCTCTTTGTTATCAATGGCCTCTCACGACTCTTATGATTCCTCAAACTCCAAATTGTCCTTTTCTACTCCGACATCCTCTAGCTCTACTCCATCCTTGCCAACACCTACCTCTGTACATGAACCAGGTCGATATCACACTGGATTCTCTCCAAAACCTAAGAAGTCTCAAAAATCATTGTTTGTTTCTCCAAAAACAAAATAAAAAATTGATGAAATCCATCATTATCAAAAGGAGCAAATTAATCTACAAAGAGAAATGTATTATGAATAACGGATGAATTCTAGTCGCCTTAGCTTTATAGAATCAACTGCTCTTAAATTTTGTGGAAAATCATCTAAGCATGACGTTGTACAACCTTCAACATCTCGTCAGTCAAATTCATCCGGTTGGAATAAATGGGAACGAACTCCACCTCAACCTCCGGCATCTCCAAACTCATGGGAACACCAAATTTTTTGCTCTCCTTTGCAACCTTATGTTGAGAACACCAAGGTTGAACCACAAGAATCCTCTCCAAAACCCTCTAAATAATCATGTTTTTTGCTCTATTGTTCTATGTTTACTTGGATTTTCCTTCTGTATATGTTTGTTTTTTAATATTGTTTGAATAAACAATTTTTTAAGCTTCACTGCATTCTTTGTCTACAGTCAGTCGACTGATATTTCAAACCAATCGACTGTTTACAGGGTGAACAAACTCTCGGGGTATCAACCAGTCGACTGGTTCATATGGGTCAGTCGACTGATTGCAGAGTAAAAAACTCTCGGGTTACCAACCAGTCGACTGGCTGTACAAAAAGACTTCAATTCTGTTTTTTTTTCAATCCTCTATTCACTTTACCCTCTTCGTTTTTACTGCCTCCAAAACCCTAGCCCCTATTTTTGTTTCAGAAATTTCTCAAAAATCTTCAAATTAATGGCCCCTCCTAAATCTAAACGCTCTAAACAAGGCTCCTCATCCTTTGTTGACACTCACGTTGCTCATTGGCTTTATGATGCAACTGCAATCGAACGGTGGAAGAAGATAAAGAACTCTAGGATTTTTGAAGGCTCTTTTATGGTTTATTCTGATTTAGGTGCCTACTCTCTTCAAGAATTGATGCAAAGATGTGGCTTAGAATCACTCCTTGACTACAATGCAAACCGCCACAATATCAATCATCTTATGGTAAAACTCTTCTTCGCCAATTTAAATCTTGGTCACCAACAACCATCAAATCCAAAAAATTGTGTGTGGAGTTTGGTATGTAGACAACAAGTTTTCTTTTCCCTTGAAAGAATGGCACATATACTCCAATATCCTAATGAAGGAATAGATTTAAATGATGTAGAATGCAATCCAAGGAAAAGAGATAGAATAAGTCATATGTTCATGGGTGACGACATGATTGAATTGCGTTCTAAACTCCTTCGTCCTAAAGCAAGAGTTTTACACAAGATGCTTATGCGCTCTATTTTGCCTCGAACTGGATCATATGAACTAATTTATCCAAAAATTTTCAAAGCACTTTATGCCATTTGGGGAAATATACGAGTTAATTGGTTGCGTCGTATAATGGATGAATTTCTCACCTTTAACCATGGGAATATGCATGTAATATATTTTGGAGAATATATTATGCGACTACTTCTAGATGCGGGTGTTCGTCAACCGAATTTCGAATTCTCAACTGTCAGAATGATAAATATACGGACCATAAGCCTTATGAAGCTACCTACACGACCGCCACCTTTTACTTCATTTGAAGATTGGAAGCATCAACAGGCTCAAAAACAACAATTTGGAAATCCTACAATTCGAGAACCGGTCACGCAACAAGAAGAAGGCGATATTCGCTTAGCTACTTCCTCTAGCACCCGTGAATCCATCGAAATTCTCTCCCGCAATCAACTTATTTTGGATTCTAGACTCAAGAAAATGGATAAGAAACTCGATAAAATCAAAGGTTTCTTTTCTACATTATGGGATGCATTATCTTGTTCTTCCTCAACTGTTGCCACATCTATTGCTCAAGGAAAACGCCCCGCACCTCGATTTACATGGTCAACTTCGGAAGTGCATACTAGTAGTGACACAAGTGGTACAGGTAGTGGTGTTCAAGGAGCTTCTAGAACAGGAAAGGAGCCCGCACCAGAGGGAGAATACAATTGGGATCTTGATGAGTAGATCTTTTGGTGAGTGAGTTAGGTATGAATTATTTGCTTATCTAAAAACTTTATTGTCAATTTAAACATATTGAATCTTGCAACTTATTTATCTGTTGAGACTTGTACTAAATAGTCTCTCTTTGATATTTATCTCTGCACTTTACATTTATATTTTGTTTGCCGTCTCTCCTTTTTTTCGATGACAAAGGGGGAGAAGAATTGTCCTAATCATCTTTATGCAGGTACAAGAAGCATCATATATTCAGTGGGAGTATTTTATATTTGTTCTCTAGGATTCTTTAATATATACAGGTTTGTCATCAATCAAAAAGGGGGAGAATGTTGAATCACTAGTTTTTGATTCATGACAAAGCAAGAAAAGGAGAATTCACGACAAAAAGAAAACAGACTATGGCTATATCATCAAAGACTTTTCATATATGCTTTCACTGTCTAGTATGTATGATTGAGTCTTAGAATTATGTTAAAATCTATCCTCAAGTAGTCCGCACTTCATATGTCACATCAAAAATCAAAACAGAAGCATACTTATAAAAATGTCACAGCCAGTCGGTTGACCAAGAACGACCAGTCGACTTACCTGAGACCAACTGCCATATTTTCGAAAAGACATCTTCTTCTCCGAAAGGATGCAACCCTTCTCTGAACGGAAATAGTTGCTTCTTTTCGTTAGAACCCTTCACCAATGGCAGTAACTCTTCAACTACTATATATAGATACTCCCAAACACTTCATACTTACCGATTTTCATTCTAACTATCTAATACTCTTCTTGTGCTATAATCTTTGCATTCAAACAGCGAACATACTTTCTACTGCTTTGAATCTACAAATAACTTTCTTAATCTTCGATTCTTAGCATTACCTCTTCATATCTTTACATACATTTCATATATACTCGAGGATTTGATTATAGGGGGCTTGTACTATCAGAGACAAATTAGTGTTATCAAGAACACATAGTGTCAGATATTCTTTATATTAGTGAAGTCCTCTTCTGCTGCTGAGGCAAAAATCCCGTTCTGCTGCTCAGGTGTCTATTCTGCTGCTCAGACTGTGTATACCTATTCCTCCGGGTTAAGTGAGGATTGTTATTAGTTAAATTCCAGAAGGAGTCTGGGACTGGACGTAGGACGGTGCTACGTACCATTATAAAATCTCTGGTGTCATTTTACTATACTACTTTTATATTCCACACTATTTAGACTCTGTGTTACTTTTATCCATATTATACGGTCCTATACACTTTCAGAAAAAACTGCCTTTGCCTACGAACCATTTAAACCTTTAATCCCTCGAATTAACTGCTCAAATTAGGTAATTAGTTGAAATAATCCGTTCTAGAACGATGAGACTCGAGATTGTAACCAGTTTGTTCAAAATCATGGCTGATTCCGGTGGTGTTGTTGCCCGAGTCGGTTAGAATGAGGTTGATGAATGGGTAATGGCATGCAATCTGTGTGAGGAAGAGGATGGGTTGATGGACACGGAGGGAGCATTCATATCGATCGATGGAGGAAAGGGTTTTGTATCGATCCGAAAGCGGTGGGAGTTCATATCGATAAGGCGAGTAGCCTTGTATCGATTGATAATGGGAGTTCACTTCGATCCAGATTGATCGATACGAAGATCTGGATCTGGTGATCGATAGAAGACGTCGTTGATAATCGATACGAAGTGGAGGTTTTTGGATCGATAGGAACAAACTTTCTATTGGTCGATACAAGATGTTGTTTCCATGATCGATACGAATTGCACTTCTGGTGATCGATATGAACTTGCATTTGATGGACACGAACCGTTTACATAATCAAATATTTAACTCCGATGAGCTTCTACCTTGCATAATTGGACTTGACCATTAAATTGTATATTTGACTGCCCTCTGAAACTTGTCGATGGAACTGTAACTTAATAGAACTTTAACGAACTTTAACCCAGATCGGTCTCTATATCTTGGATGGCATGGTTATCACGGTCAGCGATGACGGTCACTCAAGTTAAATTTCGAAGTCTTGTCGTTTTAACATTCCTCGAATTTTTGTAGAATTTCTTAAGTATTACACAGCATTTCACTGCACAACGCATTCACGCACTTCATACTGGGGAACACACGGGCTTATTATCATCTAACGATGGTTTTTGATAAGTTGATTAGTTATAGAATCCGTGAGTTCTCAACAGTAGGAAATTCAGAGTCCATCTTCCCCAATAATAGAGTTGCCGACATCGCAGCCGAGGTTATCAATCCAGCTCCGGACGTGCTGCCAGGAGCAACTTTTATTATGAATCCATAAGACTCTATGCCATCCAATGTCTCTGAAGATATGTTGGGACGAATATGCTTAAGGCATGGTTTACCATTAGATGATGTTTTGTTACCCGGGCCAAGTGATAGACCAAATTCTCCCCCGGAGGGGTTTACTGCTTTCAATCAATATTCGTGCACTGCTGGAACTTTTCCCCCATTCAACCAGTACATTCGGGAAGTGTTGGCTTATTTGGAATTTCCCCCTCACAACTACACCCCAATGGACATGCACCGCTGAATAGTTTGTTCGTTGTATTCATAGAGCATCTTTTCCGACCCCGACTCCGATCGAAATTAGATACTTATTTAATGTCAAGAGTTGGGGAGATAGCCCATTGTTTACATTCCTGAAGGCAGTTAGGAACTTTCAAGTGGTGATGGGCTCTTGGACCAGGATCAGCTATTTTAAGACAGAATGGTTCTATGTCTGACGCCCTCCAGGATTCACCAGTTGATGGTTAGCCAGACGTAAGTGACACAATTTTCTTCAGTAATCCACGAATTTGTTGTAACCGATGCTAAATCTCATATCTTAATTCTTTTTACAGCTGTAATTCCATGACCTAAAGGCGTGCATTTCAAAGAAATAGTAAGGGTCCTTCAAGAAGTGCCAAGCGAAATGAGGGACATAGACTCGGTGCTAACAGACAAAAACTTAAGGACCGTCGGTCTAATCGAGCAAAATCAGAGCATAAGACTTAAAGAAACATTGAGGGCAGCTCTGGTGAAATGGGCTAAATGTAGAGCGCCCGGGATCGCAATAACCAAAGAGGGTGAGGAAAAAAATATGCCAACCGATGATGAACCCCTAGCCGGGCCTTCTGACAGCTTTCAAAGTCTGGAGGGAAGGAGAAAAGGCAAGGCTGTAGTGCATAAGCATCACAAATCTTCGAGATGGAAATCCATAATAGTGTCTTTGCCTGTTCCCAGTATTATAATTTAGGAGGCTTCTCCCTCGCAAGTGGAGAACCTTTTCGAAGGGCTTGCCGATATCCCAATCCCAGATTATGTGTCACTTCAACATGACACTGGATTAGAGGAGCTTCAAAGTACTTTAGACTTAAGAAAGTCTCTTCCCACGAGCATGGCCGACATTTCCATTTGGTCGGGGGTTTGCACATACATATACACTTCATGGCACTACACAATTTCCGACCACAAGTTGCTTACTTTAGGAGATTACTAACTCTGTTCTTCTTTCTTCTTTACAGATTCAATAACTAGAAGAGAATCTATGTTAGGATGTTTCTGCTCTACGCGGCAATCATCTAGCTCCTACTATGAGTTGCGTAGGAGGGAGGCTGAAAGAGACCTCGATTGCGGTTACTCTAGTCAGGAACGCCGTGAGAGGGAGAGGGATAGAGATTATAGACACTGATCCCGATCTCCTCCTTGAGCCCCCACACAACCTTTAGGCCTTGGAAAACAACCAGTAGAGCCTCCTCGCCAAAAATCATCTTCTCAAACCTCTAGGCCTGAATCACAACGTCGCAGATATGAGGCTAGAACTCCCACTGTAGCTGAGCAAGCTATCACTGAGCCCATTAGGGAAGGGGCAATTAGAATTGCTCAGTTGAGGAAAGATTTTCCAAATATATGCTTTGACGGCTTCATCTTCCCCCTCACTTAAAGGGAATTCCATCAGAAGCAGAAACCACAATGCATGATTATATTCATGACATCTATATCCAGTACAAGGAGTGGGTGAAAGCTACGGAAAAAGCATCGAAGGTGGCCTTTGAGCGGGCGAATACCATTGAGAAATTAGAAACCGAGCTCGCTCAAAAGGACCGGATTATTCAAGTACTTAATAGCAAAGCCGAGTCTTCTCGGAAATCTGAAATTGAGGCCACCCAAAAGGCCGATGAGGCGAACTTGGCAATGGACGGGATGCGGCAAACACATTTTGCCTTGGTGGAGGAGATGGGATGCCAAAACACCACTGTCACAGCCGAACGGGATGGCGCTCTAAAAGAACTTAACGAACTCAAAGCCAAATTTTCCGAAATAATTAAGGAGAGGGATGATGCAAACAGTGCAGCCTAAGAGGCACGTGAACGGGCCGTAGTGCTTCGGGGCGAACGGGATGCTACAACAGCTAAGGTCTGGGAGGTGGAGACTGAGGTCGAGAAGAAAGTCCAAATGACGGAGTCCAGGCTAGAGGCTGACATTGAAGATCTCCTCATTACTTATAATGCTAACATCTTGAAGCATAGGAACCTAGCCTGGCTCGATAATTATCGGACACATCTATACAACGCCTGGGGCCGATTAGTAGAAGATGAGAAGGCTACCCATCAGGGTGAATCAGTTGATGAATTCGAGCTTGAGAACCGAGTGCTGAATGAAGATGAAAGGAAAGTTCTCCATGATGCCATGATTTCATATGAAAAAGAGAAGCTTGGCGCTCAGCACTCTATGGTCGGAGAAGGTTCTGGTGTCGAGCACCGCGACACAAGTCCCGAAACTCTTGTGCCGACTCAGCCTGAACCAACTTCTGTGGTTGATTCTCAATCCGTTCCTGCTTACAATCCGGATCAGCCATAGTTATCTCAAGTTACCGAGAAAATTTCTAAGGCCGTTCAGCCGCCAACGAGTCGAACTGAGGAAGGTACTCTGAAACATTTCGTATGCTGGTTGACGATCAGGAGCTTCACTCAAAATATTTAATAACAGTTTTTCTTTGTCCGTTTCCAGTGATTGGAGCCACATCGGTCGCGCCTCCTGCAACTCAAGAGTTGCATCATGCGCAGGAGGCGATTATTACGGAAGCGACCACGACATCAGCCACTGCACCTACAGATGATGTACAAGGGAGCACACTTTCATTCGATGAACAGATGATGGAGGAACTTCTTTGTCATCACAGTGACCCTTTTTCAGATTTTCCGTTTGTCATGAGTGGAAGCACACTTGCATTCAGCTCCTCAAGCCCAACCGCAAGCGTTTTTGACGATGCCAAACACTTTACGAGGAAGAAATTATAGCCGAGATCAATGCTGTATGGAAGCAGCTGCCCGGGCCAGCAGCTTCAAAGGTGGAATGGCGGACCCTGGTCCAGCACCATTACAAATGATATCTCTTAGTGGCACTATTGTCGACACCGGTGTGCCTATTCCGCCTCCTGTAGTGGACCTGACCCCTCCGACTCCGCTTGTTGGAAGTATTCCCATACACTTGAGCTCGGAGGAGGAAATCGATTTAATGCCCCTCGAAGGAGATCAGCCGCCGAAAGGCAAAGGCTCAAAGAGGAAACTAAGTGGCAGCTCTAGCGGGTCTACGCCGAAGAAGAAACCAAGAAAGAAGAAAGAGTAGATATGCTCCTTCGACTCATTTTTGAGTAGATAGGAATTTCTTTAGCTTTTGTTGGCCGTGTATGGATGTAGATTCGGCCCCTGCTAGTAGGATTTTTGGAAATAACTTGTACATTAATTCCTTCCACAAATAGTTGAAATGAAATTCTATTTTGTCTTCAGCTCAATTATCATTTATTTTCTTAAGTGTTCCAGCATTTGAATTCTTGTTCATTAAACTTGTGAAGTTTCGACCTTTGGATCGGGTTTTGAGTTTATTTGTTAAGTCTTGGAATCACGGCTACGAGTCGTGACTGGACACTAAGCTGAATTCCAATGTTGCACTGCTTCAGTCAGTAACCGACACTTAAGTTCTGCCCCCAATTTCAGGGATGAGTTGTAAAGATCAGCTAAAGATCGCATTTCGCCTCCAATACATCGAGCTTAACATCGTTGGATTGATGCTAAAACAAGTGAACGTCAAGTGGCCGAATCACACTCGCTTACTTATTGATGATCACATCCGCACTACGGGGATTTGCATTTGTGCGTCGGGGGTCGGTCACGCCTGTTTAAGTTTTAAGTATATGTCCACGCTCCGGGGACTTAAGTTATTTTATGGGTAGTTAGTCACACCCGAGTTATGTTTATACTTTGACCACACTCTGGGGAATTATAGTTGTGTTATGGATGACAGATTCATATCCGGTTTGTGTTTAAACTCTAATCCACTCTCTGGGGATTTAGAGTTAGTCGATGTTTATTCTCCAATCTGCACTCTAGGGACATAGAGTTAATTGCGGTCGATACTCCGGTTTGCACTTTGGAAATCCGGAGTTAGTCGACGTTTGTACTCCAGTTCGCACTCTAGAAACTTGAAGTTGGTTGATGTTGACACTCCGGTTCACACTCTGGGAATCCGGAGTTAGTTGATGTTTATACTCTAGATCGCACTATAGGAACTTGGAGTTGGCCGACAGATGGTCAGTCACATCTGTTTAGGCTTTAGGATTTCGTTCGCACTTCGGGAATGACGAATCTATTAGGATCATGGATGGTCGGTTCACATCCACCCTAAGTTAACAAGCGAGGTCGTTAGATGAACGGGTCCATCCTCCTCAAACTTGGTCAAGATACGGACGAAGTCGTTAGGTGGACGGATCCACCTTCTTCGAAGCTGCATTTATAAGTTTGTACTCCAACTCGCACTCTGGAAGACTAGAGTTAGTTAATGGATTATCATTTATCAATCCTTTTTTTGGCTTCAGTGTGGTGACTTGCCCCTGAGCTAGGGTTTACTTAGCGAGTACCCGGTCGTATCACAATTACTCCTTATTTGAATAAACCCCACCGACGGGTGGAATTTAGCTCTCCATGCACAGTGATAGTTATATGATGCATTCAATAAATCACAGCTCTAGCTCGAAGAGATTGCATTTTATTGCTGAAATAAGAGAATACGGCAAAGTCAGTTGCCTTATTACAAATTCAAGTTTCGAAATGCAGAAACAAATTGAAAATGAAAAGTAAACCGAATAATTAAAGCCTCTTATGTGTAGTAGCGATGAAGGCTTTCGCTGTTCCAGGCTCTTGGCAGAGTAAGACCATCAACGGTTGACAATTTAAATCTGCCATCTTCGAGCTTTCGTTCAATCACATACGGCCCTTCCCACATTGGTTTCATGTGCGAAGGAACCGGGTAGATTCTTTTGAGGACGAGACACAGAGTTCAAAGGTTCGAGGTTGGACCTTGGCATTGTATAATCGAACGACTCGACTTCGTTACACGGCTGCCCTCAAATCAGCCTCTTCATGCTTCTCATCCAATAAATCCAAGGATTCAGCAAGTAATATGGCATTTGTCTTCGGATCATAATAAGTCACACGATGAGAAGGTACTTCCATCTCGACTGGAATAACAGCTTCTGAACTGTAGGAAAGAGAGAATGGAGTGTGTTCGGTTGTAGACTTGTGGGTTGCTCGGTAGCCCATAGAGCCATAGGAAGTTCATTGGCTTTTTCCAGTCGTTTCTTTGGAATAGACTTTATAACTTTGTTCACAGCTTCAACCTGTCCTTTCACTTGAGGGTGTGCAACTGCAGATAATTTCTTTTGAATGTGGAATCGATGACAGAAATTCTTAAATTCAACACTGTTGAATTGGGTTCCGTTATCAGTGATGATGGTATTTGGGAGACCAAATCGGCAGATAATTTGGCGGACTACAAAGTTGATCACCTTCTTCATCGTGATTGTAGCAAGGAGTTCAGCTTTAGCCCACTTGGTAAAGTAATCAACTACGACGATGGCTACTTCGCACCACCTTTGGCTAGAGGTAGAGAGCCATTAATATCGATGCCCCATACTACAAACGGCCATGGGCTGACCATTTGAGTTATTTCGGTAGGTGGGGCCCTAGGAATTCGAGCGTGTTTTTGACATCTGTCACATTTTCTGGAGTAGTCCGACGCATCACGATTCACGATCGGCCAATAGTATCCATATCGGAGCACTTTCTTAGGTAAAGCTTGCCCTCCGGTGTGATCGCCACATTCTCCTTCATGTACGTCATGCAATACTCGTTTAATTTCATCGTGAGCGATACACCAGAGTAAAGAAATAGAGTATCCTCTTCTATACATGACTTCATTCTGAATAGTGAACCGTGAGGTTTTTTCGAAGAACTTGTCTTTTTTCACTCCAGCGCTCTGGCAGTGTCCCATGCTCGAGATAATTTCTAAACGGAGTCATCCATGACTCCTTATCGGGAACGACCTCAAATACCTAATCTGTCTCCATTCGATCGATGCTTGGGGAAGAAAATGTTTCCATAGGAACGAGTCCCATTTTATGCACTTCACCTGTGCTGGCTAGTTTTGCTAATGAATCGGCTTTCTGATTTCGCTCTCGGAGAATGCAGTAGATAGCATAGTAATCGAACTGATTCAGTATCTCCTAGACCCGAGCTAGGTAAGCAGCCAATCTTCGATCTTTGGCCTGGTACTCCCCTTGAACTTGATACACAACTAATTGCGAATCACAATAAATCTCCACAGCAATGACTTTTAAATCTCGGGCAAGTCTCAATCCGACAAGTAGGGCTTCATACTTAGCTTCGTTATTGGTCGCGCGAAAATCAAACTTTAAGCATAGCATATTGATCGACCTCAGGAGTTTCAAGTACAACCCCGGCACCTGAGCAACGGTCATTTGATGCACCATCAGTATGCAGCTTCCAGATATATTTAGGAGATTCACTGGTTTCAGGCAAGTCCTCTAGGATGGTAAATTCAGCTATGAAATCTGCTAGGACTTTTCCTACAATGGCTCGCCTTGGAGTGTAGGTAATATCAAATTGACTTAACTCAATATTCCACTTGAATAACCTACCAAACGTCTCATGCCACGTAAGGATTCGTCGTAACGGCTGGTCGGTGTAAACGGAAATAGGATGAGCCTGGAAATACGGATGGAGCTTCCTTGAGGCAATACGAGACAATAAGCCAACTTCTCTAGCTTCGAATAATTTCTCTCAGCTTCGGTTATTCGTTTACTAATATAGTAGAACGTTTTTGTACTCGGTCTTCCTCCCGAATTAAGGCAGCACTGATTGCGTTTTCTAATACAGCCAAGTAAAGGTACAATTTCTTGTGATCGACAGGCTTTGACAAAATAGGCGTGTGGAGAGATGTTGAATTAGTGCTTGGAATGCGCCCTCACATTCTGTGGTCCATTCAAACTTCCATTATCCTTTTAGGATTAGATCGAAGAAGGGAATGCATTTGTCAGTGGATTTTGAAATGAACCTGATCAGTGCTGCTACTTTCCCATTGAGGCTCTGAACTTGATTTATGGTTCTTAGAGTCTCAAGATTTCTGATCGCCCGGATCTTTTCGGGATTGGCTTCAATTCCTCGAGCGTTGGTGATAAACCCAAGGAATTTTCCGGATGCGACCCCAAAGTGGCATTTCAACGGATTGAGCTTCATTCTGTATTCTCGGAGGATATTAAACATTGATTCCAGGTCTTTGATATGATCAGTGGAGAATCATGATTTCACTAGCATGTCGTCCACATATACCTTTATGGTTTCCCAATCTGGTTGGCGAACATTTGATTAACCAATCGTTGGTAAGTTGCTCCCGCATTCTTGAGTCCAAACGGCATAACTTTGTAGCTATAGAGTCCCAAATCGATCACGAAGCTGGTGTGCTCCTAGTTAAGCAAGTGCGTGGGTATCTGGTTGTAGCCTGAATACGCATCCATGAAGGATAGGAGTTCATGTCCAGCCGTTGAATCTACGAGCTGATCGATTCGAGGAAGTGGAAAACTGTCTTTTAGGCAAGCTTTATTCAAGTCTGAATAGTCGGCACACGTTCTCCATTTTCCATTTGGCTTTTGGACAAGTACAGGGTTGGATACCCATTTCGAGTATAATGCATCTCGAATAAATCCATTCGATTTAAGCTTATATACCTCTTCCTTAAGGGCGGCAGATCTTTCTGGATCCATACCACGTCTTTTTTATTTGACCGAGACGTACCGCGAGTCAATGTTTAAAGTGTGGCTCGCGATGTCCGGGTAGATTCCACACATGTCATAATGTGTCTAGGCAAACATGTCGAGGTTTGCCTGAAGAAATTCAACCAGTTCCTCTTGCATTTGTTGGCTTAACTGAGATCCAATCTTTATCATTCTAGAATCGTCGCTGTCGTCAATCGGGACATCAATCGTTAGTTCGACCGGAGAAGCTTGACTGTCTTTACTTTCATCTTTGCTTTCGTTATCTCTCGGGTTATGATCTCTTTGGAATTGGTTGGGGTTCCCGAGCCAGGGCCCAGGCATCAATTGTCAATTTCTAACAAAGTGGACGCAGAGAGATTCCTCTACGCCCTTTCCTTTATCCTTTCGTTGCGCCTCGCGCAGCTCTGTAACATAACAGGCTCTCACAATAGCCTGATCTTTTTGAACGACTCCAACTCCACGATCGGTGGGGGACTTTAGAGTCAAACACCATGGGGGAATGACAGCCCTGAATTCAACTAGGGCAGGTCGGCCCAAGAAAGCATCGTACGACGAGTCTATGTCCAGTACAACAAATTGCAATATCCGGATTCTCCGGCGTTCACCGTTCCTAATTCCATGGGCAATTCCACCACTCCAATGGGTGTGGTTGCACTCCCATTGAATCCATGAATACGGGACTAACAAGGCTTGAAATCTTTAGCCTCCATCTTCATCTGGTCATAGGCTCGCTTAAACAATATATTCACAGAACTTCCATTATCGATTAAGATCCTCTTCATCCAAGCAGGACCTACTTGAGCTGATATGACAAGTGGATCAATAGTAGGGGCTTCGACCCTGTCGGCATCTCTATCCCTAAACATGATGTCATCAGTCATCGTCTTCTGCTGTTTGGTTGGAGCCCCATCTTTCAAACTACTATAACACTCGAAGTACGCATGTCTAATAGAACTAGCATACGACTCCATTTCCTTCCAGCTTCGGTCTGCTGGATGATGACCACCACTTATAATATTTATCACCAACCTCCAGCCAGTACGAGTGGGTTCCTCTTATCTCGCCTGATTAGGTACACGATTCTGATTTGATGGGCATGCACCTCCAGACTGCGGCGCTCACAAACTTTTCTAACTTTCTTTCTCTTATCAACTTTTCAATGTGATCCTGAAAGTGACGGCACTCATTCGTGTTTTGGTCATAGCTATCGTGGAATATACAAAACTTTCTCATCTGGATTTGTTTCTCTGATGATGGTTTTGGTGCAGATTTCTTATATTGAATGGTATTACAAGTCTGTAAGTACACATTCTCCAGCGACGTATTCAAAGGAGTGTAATTATCAAACATGGGAGCCCTATGTCGTGGACCATGATTCTGATCCCATTTCTTATTTCGATCTCTATTACCTCTTTGCTGATTTTGTTTATTTTGTATATTCAACTGCACTTTTTCGAAATTCTCCCCAGATTTTTTAACAGCTACATTACTCCGGATTCCTTCCACACTGAGCCCTACATCATCCTTTTTCCTAAACTGTTTTGCATCCTCCCTTATCAAGAATTGATCTGTCTTGGAATAGAAACGGTCCAATGACGCAGGAGGTTTTATGGCCAACCAGTTGCCGAATTCAGAATTGGGATCAATCCCCTTAGTTAGTGCCATCAGAATAGAGTTATCATTGGGATTGCTAATCTCAGTACACGCAGCATGAAATCTCTCTAGATAACGTCTGAGTGTCTTTCTAGGAGCCTGGGTGACACTGGAAAACGTATTAACATCCTTCGGCCTCGTTACATGCATTCGGAACTTCTCAACATACTTTGTCGCCAACTGATCA
Source organism: Allium cepa (assembly GCA_030765085.1). NCBI lineage: Eukaryota > Viridiplantae > Streptophyta > Magnoliopsida > Asparagales > Amaryllidaceae > Allium > Allium cepa. The sequence goes on from CM060946.1 coordinate 276,301,406, forward strand.
AAACACGAGATAGATCAAGGTGGCAAACGAGTAAACCACATGGTAGCTATACGCCTAAGAGAAATCGGGAACTTCAGCATTTAACTGCATCATCACCTTGTGCAGCATTCATCAACCATTCGTGCTTCAGAATATGCTGATTAGGATCTGAGCTCCCTTCATAGACGGTAGAGTTGGCGTCCTGAATCGCTGAGGTGGTTCAGCATAGAGTATGTCATCAGTGAAAGGGGTATGACTCCGAGAGATTTCCCAGTCGTCATTAGTGAGACGTTGACTTTCACGGATCATTTGATGTACCATCGTCGGTATATCTGGCATTTGAACATTTTGAGCGCGTTGGGCCAAGGTGTGGTCAGGTTCCACAATGCGAGGCTGGGCCGGACGTGGTTGACGGTCCAGGTCTCGTCTCCTTGATTCTAAGTCTTCAGGGATATAAGGTTCGGGAGTATGTTGACATTGGATCGAATCTGTCCAGTTTCGGGCCTCCGCTCCCGGTTCAGTAGCAGTGGGGGTAGTGCGGCTGTCTATAACATGATATGGAATAGTACCTCCTCGGAAGGAGGGTCCATTCTGATGGCTGGTTGATAGGCCAACTCTTGGTTGCCCAAGGCTCAGTGCGTGCTGATGTCCAGTAGCTTGGGTATAACTCCTATCTAGCCATAGGCGCGTGGATATGTGATGATAGTATGAAGAAGTTGAACTCTCAGTAGATGAATAGGTAGCCTGATCCCTTCTGGATCTCCTACGCCTTTGGTGATTCAGCTGATTGGTCAATTCTGCATTGGCACGCAGCTATTGAGTAAGTTGCTGACGGCTCTGTGTCAGCTCTTGCAGTAGCATCTGAAACTCTTCCCTGGTGACAGGACCTTGAGGATCTGATGGTCCAGCAGCATCCTGATCAGTTGGAGGCAGTTGTATGGGATTCTGTTTGTCCCGTCCTTTTGGATCTACAGCAGTAGGTGGTCCTTGTGTTTACCATGATGAATAGCGAAGCTCTTTCCTAGACTTTTTGCAAATCTGAATAGGATGGACGAACTTTGAACTTGAGATCTGGATCTTCTCCTTAGGTTTATGCAATCCGATATCGATAGTAGATCCAACGACAGGGGAAAAACCGTGTTTTCTCAGTGAAATCACCGAATGTTTGTACCAACATTGGACACTACACTCTTCGGAAGTGTTTGAAGAGATAAAATGAGAAAGTAAATGTAAAAAGAGGATTATCTAACAAACACCCCAAATTATAATCAGAAAGTAGTAGAGAAACACAAGATTTAGAGTGGTCGACGTGCTGCCTACGTCCACTGTGAAATAATTATTCTTTATTAGACTTTGCTTACTGGTTACAGCGGATTACAACAGAGAATTTTGAGTACAACAGTGAATTTCGAATACAACAATGATTCCGGCAGAGTCTGGACGTCAAAGAGCCAAAAGTCCTTTTTCTATAGGTTTTGGGCTGCTATTTGTAGGCATAGGCTGCAAATATCTCGCTCAGATCCTACAGAAAAAGGACTTTTGGCTTTTCGATGTCCAAACTCTGCTGGAATCATTGTTTTATTTGAAATTCACCATTGTACTCGAAATTCTCTGTTGTAATTCGTTGTAACCAGTAAGCAAATTCTAATAAAGAACAACCATTTCATAGTGGATGTAGGCAACACGCCGAACCACTCTAAATCTTGTGTTTCTGCGCTACTTTCTGATTATAATTTGGAGTGTTTGTTAGATAATCCTCTTTTTACATTTACTTTCTTCGTTTTATCTCTTAAAACACTTCCGAAGGGTGTTGTTTCCAATTTTGGTACAAACAAAAACGGTCCTACATGAAAACCAAGTGTTGTTGATTTAACAAAGACCTTCTATCTTTTATTGGAACAAGGTTGCTTTTACTGCTGTACAAAGTTGGGGTTAGGGTTGCGCAGTTTTCTTGAAAGCAATTAGTAGGCCAATTTAAGATAGTCCGGTCAGATCAAAACCAGCTCAATCATTATGTAATCGATCCTTATAGATTAGTCCAAGTCCGTGATTGTTTCAAATCATCCCTTTCATTCAGTAAGACATCAAAATGAGATCCGATTGCCTCTTAAAATATCGCAAATCAAATATGTGTACATTTTCCCATCATTTTCAAGCAATTTACAAAAAAAATTAAAAATGCAAAAATGGATCGAAATCAACAAATGAAAGCAAATAAGAATCGAGATTTAGAGTGTGAAAATGTAAACAGAAACACCTGCTGCTTAAGATCATACGGATCTGCGCCCTTCTCTTTCAAACCGCTGTCTTGGCAGCTTCCCTCTCAACTTCCTTCTCGTAATATTGGAGTTCCTCCAGCACATGCTTGCACGTGTTTGTTTTTATGTTTAGGTTTAGCAGAGTGTCAACCATTGCTAGAAGTTTTCAGCTAAGAAGGATGTCGATCTAATTTGGGACGTCGTAGACTAAAGAAGGATGCCGATCTAATTTGGGACATCGTGGACCAAATAAGGATGTCAATCTAATTTGGGACGTCGCGAATCCGTGGTATATTACATCGAATAAAATTATCCAATTGCGCTGTGCCACGACTAAAGAACGTACTTTTGAAGGAAAAATATACGGGAGCATGGTAGGAAGCAATCGTACATAGAAATTAGGGTTGTTGATTTGAAATTGTGATGCATTAGCTTTGAATCGAACAAAATATATGACTGGACCTTTTAGCTTTTATTGAAATGAGGTTACCTTTAGTGCTGCACAAAGTTGGGGTTTGGATTAAGGTTGGGGTTGGGGTTGCTTAATTTTTTTGCAAGCAATCAGTAGGTCAATCTAAGACAGTTCGGTCCAATCAAAACCAGCCCGGTCATTCTTTAATTACTCTGTATAGGTCAGTCCAACCCCGTGATTGTATCAAATCATCCCTTCTATATTAAAGTGAGGCCCAGTTGCCACTCAAAATATCGTAAATCAAATATGTATACATTTTTTTATTATTTTCAAACAATACACACAAAAAAAGGTAAAAAAGGAACAAAATCAACAAACAAAAGCAAATAAGAATCAAGATTTATGGTTTGAAAATGAAAGCAGGAATACCTTCTACTTGAGATCATGCAGATCTACGCCCTTATCTTTCATATCAGCTGTCTTGGCAACTTCCCTCTCAACTTCCTTCTCGTAATATTAGAGTTCCATTGGTACATGCTTGCACATGTTTGTTTTTATTTTTAGGTTTCAAAAAGTGGCAGCCATGGTTAGAAGCTTTCAGCAAAGAAGGATGTCGATCTAATTTGGGACGTTGCGAATCCATGGTACATTGCATCGAATAAAGTTATCCAATTGGGCAGTGTCACATGAAGTACGTATTTCTGAAGGAAAAATACATGGTTGGAAACAATCGTACATTTAAATTAGGGGTTGTTAATTTAAAATTGTTATGCATTAGCTTTAAACAAAGCAAGATATATGATCAGACCTTCTAGCTTTTATTGAAACGAGGTTACCTTTGCTGCTGCGCAAAGTTGGGATTAAGGTTGGAGCTGCTCCAGTAATTAGCAGGTTATTTAAGATTGTCTGATCCAATCAAAACCAGCCCAATTATTCTGTAACTGGTCTAAATAGGTCGGTCCAAGCTCGTGGTTGTCTCAAATCATCCCTTCCACTCAGTAAAGCATCAAAGTGAGACCGATTGCCTCTTAAAAAATCACAAATCAAATATGTATACATTTTGCCACTATTTCCAAACAATACAAAAAAATGCAAAAAGGATTAAATCAATAACTAAAAGCAAATAAGAATAGATATTTAGAGTTTGAAAATGGAAATATGAATACCTGCTACTTGAGATCATACGGATTTGCGCCCTTCTCTTTAATATCAGCTGTCTTGGCAACTTCTCTCTCAAATTTCTTCTCGTAATATTGGAGTTCCTTTAGCACACACTTGCACGTGTTTGTTTTTTTCAAGCAAAATGATGTCTATTGCAAAATAATATAACCAAATATCATAACATAAACAGGTAAATCCAATTAATATGCCTAATCGGTAGCCAAAAATATAAGTAGTAGGTCATAAAAATACAGTAGTAATATATATAAAGCAACCAGTAGAAAATCAAGCACCCAAACTAACCCAAAGGAGGTGCAATACTACACAAGGTAATAAGAGCAGAAGGAGGTCAGACAAACCAACTAGTTCCATCAGAGTAATCCAGGTTCCCAGGCCTGACAAGTGGAGGCGAAGAGCTGCTACTGACCGATTCATCACGATGGATGCGACCTTCCAAATGAGGTCGGATGCAAAGAGACTTGTCACTTGTCCAAGTAGAGAGAAGGTGTAAGATTTTATAACACAGGGAGGTATTGGAACGAGCAAAATTTCTAAAATATCCAACGTTACGTTCAATCTAAAGGCAAGCAGAAGGGAGTTGGTCTTGAGGTAGGGGAGTACTGTCAGTGATCCAAGAAGGAGCATATGGAAGGGATTGGTTCAAACAACTGGGCGATGTAGGAGTTCTAGACCTAGAAGGCAGCGTACGGTCGAAAAACATGTAATGGATATTCTTATCGGAAGAATGACACATAGGGCAGTAGGGATTCCCATTAATTCCTTTCATGATGAGCTTGTCCTTAGTATTGATTTTATCATGTATGAATACCCACATAGGGAACTTGTCTCTGGAAGGGCATAGACATTTCTAAAGTCTGGGAAAGGAGAAGTGTCGGTCAAAATTAGAGAGGCGAAGGCAAAGGGATCTGACAGTAAAAGGCCATTAGAGTGAAGACCCTAAATGAAGGATTCTCTTACTTATCATAACCTCTTCTCTATCACCAACAACCACCTCATCTCGGTTGCTGAAGCCCATATACTTGGTACCAGCTGTGTCTGTTCCTCTCACACTATCACTGGTCCTACTCTGCAACAACTTCATTCCCCGCTTTAGTGGCTTCACCCCCTACTCTACCATTCCACCCTTTGCTAAGACAGCTGATATGAAAGAGAAGGGCGTAGATCCGTATGATATCAAGAAGCAGGTATTCATATTCCCATTTTCAAACCCTAGATCTATATTCCTATTTGCTTTCATTTGTTGATTTTAATCCTATTTTGCATTTTTAATTTTTGTGTGTGTTTTGTTTGAAATAATAACAAAATGTTTACATATTTGATTTGCAATATTTTGAAAGGCAATCAGGTCTCACTTTATGCCTTACTGAATGAAAGGGATGATTTGAGACGATCACAGGCTTGGACCGACTTATACGGAACAATTACAGAATAGTTAGGCTAGTTTTGATTAGACCGGATTATCTTAAATAACCTGCTAATTGCTTGCAAAAAATCTGAGTAACTCCAACCCCGACACTAACTTTGTGCAGCAGTAAAGGTAACCTCGTTTCAATAAAATCTAGAAGGTTCGGTTGGATATATTGTTCTATTCAAAGCTAACGCGTCACAATTTTAAATAAACAAGCCCTAATTTCCATGCACGGCAGTTTCCTACCATTCTCCCATGTATTTTTCCTTCAAAAATACCTACTTTTTACGTGGCACGACCCAACTGGATAACTTTATTCGACGCAATGTACTGTGGATCCGTAATGTATCAAATTAGATCGACGTTCTTCTTTGATCCATGACGTCTCAAATCAGATCGACATCCTTATTTTGTGAAAGCTTCTAGCCATTTTCACCACTTTTCGAAACCTAAAAATAAAAACAAACACGAGCAAGCATGTGCTAAAGGAACTCAAATATTACGAGAAGGAAGTTTAGAAGGAAGCTGCCCAGACAGCTGATATGAAAGAGAAAGATACTGACCCATATGATAACAAGCAGTAGATATTCCTGTTTTCATTTTCAAATCCTAAATCTTGATTCTTATTTACTTTCATTTGTTGATTTTGATCCTTTTTTGCATTTTTGTGTGTGTTTACTATTTGAAAATAATGGAAAATTATATATATATATATATTTGATTTGTGATGTTTTGAGTGGCAAATGGGCCTCACTTTGATGCCCTATTAAATGGAAGGGATGATTTTAGACGACCATGGTCTTGGACCAACCTATATGGACTAATTGAAGAATAATTGGGCTAGTTTTGATTGGACCGGACTATATTAAATTGACCTACTAATTGCTTGCAAAAAAATTGAGCAACCCAACCCCAACTTTATGTAGGACCATAGGTAACCTCATTTCAGTAAAATCTAGAAGGTCCAGTCAGTAATCCTGTTCTGTTCAAAGCTATGCATCATAATTTTAAATCAACAACCCTAATTTCCATGTACGATTGTTTCCTTCCATGATCTTATGTATTTTTCCTTCAAATACATTCTTTGTTTGTAGCATGGTCCAATTGGATAACTTTATTTGATGCACTGTACCACGGATCCATGACATCCCAAATTAGATCGACATCCTTCTTTGATCCACAACGTCCCAAATTAGATTGACATCCTTCTTTGCTTTAAACTTCTGGCCATATTGCCACTCTTCGAAACCTGAAATAAAAACAAATACATGCAAGCATGTTCTAAAGGAACTAAAATATTACGAGAAGGAAGTTGCGAGTGAAGCTGCCAAGGTAGTTGATATGAAAGAGAAGGGCACAGATCCATATTATCTCAAGCAGTAGATATTCCTATTTTTAATTTCAAACCCTAAATCTTGATTCTTATTTGCTTTCATTTTTTGATTTTGATCCTTTTTTGCATTTTTATTTTTTAACCTTTTGTGTGTATTGTTTGGAAATAACGGAAAAATGTATACATATTTGATTTGCAATATTTTAAGAGGCAATCGGGTCTTACTTTGATACCTTACCAAATAGAAGGGATGACTTAAAATGATCACAAGCTTGGACCAACCTATAAGGACCAATTACAAAATGATAAGACTGGTTTTGATTGGACCGTATTGTCTTAAATTGACCTACTAATTGCTTGCAAGAAAATTAAGCAACTCTAATCACAACCCCAACTTCGTGCAACACTAAAGGAAACCTTATTTCAATAAAAGCTAAAAGGTACGGTCCAATATCTTGTTCTGTTCAAAGCTAAAGCGTCAAAATTTTAAGTCAACAACCCCTAATTTCCATGTATGACCATTTCATACCATGCTTCCATATATTTTTCCTTCAAAAATACATACTTTGTACAAGGCATGGCCCAATTGGATAATTTTATTCAATGTAATTTACCATGGATCCATGACATTCTGAATTAGATTGAGATCCTTGTTTAATTCGTGACATCCCAAATTAGATCTTCCTTTGTTGAAAGTCTAGCCATGGGTGCTACCTTTCAAAACCTAATAATAAAAGCAAATACATGCAAGCATGTGCTGAATGAACTCTAATATTACAGGAATGAAGTTGAGAGGGAAGCTGCCAACACAGTTGATATGAAAGAGAAGGATGCAGATCCGTATGATCTTAAGTAGCAAGTATTCATGTTTCTATTTTCAAACCCTAAATCTTGATTCTTATTTGCTTTCGTCCTTTTTTGCATTTTTAATTTTTTTGTGTGTTGTTTGGAAATAGTGGCAAAATGTATACATATTTGCGAAATTTTAGGAGGCAATCGGGTCTCACTTTGGTGCCTCACTGAATGGAAGGGATGATTTGAGACAATCGTGGACTTGAACTGACCTATATAGACTAATTATAGAATATTTGGGTTGGTTTTGATTGGACCGGACTATCTTAAATTATCCTGCTAATTGTTTTCAATCAAATTGAGCAACTCCAACCCCAACCCCAACTTTTTGCAACACAAAAGATAACCTCGTTTCAATAAAAGCTAAAAGGTGTCGTGAATATCTTGTTCTGTTCAAAGCTAACGTGTCACAATTTTAAATCAAAAACCTTAATTTCCATATATGACTATTTCCTATCATGCTTCCATGTATTTTTCCTTCAGAAATACATACTTTGTACATGGCACAACCCAATTGGATAACTATATTCGGTGCAACGTACCGTGGATCCACGGCATCCCAAATTAGATTGACGTCCTTCTTTGATCCAAGATGTCCCAAATTAGATCAAAATCCTTCTTTGCTGAAAGCTTCTAGCCATGGTTGCCACTCTTCGAAACATGAAAATAAAAACAAACACGTGCCAAATTCTTGATTTGAATATTCTGAAACAATCTAGACCCTTATAGGAGAACGAGCAAGCAAAGCTTCTGGAATATGAATCCAATCTTTCTAGGCTAAGCAAGAAGTAATTGGATGGAAATAAAGATCCAAGGCAGTCTAGCTTAAAGATGGAGATAAAAACACTCCTTACTTCTACAAACTTGCTAATGGCCTAGGCCAGCAAACTTCATCTCCGAGATCTCTCACAATGGCACCATATTCTACGACCAGTCAGATCTTAACCGCACTCTCACCAATTTCTACAGATACCTTCTCGAGCAATCCACTCCTTTTCCCCACCCCCTATCGCTTGGGAATAACTTTACCTGAATCCCAACCCATTCCATGTTGACTACCCTTTTACTGAAGCTGAGATCCCGTCTACTTTCAACGATGTGGACGCCATCAAATTTCCTGGCCCGGATGGCTTCATCCCGCTCCTCTTTAAACACTTATAGCACATTATCAAGCATAATATCTTATCCATGTTTGACAAATTCTTCCACAAATCCCACCTTACTAATAGAATCAAATATGCTAATTTGGTTCTAATCCCCAAGAAAACTAGCATCACCTCAGTCTCTGATTTTCGCACCATCAGCCTCCTCAACACCTCCTTCAAACTCATAACCAAAGTCCTAGCCAACATACTTAAATCTCATATCTCCTCCCCTATAGATCTAGAGCAAGCTTGTTTCATACAAGGTAGATTGATTCATGACTTCATCGCTGTCAAGCAGAAATCATCTCCCATTGCCACTTAACCAAGCAACCCTATGCCCTCATCAAACTCGACTACTCCAATGCCTTTGTTTTGATCAACTGGAACTTCATCCTTGAAGTCCATCATCACCTTGGTTTCCCTGCTCATTAGGTCGGCTGGATTGAGAGCATCTTTCACTCTAGCATTTCTACCATCCTGGTCAATGGTATTGGTGGTGGTGTCATCAAATCGGCTTGGGGCCTTTGCTAAGGGGACCTCATGTCCCCTTCTTTTTCATCCTTGCTGTTAATGTATTCAATAGACTCATCAAATTTTCTATCTCCCATAACATTCTTGACGGTATTGGATGCTCTACCTCTAACTTGAGACTTTCCAACATCCAGTGTGCTGACGATGCGATCCTCTTTGCTCATCCTTCTTCTTCCAATATCCATAACCTCAAACTCCTCCTCCACTCCTTTGAAATTACCTCTGGCCTTACCATTAAATTCTCTAAGAGCTCCATCATTGTGGTTGGCGAGCATGATGACTTTGGCCCCCTTATTTATTTTGATTAAACTGCAAGCTCGATCACTTCTTTGTTACTTACCTCGGCATTTCCATTTGTCCCTCCAAACTTTCAGAGAGAGGACTAGTACGCTTTAATCTCTATAATCTCAAAATTCCTCACCTCTTAGAAAGCCACTTCACTATCACCCTTAGGAGGCTTACTTTGGTTAAATCGGTAATTTCAGCCATTCCACCTACCATTTTCCTTCTATAAGGCCCTTGTCTGGGTCATCTAGAAAATTGATCAACTACATAGAAACTTCCTCTGCTTCAGATTGCCTGTCAAATCTCTTGTTAACTGGGACACTGTTTGCAAATATTCTTCCAAGGTGGTCTTGGGATCCTTAACCTCAAGCTTTTCAACCTGGCACTTCTTGGCAAATAGGTTTGGTGTTACCTTGTTGATGGCGAACCACTTTGGATTTATTAGATCCGACTTATCTACTACGACGACTTCCCGCCTTCCATCCTCCACTTCTCCTCGAACCTTGATACTTTCCCTTTTTAGGATGGTGTCCTTTAGGTTATTCCATGGGTTCGCTCCTTGATTCATGCCAATATCGACAATGGCAAACGTTGCTACCTCTGGTGGGTCATGTGGAAATCTAATTCCCTGCTAGGCTTGGAAGCTTCTCTCTCAACTTCTTGTATTCCTTCAACACATGCTTTCACGTGTTTGTTTTTTGGGTAAAAGGATGTGTAGTGTGAAACTATACAGCCAAATTTCATAACGTAAAATGGCAAAATCAATCAACATGCCTGATCGTTGGTTAAAAATAAAAGTAAAAGATCGTACAAGTATAGTAGTAATATATATAAAGCAACCAGTAGAAAAGCAAGCACCTAGACTAACCTAAAAGAGGTGCAATACTACACAAAGTAATAAGTGCAAAAGGAGGATGGACAACTAACTAGCTCCCATCATAGCGATCCAGGTTCCTAAGTCTGACAAGCGGAGGTGAAGAGCTACCATTGAATGAATCATTATGATGGTTGTAGCCTTCCAGACGAGGTCAGATGTGAAGCTGTGCAGTTAAAGCGCTCGGCAGATTCGAAGCGGTGGAGGTGAAAAAGTCATAGCGGGGATACAGCGAGGATATAGCGGTATATAGAGGATGGATCTAAAATAGCATATACAACTCGTACTTAATGTTTTTACAAATATATAAATGGTAATTAAATGAAAAATTATCATTCAATTGAATTAGAATTAATACATAAATAATTTTAAATAAAAAATATGTGTGAATATACTTTAAATAAACGTAAAACTGTTATATAACATAATTGAATTTAGTATAATATTAGAGTATTTTCATTTCTGAAAATACATTAAAAATTAAATTAAATAAATTAGTTTCATAATTTTTATAATGTATAAATGCAAAATTTTAATTCATTTTATTAAAGAAGATATAGCGGAAATAGCAAAGTATAGCAGGAATAATGGGATATAGAGGAAATAGCGGGGATTATGGCGGAAAGGCTATATTTTGGGGCTATATGGAAAAATCGTAGCGGTAGTAATCCGCTATGAGATATAGCGGGGTTGTAGCAGGGTAATAGCGGGGCATTAACTACACAGATGTGAAGAGACCTACCAGTTTTCCAAGTAGAGAGAAGGTACGAGACTTTGTAGTAGCAAAAGGTGTTGGAACGAGAATAATTTTGAAACGTCTGGCATTGCGTTTTGTCCAGATGATCCCGTAAAAGGCAAGTAGGAGGTAGTCGGTCATGAGGTGAGGGGGAATACTGCTAGTGATCTAAGAAGGAGTTGATGGAAGGGATTGGTTTAAGCAACTGGGCGGCACGGGAGTTCCAGACCCAAATGGTAACATCATGGTCAAAAAACATATCGTGGCTATTCACATAGGAAAAATATACATAGGACAGTAAGAATCCATGTTGATGCCTTTCATGATGAACTTCTCCTTAGTATTGATTTTATCATGTATGAGTGACCACATAAGGAACTTGACTTTAGAAGGACACAGACACTTCCAAAGTCTGGGAAAGGTGAAGTGCCTGCCAGAATCAGAGAAGTGAAGGTATATGGATCTACTGTTTAGGAGGCCCTTAGAGTGAAGACTCTAAAGGAAGAAATCAGGTGAGATGGTAGAGTTGGGGGGGGGGGGAGGTGAGTGAAGCCACGATACCAAGGAATGAAGTTTGTGAAGAGCAGGACTAGAATAGCGTGCGAGGCACAGACACAGCTTGTACCAAGTCTACGAGTTTCAGTAACCGAGATGAGGCGGTTATCGGTGATAGAGAAGAGGTCATGATAAGCAAGAGAGAAAGGGGAATCAGATTTCTAGATGTCACACCAGAGGTAGCAACTTTTGATATTGCTGATATTAACATGAATTAAGGAACGAAACCAGGGAATAATCGAAAGGAAACCAGTCCAAAAAAGGAAGTAGCTCAGTTCGAGGAGCAGTGGAGGATGGAAGAGAAGTCATTGTAGTAGATAAATCGGATCCAAGGAATCCAAATTGCTTTACCATCAACAAGGTAATGCCAAACCCATTTTGTAAAGTGCTAAGTTGAAAAGCTTGGGATTAGGGATGCCAAGACCACCTTGGTAGGAAGATTTGCAGACGGTGTTCCAGTTGATAAGAGATTTGACATGCGATCCGAACTAGAGGAAGTTTCTATGCAGTTGATCAATTTTCTAGATCACCCAGGCAAGGGCCTTGTAGAAGGAAACTAGTTGGTCGGAATGGCCTAAAAAACTGATTTAACCAAAGTAAGCCTCCCAACGATGATAGTGAAGTGGATTTCCAAGAGGTGAGGCGTTTGGAGATTTTAGAGATTAAAGGTTATCGGTCCCCTCTTTGAAGTTTGGAGGGATGAATGGTAATGCCGAGGTTAGTAATGGGGAAGTAATCAAGCTTGCAGTTTAAAGCGGAAGCAATAAGAGGGCCAAGGTCATCGTGCTCACCAACTAGAATGCTGGAGCTATTGGAGATAAAGCCAGAGGTAAACTCAAAGGAGCAAAGGAGGAGTTTGAGCTTATGGATATTAGAGGGAGAAGGAAGAGTAAAAAGGATCATGTCGCTAGCATACTGGATGTTGGAAAGTTTCAAATTAGAGGTAGGGGGTCCAATGTCGTCAAGGAGGTTATGGAAGATAGCAAATTTGATGAGTTTGCTGAATATATCAGAGACAAGGATGAAAAGGAAGGGGGATAGGGGTTCCCCTTATCGAAGGCCCCGAGCCGATTTGATGAGACCACCGCCAATACTACTGACTAGGATGGTAAACATGCTACAGCAAAAATGTTCTTAATCTAGCTGAGCCCAAGAGCAGGGAAACCATGGCGATGAAGGAATTTAAGGATGAAGTTCCAGTTGATTGAATCAGAGGCTTTAGAGTAGTCATGTTTGTTGAGGGCACAGGGTTACTTGGTTGAGTGGAAATAGGAGATTATTTACTGCTTGACAGTGATGTAGTTAAGCATCGATCTACCCTAAATGAAAGCAGCTTATGGCAAATCTAAAAGGGAGGAGATATGAGATTTGTATTTGTTGGCAAGGACTTTGGTCATGAGTTGAAGGAGGTGTTGAGGAGGTTGATGGAGTGGAAGTCAGAGAATGAAGTGAGGCCACTTTTCTTCGGGATCAATACCACATAAGCATAGTTGATTCTGGCAATCAGCTAGGGGTTGTGGAAGAATTCATCGAACATGGAAAAGATATATTCTTGATAATGTGTAGAAATGTTTAAAGAAGAGAGGGCTAAAGCCATCCGGGCCAAGCAATTAGTCGTCGTCCATATCATTAGGAGTAGACAATATCTTAGCTTTAGTAAAAGGGTAGTAAACACGGAGCGGGTTGGGGTTTAGGTAAAGTTCTTACCAGGCAATAGATGGTGGGTAATGGTAAGGTATTGGCCGAGAAAGTGTCTATAGAAGTCGATGAAAGTACAGTTAAAATCTGAGTGGTCGCGGAGTGTGGTGCCATTATGAGAGATCTCAGAGATGAAGTTTGCTCACCTACAACCATTAGCAAGTTTGTGGAAGTAATAGGTGTTTTTATCTCCATTTTTAAGCTAAAGCGCCTTGGATCTTTATTTTCGCCGAATTTCTTCTTGCTTCAGCAGTCTAGAAAGATCGAATTCAAGTTCCAGGAGCTTAGCTTGCTCATTCTTCGATAGCGGTGTACATTCTTCTAGAATGTTCAGGTCAAGAATTTGGCGTGTGTTTGTTTTTATTTTCAAGTTTCAAAGAGTAGCAGCCATGAGTTGAAGCTTTCAATAAAGAAGGATGTTGATCTAATTTAGGACACCGTAGATCAAAGAAGGATATTGACCTAATTTAGGACGTCGTGGAACCACAGTATATTGCATTAAATAAATATCCAATTGGGTCATGCCACGTAAAAGTATGCATTTTTGAAGGAAAAATACATGGAAGCATGGTAGGAAACATCATACATGGAAATTAGGGGTTGTTGATTTAAAATTGTGACACATTGGCTTTGAACAGAATAAGATATCTGACCACACCTTCCTTTTGTGCCGCACAAAGTTGGGGTTGGGGTTGCTCAATTTTCTTACAAGCAATTAGCAGGTTGATTTAAGACAGTTCGGTCCAATCAAAACTTTCTAAACTACTCTGTAATTGGTCTTTATAGATTGGTTCAAGTCCATGATCATCTCAAATCATCCCTTCCATTCAGTAAGGCATCAATGTGAGACCCGTTGCCTCTCAAAATATCAAATCATCTTTTCCATTCAGTAAGGCATCAAAGTGAGACCCGATTGCCTCTCAAAATATCACAAACCAAATATGTATACATTTTGCCATTATTTCCAGACAATATACAAAAAAAATTAAAAATGAAAAAACAGGATCAAAATCAATAAACGAAAGCTAATAAGAATTGGGACTTAGGGTATGAAAATGGAAACAAGAACACCTCCTGCTTGGGATATATGGATCTGCGCCCTTCTCTTTCATATCAGCTATCTTGGCAGCTTCCTCTCAACTTCCTTCTCGTAATATTATAGTTCATTCAGCACATGCTTGCATGTGTTTGCTTTCCTTTTCAGGTTTAGAAGCGTAACCACCATGGCTAGAAGCTTTTAACAAAGAAGGATCTAATTTGGGACGTCGCAGGTTAGACAAGGATGTCAATCTAATTTAGGACATCACAGATCCATAGTACATTGCATCGAATAATGTTATCCAATCAAGCCATGCCTTATACGAGGTATGTATTTTTGAAGAAAAAATACATGGAACAATGGTACGAAATGGTCACATATTGAAATTAGAGGCTAATTTATATTGTGACGCATTAGCTTTGAATAGAACAAGATATCTTACCGGACCTTCCAGCTTTTATTCAAACAAGGTTACCTTTAGTGCTGCACAAATTCGGGGTTGTGATTGGAGTTGCTCAATTTTCTTGCAAGAAATTAGCAGGTCAATTTAAGATAGTCCGGTCCAATCAAAACCAGTCTAATCATCTTGTAATTGGTCCTTATAGGTAAGTCCATGTTCTTGATCGTCTTAAATCATCCCTTCCATTCGGTAAGGTATCAAAGTGAGACCTGATTGGTCCTTATAGGTCAGCACACGCTTGCACATGTTTGTTTTTATGTTCAGGTTTAAAAGAGTGTCAGCCATGGCTAGAACCTTTCAGCAAAGAAGGATGTCGATCTAATTTGGGACGTCATGGACCAAAGAAGGATGTCAATTTAATTTAGGACATCGTGGATCCGTGGTACATTGCATCGAATAAAGTTATCCAATTGGACCGTGCCACGAACAAAGAATGTATACATGGGAGCGTGGTAGGAAATGATTGTACATAAAACTTTGGTGTTGTTGATTTGAAATTTTGACGCTATAGCTTTGAACAGAGCAAGGTATCCAACCGCACCTTCTAGCTTTTATTAAAATGAGGTTACCTTTAGTGCTGCACAAAGTTGGGTGTTGGAGTTACAGTTGCTTAATTTTTGCAAGCAATTAGCAAGTCAATTTAAAACGGTTTGGTTTAATCAAAAACCGGCTCAATCATTCCGTAATTTGTCCATATAAGTCGGTCCAAGTCCATGATCGTCTCAAATCATCCCTTCCATTTAGTAAGGCATCAAAGTGAGACCCAATTGTCGCTTGAAATATCACAAATCAAATATTTATACATTTTTCTATTATTTCCAAACAGTATGCATCTCTTTCCTTTGCGATTCAAATCGAAGTACCCGCTTACTGTAATCTGTTCCTCCCGATTTCAAGCCTCTAACATCTATTTCCTTTGCTGTGCAGAGATTGAACTCTCCTCAATTCGGTCTTGCAATACTGCTAGTGACTCCTCGTCCTTGTTCCTCTCTTCTATTTGGGCTTTAGTTTCTTAATATGATTTTTGATTTTAGAATTAGGGTTAATCGAAGCGTTTGAGGAAGGAGGAGGAAGAACGAGAATTATTTTTATGAAATGGAAATAATATACATGTTTCCATTTTAAGCCAAAGGAGTTAGATAACCGCCCATCCGCCTAATTTAATTTTGAATTCAAATCATGTAGCTCATTTGACTTGACCACGCTTTTGGTTTATCACATTCATAGGAGCTCTAGAAGGCACAAAAAAATATACTGCATGTACCAGAGAAATGGGACGGTAATAATGGCATTGGTTTTGTAGCCAAATTCTAATGTCTTAAAAGTGACCATTTACTCCTCCTTATTTTTAATTTATTTAATTAATTCATTAATTTCATAGTTTTTTATATTGCCATAATATTAATTTTTAGTTAAAATATTACTTTAATTTTTTAGATGTTATATTCTCCTCCTTTAAAAGAATTTCATCCCTAAAATTCACATATGATGGAAATAATGTAATAATCGCTCCTAATTTTTCATATTAACCCATTTTGATTACGTCATTCGTGCACGTGTACATTCTCATATAAACAAAAAATCAACAATCAATAGCATATATGAAGCAGAATATTCAAAACGTGCATGAAAATGATATACATGTATCGAAATGCAATAATGCAATTCTAACATTAGCCATCTATATGAATTTTGTTTATATGACATATCAGGCATGATGCATGATACCTTGATAGCGTATAAATTCATATGAATGTAGAAACGATAAGCAAAAAATATAGGGTAATATATCCAACCCTTCTTGTAATAACCCTATTTTTAGTTAACATTATTTAGGATATTTAATTAATAAATAAAAATAATATAATGTAAAACGATAAGAAGCTTAAGATTTGATAACTAATGTGGATCAAGCCTTAATTAATGAACTAATGGAATTAATTAGAACATTAACAAGAAGGATATATGAGGAGGGGAAAATAGAAAAATTGTATAATTCCTAAATAAAACCATCCCATTCTCATTTCCTCCCTTACTTATCTTCATATAAACAAAACTAAGAAAGCTATTAACAAGAGAATCCAAGGAGAAGAAAAGCTAGAAAATCTAAGGAAGCTTAGGAGAAATCAATCAATACTCAAATCTCAATCTTCTTTTAGTAATCAAGGTGAACAATAGTTATGCAACTCATGTTTATATTTTTTATTTTCTGTTTTTAGTATAAATCTGAATCTTTTGATGATTATTATGCTATGTTTTAAACGATTGAATGATTACATGCTTGCTGATGAATATTTGGATTTATTTATGAAATTAGTTAATAGGTTTAAGTGTGAAAACCTGTCATATGATACCCAAATGACTTGGAATTGTGATATGATATTAAAAATATTATTTTAGAAGTGGGTATTTAATTTCATAATTTTCCAAATAAGTATGAATTTATTATGAATTTTCTAAGTGGAGAAAATGGATTATTTCGGGTTTTAATTATTAAAATAATTAAATAATTTTTGGCTTCGAAATTTTTATATGTTGAAGAAGATATAAAATCCGATTTTATGTGATTTTTGGGGATTTTTTCAATTATGTTTAATAAAAGTCTCACAATTACTTAATCTTAAGTAATATTCCCTTTGATAAATTTAGCTCAAAACTCGGGCTTTTCCATTATTAAATTCCTTGAAAACATTTTCATAATGATATGTGATTAATCCCCTGAATCCTTATTTAATGTAAGGAAATTTATAGCTTTTTATATTCCCAAAATCTTATGCCATTTATAAATCACTTTATGTATTGTCATGTTTATGTTTGAAAAAGATATAAGATTGTTGCTTTTAATAGGTCAATTAAGATCAGTGTCAACGACTATTGTAACGACCCATTTTTTTAGAGGTTTAAATCGACAATAAACCACACATGTCAACTCAAACCATTCAAAGGAAGGATTGTTAATGGGGTAAATAAGAAAATAAGAGAAAAAGGAGGCAAAAACAAAACACAGAATCTTACAGCGAAATGACTAAATATAATAATCAAATAAATAGTTTATGAAGCTATTTCATAATATACATCTGATTACACAATTTTTACAATAATTAGAGTACAAAAACGACATACCAATAATGATGCAACAAAAAATTGCAAATAATATAATATACCAAACTCCGTCTTCGTCCTCCAGAAATAAAGTCTTCAATAGTGAAAAGCTCAAGTTGACCCGAACGTAATGAAAAGACAAAACACTCGAGTAAGAACTAAAATATCTTATGCAAGTTAAATCAACAGCAAATAAATATGAGTGTAATAGCTTCAGAGATGTTTACGGGGTTTCACATCTCATATCCAATGTATAACGTGTATGAAATAACTTAGAGATGTTTTGGGATTTTCCATCTCTTAAGGATCCGTTAAACTATCTATATGTAGTAATATACACTGTATATATATGTGTGTGCGTGTGTGTAGTGTCTATCGGTAAAGTAAAGTATTAAAATAGCGTTAAGGCATTACTCATATCCCCCTTAACACATTTTTATAGGCATCGTAGTCTACAGTACTATAAACTCCAGCGTAAATTGGTGGGCTATCAGGGAGCAGTCCATATGTACGACACAAACCAAAATCATAGTGGCCTCGATAAGGCATATGACAAGTCACGCGACGCAATGTCCAAGGTAGGATTCTACCTTTTCGCACTCCCGGACTGGTGGTAACGCATAGTAGCTACTATCGTCCACCTCGAAACATACTCCCTTAATCAAATCGTGGGTAGCCACCAATCAATCAGAAAGTAACGGATATGGTATCGAAGAGGTGTGTCCGATCGGAGGAGCGACCTTGCTTGGCCCGGTATAGCTTATGTTTTAGTCATATCAAGCTGACCGAAGGTCAAGCCTACGTTCTTACCTCATACCAGTAGCGTTCGCCAAACCATCCTACTTCATTCTAAATTATCCACCACGTACACAGTTGTTAAAGTGGTTTCGAAAATGGCAGAGAGTATGATAATATCCAACCTCGGTTTCTTTAACAACCAAATGCTTATTTCACACTGTGGTCATTTTATAAAACATTTTAATAATAAATCCAGAAAACAGTTTATATTTTCAAATCAAGATATCCGTATGCTTATTCCAAAAGTATAAATATATTCATGAATACCGAGGAAGATTTCTTTCAATCAATTTCGAAAATAATTTACAAATCTCTCTTAAACAATTTATAATTATTTGTATGCTGTAAAACCATTAGTAAAGCTATTTATAAATTCTAAAACAGTTTACAACTCCTTCCCTTTCCATAATATTTTATGCAAATTCCTTTAAAACGCTTCCAAATCCCTTTATACAAGTTCTTTTATAAAAACCTATATAAAACCATTATATAATCCTTTATAAATCTTTTTTTGGAAAACCCTTTTATAAAATCCATTATAAAATCTCTTACAAAACTTTTATATATTCCTTACAAAACCTTTTACAAAATTCTAAACTCTTTTACAATATCTTTATCTATTAAAGTTATTATAAAAGTCTATAATTATTATCTTAAATCAAAATTATATTTATTATTTAAATTAAATTTAAAATATATTTATTAAAATTATATTAAATATTTGATTAAATTAAATTTTAAACTATTTAAAATATATATTTAAAACAAAATAAAATTATAAGTTAAAAACTTAAAATTACATTTAAAACCATATATTAACTTATAATTTGAAACTTTAAAACATATAAAATAAATTGTTTTCCAAATATAAATTTTAAATAAAATCATTAGTTAAAATTTAAAAATCAAATTTAAAAATCAAACATAATTTACTATTTAGAAAATAATTTGAACCGACCAACGGTGTCAGTATATAGTTTTCTACCCTTTGGTCAAGTGATATGGTATGTATCATTACAACCCAAAATAGTTAATTTTTTTGGGTATATATTATTTCAACCCGTATCAAATAATTTTCAGATCTATAAAACTGCTCAGATATGTATCATTTAAACCCATAATGATTTTCCCCAATCTATAAGATCATTCGGGTATGTATTATTTCAACCCATAGTGATAACAAAGATATAATCATATAGTCGTCCAAAATGTCAACATATATCAACATCCAAATCAGCCAATAAATCACAACAATTAACTGGTTATCATTATCAAATATTTAACTAACAACTTAAATTCAATATTAATTTATTTCGCAATTTAAATCAATACAAATTCAAACAATAATATTCTTATCACATCATAAATTTAATTCAACTAACATAAGAAGGTTTAGTATTTGTGAGTGGGTTAAATCACTCACCTTTGATATATCATCGATTTAGAATCCAATAAACCCCAAAATTTGAATAGTCTTAGAATCTAACCAAATCAGTTCCCTATTGTTCGAAATTTTGATATAATTCCAATGGAAGAAACCACGTCCAAATCCGAGTTCGTATGAAACATTATTGACGTTGGAACATTTGTATTTAAAATTTAAATTTAAAATTTAAACATGGGCAATATAGTAAATACCATCTCTCTCTAACCTTAGGCATGCGAACAACACACACGTGATCGAACCAAATGCACAGCCGCTGCTCCCATCGATCAACCGCCGCCACTAGACGCCGAGACACCCAGATCCGGCACTTCCTCCACAAGCGCCACCTCTGCCCGCCTACCCTACCCACACGTGGCACGCTCCAAACCACTATAATTTCTCCGCCACTACTCATTTATTTCACTTATTTCCGGCGATCTCTAGCCAATCCATAATGAACGAACACCATGGATGAAAACTGCTTTGCCTCTTCTCCAAGCCTGCAGCTTCCGATCGTCGTATAGTCGACGATCCACTGTTGATCGCGAAACCCTAGAAATGGACGACTGAGAAAGATTGCCAATTTCTGGCCAAACCGTTATTCAATTGTAAAAGTGAACATCAGCCGTGGATTACGTTCGTTGAGAGCTTTCCGATGATATATAATTCGATAGGTTTTGTGCAGTTTGAAAATTGGAGTTTTGATTGAAATTAAAACTAGGGTTTTGATGTCTGACATCGGAAAGAAGGGAAGAAGCGGATGAAAATAAGAAGTACGTACAAAAATTGGAATAGGCTGGGATTTCAAAATATATATATTTATATAGACAGAGATGGATAAGAACGAATGGACAGATCGAATTGGGTTGAAACAATAACAACAACCTAAAATGCCCATTTAGTTCCCGGAATGAAAGTAAGTCATCCTATATCAAAATATAGGTTTTCAATATTTTTAAACTTAATGGAACTATTTTCAAACCCTGATTCTATTGTATACAGAAGTTAGCTTTTAAAATCAAATTATATTCATTTAAATTTCATTAATCGATTTCTACGCGTTTCGAGCGTGCACGATCAAGCGATAAATCCGATCACTACGAAACCAAAAATCCTATAATAATTCACTGTTACAGATCCGATGAAACTGGTTTCGTCGAAATCCGAGACAGTGCCCAAAAGGCTAATTTTAATGTTAATTAAATAAATTATTATTACTAAATTTATTTATTCACTTTCAAATTCAAATTTAAAAGTTAACCATTTTACCATCCTAGATTAAATAGGAATTACACAGAAATTAATAGTCTTTTATAATACAATTTTCCATTTTAAATCCAATATTTAAATATTACTTGGATTTCAGCGTTCAATTATAACTGTAATAAATCAATTCATTATAATTTAAATTCCAAACAAATTCTTTTGTTTTGATTTAAATTATTATATTAATCAACTATTACCTTATGAATATAATTAACATTAGTTTACATTTTATTACATTCATATTCTACGGTTATCATCTTAACTCATATTAACTGAAATGTTTAATTACATAAATTTAACATTGTTTTCCAAATTAATTTCGACGGATTAAACAATAAAACAATAATTAAAATAATTATTACACATTATAAATTCAAACACATTTCTAAGTTTATTGTTTACAAACAGAAGCTAATGAATTTACATATTAATTAATTGATTTCATATTCCAAAATAAACCTATTACAATTAATAACATATAATTTCAACATTAAATCCAACATTTAATTTATTCCTTATTTACAATTATAACCAAATCAACTTTACATTTATTTCAATTGATTGAAATTACATTAACATAGTTGTCAATGACATTCAAACAACATTATTAAAGCATATTCTAATTGTTTTTCTTATTAATAAATCATAAATTTTAATTTCTCACAATATTAAATTCCAAAATCTTATTAAATTTAATATTTTTAATTATCAAAAACGAGGGTCGTTACAACTATATAGTGTCAACTAAGAAGCTTAAGGCTCTCCTCCTTTATCAAAAAATTTAAAACATGCGGCGTCAAATATCTTTGTGACTTCCATCCAAAGTCGAGGAACAAAACTTAAATACTTTTAAGTATTAAATTCCTTATAGAAAATGATGGTGTCGGATTTCATAAAATGTAGGTTATTCGCCTATTTAAAATAGTGTAAAATCCAATAACTTTGGCAACAGTGCCGCTTTACTTGGTTATTAAAGCAATTAAATGGATCTCGTCGCTCTTGATGAGTGGCGTCGTCAAGGTAAGCGGCGACAATATAGAAGCATACTTAACGCTTTGGCTACTATGCCGCTCATATGATGATGTCGAGGCCTTTTAACATAATAGTATGCAGCATCGTTTAAAAACATAGGTGAAGTGAAGTGGCTTCGACCTTGACGAATCGCGATGATGCTATGCCGACAAGTATGGGTTGCTGCATCTAATGACTTCAACACGGTTAGAGGCGCTCGATAACTACCTAGCAGTTATCATGCGCTCCCCACCTTATCGACATCAACATTCATATGCACGGTACTTTTATAGGCTTGAGGAGGGTACATGCGACATGACATTACCGTAATTATTTGGAAAACTGTTTTATTTCTATTAAAAGCAATTACTTTTCACTAAACCACCATTCTTTGTCAAGTTTCGATTGGATAATGTAAAACTTTAGCTTTTTCTTTTTCAGAAAATAGCCGCAAACAATTTTCATGATCCCCAAAATATTTATCCACGTTAATTAATTAATAGCCTTAATTAATTAATAATTTAAATGCTTTTGTTGCGTATTAAATTCATAATAATTCGAAACCTCTTGGGAAAAATCCCCAAAAATTCCAGAAATTCAATAATACTATATTCTTCATCATATAAAAATTTCAAAGCCAAAATCACCTTCAATTATTTTAAATAATCAAAACTCAAAAATAACTCAATTTCCTCCTTAGGAAATTCATAAAATATTCTCTTTAATTTGAAAAATTATGAAATTAAAAACCCATCTCCAAAATAAGGTTACCTATTCAAAAATCAAATCGTTTAGAGATAAAAATCTTCAGTTTTACCCTTAATACTCCCAACTCCATAACAATTCCAATAAATCATTATTTAGTCCAAACAACGATAAATTCAACATGGCATATCATATTAACATAAACGAATCAAAGACCTTTAAGATTCAAAATCAAACAAGCAAAAGTGAGTCATTATTATTCACCTTGATTTTGATAGTAAAGTTGAGATTTGATGAGTGCTTTAGTTTCCCTAACTTAGCTCTTGAATCTCCCTTAAGTTTTGCATGATTTCCTCCTTAGTAATGGCTGGTCTCCTTGTATTCTTTTGATTGCTTATGTATTTTGAAAGTGAGAACGATAGGGAAGAGGAAGGGTTTAAGGTATGAAGGGTTTTTCTATTCCTAAATTACCCCTCTCATATATCCATTATTCTTAAGTCACAAAACAACCTTATTTACCAATTAATTAGTTAATTATGGCTCAACCATGTTGATTATCAAATCTCAATTCCATATTACACTGCACATCACATTTTCTATTTAATTTATCTAACTAATTATTATGAATAATGTTCATTAAAATTAAGGGTTTTGCAGGCTCCCCTTCTTAAAGAATTTTGTCCTCAAAATTCAGTAAGGACTATATAATAAGCATATCAAACATGTAAACATCTATAACATCTCACATAATACCACCCTATTTGACTAACAAACATTCTATATATATCAAATATAGAACATACCCTCAGAATAGTGGAGGATAAGTCTCTTTAATCTAGTCTTCTGTCTCCCAAGTATAGTCTTTCTCATTATCACTCCATTGGATTTTTACTAACTTGACTGTCTTATTCCTTAACCTTTTCTCATCCCTCGCTACAACTCTAATTGTCTGTCTTACAAACCTTAGATCTGGCTCTAATACTATGTCTTCCAGTGTAGTCGAAGCGATAGTAGTCTGTGGGTCATGCACATATTTCCAATGATGAGAAGCATGAAACACATTACGGACACCTGCCAAATTACATGGTAACTCTACTCGATAGGCGAGATGTTTAATCCTCTCTATGATAGGGAACGGTTCAACATATCTCAGTGCTAAATTTCCTGTCATCCCGAACCACATACCTATCATTGGTGATACTTTGGTAAAGACTTTGTCTCCAATTAAGAACTCTAGATCTTTACGCCTCTTATTTGTGTAACTTTTCTGTCTAGACCGAGCCTCTTTCATCCTTCCTTAGATTAACCTAATCTTCTATATTGCTTCTCTCACCAAGTCTGGGGCCTAAAGTTAATCTGTCTCAAGCCTCTGACCAACACGTTGGTGATTTGCATGGCCTTCCATATAAAGGTTTGAAGGGCACCATTCCTATACTAGTCTGATAACTATTATTATAGGAAAATCCAACCAAGTGTAAATGCTCTTCCCACGACCCACCAAAGTCTAGTATACAAGCTCTTAACAAATCTCTAGTACCTTATTGGGTCCCTCTGTCTGCTTACCCTCATCTTAAGCTTGGTACCTAACATTTCTTG
Source organism: Allium cepa (assembly GCA_030765085.1). Lineage (NCBI taxonomy): Eukaryota > Viridiplantae > Streptophyta > Magnoliopsida > Asparagales > Amaryllidaceae > Allium > Allium cepa. Next base: position 276,326,057 of record CM060946.1, read on the forward strand.
TAGACTCTACCCGAATTCACTAGTGAACAAGGCATCTTTGTCTATGATGACCCATTCTTTCGACCCTCAGAAATCGACTCTAATACATCTTTGCTATTCACGTGCCACAAAACCAAGTGCCGGAATTACAGATAGTAAAGGGTAAAAAGAAAATGAAGGCGGAATAGAATCTTAACGAATGGAATAAATATTTATTTTAATATATATGATATTTACAGTGGAAATTTTAAATACATTTATTAGAGTCTATCTTATAAATCAACCAAGATAGTTGAAAATCTTTGTCCTTGTAAATGTTGAATACAATCAGTAAACTAATGTAGCGGAAATGAAAACAGAGAATTATCTACAGGAACATCTTCAATTCCAGACTTCAAGCTCCATCACTATGCTCCAAGTTAAACCTGACTACTTGGCTACTCGAAAAATAGGGCATCCAGAGTTTAAGGGAAAAGAAAATAAACTCTGGATCACTGATGGGATTGGCATGAGAAAACTTAAAAAACGAATATTGAAAACAAAGGGTATCTCATAAGACCATGCCACACATAAACACGGAATGAGGTTTTACTTTATGCTAACTAAAAAATTTTCTAAGCAAATCAGAGGTATTATTTTTAATGAAATTCCTTTGAAAATACTTTTCAAATAACATATTAAAAAGTCGAAATTGTTACATTTGTTAAATTCCAGCATAATAGGTTTACAACTAAACCCAAAGGCACTTATTGGAGAATGGATTTCATATAATGAAAAGGTAAGGGAGTACCTTCCAACAGTACATCTCTAGAAAAATGCACCGAGGCACCAACAGATGGTCCTCCACCAACACAAGACCGACCTACCTTTACCATAGACAGTACCGAATATGCCATCACCTGGTCGTTTCTGATCTATCCGAGAGCTCTCATAGCATACACAACATACCCGATATATAGAAGGTAATCTCGAAAAGTGATGAAACCATATCTGCGACCCACATAGCCCTGTCGCTTCAATCTTGTTTTTGTTATTCCAGGTGTGAGGCTTAAAGCCATGTTTTACCTTACATAGAATCATCAAATCCTACTTAGAATACCACATTGTCATTTCCATCATACACAATTGGTTTCTACAAATGTACAACCTCTGAGCTCGTATGTCTAGAGAAGGGTGTTAAGTGTAAGAGAGTTTACCTCCTACACCACCAAACAGATACACATTTGTAAAGATCAATGTAAGTGTATTTGAGAAATTAAATGTCAGATGTTTGTCCACACAAGATGTCCAGGAACAGGACAAACCGAAGGCACTCTCCTACTACATCTTATTTTGGAAATCACCCCTAGTATTAGTAGCAAGAAGTCCTTACATCGAAGATTTTCAAAATTAAGTACTACTGCCACCATATGTATATAATATGGGAATCGAGGGGCTAATGGCAAGTAGCCTTTCATTATGAAGATTTCCGTCTTCAAAATCATTGCCTTTACCATGTTTTCACTTTCGAACATACATTGATTCAATGTGGTTTTCAGATAGGAATCACCCAAATTCGATCCCGGTCTCTCTAATTCAATTATCAATAAAACATCTTTTAAAGATATATCATTTCTTTTCTAGTATATACGAGGTTATGAAACCTCTCTTTAACTTTGGAAAACACAAAAGCATTTCTCATAAATCATGTTGGAAAAGGATTCCTAGAAATTATACTAATTATACTCAATATTAATTTTCGTATTCAACATGTACTATTCGTTGAATAACGGTGAGATAACCTTTTAAATTCATACAAACAATATGAGTTCTCCCCTCTGAATTTAACACTAAGTACAAGAAGATTATTTATAAACAACCTAAGTGAAGGAATTAGTTATGGAAAGTAAATCTTTTATACTTGTCTCGTTTTTGACATTTCGACCTTATCTATTCCTCGCCCAGGAAAAGGACAGGTACGCTAGGGCACTAGTTTCTCCTAAACATATTCTTAGTTTAACCACCCCGCATCCGGATCTCACGAATAGAAAAATCCAGTTTACTTATCGGCTTTTAGAGACAAGATTAAATAATTTATTTATAACAGCTTTTCTTTTAGCCATTTACTTAAAACCCCTTTAAAAGTAATTTTAAATCTTCCAAATCATCGTTAAAAAACTTAATTAGTTATTTGAAAATACTCCTTAAAGATTTGGGAAAGAATAATTAAGTTAAAACCGTTGTTTGTAGAAGTTACTGGAAAGTGCTACAAAAGAATGCTACAAATAATGTTTTTAAGGCTTCTTTGATCAAAACAATTTTTCTATCAATTGGAAGTCCCTTTTTATAACTCAAATCTCTTTTAAAACATTTTCATCTATTTATAGAAATTATTTCATATTTTTAAAGAATTAAAAATATCATTTAAAGAATTTATCACTTTGGTTTTCGAACTACCGAAGCACGAAAACTTATTTTGCTCATATTTCAAAATCTACTTAATGAAATATCATTCTCTTTCTTTTGTTTGAAAACTATGATTATAAGAGTTTGGAAATACTTATTTCAAAGAATTCCAACTTTGAATCCACCATAAAGGAGTTTAAACTGTTACGGCACAATATCGCAAACTACCGTTACGTGGCACGCCTATTTTCGACCCCAATTTCAATACTTTTCAAAACTTCACCAAATTGAATTTTAGTGATTAAAAACCATTTGTAAACCAATTTAAAGAGGTTTAATCATCTCATAACACTTTTATAATTAATTTTGAAAAGTGATTTCCATTGTGTAATTTCGACGTGTATTATACGTGAATTATTTACACATCCGAACGAATATATTATTTCATCCGAACTTTATTAAAAATCATTAAAACCAAGCATAAAGAAATATAGCATAAATAAATAGCTTTTTCTTACCTTCATTGCCTACTAAACTTGTGAAAATGGACTATAGCTTCGCTACGATCGAACTGGAGCTAACAAAATCGAGCCCTAAACCTTTAGGAAGCCTCGGCCTATGCTTACGAGTAAAGATGGGCTTAGCCAAGGGTGAAGGAGGTGGTGGTCATGGATTTGCAAGGAGGAGAGGAGCGGATTTCACTTGGTTTTGAAGTGGATTGCTAATGTATATATACTTATACAAATTATTTTTTTTTTGCTAATTTTCTTCATAAATTTGCTAAGTACACAAGCCATTAAAATTGCCTAAGAAAAAGAAAGAAGAAGATAGATAACGGTGCTAAAATTATGAAAGAAATGGATGGGTATTTACAGGAAAATTTTGAAACAAAATATCTTAAGGTAGAATTACCTTTTTACTCCTCACTCACACCCCTCCTTTCTCCATCAAGGCACATGACTTCCCCCTCCTCCCCATCATCCTCTATTTGCAAGTGATGATGGTGTGTAAGGGTGAGGTGAGTGATGGTTAGTTTGCATTTTAGTGTAAAAAAATCTTAGATATTTATAACTTTTACTGTATGTAAATTGGAATGTAAATGGTAAATATGTATGTGTATATATATGTTATTTATTATGTATATGTATATGTAATTGTATGTATGTGTATGTCATATGTGTGTAAGTTATATAAACAATGTTGCACAACTTCTCTACGGTAAACCGTTACGAATTCCGATTCCCGGTCATATTTTCGCTTATAAATTAAATTACATATAAATGTAAACAAAATTTGAAAACTAATTTCTTATCTTTTTAACTTGATTAAAATGATCCCATTTGAATTGTAAAGCCATGTAAATCAATATTAAACAATTGTTTATAGATAGTGCTATTGTATCGATAAAGCGATGTCAATTTCCCTTTAATTTTAAGTTAAATATATATATATATATATATATCTTTATAAAACTATTATAAATGATTTATTATCACTTCATAACTAATTAAAATGAATCAATACCATTTAAAAATAATTTTTTGAATAATATAATAATTATTAGATCATTATTTCTCAATTTAAATTCATAAATCAATTATTAAATACGATGCCATTATTGATGACATCATAGATACTTTTTATTTTTAAAAAAATAAAAAAATTATTTCACATTCTTATATAATGGATAAATAAGTGTATGTATCCAGCTTCATGCATGAATTTATAGAGCTATTTATTGATAAAACGATTTTCGACCATTTGATCGATATTCCTTCAAAGTTTATATTTTTGTAGAAAATTATTCAAAATAAGATTACCATCATCATTGTTCAAAACATCATAATCTATGTTTTAAAAAGCTTATATTTGAATATTTAAGAATAAATATAATTTATCAAATTGATAAATTTGAGGGTCGATACAGAAAAGAATTTCGTCCTTGAAATTACAACGCAAAACCTAAAGGTATTTACCTAAAATATTTAATTTTTCTAAACTTACACTATATAATGTATATAGATTATACGTATGCGATAGTTGTTTCAATCGCTTTTTTGAATATACAATTTTACATCCGGACTAGTATTAATCCTTCGATTCTCTAGTGCGGAACTTTGATTAGGCTCAGAAGCTTTTATTTTCCTTGCATAGCTCTTAACTATGATAGAAAATGTAAGTACCTGACTACAAAAACTTTTCAAAATCTACCATCGAGAATCGAGTTGATAAATTCTTTTTGGATATCAAAGTCTTACATCCAAATCTTGGCTTAAGTTATGTTGCGAAATAATTAATGGATAATGCATTTATATTTTATCTTTTCTAAAATATTTAATAAAATTTTGTTTTAGGTTTTTAAACATTTCATAACATACCTTTTTATTTTATGAAAATAATTCTCCATTTAAATTTTGTTTCCTTTATCAAGAATTCTTATTAATGTACTTGAGTGATTAGTGTAATTGCAAATTAACAAAGTCCAAACAATAGTCATAGTTATATTTTACCACTTCATATCTTACATCCATCATTCCTACCATACTTGGATCTCCCTTAAGTCATCCCAATCTTATTTGGGTACATAATAGAAGCACATAATACAAATACAAATACATGACTAACCACAACACCACCTTATCGCAAGCAATAAATATAGGCCACTACTTAATACTTAATACTAGATAGGTAGTCACAAATCTTCAATCACAATCTCAGTCAGCACTCAGAATCCATTGTCGATGGTGCACTCCAATATCCAAACTCCAATGAAACTTCGCCAACATCCTCATTCTTACTTTCTTGTTTATTGACAGCTTCATTTCCGTCTTCATTTTTCTGTATCTCATCCTCCACTTACGGTAGCCAAGGCTGATTCTATGGAACATGTCCAAGTCCAAGAAATACTCCCTGTAACATTTCCCCTTCCTTTAATTCCTTCAATCCTTGCACTCCCAACTCCCCAGGATTCTCGAATTCCTCCACAGCTTCTTCCTCAGCTTCCTGATCATTAGCTTCCCTATCATCCTAATGAACGTATGAACTTGATGACTCCTTACACTAAATAACATGATCCTCATCCATCTCCCATATGATATTGTTGTTCCCACTATTGTGGTTCGATTCATTTGATATTATATCATTCAGGTTCTCCTCTAATTTAGAATCTTCCTCCATGGATTCTTCTTTAGGTTCGAATTCTGAATTGAAGGTGTCAGTGATTCACCTTCCTTCTAAGGCTAGAGCGACCTTAGCGTCACTAGATATTATGAATAGATCTGGAGTTAGGGGAGGTATAAGAATTTCCGCTATCGGGTGACCATCTCTGTCTCTATGGATATATGGATCAAATTCTTCTTCTATGGGTTTTCCTCATCACTAGAAAGAATGATTAGATCATCTTTCTCACCCCAATTTTGTAACGATTCGATATTTTCAACCATTCGCATCCGCACATGTCGGACATGAATTGCTCAAAATACCGCGTTGTAAATAAAATTTGGCAAATCTTAGAATACACAGTAAATAAAAAATCACAGATCACAGACACAGCGTATTTAATAATACAGCGGAAGTAAAAGAGATAGTAGTTCATGAAGCTACTATATATATAAGATAAATCAGAGTTAAACAAGATACAATAGAAGAGTAATAAGATACATCCTGTACAAATCAGAATACATCACTGGAATCACTGGACACAGAAAGCAAAATAGTTGGCTGGATCTTCAAGCAAATCTCCAACTCCGAAGGTGAGTCTTGAATGTTGAATCACTCAGTCTGACCTGAGCGTAAAGTAAAACACAAAACACTCGAGTCAGGACATACATACTTATGAACTGTAAATCAACTCAAGTGAACAGTAACAAAATATATCAGTAATTTAAAGAATTCTTGGGATCGCCCATCCTTTAAGGATCCGCTAAACTATTTGCTATGTAGTAATATTCGCTATTATAATAATATCTATAGTAAAATAAAATTACTTTTAAATAGCATTAAGGCTTTACATTTTCCACCTTAACACGTAATAGTCCCAATAGTCCATCCACTATCATGGTCCCTCCTGATCAGGAAGCCACCAGAGGATACCACACGGGCTACGGGAGAAAACCAAACTCGTACAAGGTGCGCTAGGGTAGGTGACACGGCACATAAGGCAATGCCAGGGTAGATATACCAATTACGCATCAGGACTGGTGGAAACGCGTAACAGCTATTACCACCCACCTCGAGCCACACCCAAAAATCAAAAATCAAAAGTGGTCACCGAATCAATCCAAAAGTCAGAGTATAATATCGAAGGAGTGTGTCCGATAAAAGGGGCTACCTCCTTGGCCCGAGAATCACTCCTCTTTTAGCCACCTTATGCCAACTCACGGGAGTCGGGTCCACGTATATACCTTAATAGAACGTCGCCACCATCCCATTCTGGAATCTCCACCGCGTACACAGTTGTTAAAGTGGTTTTCGGAGTTGCCAGAGAGTATGAAAACTTCCGATCCCGGTCTCTTTAACTACCAATCGTTATTATAACGCCGTGCTCATTTCAAAATAGTTCATACTTCAAAATCAAATCATTTCATTTCCAAACTATATTCCATTCAAAATAGTTTATACTTCGAAACCAAAAACCATTTTATTTGAAAACTATACTTGAATCAATACTATATCATTTCCATTTCAAACATATATTCATCTTTCAAAAATCATAATACTTTCAAAGTTATAACTCTTTCGAAACCAAAATACTTGAAATCATTACACTTTGAAAATCATAACATTTCGAAATCATACATTTGAAATCATGGTACCATCCTTTAATTCTCTACATTTTACAAATTTATTCAATTAAACCCAAATTTTCACATTTCCAATTTAATTCAATTCAAACCAGTTTCAATTCAATTTCCCAACAAACCATTCCAAATCGTATAAATTTCAAATATAGATTTGATCCACAAAATAAACTATTAAATATTTGATATATTTCAAAGCTTTAATATACCATATTTCAAAACTAATTTTATAATTTCATATATCTCAAATTTAAGTTCATTATTACTTAGTTTTGAAATATTCATTTCATAAATCCAATATTATTTAAATAATTCAAATACTCATTTATCAAATAGATCAAAAATCAAATATCATTCCAAATTCACATTCTTTATCAAAAAGATTATGTCATTCAAACCATTTCAAAATCATTTCCTTTTCAAATCCATTATACAGTCATTATCATTCTTAAATTCAAGTATTCAATTTAAATATCATTTTTAAATCAAGTATGTCATTCATTTATTATTTCAAATATCATTACAAAACACATTTAAACATTCCATTCAAAAATTGATTTATCTCATTTCATTTCATTCCATTTTACACATAACTAAGTAAACCTTATTTAAATTCAAATTCAATTTAAATTCCTTAAAAATTCAAATTTAAATATTGAAATATATATTCAAACTTCTTAAATTTCACAAATAATCAAATTCCAAAAGTTAATTCATTTAACACTTTAAATTATAACTCAAACAGTGTTAAAATCTATAATATTTCAAAATATTGTCAAATTATAGCAACGACAGCATTTATAAGGTGCTATCGTAGCTTATAGTTTCCAAAATAGTTTTGTTCAGGAACAACGACATTTATAAAATGCCGTAATAGATATTTAGTTATTTCAACATAGTTAAATTCAAAACAACAGCATTAAAAATGCTATCATAAGACCACAGCATTTTTGGAAATGCTATTAATTAAATTCCAGATTTTATTATAACTTCAGAACATTAACACTCCAAATTTTTGTTATTTAAACTTATAAATCATATTTCCAGACTTCAAAATTTCACATTTAAATCAATTTAACATAAGATTTATCACCACAAAATTTTTAAAATCAAATATCCAATTTAAAACTCAATTCATTTGTTAAGTCAAAATTTCACTGTTTATTAACTTATAAATTTAATAAAACTTAACATTTTACTTTAAATATCATTTCAAAACTTTAAACTTAATTTCCATTATTTACTTACATTTTAAAAATATAATTTAAAGTCAAAAATCACATTTACTTCAAATTTACATACATAAATTCACAAGTTCAGAACTTAATATTTAGCCTTCTCAAAACCATAAAGTATATATTTTTAAATCAAAATTTCATACTTCAAAATACATATCTTAAGAAAAATCATTTAAAAATATACTACTCTGTATAAAATTTTCTAACCTAGGTCAAGTGATACAGATATGTATCATTTCAATCCGCAGTTTATAAAGAAAACCCGGGTTTTATCATTTCAAACCCGCAATCCCAAGTCAAATAAGATGCAATAAAAATCACTTGAGCCTATCATTTCAGCTCATAATGATTTTTCCTTATTCTAATGTCCATTGGGTATGTATCATTTCAACCCATAGTGATTCTATTCTAATAGGAACTTGCAGTGTGAACATATGCATAAACAATATAAATAATTATACTAACATGTCAATGTCACAATATACTGTAATATATCATATGTCAGGTGATAAATAACAAAGTTAACATGGTAATAACATGAAATAATATATCATATAATCATCATTAACTTGCATAAACATCTTAATTACTAATCACTTGTCATCCATTTACCGTTTCATAAGTAATAATGTCAGAGTGAGAAGGACTCACCTTTTCAAGCTGAAGTTAGCAAATCAAGCTACATGAATAAATTCTAGAAAGCAAGATATGGCACGACACAGCACGACTTAATTCAAATGAGAGAGAGCACCAAGACATGATCTTGTAAACAATAAATAATACAAGACACTATACACATAAATATTCAAGACAAAAACAATATCGAAACAAATGAAAATAAGAAGCAACAAAGGAATAGATGACTTGACATTGCCTTTACCATTCATGTGCTTGGCCTAGAGGATCCATGTGCTCGGCCATGATGGTTTCTGTGGTAAATGGCTCAGGTTTGCATCACATAAGCACGGCTATAAGGACATGATGGGGTAGGAGAGTTACAACATAGGGTACATAAAGGGACAAGGCAAAATAGGCAAGTTTGGTGCACACTAGGCTCGGCCTAGTCATTATTTGGGATCAGCCATGCTTGCTTCAGATCTGGACAGGTCTGGTCAGAGGTCAAGTGATGGCCAGAGATCAGGTTATGGTGGAGCAAGGGGAGCTTGGCCAAGGCAAGATATGGAAGGGTAGGGTTATGTTTATGGCTCGGCTAGGCAATTCAAGGGGTGTTTTGCAATTTTTGTGTGATGCAAGCATCATGTGTAGTCACGACCATATCTGGACAGAGGAGGATGTGATGTTTGCTATGGCTGGTGATGGTGGAGAGGATGATGGTGATGATGGATGGTAGAGGCCTAGCAAAACACAAGAAAGATCAAGTCAAAAATCAATTAATACAAGAAGAAAAGTGAAGAGAAAAAGTAGAAAAAGTAGAAGAAGCCATTACCTAAATTTTCCTTTGGCCGCGAGTTTTGAATGAGAAGGATTTTCTCACGTGAAAATGAAGGAAAAATACATGGCTAAGCAATAGGTATGTACGGCCAAAGCAAAGAATTGAAAAGGCAAAAGCAAATGAAAAGACAAGGAAATGAAAAGACTAGAAAATGAAAAGGCTTTGTCTTTTGAATTTCCATTTTCTTTTAACCAAAATAAAAAAAATAAAATTCAGTAAATAAAAATAAAATACAAACAAAAATAAAGTGAAAGAAAATAAACAATTATTCTTAGGAATATAAAAGTAAATAAAGAAAATAGTTTATTATATTGAAACTAGAATTAAAATTTGTGAACAAAATACAATAAACATTAGAAATTATAACTACACTTTTAAAATGTTTTAAAAATAAAATTATATACATAACATGTCATGTTACACATATATTCACAAATTAGAACATGATATGACAAACAAAATATTATTTATATAAATTAAAATAAACAATTTTGTTAAATAAATAATTTACATACAATAGTGTAAAAAGCATAACTTTCACAATATTAACCGATTTCAACGAAACGAAAAGCAGTATACTTAAAATTTATTTATTTTCATAATAACATATAAAATTAAAAAATTCAATTTTCAAAATTTTAAATTTAAAAGTCAAAATTTGACCATATTGACCAAAATTCAGATTTCTGGAACATGTCCTATTTATTCATGTTTGGAATTCTAATTTACATAAAAATAAAAATTTATATTTAAAATAAAAAATATTCATTTTAATAAATAAAATAAATTTTTTAAATCAGGAAATTCAATTAAAATAATTAAAATATACAATTTGAATAATCGCAAAATACATGGTTGTTGCACTCTCCCCCACTCAAAACTTTTCGTCCCCAAAAAGGAATGAGGTACGGAAAAACACAAAGAAAGATAGAATGAAATAGGATTAAGACAAGATGACAAGAAAATTTAAATTATACCTGATAACTGTTGTTATAGGTAAGTTTAACAAGGTGAAGATGATCTTCCCAAAATCCTCCAGAATCAAGAACACAAGCACAAAAAGATCTTCTAGAATCTGATTCACCCTTTCTGCTTGACCGACGGTCTGTGGATGGCAAGCAGTGCTTAAATTCAAAAATGTGTACTAAAGATTATAGAAAGATTTCTAACCAGACTGGTATAAGCAATAGCCTCCCCATTCTGTAGCAAGATAAGGGAAATAAGGACAACCAAAAGATAGTTTAAAAACAAAATAAGATAACAGATTTGAAACCCAGAAAATTTCAACTTAAATTGAAAATTAATTTTATATAAGTTAAATAAATCTTAACTATCTCAGATTTCATTATCTTATCATCAAATTATCGTAAATTAACAATCTCTAAAATCATGGATTTGAAAAAATCATTTATTATACTCATAATGTACTCAATAAAATTAATTCTTCTTTATTCTTAATTATGATTAAATTTATTCCTCTCAATATATTTTCTCACCTATGTTAAATATATTTACACTTACTACAACTGCTTTAAATTTATTCTTAGTTCCTTTAACATCATTTTATATTGTAAATTATTCCATTACCCTTTTTTTCCTACATCTGTTAATCTTTGTATAACTAAAATTTAAGTGTATAACATTTATTATAACCACTCAAATTTTATTTATAAAATCTTTTTATATTGTATATTATCCAATTACATATTCAACTTCTATATAATTAAGGTAAGTTATGTTGGAATGAAATTGTGTATTATACAAATAAAACTTTCTAATTTAATCATTTCAAGCTTGAATATTTATCCAAATCTTGAAATTATACTTGAAATTATCTTTCAAGATAAAATTTAGGGATTAAATTTCCGACAAATTCCAAACTATTTAGAGATAAATAAATACACATATACTATATATATATCCATTTAAATTTTATATCATATATCAGCATATGTTATAATCCAGTCTTATTTTAGAAATTCAAATCAATTAAATTTCCCAAAACAAAACTGTAGCAATCCTACAGAACGGTCACTTCACTTCAAAACTCAAAAATGAATGTCGATGATGCAGCAGTCATCATCGAAGTTATTTTCCAGCGACAAAGAGAAGAGCACTAATTTTAAACTTTAAAATTCTTTGGAAACAAATTTCTATTCGAAAATACTTTAGTATATCCTTTTAAAACTTTAAACACAAGGTTTGAAATCCATCGGAAATTAAATTCTCAAATTCTTGTTTGAATTTCATTTTAAATCTCCAAATAAATTTATAACCATGTTTATAGTTCAATTATTTATATATGAAACAAGAGATAATAATATATAAAATCAAATATTATTTCTTAACAACCAATTCAATAAAATCCATATTTTTTTTAAAATATAGTTACAAAATTTATTTCATTACTAAATTTGAAAAACAAATTGTGTCAGTTCCCTCCGTTCAAGTGTTTAGGAAATCTCATCGATAGCGTTGATCAGACGTATCGATCAAAAACCCAAATCAACATCAACAACTCAAACAACACAATATAAAACAAAACATTAAATATAGATTTACAAGTACAATTCAAAAATGTTTTGAAGATAGGTTGGAAACAAAAGACAAGATGATTAAATAACAGGATAGGAAGATGGATAAGATTATATAAATCGCGGGAAACCTTAACCGGTTCAATCGTGACTTAAAGAATAAGATCGTTGTGGATTTCTGGGGTAAATCTACATTCGGTCTCAAGAGATGAAGTTCGGAATCATAAGAGATACTGGCATCTAAACCGAGGATATAAAATCTTTGGTGAATCGATGCTATTGTAAAGGAGTTTCACCCCTTTACAAATCAATTTGAGATTGGCAGGACCACCGACTCATTATAAAGATCATTTGAAGTGGAGTTATGGGATACTCCAGAATCAAAAGAAGACGAATAGTGAGGGACACACGAATGGATTTTGGGAACCGCAGGAAACGTTCCAAAATTCAAAGGAATCGAGTCAAAAAGGAAGAGATTCAAACTAGAATGAAAGTGATTTTGTAAATACATTTACCATATATGCTAAGTTTTTCCTAGAGCCAAAGCTCTGATACCACATATAACGACCAGATATTTTCAACCATTCGCATCCGCACATGTCAGACTTGAATTGCTCAAAATACCGCATTGTAAATAAAATTTGGCAAATCTCAGAATACACAGTAAATAAAAAATCACAGATCACAAACACAGATTATTTAATAATGCAGCGGAAGTAAAAGAGATAGTAGTTCATGAAGCTACTATATATATATAAGATAAACCAAAGTTAAACAAGATACAACAGAAGAGTAACAAGTTACATCAGGTACAAATAAGAATACATCACTGGAATCACTGGATACAGAAAGCAAAATAGTTGGCTGGATCTTCAAGCAAATCTCCAACTCCGAAGGTGAGTCTTGAATGCTAAATCACTCAGTCTGACCCGAGCGTAAAGCAAAACACAAAACACTCGAGTCAGGACATACATACTTATGAACTGTAAATCAACTCAAGTGAACGGTAACAAAATGCATCAGTAACTTAAGGGATACTTAGGATCGTCCATCCTTTAAGGATCCGTTAAACTATTTGCTATGTAGTAATATTCGCTATTATAATAATGTCTATAGTAGATAAACTTACTTTTAAATAGCATTAAGGCTTTACATTTTCCATCTTAACATGTAATAGTCCCAGTAGTCCATCCAGTATCATGGTCTGTCCTAATCGGAAAGCCACCAGAGGATACCACATGGGCTATGGTAGAAAACCAAACTCGTACAAGGTGCGCTAGGGTAGGTGACACGGCACACAAGGCAATGCCAGGGTAGATATACCAATTACGCATTCGGGCTGGTGGAAACGCGTAGCAGCTACCACCGCCCACCTCGAGCCACACTCCCAAAATCAAAAATCAAAAGTGGCCACCGGATCAATCCAAAAGTCAAAGTATAATATCGAAGGAGTGTGTCCGATAAGAGGGGCAACCTCCTTGGCCCAAGAATCGCTCCTGTTTTAGCCACCTTATGCCAACTCACGGGAGTCGGGTCCATGTATATACCTTAATAGAACGTCGCCACCATCTTACTTTATTCTGGAATCTCCACTGCGTACATAGTTGTTAAAGTGGTTTTCAGAGTTGGCAGAGAGTATGACAACTTCCGATCCCGGTCTCTTTAACAACCAATCATTATTATAACGCCGTGGTCATTTCAAAATAGTTCATACTTCAAAATCAAATCATTTTATTTCCGAACTATATTCCTTTCAAAATAGTTTATACTTCGAAACCAAAAACCATTTTATTTCAAAACTATATTCGAATCAATACTATATCAATTCCATTTCAAACATATATTCATCTTTCAAAAATCATAATACTTTCAAAGTTATAACTCTTTCGAAACCAAAATACTTGAAATCGTTACACTTTGAAAATCATAACATTTCGAAATCATACATTTGAAATCATGGTACCTTCCTTTAATTCTCTACATTTTACAAATTTATTCAATTAAACCCAACTTTTCACATTTCCAATTTAATTCAATTCAAACCAGTTTCAATTCAATTTTCCAACAAACCATTCCAAATCTTATAAATTTCAAATATATATTTGATCCACAAAATAAACTATTAAATTTTTGATATATTTCAAAGCTTTAATATACCATATTTCAAAACTAATTTTATAATTTCATATATCTCAAATTTAACTTCATTATTACTTAATTTTGAAATATTCATTTCATAAATCCATATTATTTAAATAACTCAAATATTCATTCATCAAATAGATCAAAAATCAAATATCGTTCCAAATTCACATTCTTTATCAAAAAGATTATGTCATTCAAACCATTTCAAAATCATTTCCTTTTCAAATCCATTATACAGTCATTATCATTCTTAAATTCAAGTATTCAATTTAAATATCATTTTTAAATCAAGTATGTCATTCATTTATTATTTCAAATATCATTACAAAACACATTTCAACATTCCATTCAAAAATTCATTTATCTCATTTCATTTCATTCCATTTAACATATAACTAAGTAAACTTTATTTAAATTCAAAATCAATTTAAACTCCTTAAAAATTCAAATTTAAATATTGAAATATATATTCAAACTTCTTAAATTTCACAAATAATCAAATTCCAAAAGTTAAATCGTTTAACACTTTAAAATATTACTCAAACAGTGTTAAAATCTATAATATTTCAAAACATTATCAAATTATAGCAACGACAGCGTTTATAAGGTGCTATCGTAGCTTATAGTTTTCAAAATAGTTTAGTTCAGGAACAACGACATATATAAAATGCCGCAATATATATTTAGTTATTTCAACATAGTTAAATTCAATACAACACAAAACAAAACAATTTCATACCCACTAACAAATACGCGCTCATATCTATTATTACACTCAAACTCATTCTAGAGTACTACTGACTCTATCTCTAATGAGTAATTTCCAACAGAGCCAAGGTTGTCACTTAACCATATGTTCTGATACCAAATGTAAAGGTTGCGATTTTTCGACGCTCGAAAGTCGACATTAATACGTCCATTGCATCAACTGCCGAGCAATCGAAGGCCGGAAAACCGTACCGTTAGGGTTAAAGAAAAGGTAGAAGATAGAAGAAGAAAGAAAAAGCAACAGAAAACAATAACAGAATCTCGCATATCGCAGCGGAACAACATATAATAGATAAATGAATATCTTAAAAACAAAGAACTATATCAGTTATTACATTACATCACATTACATTATCAGAGTTTACAACAACAAACAACGGAAAAAATACAATATACTAATTTATACGCCACGCTATACAGCATGCTCCTAATCTCCACAACAACTCTTGAATTCCAGAATGACCTGATAACCTGACTCTAGGCTGCCCGTGTTAAAATTGGTGGACACCCAGAGTTTAGGAAGAGAACAATAAACTCCAGGCCAGTCATGGGACTGGTGTGAGAACTTAAACAGTTTATTTTTAAAAACAAACAAACAAACAAATATTTTAAATTAGATTCACAATGCTTTTTAGAAAATGAGACTACAATAAGGCCTTCCGTGCACACACACAATGCAAACGCAAAATCGGAGGAGATTTCCTTATGATAGTTAAATATGCTTGATACACAAATTTCTTTTCAATATTATTATTATAAGTGCAAAGTGTAGGAAAACATTTCGAAAGTATAATATAAATCTTAGCCAACATATACATTCTAAACTATGCCTACTATAGCTACCATCTAAACAGTGGGGCGCCACTATAAGTAAATGGCAGGTTATACAACTAAAACCTTACAGGGTTTCGTATTGGAGTTTGGATTTCCAATGAATGGTCAGGCCAAGGAACTTCCCTTTGCCACATAAGTACGACTCTGGAAAGACGCCCCGAGAACCTAACTGGATCTCTACCAACACAAAGCCGGGTTACCCCTAACTGGGCAACTACTGACACAAGTATGTCATCCCCCGGTCGCAACCGACCTAAATCCCGGGATTCACCAACAACCACAAAATAATAAGTCTACAGCAACAACATAAGTTAAGTATCAGGGCTCCATACCATAATACCACCTCTATCCAGAAGGAAATGACATACACTAAGGGGACGCTGTCCCCTAATAACCTTGCTGCATCTTTTCTGTTTTGACCATTACCGGGGTGTGAGGTCCGACGAAGTCTCGTCCACAAAGCTACGCTTTATACAAAAGCCACGCTTTGATCAACAAATGCTCAACAGCACTTCATATGCCACATTACCAATTTGGGAATATATCACTAGCAACCATCAACTACATAACCTCTGAGCTCGTACGTCTCAAAGAAGGGTGTTAAGCTAAGAGAATAAATTCTCCCCCACCAACAGAAATATATTTGATAGAAACCATCTTTACATCTCAAATTGTAATGTCAGACACACATCCATACAAGTCCATTCTGGGTTCGAACAGAATCGAAGGCACTTCCAAAGAAGCCCTTGCAATCCGGATATTCACTAATCATGACCGGACTTCCCATCACAAAGGGTGATAAAATCTCTATATCGGAGATCAGCTGATGCAGAGACATTCGACGGTAATCCTTCTGTTTTCAAAAATATCTGGTCTTCAACACCGGTCTTCAAATGCTATCCATTAGGACATATCACTATTCGGAATGGGATTTATGACACAAAGGTCCTCTCTCGGCTAAACCGAATAACGAGCGCTTATTTTCAAAATATGTGTAGCATTCAAATTCAAGCAATCATAACGAATACCCATTTAAAGGTAAATATTGATAGTTGGTTATTTAACTATCAAGGCCAACAACCAAATATCCAGCACCATAACAATCACTAGGCCCTTTTTATTAATCTTCCATAAATTAATAACTTGCCAGATATTCACTTCAATTTATCTTTAAAAAGATATATTCTCTAAACCATTTCAATTTCTTCATTGGAAAACATTTCCAAATACTTATTTAATAATAAGTAATTCACAAATCTATTTATTTTCAATACTTAGAAAATATTCAATATACTTAAAACACGATTAAGTATATATTTTATTCTTTAAGGAAACGTTCTCTTTAACACATTTATTTGGGTCCAAACGAATGTTGCGTAAAACATCGTTACGACAACCCAAAATCACTAGTATAGGGATTCGAAATTAAGATAGATATATAAATCCCAATACTATATAAAACATTTCCTTTCGAAAATCCTTTACTATAACAACAGTGTTATAGTCCACCATTTCCCTATTTCTCGAAAACGTCTATTTCAGCAATGAATGTTGAAACCTATGGTTTCGATCCTTAACACATTTTAAAACAAATTTAAATCGTTTAAATTCTATTTAAAAGATCACTTCCTAAAACATTTCTTTAACATATTATTCACTATCCAAAATCATGAATATATTTCTTTAACCAAATTCAACATTTCTACACATTTTATTTTAAAGGATTATCCACTATCCCAAAATCGTGAATATACTCCTTTAATAAGCTATAAAAATTAACTTATCAAATTCAATCAATCTTGAATTTATAAATCAATGTTTATAAATTCACATTCATATATTATAAAAACTTCCGGTTACAAATCATTTTATTAAAAAAATTCTATCCATATCCATTTAAATGCCAAAATCCAATTTATAAGTTAATTACTTATAAATATTTTATTTTACCAAATCTATTCATTTTATAACTTCACAATTTATAAATCTATAAATTTCATTCACTTATGAAATCCATTTTTATTTCATTTTAACACTTATAAAACTCGTTTTATAATTCCAATATTTTAATTTATAAATATCAATTTGATAAATCTTTTATATAAACCATTTATAATAATTTTCAAAAATCTCAATTTAAACTATTTTATAAAATTCATTAACTCAATATTTCAAAAATCACATTTTTTTACTGTATTTGTCAAAAATCATAATTTCTATAACATTAAAATTATAACGTTTATTTATTTAAAATGAATCAATTCAAAAAATTTAATAAAACATATACTTTCAAAAATCACTTTAAAAATCCTTTTAAATTCAAAATCGTTACTTTAACATTTTTAAAACTCCAAAAATAGGCCCAATGCTGCAACAACACTAAATATAACAATCACGGCATCCAAACATCATATATCCATATGATAACGGAATATATCACAATATCTGTAAATAAATCAATACGGGTGAGGAATCCAGTTGGATCCCTCCAACCTGTTTTCCTTCATCCACAAATGTTAGCACAATACCATCCCATTTCAAGACGGAACGGTACATGGGTTTATATAAATATTATCTGCAATTATGCGGCGCAATAGGGTCTCATCCGCTATATAATGCGGGAAAATCAACTCCAAGTACATATATAATACCAATTCCACTTCAAGGTGAAATATCGTGGTATATGTGTTTAATAAATAACATCCGCTTAATATACGGCGTATATGGTCTATTTTAAAACAATAGATAATAATTTATCATTCAATCATACAATCAAGAAATTTTAAATCTAACTATTTAAAATTTAAATCGAAATAGATTCGATTGAGTGAGAAGTTCTCACCTTGTTTCCAATAATAGTTTCAGCGTTTTATTTCGAATAAAATTAAACGTGCGTTTAATTTTTCATAAAATTTTCACTAGCTCCAATCAACTCCAATCTAGCTCCATCGCGTAGTATTTGTCAATACGAATCCAACGCAATTCGTTTCGTCATTTTTCGACATCGTACGAAGAAGTTACGATAGTTTAAAGTTTAAACGAATTTAAATATAAATAATTTTCAAATTTTCTTATTTATTTTTAAACCTAACCCATCAGAGCCGTTGATTTCCTTGCCCTGAAATCAGGGCTGCTACTTGCATCTTCTCCCTTTCATTCGCGCCCAGGCAAATATACGCATGCAAGAAAACCCATTGCCGCCATCTTCTCGAAATTATCGCCGCCACCACATCGACTTCTACCACGATCAAGCAACGCCATTCGAACGACCATCACAAACCCTACCCACGGCCAGAGTATCATCAAGCTCGGCCTCCCCTTTTCCTCGGAATACGTGTGCAACTCGTGTACGTTCAAGCTCGAATTGACGACGATCTACCATATGAAATCAATCATAACCGTTGGATTCAAGGATCTCGTGATGCTCTTCGATGTTGTAGTTGAGAGTTTCTCGAATTAGTGTGTGGATTTGAATAAAATTGAAGGAGAAGAAGGGAGTATTTTCAGCCATTGAAAACCTAAGTGGCGGCTAGGGTTTCTGATTAGGATTTGATGCAAAAACAAAGATATGAGGTCCTTTTATAGAAAATTGCAAAACACTATTCATTCCGAAATTTTTCGAACTCCAAACGAAGCATGCCGCCTGGCGTTTATAATGTTTTACCCCCATTCCGAACGCAATGGAATATATATCGGGAGCCAATTCGATCATATTTGGAAGATAAGTTTTCGAATCAATTATTTAAATTTAAAATTCACTCAAACCGATTTCTACGCGTTTTAGCTTGCCTCGGACAAACCGTAAGTCCGATTGACACGGAATTTGAAACCATACAACAATTTAACATTACGGATCCGATGAAACTAGTTTCGTTGACATCCGAGACTGTTTGAAAAATGGCTATTTTTTCTCGTCAATTAAATATTAAAATATTCAATTTCTGTAAATTAACTTTTAATTCTATTTTAAAACTTCTATAACATCATTCTAACTCCAATATGATTTAATACAACTTTATAAATCATTGTTAATCACATTAAACCAAATTTCCAATTATTTCTATAATTTCACATATTAAATTATCGATTTAATTATCCAATTAAATCCAGATATTCAAAATAAAATTTATTCAACTTACAAATTTTACTTGTTAATGTTTAAAATCAATTAAATATACGAATTTCAATTGACAGAAATTCTGGGTCGTTACAAACTTCCCCCCTTAAAAGAATTTCGTCCTCGAAATTACCAAGTAAGAAAAAGTTACAAAATCCATTAACTTTTCAAAATCATTTGTTCAAATTAAATTTCAAATTCATTTAAACATTTTAACTTTTCCAAAATCCACAGTTAAACTTCTTACAATAACTTTACTAAGTTTTCAAATCATACTTAGTTATCTTTTCAAAACCAACTATATCGTTTAACTTTTAACTCCAAAATCAAAGTTATAGTTTTCAAAATTTTCCAATTTTCTCAAAAATATTCTAACGCCTTAAATTTTCAGAAAAATTCGCCATAGTCTCCTTTGCGCGGCTCGATCCGAAAAACAATGGCAATATATATATCACAAATATACATCTCATTAAAGTAATGAGGCATCCCGCAGGGAAAAAGTGTAAAAGTACGATATGTAATCCGAGATATGTACCTTATATATTATTAGCGAGCATATACGGCTAATATAGCGTAAAAGCGAGCTCCAAATGCGAAGCAAGCGCAGTCCACACCTACTAAACACTCAGTAATAATGATAAACATGCATATATGAAAGTAATATCAATATAAAACATATACCAACAACTATATGTGCCAATATAGTAAATGCAATCAAAAGCAATAAATTCAACCATCAACCAACTATCATCCAACTACATCCAATATCTATCCAACCAATCAATAACCAAATCAATATAAATTCACTTCTCATTATATTCAATGAATTGGTTTTTTTCAATTTATTCACAATTGATTCATTATCATTGGATGTTTTTACTAACATTCATTTATTCATATTCAATTAGTTTACATTCACTAATTTATATTCAAGTTGGGTCACTTCCAAATTAAATCATATTCAACGATTTATAGCTTTCGTTTTCATTTATTGAATTTCATATGATTTTTCTATGCAATCAACAAACAATCATATAACAACCAAATCATAACCAAATTATTAAATTCACATTCAATTTGGTTTAACACGTTTTAATTCCAATTGGTTGATATTAAATTTACTTCCATTCAATTATTCAATTTTTTCCCAACTTCATTAGCTTCTAATGAATTAACACTTACATTCATTATTCCATATCAATTCATTTACATTCAATTGATTAATTAATTCAATTGCTAATTCATTTAACCACAAAAGTTGAATTTCCTTTAATTCACTTTATTATTTTTCTTCGATACCAAAATCAACTTTACTCAACATCACTTAAGTTATATTCCATTTCAAACATCATTTGTTTGACTTAACTTAAATTTTCAAATCCATATTAAATAATCACATATCTAATTCAATTCAATTTATTTAACTTCCTTTAGTTAAATTTTCACATCATATATTTACTATGCTAACCCAAATCCTTTAACTTTACCAAATCTAAATTTATTATTTCATATTATATGTTCAAAACTTGATTACTTATATTCAACAACTACAACTTGGATTTTAATTTCAAATTTTTTTATCACAACAAAACTTCAGTTTTCCAATTTACTATGGTAGTAAATTCATCACACAGAAACTTGAAAATGATACTGATGATGCTGCAGTCATCACCCTTATTATTTCCCATTAACAGTAGTGAATCCAGTGCTTTAAATTCTTTTAAAATTTTCCTTTTATTCATAAATCACATTTATAAATATTTTTCGTATAGAATTTCACTTATTGTATATATAAGATTATTTCACAATTGTAAATCACATTAATTATAATTCCATACTTTATAATTCATTTGCTTATACAATTTATTCTTTTAATTAACTTATATATATTCTTACATTTTCAACAACCAAACAATCAATTTATATACACTTCAATAATTTTTGAAAAATTATTCCTTTATATATAAAATATAATCAAGGTAAAATTATTTCATTTACCCAATTTAAAATGATACTATGTTGGTTTATCTCGTTTAAGAGTTTAGAAACCCCTATCGAAACAGTTAGCCAGACTGCACCGACCAGAATCTATAAACAATCAACCGATAAGTCAACACAATACAAAACAATTTCATATTCACTAATAAATACGTGCTCATATCTATTATTACACTCAAACTCATTCTAGAGTACTACTGACTCTATCTCTAATGAGTAATTTCCAACAGAGCCAAGGTTGTCACTTAACCATATGCTCGGATACCAAATGTAAAGGTTGCAATTTTTCGACGCTCGAAAGTCGACATTAATACGTCCACTGTATCAACTGCCGAGCAATCGAAGGCCGGAAAACCGTACCGTTAGGGTTAAAGAAGAGGTAGAAGATAGAAGAAGAAAGAAAAAGCAACAGAAAACAATAACAGAATCTCACATATCGCAGCGGAACAACATATAATAGATAAATGAATATCTTAAAAACAAAGAACTATATCAGTTATTACATTACATCACATCGCATTATCAGAGTTTACAACAACAAACAACGGAAAAGAAATATTATATACTAATTTATACGCCACGCCATCCAGCTTGCTCCTAATCTCCACAGCAACTCCTGAATTCCAGAATGACCCGATAACCTGACTCTAGAATGCCCGTGTTAAAATTGGTGGGAACCCAGAGTTTAGGAAGAGAACAATAAACTCCAGGTCAGTCATGGGACCGGTGTGAGAACTTAAACAGTTTATCTTTAAAAACAAACAAACAAAGAAATATTTTAAATTAGATTCGCAATGCTTTTTAGAAAATGAGACTACCATAAGGCCTCCCGCACACACACACACAATGCAAATGCAGAATCAGAGGAGATTTCTCCTTATGATAGTTAAATATGCTTGATACGCAAATTTCTTTTCAATATTATTATTGTAAGTGCAAAGTGTAGGAAAACATTTCAAAAGTATAATATAAATCTTAGCCAACATAGACATTCCGAACTATGCCGACTATAGCTACCATCTAAACAGTGGGGCGCCACCATAAGTAAATGGCAGGTTCTACAACTAAAACCGTATAGGGCTTCTTATTGGAGTTTGGATTTCCAACGAATGGTCAGGCCAAGGAACTTCCCATTGCCATATAGGTACGCCTCTGGAAAGACGCCCCGAGAACCTAACCGGATCTCTGCCAACACAAGGCCGGGTTACCCCTGATTGGGTAGCTACTGACACGAGTATGCCAACCCCCGGTCGCAATCGACCTAAATCCCGGGATTCACCAATAACCACAAAATAATAAGTTTGCAGCAACAACAAAGGTTAAGTATCAGGGCTCCATACCATAATACCACATCTATCCAGAAGGAAATGACATACACTAAGGGGGCGCTGTTCCCTAATAACCTTGCCGCATCTTTCCTGTTTTGACCATTACCGGGGTGTGAGGTCCCAAAAAAGTCTCGTCCACAAAGCTACGCTTTATACAAAAGCCACGCTTTGATCAACAAATACTCAACAGCACTTCGTATGCCACATTACCAATTTGGGAATATATCACTAGAAACCATCAACTACATAACCTCTGAGCTCGTACGTCTCAGAGAAGGGTGTTAAGCTAAGAGAATAAATTTTCCGCCACCAACAGAAATATATTTGATAGAAACCAGCTTTACATCTCAATTGTAATGTCAGACACACATCCATACAAGTCCATTCTGGGTTCGAACAGAACCGAAGGCACTTCCAAAGAAGCCCTTGCAATCCGGATATTTACTAATCACGACCGGACTTTCCATCACAAAGGGTGATAAAATCTCTATATCGGAGATCAGCCGATGCAGAGACATTTGACGGTAATCCTTCCATTTTCAAAAATATCCGGTCTTCAACACCGGTCTTCAAATGCTATCCATTACGACATATCACTATTCGGATTGGGATTTATGACACAAAGGTCCTTTCCCGGCTAAACCGAATAACGAGCGCTTATTTTCAAAATAAGTGTAGCATTCAAATTCAAGCAATCATAACAAATACCCATTTATAGGTAAATATTGATAGTCTGTTATTTAACTATCAAGGCCAACAACCAAATATCCAGCACCATAACAATCACTAGGCCCTTTTTATTAATCTTCCATAAATTAATCACTTGCCAGATATTCACTTCAATTTATCTTTAAAAAGATATATTCTCTAAACCATTTCCATTTCTTCATTGGAAAACATTTCCAAATACTTATTTAACAATAAGTAATTCAAAAATCTATTTATTTTCAATTCTTAGAAAATATTCAATATACTTAAAACACGATTAAGTATATATTTTATTCTTTAAGGAAAACGTTCTCTTTAACACATTTATTTGGGTCCAAACGAATGTTGCGTAAAACATCGTTACGACAACCCAAAATCACTAATATAGGGATTCGAAATTAAGATAGATATATAAATCCCAATACTATATAAAACATTTCCTTTCGAAAATCCTTTACTATAACAACAGTGTCATAGTCCAACATTTCCCTATTTCTCGAAAACGTCTATTTCAGCAATGAATGTTGAAATCTATGGCTTCGATCCTTAACATATTTTAAAACAACTTTAAATCATTTAAATTCTATTTAAAAGATCACTTTCTAAAACATTTCTTTAACATATTATTCACTATCAAAAATCATGAATATACTTCGTCAACCAAATTCAACGTTTCTACACATTTTATTTTAAAGGATTATCTACTGTCCCAAAATCGTGAATATACTCCTTTAATAAGCTATAAAAATTAACTTATCAAATTCAATCGATCTTGAATTTATAAATCAATGTTTATAAATTCACATTTATATATTATAAAAACTTCTAGTTGCAAATCACTTTATTAACAAATTCTATCCATATCCCATTTAAATGCCAAAATCCAATTTATAAGTTAATTACTTATAAATCTTTTATTTTACCAAATCTATTCATTTTATAACTTCACAATTTATAAATCTATTAATTTCATTCACTTATGAAATCCATTTATATTTCATTATAACACTTATAAAAACTCGTTTTATAATTCTAATATTTAATTTATAAATATCAATTTTATAAATATTTTATATAAATCGTTTATAATAATTTTCAAAAATCTCAATTTAAACTATTTTATAAAATTCATTAACTTCATATTTCAAAAATCACATTTTTTTATTGTATTTCTCAAAAATCATAATTTCTATAACATTAAAATTATAACGTTTATTTATTTAAAATGAATCAATTCAAAATATTTAATAAAACGTATACTTTCAAAAATCACTTTAAAAATCCTTTTAAATTCAAAATCGTTACTTTAACATTTTTAAAACTCCAAAAATAGGCCCAATGCTGCAACAGCACTAAATATAGCAATTACGGCATCCAAACATCATATATCCATATGACAACAGAATATATCTCAATATCTGTAAATAATTCAATACGGGTGAGGAATCCAGTTGGATCCCTCCAACCTGTTTCCCTGCATCCACAGATGTTAGCACAATACCATCCCGTTTCAAGACGGAATATCACGGTACATGGGTTTATATAAATATTATCTGCTATTATGCGGCGCAATAGGGTCTCATCCGCTATATAATGCGGGAAATTCAACCCCAAGTACATATATAATACCAATTCCACTTCAAGGTGAAATATCGTGGTATATGTGTTTAATAAATAACATCTGCTTAATATACGGCATATAGGGTCTATTTTAAAACAATAGATAATAATTTATCATTCAATCATACAATCAAGAAATTTTAAATCTAACTATTTAAAATTTAAATCGAAACAAATTCGATTGAGTGAGAAGTTCTCACCTTGTTTCCAATAATAGTTTCAGCGTTTTATTTCGAATAAAATTAAACGTGCGTTTAATTTTACCCAAAATTTTCACTAGCTCCAATCAACTTCAATCCAGCTCCATCGCGTAGTATTCGTCAAGACGAAGCCAACGCAATTCGTTTCGTCATTTTTCGACCTCGTACGAAGAAGTTACGAGAGTTTAAAGTTTAAACGAATTTAAATATAAATAATTTACAAATTTTCTTATTTATTTTTAAACCTAACCCATCGGAGCCGTTGATTTCCTTGCACTAAAATCAGGGCCGCTACTTGCATCTTCTCCCTTTCATTCATGCCCAGGCAAATATACGCACGCAAGAAAACCCATTGCCGCCATCTTCTCGAAATTATCACGGCCACCACATCGACTTCTACCACGATCAAGCAACGCCATTCGAACGACCATCACAAACCCTACCCACGGCCAGAGTATCATCAAGCTCGGCCTCCCCTTTGCCTAGGAATACGTGCACGACTCGTGTACATTCAAGCTCGAATTGACGACGATCTATCATATGAAATCCAATCATAACCGTTGGATTCAAGGATCTCGTGATGCTCTTCGATGTTGTAGTTGAGAGTTTCTCGAATTAGTGTGTGGATTTGAAGAAAATTGAGGGAGAAGAAGGGAGTATTTTTAGCCATTGAAAACCTAAGTGGCGGCTAGGTTTTCTGATTAGGATTTGATGCAAAAACAAAGATATGAAGTCCTTTTATAGAAAATTGCAAAACACTATTCATCCCGAAATTTTCCGAACTCCAAATGAAGCATGCCGCCTGGCGTTTATAATGTTTTACCCCCATTTCGAACGCAATGGAATTTATTTCAGGAGCCAATTCGATCATATTTGAAAGATAAGTTTTCGAATCGAATTATTTAAATTTAAAATTCACTGAAACCGATTTCTACGCGTTTTAGCTTGCCCCGGACAAACCGTAAATCCGATTGACAGGAAATTTGAAACCATACAATAATATAACATTACGGATCCGATGATACTAGTTTCATCGAAATCCAAGACTGTTTGAAAAATGACTATTTTTACTCGTCAATTAAATATTAAAATATTCAATTTCTGCAAATTAAGTTTTAATTCAATTTTAAAAGTTCTATAACATCATTCTAACTCCAATACGATTTAATAAAACTTTATAAATCATTTTTAATCACATTAAACCAAATTTCCAATTATTTCTGTAATTTCACATATTAAATTATCGATTTAATTATCCAATTAAATCCAGATGTTCAAAATAAAATTTATTCGACTTACAAATTTTAGTTGTTAATATTTAAAATCAATTAAATATACGAATTTCAATTGACAGAAATTCTGGGTCGTTACAAAAATTCAGTAAATAAAAATAAAAGACAAACAAAAAATAAAGTGAAAAAGAAAATAAATAATTATTCTTAGGAAAATAAAAGTAAATAAAGAAAATAGTTTATTATATTGAAACTAGAATTAAAATTTGTGAACAAAATACAATAAACATTAGAAAATTATAACTATACTTTCAAAAATAAAATTATATACATAACATGTCATGTTACACATATATACACAAATTAGAACATGATATGACAAACAAAATGTTATTTATATAAATTAAAATAAACAATTTTGTTAAATAAACAATTTACATACAATAGTGTAAAAAACATAACTTTCACAGTATTAATCGGATTTCAACGAAACGAAAAGCATTATACTTAAAATTTTATTTATTTTCATAATAAAAGATAAAATTAAAAAATTAAAAATTAAAAATTTTAAATTTAAAAGTCAAAGTTTGACCATATTGACAAAACTCACATTTCTGGAAAATGTTCTATTTATTCATGTTTGGAATTCTAATTTACATCAAAATCAAAATTTATATTTAAAATAACAAAAATTATTCATTTTAATAAATAAAATAAAGTTTATGAATCAGGAAATTCAGTTATAATAATAAAAATATACAATTTGAATAATCGCAAAATACATGGTTGTTACAAATTTGCTCTTGAGGTTTCTTCTTTTGAATACTTCCCTCCATATGGATTCTACAAACACAAATACTTAGATGCAGACAATAAGTATTTATCCTATTTAATAAGTACACTACTTTTCAAACCAAGGTTTGATCAATACTTAGGAAGCAAATCGAGATCTTTATCTCTTTTGAAAAATCCTTTTGAATTTTTTTTTGCTGAAAAGTTTTCCTAACATTATTATCATTGACTTTCAAAATCTTTTCTCAAGGAAAAACTTTTTAGATAAAAGTTCTCATTATCCAAATATTAGGTTTTCCTCCCTATTTTTAATCATCCGAATACCATTACTAAACATCTTATTGTGAAACTGTAAAATTCTAATCACATGATATTTATTCTTGATTTAACTAACTTTTTTTAAAAAAATTATCCAATTTATTACTTTAATATCATAAGTAGCTATATTTTCCAAAATATATTCTTTATATTAAAATATCACCTTAGGTAAAATTATTCCATTTACCATATTTAAAAAAAATCATTTTTATATATCATTAACAAATATGCGCTCTTATATAATACACTTAAACTTATTCTAAGGTGTTACAAACCCTATCTCTAATGAGTTGTTAATCATATGGTATTATTAACCCTATCTCTGATGAGACTTTACCCCTATCAGGCTCAGGTGTCCACTAAGCTCTGATACTAAATGTGATGGTCCTCCTTTTCGACCCTCAGAAATCAACACCAATACATTCTTGGTATTCGCATGCCATAAAACCAAGTGCCGAAAGGATGGATACTAAAGGGTAAAAAGAAAATAAAGACAGAAAAGAATTATATCCGAATGGAATAACATATATTATTTTAATATATATGCTCTTTACAGTTGAAAATTAAATACATTTATCATAGTCTATCTTATAAATAAGCCTTGACAATTATAAATCTCCATCCTTATAAATGCTGAATACAATCAGTATGCTAATGCAGCGGAAATGGAAATGGAGAACTATCTGCTAGAACATCTTTAGCTCCAGACTTCATGCTCCAACATAATGCTCTAAGTTAAACCGACTACTTGCCTACCCAGAAATATATGGCACCCCATAGTTTAAGGGAAAAGAAAATAAACTTCATATTAGTCATGGGACTAATGTGAGAAAAATTAAAACACAGATACTGAAAACAAAGGGTATCTCATAAGACCACACCGTATATAAACATGAAATGGGTTTTTACCTTATGATAACCAAAACATTTGCTACGCAAAATCAGAGGAATTATTTTTAATGACACTCCTTTGAAAACACTTTTCAAATAACATATTAAAATAGCCGAAATTATTACATTTTTTAAATACCACCATAATAGGTTTATAACTAAACCCAAAGGCACTTATTGGAGACTGGATTCCATATAATGAAAAGGGAAGGAATTACCTTCCGATAGTATATCTCTACAAAAATGCACCAAGGCACCAACATATGGTTTTCAACCAACACAGGGCTGGCCTACCTTTACCATAGATAGTACCGAATATGCCATCACTCTAGTAATTTCCGACCTATCCGAGAGCTTTCATAACATACACAACATGCCCGATATATAAAATGTAATCTAGAAAGCTTATAACCATATCCTAATGGGTGCGACCCACATAGCCTTACCGCATCTACTCTATTTTTGCCATTCCCAGATGCGAGGCTTAAGGTCACGTTTTACCTTGCATAGAATCATCAAATCCTAATTAGAATGCAAAATTTCTATTTCCATCACACACTACTAATTTCCACAAATGTACAACCTTTAAGCCCATACATCTCAGAGAAGGGTGTTAAGCGTAAGAGAGGTACCTCCTATACCGCCAAGCAGATGTACGTTTATAGAGATCAATGTAAGTGTGTATTATAAATGCAATTTCAGACATTCGTCTATAGCAATTTTCCAATAACAAGACAATCCAAAGGCACTCTTCTACTATATCCTGTTTTGGGAATCACCCTTAGGATTAGTAGCGAGAAGTTCTTACATCGAAGATTTTCAAAATTAAGTACTATGGCCACCATATGTATAAAATATGAAAATCAAGTGGCTTATGGCAAGTAGTCTTTCATTATGAAGATTTCCATCTTCAAAATCATTGCCTTTATCATGTTTTCACTTTCGAACGTACGTTGGTTCGAAGTGGTTTTCAAATAAGAATCACTCAAATCCAATCCTGGTCTCTTTGAACTAATTATCAATAAAACATATTTAGAGATATGTTATTTCTTTTCCAGTATATATAAGATTATTAAACCTCTCTTTGACCTTGAAAAACACCAAATAATTTCTCATAAATCATGTTGGAAACATTATTGTGTAAAAACGATTCATAGAAATTATACTAATTTTTCTCAATACCAATTTCCGTATTCAACAAGTACTATTTGCCAAATAACAGTAAGATCACCTTTTAAATTCACATTAATAGTAAGAGTCCCCTCATCAAAATTTAGTATTAATTATAAGAAGATTATTTTGATACAACCCAAGTTATTGAATTAGTAATGGAAAGTAAATCTTTTATACTGGTCTCGTTTTCGATATTTCGACCTTATCTATTCCTCGCCGAAGAAGAGGCCAGGTGAACTAGTGCATTGGTTGATCCTAAAAATCTCCTTCATTTAAGCACACCATATCCGGATATCATGAATAGATAAATCCAGTCTACTCATCAGCTTTTAGAGCCAAGACTAAATCATTTATTTATAACAGTTTTTCATTTAACCATTTATTTAAACTCCTTTAAAAGTAATATTAAAATTTTCAAATCATCTTTAAAATACATAATTATTTGTTTGAAAATTCTTTTAAAAGATCTGGGAAAGAATAATTAAGTTAAAACCGTTGTTTGCAAAATTCACTAGAAAGTGCTGCGAAAAATGCTGCAAATAATGTTTTGAAGGCTTCTTTGATCAAAAAATCTTTCCTATCGATTGAATGTCCAATTTTATAACTCAAATCTCTTTTAAAAAATTTTAATCTATTTATAGAAATTATTTCATATCTTTAAAGATTTAAAAATATCCATGTAAAGAATTTAACGCTTTGGTTTCTAAACTGCCAAAGCGCGACTATTTTGAAAACTTATTTTGCTCATATTTCAAAATATACTAAATGACACCTCGATATATTTCTTTTGTTTGACAACTATAATTATAAGAGTTCGGAAAATTCTTATTTCAAAGAATTCCGACTCTGAATCCATGTATATATGGGTTTAAATTACTATGACGTGAAATCGCAAACTGCTGTTAATTGACACGCCTATTTTCGACTCCAATTTCAATTCTTTTCAAAACATCACCAAATTGAGTTTTGGTGATTATAAACCAATCTAAAGAGGTTTAATCTTCTCATAACACTTTTATAATTCATTTCGGAAAATGATTTCCATTGTATAATTTGGACGTGTATTAAATGTGAATTGTTTACACATCCAAACCAACATATTATTTCATCCAAACTAGATAAACAATCATCAAGACCAAGCATAAAAAACATATATATCATCATATATATATATAGCATATATAAATGTGTTTTGTCTCCTTTATTAGCTACTGAACTTATAAAAATTGACTACAGCTTCGCCACGATCGAACTGAAGCTACGGAAATCGAGCCTTGGACCTTTGGGAAGGTTTTGCCTATGCTTGCAAGTGGAAGTGAGCTCGACTAAGGGTGATGGAGGTAGTGGCCATGGGTTTTCAAGGAGGAGGGGAATGGATTTCACTTGATTTTGAAGTGGATTGCTAATGTATATACTTATATAAATTCATTTTCTTTTTGCCAATTTTTCTTCATAAATTTCCTAAGTGGAGAAGCCATTAAAATAGCTTAAGAAAGAGAAAAAAAAATTGAAGATTGTTGTTAAAATTATGAAAGAAATGGATGGGTATTTATAGGAAAATTTTGGAAAAAAATATCTTAAGTTAGAATTACCTTTTTACCCATAGCCCACACCCCTCTTTCTCATTAAGGCACATGGCTCCCCTATCCTCCTTGTCATAATCCATGTGCAAGTGATGACGGTGTGTAAGAGTAAGGTGAATGATGGTTAGTTTGCTTTTTAAGTGTGAAAATATCTTAAATATTTATTACTTTTACTCTATGTGAATTTAAATGTAAATGGTAAATATGTGTGTATATATATATTTATGCGTTATTTTTTATGTATGTGTGTCTATATATATATATGTATATGTAATTGTATGTATGTTTATGTCATATGTGTGTGCAAGTTATACAAAAATGTTGCATAACTTCTCTACATTAAACTATTACGAATTCCGATTCCAATTCCCAGTCGTATTTTTACCTGTATATTAAATTACATATAAATGTAAAAAAAATTTGAAAAGTAATTTATTATCATTTTTAAATTAGTTAAAATGATCCCATTTGAATTATAAAACCATATAAATCAATATTAAACAATTGTTTACAGAAAGTGCGTATATCGACGAAGCGATATCAATTTCCCTTATAATTTCAAGTTAAATACATATCTTTATAAAACTATTATAAATGAATCACTTCATAACTAATTAAAAAGAATTATTATCATTTAAAAAAATTATTTGAGTAATTATAATAATTATTAAATCATTAAATTCCAATTTAAATTTATAAATTAATTATTAAATATGATGTCATTATTGATGATGTCATAAATACATTTTATTTTAAAAAAATAATTTTTTATTTCATATTCTTGTTAAATGGATAAATAAGTGTATGTATCCAGCTCCATGCATGGCTTCTTATAATTATAAAGCTGCTTATTGATAAAATGATTTTCGACCATTTTATCGATATTCCTTCAAAGTTTATATTTTTGTAAATATTTATTCAAAATAAGATCACCATCATTTTTCAAAATATCATAATATATTTTTAAAAAATTTTATATTTGAATATTTAAAAATAAATATAATTTATCAAAATGATAAATTTGCGAGTATTTACACAGTCACCGACTATACTACTACAAATACCATGTAGTCTAACTATGTTCTTCATAAACAATTTAGCTAATACAGGTGTTGTCCTGGTTAACTTATCGAGAATGAAATAAGCACTCTTGGTCAATCTATCAATTATGACCTACATACTTTTATTTTTTCTACTTGACTTGGCAACTTGTCAATGTAATCCACAGATATCAAATCTTATTTCCAAACTGGTACATCCATAGGCTGAAGCAAACCACTCAGTTTCCAATGTTAGGCCTTAACTTATCGACAATTCGAACAATGCTTTACCCATAAGTCTATACACCTTTTCATACCATCCCAAAAGGAGCTCATCTTCATATCCTGATACATCTTGGTTCCTCCAGGATGCATCGTAAACTTCGATCGATGACATTCCGTAAGAACTTCCTTCCTTAGCTTTTCAACATCCGCAACAGAAAATTGTCCCTTCTTCCTTAACCATCCTTTCCGGTCAAGGCTAAAATATTTTAGATCATCGATCTCAGTTCCACCTTCTATTCTTCTATTTCTTTTCGCTAGCAATGGGTCATCGGTTTTCTTGGAAGCAATTCTTTCGACCAATATTGGTCAAACTTCCAAGCAGGATGACATGACGGTATTTGATTAGAACTAGTGTCAATCTTAACTACACACTATAGGCAATGGTTTTGATCAATACTAGTTAAACTTCCAAGTAGGATAACATGACGGTATTCTACTAGAACTAGTGTCAATCGTAACTGCACACTACAAGTAGTCAATGCCTCTAGATCCTTTCATTCTACCAATGTAGCTAACACCACATTCTGATATTTTCTGGTAAGAGCATCTGTTACCTTATTCCCTTTCCCCGGTGTATAATCAATACCAAAATTAGAATCTGCTAAAATCTCTAGCCATCTCTATTGTCTTATACTTAACTCTTTCTGTGAGAATGAATATCTTAAAGACTTATGATCCATGTACGAATCAAATCTTTCTCCCAAAACATAGCATCTCTGCACTTTCAATGCAAAGATCACCGCTGCCAACTCCAAATCATGAGTCGGATATCTTGCTTATGCGGTCTGAGCTATCGAGAAGTGCAGGCAATGACTTTACTCCTCTGCATCAATGCAACTCCTACTTATTCCACATGCGTGCGTGTACACCACTAAATCCTGATTCCCATTTGAAATGACTAACATGAGTTCATTGGTCAACAAATGCTTTAACTTAAGAATGCTACCTCACATTTATTGGATCAAATAAACTTCATGTCCTTTCTGATTAGCTTAGTCAAAGGTGATGCTATCCCTGAGAAAATCTTGATAAATCTTTAGTAACATGTAGTCTAAGAAAACTTCTGATCTCGATCACCGTCTCGGGTCTCTTCCAACTGTTAGCAGCTTTGATTTTAGCTGGATTGACCGATAACCCATTTTTCAAAATTACGTGACAAAGAAATTTCAGTTCTTTCTTCCAAAAATGACATTTTGAAAACTTTTCTTCAAGTTAACGATGCCTCGATGTCTCAAGCACTATTCTAAGATGAATCTCATGACCTCTTCCATCCTTAGTATATATTAGAGTTTCATCTCTGAACACCAACACGAACCTTGTAACACCTCTAATTTTTAATAACATTATTCAGGAGATTTAATTAAATAAATTAAATAAAATAATGTAAAGATTAGAGAGATAAGGAGATTGAGATTTGAAAATTTTAAATTGAGGTTATGCTTAATTAAGTAAAGAGAATGAGTTTATGGAAATGATTTCATTAGATAACTAATAAGAGAATAAGGCAAGGGCATTATGGGGAATAGCCGCCACCATAACCCATATACCCTTGTTTCCATTATCATTACACATGTTCAAAAATTCACATACGTAAGAAAAAGGAGGTTCTCAAAGCCGGCTACAAACTAGAAGAAAAAGAGGAGAACAATCAATTAAAAGCTAAGGAATCAAGCAAGGGAAATCAGGAAAGATCAAATCTCAAGTTCCTTATCCTAAGCAAGGCGAATAATAATTTAAACCATCTCAATTTTTCTTAAAGATAATTTGATTCCGGATATAATATTCAAAAAAAATGTGATGATTTTAATGATGATATGCTTGGATTTCACGTGTTTATTTCAAACAAATGTTTGATAAATGTTTTATTCGATTTTAAGGCTAAAATCGTATTTGTTGGGTTTTGAATCCACGAGGAATTAACATATTATGTAAAACATTATTTTGAAGATGGTTAAATTTTCATAATTATCCAAGCTATCGATAATTTATAATGAATTTATGAAGGAAGAAACGAATAATTAGGTTTAAAAAATATATTTCAGCTATTTTATTGAGGATTCTGGGTCTGAAATTTATACATGTTAGATAACATATTTAAAGTGAATTTGTAAGATTTTTAGAGATCTTTCCTAAGTAATTCAGTATGGAAATTAAATTAATTAAGTTGAAGGATGTAAATGTCTATATTGTTTGGTTGAAGGGAAGGGCCTCTTTGTTAATTTTTTAATTAATTCTGGAAGAATTTTAGCAGTCTTTTAGGAAGAGAATTTTAGTAAAGTTTATGGCAACCATTATATTTTTACAAATATGCAAGTTAGTTGAAAAGCATTTACTTAAAACGGCAATAAAACAGTTTTGCATAAAATCAATGTCTCGCCACTTCCAGTAGCTACCTTTCAACCACATATCTCCGTCTCCAATGAGGTCGAAACCAATACACATGGTATTAATGCTTTGATACGTAGTGAACCAGAGAAAGGCGAAACATATGGAGTAGAAACCTTGCTTTCGAAGGGGTCAAATGCTTTCAGAAGGGCCTTTTATATAGCTTTCGAAGGGGTTCCCGCCTTCTAGCTTTAAAAGGGCAGCTTTCGAATAAGTTGCCTTAGGTTATGTTTTAAGAAAAGCTTTCGAAAGGGTAGTTTTAAACCAATTTGAAACCTTGCCGTCGTCTTCATACCTTTCGAATAGATTGAAGTTTCAATGAGTTTGAAAGGCAAGTTTTGTTTTATAAATATAACAAGCTGCTTCCCAATGCTTTCGAAAGGGCTCTATAAGCCACTTATACTAAAGGTTTCGAAGGTAATGGCTTCAAAAAGGGTTTCGAAGCTATCCTTCTAATTGGTTTACTTAAAAATTAATTTTTTTAAAAGGATGGTTTCGAAGGCATTAGTTTTTCCCCAAAACTCTTTTATTTTAAGGTTAATGATTTCGAAAGGGGTACTTTCGCTTATATTCACTTTGACCCAAAATTTATTTTTAAGGATAAACTCAATGGTTTCGAAAGAGGTACTTTCAAATGGTTTCGAAGCCATGCTTCTATGAGTTGGAAAGATATGTTTTAACACTTTCGAAAGGAATGTTTTGAGGTTTTGAAAGAAAGGTTTTGATGCTTTCAAAACAGGTATTCTAAGTATTTCGAAAGTCATATGTTTGGAAGTTTTGAAAAGAAGATTTGAATGCTTGCAAAAGATATGTTTTAATGGTTTCGAAAGTAAAGGTCTAAGGTTTCGAAACCCTTAGTTTCCAAGCCAAAGAACCCAGTCTCATTTTTTTAAAGGAAAACCCACAGTAACATAAATGAGCTTTAAAATGGATTTTAACTTTGGAGTTTTGAAAAAGATTTCCTTGATAAAATAATAGGTTAAAGGGATTAACCATGTTTCATATTAATGATTTCAAGGATATTAAACCATAAATGTTGGTATTGTTATATTATTGTATATTCTTCTTCTATAAATATATTCATTATATAATGGATGCATGATTGTATTTTGGGGAAAAAGGGGAAGAATAACCAGCTAAGTTGACCCAGTAGTGAATATAAATTGAGTTAACTCCTGTATGAGTAAGGTTGCATCAAGGAGGTCAGATAGACCGGAACATAATGCTCAGAGACTAATTGAAGAAGTTATCGGATAGACACGTTCATAATAAACCCATGAAAACTATGTTTGGAAAGAGTTATTAGCAGGGGCCAATAGAGTCGTAGTGATTTAAACAGGTCATTAGTCAGCCCATGAAAACCCATAAAGCCAGACGGGTAGTTCATAAGATCTAAACATGTCATTAGTTAGCCCGTTAAAACTAATAGGTTACTAGTGACCCTAGAAACTATAACTGAAATAGATAGTCAAAAAAATGGGGATGGGAAATCCAAAATAATTTACTTTTTTCATTTCATCATGATATTTTAAATTGCTACATTTTAACCATTGTAGATGAAGGTGCACAGTATATGATTATTATAAATTTTTGGTTAAGATACTAGTGAGGGGAAAACCCATTCCGCTAAGCGGCATGGTCTCACTAGATATCTAAATGGTTCGAGATGGTAGGTTATTATTCATACCAAGCTTTATATCTGACTCGAAGTTTATGTTTTCCCTTAAACTCTCGGGTACTCAATTAATTTTGAATAGTTTGGGAGTTGAGGTTTTCAAGTTCTCCTTTGGACGAATAAACTTCTAGAGGCAAGCAGAAGGCAAGCTAGCTAGCAGGAGCTCTATTCTATTTTGATTCAGCCGTGTTTTTTTGTAAAGCAAAGTTTTTTAATTGCGTATGTTAAACACCGATCATCTAAGGGGGCATCTTCATATTTCGCTCTTGGTATATATTGTAATAATTATAATTCTTTAAATATGGTTCTCGATTGTGGGATTATGTGATGAATTCGATATATGATTTGGAATGTAACAATAAATTTGTTTAACAGTTTTAAAATTATTACATATCCATGTGTTTTTGTTATATCAATGCATATAACAGTATCATACTTGGTTGACGAGGATTACTAACTATAGATAACTGCAACATCCATAGTCGTTAGTTTTGAGCCTCTAAGCAGGGGATGTTACAAGTTGCTATCAGAGCATAGAGTTATTAAAACTTAAAAGAAATTTTAGGCTGAAAGATTTTTCAAAACATAGTCCAATGAATCTGAAAATAAGATTGGTGTTTGGGTTAATGCTATAGTAATATATTTATATTTGATATATGTATTATATATATAAGTATGTATTCCCTTTCCTTTAGACCGTACTTCCGTATCTTACCAAGGCTCGTATATAGGTTTATGAGAAAGGAAGATATGGAGGTAAAAAACAGAAGAGGAAATCTAGGTCGAGGAAGCACTACGACAAATAGGAATGCTCGACCCAACAGGAGAAACCAGGTTCGACTGGAAAATGCTAATCAAATGCAAATTCCAATGTAGGTGCTATAAATCCTCCAGTGGATATGGGGATGATGTATCAGTTCAAGCTGGAGCAGCTGCTGGAGTAGCTAGGAATGTTGGAGGAGCTAATCATATGGCTCCAGTTGGAGACAACTATGCTAAATTGAGACGAGATTGTACCAGTCTTGGTGGGAATCCGTTTGTGGGAATATTGGATGCTATAGAAGTTGAGAATTGGCTGTTGCATTGTGAAAGAATCTTCGCTAAATTGGGATTGATGATGAGCAAAAGAGGAGACTAGCCTCTAGGCAGTTGCAGGGAGCAACCCTTCATTGGTGGAATAATGTTACTGACGGAGTTCCTGAGGAAGAATTGACTTGGGCAGAAATTCAAAGGAGATTCGAGCAGAGGTATTTGTCTGAAGTTGCTAAGTCGACATTGTTGAGTTCATGGATTTAGTGCAAGGCGAGATGTTGATGATTGAATATGCTACTAAGTTTGATGAGTTGTCCAGATATGGGTATGTTACCATTGACACTATCATCAAGAGGAATGAGAACTTTATTTGAGGATTGAGGCTCGAGATTGCTAGAGAGACCTGCCACATCTCCATGATCCTTGTAATTTTGTTGTGGAGATGGCAATCCGACATAAGGAAATGCTTGCTACCTATGGGAAGGAGAAGCGGATTGAAACGCAGGGTTCTTAGGGTAGGAAGAGGAAGTTTTTTAAGAAGAAGGGAACCTAGAAGGGAGAAGCTGCCAAGGAGACAAAGGACGATTTAGATTGTTTCAAGTGTACTAAGAAGGGTCATTATGCTCATGAATGCCAGACAGGCAAGTGGAAGAAGGCCACAGACAAGAAGGGTCTGAAGTTCTTTAACTGTGACCAGATATGGTATTATGAGAATCAATGTCTAGAACCAGCCAGTGCGGAACGGGGAAAGGTCTTTGCTATTGGATCATCATCTGCTAGGCCAATTGCTGCTAAGAAACAAAAGACTGTGATGGAAGGTACGCTTTTGATTTAGAGTATACTAGTTAGGATACCGTTTGATACCGGTGCATCACATTCATTTATATCTCAGTATGTGGTTGGTAGGTTATGTTTAGAAACCACATACCTTGTTACTTCCTTAAGAGTTGCGATTCCAATAGGAGGGTATGCAACTATGAGGATGAGATATGACCAGTTAGAAATGGATTTGTTAGGTCATAAGTTTGCATGCAGTCTGTATGTTTTTGATTTCGTAAACTTTGGAATCATTTTGGGTATGGATTAGTTGGGTAAATATGGTGTTAGGATATTTTTCTAGGATAGGGAAATATCATTGAGACACCCTGATTGTCATAACCAAATCATATTCTCAGTGGAGAATTCTGACCGAAGCGCATGTGCTATGTTGAGATCTATGGAAGTTGAAGAAGAGTAAAATTAGGATCGAGTAGCAAGAGAATTTGCAGATGTTTTTGAGCCGGTTACAGGACTACCACCGAAATGAGCTGTTGAGTTTCGGATAAATCTTGTGCCAAGAGCAGAACATGTAAGTAGACCACCAAGCAGGATGACATTGACCCAAATGAAGGAATTGAAGGTGCAGCTAGTGGACCTAAAAGGAAGAAATTTTATTTGACTAGGTGAGGATCGGCCGCAGTGTTCGTGAAGAAACCAGATGGATCGTTAAGGATATGTATCGACTATCGTAAATTGAGCGGGAAGAGGAATAGGTATCCTTTGTCGAGAATCGACGATCTATTCTATCAGCTGTGTAAAGCCAGAGTATTTTCCAAATTGGACTTGGCGACAGGATTCCATAAGTTAAGAGTGGCAGAGGACAGTACTCCATTGACAACATTTCAGACTAGGTGTGGTTCGTATGAGTTGTTAGTAATGGCATTCGGGTTAACGAACGCACCAGCTTTCTTCGTGGATTTGATGAACTGAGTTTTCTAAGAATACTTGGATAGGTTCGTGTTGGTGTTTATTGATGACATTTTAGTACACTCTAAGGATGAAAGAGAGCATGAAGATTATTTTAGAGTAGTTCTTGAGATGCTAAGGTAGCATCAGCTGAAAGTGAAGTTTTCCTAGTTTCATTTTTGGAAGAAAGAGATTAAGTTTCTTGGTCACGTGGTTTCGGAGAAGGGTTTGTCAGTCGATCCAGATAAGATCGAAGCTGTTAATAACTGGAAGAGATTGGAGATGGGGACTGAGATTAGAAGTTTTCTTAGATTTTCTGGCTATTAGTGGAGATTCATTAAGGATTTCTCGCGGATAGCAGCGCCTTTGGCAAAGTTAACTAGGAAGGACATGAAGTTTTTTGGTTTGACAAATGTGAGGAAGCATTCTTTAAGTTAAAGAATTTGTTGACCAATGCACCTTTGTTAGTTGTTCCCGACTGAAACCAAGGGTTGGTGGTGTACATCGATGCATGTGGGATTAGATTAGGAGTTGTGTTGATGCAGAAGGGTAAAATTATTGCCTACGCTTCACGAAAGCTTAGACCACATGAAGTAAGATATCCTACTCATGATTTGGGGTTAGAAGCGGTGATTTTTACATTAAAGATATGGATACATTATCTCTTAGGGAAGAGATTTGAGCTGTATATAGATCATAAGTGCTTAAGATATTAATTCTCTTAGAAGGAGTTGAATATGAGACAGCAAAGGTGGCTGGAGTTTTTAGTAGCTTATGATTTTGGTATGTACTATACACTCGAGAAAGGTAATAAGTTAGCAGATTCTCTTAGCAGAAGACATCAGAATGTGTTGTTAGCTATTTTGGCAGAGTGGAAATATTTAGAAGCTTTGACTAATTGTAATGTGCAATTAAGATCAACTGCTAGTTCTAGTCAGAGCACCGCCATGTTGTCCTATTTGGAAGTTCGACTAGTGTTGATCGAAAGAATTGCTTCTAAGAAAAAAGAGGATCCATAATTAGCCGAGAAGATTAGAAGGCTTGAGGTTGGGTTGGAGATCAATGATCTAAAGGATATTAGTCTTGACCAGAAGGGATGGTTGAGAAAGAAAGGATGGTTGTGTGTTCTGTATATTGAGGACTTAA
Organism: Allium cepa; assembly: GCA_030765085.1. Taxonomy (NCBI): domain Eukaryota; kingdom Viridiplantae; phylum Streptophyta; class Magnoliopsida; order Asparagales; family Amaryllidaceae; genus Allium; species Allium cepa. The sequence goes on from CM060946.1 coordinate 276,367,440, forward strand.
GGAAAAAAGTTCTTAGGGAATGTCATCGATCCAAAATTTATGAATCATCCTAGAGGAACCAATATGTATCAAGATATAAAAAGGAACTTATACTGGGAAGGTATGAAGAAGGATGTTGGCTTGTTGGTTAGGTAGTGTGTAAACTGTCAACAAGTGAAGGCTGAACATCAAAAGCCGAGTGGGTTGCTTCAACATTTGGAGATACCAGTTTGGAAATGGGATTCAATATCCATGAATTTTATAGATGGGTTGCAAGGTCGAATAGAGGAAATTAATGTATATGGGTCATAGTGAATAGGTTGACAAAGAGTGCCCATTTCATTCCAGTTAAGTGAACTAGGACGACACCTATTTTAGTGAAGCTGTTCATGAAGAACATAGTTAGACATCATGGAATTCCTAGTAGTATAATTAACGACAGAGATGCTTTGTTTACCAGCGAATCCTAGAAGAGTCTATAGGATGTGTTAGGTACCAAACTTAAGACGAGTACTGTGCATCATCCTCAGACAGATGGGCAGAAAGAGATAGTCAATAAGGTACTCGAGGACTTATTGAGAGCTTGTGTGCTAGACTTTGGGGGATCTTTGAAAGATCACATACACTTAGTGGAGTTTTCCTATAATAATAGTTATCAGACAAATATCAAAATGACGCATTTTGAATTTTTATATGGAAGGCCATGCAAATCACCAGCATGTTGGTTAGAGACTAGAGACAAATTGGTCTTAGGTCCAGATCTGGTAAGAGAGGCGACAGAGAAGATTAAGTTGATCCGAGAAAGGATGAAAGAAGCTCAGTCTAGACAAAAGAGTTACGCAGATAAGAGGCGTAAAAATATAGAATTCTCAGTTGAAGATAGGGTTTTCATTAAAGTATCACCGATGAAGGGTGTGATATGATTCGAAGTTAGGGAAACTGGCACCGAGATATGTTGGTCTATTACTAATTATAGAGAGGATCGAAAAGCTCATATACAAAGTAGAGTGCCGAGCAATATGGTAGGTGTCCATAGTGTGTTTCATATGTCTCATCTTTGCAAGTATGTGCATGACCCAAAGACTACTATTCCTCTGACAGGGTTAGAAGAGTTGATAGTAGAGCCGAATTTGACTTTTGTTAGACAACTAATTCAGGTTATGACGATAGATGAGAAGAGGTTAAGAAACAAGACAATCCAGTTGGTGAAAATTCAATAGAGCAACAACGAGAAGTACTTTGAAGGTAGAAGACAGGATTAGAGATACTTATCCTGGTATGCTGTGAGGTTATGTTCTATATTTGTTTTATATAGACTATTGCTAGTTATGTAGGCTAGTACGATAGTTAGGAGCCATTACAGATGAATGCTATGTTTAGTATCTCGAAATTCAGTAAGGAGGGTAGCCTATAACACCCCTAATTTTTAATAACATTATTCAGAGATTTAATTAGATAAATTAAATAAAATAATGTAAAGATTAGAGAGATAAGGAGATTGAGGTTTGAGAATTTTAAATAGTGGTCGTGCTTAAGTAAATAAAAAAAATGAGTCTATGGAAATGATTTCATTAGATAACTAACAAGAGAATAAGGCAAGGGCATTATGGAGAATAGCCGCCACCATAATCCCTAAACCCTTATTCCCATTAACATTAAATACATTCAAAAATTCACAAAGGTAAGAAAAAGGAGGATCTCAAAACCAGCCACAAACTAGGAGAAAAAGAGGAGAAAAATCAATTAAAAGCTAAGGAATCAAGCAATGGGTACTAAGCAAGATCAAATCCCAAGTTCCTTATCTAAGTAAGGTGCATAATAATCTAAACCATCTCAATTTTGTTTTTAAAGAGCATTTGATTTCTAGTTTCATGTTCAAAAACCTTTATGATGATTTTAATAATGATATGCTTGGATTTCATGATATGTTTGATTCAAAACGAGTATGTTTGATAAATGTTTAATTCGATTTTAAGCTGAAATCATATTTATTGGGTTTCGAATGCCATGAGGAATTAATATGTTATGTAAAATATTATTTTGAAGATGGGTTTAAATTTTCATAATTATCCCAGCTATGGATAATTTTTGTTATGAATTTTTGAAGGAACAAATGAATAACTGGCTTTAAAAATTTATTTCGGCTATTTTATGAAGGATTTTGGGTCTAAAATTTATATATGTTAGATAATATATTAAAAGTGAATTTTTATGATTTTTGGGGATTTTTTCTAAGTAATTTACTATGAAAACTAAATTAATTATTTTGGAGGACTTAATTGTCTAAATTGTTTGGTTAAAGGGAAGGGCCTCTCTGTTAATTATTTTGATTAATTCTAGAATAGTCTTTTAGGAAGAGATTTCTAGTAAAGTTTATGACAACCAATTATATTTTTACAAATAGGCAAGTTAGTTGAAAATTATTTACTTAAAAAGGCAATTAAACAGTTTTGCATAAAATCACTGTCTCGCAACTTCCGGCAGCTACCTTTCGACCACGTACCTCCACCCCCAACCAATTCGAAACCAATACACATTGTATCAATGCTTTGATACGTAGGGGATTGGAGAAAGGCGGAACGTATGGAGTCGAAACCTTGCTTTCGAAGGGGTTGAGGCCAATTTAAATAGCTTTCGAATGTTGTTTTGTTTTCAAAAGAGATGCCGCTTACCTTGCTTTTAATGAATGCTTTTGAAAGGGCCTTTTATATAGCTTTCGAAGGGGTTGCCGCCTTCTTGTTTTAAAAGGGTAGCTTTCGAATGAGTTGCCTTAGTTTATGTTTCAAAGAAAAGCTTTCGAAAGGGTAGTTTTAAACTATGTCGAAACTTTGTTGCCGTCTTCATACCTTCCGAATAGGTTGAAGTTTCAATGAGTTCAAAAGACAAGTTTTTTTTATAAATATAAAAACCGCTTCCCAATGATTTCGAAAGGGCTCTCTAAGCCACTTGTACTAAAGATTTCAAAGGCAATGGCTTCGAAAGGGGTTTCGAAGCTATCCTTCCAATTGTCTTCCTTAAAGATTAAAGCTTTCGAAAGGTTTTGAAGCCATCGGTTTTTCCTCAAGACTCTTTTATTTGAAGGTTAATGGTTTTAAAGGGGTACTTTCGCTTATATTCAATTTTACCCAAAAGTTATTTTTAAGGATAAACCCAATGATTTCCAAAGAGGTACTTTCAAAAGATTTCGAAGCTATGCTTCTATGAGTTGGAAAGATACGCTTTAGCACTTTCGAAAGGATTATTTTGAGGGTTTAGAAAGAAAGGTTTTGATGCTTTCGAAAGTGGTAGTCCAAGTGTTCCAAAAGGCATATGTTTGGAAGCTTTGAAAAGAATATTTGAATGCTTTTGAAAGATATGATTTAATGGTTTTGAAAGTAAAGGTTTAAGGTTTCGAAAGCCTTAGTTTCTAAACCAAAGAACCCGATATCATTTTTTCTAAAGGAACACCCATGGCGATATAAAAGAGCTTGAAAATAGCTTTTAACTTTGGAATTTTGAAGAAATTTTACTTGATAAAATAATAGGTTAAAGGGATTAACCATGTTTCATGTGAAAATGATTTCAAGGAAATTAAACCATAAATGTTGGCATTGTTATGTTATTGTATATGCTTCTTCTGTAAATATATTCACTATATAATGGATCCATAACTGTATTTTGTGAAAAAGGAAAAAAATAACCAGTTAGGTTGACCCAATAGTGAATATAAATTGAATTAACTCCTATATGAGTAAGGATGCATCCAGAAGGTCAGGTAGATCAGAACAAGGATGCCCGGAGACTGATTAAAGAAGTTGTTAGATAGACAGGCTCATAGAAAACGCATGAAAACTATGTTTAGAAAGAGTTATTAGTAGGCCAATAGATTCGTAGTAATTCCATAAAAACTATATCCGGATAGAGTTATTGACAGAAGTCAATAGGTTCCTAATCAACCCATGAAAACTATAGCATGAAAGAAGTTATTGGAATAGGTTCAGGAAGAACCCATGAAATAATGAAGTTATTGGTCGGGGCCAATAGGTTCTTAATGATCCCATGAAAACTATAAGACCGAGCGGATAGTCCATAAGCTTTAAATAAGTTATTAGTTAGCCCATGAAAACTAATAGGTTAATAGTGACCCTAGAAACTATAACTAAGATAGATAGTCAAATGAATGGAGATGGGAAATCAAGAATAATTTAGTTGCTTGCATATCATCATGATAATTTAAAATGCTATGTTTTAACCATTGTGGATGCAGGTGCATAATATATGGTTTATTATAAATTTCTGTTTAACATACCAGTGAGGGGAAAATCCATTCCGCTAAGCAACGTGGTCTTACTAGATATCTAAATGGTTCGAGATAATAGGTTATTATTCATACTAGGCTTTATGTCTAACTCGAAGTTTATGTTTTCCCCCTAAACTCTTGGGTACTCAATTAATTTTAAGTAGTTTGAGAGTCGAGGTTTTCAAGTCTCCTTTAGACGAATAAGCTTCTGGAGACATGCAAGAGGCAAGCTAGCTAGTATGAGTTCTTTTCTATTTTGATTCCACTGTGTTTTGTTGTAAAGGCAAAGTTGGTTTAATTTCCTATGTTAAAATCTGATCATTCCGGGGGCTTCTTCATATGTTTCTCTTGGTGTATGTTGTAATATTATAATTTCTCTAAACATGGTTCTCGATTGTGGGATTATGTAATGAATCTTGAAATATGATTTGGAATGGAATGAGAATTTTTTTAATGGTTTTAATTATTTTTTCCATATCCACGTTTTTTTGTTATACTAATGCATCTAATAGTATCTACTTGGTTGCCAAGGATTAATAACTATGGATAAATACAGCATCCGTAACCATTAGTTTCGAGTCTTCAAGTGGGGGATATTACAAACCTATCCAAGTGCACTTGGAATATTCAGGTCATTGAGTTAACAAAGAAAGCATGTGCATTAGTTAACCCGAACGGCATTACTAGCCATTTATATGAACCATATCTTGTTCGAAACGCCATCAACGGAATACTATCCTCCACCACCCTTAGTTGATGGAACCTATTGCCAAATCCAACTGGGAAAACACTCTGGCTCCACTCAACTGATTGAATAAGTTGTTGATTCCCAACAAATGATATCTATTCATTATCGTTTTCTCATTCAACTTACAATAATTAATGTATAATCTCAACAACCTATCCGATTTCTTTATGAATACCGTGGCTGCTCCCCAAGGCAAAGTGCTTGGTCTAATAAAACTCTTTCCTTCCAAATCCACTAGTCGCACCTTTAGCTCCTTCATCTCGGTAGTATTATCCTACTAGGTGGTCTACTTACTGGTTCAGCTCCTAGCATAAGATCTAAAAGAAACTCAATAGCTCATTTCGATGGTAGTCCTGTAACAGGCTCAAACACATCTGTGTATTCTCCTACAACATACACTCGATTAACTTCATCTTCTACTTCCATGGAACTCAACAGAGCATTGACACCTAAACTCAAATTCTCCACTTAGTATATGATTTCATCACTGCTATTAGGTTGTCTCAATGATATTTCTCTATCATAGCAAAATGTCCTAGCATCATATCTATCTAACCAATGCATACCCAGTATGATTCTGAAGCCGATGAAATCAAATACATAAAAAATATAAGCAAACTTATGACTTAACAAATGAAGTTTTAATTAGTCACATCTCTTCCCCAGAGTTGCACACCCTCTTATTGGATTGTTGCATAACCTCCTATCAGATTCGTAACCTTAAGGAAGTAACAAGGTATAATTGTTCTAGGCATAAATTATCTACCATACACTGAGAGATAAAAGAAAGCGATGCATGGGTATCAAAAAACACTGTTATGAATCAAAAGCATACTTTCCATTGCCGACTTTCCTTTCTCAGCAGTATTTAGTATAAAGGATTATGGTTCCAAAGCAAAGATCTTTCCTTTTCCAGCTCTGACTGGCTTTGGACACTGAATCTTGTAGTTCCCTGGTCGCTTTTAAAGCACTTCACTCCCTTTTTCTCCGCATCCTTCTTCCCCTTACCGGTTCAACATTCATGAGCAAAGTGTCCGTTCTTATCTCACTTGAAGCAGACCAGATGAGCTTTCCCTTTCTTGGCAGCTCCGCTCTTCTGAGCTCTCTTCTTCCTAAAAATTCCTCTTTTTACCATAAGAACTCTGAGTCTTCATCTGCTTTTCTTTTCCAAAAGTAAAAAGAATCTCTTCGTTCTTGATTACCATCTCCACTACTACATTTGATGGATCCCAAAGATGTGTCATGTTTGCCTTAGGAATCTCTGGCTTCAACCGCCGAATAAACTTCTCATTTCTCTTGATAACAACATCAATGGTAGCATATCCATATCCGGACAGCTCAACAAACTCGGTGGCATATTCTATCACCGATATATCTCCCTGCTCAAGTTCCATGAACTTCCTAAGCAAGGCTAATTTGGCAACTTCAGACAAAATCTTTCTTCAAATCTCCTTCGAAAGTCTGGCCAAGTCAACTCCTCCTCAGGCATGCCTACTATTACTCCATTCCACCAATATAACGTTGCACCCTACAACTTCCATGAAGCTAATCTTCTTTTCAGCTCATCATTCAAATCCAAATCAGCAAAATTTCTCTTATAGTGTAATTGCTAGTTCTTCACTTCTACAACATCCACAGTTCCTAGAAAGGTCTTTCCAGCCAAGCTGATGTAATCTCGACCCATCTTGGCATAGTTATTGCCAACTTGTGCCACGGGGCTTGCTCCTCCAGGGTTAGCAGCATTACCTCCAACAACTCCTGTAGCTACTCCTGCTTACATCATATTGATGAAGAACTGATACATAGTCCCCATGTCTATTGGTGGGGTTCCAACACTGACAATGGCATTTGTGTTTTGATTAGCATTTGTCTTTCGACACGGATTCCTTCTAATAGTGGCTTGAGCATTTTCGTTGGTTCTGGTGCTTCCTCTACCTAGATTCACCCTTCTGTTTCCTACCTCCATGTCTTTATTTCTTATAAATCTACATATGTGCCTTAGCAAGATACAGAAGAACGGTCTAAGAGAGAGAGAGGGGAGAATACATACTTATATATATATAGCAAATACAAGTACGTTACTATAGCATTATCCCATACCCCATTCTTATTTTTTGATTCATTGGATTATGTTTTCAAAATATTTTTATGTTTAAATTTCTTTTAAATCTATATAAACCTATGCTCCAATACCAAACTGCAACATCTCCCTTTTTGAGGCCCGAAACTAAGTGCTACGAATACCGTAGTCATCAATAGTTATTATTTTTGATGACAAAATACAGCTATGTTAATCATTTTGATAATACCATAAATACATGAATATGAAAAAATTTCAACATCAAATTCCCATTACATTTCAAAATAATATTTTCACCTTCATTACATAATCCACTCGTAATCCCCTATTTAGAGAAAATTTAGATATTACAAAATATCCAAGAGCGATATACGACGATGCCCCTTGGTTGATCAGAGTCAAATACTGAGCAATAATACATCCTTTCCTTTCCATTTATACAAATAAACACAAAAGAAATAGATAAAAGCTACTAATTGCTAGATAGCTTCCTATACGTCTCTGAAAGATTATTTGTTTAACGGGAACTTGAAAACCCTTACTCTCGACCTACTCAAATGAGTACCTGTGAATTTAAGGGGAAAACCAAAAAAATCGGGTCAGATAAAAGGTCTAGTATGGATAACAGCCACCATCTAAAACCAAATAGATATCTAGTGAGATTACGCTGCTAAGTGGAACCGATTTTCTCCTCACTAGTATCTTAACCAAAATACATTAACTATATATCATGCTCCTACATCCACAATGGTTATATATATATATATATATATATATGATGATGATTGGGAACATGAAATAAACCCTGGATTGCCTATCCCAAATCTATCTAACAATTTGTCTCAACTTATAGTTTTCCCTAGGGTCATTATTAACCTATTAGTTTTGATGGGCTGACTAATAACTTGTCATAATTCTTAGGGACAATCTTTCCAACTTCATAGTTTTCATGGAATCACTAAGAACCTATTAGTTTCTACCAATAAGCTTCCAATCTAAGTTTTCATGGGCTTACTATGATCCTGTTGGATTTTCCAATAACATCTCTCAAACAATGTTTTTCATGGGATCACTGTGAACCTATTGATTTCTATCAATAACATCTTTCAAACATAATTTTCATTGGACCACTATGAACCTATTGGACTATTCCAATAACATTTCTCATTACAAAGTTTTTATGGGATGACTTTAAACCTATTGGAACCTTCCAATATCCTATCTAAATCCATAATATTTTGATCAATTTTGGGCATCCTATACTTCTGATCTACCTGATCTTCTAGATGCAATTCTACTCATTTAGGAGTTAGTTCCATTTACACTCATTATTGGGTCAATCTAACTGGTTATTTTGCCCCTTAACACCCCAAAATGGAGTTATGGTCATAAATGATATGAGTATGATAATAACAACCTACATAACAACTGATCAAATAAACACAAAAACATACATCCATCATTCAATTATGTTCAATAAATAATCTTTCAAGTCTCATAATTACTCAATCTTAAGTAATATTCCCTTTGGTAAATTTAGCTCAAAAGTTAGGTTTTTCCATCATTAAATTCCTTGAACACATTTTCATAACAATATGTGATTAATCCCTTTACTCCATATTTAATATAAGGAAATTTATAGCTTTTAATATTACCAAAGCCTTATTCCATATATAAATCACTTTATGTATTGCCATGTTTATGTTTGAAAAAGATATAAGGTTGCCATTTTTAATAGGTCAATTAACATTAGTGTTGTTGACAACATAGTATCGACTAAGAAGCTTACGGCTCTCCGCCCTTATTAAAAACTTTAAAACATCACCCTTTGTTGACTTCCATCCGAATTCGAAAACCAAAACTTAAGTACTTTTAAGTATTAAAATCCTAATAAAAAATGATGGTGTCGACTTTCATAAAATGTAGGTTATCTTCCTATTTAAAACAGTGTCAACTCCGATAAATTTGACGACAATGCCACTTTACTTGGTTATCAAAGCAATCAAATGGATCTCACCATCCCTAATGAGTGGCATCATCAAGCTAAGTGGCAACAATATGGAAGCATGCTAAACGCTTCGGCTACTATGCCGCTCTACCCAAAAAAATCACGATGATGTTATGCTGATAAGTATGGGTTGCTACATCTAGTGACTTCGATATGGTTAGAGGCGCTCCATAACTACCTACTAGTTATCGTACGTTTCCCACCTTATCGACATCAACATTCATAAGAATGGCACTCCTATTGGCTCGAGGAGGGTACATACGGCATGATATTACCATAATTATCAAGAAAACTGTGACGACCCACCTCCTCGACCCTCGAAAATCGACACTAATACATTCTCGGTATTCATATGCCACAAATCAAAGTGCCAGAGAGGCAGATTATCATGGAGTAAAAGAAAATAAAGACAAAACAGAATCTTACATGAATGGAATAACATATATAGTGGAATTTTTTTAGAAACATTTATCATAGTCTATCTTACAAATTAGCCTAGACAGTTATAAATCTCTATCCTTATAAATGCTGAATACAATCAGTAAACTAATGCTCGAAAAACTAAGGCACCTAGAGTTTAAGGGAAGAGAAAATAAACTCCAGGTTAGTCATGGGACTGGTGTGAGAAACTCAAAGTATGGATATTTGGAAACAAAGGGTTTCTCATAAGGCCACGCCACACATAAAAACGAAATGAGTTTACACCTTATAATAACCAAAAAATTTGTTGGGCAAAGTCTAGTAATATTATTTTTAATGACATTCTTTTGAAAACTTTTTTCAAGTAAACTTATATAATCTTAGCCGAAATTATTACATCGATTAAATTCCCGCATAATAGGTTCTACAGTCAAGTCCGATTGCACTTATTGGGGAATGATTTTCCATACAATGGTAGGTAAGGAACTACCTTCCATACATTACATCTCTAAAGGGATGTACCGAGGACAACAACTTTGAAACCTCTACACCTAATAAGACCTGCCTACCCATAGACACATCTAGTGGCGGATTGAACCAAATAAGACATCACCTCCGTTGTTATGGACTTATCCAAGAGCTTTCTTAGCATACACAATATACCTGATATATAGAGGGTAATCTAGAAAGGTGATGACCATACCCTAATGGTTGCAAATCGAATAGTCTTACGACATGCCTTTTTAAGCCATTTTCGGGTGATGAGGCCCGAGGTAACGATTACCTTTCACATAGTACATTCCACTTTGAATGCCACATTGCCAATTCCATCAAAGACTATTGACTTCCATAAATGTACAACCTCTAAGCTCGTACATGTAAGAGAAGGTGTTAAGTGTAAGAGAGTTACTTCCTACACCATCAAACATATGTAAGTTCATAAAAATCAATGTACGTGCATTTTAGAAATGCAATGTTAGACATTCGTCTACATAAGTTGTCCAAAAATAGGTCAAACCATAGGAACTCTCCTACCATATCCTATTGGAAATCATCCCTAGGATTAATAGCAAGCAGCCCTTGCATCGAAGATTAAATGAAGATATTACTACTATATATGTATGATATGGAAAATTTCCCCCGAGGGTCGGTGATAATTGCCCTTTATTCCATTTATTATCATTCTAAGTCTTTAGTTCGAACTTGTAAATTGGTTCAAAGTGGTTTTTGGATAAAAATCACTCAAATTCGATACCGATTCCTTCGAACCAACTATCAGTAAAAGATGTTTAGCTAGAGGGTGATTATCATTTTATTTATTAATATCTTTATCAAATAAAATATCTCTTGTAGAGCTATAAATTTGTAAATCATATTCTTTTCCAGTATATATGAAATCATTAAACCTCTCTTTAATTTTGAAAATACCAAATCAAAATTATTTCTTATAAATCACATTGCGAAACCTTGTTTAGTAAAAAAAGGGTTGATAGAAATTATACTAATTCTACTCAACATCAATTTCCATATTCAACCTTTACTATCCATTGAATAAGAGTGAAATCGTCTTTTAAACTCACAAGGATAGTATAAGTTCCCTTCTTGAAATTTAATACCAAGTATAAGAAGATTATTTCTATACAATCCAAGTTGTATTAAATTTGGAAAAATTAAATCTTTTATACTTGCCTCGTTTCTTATATTTCAACCTTATCTATTCCTCACCTAGGAAAGAGGCCAGGTGAGTTAGGGCACTGGTAGTTCCTAAGCATCTTCTTAGCTTAAGCACCTTACATCCAGATCTCACGAATAGAATAACCCAGTCTACCCATCGGCTTTTAGAGCCAAGATTAAATCATTTAATTGTAATAGCTTTTCTTTAAATTATTTATTTAAACTCTGTAAAATAAATTATAAAACTTCCATATTATCTTTAAAATACTTAACCATTTGTTTGAAAATATTTATAAAATATTTGGGAAATAATAGTTAAGTTATTTCAAAGGTTATTAAAAGTGCTGCAAAAAGTGCTGCGAATAGTGCTTTTAAGACTTATTTGAACAAAACAAATTTTCTATCATTTAGAAATCCTTTTTTTGTAACTCAAATCTCTTTTAAATCATTTTAAAATATTTATAGAATTTAATTCATATTTTTAAAGAATTAAAAATATCTATTTTAAAGAATTTATCGCTTTGGTTTCGGAACCGCAAAACCGCGACTATTTTGAAAACTTGATTTGCTCATATTTCAAAATCTACTAAATGAAATCTCGACCATTTTCTTTTGTTTGAAAACTATGATTATAAGAGTTCATAAAATTCTTATTATAAAGAATTCTGACTCCGAATTCATCGTATAAATGGATTTAACTTTCTACGACGTGAAATCACGAAATGCCGTTACATGAGGCGCTTATTTTTTACTCAATTTTCATAACTTGTCAAAACTTCACCAAATTGGGTTTTAGTATTTATAAATAATTTATTTATCATTTTAAAGAGGTTTAACAATCTCGTATATACCATTTCATTTACTAAAGGAAAATGATTTCCTTTGTGATATTCAACGTGCATTAAATGTGAATTGTTTACGCATCCAAATAAACATATTATCATATCCAAACATGGTTCACAATCATCACAACCAAGCATAACCAAACATATATAACATCTAATATATTTTCATATGAATAAAGTTTCTCATCTTCATTGATTTCTAACTTTACAAAAATTTGTTATAGCTTCACTACGATCGAATCAAAGCCTATGGAATCAAGCCTTAGACCTTTGAATGGCTCAGCCTATGCTTGCAAATGGAAGTGGACTCGGCCTTGGTGATTGGAGGTGGTGGTAGTGGGTTATGAGAGAGGAAAGAAGTGGTTTTGAGCTTGTTTTAAAGTGGATTGCAAAATTATATATATATATATATATATATATAAATTTATTTTCTTTCTCGCTATTTTTTTTCATAACTTTCTTAGGATAGGAAGCCATTAAAAAGGAGTATAAAGCGATGAAGAAGCTTAGGAATTTATAAACAAATGAAATGAAGACGGAGGGTGGTTTTTATAGGAAAATTTGTGAAATAAAATATTATGATATTTATGTACATGTACATCACCATTTCATCACCACCACACCCTCCTCCTCTTGCACTATGCATGATCGAACACCCCTCATGTGTGTAGCCATATATGTGTGTAAAAGTGAAGTGATGTTTGCTTTTTAAGTGTGAAAACATCTTAGATTTTTTTTGTAATATATATATATATATATATATATATAAGTGTCTAAATATATTTGTGTATATATATATTTATCTATTCATGTATATGTTAGATATGCATGTGTATTTTATATATGTGCACATGACATATAAATAAGGTTGCAACAACTTTGAACAACTTCTGTTCGTTAAACTGTTGAAAATTGAAATGTCGATTCCCTGTCACATTTTCACTTATAAACTAAACAATTAGCACATTTGATTTATAAGACCATACAAATTAGCACTAAACAATTATTTACAGAAAGTGCTGTTATCTCGATAAAGCGATATCAATTTTTTTTATAGTTTCAATTCGAATATACATTTCTATAAATGATTTATTACCACTTCATAACTAGTTAAAATGAATTATTATCATTTTATATAATTATAATAATTATTAAATCATTAAAGCTCAATTTAAATCCATAAATAAATTAATAAATACGATGCCATTATTGACGATGCCATAAATACATTTTATTTCCCAAAAATAAAATAAATAATTTTATTTCATATTCTTGTTTAAATAGATAAATAAGTGTATATACCCAGCTTCGTACATGACTTCTGATAATTATAGAGCTGTTTATTGATAAAATGATTTTCGACCATTTTATCAATATTCTTGCCCAAGTATATATTTCTATAAATATTCATTCAAAATAAGATTATCAATATTATATATTTTTCAAACATCATAATCCCTGTTTTGAAAAAATATATTTGAATATTTAAAAATAAATATAATTTATCAAATTGATAAATATGTGGGTCGTTACAAAAACTGATTTATTTCTATTAAAAGCAATTACTTTTCACCAAACCATCTTTCTTTGTCAAGTTTTGAGTGGATTATGTAAAACTTTAGCATTTTCTTCTTTCAAAAAATCATTGCATATAATTTTCAAGATCCAAAATATCTATCAACTTTAATTAATTAATAGCCTTAATTAATTAATAATTTAAATGCTTTTATAGCATATTAAATTCATAATAATTCGAAATCTTTTGGGAAAAATTCTCAAAATTTCCAGAAATTCAGAAATACTATATTCTTCATTATTTAAAAATTTCAAAGCCAAAATACAGCTTTAACTATTTTAAATAATTAAAACCCGAAAACAACTCAATTTCCTCCTTATGAAATTCATAAAATATCCCCTTTAATATAGAAAATTATGAAATTAAAAGCCCATATTCAAATAAGGTTTCACCTAACATATTCAAAAATCAAATTATTTAGAGATCAAAATCTTGTTTTTTTACCCCTGATACCTATTTAAACAACTCGGCATATCATATTAACATAAATAAATTAAAGATCCTTAAGATTCGAAATAAAATACGCAAAGTGAGATGGTTTGATCATTATCCACTTTGACTTTGACAATGCAGTTGAGATTTTATGGGTGCTTTAGTTTCCTTAAGTTTGCTCTTGAATCTCCTTTAGATTTATCAAGACTTCCTCCTAAGTAATTGTTGGCCTCCTTATATTCTTTTGATTGCTTATGTATTGCAAAAGTGAGAATGACAGGGGAGAGGGAGGGTTTAAGGTATGAAGGTTTTTTCAATTCCTAAATTACCTCTCTCATATATCTATTATTCTTAAGTCACAAAACAACCTTATTACCAATTAGTAAGTTTATGGCCCGACTATGTTGATTATCAAATCTTAATTCTTTATCACATTATATTACACACTACATTATTCTATTTAATTTATTTAATTAAATATCCTAAATAATGTTAATTAAAATTAGGGGTGTTAAAGAAACTAAAAATTATTAAGCACTCACAACACGATCACGTCATATAAATGAATTTTAATCTCCTTTTTATTTAATTAATCTTTGTTAATTTAATCTTTTACATTAGAAAACACAATTTATCTAATAAAACTTCTTTCGTTAATCAAAACTTTTAATGGATTAAAACATCCCTTATTAATCAAACTCTTTTTATTAGTTTATACTCTTTATTAATTAAAACTTCATTTTTAATCTTATGTATATGTATATATATACTAGTATTCTATTATTTCACTACTCATTTACTCCTTTCAGTACTTCAAAAAGTATTCATATAGTTATTCCAATGTAATAAGTATATTCACAAATTAATTCACTATCCATACTTAGAAAACATTTCCATATACTTATAGTTGGAGTAAGTATATTCAAAAATATTAGGAGAGATTACATATTTTCAAATCAATATCTGAAATGGGTCAAAAACAATTGTCTATAAAAAATGCGAATTTTTTATGTACCATCATAATTATAAAGATCATTTACGGAAATCAATTCTCCTACACTTGTCATATTTTCGATATTCTCAACTTACTCTATCCCTTATCCAAAAACGATGCCAGGTGAGTTAGGGCATTAGTTGCTTCTAGCTTTGCCTAGACACTTCGATTCTAGACCTCACAAATAAAGGAACAATCTACTCAATGGCTTTTAGTGCCGAATATAGGACAACTTACTTTCCATAAATAACCTAATTCGTATACTATAAATCCAAAACACTTCATGCATATCGTCATCTTTAAAAATCTCTTTAAAGATCTTATTGCTTTTTAAAAGTATAATTTAATACGTTGAAAACAAATGTTTCTTAAACATCGTCACTATAAAACCAAAATCACTTTCATACTTGTCATTACTTTAAAACATCCCCATTTAAAGCTCTAGGTATATCAATTCTTATTAAGCAAGGTCATATACCTTTTTAATTAACTTTACAAAACCATTTATTATAACACAAGTGTTATAATCCAAAAAATTCCCCTTTTCCCTGTATACAATGATTAACTTCTTTCCAAACTTCTAAATATACCAAAATACTTTTAATATGATTTTAAACAATTATTATTAATATTCCTTAAAATAACAATTTCATAATTTATTTAAAACCCATAAAAACTGGATTTTAAAATTTCAAACCTTTACTTTACCATTTATAAACGATTTTTAAATTAATATCATACTTTAATATTTTTCCCAAACTAATTTCCTTTTGTTAAACGCACCAAAGCTGTGTAGGCACAAAAAAATGTATACTTCACATAATATTCATATTCCAACAAATTTAACCATTGTTAAATACTAGAGATTTCAAAGTACCTTTATAGCAACAATTTTGCTTCAACCAATCATAACACAATATCAAACACGTAAACAACAAGTCCGGCCAAGATATAGATTTGTAACAACCCTAGTTAAAATAATATAAAAGGGTAAGGATATTGAGACTTTATAGTTAATATGGGTTGAGCCTTAATTAATGAACTAATAAAGTTTATTAGAACATATAATAAGTAGAAAGATATATGACAAGGGAAAAATAGGAATAAGCTTCATTCCATAAACACAAACCCTTATTTTCTAATTACCTTCATTTCGTTTCCAACTCATTTAAACTAAAGAGAGTATAGGTCGGTTATTACTAAAGGCTTTAGGAAGAAGAAAAGAAAAGAAATCTAAGGAAAGCTTAGGGGAAATCAACTCTTAATTCAAATCTCAAATATCACTAACCAATCAAGGTAAATAACGATACCCATCTTAAAACATGCTTGTTTATTTTCGATTTTAGTATTAAACCCAAAATTATATGATTAACTTATGCCATGTTTGATTGTTTGGACGATTATATGTTGTTGATGAATTATGGAAATTATTTATGAAATTAATTTGTAAGTTTGAGTTAGAAAACCTACCATACGATACCCAAGTGACTTGAAATTTTGATATGATGTTAGAAACATTATTTTAGAAGTGGGTTTTAAATTTTATAATTTTTTGAGCGTATATAAATTTTCTAAGTAAAGAAAATGGTTTATTTCGGGTTTTGATTATTAACAATAATCGAACATAGTTATGGACCCAAAATTTTTACATTATAAAGAAACTATTAAATCTAATTTATTGTGATTTTTGAGGATTTTTCCCATTTATAATTTATTATGAATTCGTTAGGCCAGAGAAGCTTAGTAATTATATTAAAATGTTAATATAAAATTATGGATTTTGCAAATGTTTTGGGAATGAAATTTCCAATCTTAGGAAGATTTATAAAAAGGTTTGATAATGAAAATTATTGTCCAATAAGTTTTTGACAAACAAAAGGAATTGGTGAAAGAAAATACTTTTATTAGTAAGAAAACAATTTTCATGGTAATTACGACTTTGTCACACCGAGGTTCATAATGAAGCACTTCATTATGCCACCTCTATGACCTTCGACATAAATTAGGTGCGATGCATTAGATATCAACTTCGGTTGATATGGAATAGATCAGCTTGGTTGAAGTAGGAAGCATAACATCAAAGTTTACATCGATACCCTTAACGTAGGTGTGTCACTTTCATTCAAGCATTTTGATGCTGCTTATTTCTATAAATTCGTCGACTCCCTAAGGCAGCTATGCCGCTAGTTTTGATACTGATTATTTTTATAATGACACCGACTCTATAAGACAATGCTTCCGCCTGTCTTCGTATTAACTATAAGTGTGCTATGTTTTATCAAGATCAACCCCACAAAAGCCGCATTTTCTCTAAGGTATTGCTTCCGCCAGTCTTCTTTATCGGCTATATGGAGGTAGAATTCCCATATTTTTTATGTTAACTCATTGGGACATTGACGTAGAAAGTCTGCTGCTACTTATCTTTTAATGCTTTATACTATGCAAACCAGGTTTTATACTGTACGATGCCGGCACTCTATGAAGTGTATACACACACATACAGCATCGGCCTTATGGCCTTATACTTTGTTAAATCTAGTTTGTTAAAATATTTCATATTGAAGAGAGATGAGAACCATAGTGGGGACACTTGGGTGGAGATTTATCTGTAAGATAGTTTTATTAAGTTTATCTTTATAGCCATTGATTTCGAGGTGCTTATACCTCTAAGTGATCTCAAACATCGTCAATATTATTTTATAAAAGAATATATCATGGCATAAGTATTTTGGATAAGTAACGGGCAATGTATTTTCGTTGTTTTTAAATATGATTTCAAGGGTTAAATCATTAACAAAGGTTTTGTTTTTAAAGAAATAGAAAAGGCATTTAGCTCAAAATTTTACTAAAGGTTTATTATTCTCATCGCCTTTAGATAAATTATAATAGAATGAATTGACTCAAATTTAGAAAACCAAATGAGACTGATGTAGTGTCGCACCTTGTACTTCAGCTGTTAGCCCCTAGCTGATATAAGTCCAAAATTTCAGTGCGTAGGGCTTTGTTATAGGTAAGACTAAAGTAGGTTTATGCACAAAAAGGAATATACAGAGATAGATAGGTTATTGATTAGCCCACAAAACCATTAGAATCAGTTTGACCCTAGAAATAGTAAGATTCAGGTAGGTCGTCCATTTTCTTTCTAATAATAGGTTAGAACATTTGAGATATAAAGTTAGCCAAAGTTAGCCATATAGGTTTGTAGTCACCCTGTGAAAACTAAATGTTGGGACAAATAGTCCATTCATTAGACATATTTTGTCATGATTACCCAAGTACAATGCATGGATATGATTATTACGTTATTGTTTAACTAGTGTGATTGCAGTAAACTAATTATGATTAACATACTTCAGAGGATACTACCGAGGGGAAAACCAGTTTTGCACAGTGGCGTGGTATCACTAGATATCCATTAATCGTGATGGTATATTACTGTTTACACTAGAATTTTTGTCTGACCTGAAATTTTTGCTTTTCCCCTTTAACTCTGAGATGGTTATTTGAGTAGTTCGGGATTAAGGTTTTCAGGTTAAGTAGGTTTTGGCAAATAAAGCTTCCAAAGATGTGCAGTAGGCAAAGCTAGCTATCTACGAGTTTATATATATTATCCATTGTGTTGAAGTTTTATCTTATTGGAATGTATGTAATGACAGATGTTATAACTGTCTAGTATTAAACTCTAATCAACCAAGATGGCATCTTCATATATCGCTCTTAGAGTATTTTGTAATAAATATATTTTATTTGGACCTAGGCAACGTTTGGGGTTATGTAATGAATATGAAATATTAGCTTTAAATGAAATTAGAAATTTGCTTGAAATTATGTTTAAGAACATTTCATATTCTTCTGCTTCGATGTTATTGATACACTTAATATATCTTTATTTTGCCATCGAAAATTAATACTATAGATGAATAGCATCTGTAGCTTCAGGCCTTAAAATGTGGTTGTTAAACTTTGTATCAAAGCATAGGTTTATGCTTTGATACATGAACCAAATATTTGAACTTAAAAATAGATTATGAAAACATAAACCAAATGAATCCGAGAATAAGATTGGGGAATAGGATAATGCTATAGTAAGTACTTTTGTTTGCTATATATAAATATCCTTATCTCTATTTCTCCCTCCCTTAGACTGTTCTTTCGTGTCTTAAAAAGGTTTGAAAGTAGATTTAGGGAAGTAAGATATGGAGGAAAGAAATGAAAGAGTAAATCTAGGTGGATGAAGCACCACTACTAATAGAAATGTCTTGCCCAATACTAGAAGGAATTCGGATTGACAAAAAGTTTCTAATGTGGGTGTAGGAACTCCATCGGTGGATATGGGAGCGATGTATCAACTCTTGGTCAACATGATGTAAGCAGGAGCTACTGCTGGATTAGTTGGTAAAAATGCTGGAGGAGTGAATCTTCAAGTTTCGACTGTTAATAATTATATTGTTTGGAGTAGAGATTATGCAAGGCTAAGAGGGAAGCCATTCATTGAAACAGAGGTGGAGAATTGGTTGCTTTATTGTAAAAGAATTTTCACTGATCTTGGTTTGAATGATGAACAGAAGAGGAGACTGGCATCCAGGAAATGGCCAGGAAAGCTAAATTATATTGGTGGAATAGTGTAACTGTTGGATTACAAGAGGAAACTTTGACTTAGGCTGAGTTCAAGAGGATGTTTGAAGAGAGATTTATGATGGAAATTGCCAAGTCTACTCTGCTTAGAAAGTTTGCTGAGTTCATGTAAGGTGATATGAATGTGCTTGAGTGTGCAACCAGGTTTGAGGAATTATTCAGATGTGGGTATGCTATAGTTGATACGATGATAAAGAGGAATGAGAAGTTCATCCATGGGTTAAGACTTGAGCTTGCTAGGGAAATCTTGCCACAACTCAAGGTTCTATGTGAAGTGATAGTGGAGATGGCACTAAGCAACAGAGAGATGTTTGCTTGTTGTGGTAGGAATAAGGTAATAGAAGCTAAGAGTGGGCAGAACCAGAAGGGAAAGTTCATTTAGAAATAGGAGCTCAGAAAGGTGGAGCTGCCAAGAAAGGAAAATTTGATGTTATTTTCTCTAAGTGCGACAAAAAAGGGCATTTCACGATTCATTCAGGAGATATAAAGATAGTCATTAAAAGGAAGAATATCAAGTGCTTCAATTAGGACCAAATTGGACATTATAAGAGTCAGTGCAAGGAACCAACTAAGGTTGAGAAAGGAAAATTAGTTTCCTTGAAATAGGTTACCTCGAGACCCACAGTAGAGGAGAAAGGAATGGCTGTGATGGGCGATACGCATTGATTCATGGTATACTTGTTAGAGTATTGATCGATACTGGTACGTCACATTCTTTTATACCTAGTTGTTTGGTAGTTAAGCTTAATCTAGAACCCTCATATCTAGTTACTTCCTTAAGGGTTGTGAATTTGATAGGAGGATATGCAACTCTAGGGATGATAGTGACCATTTAGATTTTGCATTATTAAGTCATATATTTTCCTACAACATACATGTGTTTGATTTGTGGGCTTGGAGATTATATTGGATATGTATTGGTTAAATATGATGCTAGGATATTTTTCTAAGATAGGAAAATATCACTAAGACACCCTTATAGTATTGATCGAGTTATATACTTAGTGAGAATACCAATTTTGATATTTATGCATTGTGGGTGTAATAGAGGAGGAAGATGAGTTGAATCGGGTTTCCGTAGTATAAGAATTTGCATATGTCATTGAGCCTATTGCAGGACTAACAACGATATTGAGTTTTGAATAGATCTTATACCTTGAGCTAAACCCGTAAGTAGACTGCCTAATAGATGACACCTACTGAGATGAAGTAGTTAAAGGTGCGACTAATGGACTTAGAAGGAAAACGTTTTATTAGACCAAACAGTTCGCCTTGGGGAGCGGCCGTCGTGTTCGTGAAGAAGCCGGATGGGTCGTTAAGGATGTGTATTGATTATCGTAAGTTGAATGAAAAGATGATAAAGATTAGACGTCGTTTGTTGAGAATTAACGAATTATTCGATCAACTGAGTTCCATACAAGTATTTTCCCAGTTAGATTTGGCGATAGGGTTTTATCAATTAAGAATGGAAAAAGATAGTATTCTATTGATAGTGTTTCGAACAAGATATGGTTAGTACAAGTGCTAAACAATGCCGTTCGGATAGACTAATGCACCTGCTTTCTTTGTAGACTTGATGAACCGAATCTTTTAAGAGCAGGATAGATTAGGTTTTGTATTTATAGATGATATTCTGATAAATTCTAGGAATGAGCGGATCATGAGACTCACCTTAGAATAGTGGTTGAGACATTGAGACAACGTCAACTAAATAAGAAGTTTTTGAAGTGCCACTTTTGGAAAAGAGAAGTGAAGTTTCTTGGTAATGTAGTCTCATAAAAAAGGTTGTTTATGGATCCAACTAAGATAGAAGCTGTAAATAATTAGAAGAGACCCGAGATGGTGATAGAGATAAAGGGTCTTCTTCGATTAACTGGCTACTACAGGCGATTTATTATGGAGTTCTCTCTTATAGCAGCGCCGATGACTAAACTAACAAGGAAGGATGTAAAGTATATTTGGACCAATAAATGTGAGGAGGCATTCCAGAAGCTGAAATATTTATTGACAAATGCACCCGTGTTAGTTGTTTCGAACGGAAATCAAGTTTTAGTGGCGTACATAGATGCATGTGGAATAGGATTAAGAGAAGTATTAGTGCGGAGGGGTAAAATGATTGTCTATGCTTTTCGACAACTCAGATCGCATGAAGTTAGGTACCCAACTCATGACTTAGAGTTAATTGTCGTAAGTTTTTCTTTGAAGGTGCAGAGATATTATCTTTTGGGAGATCAATTCGAGTTGTATACGGATCACAAGTCTATTAGATACTTATTCTCTCAGAACTTGTTGAATATGAGACAGCAGAGATGGTTGGAGTTTTTTACCGCCTATGATTTTGGAATCGAGTACACATAAGGGAAAGGAAATAAATTTGCACATACACTTAATGGAAAACATTAGGATACAGTATTAGCAAAGATATCAAGGTGGAAAGATTTGGAAGCGTTGATTATCTATAATGTGCAGATAAGATCGACTACTAGCTATAGCCAGAGTACTACAATGTTATCTTGTTTAGAAGTTTGACCGATACTGATTGAAAATATTACTTCTAAACAAAAAGATGATCTAGTCTTAGCTCAAAGAATTAGAAGATTGAAAGGAGGATCCAAGATTGATAATTTGAAGGATTTTTACCTTAACCAACATGGATGGTTGAGAAAGAAGAGATATTTATGTGTTCCAGATGTTAGAGACATAAGGAAGGAAGTTCTTAAGGAACGCCATCGATTGAAGCTTACTATTCATCCAGGGGGAACTAAGATGTATTAGGACATGAAAATATATTTCTTTTGAGAAGGTATGAAAAGGGATGTAGGCTAATGCGTAAAACAATGCTTAAATTGTCAGTAAGTAAAAGTCGAGCATTAGAAGCCAAGTAGATTGCTTCAACCTTTAGTCATACTAGTGTGGAAATGGGATTCTATATCTATGGATTTCATTTACAGGTTTCCAAGGTCGAATAATAAAAATGAAAGCATTTGGGTTATAGTGATTAGACTAACCAAGAGTGCACATTTCATTCACGTTAAATTTGACAAGAACGACACCAGTTTTAGCCAAGTTATTTATGAAGAATATAATAAGACTACATGGAGTTCCTAGTAGTTTAGTCAATGATAAAGATTCTTTATTTACTAGCGAATTCTAAAAGAGTTTGTAAGAGGTTTTAGGTACCAAGCATAATGAGTATCGCTTACCATCCCAAGACCGATGGGAAAACGGAGAGAGTTAATAAAATCTTAGAAGATTTATTAAGAGCTTGTGTTCTAGACTTTGGAAGATCATGGGAAGACCATCTACACTTAGTCGAATTCTTGTATAACAATAGTTATCACACTAGTATATGGATGACACCTTTTGAAGCTTTGTATTGAAAGCCGTGCAAATTACCTATATGTTGGTTGGAGATTGGTTCTTTGTCTGGATATGGTAAGAGAAGCCATAGAAAGGATTTAGTTAATCCAAGATAGGATGAAAGAAGCTCAGTCTAGGCAGAAGAGTTATGCAGATAAAAGACAGAAGGACTTGGAATTCTCAGGAGATCATGTTTTCGTCAAAGCATCACCATTGAAGGTTGTAGTAAAATTTAAAAAGTCAGAAATATTGGCACCTAGATTCATTGGACCATTTCCTATAATAGAGAGGATTGGGAAACTCGCTTATAGGATAGAGTTACAGAGAAGTTTGGCTAGAATCAACAATGTTTTACATATTTCTCATCTTAGAAGTGTGTTCGTGATTCAGAGCCTACTATTACTTTGAATGCATTAGAAGACTTAATAATGGAGCCACACATGACTATTATTAAGCAGCCGATTCGTATTGTAGCTAAGGATGAAAAGAAGATCAATAACGAGGCAGTCAAAATAGTAAAAGTTCAGTGGAGTGATGACGAGAGAGACAATACTTGAGAGACCGAGGATTGAATTGGAGACACTTATCCTGATTTTTTTTGATGGTATGTTCTATGTTTATAGTTATGACTGTTGTCATGTACCTTATTGTTGTTTCAAGGATGAAATTCCTTAAGGAGGGAAGTTTGTAACAAACTTGGTTAAAATAATCTAATTGGGCAAGAAATTGATATTTGTTAATTAATATGGGTCGAGCCATAATTAATGAACTAGTAAGGTTGATTATAACATTAAATAAAAAAGAGGATATATGAGAAGGGTAAAGTAGGAATAAGCTTCATTCCCTAAACATAAACCCTTATTCTCTCATTACCTTCATTTCATTTCCACCTCACATAAACTAATTGGTTTATATGCCGACCATTACCAAAAGCTTTAGGTTGAAGAAAAGCAAAGAAATCTAATGAAAGCTTAGAGGAAATCAACTCTTAATTCAAATTTTAAATCTCACTAACCAATCAGGATGAATAATGATACCCATCTTACAATATGCTTGTTTATTTTTGGTTTTAACAGTAAACCTGAAATTATATGATTGACTTATGCCATCTTTGAATATTTGGATGATTATGTGCTATTGATGAATTATGGAAATTATTTATGAAATTCATTGATAAGTTTGAGTTAAAAACCTATCATATGATACCTAAGTGACTTAAAATTTTGATATGATATTAGAAAAATTATTTTAGAAGTGGGTTTGAAATTTCATAATTTTCCAAGCAAATATGAATTTATTATGAATTTTCTAAGTGGAGAAAATTGTTATTCCTAGTTTTAATTAATAAGAATAATTAAATATTGTTTTTAGACCCTAAAATTTTACATATTAAAGAAAATATTAAATCTGATTTATTGTGATTATTGGGAATTTTTCCTATGTTATTATGATTTATTATGAATTTATTAGGCTAGCGAAGCTTAATAATTATATTAAAATATTAATATAAAATTATGGGTTTTGAAAATGTTTTGGGAATGAAATTTTTGATCTTAAGCAGATTTCTGAAAAGGTTTTGGTAAAGAAAATCATTGTCCAATTAGATTTTGACAAACAATAGAAGTTGGCAAAAAAATTATTTTTATTGATAAGAAAATAGTTTACATAGTAATTACGACTTTGCCACACCGAGGTTCATGATGCCGCACTTCATTATGCTGCCTTTTTGATCTTCGATGTCAATAAGCTGCCATGATTAGGATATCAATTTCGGATGATATGTAATGGATCAGCTTGGTTAAAGTAGGAAGTATAGTGTCATAGTCGATATCGGTACCCTCGACGTAGGTGATGTCGCTTGTCTTCAAAAACACTTTGATGTGCCTTATTTCTATAAAGTTGCTGACTCCCTAAGGTAACTATGTTGCTAGTTTTGATACCGCTTATTTTTATAATGACATCGACCCTGTAAAGCAATGTTGCCACTTGTCTACCTATTAACTATAAGTGCGCAACGTTTTATCAAGCTTGATCTCGTAGATGCCACATTTTCTCTAAGGTACTGTTGCCACCAATCTTCTTTATCGACTATATTAAGGCCGCCTTCCAATATTTTAGAAGTTAATTCATTGGGACATTGATGTCGAAAGTCATTAGTGTCACAACTTATCTTTTAAGGTTTTATACTATGTAAACCAGGTTTTATACTCTACGATGTCAGCACTATGAAGTGCGATATATATATATATATATATGTATGTATGTATGTATGTATGTATGTATGTATGTATGTATGTATGTATGTGTATATATAGACGTATGTATATATATGTGTGTATGTGCGCATGCTATCAACCTTATAGCCTTATACCTTTTTAAATCAAGTTCTTTGAAATATTTTGATGTTGAAGAGAGACGACGACCCTAGTGGCAATATTGGCGTTGAGATTTATCTATATGATGGTTTTATTAAGTTTTGGCATTATAGCCTATGATTTTGAGGTCTTTCAACCTCTAAGTAATTTTGAAGTTCATCAATATTATTTATAAAAGAATATATCATGGCATTTGGATAAGAAACGGGTTATTATTTTCCTTGCTTTAAAATAGGATTTTAAGGGTTAAATCATTTACAAAGGTTTTGTTTTCAAGGAAATAGAAAACGGCATTTAGCTCCAAATTTCACTAGAGATTCGTTATTCTTACCACCTTTGGATAAATTTTGATAGGATGAATTGAATCAGAAATTAGAAAACCAGATGATATAGCTGTAGGGTTGCATCCTATACTTCAGCTATTACCCCTTAGCTGAAATAAGTTCGAAATTCCAGTACGTAGGGCTTTGTCATGGGTAAGACTAAAAGTAGGTTTACACATAGAAAGGAATATACCAAGATAGACAGTTTATTAGTTAGTCTGCAAAACCATTATGTTATACTGCCTTTTGACTGAGCAGTTTATCATAAAAGTTGGCTAAATGACTTCTGTAACATTTAGGCAGGAAGCCCGGAGAGACGATTATCAAGCTTGGAAATTGATGATATTTGGAACTATGGACAATAGCTTGGCGGATTCAAACTGGGTTCTAATCGAGATTCAATCAACAAGAGGAAACTAGGAAGGCCCTATGGGGCCATACCTCAAATTTCAAGTCAATCAGAGTTCGTATGCTCGAGTTATGTGCAAAGGAAGAATTTATATGGATCGAATAGGAACGATCCCCAAAACAATGTAAATCGACGAAGATCGATCGATATCTCAAAATATACAAAGAAAATGCACTTGAAATTTTCAAAGCATCACTATGTTGAAGAGTGGAGCCCACAAAAATGATCGCATGAAAAAACTCCCATATCGTGGAAAAGAGGCCGATCGTTATTGGAACGATCGTACAAATCAGCCATAATGATCCACTGTTTTATGGAAAACGCAATATCTCACAAATGGTACGTCGGAATTGCACATTTTTTTGAGAGAAAGTATCTTATACCATGGAGCACCCTCATGATCCGTCGTAGCTCAAAAGGATGAAACCCTTGAAAATAGGCCGATCATTCTTTGGAACAATCGTACAAATCAGCATAAAGATCCATAGTTTTACGGAAAAAGCGATATCTCACAAATGGTACATCGAAATTGCACAAAATTGGGAGAGCAAGTATATTACATGATGGAGTACCCCTGATCGATCGCAGATCAAAAGGATGAAATCTTGGAAAATAGGCCAATCATTATTGGAACAATCGTACATATCGGCATAACGATCCATAGTTTTACGGAAAATGCGATATCTCATTAACGGTACACAGAATTGCGTAAAATTTGGAGAGCAAGAATCCTACATCATGGAGCAGCCTTATGACCAATCGTAGCTCAAAAGGATGTAATCTTGGAAAATAGACCGATCATTATTGGAATGATCTTACGAATCTAAATAACGATCCATAGTTTTAAGGAATACGCGATATCTCACAAACGGTTGTCAGAATTGCATGAAATTTGGAGAGAAAGTATCTTACATCATGGATTAGCACCATGACTGATCGCAGCTCAAAAGGATGAAATATTGGAAAATAGGCCGATCGTTATTAGAACTATCATACAAATCAGCTTAACGATCCATAGTTTTACGGAAAACGCGATATCCCACAAATGGCACGTTGGAATTGCATAAAATTTGAACACCAAGTATTTTACATCATAGAGCACTACCATGTCCAATCTCAGCTCAAAAGGATGAAATCTTGGAAATGTCTGATCGTTATTAGAACGATCGTACATATTTGCATAACGATTCATAGTTTTACGGAAAACGCGATATCTCACAAACAGTATGACGGAATTGCACAAAATTTAAAGAGCAAGTATCTTACATCATAGGACACCTCTATGACTGATCGCAGCTTAAAAGGATGAAATCTTTGAAAATAAGTCGATCGTTATTGGAACCATCGTATAAATCAGCATAACTATCCATAGTTTACGGAAAACGTGACATCTCACAAACGGTACGATGGAATTGCATGAAATTTAGAGAGTAAGTATCTTACATCATGGAGCATCCCCATGATCGATCGCGGCTCAAAAGGATGAAATCTTGGAAAATAGGCCGATCATTACAAATCAGCATAACGATCCATAGTTTTATGGAAAATGAGATATCTCACAAACGGTACATCGAAATTGCACGAAATTTGGAGGGCAAGTATCCTACATCATGGAGCACTCCCATAACCCATCAAAGATCAAATAGATGAAAGCTTGGAAAATAGGCTGATCATATTGGAATGATCGTACAAATCAGCATAATGATCCATAGTTTAATGGAAAATGCTATATCTCACAGAAGGTACGTCAGAATTGTAAGAAATTTGGAGAGAAAGTATCTTACATCATGAATCACCCCCATAAACGATCGAAGCTCAAAAGGATGAAATCTAGGCCGATTATTATCAGAACGATCGTCCAAATCAGCATAACGGTTCATAGTTTTACGAAAACCTCGATATCACAAAGGGTACGTTGAAATTGCATGAAATTTGGAGAGTAGGTATCTTACATAATGAAGCACCTCCATGATAGATTGCACCTTAAAATTATGAAATCTTGGAAAATGAGCCGATCGTTATTGGAATGATCATACAAATCAACATACCGATCCATAGTTTTACGAGAAACGTGATACCTCACAAACGGTACATCAGAATTGCACGAAATTTAAAGAGCAAGTATCTTACATCATAGAGCACCTTCATGCTAACTGCAGCTCAAAAGGATGAAATTTTGGAAAATAGGCCGATCTTTGTTGGAACGATCGTAGAAATTAGCGTAACAATCTATAGTTTTACGGAAAACGCGATATCTCACAAACTTACGTCGGAATTGCATGAAATTTAGAGAGTAAGTATCTTACATCATGGAGCACCCCATGATTGATCGCACCTCAAAAGGATGAAATCTTGGAATGATCTCCTATGATCCAATTTCTATTCTAAACAGTGAAGATCGAACAATATCTCACAAACGGTAAGTCGGAATGGCATGAAATTTTGGGAGCATAGACTAGATGCATGGAGGACCCTATAAAGATGATCGCAACCTTACTGGAGTTAGTATGGATCGATTGGCCTAAATTATTTTTGGTGTTTGATGATCCCAAATTTTGTGAGTCGGGTCGTATAGTCCTTGAGGTTCTTCTTTCGAAATTTCAACCCGATCTATACATGGCTTGACTTATAAATACAGCGGACTTGGATCATTGCAAAGGACTTCTTATCTCTTCCTCCACTAATTTTCTAAGACCATACTTGTAATCTTACATTATAAATAAAATATTATTGGAGTAAACAAAGGCGGATTTTGCTGAACCATTATAAAACTCATGTGTTCCTTTATTTTTTATGCTATTTATTCTGTAATCCACGTGCTTATCTTTCTATTTGAACTTTTTTGGAAATTGGTGCTTTCACATATGACTGGGTGTTTGTGGCCATTTTTTGGTGCAAACACATTATGATTAGTTTTAACCTAGAAATGGTAAGTTCCAAATAAACAGTCCAATTTCTTTCTAACGGTAAGTTAGAACATATGAGATCTCTAGTAGTCCCGAGTTAGCCATATAGTTGGTAGTCACCGTGTGAAAACTGAATGTTGGGAAAGACAGTCCATTATTTAGACAGATTTATCATGAGTACCCAAGTAGCATTATAATAACCCTTTTGTTAGATAGCAAATTAATTAAGTTTAATTTCAGATAGTTTATCTTGAATTGTAATTTATGAAATTTAATTGTAAAATCAAATCTAGTTTTTAAAAAAGGAGTTTTAATTTGGTAAACAATAAGTACATTTCTTAATAAGGATTTTTAACTAAAGTTGAGATATTATTAAACCGTTAATCTTGAGATTTTTGGAAATTTTAATCTTTGTTAAAAAGATAATAATAGTATGTATTTGCTAAAATTACACTGATTAAAAATGATAGTTTCTAATATATTTACAATTTTCAAATTTGTGGAATCAAATTGTAATTTACAAAATCTTGTTTAGTGTAAATTGGTAGGTTATGAGTGATAAATCAAAACAAAATTTAGTAACACTTATTTTATAAATTTGCAACACTTGTTATTAACTTATTGGGTTCATAACTATACCAACATAGCCCATTTAGAAAAGAGAAACAGAAGTATGTACACTTCCTTTCTCAATTCATTAGTTCCAGAAACTAGAACGATAACTCCTATCTCCTATTACATAAACTCTAGTTCAAGCAATCCCCAAATTCTAGTTGCAAATCTTAGGGCTAGTGGCTAATCCTAGTAGAAATCAACTTTGGTAATCTCCTCTATCTTCTTATGTGTTTAATTTATTAATTAATCCCTATTTTATTAAAGTTGTAAATCTTTTCTGTTTCAATTTCTGAAAACAAATTTTGGTAATTGCTGAAGGGTTTTGGCTTAGGTGAATTCGAGTTTAATCTTCAATTCAAGATATAAAGGTGAGTGAACAAAATCATGCAACCTATTTCTAAGATAAATATTATGTGTATGTTTTCTTTGGATGAATTGGTGTTAGGATTTATTAATGAAATGATTTCTATTTAGGTGTTATTTGCGTTTTGGATATGAAATTTGCCATTGCTGGAAAACCTTAGTTGTTTAGCCTATTAAATCATTATATTATTGTTGAAATTATAGTTGCATGACCCTAAAATTAGTGCCTAAGGAGTCAGGACAATCATCAATAGAAAAATTAGCTACATCAGACCACTGGGAAGGCAATTACACTGCCTGGACCTCTATCTAGGCAGCGCCACCATTGCACCGGTCACTAGGCCGATGGACCAACCACAGCCTGGACAGAGATCTAGGTAGTGTTTAGCCTTTTGTTTGCTTGTTTTGCTCTTGTTAACTTAGAGCTTTGTTTCTATTACTTGTATGATGATTTTGGTGCATGATTTCGAGTTTTGAACTATTGAATATATGAATTTGTGTTGGAATGGTTAGGCCATAAAGTCCATTGCACAACACTAAAATTCCGTCGCATGTTTTAATAAGGATTTTGAAAGAGAATGGATTTTCAAATCGAATTGTTTCTACTAAATCTTTTTAACTGATAAATTTTTTTGGTTATAAAGAATACTTGGAAGGGTATGTATATATACATATATTCATTTATTTATACAATTATTTATTATTTGCAATTAGAATGATCTTGAAATATAAACAAGATTATTTCTAATTAAAGATTTAAATGTCCATATGGTTTTGGATAAGAGTAATTATTGGCTTATAAAAATCGAAAGGACTTATATATATACATATGTAAGTTTTGGAACTTGGTTTATTAATTGAATATTCTATATGGAATTTTTAGACAATTATATTTATACAAGTGCATTTTTGGAATAACTCATATTTATGTAAAAATTTATTCAATATTGAATATCTGTACAAAGTAAATAATAATCAAGTTATGGATTCGTTTTATAAAGGAATTTAAAAGTAAGATTTTATGTGAGGAAATTTTAGAAAACTATTATATATATTAAAAGTATAATTAATTACTTCTAAACTTTAAACTCTTATAATATTTTTTGCCATTTGGCAATTCCCTATGACTTTTGTTTTAAAAAAATGTTTTGAGAACCATAGTTCGACAATATGAGGAGTACTAATAATCAACTTAGTGTTACCAGTTGGTTCAAATGCTGTCGAGTAATGCTTCGTTGAATATGGTACAACTCATTAAGAATTTTTGAGTGAGATTTACTATTCTGTTAGTGAATACTTGAATTTTACCAGGTAGTATGGGATGCTTTGGTTAAATTCTTACGATTGCGTGAAACAAATTACTTGTTAAGAAGTAACAATTTATTTTTTACGATGGTTTCAACAAAAATGGCATCCCTTTCAGCTCCCTCCTCTCGCCCCTCCCCTTCCCCATCTCCGTCCTACCCCCCTCCAATCTCCTTCGTCCCCAGCAAAATCAAATCCCTTCCTATCTCTCTGCCTCTGGCTCCGCAGGCCCCTAACCTTCGATCCTCCTTGTCGCCCCCCATTGACCCCATCGGTGTCCAACCATCTCTTGGTCCATCGCCTCCGTACCAGCGCCCCCCCTTCTCACAAAAAATCTTATGCCCAAGCTCTGTGTTCCAACCCGCCGCCCCTACCCAACCCCCTTGTCCCGGCGTCGTCGTCGGTTTCTTCCTCAGTTTCGTTCCGCCCGCTCAACGATTGAAATTTTGAAATTGAAGGGCCGTTGTCTCAGATGTGCTGATGCGGGACACGTGGCACGCGTTTGTAGGGACTCCAAGATTTGCTACCTATGTGGTTTCTTCGGGCATGCACAGTCGCACTGTCCCGAGAAAACAAAAAGCAACTTTTCGGCTCAAATCCGATTCGACCCTGCCACTTACACAAAAAACAAACATAAAATCTCTGCCAAGCACACAGTTCGGTCCGCACACTCATCATTTCAGCTTGGGAACCGTAACGCCAATCAGCATTCACCTCGTCAGGAGTCTCCTCGAGCCGCTCCCTCTTATCTCCCTAATCCTGACCCCACGCATCCCAAATCTTCTCACCCTCAAAAATTTTCTATGGCTGACTCCTCTCTCTACCTCACAGCCACGATCATCGATGGATTTTGGTCCATCGAATCACACCACCACGCCCTCTCCTCAACCTTCCAGTGCAGTGAATGGCCTCTTTGGATCCTCTCTGAAAATAGTTTCATTTTTGCCTGCCCCTCCTCCGACATCCGCAACCAAGCCCTCTTGATGAAAACTCTTACGAAACCTAGTGGCTCAGTTTTATTGCAACGATGGTCGGAATCGGAACACCAAGCCCCTGAGCTTGATCCACCGTCTTGGGCCCGTGTCAGTGGTTTTTTGGAATTCCTCAGAAATAACCCGAATGCGATCAGGGAGGCGCTCGGCCCTGTCGATCGTTTCATTGCTTTTGATGATTGCGATTGGGCAAACTTTGACCACAGATTTCTCTTTGTCAAGATGAAATTTTTTAAAGGAGTAAGCAATCCCTGCTCTTTTGTCGTGCACCTCAACAATGTTGATCATCTTCTCATGGTGGAACAGTGGGAGCACGCTCACCCTACCCTCAGACCAGAAAGAATGTTTTTGGGAGTGAATTATGACATCGACTTTCGAGGTTATGGCAATCCCATCTATTCATCTGACGAGGATGCGACCAGATTTGATGCTATGTACTTTGACCCTGCAGTCTCCTATCCTCTTCCTGCGATCGCCCAGAGCCGTGCTGCGTCACCGAAGGTTGATGGCCCTCAATGTTGGACCCCCTAGCCGGATGATCATAACGTCACCCCATCAGTGATCCCCAATCCCCCCGCCTCTCCCTTGCGTCACCTCAACACACATCCAGATGATCCAACTATTTCTAATACTGCTCCGGTCTCCCCTCATGCGCATCACCCGGTCAACCAGAGTTCTCCCCTGGCTCAGCCGACACCTGCACTGCTCGATCTCAGCTCCCCACAGATCACACCTACCCTTGTCCGTCGTAGCTCCAGAATTAGTCGAGCAGCTTCCCTACCTGGTAGCTTCTTTAAAACTGTTGTTTTTTCCTCCAATAATAAAAGTCTTAATAAAAAAATGGCTCGTTGCATGGGTGTGAGTTTGAGTGATGAACACTACATGGCCATGCAATCACTAGAATCGGTGAGATCGTCCCATTCCCAATGAAATTAATTTCGTGGAACGTAAGGGGTTTGGGGGACCTGTCTAAAAGGCATGCAGTTAGCTTTACTTTATCCCCTCATAAAGCAGACATTCTCTTCATACAAGAATCCAAACTGTCCGATCCTCCCCATTCTTTCATTACACATTTAGGTGGGCCAACCCTAACGGGTTGGGCCCACACAAATGCCGATGGGTCCAGAGGTGGTATTATTACCGCTTGGAATGAAGCAGTATGGTCCCATTGTCATACTTCTGCCCACGCTTCCGCTCTTCACGTAACTCTCTGTCACATTCAAACTGGCACTATATATTTCTTCACTAATATCTATGGCCCACAAAGCAATCAAGAGAGGAATGATCTTTGGGCCCCATGTTTCTCCTTTGCATCCTACCTTAATGGCCCATGGATTATTGGGGGAGACTTCAATACTACTAGATCACCGGCAGAGCGAAACTTTGGCTGCAATTCTCCGGACTCAGACTCTTTCAACCCCTTCATCAATGCTTGTTCCCTCATCGATCCTCCCATTAACAATCGCCAATTCACCTGGTCTAACCGTCGAGCCGAACCCGCCTTAGCGAAACTTGACAGATTCCTATACAACTCGTCATGGGAAGATCTTTACCCTCTTTCCTCGGTCTCGGGCCTCGCCTCAATAATTTATGACCACTGTCCTCTCATCTTGGATTCCGGATCTCTGCCCCTTGGCAGGCGCCCCTTCATATTCAAGCGTCTTTGGCTCTTGGAACCCTCCTTTGACAACTTCATTAACCAGATCTGGTCTCAGCCGTCAGATATCCAATCTACCTCCGCCGGAATAGTGTTCAAGCTTCACTCCCTCAGAAAGATCATCAGACCGTGGGCCAGATCCATTTGGGGGTCCCTTCGCTCGTGCATCTCATCCAATCAAGATGAAATCCTGGATCTGAACATCATTGAAGAATCTCGGCCTCTTCTTGACTCGGAAAGAGCTCGCCTGCTTGCTCTGGAAATGGATCTGGACAGACTTATCAAGCAAGAAGAAATTGGATGGAAACAGAGATCTAGGGATAAATGGTTAAAGGATGGAGACAGAAACACCCCCTTCTTCTATCGCTTGGCCAGTGGACGTCATAGATCGCTCCTGATTTCTGAATTATACCATAATAACATCTCTTATTCTGACCCTGCGGATCATCTTCGCCTGTTTACCAACTACTTCAGAGATATCCTTGGTAAGCAATCCGCTCCGCTTCCAGACATCAACTGGCCGCTCCTTTATCCTTCCCCCACCAACATCCCCATCGATCACCCGTTCTTTGAGGAGGAGATCCGGGCCGCCCTAAACGAGATGTCTGATGATAAAGCGCCGGGTCCTGATGGCTTTTGCCCTCTTTTCTTTAAGCATTCCTGGAACACGGTTAAATTTGATATATTAGAAATGTGCAAGGAATTCCAATCGGACCCATCGGTTATCTCGAGACTTAATTATGCGAGCATCATCCTCATCCCTAAAATCCCAGGTGCTAATTCCCTCCCCTCTTTTCGACCCATCAGCCTTCTCAACACTACCTTTAAAATCATTACTAAAGTCCTCGCCAACCGCCTCCAACAAGTTATCGCCCCCCTGGTCGGAGCTAAACAGTCCGCCTTCATACTCGGGAGAAACATTATGGATTGCATTGCCACAGCTCAAGAAATCATTTCCGTCTGTCACCACTCTTCGACCCCTGGTGTTCTTCTTAAACTCGATTTTTCTAAAGCCTTCAACACGGTGAACTGGAACTTCATTCTCGCCCTTATGTCTAATAGGGGCTTCCCCCCAAAATGGTGCAATTGGATCAAGCATATTCTCATTTCGAGCCTTTCATCAATTTCGATTAACGGTGTTTCCGGGGGCCACATAAAATCGGCTCGGGGTTTGAGACAAGGTGACCCCCTTTCACTTCTCATCTTCGTCCTTGTTGCAGATGTCTTCAACAGAATGATCAAGCTGGCATCAACCAACTGCCTCTTCTCCGGTATTGCTATCCCGGATTCGTCTTTGTCGGTTTCCAATTTGTAATTTGTAGATGACACAATCATTTTCGTCTCTCCCCAAGAGAATTATATTCACTGCCTAAAGGTGGCCCTTTATACCTTTGAGAGCATATCTGGACTATCCATCAATTTCAGCAAGAGTTCGATCATCATGTTGGGGAACTCGGATCACCTTGGCCCTCCCATATCATTGATGCTCAACTGTAAGCTTTCGAATTTCCCGCTTTCCTACCTTGGTATCAATCTCAGACCTACCAAACTCCATAGATCCGACTGGTTCCCCCTCATCTCCAAGATTGACTCTAGACTAATGGGATGGAAGGCTCACTCTCTTTCTTCCGCGGGCCGGCTTGTCCTCGTCAGATTGGTCCTTTCAGCCATTCCAGTTTACTGGATGTCATTCTACAAACTCCCCTCCTGGGTCATCAATCATTTGGATAGGGTCAGAAGATCCTTCCTGTGGAATGGTGGCGGTGCCAAAAGACTGGTCAGCTGGGATACTATCTGTTTGCCTCTGAACAATGGTGGTCTTGGCATCACCAACCTCAGAATCTTCAACATTGCTCTTCTTTCTAAATGGATTTGGAAGATTCTCTCACCGTACTACTTCATTTGGAAGGAATGGATCCTCTCCCTTCATTATCATTCCAAAAGTCATCTTATCCTCCATCGTCCTCTGTGTAAGAAGCCCTCTCCCTTTTGGTATGGTTTGATTCAAGTCATCCCTCGAGTTAAATCCTTATTCCATGTGGCCATTGGCAACGGCAACAACAGTGCTTTTTGGCTCGACACTTGGTTCGGCCAACTCCCCCTTGCCAAATCATTGCCGAGCCTCTTCCCTCACTTGAATACCCCGTTGATTTCAGTAAGTGATTGTGCCACTCGTGGACCGGATTCCCTCTGCCCACCTTCTCTATTTAGCCCTGACACTTTTTCAGACCTTATGTCCACAGCCAGCATCCTTCATTCCCTTCACCTCTCTAACCTACCAGATCGCTTCGTTTGGGCGCCGGCGCCTGCTTTCGGTTTCTCGGTTGCCTCCTGCTATTCCTTTCTGCATAATCCTGGACGCCTCTTTTCCTTCCCCAGACTTTGGAAGTGCCCTATTCCACCCCGAATTGCTTTTTTCCAATGGTGCCTGGTGCATAATCGTATAAATACTAAAGATCGACTCTGCCGCCTTCAAATACATATTGATCCTGTCTGTGTCTTCTGTTCCGAGCAATGTGAGAGTATTCCCCATATGTTTAAAGATTGTGACTTTACCTACTCGATCTGGGCAGCTTCGAGTGCCCACATACTTGGTTTTGTCCCTGATCCGCCGAGCATTTTCGATCACTGGCAGTACAACAACCAAAATCTATCTCTGGATGTCTTTATTGCTATTTTTTGTTGGGTCATTTGGAAGGAGCGAAATGCACGTGTATTTGATAAACCCAGATCTCAAGTCGAAAGTATCGCCAGACGTATTTCTCATCTTTTCAGAATTTGTACAGGTCGCAGCTTGTCGGCTCCACTCAGACTCCGCATCCCACAGCGTAGCTCTTCTCCAGTTGAATCCCTTGGCAGTAGCTCAACTTTCCCACCAGACCACAGGTAATCATCAGTTGCTCCAAGATTCACCCAGTTCTCCTATTGCAGTTGGATCGTTTTGTTCAGTGGAGATTACTTGCATCTTCTGTTTTGTTAACGTGTGTTGCTTTAAGTAGTATGTGTTGTTGTTGATACTTTCTTTTGGCGCTAGGGATCAAGCGTGTTGATCGCCCTATATACTCCTTTATATATACATACATATATATATATATATATATATATATATATATATATATATGCTACTAACCGGCTGTGTAGTTTCACGCTACACACCCGTCTTGCTCTAAAAAAATTCTTACGATTGCTATTAGGAAGCATTTAACACTTTAGAGTTGTATTCTCTTTTGGCGTGCGGTATATGGCTGCTAGATCCTTAAGAGAATATAGTTCAGGTTTCCAATGGTATCCGTAACGAGTGAGATTTAATAGATTTTAGCAAATACTGGAATTTCACCATGCGGTATGAGACGTTTTGGTTAAGTTCTAGCTATTACCGAAAGTGATAGTATTTGGCACTTACAATATATTTTCTTTTAGCCAACACAAGAAATTCTAATATTAACAGCACTGGATATTAGCGTTTCAACATGGACTGCTATTTTTCCAATGATGGTGATAAAAATACAGTGCTTGGGTGTGTGCTAATATTAAGGTGGGCCGCCAAATTTTTGTTCTCCCGCTTATCTTCCTTCTTCTCTAGACCCACTCGTAACATTTCTCTCTCAATACCCAAAAACCCCTAATTTATTTTTCACTCAACCAGACTCTATTTCTCCTTTACCCTCAAATTTAGAAACCCTATCTTCCTTTCCTCTTATTTCAAACTCTTAGTCACGCTTATCTCCAAAACTGATAAAACTGTAAAAAAATCTCCTAATTCAGACTCTTATAGTTGGGTAAAAAATTGTAATCAACCATTCTTCTTTGTCTCGTGACGCACTACACATGGATCTTACCTCTCTGACAATATTGCACCTACAGTCGTCCACCACTGCTCTTTTTGGCATCTTTTTCTAGAAGTCAAGACCATATCTTAAATAATTTGTTATCACAACAATCTACAGTAAGTTTGTGTGTTATTAGTTAACATTTTTTTTAATATATGTAGTATATTTAGGCGTTGCAGGTAATATAGTTTTTAATATTTTTTTTCTAGATTACTTTTTTAATTTGGTTCCTCTTATCTCCTCTAACCATATGATTTGTTGAACCGATAAAGAAATCCTTGTAAAATATTTTTTAGATTACATATGCTTATTGTTAAATGAAGTGTAAATTAGTTAAGTTCGAGTAATTAGGGCTTGGCAACATAATATGAATATTGTGTATAATATTTATATGAATACACTAAACGTGTTTTATACTTGTTGATTTGATGGCACTAGGAAAATAATTCGAAAAACAAGTCTAATGCTCCAATTAGCATAGATATATGATTTTTATATTCTTATTTAATTATCGGCATTTCAACATATACCATGTGCATGTGTCATATGTCGGTGGATACCTATTGCAAATTGTACGTGTGTCTTATATGTTGTCAAAGGTTTGTGTAGTATATGCATAATTAATTTATTAGCATTATTATTGCAGTAATTGAGGTGGAGCCTTGGCACAACGGTTAGGTCACCCGCATGGTGATCTGGACGTCCAGCTTCAAGTCCGAAAACAGCTTCTTTGCAATGCGAGGGAAATGCTGCGTACATTATCGATCTCCCAAGAGCCCGCTATCACGAGGGAGCCTTGTGCACCGGGTTCCACCTTTTATTATTGCAATAAGTAAGAGTTTTGAAAAAGAGATATTGATGTCACCGAATTTTCTCTTCGTTATCTTTAAACGTGTTCTTTTTTTCACACTTTGTGCTAATTTTTTCTTGTGTTATGGACTCTCTTTTGTAGACATTTGATCTTTAAAACATATCTACAATGCAATTTAGCATAATATTTGTCGTCCATGGAGTTTTGCATATTGTGTGAATTTTTGTTCAAATACTTGTTATCAAAGGTTGTAATTTTTCTGATAAGCTCAGTATTTTCTACCGAGACTTACTTCCAAAATTTCCAACTTTGTTTTGATTAATCTGAATTGTGGTTTTTTCTCTTGTCCATTTATTGTGTCAATTTGGTTAATCAGGGTTTTGTGTTTAAATTTGTTTTGTTATATATAGGAAAGCATTATTCAAATTTAATGGACCATTAGGATTTGTGTTTGGCAGTTGTCAGTTAAGATATTATGAGAAAATGTGGTAAGTTAATCAAATTAAATTTTGGTTTGCACATTGAACAATTCATATTTATAAACATGAATTATTAGTGTGAATCGAACCCTTCAAAAATTCATTACTAGATTTTAGAACTTCAACTTTGGACTCCTTGAAGTAGACAAAGTTCCAAGTCATTTTGGCTAATTTTTATTTTGTTCTAATGCATCTTAAAAAAATAACATTTAAGTACACATTTTCGTGTTGGCATCAAAAATTTACCAAATGACAAATAAATTCCTACAAAGAAAACACCACTAAACTTATGTTACTACTTACGTTTGCATTGCACTATTAGTATTGTCTCTACTTTATATAATATTGTTTTACTACATATGCAATTCTTTATGACAAGTGAAACAGAATATAGGCAGTTCGATTGAGGCGCTTCTAGGAGACTATTTTTCATTTGCACCAATGTTTCTCATCATAATAATACCAGTTTTACATATTTCTAGCCTGAGAATAATAAGTAACAATTTTCTTTACACTTGCCGTATGCCAAATACCAACTACTGCCTACATGTGGTCGTTGTTTCTTTATTCGACTTTGGTACAGAATGATTTTTTTTATAGAGTACGTAAAATATATTATTCATCTTCATATTTAATATTCTAATGACGTAATGAGTGTGCTGTTTCAACAGGCATGAACAAATAAATTATATGCTCAATTATTTTGACATATATTAGGAGTGGTATGTGGGAAAATAATTCAGTACTGTATGCATATTATTCTAATAAAATAAATTTATATGTAGATAAACCAAATTTAAAATGTTGCTTAAGTTTTTTGTTGGATTTAGATATTGACGGATGATTATTTACTAACTGATCTATGACTCAGGGAACAAGATAGATGCTCTAATAATTACTGATCTGTTACAAATTTTTAGCAAAAAAATAAAAATTTAATAAACTATTATATCAAATTAACCTTTTTATCAACATCAATGTTCTAAAAGCAAAAATCAAGTGCTAAATTATCACCGACTATCATTTAAAAAAAATTGCAATTAATTGTTACTGTATCAGTTTTCTTCGATAGATTTAATATTCCTTTATATGTTTGTAATTGTTTATTGTT
The DNA here is from genome assembly GCA_030765085.1 of Allium cepa. Classification (NCBI taxonomy): domain Eukaryota; kingdom Viridiplantae; phylum Streptophyta; class Magnoliopsida; order Asparagales; family Amaryllidaceae; genus Allium; species Allium cepa. The sequence goes on from CM060946.1 coordinate 276,407,646, forward strand.
CACGTAGGCTATCCCTGCATCACTCCTCGAGGAAGGTGTTATATATGAGTATCACTGCTGCAAGCCTGCAACAGTATAACTTCAGTATGATGATTTATAAGTACTCGGTATTTTATGTTGTTTACTCGGCGTTAACTATGTTTTCCATTCTCTCTTAAAAACCAATAGGGCTGCAGTCTGAGTGTAGTGCACATACACTACCACTGATTTTAATTAGCATACTGTTACTATAATATGGTGATAACCATTCATTATTGATTGTCACCCTGTGTTGACCATTTATTACACTAAAGGTATACAGTGACATATTAGCAATAAGGCACATATCATATTCTAACGATGAAATACACAAGAGAGCATCATACATTCATCCTTACTGTGGAGCAAACTTGTTCCATCTTGTTACTTCTTAAGAAGATCAAGCATGCTCCATCACATATATAAATACACTTCAACTACATTAACATTTAAGATTCTATTATAATTACCTAGGATTAACTATTATTCCCATTTATCACAACTTAAAAATAAAACATACATCAGTCGAACTTGATTGATTAAACTTTGAGGGATCTGATCAGAGGAATAATTTATTCTGAAGAAAAAAGGGTTTATTTGATATATGCAAAATTAACTTCTTGAGTATTAGATTCCTCCTCCACAATAATTGTAATTGGTAGGAGACCAAACTTCATAACTCTCATTACTGACACAAGACATGCATGACAGTGGCACTAAGCAAAGACCTCTGCTCCTTAAGTCTTTATTCTCTTCATCGTTCACTTTGCTGTTAGAAGAGTTCGTATATGGCATGCTTAATGTCTGCACTTGATCTTGGAGAAAATTGATATATCCGATAGCTTCTGTGAGCACAGATGCTGTATCAGTTTTGCCAAAAGGAGCCACCAGCTGCTGAAGAGTTGCAATTCTATCTCCCAACTTCTCTTTTCTCACCTACATGTAAATCAACCTTAAAAGGAGTGAAAGAAGAGCGCGAGTCCAATCTATGCTTCTTGGGCACATGATTTTGAGATGCTTTACAATTAAAAGTTGTACTGCTTCTCTTTATTTCTCTAACTCCACTTATCGATGAAAGTGGAACAAGCTTGTTATTATTATTGATCGTTGATGCATGTGTTGATTCTTGTAATTGGCCGTAATCAATATTTTCTCTCAACAAATCCATATTGTTGATCGTTGATGAACATTGCCTCATGCCTGACGTACTTGTTGAATACAAATGACTCAAGTAATTCAAACTTGAAAAATTAGCATTTGGTGAGCTCCATCTTCCATTATTATCATCAAAATTTAGTGGCTCAAAGTTCGATTGTATTAACCCATTTATTTGGTCAAATTCTTGCTTGGCGATAGGTGGATTCAACATGATATTATGCTGATCCTGATGTTTGAGATTGATTCCAAGATCTTTTATGTAATTATTACTCTTTGGTATACAGCTTTCTTGGTTCATTAAGTTGCTATCACCATCTATGTTCCAGTGAAACCCTAGCTCTTGCACCATGGGTGAGCTAATACTATTATTCCAGAAGTAGGCTAGGCAGAACGGCGACGGAAGAAGGAAGCTGGCAAGGAAAACCGACGATGAGATTCGGATAAACCACCGCCCATCAAATATCGTCATCGAGCTCCGGCAATGCCACCGCCCGATGCCGATGTCGTAAGACAACCATGCACAACAACAGCTAGATAGAGACTAGCTCACATGAAAAATCCCATCAAAACGCCCAACAACCAAAGAACAGCAAAAGCGGAATCCAAGAGAAAGATCCAAATGTCCTTCTGCCAAGCAACACCCTAAAGCAGAAAGAAGAGCTCCAAACCAACCACCATACCTGAGCCTGAAATCAAAAGCCAGGAGAAAACGAAATACAGGAAAAAAATGAGGGGGGGGGGGGGGGTAGGGTGCGGGATGAGGGAAAAGGGAACAAGATGACCTGCAAGCAGAAGACACAAGTCTCGAGACCGGAGATCAACCAATTCCCGTTCTAACGGAAGACTGAGAGCAGGAAATTGAAAGCAGAGCCGCAAGGAGACCAGAACAAGAGTTGACTGATCCTCTGAAAGGTCTACCTCGAAACGCCAAGAAAACATCATTTCTAACCCGCCGAATAATGGAAAAAGGATCCATTGGCGTCTACTCAAAAATAGCCTTATTCCTCGCACACCAGATGTGCCAGCAAATCAGACAAGGAATCAATCGACAGGTGATAGAACGAAGAGATTTACCACTGCTACCGATCCACCAGGAACCTAGAAGGTCGTTCGACGAGGAAACGCAACCACGAATACCCATCAATTTTCCGAAGTAGTTCCAGCAGGCTCTGACGGTACAGCCTGAAAAAAGCAAATGGTCCACCGTTTCCGTTTCACCGCTGCCGCAGCATCTGCAACGAGAAACAAAACAGATATCAATCCTTTGAAGGTTCGCATCAACTGGTATGTATGTATGTATGTATGTATGCATGCATGTGATTGCAGACAGTAATTGGTAAGCAAACATTTTTGTTTTATAACATAGTAGTTTATTAAAAAAAAGGTCGATAAATTAGTTTAAATGAATATGTTTATATATATCATATGCACACGTGATTCATGTACATATCTTACTCAGTGGACTATTTTTTTTATGCATATAAAAAATTAGTAGTAACGAAGAACATCTGCCTAGGTTTGTTAAATGCACACAAATGTTAATTGGGCTGTGTTTTCATATGCACACATGGATGGATTTAGTTTTGTATTATATAGTTCATGTAGAAAGTCTCTCATGCATCAAAAACTAGCTTTTGAGGATGATGAATTTGGAATTCAAAATCATTAGAAGATTACACGTAAAAGTAGAGGATTTAATTAGTGAATAACTTAAACTATAATATGGAAGCAAGTGTTGACTTCAACTATGCAGCTAAACATTTCTTACAGTTCTGCTTCTCAATTGGCCACCTATGGATGAGGAAGCATTGAAGTAATTAGAAGAATTATGAAGAAGCAAATGGATTCGAAGGGAATCGATACAAGGTCGGACTGCTTGGTTCAAATCTTTGTTTGAAAATAATTTTTCTCTCTGAATTTTGAGTTCTTTTAAACTTTGGCTTCGCTGCAAATTCCATGTCCTTCTCAATCAACCACCAGGATTCTTCAAGCATCCAAGGATATAAGTACAGTTTGGTTTTTTTTGATAACTGTAAAGAGAAATCCTAAATAATATGTTCGGTATAACCTCTCCTTTTCTGGGTAAATGAAACCGTGCAATCCAATACGTGATTATTATGGTTAAGGTTTTCAAGTTTGTTTTCTTTACATAAAAATTCACATCCTTTCCATCATTGCTTACCTTAATGATATCAAATTGAGAAGTAATGACTGGATTGTAAGTAAATTTTCTAAAGCAAGTCAATTTATTTTGTATTAAGGATATCTAAGCATAAGTGGGTTGTTTGAAAATAACCGCTTGACAAATTATTAAATCTGGGACAAGTAACCTGTCAAACATGAATTTTGCTTAGGAATTCAAATAGGATTCTTATCTTGTCAACCTCTTAACAAAAACCAGAAATTGACTCTGGTAATAAAAACATGAAATCTCATTTAAAGCCGTTTTCAATGGGTTATTGATCTTAAAGTAATTTTTTGTTGATTTGTAAAATTATACTCACTTGATTACTTTCAGTATAATGCAAACATTTGGAGTATATATATTCTAGGAAAATAAACATGAAATCTTATTATTTCAATCTATAAAATTATTACATTGATTTAAGTAATCACCAATGTTGTTTAAAATGATTTTTATTTGTTTTCAAATTGGATAATAATCATACGAAAATGCATACATGGATTTTATAGTTATTGTATTAATTATATTCATTTTTGTGAAAATAAGGCAGACTCAAATGGAGTATGAAACAACAGAATTCACAGGCCCTTCGAATTCTTCTAATAAACTCTTCTACCTCGGTCTTCAATGCACTAGTTATGTAGTTAACATGTTTGCATAAATTACTGTTTAAAATATAAGCTTAGCATCTTTACATCTACAGTAAGAGAATGAAATATGTGTCGGCTGCAACATAGATAATATTTGTATATAATATATAGGGGCGAATAAGGGTTCAAGGCCCATATCCTGCTTGCAAAATAATTGTATTTAAATACCGAACAAATGCAACCGAAACGTAACAGTCTCTTTTACTTTGTATCATTCTGTGATAATAATAAAAAGATATATCTGCAATCTTTCTCACTGCAATCAGTGATCTTTCTATTCAATATTTTTAACGTGGTATCAAAGCCAAGATCTTCAATAAGCTTAACAGCTTTCTTACAAAACTGATCCATCGGATAAATCTCATCATTTGGATCAGTTTTACTCATCAGAATCTTTATCATTATTTGGATAAAGAATTTATTCAAGAAAATCACTGCCTTGCCATGATTTTGCAATCGACTGCAGCTTTATTTGCAAAAACAAATTCAAGATTCAAGGAAAATCAAAAAATCAGTGAGGGAAAAGATCAGAAACTCATCAATTCAAGGAAAGGATTAAGTGCCATACCAGGAGCAATCAGAGAAGTCTCATCACTTTGCTCGGTTGCATCATACCTATTCAGGGAAGAATTTCTTGATTTTTCCACAATTTCTTTCTGATTTTACCAGTCATCATTTCTGTTCTAAGGAGGCTTCTTCATGGCTGAAGGCAGCAGTGCAACATCAGGTGATAATGCAAATTCATCACAACAATCAATGAATATTACTGATAGTCTGATCAAAACCGTAATTAGCCCACATTCCAATCTCATCACTGCACAACTTAAAGAGGACAACTATCTTCTCTGGAAAGTATAGGTTGAAACTGCTGCTATAGGATATGGTCTCGATGGTTACATCCTTGGCACAAATGCCACTCCATCCAAGTTTATCACTAATCAAGAAAACAAAACTATGAGTAACGAAGAATACATTAAGTTTCAAAGGCAAGATAGTTTAATAAGTTCTTGGTTACTCTCTTCAATAAGTGTTAAGTTACTACCATAAATAATAGGGTGTAAAACTGCAAATGAGATCTGGACTACGGTAGAAAGGATTTTCAATACACAGTCAGCAGCCAAGATAATGCACTACAAAAGACAGTTACACAATATAAGGAAACACAATCAACCCATGAAGGAATATCTCTCTAAGAACAAGAATACATGTGATCTACTTGAGGCAGCATGACATAAAATGTCCAATACAGAGCATGTTCTAACAATCTTGAGTGGGTTGAGTGATGAATATAAGGCAGTGGTGGCAGTCATAGCATCCTAAGAAACTCTACCATCACTTGAACATGTTCACTCTATACTCTTGGCTTATGAAGGAAGGCTAGACTACAAGAAACCCCTAGATGTATACCTGTCTATTAACTATGCTTCAAATAGCAAAAACAGAAATCAAAATTACGGAAGAACAGATCAACAATTTCAGAGGGGAGGTCAGCCTTCCTTCAGGGGGAGAGGTAGAAGAAGATGGAATGGTAATAACAAACCAAAATGTCAGATATATGAAAGTGTGACGACCTTGCTATTTCGTACCATTCAAATCGACAATAATCCACACATGTCAGACTTGAATGATGCAAAATAATAGATTGTAAATAAATTTGGAGCAAATGAGATCAAATACACAGAATCACAGACACAGAACAATCATAATAACTCGCAGCGGAATATAAAATACCATAGTAGTTCATGAAGCTACTATAACAAAGTCTCAAAACAAGTACATAATATCAGTCTGAAAACAACATAATAGAAATCCCAAATACATAGAAGTTCACTAATACATGAGATAAACTAGAATAGTTGAAACTGAAATAGATATAAATATAGATAGGTAGAATCTCCAGCAAATACCAGCTCCAGAAAGAGAATCAAAAGCTGTGATATTCAGGCTGACCAGAGCGTAAAGCAAAACACAAAACACTCGAGTCAGAACATATATACTTATATAATGTAAATCAACTCAAGTGAACTGTAATAAAGAAACAAGTGACTTAAAGGATGCCTGGGATCGTCTATCCTCTAAGGATCCGTTAAACTATTTACTATGTATTAACATTGCACTATTATAATAATGTCTACAGTAAAATAAACTTACTTTTAAATAGCGTCGAAGGGTTACCCATATATCCCCCAACACGTAATAGTCCCAGTTGTCCATCTAGTATCAGCATATCTCCTGATCGGGAGACTACCCTAAATACTCCATGGGCTACGGGAGAAAAACAAACTCGTAGTAAAGGCTCGGTATGGTAGGTGACAAGGCACACGAGGCAATGCCAGGGTAGATATACCAATTACGCTTCTGGGCTGGTGGTAACGCGTAGCAGCCACTACTGCCCACTTCGAGCCACACTCCCAAAAATCAAAGGGGTGCACTCAATCAATCACAAAAGTAATAGAATGGTATCGAAGAAGTGTGTACGATCGGAGGAATGACCACACTTGGCCCGTCGATCGCTCCTGTTTTGGCCGCCTTAAGCCAACTCACGGAAGTCGGGTCCACGTTCATACCATAATAGGATCGTCGCCACCATCCTACTTCATTCTGGAATCTCCACCGCGTATACAGTTGTTAAAGGGGTTTTCGGTATCGACAGAGAGTATGTCCATATTCGATCCCGGTCTCTTTAACAACCAATCGTTATTATAACCCGCAGTTATAATTTAAAAATGGTATTTATTTTCAAAAAACAAATATCATTTCAACAATTCAATATCATTTCAAATCCATTTCAAAATATCAATATATCATATCTTATTCAAAACCACATTCATTTTATATAAAATTTAAATACCATTTTAACTCACATTTCAAAATAGTTTATATTTCAAATCGAATTACTTCATTTAAGTTATAAAAAATGAAGTTATAATATTTAATAATTAAATATTAAATTTCCAAAATTTTTAATCTTTCAAAGTTCATTCATTCACTTAAATTTATTAAAACAGTGAAAATTCAACTTTCGCAGCATTTAGAAAATGCTACGGAAAGTTACTTTTAAAACAATTCAATTTAACAAAAGACAACATTAAAAATGATATAATAGGTTTAATTTAGTTTCAAATAAAACTTAGTTAAATTCAGCAACTACATCACTTACAAAGTGCTATAATAGCCCTTAAATCAATTTAGCCATTTAGTTCATTTATATCAACTAAGCATTTACAAATGCTGTAATATCCTTTACATTAGAAATAATAGCATTTCAAAAATGCTATTAATTAAATTCCAAATATTCAATATAATTTCATAAAAAACTAAATTTTTATTTAAATCATTTTTAACTTATAAAATCATACATTTTCACTTTTAAAATAATCATTTAAATACCCTTATATTATGATTTCATAAAGTTAAATTTTCATTCAAAAATAAAAAATTAATAATAATGTACTTATATAATTCAAGCATTAAATTTTCTATTCTTTATGATTAAATTTTTAACTTAACACTTAAATTTAAATTTCCAAATCTAACTTATTTCATTTTATTTACTTAACTTAAAATTTACTTCTAAACAAAATTTACAAATTTCCAATTTAAGTTATATTTTAAAAATTCAACCTAGATATTCATTTATTTCATATTTTAATTTACACAAAAATCATTAATAATTTATAAAAATCATTTTGAATTCATTTTAAATCAAAATATCATAAATTTACATTTTAAAAATACTTTTAAAATTTTAGAAAAATATATATTAACCACGGGTCTGTATAAAATTTTCTATCCTAAGTCAAGTGATATGGATATTATATCATTTCAATCCGTAATTTACAAAGAAAACCCACGTTTTATCATTTCAAACCTACAATCCCAAGTAAAATGAAATAAGTAAAAATCGTTCAGACCTATCATTTCAGTCCATAACGATTTTTCCCTATTCTCGGGTATGTATCATTTCAAGCCATAGTGATTCTAATCTACATGGAACTTGCAGTGTGATAAACTGATATAAATAATAGAATAACATTAATAACAGTAACATATGATATAACATGTGTATAAGCATGGGTGAACATCATATGATCATAGCATAGGCAGATATAACATGGTGATATGGTTTACAGATTCAATTGCGATCAGTTTACTATTCATATAAGTATAAATTTGTCTGGTGAGAATTACTCACCTCTACGAGCTGGAGATGACAACCAAATACAAAAAAAGAGATCTACAAAGGCACGAAAGCACGACTATGATTCGAGTGTGGGAGAGCCAAAGTTATTTGTCTTGTCACATAGCAAAAAAAACAAAATATACGACATGAATTTTCGAACCAAAATATTATTAAACAAGCTAGAAATACATGCACAGCACACAACCAAAACTCTTGCACTTGTACTCAACAACCCTATACTCGACCATAGGTTAGAAATACACAGCTATGGGTGAATTTGGGTCAGTTGTGGGTTCATATAGGTCGGCCATACATGGATATGGAGGAGTAGAAGGGTATGTGCATGAATTATCAACACAAGGCAACAAAAGTTGGTTTTTATGCCACCACAAGCTTCGGCCAAGGCATGAACAAGCACGGCCAGGTCTGGTAGTGGACTGGAGGTGATGTGGCAGGGGTCTCAGGTTCAGGTATGGCTGGCGGTGACGATGTAAAGGTCGGCCAAGGTGATGTGGTGGAGTGGTGAAGCAAAGGGTGGCTCGGCTATGAAGTTTTAAAGGAATAAAACAATTTTTGGTGGAGTTTGGCAATGGAATGGTGCACGGCTATGGATGCACAGTGGACTGGAGGGGATGGTAGCTGGTTGTGGTGGTGGTGGAGGAGGCTATGGTGATAGAGGAGGAAGGTCGAACTATATTAGTGAAGCAAGTGCAAGAATCAAAACATAAACAAGTAAGAAAAGTGAAAAAAAGAATGAAAATTTTACCAAAGTTTTTCTTAGGTGAAGGCCGAATATTTGTGTGAGTTTGAGAAAGTTTTTGAATGAGAAAAATGAAGGGATGCCAGCTGAAAGATAGGTGATATGGTCAGCAATTGAATGGATATGTTGTTTGGTGTTGAAAAGGCAAATTTGAATATGAAAAGGCATGCATATTAAAGGTCAAAACTCTTCATATTTCACAAATTATTTTGCAATTTTAAATACATATGAAAATGCATATAAATAAAACAAAAACACAAAAAAACGAATGAACAAAAATAAATAAATTTTATATAAATTAATTAAATTAAGAAAATAGCTAAAAATGGAAACTAGGCTTTAAAAATTGAAAATAAGTTCAATAAACTTTGGAAAATTTTTATCATCGCTTTAAAATTATTTAAAAATGAAATCTTGCAATAAAAACAAATTTAAAATAATTTCAAAATAAAATAAAGTCAAATTTAAAATTATATTCAAAAATCTAGGATTGTTACACTCTACCCCACTCAAATCTTTTCGTCCTCGAAAAGAACGGGTAAGGAAAATAAAGAGAAATAAGATAGAAAAACCAAATAGTACCTAAAACTAGCAATTCCAGATTGGAAGCACGAATGCTCTCCACTGTCTCCCAGGTACAATCTCGATCATCATTGCTCCACTGTACTTTGACTAGATTAACAGATTTCCTTCTAAGCTGCTTCGTACCTCGATCGACAATACGAAGTGGCTTCCTCTCGACAGTCAGATTAGGCTCAATATCCAAACTATCAAGAGCAGAAGGCTGGACAATAGGAGATGGATCATGAAGATATCGACGAAGATGCGAGACATGGAATACATCATGCACTCCAGAAAGCTTTTCGGGCAAATCCAGACGATAAGCCAAAGAGCCAACTCTTTTCACAATGCGGAAAGGACCAATAAACCTAGGAGAAAGCTTCCCTCTACGATCAAAGCGAATGACATTCCTTAGGGGAGAAACCTTAAGGAATACCTGATCACCGACAGCAAATTCCAAATTTCGCCCACGCCTGTCAGCATACTTCTTCTGCCTATCCTGAGCAGCTCTCAACCTCCTCTTAATCTTCTCAACTCTCTCAAAAGCTTCAAAATCACATCAGGATCAAGAACCAAATGATTTTTGGATTCAATCTAGCAAGATGGAGATCTACAAGGTCGTTCGTATAGAGCAGCAAATGGAGACATTTTGAGATTGGCGTGAATGTAAAGATGGAATGAGATAGATAAAAAGATTAAAAATAGGATGGAAACAGAAGATTAGATTGTACCTGATAGCTACTATTGTAGGTGAGTTCGACAAGATGGAGATGATCTTCCCAAGAACCTTCATAATCAAGCACACAAGCACGAAGAAGATCCTTGAGAATCTGATTCACTCTTTCCATTTGACCGCTGGTCTGTGGATGGCAAGCAGTGCTCAGATTCAGATGATTACCCAAAGATTCATGAAAAGCTTTCCAAAACTAACTGGTAAAGATAGGATCATGATCACAAACAATATTGAGAGGAACACCATGGAGACGAACGATCTCTCTCATGTAGATCTCAGATAAGCACGAAGCAGAACGAGTAGACTTGACCGTAATGAAATGAGCGGACTTGGTCAGTCTATCCATAATAACCCAGATACTCTCATTACCCCTCCGAGTCCTCGGTAAACCATCGATGAATTCCATGGAAACCTGTTCCCACTTCCAATTGGGAATCTCAAGGGGCTGCAAAAAACCAGGGGTCTTCTATGATCGGTGTTGACTTGCTGACAAGTCGCACACCGACTAACAAAGATAGAGATATCTCTCTTCATCCCCTTCCACCAATAAAGTTTTAGTATGTTAGATGATGGTTTTGATGTCAACAATCTTAGAATAGATTATAAAATATAAATACTAACAGTGTAAGTTTAGATATATATGTATATGCAGGATTTAACCATGCAGGTAACAAGAATGAAGACTGTAGAGTATAGAGATTCAAGATATCAAGATTGAAGGCTCATGAGCATCAAGATTATCAAGAGTTCAAGAGTTCAAGTAATTTATTATTTTTTAATTAGAAATTTTGTTAAAACTCCTAGAAAAACACTGGCATCTTAAAATCCAATTTATTCGTGGAATGGAATCCACTTTGAGCCTGTTAAAGGAATGATATCCTAAGTAGGATGGAACCTACGAAAAATCTAGTGGAACATTGTCTTATATCCACTAGCTTTTTTATTCAAAATGATTTTTCAAAAACATCTTTTCTGATTTCAAATACTTTTAGCCTCAAAATAATCTTGAATTTCAAAATCAAATTATCCTTGGTTTTAAACTATCTTTTAAAATAAAAGTATATTTAATTTTTTTAATATTTATATATTTAGATTTAAATATAAAATTATAGTAAAATTCTATGCATATATTATTCTTTATATTTACTTATGTGTTTTAATTATAGTCAAGTATATTTATAAAGTTTAAAATAGTTTTAATATAAGATAAAGGTTATTTTCAAAGAAAATCAAAACACCAAAAATCCCTTTGGGATGTGGACATACTCAAGTACCCCAGGTCGACATGGTGTCAGTTGAGTTCAAAATTTAAATTTCAAAAGAAGTGTCTATTCGTCATAACTCTCACGAAAGGACATGGCTGTTGTTCTTCTATAAATAGGGGTTAGTTTAAACGAATTTTAATTCAGTTTTTATAGTTTTTCACTCTTCTTTCATATTTCTATATACATATTATTACCATTACTCTGCCGAAATCAACATTGAATCTAACTAGATTATCTATGATTTGATTCTCTATCACTATCTCAACAAGATCCTCAGTGCTATTCAGAGTTATAGGCTTTTTGTAATCAACTTAACGAGAAAAGGTGTGATTGTGGCCTTGGAAATCAATCAAGCGAGATAAGGTGTGATTGTAGCCTTGGGAAGTCAATTGGGTGAACTTGTTGCCCGGGAAATCAAGTATCTCTACCCAAAGGATTGTGATTCTGGAGGGTGTACCTCGTTGCCTTGAAATCGAGGGTGTAATTGTAAAGATTATTTTTTGAAAGGAAATCCGTACTTGTGTGCGAGACTGGATGTAGGGTAACTCCGAACCAGTATAAAATCCAGTGTGTTCTTTCCTTTACTGCTTTTACTTTATATTTGCATCTGTGTTTGATTCTGTGATTATATCTGTGTCTGAATATTGCATATATTTGTGTTCAAATCAACAAAAACTCAAAAAGATTTAACAATTCTCTAAAACACTATTCACCCCCCCTCTAGTGTTTATTCATGCCTTAAGATCCCTAATCCGCATTTCTCACATTTGGTATCGGAGCAAGGTTTTCAAAGGTTGATAATCCGATTTTTGTATTTTTTCTTAAATGGCTATGTTTGTTAATACTAGTTTAGAAATATTCAGATCATCATTGTCTTTTGAGTCTGCATATAATCAATGTTCAAATTCAAGTTGTCTGTCAAAATTGTTTGATGTGCGGGAATCATGCTTTATGGCTATTGAGGAATCAATACACAACGGACAAATTATGTAGATCAGAAAGGACAAATGGATACTCGATAGTGGATGCTCTAGACACATGAATGGGAATCCAGATGTGTTAAATGATATAACATACAAAGGCGGAGGACTGGTTGACTTTGGAGACAATTCAAAAGGATATGTGATTGGAATCGGCAAAGTCGGTAACTCTGAAACTCCTATTATTACTAATGTTTTGCTAGTTAAAAATCTGAAATATAATCTGCTAAGTATAAGTCAACTTTGCAATAAAGGATATAAAATTAAATATGAAAAAGATAAATGTCACATTGAAGATAACAATTCAACCATAATATTTGAGGGAGTTAGGAAAAAGAATCTTTATATTCTTAGTATGAAAGTTTCAAATGGTGACTTATGTCTTTTGGCAAATACAAGTGACCCTTGGATTTGGCATAAGAGATTTGGGCATTTGAATTTCAAACTCTTATCTAGACTGTCAAAACATGATCTAGTAAGAGGTCTCCCTAAAATGAATTTTAAAGTAGATAGTCTATGTGATGCATGTCAATTACGAAAACTTAGAAAAAGTTCCTTTAAATTAAAAGATATGATTTCAACTTCAAAACCTCTTGAATTACTTCACCTTGATTTATTTGATCCATCTCAAATTCTGTCAATAAATCATAGTAAATATGTTTTTGTAATTATAGATGATTATTCTAGATTTACATGGACAATATTTTTGAAATATAAAAGTGACTTTTGAATGTTTTAAGAACTTTACAAAAAGGACTCAAAATCATCTTTCTCTAAAAAATTTAACCATTCGTAGTGATCACGGTGTTGAATTTAAAAATGAAAAGTTTGTGGAATTCTGCAATAAAAAGGGAATAACTCACAATTTTTCATTTCCAAGAACTCCACAACAAAATGGAGTCGTAGAACGTAAAAATAGGACGATTCAAGAATGTGCGAGAACTATGCTTTCTGTAGTAAATTACCAAAAAAATTTGGGCAGAAGCAGTTGCTACTGCCTGTTATATTTTAAATAGAATTTTAATTAGACCTTTAACTAATAAGAGTTCTAATCAACTTCTTCACTCAATGAAACCTAAAGAATCTTATTTTATAGTTTTTGGAAGTAAATGTTTTATTTTAAATACTAAAATAGCTTAGATAAATTTGATCCTAAATTCGACGAAGGTATCTTTATCGGATATTCTAATAGGAGTAAAGCGTACAAAGTATTTAATTTATGAACTAATACCATCGAAGAAACAATGCATATGTCATTCGATGAAAATTTCAAAATTTTTGAAGATTCAAATGATGAATATGATTTAATTACTCAAAATCAAGAGTCGACTGAAACTAATAATGAAATTAATCATCCTAATAAAAGGACTAAACTTTCGAAAGATCATCCTATTGAAAATATACTAGGAGATATGCAATCTATAGTTAAAACTCGAAATCAACTAAGTCTAATGAGTAAAGTAGCTTTTATATCAACTATTGAACCCAAAAATACAAAAGAAGCATCAACTGATGATTCATGGATTTTGGCTATGCAAGAAGAACTAAATTAATTTACTAGAAATGATGTTTGGAAACTTGTTCCTAGACCTAAAAATAAAACTATAATTGAAACTAAATGGGTTTATAAAAATAAAATGAATGAACTAGGAGAGGTAGTTAGAAATAAAGCACGTTTAGTCGCTCAAGGTTTTTGTCAAGAAGAAGGAATAGATTTTGATGAAACCTTTGCTCCCGTAGCAAGATTAGAAGCCATTAGGATTCTACTTGCTTTCGCAAATCATAATAATTTCAAATTATATCAAATGGATGTTAAAAGTGCCTTTTTAAATGGATTTGTAAAAGAGGAAGTATATGTTGAACAACCACCACTTTTTGAAAATGAAAAATTACCTAATCATGTTTACAAACTTAAGAAAGCTTTGCATGGCCTAAAACAAGCTCCTAGAGCCTGATATGATATACTAAGATCTTACTTATTACAATCAAATTTTGAAATTGGTAAAGTAGATAATATTCTTTTTATTAAAAGAAATTAAAATGATATTCAACTAGTATAAGTTTACGTAGATGATATCATTTTTGGACCAACTAACTTTGAAATGAATAAAGAATTTTCTGAAATAATGAAAAAAAGTTTGAGATGAGTCATATAGGTGAATTAAATTTCTTTTTAGGATTACAAATAAAACAATTAGATAATGGTATCTTTATTAGTCAAGAAAAATATGCTAAAGACCTAATTAATAAATTTGGTTTGACTACTGCGAGTGGAAAATCCACTCCCATGGCAACCAATGAGTACCTTAGTAAAGAAGATCTCTCGAAAGATGTAGATAAAAAATTATATAAAGGAATGATTGGATCACTACTCTATATTACCGCTAGTAGACCTGATATCATACATAGTGTTTGTCTCTGTGTAAGATATCAATCCCAACCTAAAGTGGCCCACTTAAAAGCCGTAAAACGTATCATAAGATATGTTAAACACACTTCTGGATATGGCTTATTTTACCCTAAAAATGACTCCTTTGACTTAATATCTTACTGTGATGCTGATTATGCTGGTTGTAAATCAGACCGAAAAAGTACAAGTGGAACTTGTCACTTTTTAGGGCATTCTCTGGTTTCCTGGTTTAGTAAAAAGCAAAACACAGTTTTTTTATCAACAACTGAAGTAGAATATATTTCTCTTGCTTTGATCAAGTAATATATATGCAAAATACTTTAAAAGATTAAGGTTTAAAATTTTCGAAATCACCAATTTATTATGATAATACTAGTATGATAAATTTATCCAAAAATACTATTCAACATGCTTGAACTAAACATATTGATATCAGACGTCATTTTCTCAGAGATAATATAAGTAAGGAAGTAATCACTCTAGATTATATCAATTCTAAGAATCAAATTGCTGATATCCTAACAAAACCTTTAAATGAATCTATATTTACTAAATTAAGAAGAGAATTAGGTATTTGTTCAATAACTGAAATATAGAATATAAATAAACAAAAGCATAATTAAAATTAAATCAAAATAAATCAGTTAATAAAAATTTTAAAGGACCATGTCGACATACCCCCCAACCCATGTAGACATATAACGTTTTTTATTTTTAAATTTTTTCCCACCAAAATTCTAATAATTGGTTATATATTCTTCTCGTTTTCAAAATTTTATTCATCCTTTCTCTTATTTCTCTATTCTATCCTCTGAAATCAAATAATCAAAGGCCTCCTCTTCTAAATCAAACAAAAATTCTACCTTTTCGTTTCCTTCTCCCACTTCTGGTCCATTTCAACATACTACTCTCGCTCGTGTGAAAAAAATGAAGGATTCTCTAAAGGATGCACTTCAGTTAATGACTGAAATCCAACTATTGCAACTTCGAATGGCCAAGGAACAAGAGAGGCAAGGCAAAATCCTTAGGAATTTGCAAAAATTTCTAATGGACAATCATGCTAACCCGATCTTGATTGAAGAAGACTCTTTAGGAAATCATGTACAAGAGGCCAGCGAAGAAGAAGAACCCCTAGAAGATGTGCTCGCGGAGGATGACGACAAAGTCGTGTGCGTTGGAGAAGTGTGTTTTGAAAAAGATGGGAATCTTGTCGAACAACGTGGAAATTTCTGTTTCCACTATCCAAACTGTTTGATTCTTAGATCTCCTATGTTCAATAACACACATTAGTTTCTTCTCATTCTTTACCATCTTACGTTTTCCACGAAAATGTAAATATAACTATATGATTAATAAATAAATTGTATTCTTATATGTGATCTTCCCTATTAATAAATATAACTATATGGTTATTATATACTTAGAATAGTTAGTAGTTTAGGATTAGGTTTATTATTAGATCTAAGTGTTTGATTATTTATGATAACACCATCATTATAATCACATGTCATAGAGTATTAGATTTAGGGGGAGTTATATAGTTTGGTGTTATATAGTTTAGAGTTAGTTTTTTTTGTTGATGACAAAGGGGGAGAAGTATAAAATATGGTAGTTAGGCATATATTAAGGGGGAGTTATTAGGATAGAAGTAATATTTTATAAACAAAGGTTGTCATCATCAAAAAGGGGGAGATTGTTAGTCCGTTAGATGATGGTTTTGATGACAACAACCTTAGAATAAATTATGAAATATAAATACTAACAGTATAAGTTTAGATATATATGTATATGCAGGATTTAACCATGTAGGTAACAAGAATGAAGACTGCACAATATAGATATTCAAGATATCAAGATTGAAGCCTCATGCGTATCAATATTATCAAGAGTTCAAGAGTTCAAATAATTTATTATTTTTTAATTATAAATTTTGTTAAAACTCATAGAAAAGCACTGGCATCTTAAAATCCAATTTATTCGTGGAATAGAATCCACTTTGAGCCTGCTAAAGGATTGGAAACCTAAGTAGGATGGAACATACGAAAAATATAGTGGAACATTGTTTTATATCCACTAACTTTTTATTCAAAATGATTTTTCAAAATTACATCCTGTTTTCAAAATGATTTCAAAACCTTGCTTTTAAAAAACATCAAAAACATCTTTCTTGATTTCAAATACTTTTAGCCTCAAAATAATCTTGAATTTCAAAATCAAATTATCCTTAGTTTTAAACTATCTTTTAAAATAGAAGTATATTTTTTTTTTAATATTTATATATTTTGATTTAAATATAAAATTATAGTAAAATTCTATATATATATTATTCTTTATATTTACTTATGTATTTTAATCATAGCCAAGTATATTTATAAAGTTTAAAATAGTTTTAATACAAGATAAAGGTTATTTTCAAAGAAAATCAAAACACAAAAAATCCCTTTGGGATGTCGACATACTCAAGTACCCCATGTCGACATGGTGTAAGTTGAGTTCAAAATTTAAATTTCAAAGAAGTGTCTATTCGTCACAACTCTTCACGAGTGAACATGGCTGTTGTTCTTCTATAAATAGGGGTTAGTTTCAACGAATTTTAATTCAGTTTTTCTGGTTTTTCACTCCTCTTCTTCTTTCATATTTCTATATACATATTCATAACATTACTCTGCTGAAATCAACATTGAATCTAACTAGATTATCTCTGGTTTGATTCTCTATCGCTATCTCAATAAGATCCTCAATGCTATTCAGAGTTATAGGCTTTTTGTAATCAACTTAGTGAGAAAAGGTGTGATTGTGGCCTTGGAAATCAATCAAGTGAGATAAGGTGTGATTGTAGCATTGGGAAATCAATTGGGTGAACTTGTTGTCCGAGAAACCAAGTATCTCTACCCAGAGGATTGTGATTCTGGAGGGTGTATCTTGTTGCCTTGAAATCGAGGGTGTAATTGTAAAGATTGTTTTTTGAAAGGAAATCTGTACTTGCGTGCGGGACTAGATGTAGGGTAACTCCGAACCAGTATAAAATCCGGTGTGTACTTTCCTTTACTGCTTTTACTTTATATTTGCATTTGTGTTTGACTCTGTGATCATATCTGTGTCTGAATATTGCATACATTTGTGTTCAAAGTAACAAAAAATTAAAAATATTTAACAATTCTGTAAAACACTATTCACCCCCCTCTAGTGTTTATTCTAGCCTTAAGATCCTTAATCTGCATTTCTCACATAAAGTCTCTTCATATCCTGATACATCTTCGACACACAAGGATGAATAGAATGCCTGGAACGATGACTCTCTTGAAGCAACTGCTGCCTCAAACCATCAATATTTAGGACATAAATCATTCCATTAATCCTCAAAATCCCACTATCATCGATCTGAGCTTCACTACTACCACCATTACTACCACCAACCCTGCTACAAACACTCTCCTTCATCAATCTAAGCATCTCATCCTCATCCTACTTAGCCATAATACGGTCCATAAGAGGAGAAGAAGAAACAACAAGATGACACAACAAAGCCTTCTTCCGACTCAAAGCATCGGCCACAACATTAGCTTTACCAAGAGTATATCTAATATCGAGGTCATAAGAAGCTAGAAACTCAAGCCAACGAACTTGCTTCTGATTCAAATCCTTTTGGGTGAAGATATACCTCAGAGACTGATGATCGGTGAAAAGCTCAAACTTGGTTCCAAGAAGATGATGCCTCCAAAGCTTCAAAGCAAAGACAACAGCAAGCAACTCTTAGTCATGAGCAGCATAAATTACCTCATGGTTTTCACCTGAAGGCTGGCATAGGCAATGACCTTACCATCCTGCATGAGAACAGCACCCAAACCCTCACGACTAGTATCAATATATACCGTCAATCCCTCACTTTCATTCAGAACGGTAAGAACTGGTGCGGAAGTTAGCTTGCTCTTTAACTCATTGAATGCAGCCTTACACTGATCACTCCTGATAAATTTGGCATTCTTACGAATTAAAGCAGTGATAGGTGCAGCAATTCGAGCAAAATTCTCAATGAATCTCCGGGAGTAACCGGCAAGGCCTAGAAAACTACGAATATCAGATGGAGTCTTTGGAGTTTCCCAATCCTAAAACAGAATAGGGAGAAAATAAGGACAACCGAAAAGATAGAATTTATTAAATGATAAAGAAAAAAGAAAAAAGAAAGACTTACATTTATCGCAGCGATCTTGACTGGATCAACAGAAACTCCATTACTAGAAACAATATGCCCGAGATATCGGACTTCATCCTTCCAGAAATGGCATTTAGAAAATTTAGCCTTCAAATGATGATTTCTAAGAGTCTCCAGAATAAATTCCAAATGGGACTCATACTCTACCTTGATCTTAGAGAAGACAAGGATATCATCAACAAAGACTAGAAATTTTTTATTAAGCACATCAAGAAAGACACGATTCATCAAATCAACAAAGAAAGCAGGAGCATTAGTTAAACGAAAGGCATGAATAACCATTCATAAAACCCATTCTCAGTGCGGACAGCTGTCTTGGGAATGCTATCCTCAGCAACCCTGAGCTGATGAAAACCTATGGCAAGATCAAGCTGAGAGAAAACAGTGGCACCATAAAGCTGATCAAACATATCATTGATACAAGGCATTGGATATCTGTTTTTCATAGTGAGCTTGTTTAGCTTCCTATAATCAACACACATCCGTAGAGAACCATCAGACTTAGTGACAAAAACCACCGCTGCTCCCCATTCATAAAAATTAGGCGTAATCAGACCTTTGGAAGACAAGTCCCCAATTTGTTTCCTTAACTCTACCTTCTCGCGGGGTGCCATTCTTCTAGGAGGAAGAACAACAGGTCGAGCACCAGGAATAAGATCAATCAGAAAATCAATTTCCCGCTTAGGAGGCAAAGAAGTGACTTCACCAAATACATCAGGATATAGTCTGACCACAGAAGTCGAATTAAGATCACTAGGAGAAGAATCCAGAGAATAAACAAAACTACCAGCAAAATCCTAGGGCATACAGCACTGAATAATCAAAGAATCACCCTTATCTCCGACAAGGGTGACAATTCTAGATTTGCAAGAAATATGGGCATCATGATTCCTTAGCCAATCTTGGCCAAGCAATAGTTCAAAAGCATCGAAGCCTAAAACATAGGAATCACCAGAGAAACGATAACCAGAGTGGAAGAGTTTCACTCCTCTACAAATCCTATTAAGGTTCGCAGGACCTCAGATAGGATTAGAAATACATAAAGGAATAGATGCATATCCAGGAGAAAGGAGATGCGTAAAACTTATCACACAAATCAGTAGAATAAAACTATGGAAAGCTCCAATATCAAACAACACATGAACCGAATGATGAAATAAAGTAAATGAGCCCTGAAGAGTACCTTGGTCATCACTAGGAGTAGGAGCAGTTGGAGGAACTGGAGATGGGGCAGATGAGACAGCAAATATACCAGAAGGCGTACCCTTCTGCTGGGTAGGGCAATCCTTCCTAAAATGACCAGGCTGGAGACAAATATGGCAGAGATCACGCCTAACCAACTGAGCAGGTAGAGGAACAACAGCACTAGCTAATGTAGGACAACTATTGGCATAGTGTCCCTTCTGATCACATTTAAAGCAAGTGATAGAGGAAAGATCAACTGGTTGCCTCTGAGCAGGAGCAGATGATGAAGATCCCATACCAGGACGCTTGTGCAAATTCTTTTTCTGCTGGTGGAAATTTGGCTTACGCTTCTTGGAATTAGCAAAGCAAGTCAAAGATGAAGTATCAATTTAATTATAGTAGAACAACGTTTTATTCAACTAAATAGATATCACAAATGAAGTAAAACTAATTTATCTATGTAAAATATAATTAAATTAAATCATTATAACTTAATAATTAATTTATACTTCATTCAAACCATCAATTATCATCCAAGCATTCAACAATAATCTATAACAACACAGATATCATATAGTTTACTTAGAGATGAGTAGGCACATCAAAATCCTAGTTGAAGCTTTTGCATTCTGCTTGATCAAAAATCGAACGGTGTTAGATTTTAGCACAAAATTATTCTAGCTCCAAATTCAGCGAATCCAACTCCAATGTGCATATAAAATCGATATGAATCCAACGCAAAAGATCGCATCCAAATTCGACCTCCTATGAGAAAGTTATTGAATTTAGTACAAATTGAGATTAATTGAAATAATTAATTAACTTAATTAAGTTTAATTATCACCTTAATCCTGTTTCCTCCCCAAATTCAAAATCACATTTCCCCCTAACGGATATTTATGCCACTTACACCACATATTCAATCACCCCTCCCCTCCAATCTTGCGCAACATACCATGAAATCGCGTGCCGACGATTTTAATCAGCTTCTCTAAGTGATCATCCGATCCATCCACCTCTAGATCGCACTCACCATCGAAGACGTGACCTGATGGTTCCTATTTCCAAACCCTAAAGTTGCTTTCTTCCATAAGCCACTGGACGACCTCTAGTCACTACCATTCGACTCCACTTCGAACGAGAAGCATATCTGTACCCTCCAAATCCATCAACTCCACCAAAATCATCGCCTGATCAAAACCCTAACTCTCAACTAAACTGTTGATCATGGAAAAACTCGAACGCACCCTAAAAATTATATATATTTGTATATCTCCTCTATACAAACTCACAGAACCTAACTTTATATTTTTCAATGGCCTACGTTAATAGATCTTTATTTTTGAATAGGGTGTTTAACTTCCTTTTATTTACAGGAATTTTGAAAAAGTAAATGAAAAGGAAGAGAAGTAAAAGAAGGAAAACAAAAATGAAGTAAAGTCTAATGTATAGAGGTTTGTTTATTTTCATGTTTTTGACATCTTGCTGCAAGGAATTTCTTTGATGTACGAATGACGAATGAAAAAAATAAGAACATGGTCGCATACAAAAATGCAATGTGATTTCAAAACAAAAATAAAATACATTAGTTATCTTATTCTATAAAATCAAAAAAATACCACCTTTTACGATAAAGTACGTCGAAAAACAATAAAAATATTTTCCAAACTAAAAATTATGGAAAAATCATAGAAATTAAATCAAAATACATTATTAAAATTCAAGTCATTTTAGAAACAATCGATCTTCTTATTATTTATTCAAACTATTTATTATTGTAAATAAATTTATGAAATAGTTCACCATTATTAGTTAAGGAGTTATAAAAGGTTATTAAATCCATTCAATTCACGATTCAAATATTTAAACAATCTCTACATTTAAATATAAGTTAATTTGTTTTAAAAACCAATCATTTAAATATTCAATATTAATTTAATATTCAAAAATTAAAATGATAAACTTCTGGGATGTTACACATAAGTTGTTACTTCAAAGTAGCTTCCCTAAGTAGATAGTTTGATTACAAGTTACAATGGTTTAACTAGTATATAGGAAGATTCATGTGTGATAATTATGAAGTATATCCTAATTGAAATCTTTGTTTAATAAGAGGTTGGTTTAAAGCAAAGACAATAACAGTTTTGATCTCCTAAGTTAAGTGGTGCTAAAATGATATTGTTGGACTCTTTCTTCATAAAAAAACAAAACAAAAAAAGAGAATTTTGTTTATATGTATATATTTTATTAACACCTATAGTCCATATGTGTACACACTTGTGTGTACACTCACCATGCTCTATACTTTTCTCACGTAATCCCTCAAGGCAGTGCATAGACGGTATATCTGGCCTCAGTTCTGAGTTAGGTGTATGTTTATAAATTTTTTTCATTAATAACACCTACAATCGATAGGTGTACACACTTATGTGTACACTCGCCATGCTCTGTATTCCCATCACGTAAGTCCGCAAGGTAGTGCATTGGTGGCATATTTGGCCTCGGTTTTCTGAGCTAGGCATATGTAAATGTTGTTAATATCAATAAAATTTTCAAATAAAGAGAGAGAGTAAGTAATTAAAATCCAAATAGTATTTTCACTTATTTGAATTGACTTGCTATTCAAAAGAAATGAAAATACCACTTTGAAAAACTTTGATAATCAACTAAAGATCCATTTCATAGTTGCATTATGTTATCAACCGAAACAACTAGCCAAACAAGAGTCTAACTATGATGATAACTTAATTTTTGTTCGAAATTTCGACAAGTAAAAGGACTTAAATTTCTTGATAATGACCAGAGCTTATATTTAACTCATTCATGTCAATCTAAAAATAAATTCTTCGTTTGTAAATATTTTTTAAAAAACTTGCATTCATATCTTTGTAAATAAATCTTGCATTTAGGAATTTTTCATGTTGCATTTGGATTTTGTGGGTAGTATCCGCTGAAAATCCTCACGAGACAACACTCTTCCTACTAGGACACCTAAAGGTTTAACGGCTTGTTGCATGCGCTCAATGCAATCGGGTTTCCTATGAAAACGGATTTATCTTAGTTTTTGTTGACTCGAATACGAATAAAAAGACAAGTGTGGGGGTATTTGATGTGCACGTAAACAGTATATTTATACTCACATATTTAATCTTGTTTTAACTAAATAATGATCATATTAGGTACATGTTTTTACCAAAATCCAAATGTCATCAAATCATCATTCATTTACGGGAAAAATGGTAATTTTGTGCATGTATTAATTTTGAGAATATATTTGCACATTTTACTTTTATTTATAGGAAATTGGATGGAAAATGGAAGAGGCTTCATGTGTTCACGATGCATAAGAGAAGGAAGGCAAATAAAAGATGGAAATAAATGAATTCATGTAATCATGGGGTACCGCACCTACCCACTAACCATAAACTTCAATTAGAAGCTAACACACATGTTAGTGGGGATTAAAGCTACATGCACATTTAAATGGAGAATTATGCTTATGCAATTGATTACTTAGATGTTACATTTCCTAAAGGGAAATTTGGGCAGCTCCCTGAAATATGGATCAGAGTTTAGGCATGTATAAATAACCATCATATCTTCATGTAATGAGGTTTTAGTTTTATAATATTATGCAAATTGTAGCCTCAAATCAAAGAGAAATGGCTTTCTAAGCCTCTTCTTCTTCTTTACTCTTTCATGCTTTCATTTTATTTTATGCTTATTTTTTATTTACATGCTATCTTTCCTCTTAGTTAGTAGCTTAGTTTTAATTTATGCAAGTATTTTAGCTCTCATTTTATTTAAACTATCTTGCAAATTATTTTGTCTTCTATGTTGAAATTTACATGTATTTAAATGATAACACAAATGGGTAGCTAAACCCCTTCAATTTAGGAGTGATAAAGCTTTCTAAAATTATGTAAATTCAATATATCTCTTTTTATGCTTCATGAAAAGTAGATTATGATGTACTTTTATTAGGGAATTTGATAGCCCATGTTGTAATCACAAATAGGCTATGCTTAATCCAACATAAACACAATTTACATCATCATCCAACTAGTGATTTTGATCATGGAATTAAAATAGAAACAAAATTTGATGATCTATGTTACTAATCAAAAATAGTAAATATATCATGCTTAAAATAGATCATGTTCATTTTCATGACATTTAACAAGTGGTTTTGGTTGTTGTATTATAGTTTGATGGTTTAAGTTATGTTAATTAATAACATAAATAGACCATACTTATGATAAATACATCACTAATTCTACTTAGACCAAAATAGAGAGACCATAGATTTTTTTGTGTTGATTTACGTAAAAATATGAGAGTGGATTTGGATCCAAGTTGTATTTTAATCTCATATTTCCATTCACTTTATTCTAGCTAGTTTTACATTTTTCTTAGCTTAAAAAAATATCAAGTTTGATTTAATTTGATTGAGTAGGATTAAAAATCAATTCATTCCCCTATGGATCGACCCGTACTCGTCACGTACTAAAATTATATGCCGAGCGCTTGCGGTTATTTTTATTACAATTTTTTACGGTGGTTTTCTAATCGAACAGGAATTTCTGCCATCGACTCAACACTTAAGTAGGTAATCTCCTTTCGATCTAAGGGATGATTAAAACATCCTTTACCTAACCCCTTCTCAAAATCATACCTAAATCTCCAAATCTTGCATTCCACGAAAACTGCCTTCATATTTTCGTGCGTGCAAACTATAATATCTTTTTCGCCGATGCTTCAAATCAGGCTTATCCAGATGTTTGATACACTCCATTCTATATCAATTGGCAGTGCTTCTCATATAATCTTAGCACCAACTTAATTGGAAATATCTTTTACCAATGAAAATCTAATTACAATTGTTTCTTTATACAAACCCACTAGTGGCATCCTTCTAAACATAACTTCACAGCATTTCATTTTTACTATACTATGATCGAGACTAATAGAGTTAGGGATATGCCATAGGATCAATTGTACAATTTGTTACATATATCTAATTCAACGACTAATATTGTTCATCATAAAGGTATTTGATTAATACGATGTACTTTGTTATATTATGAGATAAATAATTAAGTAATCAATCAAAAGTATACAAAATAGAAAATCCTTAAATGGTATATTATGTGATAGTAATTATGGTGGGTTTTAATCTTGAGAAGTTTATCAAATTAAAACAACATATAATTTTAAATATCCCAAGTGAACATGTTTTGAGAAAGGATATCGATTCATCCATTAAGCCTAGAGCACGCAACGGTCTCTAAATGTTTGGTAGTGCAATAGTCAAGTCTTTTGGTTGCATCAAAAGGTTATGTACTGATAGTTATTGGATAAACATGAAATGACTCATTTGAGAGTTTCCTATTGGTTAATTATAATTAAGGTCAAATTGGAAATCTCGAAGTGACGATGTTACACAGTTCCCTCGACCGGAGAATACTATGGAACTTTAGTATGGATAATACAAGCCAATTAGTTAAAACCAGGCACGGTGATGCATTGAGAAACTGTGGTTGGATCATAAAATATAACTTTTAAATACATATCGGGTTTTAGTTGGATATAACTTTAGGTGTTGTCGAGTAAAGATATTTTTGAACCCTATTAATTTTATCGGTTAATTTTGACCTTTAGCTTTATTTTCTATCAATTATGATAGCTATAGGTATTACAAGATATATGTACACTGATAGGCATAAGGGAATTTGGATGAACATAAAATTTCTTTAGGTCAAGAGAAAGTTTACGAGCCGCACGGTCGAAGAATTATCAAGATTGGACTTTTTGGTAGCCCCTACGACTTCAAAACGCCCGCAAAATAGCATCTCAAGGCACAGTCTTGGATTTTGACGAAACCAATAATGTTAGATCGAGAAGAATAAGACGAGTCACACCGTCGAATAATCATTGCAATACGACATTCCTAAAAGTCATATAACCATAAACATGCATTGAAATTTTGAAAATAAGAGAAATGGATACACCAAACCCTAACCCTACTCAATCCTTATAACGAGCATTCTCTCGATCATGTGGTCGCACACTTTTTCTTCTCTACGTTATTATCTTTCTCCTCCCTCAAACCTACATCTGACGTCTTTCTCTCCTTTTTCCCAGTCAAAAAACACTGTTTTGGGTGAATAATATGTAGAATCCCTCTATTTGAGTTAATTAATTATTTTTTTGGTTAATTATTTAATCAGGTAGTTAATATGTAATCAAAATCTTAAATTTCTCATATCTTTTGCATAGAAGGCGATTTAGATGCGGTTTCCTACGTTGCACTCGTATTAGAACCCTCTACAGTTTGGCATAGAATTGGAATCTTTGGTTGACGTGCGTGATGTTATCTCTCACCATACTATGGTTGTTAGTATAGTATAAATCGACCTTTTGAAATGATTTCCAATTTTAAAACGTGATTTCTAATAGACTAAACACATACCTAATTTTATAAAATAATTTTAAAGCGTTCTAATTTTTTGTAGATTGGATATCACATATGTTATTACAAACATATTATTTATTGAAGATCTTTCGGTTTAGGCCATTTTTGATATGATTCTGATATTGGTTGATACATATAAATTGTACATATTGTATGTATGCTGTATTGGTTGATGTTTACGTTATTCTGGTTGCATCTATGTTTGTCTGCTTATTTTGGTTGAAAACGCCGTTCAATAGGCGATATAGCATTGGGAAATATCCCTTGTGTTAGAGTTTCGTGCACATTAGTTGAACACACACATGATGGAAACTTAAATGATGAAATAGAGCTTCATGCATATCGGTTAAATGCACAAATGATGGAAACTCGAATGGATGGGATAAGTTGTAGAAGTGTACCGAGATGCATACTGATGGTTTGAAGACAAGAGATGACGGAGTTAGGCATGTGCTTTGGGCTTCAAGATGGATGTCGGAAGTTTTCAATTGGTTTATACTTAGCCATTTTTGGCTACGTAAAGTACACAACCAAAGTGGTTGGCATTGACCACTATAGAGTGGTTGATACCCATCGCTATTGATGATGGCTAGTTTGGCCAATCTTTTTTATGGACTATAAGGAGGCTTTAACAAGCATGACATGGTGGTTTGTTCATGTGGCTGATACATAGATTTGATATTATTGCTCTACGATGATTGATTTCAATGATGAAGTGAAGACATGATGCTTTGACATTATGGCTTCGGGCATGGCTTCGACGCTTTTATAATAGTATGGCTCAATGTTGATGGAGTCTCCATGATAATCCATAGGATGAATTTGAGGAAAGGAACCTATGAGTAGAATAAGTAAAGGTTGTACTATAGAAATATAACGAGGAAGGGTTCTATTATGGAAAATGGAAATTAAAAAATAGAGCAAAGAAGGGATCGTGGATGTGTGCAAAGGGATCATTGATACACAGAGTGTTTCTAGTGTGCTCGTATAGTAGGGGTAGGTAAGGTCACTCACTTTGTAATGACCAACCTTTTCGACCCTCAAATAATACATCCACGGTATTCATGTGTCGAACGTTCAAATGTCGGAATGACAGAATGTTGGGGTGAAAGAAGAAAAAGATGGAATAGAATCTTAGAACCGGATGAGTAATAAATCATATACAATAGATCTTTACAGAAGTAAACTGCAATATACATACATAAATTAGAGTAAACTAACCTATCATCTGCCTGAACGGTTATAACACCATGTCCTCACAAATGCTGATAAATATAAAATAGAAAATGTAGTAGAAATAAGAGATATGTGAGATTCTTTGGAGGCATACAACTCATCTTCTAAAGCTCCAAAGCATCCATAACTAAATCTAGAAATATACTTGGTCTGACCCGAGCAATATATGAAAATAACGCCCGTATCAATCTAGTAAACTAATGTGAGAAACACAAACCAAACTGGTTTCAATATTATATAACATTTCAAAAATAAAGGTATCTCATAAGACCATGCCGCATATAAACACGGATGGGTTTTTATTTACAATAACCAAATCATTTTATTAGAAAATTGAGTGATATTAAATAATGTCTAAGATATGAAATAAATATCTAATCATAGCCGAAATGGTTACATTAATTACATTCTTGCATATTATGTATGCAACTAGGTCTGCAGAGGTATGTATTGGAGAATGGATTCCATACAATGAAAAGGCTATTAGAATACCGCATGTCACAGTACAACTGTAGAAAATGTAATAAGTTCGAAAACCTTTCAACCCTTACTACACAGGACCGGCCTACCTCATCCTGGATAGTACCGAATATAATCACCACCCTAGTGATCGGCTAACAACCGTATCGAATCTCTAGCATACCTAAATGGGTCAACATCGATCTAAATCAGATGATGACCATACCTGAGTGGTAGCAATCCACATAACCGTAAAGAATATCCCATAGTTTAGTCATTCGCGAGTGTGAGGCTAGAGGCAACGCTGTACCTTTTATATAGCAATCCCACTTAGAATGCTAACATTGGCCTTCGGGCAACAATGTAGTGCCAGCAATTATCCATACAAGTTTCTTAGGATATGAATAAATTAAAGGTACTACTTCTACTACGTCCTCAAGATTAGAGAAAGTATCCCTTGCACTTTAAAGAACTCCATGTTCGATTCCATCATCTTCAAGATGTCTTCGATTCGAACGCTTATGTCAATTCAAAGTGATTTTTGGATAACATATCTGATCCTGGTCTCTCCGAACCAATAACCGATAGTTTTCAAAACTGGCCAAGTTTTGATAGTCGTTTATTTAATTATCAAATAAATAAACAATCCAATCATAGATTTAATTCCATATGGAAACCAATCCTGGTTAAGCACATAAGCAACCATTATGCCTCCTCAATTAATCCTTTCCATTAATTAAAATATCCTTTCAAATATTTATACTAAAATACCTTATACAAAGGATATATTCACAAAACCTTTCAACACTTTTTAATACTTGAAATTTTTTGATATAAGTATCTCAACTGTATAAATATACTCAGAAAACGTTTCACTTTCAATAATTATAAAACATTTCCATATACTTATATCAACAGTACACGTATATTCAAAACACTACATTTTCGATACTTAGAAAATGTACCCATATACACATCTTGACGGTATAAGTATGTTCACAAATCTAAAGAAAGATTTCATTTCCAAAGCCATACTTATTTGGGTTAAAAAAATATTATTTAAAACAATGGTAACAATAAACTCAAAACACATTTGGTGCAAGTAAATGGATCTTATAGAAATTAGATTACATATACTTACAACTACTTTCTAATTTCAAACTTGTACCATCCCTTGATTAACAATGTAGCTAGACAAGTTAGCACACTATTCTTGATTCTTAACTCTCAAGGGATGAGTTTCCCTACTTGGAAATTGGTGTCAAGTTTGAAAAGAATAACTTTCTATACCACCATAATTTTAAAATGATCATTTCTAAAAATCAAACCTCATTTCCTTTTATAATATTCCTTTAATAAATCTCCTTATAAAACTCCTTTTACAAATCTCTTTCATATTTACAAAACTCATTTTTATAAATCTCTTTTATATTTACAAAACTCATTTCTAAAAATTTCTATATATTTACAAAAATTCTTTCTACTACTCCTTTCTATTAATAAAACTCTTTTCTATTTCCAATCTCCTTCTATAAATCCCCAAATTCATTTATAAACTCCTTTTATAAATCTCCAAATTCGTTCATAAAATCCTCTTATAAATTCATTATGTTTTATAAAATTTCTTCTATGAATCCATTTCTATTTATAAAAATTCTTTTCTTAGAATCCAATTCCTTTTTTAAAACACCATTTCAAAATCTATCATTTTATTTATAAAATACCATTTATAAATCTGTCTTTCTATACAACATTTCGTATAAAACGTTTCACCAATATTTATTCTAAAATATTTATATCTTTCTTTAAAAACAGAATCACTTTGCTATAAAAGATAAGTTCTCACTTTTTCTTCAAATTAAACATCCGTTATTATATTAACTTTCACTAAAATAAACACCTTCTAAAATACTTTTAAAACATTTCCAAAAATGTTGGAGTAAAATAGAAAAGTATAAAAACTATTTTAAAATATAATATCATAGAAAATAAAAAAATTCAAATATAAAATCATTTCTAAATTAGAATGGTAATTAACAAAATAAGATTGCGCACAACATTTCATTCACGTACAAACCATGAATGTAAAAATAAGAGGGAAAAAATGTAAAATGGGAAATGAAAATTGAAGTAAAGCAAAATGGTGCGGTTTGAACATTTTGCAATATCCGGCACTTTGCCACACAACATTTCATTCGCGTACGAACCATGAATGTCAAAAACAAAAATAAGATTGCGCACAAAAGTACGACAGATCACAAAAAACAATAAAATGCATCGGTTATCTTATTCAGTGAAATTTCAATAATACCAACATTTGCCATAAAATACGTCAAACGATAATTTAAATATTTTCCAAATTAAAATTATGGAAAAATCCTATAAATAAAAATAAAAATATTTTTCAATAAAAATCGAGTCGTTTTTATTAATAATTTATCAAATTTGAATATTTAAATAAATTGAACATTCTCATTCAAAGCGTTAAAAATTCCGTTTTTTCATTCTTCTCCCTTAAAAGAATTTCGTCCCTGAAATCTTTAAAGTAAGAAAATATCCTCTAACCCTTAGACTTTTAAAATCAATTACTTCTAAAATTCGATGTATTATGGAAAAAACTGACGGCACCTC
The DNA here is from genome assembly GCA_030765085.1 of Allium cepa. Lineage (NCBI taxonomy): Eukaryota > Viridiplantae > Streptophyta > Magnoliopsida > Asparagales > Amaryllidaceae > Allium > Allium cepa. The sequence continues at coordinate 276,438,748 of CM060946.1, forward strand.
ATTTGCACGGCTCGATCTAGAAAAACTTCAACCCGCCAAAACTGACTTAAATCGACAAAGAAAACAAAAGCCCAAAAGTGGCCTCCCACATTTGGGTCATTAAATCATCAACAATAGTATATTCTTATGATATACCTTATAGAGTGCATGTGACACATAGTAAATACACCCGTTAAGTAATAAACATATACCAATTTGTCGAGCAGTTAAACTCTACTCATGAAACCAAAAGTAGCAAGCTGGCCTTTGATTCCATACACTTATATCTTACTTATAAATGCCATCAAACCATATATCTTGAATTTCTAGAGTAAGAAGCACACAATATATATTCAAGCTTGTACAATCTACATATGTCATCCGTACACAATATCAAATCTAATCACTTACTCAATCATATAAACTTCTCTTTCGAGCTAGTATCGCTCATTCAACTTTCCTAGTGCAGACTTTGACCAAGTTCCTTGATTTGAATCCTCCATCCTCCTTACATAGCCATATAATATGATAGAAAACTTTAGAATCATATTAAGAGTCTGTATCAAGTGTTTGTTTTCAAGAATCGAGTGAAAAATACTTGTTTAGATTGGTGTAAATCACCTCAAAATCGTGTACTCGAATCTGGATCAAAACAGTTATGCAAATAAAATCATCTACGTATAGCTTACATACTTATTAATAAAATTGTTAATTTAATGAGATTTTTGTAATTTAATATTGAAGAAAATAAAAATTAGCGAATTATTAATAAAAGTTGTGATAATGTAATGAGAATTAACTAAGAGGAAACGTAACAAGGTTACTTAAAGTTAATAATTAATGAACTTGAATGAAATTCCAATTAAATAAAATAATTTAAATGTTATGACTTGGTTATAAATAGAATATGAGAAAACAAATGTAATTATTGAATTTATATGTGAAATAATATAATAAATGGTAATTGGTTGGGAAGAATGAACATAGAAGTATTATAAAGGATATAATGATGAAAATGATTGTTGTTACCGGTTAATTCACCAATTACAAATAAAGATAATTAAATGTACTTTAATGATAATTAATATAATAACGGAAATTGTGAATGTAAATTAAAATAGAAACTTAAATTTATTTATAAGATAGTAATTGGTGTAATAGAAAGCATGAGACCAAGTAAATAAATTTATTGATAATATTAATTGAAATTAATGTATATATTTGGCAAAAATATAACAATTGGAAATAGGGTAGTCAATACAAAGGAGTTAGGGATTTGAATATATTAACGTAATATTTATACAAATGTAAGATGTAAATAGGCATATATTAGTGTAATTTGGTAAACTAAGTAATAATGGACCTAGTAAAGATGGCAATTAAATCAAATCAAAATTTTGGAATCAATTTTTATTTAATTGGAATGTAGTCAATAATTAATGAATTTAATGGAAGTAACTGGAATTAAATTCTATATTAATTGAAACTAGGAGGAATGAGAATTTTAATGTAATAAAAGTAAGCCAATAATAATTCTTTCCAGAAAATGATAATTGATTCAATAAAAAAAATCTATAAATCAAATAAATAGATTTATTGGAATTTCAATCAATGATTTATGAATATATTGGAATTGGAATTTAATACTATAATTGGTAAATTGATTAACTTTAAATTGACATGGGAATTTGTTATAAAGGATTTTAAATTTCTAAAGTAATATAAGATGATAAAATTTATGAATTATAGAATTTAAATTGAAAGGCGATTTAATTAATTAATTATTAATTTATTTAATTAACTGGAAAGTAGCCATTTTGGCCATTGACTTAGATTTCGACGAATCTAATTCAGATCCGTAATGGTGAATTATTGTAGGATTTCAAGTTTCGTAGCGATTGGACTTGTCGTTTGATCGTACGGGCTCGAAATGCCTTGAAATCAATTTAATTGAAATCAATTTGATATAACTTGATTTTACTACAACTTCTTCGTACGTTGGAATTTGGAGCTGAAACCTGTTCAATTGATTTTAAAATATTTTAAAATATCTATTTTGATATATGGGTTGACCCAATTTCGTTCCAGAGTCAAAACGGGATTTTCGGGCCATTTTATCGTTCAACGCGTATATAAACCGGGTCCATCTATTCTATTTCAGCCTTTCCTATAAATACCCTGTTATAAACCCTAAGTGTTTCTCGGTGTCATTTGTTTGTTTGTACATATAATTCCTTCTCACCTCCTCATTTCAATGGCAGACAAATCAAAACCAAATTCCAACTCAAATTTCAACTTCAAAATCAAATCTCCACAAATTATATCGAATTACATATTGACTTGAAGCACCCGAAGAGCGCAAGTCAAATATGTGATTCGTTTCTCGATCTGGGTTGCTATGTGGCCGGAATTGACTACTTTGTCCACGACCGTTCATCAAGTCATGATCAACTTCGTCTGATCGTCAATTGGAGGTTACTGTTGTGTAGAGATTGACGAGTGCTTCTCATCGCTGGGGTTCGTTTGGTGGATTAATAGCTTGATCGAGCGAAATAAATCAATTAAGGTTTCGAGGGGTGCGACGGCGTGCGAATCCAAGCAACCGGAAGCAGCGGCTCTCCGACCATAGGTGCAGCGGAGCAAGGCAAGGTCGATGGGATGGGTGGTTTGGCTTGCGGTGGTCAGAGACGTGAGATATTCGCGGTCAAAGGTGGGTCAACGGCCGTGTTTTTGGGTTCGAATGCCTGGGGCTGTTCGATGCCTGGGAGGAAAGTGAACGTGGCTAACGTGGCCTTTGTGGGTAAGGGAATGTTTGTTTTATTTATTTATTTGGTTTTTATTTTTATTTTTATTTTTTTTGGTTCTAACTCGCATATCCTCTACATACGACCTCGAATTAATGCGCGGTTTCTTGCGTTAAGATCGTATTGAAATTCCAGAGATTTTAACACTGGTTTGGACAGATTCTGAGGCTGTTTGAATTTTGGGTTTAAATTTGATTTAAATTCAATTTAAATTCAAAAGTTGAGTGTTTAACCCACTCACAATTTCTAAAATTTCTTATGTGTGTTAAATTAATTTCTGATGTGTGTTAGAAATTTATTTATTGCTGTTTGGTATATTTTTATCATCATTCCAGTTAAATTGAATTTATTGAATTAAATTGTTATTTGATTTGTTATTGCATATAAACTGCCAGTTAAATTAATTTATTATTGAATATGAACTGCCAGTAATTACTTGTTATTTATTATCTGTTCTATATTGATGTTATTGTTTGAATTGGATGATGATTGTGATAAATGATTGATGATTGATATTGGGTGAATGGATGCTGTATTTTATATTGTTATAGATTGCAAGTTGTTCTGCATTTTTAGTTCGTTCGGGATTGCGGTTTGAAATGATATATAACCGTATTTTTATTTTAAATTATGGTTTGAAATGATAAATATCCGTATCACTTGACCATAGGATAGAAAATTTTATACAGACACCGTAGTCTATATATAAAAATATTTTGAAATGATTCTATGGTTTTGGAAAGAAATATACAGTTTAATATATATTGATTTTGATAATATATAAATATTAATTTTATGTATAGTTATATTCTTGAAATTAAGCTATGGATAAACTTTTGTAATAAAAATAAGAGAGTTTGATTTAAAAATATATATAATATGGGTGAGTATTTAAATTATATTATAATATAGAAGGTATAGTGATTGAAATAAATTAAGGTTGGCAGATAAATCTAAAATTTATTTGAAATTGAATACAGTTAAGAATTAAACTCAAATAAGTTGATATGAAATGTATTAAATTTGAGATTTAGAAGATATGATTTTATAACTTGATTTTGGTGTAAGGTGAATCAAACGAATATTTCGAGTGTAAATAAATTGAAGGAAATTTTTAGTTATTTGTAATTTGAGTTTTATTTAAAGGATAATGGATTTATTATGCAAATATTTCAAAATTAAATAATAGAAAATTGAAGTGTTGAATCGTAATTACCAACCTTAGTTTTGAAATTGTTTAATACATAAAGTTTGATATATACTGAAATTAAGATGGTTTATTGAAAACTGAAAGTGAGTTGAAAGTTGTGAATTGAGATTTAATATAAAGTGAATAAAGTTGTGAAGTCGAGGAAATTATTTTACTTTATAAATTAATTTTAAATTCAAACTATTTTATTTTATATACTGTTGGAATATCCAAACCATTTAAGTTTTGGAAGTATGGTTTAGAAGCTATGAAATCCGAAGTATTATGTTTTGAAAGGTTATATTTCAAGCATTTGGTTTCAAAATATTATAAATTTGAAAGTGCTATGATTTCGAAAAAAGAGGCATATTTGAAAAAAAGAGAGGATATTATATTGATTTGGGTTTTATAACAATCATATCATATGCCTTTGGGTTTTGAAATGGAAATGATATCATATTTATATGGTTTTGAAATGGATATTATATTATGGTTTTGAAGTATAATTATTTTGAAATGACCGCGGTGTTAATAACGTTTGGTTGTTGAAGAGAATGGGATCAGAAGTTGTCATACTCTCTACCAACTCTGAAAACCATTTTCACAACCGTGTACGCAGTGGAGATTCCAGAATGAAGTATGATGGCGACGGCGTTTCCTTTGAGGTAAATATGTGGACCTGACTCTCGTAAGTTGGCATAAGGTGGCTAAAACAGGAGCGATTGACGGGCTAATGAGGTAGCACCTTTGATCAGACACATCCCTTCGATATTATACTATGACTTTGGATTGATTTGGTGGCCACTTTTGATTTTTGATTTGGGGGTGTGGCTCGAGGTGGGCGGTAGCTGCGCACTACGCGTTACCACCGGTCCGGAAGCATAATTGGTATATCTACCCTGGCATTGCCTAGTTGTGCCATGTCATCTACCCTAGCGCGCCTTGTACTAGGTTGGTTTTCTCCCGTTGCCCGTGTGGTATCCTCTGGTGGCTTCCCGATCAGGAGGGACCATGATACTGGATGGACTACTGGGACTTTTACGTATTAAGGTGGAAAATGTAAAGCCTTAATGCTATTTAAAAGTAAGTTTATTTTACTATAGACATTATTATAATAGCAAAATATTACTACATAATAAATAGTTTAACGGATCCTTAGGAGATGTGAATCCCAAGCATCTCTTAAGTTATTGCACTCACGTTAGACACTGGATAGGAGATGTCAAATCCCATAAACATCTCCGACGCCGTTCCACTCATATTATTACCATTGATTTAACTTACATAAGATCATTTAGTTATGACTCGAGTGTTTTGTCTTTCCAATTCGCTCGGGTCAGCTTGAGCATTTCAGGATTTGAAGGCCTTAATTCTGGAGGACGAAGACGAAGAATTATTGTTACTATTTGTTATATATTCCACTTCACCATTGTATTCTGCTGCATTATTAATATTCTTTGGTAGGTGTAACTCAGATATGCATTGTATAAGTATAATCAAATGTTTTTGTAAAACAGCTTCATGAACTGTTTGTTTGATTATTATATTTTATTGTTTCGCTGCAAGATTCTATTTTGTTTTTTCTTTCTTTCTCTTCTTTTTCTTATTTACCCCATAACAATCCGCCATTATGTATGGTTTAAGTCCGACGTGTGTGGTTTATCGTCGATTTAAAGCGTATAATAAGGCAGGACGTTACATAAAATCATTTCACAAATCTATTTCCTTGTTTAAATTACAATAAGTAACTTTTATTAAAATTAAATTTCAACCCAACATTATCATCGAATACCTTATAACCAAATCATGAAACTGAATTCACTAGGTGCTCATATTTAATTCAATCAAACAATAAATACTTATAAACTAGATGAGCATAAATAATCAATCGATAAACAATTTTCAATTGCCCCTAAAATGGATAAGCACAACTAACCAAACAATAAATGATAATAATTGAATATTATCATTTCCTAACAAACAAACACATTGCAAATAACTATATCAATTTTTGAAAATTATTATTTTATATATAAAATATAATCCTAGGTAAAATTATTTCATTTACTAATTTCAAAATAACACCGTGTCGGTTTGCACTATTTATGATTTTAGAAACCCTTATCGATACAGTTGTACCTTCTATATCAACTAGAATTCAAAAACCACTTAACAGATCAATCAACACAATATAAAACGTCTTTATAGCACCAAAAAATACACACTTTCATGTATATTATATACTCAGACTCATTCTAGGGTGTAAATAACCCTATCTCTAATGAGTCTACTCCACAAAAGCCAAGATGATCGCTTAACCTATGCTCTGATACTATGCCATAACAACCTACCTTTTTGATCAAAAGCCAAGAATAATAAATCTATGGTATTCACGTGCTAAGCATCCAAGTGCTGGAAAGACAGATTGTTGGGGCGAAAGAAGGAAAAGATAGAAAAGAATCTCACAATGTGACGAGTAATATATAATATACAACAGATCTTTATAAAAGAAAATCGTAACATACATATACCAATCAGAGTAAACTAACCTATCATTAGCCTGGATAATCATAACATCCTGTTATCATAAATGCTAATAAATAAAAAACATAAAATGCAGTGTAGATAAAATATACATGAGTATATCTTAGTGGCATCCAGTCCATCTTCGGAAGCTCCAAAGCTGTAACATCCCCCATTTTGGGACCCGAAACTTGCTGCTACAAATGCTGCAATCATCTATAGTATTAGTTTTCGATGACAAAGTGTGGACATGTTAATGGTATCTTAACATCAAAGTACAAGAATATGAAATTTTCTTAAACACAGTTTCAAAACAGACTTTCTTATTTCATTTCAAAGACAATATTTTATATTCATTGCATAATCCCAAACGTTGCCTCGGTTTAGATAAAATATAATTATTGCAAAATACTCCAAGAGCGACATATAAATATGACCCCTTGGTTGATTGGAGTTTACTACAAGACAGTTATAACATTTGTTATTACAACATTTCAGCAATATAACTTCAACAAGCGGATAATAATATATAAATAAACTCCTAAATAGCTAGCTTTGCCTCCAGCACATCTTCGGAAGCTTTATTCGCTAGACCTAAAGACCTGGGAATCCTTACTCTTGACCACACAAATTAAATTTTGAGCATCCTATATTTTAAGGGGAAAATATAAAACTTCAAGTCATACATTAAGCCTGATATAAATAATATGCCATCTTGATTTTTGGACATTTAGTGAGACTACGGCGTTGAGGTAAAAGGGTATTTCCCTCACTAATATCCCTTTAAAAATATATCTTTTGCAAAATAACTCATGCAGCCACAATGGTTAAAGTAGACATTATAAACAATAATATGTATGCATGCAACATGGGTAATAATGAACAATCTATCAAAATAAATGGACTATTTGTCCCAAAATCATAGTTTTCTCAGCGTAACTACGAACCTATGGTTGACTCGGGCCTTCTAAATATAAATTTTCTAACATATTATTAGAAGGTAATGGGACGGCCTCTTTGAAACTTACTATTCCTAGGGTCACACAGATCCTAATGGTTTTGCAGGCTTACCAATAAACTTTGTCAAATTTGTGTATTCCTTTCTATGCGTAAACCTACTTTTAGTCTTACCTATGACAATACTCTACACACTAGAATTGTGGACTAATATTAGCTAGAAGCTAACAGCTGAAGTATAGGACGCTACCCTATACCGGTCCCATCTGGTTTTCTAATTTCTGAGACAATTCATCCTATCACAATTTATCTAAAGGTGAAAAGAACACTAACTTCCTTAGTAAAATTCAGGACTAAATACCATTTTTATTTCCTTGAGAACATAACTCTTTACAAACAATTTAATCTTTAAAATCATACTTTAAAATAATGAAAATATAGCCCTTTACTTTATATTAAAACATTCATTCCATGATATATGCTTTTATAAACTATATTGATGAAGTCCAAAAACACTTGAGGTCATTGCCTCTCAAAGCTATAGGCTATAGAGCTAAATTTAACAAAACTATTAAATTGATAATAATCGGTGTCAGTTACACCACTTGGGTTCATTGCCCATCTTCAATATGGAAAATCATGTTAAAGTCTTTAACTCATAAAACATAAGGGCATAGGGATGATAACATAAAGATCTCACGTAGAGTGCCAACATCATAGAGTATAAAACTAGGTTTGCTTAATTTAAAGCCTTAAGAGGTAGGTATCGACATTAATGAAACTTGGCATTAATGTCTTAAAGAAAACAGACGGCGTCACTATGGTTTAAAAGCGTGGCTATATTAAGACGAAGTGAAGATAAGTGGCATCATTGCCTTCTTCGAAAACATGCAACAAATAATAAAGTCAAAGTTGATAAAACGCAACATTATATAGCCGAAGGTAAAAGATGCTACTTCCTTGTGTTTCAAAGTAGTTATCAAAATATGCAACATCATTTTCTCTGCTATAAGTTACTTTGGGAAAAATAGGGTCGTCGACATTATATATATGCAGCACCAAACCCTTGCATATATAAAATGCGACATTAAAAATCAATGCCAGTATTTGAAAACAAGCAACATTGCCTTCGTCGAAGAGCACGATGTCGACTTTGATGCTGGACTTCCTACATTAACCAGGTTGATCCATTCATTATATATAGAAGTTGGTGTTGTATGACTCGCACCTGATCGTAATCGAAGCTAATAAAGGTGGTATGGTGAAGTGCGACATCATAAGTCTAGGCATGGCAAAGCCGTAATTACCATGAAAACTGCTAATATGCTATTAAAAAATTAATCCTTTTAACCATCTCTTTTAACATGTCAAAATCCCATTGGATAATAACTTTCTTTATCAAAATCTTCTTCAGGAAACTACCATAGGACAGATTTATCATTCCCAAAACATTCTCAAGACTGTTATTTCATGTTAATATCTTAATATAATTATTAAGCATTTCTAGCATAATATAATCGTAGTAAATCACAAACGCTTGGGAATAATACCTAAAAATTCCAATAGATCGAATTTAATATATTCTTCAACATCAGGGCCAAAAACTTTATTTAATTTTTTTAATAATTATAGCCCTAAAAGTTCCTTTTGTGAGAATAAGTATCTTAAAGACTTGCGATTTGTATAGAACATGAATCATTCTCCCAAAAGGTAATGTTCACACACCTTCAAATCTAAAATTTATGGCAGCCAACTCCATGTCATGGGTGGGATATCTAACTTCATGTGGTTTGAGTTGTCGAGAAGCGTAGACAATCACTTTACCGCTCTGCATTAAAAAAACTCCTAATCCTATTCCACATGCATCTGTATACACCACAAGACCTTGATTTCCATCCGGTACAACTGATACGGGCGCATTGGTCAATAAATGCTTCAGCTTTTGGAATGCCTCCTCACACTTATCGATCCAAACATACTTTAAGTCCTTCCTGGTTAGTTTAGTCATCAGTGCTGCCATACGGGAGAAATCCTTAATGAATCTCCAGTACTGGCTAGCTAATCGAAGAAACTCTTTATCTTAGTCACCATCTTGGGCCTCTTCCAATTATTTACAGCTTTTACCTTAGTTGGATCCATAGACATCCCTTTTCTTGAGACTACATGACCAAGATATTTCGCTTCTCTTTTCCAAAAATAACAGATCGAAAACTTTGACTTTAGTTGATGTCGTCTCAAGGTCTCTATCACTATTCTAATGTTGAGCCTTATGGCCTTTCCCATTACTAGAATATATCAGAATGTCATCTATGAACACTAACACATATCTATCTAAATGCTCTAGGAAGATCTAGTTCATCAAATCTACGAATAAAGCAGGCGCATTAGTCAACACAAATGGCATTACTAAATACTCGTATGAACTATATCTTGTCCAAAACGACATCAAAGGGATATTATTGTCTGCCACTCTTAATTAACGAAACCCAGTTTCCAAATGTAACTGAGAAAATACGGTGGCTCCGCTCAATTGATCAAATAAATTATCTATTCTTGGCAAGGGTACCGATTCTTTATCGTCTTCTCATTTAACTTATGATAATCGTTACACATCCTTAATGGCCCATCCGGTTTCTTTACGAATACCATGGCTTCCAAAGGTGAACTTCATGGTCTAGTGAAATTTTTTCCTTCTAAGTGCAGCAGCTGCGCTTTAACTCCTTCATCTTGGTAGGTGTCATTCTACTGGGCAGTCTACTTATGGGTTCAACCCTGGGTATAAGATCGATTTGAAGCTCATTATCTCGTTTTGACAGTAGTTCTGTAACAGACCCAAAGACATATGCAAATTCTCTTACAATAAATACCCGATTCAACTCGTCTTCCTCCTCTATTGCACCCAACAAAGCACAAACATCCAAATACTGAGTATATAATTCAATCGCTGTTATTAAGGTGTCTTAGTGATATTTTCCTATCTTGGCAAAATAGCCTAGCATCATACTTACTTGACCAATCCATACCTAATATAACTCCAAAGCCTAATAAATCAAACACATGCAAACTACAAGCAAATATATGACCTAATAATTAAACTATAAATGGTGATATCTAATCCTAAGAATTGCATATCATCCTATCAGATTCACAACCCTTAAGGAAATAACTATGTATAAGGATTATAGACTAAGCTTATCTACCAAGCAACGAAATATAAAAAATGTGATGCACCAGTATCAAATAGTACTCTAATAGGTAAGCCATGAATCAAAACATACCTCATATCACAATCTTTCCTTTTTCCTCTACTATGGGTCTCGAGGTAGCTGGTTCCAAGGCAAACACCTTTCCTTTCTCAACCCTAGCCGATTCCTTGCATTGATTCTTATAATGTTCAATTTGATCATAATTAAAGCACTTGATGTTCTTCTTTCCAATGGCCATCTTTCCATCCCCTAAAAGGCACTCGTTTGCAAAATGCCCTTTCTTGTCACACTTGTAACACACAACATTTCTTTTCCTATTTTTGCAGCTCCGCCTTTTTGAGCTCCCTTTTGTAGAAAGAATTTCTTTTTTGACCTGGTCCACCCTAACTCTCTAGCGGCTTGTTATTAATAAACAGTGCAAGCAACTCCTTATTTCTCAATGCCATCTCCACTACCACGTCACATGGATCCCTAAGATGTGGCATGGTTTCCCTTCCAAGCTCTGGACTTAATCCACGGATGAAATTTTCATTCCTTTTAATCACCGTATCGACCGCAACATACCCATATTAGGATAGCTCTTCAAACCTGTTCCATACTCCAATACAGTCATGTATCCTTGATCCAACTTAGCAAACTTCCTTTGCAAAGTTGTCTTGGCAATCTCACACATAAACCTTTCCTCGAACCTCCTCTTGAACTCTGCCTAAGTCAGTTTCTCCGGTGGCACTCCAACAGTAACACTATTCTACTAGTACAATGCAACTCCTTGTAATTTCCTGGACGCCAATCTCCTCTTTTGTTCATCATTCAGTCCCGAGTTAGAAAAAATCCTCATAATGAAGTAGTCAATTCTCTACCTCAATAGCATCCTCAGTTCCAGTATATGGATTCCCTCTAAATCTTGCATAATCCCTACTCAGAACATCATTGTTGTTTACAAATGAGGCTTCATGATTCACTCCTCCAGCATATCCACCAAGTAATCCAGCTGCAACTCCTACTTGCATCATGTTCATGGAGAACTGATACATAGCCCTTTTTTTTCTACCGATGGTGTTTCAACATCGACATTAGTAGTTGTTTGCTGACTTGGATTCCTTCTAGTATTGAGCCTGGCTTTTCTATTGGTACTAGTGCTTCCCCCACTAAGATTCACTCTTATGTTTCCTGCCACCATATCTTACTTTCCCTTAAATATGCATTCGAACCTTAATAAGACCTGGAAGAACAGTCTAAGAGAGAGGGAGAATAGAGATAAAGCGTATACTTATATATAACAAATACAAGTACATTACAATAGTGTTATCCCATACCCTAATCTTATGCTCTGATTCATTTGAATTATGGTATCCAAATCTCTTTTAAAGTTCAAAAATTCTTTTAGTTTCACATAAACCTATGCTCTGATACAAGTTGTAGCATCCCCTATTTTGAGGCCAAAAACTAAATGCTACAGATGCTCCAGTCATCTATAATATTAATTTCCCAAGACAAAATGCAGATATGTTAATGGTATCATAACACCAAATCACAAGAATATGAAATTTTCTTAAAAATGATTTCAAAATAGACTTTGTCATTTCATTTCAAAGATAATAATTCAAATTCATAAAATAATCTCAAATGTTTCCCAAATTTAGAAAAATTACAATTATTACAAAAAACTCTAAGATCGACATATGAAATTGCCTCCTTGGTTGATCTGAGTTTACTTCTAGGTAGTTATAACATTTTTCATTACATACATATTAGCAATATAGGTTCAACACCGAGGATAATAATACATAGATAAACTCTTAATTAGCTAGCTTTACCCCTCTGTACTTCTTTGAAAGCTTTATTCGCCAAACCTAAAGACCTGAAAATCCTTACTACTGACCCACTCAAATGAAATTTAGAGCATCCAAGAGTTTAAGGGGAAAATATAAATATTCAAGTCAGATAATGAGCTTGGTATGAATGAAAATATGCCATCTCGATTTGTGGACATTTAGTGAGACCATGCCATTGAGCGGAAAGGGTTTCCCCTCACTAATATCCATTAAAAATAGATCTTTTGCAAAATAACTCGTGCAACCACAATGGTTAAAATAGACCATATAAACAATAATATGTATGCATGCAACATGCGTAATCATGACCAATCTATCGAAATCAATGGACCATCTATCCAACATCATAGTTTTTTAGGTAATACAAACCAAAGGCTGACTTGGGCCTTTTAGATATAAATTCTCTAACATACTATTAGAAGGTAACTGGACGATCTATTCAAAACTTATTATTGATCCTAATGGTTTTGCGATCTCATTATTCCTTCCTGTGTGTAAACTTACTAGTCTTACCCATGACAAAGCCCTATGCACTGGAATTATAGGCCAACATTAGATAGAGCTGACAGCTGAAGTGTAGGGTGCTACCTTACACCGGTCCCATCTGGTTTTCTAATCTCTGGGTCAATTCATCCTATCACAATTTATCTAAAGGTGTTAAGAACACTAACATTTTTAGTAAAATTCAGAGTTAAATACCTTTTTATGTCCTTGAGAACATAACTCTTTATAAATGATTTAACCCTTGAAATCATACTTTAAAACAATGAAAACATAGCCATTTACTTTTTCAAAACATTTATGCCATGATATATGCTTTTATAAAACTATGCCGACGAAGTCCGAAAAACTTGAGGTCATCGCCTCTTAAAGCTATAGGCTATAGAGCCAAATTTAACAAAAAATATTAAATCGATAATACTTGGCATCAGTCTCGCCACTAGGATTCATCGCCCATCTTCACTATTGAATAAATTCTTTAACTCATAAAATATAAGGCCATAGGGCTGATAGCAAACACATCACACTTCATAGAGTGCCAACATCATAGATAATAAAACTAGGTTTGCTTAGTTTAAAGCCTTAAGTGGCAGGTGTCGACGTTGATGAAACTCGACATTGATGCCTTAAAGAAAATAAGCAGAATCAACATGGTTTACAAACGCGGCCACATTAGAGTTGAAATGAAAATATGGTACATCATTGCCTTCTTCAAAAACATGCGACAAAGAATAAAGTCGAAGTTGATAAAACACGACACTATATAGTCGAAGTTAAAAGAAGCTGCTTCCTTGCCTTTTAGCTCGTGATCAAAATATGTGGCATCATTATCGCTGCCATAAGTTACTTCGAAAGCAATAGGGTCGGCGATGTTATAGATATGCGGCACCATACCCTTATATATATAATAAGGCATTAAAAATCAATGCCGATATTTGAAAACAAGCGGCATTGCCCTCGTCGAAGAGCAAGATGTCGACTTTGATACTGGACTTCCTACTTTAACCAGGTCATCCATTCCATATCAACAGAAGTTAATATCTTATGCATTGCACCTGAATGTCGTCGAAGATCATAAAGGCGGTATGGTGAAGTGCGGCATCATGAGTCTTCGCATGGCAAAGCCGTAATTACCATGAAAACTACTAACATGCTATTAAAAGTACATCCTTTTCACCAACTCCTTTTATTTGTCCAAATCTCATTGGATAATATCATTCCTAAAGCATCTTCAAAACTATTATTATATATTAATATCTTAATGTAATTATTAAGCATTTCTAGCCTAGTATAATCATAGTAACTCACAAACACTTGAGAAAAATCCCAAAACTTCCAATAAGTCGAATTTAATATATTCTTAAACATATAAAAATTTCGAGGCGAAAAACTTTATTTAATTATTTGTTTGTAATTAAAACCCGAAGTAACCCATTTTCTCTACTTAGAAATTCATAATAAATTCATACTTGCTTGGAAAATTATGAAATTTAAAACACACTTCTAAAATAATGTTTCTAACATCATATCAAAATTTTGAATCGATTGGTATCAAAAACTAGATTTTTACACTTCAAACATATCAATTAATTCCATAATAATTCCAATAATTCATCATTCATGCATATATTCATTCATCCTATTATACATGGCACAATAATAGTAAAAGATTCAAGTTCAAACCTAAAAATAATAGATAAAACTTGAGATGCATAATTATTATTCATCTTGATTATTTAAAGAAAGTTAAGATTTGAGTATCTATTGATTTCCCTTAAGCTTTACCCTTGATTCCTAGATTTTCTTTTTCCTCTTTGCTCTTATTGATGGCCGATCTTAGTTTTTAATTTTCATTTTTATGAAAATTGAGGGAGGAATGAGAATAAAAAAGTTAAAGATAATGAAATGTGTTATTTTCCTCCTTATGCATCCTCCTTCTTATTACTGTTCTAATCAGCTTTGTTAGTTCATCGATTGAGGATCGACCTATGTTAACTATCAAATCTCAATATCCTTATCCTTTTGCATTATTTAATTTAATTTATTTTATTAAATAATAATGTTAATCAAAAATAGGGTTGTTACAGATTCCCCTCATTAAAGAATTTCAACCTCAAAATTATGGTAAGGTGTGTGACATATACATAATTATGGATATAAAACATACCATCACAATAAATCAGGATAAGTATCCCTATTCATGTCCTCTATCTCCCAGGTACAGTCTCTCTCTCGCTATCGCTCCACTGGACTTTTACTAATTTTACTATCTTACTTCTTAACTTCTTCTCATCCTTTTCCATAACACGAATTGATTGCCTAATGATGGTCATTTCGCACTCCACTACTAAGTCTATCAATGCAGTCAAAGTGATAGTAGTTTTTGGATCTCGAACATAATTCCTAAGATGAAATATGGAAAACAATGTGGATTCCTACCAAACTGCTAGTAACTCTATCCTATAAAGTGAATTTCCCGATCCTCTCTAGAATAGAAAATGCTCCAACAAACCTAGGTGCTAATTTCCCTGATTTCCTAAATCTTATTACGTCCTTCATCAGTGATACTTTGACGAAAACATGATCTCCAACTGAGAATACTAAGTCTTTCCTTCTCTTATCTATTTAAATTTTCCACTTAGACCGAGCTCCCTTTATCCTTGCTCGGATTAACTCAATCTTTTTTGTGGCTTCTTTTACCATATTCGGACCAGGAACAAATCAATCTTTGGTCTCTAACCAACATACAGGAGATTTGCATGGTCTTCCATACAAAGCTTTAAAGATGCCAACTCTATACTAGTTTGATAACTATTGTTATATGAAAATTCGACTAAGTGTAAATCGTCTTCCCATGATCCTCCAAAATCTGGCGCATAAGCTCTTCACAAATCTTCTAGGACTTGTTAACTCTTTCTGTTTGCCCATCGGTCTGTGGATGGTAAGCGGTACTTATCTTGAGCTTGGTACCTAAAATCTCTTACAAACTCTTCCAGAATTCACTAGTGGGTAAGGAATCTCCTTCACTGATTATACTACCAGGAACTCCATGCGATTTGATAGTACTTCTCATGAATAACTTAGCTAAAATAAGTGTCGTCCTTGTTGACTTAATGGGTATAAAGTTTGATCTCTTAATCAGCCTATCCATTTGAACCCAGGTACTTTCATTTTCTCTATTCGACCTTGGCAACCCGTCGATGAAATCCATAGATATAAAATCCCATTTCCAAACTAGTATATCTAAAGGCTAAAGCAATCCACTTAGGTTTTGATGCTCGGCTTTTACTTGCTGACAATTCAAGCATTTCTTTACCCATAAGTCTATATCCCTTTTCATACCTTCTTATCATATCCTGGTACATCTTAGTTCCTTCAGGATGAATAGTAAACTTCGATCACTAACATTTCCTAATAACTTCTTTTCTTAGGTCTCCCACACCTGGAACACACAACCGTCTCTTATTCCCAACCGTCCATTTTGGTCTAGGTAAAATAAATTTCAAATCATCAATCTCAGTTCCACCTTCCAATCTTCTAATTCTTTCAGCTAGGATTGGATCATCTCTTTGTTTAGAAGCAACCTTATGAATTAATACCGGTCAAACTACTAAACAAGATAACATCGTAGTACTCTGATTAGAAATAGCAGTTGATCATAACTGCACACCATAAGTAGTTAAGGCTTCCAAATCTTTCCACTATGATATCATTGCTAACACTGCATTCTGATGTTTTCTATTAAGCGCATCTGCAACTTTGTTTCCCTTCCCGGTGTGTATTCAATTTCAAAATCATAAGCAGCTAAAAACTCCAACCATCTCTACTGCCTCATATTCAACTCTTTTTGAGAGAATAAGTATCTCAAATACTTGTGATTCATATACAACTCGAATCATTCTCCCAAAAGGTAATGTCTCCACACCTTCAAACCAAAAATTACGGCAGTCAACTCTAAGTTATGGGTGGGATACCTGACTTCATGCGGTCTGAGCTGTCAAGAAGCTTAGATAATCACTTTACCTCTCTGCATTAGCACATCTCCTAATCCTATTCCACATGCATCCATATACACTGCCAAATTTTGATTTCCATTTGGTATAACTAACACCAGTGTATTGGTCAATAATTGTTTCAGCTTGTGGAATGCCTCCTCACATTTACTCATCCAAACATACTTTACTCCTTCCTTATTAGTTTAGTCATCAATGCTGCTATACGAGAGAACCTTAATTGAATCTCTGGTAATGGCCTGCTCGTCCAAGAAAACTCTTCTATATCATTCTCTGTCATAGGTCTCTTCTAATTATTTACAGATTCTATCTTAGCTGGATCCATAAACAACCCTTTCTTTGAGACTACATGACTAAGAAATTTCGCTTCTCTTTCCAAAATTGACAGTTTGATAACTTTTCCTTTATTTGATGCTATCTCAATGTCTTTAGCACTATTCTATGATGAGCCTCATGGTCTCGCTCATTCCTAGAGTATTTCTAAATCTCATTTACGAACACTAATACAGATTTGTCCAATGCTCTTGGAAGATCCAATTCATCAAATCTACGAATAAAGCAGGCGCATTTGTCAACACAAATGGCAATACTAGCCACTCATACAAACCATATATTGTTCAAAATGACGTCAAAGGGATAATATCCTCCACCACTCTTAATTGATGGAACCCTGTTACCAAACCAAACTAAGAAAATACTGTGTCTCCACTCAATTGGTCAAATAAATCATCTATTCTTGGAAAAGGATGTCGATTCTTTATTGTCTTCTCATTCAACTTATGATAATTGATACAGATCCTTAACAACCCATCCGGTTTCGTCATGAATACCATAGCCTACTAAGGCAAACTGCTTGGTCTAATAAAACATTTTCCTTCTAAGTCAAATAGCTGCACCTTTAACTCATCCATCTTAGTAGGTGTCATTCTACTAGGTGGTCTACTTACGGATTCAACTCTAGGTACAAGATCAATTTGAAACCCAATAGCTCTTTTCGACGGTAGTCCAATGACTGACTTAAAGACAGCCGCAAATTCTCTTGCAATAAATACCCGATTCAACTCATATTCCTCCTCCATTGCATCCAACAAGGCACAAAAATCCAAACTTGGATTCTCTACCAAGTATATAATTCGGTCGCTACTATTAGGTTGTCTTAATGATATTTTTCTATCTAGAAAAAATATCCTGGCATCTTACTTACTTATCCAATCCATACCCAATATAATCCTAAAGCCCAAAAAATCAAACACAAGCAACTACAAGCAAATATATGATCTAGTAATTCAAACTCCGAATGGTCACATCTCATGCCTAGAGTTGCATACCCTCCTATCGGATTCGCAACCCTTAAGGAAGTAACTAGGTATGTGAATTCTAGGTTAAGCTTATCTATCAAACAACAAGATATAAAAGAATGCGATGCACTGGTACCAAATAGTAATCTAAAAGGTAAGCCATGAATCAAAACATACCTCCCATCATAGTCTTTCCTTTCTCCTCTACTATGGGTCTCGCATTAGCCATTTCCAAGGTAAACATCTTTCCTTTCTCAACAATAGCTGGTTCCTTGCACTGATTCTTATAGTGTCCAATATAGTCAAAACACTTGATGTTCTTCCTTTCAATGATTGTCTTCATCTACTAAACGACACTCGTTCGCAAAATTCCCTTTCTTGTCACACTTGCAACACACAACATTTGCTTTTCCTTTTTCACAGCTCCACCATTCTGAGCTCCCTTTTTTGAAAAGAAATTCCTTTTGGCCTTAGTCTACCCTGAGTCTCTACTGGCTTGTAATTACTAAATAGTGCAAGCATCTCCTCATTTCTCCAAGCCATCACCACTACCACGTCACATGGATCCCAAAGATCCAGGAAGGTTGCCCTTGCATGCTCTGTAATCCAGGGATGAACTTTTCGTTCCTATTAATCACCGTATTGACCATAGTATATCCATATCTAGATATCTCCTCAAAACTGGTTGCATACTCCAATACAGTCATATCTCCATGCACCAACTCGGCAATCTTCCTCTACAAAGTTGTCTTCGCAATCTTAGACGTAAACCTTTCCTCGAGCCTCCTCTTGAACTCTGCCCAAGTCAGATTCTCCTCTGGTACTCCATAGTAGCATTGTTCCACTAGTATAATGCAACTCCTTGTGATTTCCCAGATGCCACTCTCCTCTTATATTCGTCATTCAATCCTAAGTCAGAAAAGTTCCTTTCACCATAAAGTAGCCAATTCTCCACCTCATCCTCAGTTCTAATAAATGGATTCCCTCCAAGTCTTGCATAATCCCTACTTAAAATAACATAGTTGTTAACAACCGAGGCTTCATGTTTCACTCCTTTAGCATTTCCACCAACTAATCCAACTACAACTCCTGCTTGCATCATGTTTATGAAGAACTGATACATAGCTCCTATATCTATCAATGGTGTTTCAACATTGACATAGCAGCTATTTGTCGACTTAGATTCCTTCTATTGTTGGGCTTGACATTTCCATTAGTGGTAGTGCTTCCCACCCCATGATTCACTCTTCTGTTTCCTGCCTTCATATCTTAGTTTCTCTTAAATCTGCATTCGAACCTTAGTTGGACACAGAAAAATGGTCTAAGTTACAGGGAGAATAAAGATAATGCTTATACTTATATGGAACAAATACAAGTACGTTACTATAGCATTATCCCATACCCTAATCTTATGCTCAGTTTATTTGGATTATGTTATCCAAAACCTTTCAAAGTTTAAAAATTATTTTAGTTTTACATAAACCTATTCTGTGATACAAGTTGTAACATCCCGTACTTTGAGGCCCGAAACTAAATGCTATAGATGCTGAAGTCGTCTATAGTATTAATTTCCCGTGATAACATGGAGATATATTAATGGTGTCTTAACACCAAAGCATGAAAATATGAAATTTTCTTAAACACAACTTCAAAATAGACTTTTCATTTCATTTCAAAGGTCATATTTCATATTCATTATATAATCTCAAACGTTGTCCAAGTTCAGATAAAATACAATTATCACAAAATACTCCAAGAGCGATATATGAAGATGCACATTGGTTGATCAAAGTTCACTGCTAGATAGTTATAACATCTGTTATTACATACATTTCAGCAATATAACTTCAACACAGTGGATAATAATATATAGATAAACTCCTAAATAGCTATCTTTGCCTCCTGCACATCTCTGAAAGCTTTATTCACCTAACCTAAAGACTTGAAAATCCTTACTCCCAATGTACTCAAATTAAATTTTGAGCATAAAAGAGTTTAAGTGGAAAACATAAAAATTCGAGTCAGACAATAAACCTGATATGAATGATAATATGCCATCTCACTTTATGGATATTTAGTGAGACCATGCCGTTGAGTGGAAGGGTTTTCCCTCACTAATATCCCTTTAAAAATGCATCTTTTACAAAATAACTCCTACAACCATAATGGTTAAAATAAACAATATAAACACTAACATGAGTGCACGCAACATTGGTAAGCATGATATGATATATGCTTTTATAAAATTATATTGATGAAGTCTGAAAACACTTGAGGTCGTCGCCTCTAAAAGTTATAGGCCATAGAGCGAAAATTAATAAAATTATTAAATTGATAATACTCGGTGTCAGTCTCGCCACTAGCGATCATCGCCCATCTTCAATATCGAAAATCATGTTAAAGTCTTTAACACATAAAACATGAAGCCATTAGGCTGATAGCATACACATCGCACTTCATAGTGTGCTGACATCATAGAGTATAAGACTAGGTTTTCTTAGTCTAAAACCTCAAAAGATAGGTGTCGACGTTGATGAAACTCGGCATCAATGCCTTAAAGAAAATAGACAGCGTCAGCATGGTTTAAAAACACAGCCTCATTAGAGCCAAGTGAAAATTAGAGGCAACATTGCCTTCTTTGAATACATGCAACAAAGAATAAAGTCAAAATTGATAAAATCCAGCGCTATAGTTGAAGTTGAAAATCGTGGCTTCCTTTCCTTTCAGAGTCGTTAACAAAATATGTGGCATCATTTCGACGTTAAAAGTTACTTTAAAGTAATAAGGTCGGTGACGTTATTGATACGCGGCACCATACCCTTATAAATATATAATGTGGCATTAAAAGTTAATGCAGATATTTGAAAACAAGCACAATTGCCTTCGTTGAAGAGCACGATGCCGACTTTGATGTTGGACTTCCAACTTTAACCAGGTCGATATATTCCATGTCAACAAAAGTTGATATCTTATGCATCACACCTGATTGTCGTCGAAGCTCATAAAGGTGGTATGGTAAAGTATGGCATCGTGAGTCTCAGCGTGGCAAAGTTGTAATTACCATGAAAACTACTAATATGTTATTAGAAGGAAATCCATTTGACCAACTCCTTTTATTTGTCAAAATCCCATTGGATCATATCATTCTTTATCAATTTTTTTAGAAAATTGCCATAAGGTAGATTCATCATTCCTAAAACGTTAAACTATTATTTTATATTAATATTTTAAAATAATTATTAAGCTTTTCTAGCCTAATATAATCATAGTAAATCACAAACAACTGGTAGTAATCTCTTAAAATTTCAATAAATTGATTTTAATGTATTCTTTAACATATAAAAATTTCGAGGTCAAAAACTTTATTGAATTATTATTTTTATAATTAAAACCCGAAATATACCATTTTCTCCACTTGGAAAATTCATAATAAATTCATACTTGTTTTGAAAATTATAAAATCTAAAACCCACTTCTAAAATAATGGGTGTAACATCATATAAAAATTTCGAATCGACTGGGTGTCCAAAACTAGGTTTTCATACTTAAAACCTATCAATTAATTCATCATTCAAGCACACATTCACTCATATTATTATAACATGGCATAATACTAGCAAATATTTGGGTACTTAAAACCGAAAATAATAGATAAAAGTTAAGATGCATAACTATTATTTACCTTGATTAGTTAAAGAAGGTTGATATTTGAGTGTTGATTGATCTTCCCTAAGCTTTATTATTGATTCCTAGCTTTTCTTCTTCCTCCTTGCTCTTAGTGATGGTCGACCTTAGTAATTAATTTTTAGTTTTATGAAAAGTGAAGGAAGAATAAGAGTAGGAAGGTTTATGATAAGGAAATGTGCTCTTTTCCTATTTTTTCCTCCTCATATATCCTCATTCTTATTAATGTTCTATCAACTTTATTGATTCAGTAATTAAGGCTTGACCCATATTAACTATAGAATCTTAATCTCCTTATCCTTTTACATTATTTTATTTAATTTATTTAATTAAATATCCTAGATAATATTAATCAAAATTAGGCTTGTTACTAAAGCATCCATAACTAAATTTGCAAATATACTCGGTAGCCCTAGCATTATAAGAAAATAATGCCTGGATTAGTCTGGTAGACCAGATTGAGAAACACAAACCAAAGATGTTTTAATGTTATAAAACTTTTCAAAAATAAAAGATTTCATAAGTCCACGCCATATATAAAAATGGACAAGTTTTAACCTTATGATAACTATACCATTTTATTATAAAATCCAGTGATACTATAATAATGTCTAGGTTTAAAATAAATATGTAATCATAGCCAAAATGGTTATATTAGTTATATTCCAGCATATTAGGTATAAAACTAAGTTCTAAAATCACGTATTGGAGATTGGATTCCATTCAATGATAAGGCTACTGAGGCGCCGCCTATCATAGTACACCTCTAGAAAATGTATCGAGGTCTAAAACCTATCAACCCTTATGAGTCAGGACTGGCCTACCCCTTCTTGGATAATACCAATATGACCACCACCCGGTTGTTGGGCAACAACCGGACCGAGTCACTAGCATACGTAAATGGGTCAATATCGATCTGGATCGGGCTAATGACGATACCCTAATGGTAGTGAACTACATAGCCCTAGAGCATATCCCATATTTAGTCATTATCGAGTGTGAGGCTAGAGGCTATGTTTTATCTTTTATATATCAATCCTACTTGGAATGCTAACATTGCCCTCCAAGCAGCAATGTTATGTCAGCATTCGTCCATACAATTTGTTCAAGATACAAACAAACTGAAGGTACCACTTCTACTACATCCTCAGGATTTGTAGCAAGCAGTCATTGCACTTTAAAGAACTTCGTCTTCAAGATGTCTTCAGTTCAAATGCTTATGCTGGATCAAGGTGGTTTTCGTAAAACATATCCAATCTCGGTCTCTTCGAACCGACAAACGGTAGTTTTCAAAATGGGCCAAGATTTGATAATTGGTTATTTAACTATCAAATAAACAAACAATACACAAATGTAACGACCCAAAATTTTCGACCCCGAAAATTCCAGATAGTTAGAAAAAAAAGAAAAGAGGTAGAAGAAAAAGAAACAGAAAACAAAAACTCAGAATCTCACATTCGCAGTGGATCAAATATAATATCAAATAACATTCTTTATACAAAGAAAAGTTGTATCATTTAATTTACATTAATACATCGGAGTATTATCATTACACAAACACTGGACAGTTAAAATCAACATGTCCCAGATAAACTACAATATATCACAAGGAATACACTCATATGTTCCTGCCATCCATACACAAGATTTATTAGATATATAATATCAAATAAATTTAATTAATCTCCAATTAATTTTATCACCAACTTTATTCACTTGGATTATCTTAATCTTGCTTACTTAACATTAATTAATTACAACCTAATAACTAATCATTCTTTAATCATCTATCTTAATTAATCATCCATGATTAATTAACCTTAATTAAATAGATTTAATTCCATATGGAAACCAATGCTGGTTACGCACATATAAAACCATTTAGTTTCTTTAATTAATCTTTTATATTAATTAAAATATCCTTTTAAATATTTATATCCAAATACCTTTTTACAAAAGATATGTTCACAAACCCTCTCTACTCTTTTCAATACCTTAAAAATATTGATATATATATCTCAATTGTATAAGTATTCTTACAAAACATTTCACTTTCAATACTCTGAAAACTTTTCCATATTATATCAACAATATAAGTATATTCATATAACACTACATTTCGAATACTTAGAAAATGTACCCACATACTTATCTCAACGGTATAAATATATTCACAAATCTTAAGAAAGATTCCATTTCCAAAACCATACTTAATTGGGTTAAAATAAGTGTTATTTAAAACATTGGTAGCAATAAACCCAAAACACATTTGGTGTAAGTAAATGGATCATATAGAATTTGGACCAAATATACTTACCACCACTCTTTGATTTCAAACTTATATTATCCCTTGATTAACAATGTAGTCAGACAAGTTGTACTATCCTTTCCTTGACATACAGTCTTAACTCTTTGGATAGGAGTGACTTTCCTAACCTTAGCATTTGGTGTTAAGTTCAAAAAGAATAACTTTCCATACCTTCATAATTTTAAGATGGTCATTTATTGAAATCAAACCTCATTTCCTTTTATAAAATTCCTTTTTATAAATCTTCTAATCAAACTCCTTTTATAATTCTCTTTCGTTTTTACAAAAATCATTTCTATAAATCTCTTTTATATTTACAAAACTCATTTCTATAAATCTTTTTTATATTTACAAAATTCCTTTCTATTAATAAAAATCTTTTCTATTTACAAACTCCTTTTACTAATCCCAAATTCATTCATAAACTCCTTTTATAAATCTCCAAACTCATTTGCAAACACCTCTTATAAATTCATTCCTATTCATAAAATTTCTTCTATAAAGTCATTTATATTTATAGAACTTCTTTTATAAATCTAATTCCTTTTTATAAAACACCATTTAAAAATCTATCCTTTTACTGATAAAAGACGATTTATAATTTATCTTTCTATACAATATTTTATATAAAATGTTTCACCAATATTTATTCCAAAATATTCATGTCTTCTTCTAAAACAGAATCACTTTATCATTCAAGATATACTCCCCCTTTCGATAAATTAAACATCCACTATTATATTAAATTTTCTATAAAATAAATACCTTCGAAAATGCTTTTAAAACATTTCATAAAAAGGTTGGAGTAAAATAGAAAAGTACAAAACAATTTTTAAATAAAATATCACAGAAAATTCAAAAAAAATCAAATTTAAAATCATTTCCAAATCAAAGCAACAATTAATAGTATTTCAAAATTCTATAACGATGGCAATAGATACCAAATCACTTAACAAATGTTTTTACTACGTTTATCACTAAAAAGGTTCAATTTTTAACATATCAATGTTACATCCAATATTGCCAAACTACCAAGTTTTGACATTCAACAATTTACACAACAGGTATATAACTGAGATTAAAATCAATCGTAACGAGGAATCCACATTCCTTTACAAAATTCCTTGTATTTCATTTTATATGTCATTCGCTTTTCAAAGTGGAAATTCAACTAAACCTAACCAATAAATCATTTAAGTACAAAAACAATAATTGATTATCTACTAAATATATCATATAGTATTCATCCAAATGTGAGATAACTCACCGAAATTCCAGTGGACGCTTAAACATTCTGGTTTGATCTAAAATAACTCAAAATTTCGCTTACTTCAAACTTGATGCAATCAAATCCATCATATGGACAACGCTTCTATGAGCACCACACAAAAGACTGCATCTTGGTTGGACCTCGTATGAAGAAGTTATTCATTTTATAGGATTTGGAATTTAAATAATATAATTAATTTACTAATTACGTTATAATCTTTAATTCCCAAACTAACCCATCTTCTTCTCCCTCCCAAACAAACTTATACGTGCATAGAGACATTGCTCTACCCAAATTGTGCATGCATGCACAAATTCCACCAATACTCGAAAAAATCCAAATCCAACTTTATCGACCGCTCTCCCTTTGCGTGAGCACTCAATCCCACACCACCACATCTCCTTTGATGCCTCCCTCTAAGTCATGACTGTAACAAGTCGCATATTTATCAATTCTATATTTAAATATTTTATCGTTCATCGAATTTTAGTCCGAAAAGCTACTTTTTGCAAACAGTCGAATTAGGACTCGAGACCACTTCCATGGAGTTTAAAACCCCGTTTGCGACCTTTTTGAGTATAAACTTCGATATGTTTGGAGCTAGCTAAAAATTTGACCTTTTCAGTTAGGGTTTAGGTTTGGGTTCAGCCCACTAGCCATAATAATACCCCAAACTGAATCATCCCTCCCCATTCACTCTCACTTCCTCCTCTTTTCAGTTATAAAGCAAAAATGGGGGAAAGAAGAGGAAATTAAAACTCCAAGCCCTAGTCTTCATTAGCAAATCCTACTTCTAGCTCCAAATTCAAGAGAACCCATTGGTAAGCATCTCCTTCTTCTTCTCCAACTCATTCTCCTTCCAATTTCAGAAATTTCCTAAACCTAATTTGGGAAATATTTCTCTTTTAAGCTTAGAATCAAGCTTCTTGAGTTGGGATTGAAGAGTGGTTGATCCTCCTTTGTTTTTAAGCTTCTTCTTCATTGATTTGGGTTCAAAGGTGAGATTTTTATCTCATATCTTAGTCTATAATTATCTTTGATTGTTAGGTATGAATTCCTAACACTTATTCTTGTGCAATTGATTTTGGTTTGGATTGATTTGGTGTAAATTCCAATTTTTGATGTTTTGAAATCCAAATCTATGAAAATCCTTTTATGGATATTTGGACATTGATATTTGAGGCGTATCAAAGAGCCGTTAAGGCTGGGTTGTTGCTCGATGTAAATCCTTAGTCGTCGTTGCTCGTCCGATCGCTTCCGGTATTTATTTCGGCCATTTTTGGTCTAGGTTCAAGGAATGCCCCGAACCCCAGTTTCAGACGTCTCAAAACGTGGTATTCAGACGTCTGAATATTATTCTGGGAAGATTTCTATTTCCAGACTTAGACGTCTGAATATATCATTTCAGACGTCTGAATTGGTTCGTTTTGAACCAGAAAGGAAATAGGCTAAAAATTGCCTATTTCAGCCGTCTGAAATATTGGGTTCAGATGTCTGAATAAGTGTTCTGGAAAATATTTTATTTTCCAGATTCAGACGTCTGAATCCTTGATTTCAGACGTCTGAATCTGCACTCTTTTGCCTATTTGCCTATTTGCTTGAGAATTCCAACTTTAACCGATTCGTGTTGATTCCCTTTTGTTATTATCACTTATTATCGACCGTGATGACTTTTATATCGGGATTTTTGGGAATATCCATTTCGATGGATTTCGTAATCGATTTCTTTAGATTTTATTCACGTCTTCGAATGTGAATTTTGATGATTGATTGTTTCTACAATCCTTTCTATGATTTGTCACTTTAAAAATATAAAGGTTTCATTACTAGTAGTAAATATCAAAACTCTTTCTTCAAATGATTTCAACACTATTTTATTACAAAGCTCGTTTTCTCAAATCGATTTCCAATCTATTAGTATATACAACCTTTACCTCACTCGTATGAGAAATCTAATTAAACGACTTAGTAAAACAAGTGGTATGAAACGCTTGCGTTTACTTCGTCGGTTAATTCTTGGACTTGTTCGATTGAATCTCTTGTGACAATTTTCTAGTGAAGATCTATAATTTATTCGTAAATATTTAAGTTAAGCTAGTGGTTATGGGACATGAAGCTAAGCTCATATATTTACTAGCTTACTGTAATTGACACTTCTTGATGATCATGACGGCCATTTTTATGATTTGGACTAGCAATTTTGCGATGTCTCTTTGTCTGTGAGGCTAGAATAGACACCATCTGTGTGATTTCGACTCACACATACATCTTTATTTGCAAGGTTAGTCTAGACCTCATCTGTGTGATTTCGACTCACACATGTCTCTTTGTCCACGTGGAGGACTGTACCTCATTTTTATTGAGCTTCGGCTCACCAGGAGGAGCTTCGGCTCAAAGTCCGCAATGGGGGACTATACCCTGTCAGGAGGAGTTTTGACTCACCAGGAGGAGCTTCGGCTCAAAGTCCGCAATGGGGGACTATACCCTGTCAGGAGGAGTTTTGACTCACCAGGAGGAGCTTCGGCTCAAAGTCTGCAATGGGGGACTATACCCTGTCAGGAGGAGTTTTAACTCACCAGGAGGAGCTTCGGCTCAAAGTCCGCAATGGGGAACTATACCCTGTCTGGAGGAGCTCCGGCTCATTTTTCTAGGATTGGCCATCCTTTTCTTGTGATTTCTGGATTTCTAATTATTGATTTTTGGAATTTATGGTTCACCACCTTTTTCGATTGGCATTGATATGTATGTCATTTATTATGGCTTGGTGAAGCAAATAAATAATATGATATTCTTTTTGATGCTATGAGATTCTTGAGATATTTGTATGATTTTACTTTGTTGATTTTTCTATGTATACTTGTCGCAGTATGACATTTTTGGTTATCATACGTTTTTACTACATCTCTTCTTATATCTCGTTTTATCTGATAATTATAGCTAGACTGATCCGTTTATTATTTTCTTCTTAAATAATACTCGGGTCAGACTGAGATTTTACAAGTGCTTCTGCTTGCCACCTTATTGGACCATCATATGATCTTTTGGCTAACTACTTTAGTTTGGTAGTTTTTGTTGTATTCATTTGAGAAATAGACTCCTTGATGTATACATATTCTTTTGTCTAGCACTTGTATCTATTCTTTTGTGATGTTGTGGATCTTATTTAGCCACTACTCTGATATACACTTTTATGTGTAATATTCATATCTATTTCCGCCTTTGTGATATGAATTGCCTGTGACTGATTTGTGTTATGTTTATTTCTATATTTGTTTCCGAAGATTATATATAGCCACTATGTAGTTGCTTTGAGTTTGCGTCGGTATGTCGGATTTCCTCTTGAGATGAAATGCATGTTATATTTTATCTGGCATATCGGTGCTCGCACAAAGCAATTACACGGATGGTCGCTCCTCAACAGCCTTATTCTCCGTGCTACTTGACGACATTACCCCGTAGTGTCCTTGGCTAGCGTGGGTATAGAGGTGGGGCGTCACAGCTTGGTATCAGAGCCAAACTTTGGAACAATGTAGAATAATCTAACAAGGATCATGTCCTAAGTCTTTCTTAGGAGTCGTTCTTTAGGATTTTATTCGGGTGTTCGTACCGTTCAATCCTATTTTCTTTAATAATTCCTTGTTTTAACATCATGATTGTTTGATATTCATTCTAAGAATAACATTTTCTTATTCTTTTCTTTCTTTCTTAAATAAAATAAATGGTTGGTTCTGGCAATCCTAGCGCTGGTCAATCCAGTAGTCCTTCTCTAGATGGCGCATTCATGTCTGCCCAACAACTTTTGGATCTTGTAAAAAATCAAGAGTTTACCCGTGCTTTGAGTAAGAACCCCGAATTGGTTCTACCTTTGAAACTTGAAGTTCCTTTCAATCAGCTTGTGGATATCACTCTTCGATATGAAGAGGTTGGTAAAGGAAGTGATAGTGATATTAGGATTTCCAAGAAGAGGCATATTAAGTTCAAGAGCCTTAATCCCAATAAGAGAATGAAGCAAACTACTTTTGTAGAAAACACTCCAATCCCTAATCATGGAGGATGCTACAATTGTAATTCTAAGGAACACTATGCAAATATGTGTCCGAAACCTCATTCCTGTCGCTATTGCAAAAAAATCGGGTCGTCTTTTATCTTCGTGTCCTAAACTTCCAAGCAAGAGAGTAGTAAAGCTGCAAGCCCCTAGCAACTCCTCTCTTAGTCAAGGTATCCATTCTATCCTTGATGACATTTATTTTGTGATTATCTTATTCGAGTTCTTTTTGATACGAGTTTCATCTCATTATTATATATCAAAGGAACTTGTTGATTCTTTTTCTTTAAAACATTTTTGGGCTCATTGACTTCTTTGAGGATTGTGAATCCGGATTAGTGGATCCGCAACACTCAATTTGCTTTCTATTGATGTCGAAATTATTTTATGTGATTTTTCTTTCCAAGCCGATTTTTACTTAGGCTTCGGAATTGATTTTTTTATAAGGATTGGCTCAATCGTTGTGAAGCCCATATCCTATTTTCCGTGTGAGACTATTCACCTTCGACATTTTCTATCTATTAAGCAGATTTCTATTTATTCTTGAGATTCCGATTTCAAATTTTTGAAGGCATCATTTTATTCTTTAAGCCCTCAAGATGAGAAAAGTGTTATTTCTCTTATCTAAATAATTTGTGAAACTTTTTCGTTATTTTTTAGTTTGTCTTAGGATTATCACCTAAGAAATCTTTTGTGTGGTGTTAAGGTCTTTCTAGTTCGACCTTGCCACCGATTTTCATTTGGCTACGAGTCGCGGGAGTTAGCATTCCATTTACCACATTCCACACTCGTTATGATACTTATGGATGACCTATTATGTCATTCAGTTTGTCCAGCTTATTTCATCCATTTTATGAATCGAGTATTATACGATCTCGATAACTTCATTTTTGTATTTATTGATTTTGGATGAAAATAGAAATTTAAAATTTTGTAAATCTTTTTCATAAGATTTATTTATAAGTACGATTTGATTTTGCTCTTAAACGAGCAAAGAATATTCTTAAAGGTTTTTAAGAAACATTCATATAGAAAATGATTTTGTGATTGTATTGCCCATTTAGTGTTTTAAGAATTCTGGTCGATGCGCTTGATCAACGTTATCGATAGGAATTTCCTAAATGTTTTAATGAGACAGTCAAACACAATAAATTGACTTGTAAAAATGTAAATTTTTCTAGAAAGATTATTACATAAAGATAAATGTAATTTTGAAAGTTTTAACTTTTCAGGAAAGAAGATTATTTAAAAGAAATTCTTTCTTTTCGATACTCTTATTCTTGTGATTCCCGTTGGGAACCAAGACTTTATCTTTTGTACCAATGCTAATCGTATTGGTTTGGATGTCGTTCTCTTGCAAAAGATGACGTGCTATCACTTGTGCTTCTAGATCATTAAAAGCCGATTGAGACTAGGTATGTCACTCATGATCTAGTGCTCGCGGCTATTGTTTTCGCTTCTAGAGTTTGGCACATCATTTTTGGGGGAGAAATTTGTTCCCCACCTCGATCGTAAATCTTTGGAATATTTATTTTCTCATGAGGAACTTCATGTCGACTCGAGTTCCTGGCATCTTATGATCTTGATATTCTGGAAATCGTGTTGCCAACGCGCTTTGTCGTAGGCAACAAGTTGTTGATTCTTTGAGGATGACCAAATGGAATTATCTTTTTATCAAGTTCATCGGACATTTTGATATACTTCATTTTATTGAGCTTTATCCCATTTCTTTTATGGACTAGCGTCCGATGTTCTTTTATGTTGTTTGGTTCATTGGACGTACCGTTTTTGTACAACGTCGGCGTTTCGAATTATTTGAATTTCGGATCATTGGACGTACCATTTTGTACTACGTCGGTGTTTCAAAACTATTCGAGCTTTGGATCATCTGGCATACCGTTATTGTACTACGCCGTTGCATTGGCTCAATTTTCTGCTATTCTTGACGTTTTCTGCGTCTTTTAACCATGGAAATGCTTTTAGGTTTCCTATTTTTATTCTTGAGCCCGGTGGTATTGAGAAAAATTGAAGTTTCACCAGGTTTGACTTGTGAGCAACATTCCATTCGCAACATTGCTATGGAGGTTGAGCGCCTTCAGAATAAAGATGTTCTTCTTGTGAAAGTTCAATGGTTCTCAGATCCTAAGGATTGCTCTTGGGAATGCTGGGAATTCATCGAGCGATCCCGTTCAGGCTTACTCTTTCATGCTCTCTAGGGTGAACTTCCTATTTCAAATTTCTTTTATGTTGATATGCTTTTATGGTTGTTACTCTTTATCTTCTTCTTAAGTATTGCAAGGACACAATTTCTTTAAGGAGGGGAGTCTGTAACAACCCGTAAATTTATCAATTCTATATTTAAATATTTTATTTAAATATTTTATCGTTCATCGGATTTTAGTCCAAAAAGCTACTTTTTGCAAACAGTCGAATTAGGACTCGAGATCACTTCCATTGAGTTCAAAACCCCGTTTGCGACTTTTTTGAGTATAAACTTCGATATGTTTGGAGCTAGCTAAAAATTTGACCTTTTCACTTAGGGTTTGGGTTTGGGTTCAGCCCACTAGCCATAATAATACCCCAAACTGAATCATCCCTCCCCATTCACTCTCACTTCCTCCTCTTTTCAGTTCTAAAGCAAAAATGGGGGAAAGAAGAGGAAATTAAAACTCCATCCCTAGTCTTCATTAGCAAATCCTACTTCTAGCTCCAAATTCAAGAGAACCCATTGGTAAACATCTCCTTCTTCTTCTCTAACTCACTCTCCTTCCAATTTCAGAAATTTCCTAAACCTAATTTGGGAAATATTTCTCTTTTAAGCTTAGAATCAAGCTTCTTGAGTTGGGATTGAAGAGTGGTTGATCCTCCTTTGTTTTCAAGCTTCTTCTTCATTGATTTGGGTTTAAAGGTGAGATTTTTATCTCACATCTTAGTCTATAATTATCTTCGATTGTTAGGTATGAATTCCTAACACTTATTCTTGTGCAATTGATTTTGGTTTGGATTGATTTGGTGTAAATTCCAACTTTTGATGTTTTGAAATCCAAATCTATGAAAATCATTTTATGGATATTTGGACATTTATATTTGAGGCGTATCGAAGAGCCGTTAAGGCTGGGTTGTCGCTCGATGTAAATCCTTAGTCGTCGTTGCTCATTCGATCGCTTCCGGTATTTATTTCAGCCATTTTTAGTCTAGGTTCAGGGAATGCCCTGAACCCCAGTTTCAGACGTCTGAAACGTGGTATTCAAACGTCTGAATATTATTCTGCGAAGATTTCTATTTACAGATTTAGACGTCTGAATATATCATTTCAGACGTCTGAATTGGTTCGTTTTGACCAAAAAGGAAATAGGCTAAAAATTGCGTATTTCAGACGTCTGAAATATTGGGTTCAGACGTCTGAATAAGTGTTCTGGAAAATATTTTATTTTCCCGATTCAGACGTCTGAATCCTTGATTTCAGACGTCTGAATCTGCACTCTTTTGCCTATTTGCCTATTTGCTTGAGAATTCCAACTTTAATCTATTCGTGTTGATTCCCTTTTGTTATTATCACTTATTATCGACCGTGATGGCTTTTATATGGGGATTTTTAGGAATATCCATTTCGATGGATTCCGTAATCGATTTCTTTGGATTTTATTCACGTCTTCGAATTTGAATTTTGATGATTGATTGTTTCTACAATCCTTTCTATGATTTGTCACTTTAAAAATATAAAGGTTTCATTACTAGTAGTAAATATCAAAACTCTTTCTTCAAATGATTTCAACACTATTTTATTACAAAGCTCGTTTTCTCAAATCGATTTCCAATCTATTAGTATATATAATCTTTACCTCACTCGTATGAGAAATCTAATTAAACGACTTAGTAAAACAAGTGGTATGAAATGCTTGCGTTTACTTCGTCGGTTAATTCTTGGACTTGTTCGATTGAATCTCTTGTGACAATTTTCTAGTGAAGATCTACAATTTATTCGTAAATATTTAAGTTAAGCTAGTGGTTATGGGACATGAAGCTAAGCTCATATATTTACTAGCTTACTGTAATTGACACTTCTTGATGCTCATGACGGTCATTTTTATGATTTGGACTAGCAATTTTGCGATGTCTCTTTGTCCGTGAGGCTAGAATAGACACCATCTGTGTGATTTCGACTCACACATACATCTTTATTTGCAAGGTTAGTCTAGACCTCATCTGTGTGATTTCGACTCACACATGTCTCTTTGTCCACGTGGAGGACCGTACCTCATTTTTATTGAGCTTCGGCTCACCAGGAGGAGCTTCGGCTCAAAGTCCGCAATAAGGGACTATACCCTGTTAGGAGGAGTTTTGACTCACCAGGAGAAGCTTCGGCTCAAAGTCCGCAATGGGGGACTATACCCTATTTGGAGGAGCTCCGGCTCATTTTTTCTGGGATTGGCCATCCTTTTCTATTGATTTCTGGATTTCTAATTATTGATTTCTGGAATTTATGTTTCACCACCTTTTTCGATTGGCATTGATATGTATGTCATTTATTGTGGCTTGGTGAAGCAAATAAAGAATATGATATTCTTTTTGATGCTATGAGATTCTTGAGATATTTGTATGATTTTCCTTTGTTGATTTTTCTATGTATACTTGTCGCAGTATGACATTTTTGGTTATCATACGTTTTTACTACATCTCTTCTTATATCTCATTTTATCTGATAATTATAGCTAGATTGATCTGTTTATTATTTTCTTCTTAAATAATACTCGGGTTAGACTGAGATTTTACAGGTGCTTCTGCTTGCCACCTTATCGGATCATCATATGATATTTTGGCTAACTACTTTAGTTTGGTAGTTTTTATTGTATGCATTTGAGAAATAGACTCCTTGATGTATACATATTCTTTTTTCTAGCACTTGTATCTATTCTTTTGTGATGTTGTGGATCTTATTTGACCACTACTCTGATATACACTTTTATGCGTAATATTCATATCTATTTCCGCCTTTGTGATATGAATTGCTTGTGACTGATTTGTGTTATGTTTATTTCTATATTTGTTTCCGAAGATTATATATAGCCACTGTGTAGTAGCTTTGAGTTTGCGTTGGTATGTCGGATTTCCTCTTGAGATGAAATGCATGTTATATTTTATCTGGCATATCGGTGCTCGCACAAAGCAATTACACGGATGGTCGCTCCTCAACAGCCTTATTCTCCGTGCTGGTTGACGGCATTACCCCGTAGTGTCCTTGGCTAGCGTGGGTATAGAGGTGGGGCGTCACAATGACCAATAGGGTTTGACCATAACCCTAAAAATATCACACTCCCTAAACAACAACCTCGCTCTGCCAAACTCTGGAAATAGACTCCCTTTTGCACCACAAACCCGACACAACCAACCCAGGACCAACCAATGCCTAAAACTCCTAAAATTGTTAATCATAGTTTCACTTTCATCACATCGACCTCCACAACCAATACCGTAACCCAATCCCAATCCCAACATTGATTTAAAGCCCTTGTTCATATGAGATCAAGGATCCAATTTCACATTTTTTCGTTGAGTAATTAATTTGATGTTGATTTTTAAAGAGGAAGGTTATTTTTTCAAAAGATATGATAAAATAAAAGAGGGGAAGTAAATGAGCGAAATAAAAGGTGAAGAAAAGTAAAAGGGTTGGGTTTGGTTTATTTTTGCAATATGTAGCACTTTGCTACACAGCATTTCGTTCGCATACGAACCATGACAATAGAACAAAAATATATCGTAGACAAAAATGCGACATGATCACAAAACATCAATAAAATACATTGGTGATCTAATTCTATGAATGGTTGCACCAAAAGTTGGAAATAATGCCAAATAGATTGAAAGTTGTGAAATAAAGTGAAGAAATAAACTTAAAACAGAGAGTAAACAAGCAGAAACAAGAATAAACAAATTTATAGTGGTTCCGCACTGATTGCCTACGTCCATTTAAAGTAGTTGTTTTATTAGATACTTGCTTTTTTCATTATGGAGGGATCATATTGTAATAGATTCTTGATTACAATAGAGTTGGAGTAAAAAAACAGCGTCCAGATCCTTAAAACGAACAATAAATCTATATTTATAGGTGTAAACAACCAAATATCTTCCTAAAATTTCACTGACAGACTCTCACGATGTAGACGAGATCATCCAAAAAGATTCATAGCCCAACTCCCAAGGACAGGATATCAGTGTCGATCGATCTAGATAGCCTTATGGGCCTATGCGAGCCCTCCTATGGTCCCCTTCCATGCTAGGTTGGTGTTTCCAAAGTTGTTTTGGATAGCCGTCTATATGTTTTGTGGAGATGTCGATTGATTCCCATTGAGTCGAACGGTTGGTTTAAGTTGTTCATAGCCCCCTACCTGTGGGAAGGGATGGGTACCGCTCTGCTGCCTAGGTGAGGCACTAAACCATACTTAGAATATTCCAAAAAGTCTCTCTTGATATCACTTGATCGTTGCTTCATACCACTGTCTGCGCTTGATCTAGACTCCATGATCATCCCGCTGGGCTACTTGCCTTGTCTACCATCGAGTTAACTTGTCCAATCAGTCTAGGTGTAGCCGGGTCAAAAGGCCAGTTGTCCCCCAAAGTACATCTTATTTCAAACATGACATGCTTTGAATCGAAGCATGTTAGAGTTGCCAGAAAGGATTCCATTCAGCTGCCTGAATAGTCATTATCCTTCCATCAAGTTGTCTTTCCAAAGAGTCATATCTCTCTTTGTTTGTTACGACAACTAGTCAATAACTGTGGGTATAAATCAAAAGGTAATCCTCAGTCTTTATTTATGCTCGGTTCCATTGGGCTTGTCGATCAAGTTAGTAGGCATCGGTTATTTGAACTAGTCTTCTCTCTTAGGAGTTCTTAGGTAATAATTCAATTTCTGTCAAGTCAAGAAATCAAATGTTGAGTATGTACATGTGCACGTTCATTTATGTACACATTTTTATCATTGGCTCCCAAGCATGCTTACATGTCGATGGGTTGTCGTTGATCTACGTAGTTCATGTGCAATTGTATTGCAATTTTTCGGTAGTCCAATGCAAGTGTTCAAACATTTGCATATTTTTACTTTTTTGAATAGGGATTCAGTACCAATGCAAGGGTTCTTAATCTCTATTAGCTTGTGAGTAAGAGTAAAGTTTGAATCATGACTTGGAGAGGACGAGTTGGGTTATAGCGGTAGAGACGAGGTTAATTTGCATTTGTGGTTGTGTAGGAGTGGATTAGTATGGATATAGGAGAGATGAATGAAGTAGGGTTAGCGAAGGGTTTGGTGTTAATTTGGAGAATATGAAGCGGAGTGGTGAAGTCTAAGGGTTCAATGGTAGGGATTGGTTATGGTGTGCCATCGATATGATTAGGATACTGAAGCAAATGGAGAGATCAGTTTCGGTGGGATTGGTATAGGCATGCTGGAGGTGATCGAACTGAGTTAGAATATGCCAAAATGAGTTCACCTGGGCAATGAGATCGGTTTTGATCCCTTGCCTAAGCAGGACTTAGGAAAATTTGGCATTATTTGAGTAACTTGAACTTGAACACAAGGACTAGTGAACTTGCATATGATCTTGAACTCGAACAAGAATATGACTTAGAACTTGAACTTGTAAATGAACACATATGCCAGTATGAACTTGGATATGAATGTCATACTCTTGTATGCTGATAAGTAATAGCAGAGCTCATATGAAATCCACAACCATCAATGTGAAAGCCGGTTGGGATTATCGACGATGACAGTCACTTCAATCAATTTCCAAATCTCGTCATAGCTATCGTTTAATCATGACTTATTTAGCATTGCACTAATCAACAGTGCACCACTGCACTTGTTTACACTTTACACAGGGAACAGATTTCTTCATCTAATAATGACTATCTATTAAGTTTGTGAGCTATGGGTTCCAGATGCTTGGAGCATTTGGCTGCTATGGCTACCGAGCAAGCTGCTACCCATGATGGATTTGATGCTGAATTAAGCTTTTCAGTAGTCTCTGCTCGCTATTCTCCATTTCAGTAATCAAAAATCCCTAAAAGCAGGCATCGAGTTCCTAAGATCCCTCCAAGTCCAGAAGTAGAAAATCAGCTAGCCCTTGACACTTTGGAAGATGCCATCTTTTTAGAGAATTGAGAAGATTTTGTAGCTTCAAGAATCGATGAGGCTTCTCTTTATAGAATTTGCATCAAGAACAGAATCCCATATGAGAATGTACAAGACCCGTCTCGTAATGACAGAGCTTACTTTCCCACGGAAGGGTACATTGCCGGTAATAAGTACATGTGTTAGGCAGGATACGTTCCGCCTTTTTATCCACTCATTCGGAAGATGCTATATTATTTTAGATTGGCTCTAGTCTAGTTACATCCAAACACTTACACATTACTGCATTGCACATGTATGATATTTCTCGAGTTCTTATATTGTGAACCAACCCCAAAGAACTTTAGATTTATTTACAGTTTCAAGCGTCGAAAGGGAAGTCTCTCGTACACTTTTTTGGAGTCAATCAGTCATTGCCAAGTGGAAACCAGTGATTGGAACAAGTTGAGTGCTTTTAAGAACGAACGGTTTTATGTGTGTTCCCTATTTGATTTCATAGGATGATGGCTCGAAGGATGTGAATGTCATTTTGAACTCAATCTTGGGTGCTTTTATTCAAGTCATACCTTGTACTACGCAGTTATTTGAATCTTGCAGGTAACTATCCATGGCCCAGTGGTGACAGCTATTAAGAGGCATTTTTGAGCTTAGGAATATATCAATAGAAGATAGAGATGTTAAACCTCTTACTACCGACGAGCACCTTTTCGCTTTGGGCTTGCTAGAAGAGGGCCATAACACCGGGTTATCAAGGAACGCCGAGGAGGAAGTGGTAAGAGGAAGAGGCGCTGCTTGGCAGGGACGTGGTGATGTTAATCCTACCATGCCCCTAGTCTCAGGATGATGCCGAAGAAGGCAAAATAAAGGGCGATGCTAATGAGCCTAGTCGCGACGATATGGGTTCAAGCCACGAGCCTGCAATTGGGTTATCTCAAGAAATATAGCTTCTTGCTTCAAAGGAGAGAAAAGGGAAG
The DNA here is from genome assembly GCA_030765085.1 of Allium cepa. NCBI lineage: Eukaryota > Viridiplantae > Streptophyta > Magnoliopsida > Asparagales > Amaryllidaceae > Allium > Allium cepa. Next base: position 276,477,465 of record CM060946.1, read on the forward strand.
AAGCTCATCTATATGTTTTGCAAACGGAAAATTGCCAAGCAGCCCAAGGCAACCACCTCTACTATTGATCAATCCACTTCCTTACCTTCAAAAGATATATTTGAGGGACTGGCCAACAACCCGATACCGAGGGATGTCGCAAGTTATGATTTCACCAATATGAGCCTTGAGGGGTTTTATTCTCCTATCTAAACTGGTGCTGACATTCCTCTTACTAGCATGGGAGAGGTCAATTTAGCTAGCAAAGCTCCAGCACTTGGTGTATTAGGGGGACATTAGGACATTCACATCCACGTGCACTTCACTGCATGAAAACTGTCTATTTTTAATTTAAATGATGTTGATACATCTTTTCTTTATTTGTAGGTTCCATGGGGTGCTCTTGTAACTTTGATCGCTTAAATAAGTCACTGCGCTCCCAACCTTCTTATTTCGAGCACAGTTAAGGTCCAGGCTCTGGCCAAGAGAGGGAAGGTCGTGATAGAGGGAATGATCAAGATAGGAGCTACCAGTCTAAGGACTTGTCGTCCAGATACAAGTCAAAATCTTAGTCTTCTTATCATATGGTCGTCGATCCATATCCTATTGTATATAGCGATGATAAGTCATTACCTCATGCACCCACTTCAACTATAGTACCCAAATAACATTCGAGTTCTTTTGATGCCCGAAGATCCTTTAAATGCTAGTTATGTGCAAGAAGCCTTGATACATCATTTAATAAGCCTGGTAAACAGAACCTTATAGCTCCAACAACTCTAGTTAAACCTTTAACAATGGTTGATGCTACTGCTGTAGAAAAGATGGCGGCACTTAAGGCCATGTTTCTAAAGTTATGCATCAGCGAGTTCAAATTTGTCCCTGCTATGCACCCGAGTCCTTCAAAGGCTAAGGCAGCGCTTTCATATGTCAATGATGTCTACGACTAGCATAGCATAATTCTACATGTAGCTAAGCGAATCTATGAAGTGTCGAGGTAAAGGAACAAGAGATCGATGGCTTAATTCTCGAGGTGGTCCATGGTAAAGACACTATCAAATACCTGGATGAGGAAGTTAAGGGATTGAATACGAAGCTGGTTGATGTCGAGAAGAGAGCCAACGAATCTTCTGAATTAGCTAAGCGTATAAAGTAGTGAACCAAACTGTACCGGATGCTACTTTTTGTTGCAAGAGTACTTTAGCTCTAGAGAAGGATATTCTAAAAAAAGTTAGGGATTCTTTAAAAAAAGATAATGATGCATTGAATCTTCATATTCAATGGCTTAAGAAGGAGCTTGAAAGGGAAAAAGTAGAAGATTAAAGTTCAATAAGAGTCTCAAGAATATTGCGAGAAAATCGTTGAGGCTCGTATGGCTAAGGAGGAGGCTAAGAAACAACTTAAGCAAATAGAGACCCTTAAAGAAGAGGCTAAGGAGGTTTGTAGGACAAAGATAAAGAATGATTTTGATCCTCTATTGATATATTACAATGCACGTGTCCTCTTTAGCTGCGATCTCTGATTCCATGAAGAGGGATACCTTGAGTCATTAGTCGAGGTTTGGGACTATATCGTGGAGCTGAAGAAGAAATCCCTTGGTGGTGCTGAGGTTGATGAGGAGAAGCTTATGCATGAAATCTTGCGCGATGAAGAACTCGATGAAGTAAGGCTGCTCGGCTTAGTCTATTTTGTGACTCAACGATAAACGAGCAGGAGAAAGAAAGCGGTGAAGTTTCTGGATCTGGCTGTCAAATCCCTCTTACAAGTCGGGCAATTGGTTGCTCATCTTTTTATGCCCTTAAAAAGGATACAGGCTGCAATCCAGATCGGCTTGATTTGCATAAGTCTTTTAAGTTATCCTAGATTCTTGAAGGCGACATTTCGATTCAAACCGTAGGTGAATACGACGAAGGTATGTCTCTCACCTCCATGACTTTCGAGAAGGTTTACATCTTATGCATGAAAATCATGGGCATCCCTATGGAACCTTATGAAATTGCAGGTCTATTTACATCCATCCGTGCTCCTATTTGTGATGCTAACCTGAGGCTGCAAACACTGACCACGAAGTCCATAATGGTCGTCACTGCACAAAGGTCCCAATCATCCAATCCACTAAAACTTCCTTCTTGGATGCTGAAATCATAGAGGCTTTAAATGAAGAAAAAACCAACGATCAGTAGGCCTAAGATGAAACAGAAGATGTCACGGTGACTCATGCTTCTGAGCACACAGATGAGCTCAGCTTGAAAGAGCACATCATAAAAAGGGGCTGGAAAAGAAAATCAAGATAGCGCATGCTGAGGCGGATGTTACTCCGCTCCAAACTATACTACTCGATGGTGTTATCCCTAAGGAGGTCAACCTTTCATTTCCCAAAGTGCATCTGCTTCCATTTCTACCTCTAAAAACATTTCGCCTAAAGATCGCACAAGTGGAGGAAAATCTAAAAGGAGGGGTAAGGGTGATAGTACCAGTGAATCTACCCAAAGAATCCCAAGAAGGACAATAAATAGCCGTTGAATTGGCTTGGGTTTTGGATAGCTAGGTGGCTAATTTTTTGTTGGTCGTAATTGTGCAGGTATGGCTCCCGATTTTGGTTTCTAGTTTCTGGAGTAAACTTGTACTTAATTTTCCAAATCTCAATATGTGAATAAAAACTTCTTCATTTCAGTTTAACTTTTGTATGAATTTGATAACTGTTCGAGCTATTATGTTTTGTATTCAATGTACTTGTAGTTTATCACTCATTGTTTAAGTTGCAATGTCACTCGATCACCCATTACTTCGGGCATTGATCCGATAAATCTATCTCAAGGCCTTCCTTCAGTCATGGCCTTAATTCACATTAAGCACTGGGTGTTATCCCACCTTTTGGTCAAGGCTGGAATATCAACAAATTGGCAAGGAAGAATGGATATCAGGATTGGAAATCGATTGAAAACAAGGCTGCAATCGATGTCGTTAAAATTTGGCCGAGCTCCGATCAGGACGGAATCGATTGGAGATGATGATAAAGGTTAAGGAAAGCTACATTTCAACCTTCAGGTCGATCAGAGTTGGTATGCACAAGATATGGATGGGCTAAGACGCACAAGGAACGGTTCGTATCGATGCATTTCGCATCGATCAGCAGATGGCATTTCGAGTCGATACTGGTCGTATCGATCAGAGACAGAGCATAGTGGTGGACTTCGAATCGATATCGTTCGTATCGATCTACATGGACTCGACTCAATGGTTTCACATCGATCAGGTAAGCGGGCAGGTGAGGAATTGTTCGTATCCATCAGGTAGAGTACTGTTCGTATCCATTAGAGAGTGGGGGTGATGTCCATTTCGAATCCATCAGGTTCGTATCCATCGGAATGACACCGCCTCAGTATGTTCGTACCCATCGAGTTTAGTGCAGTTCGAGTCCATCATTCGCATCCATCAGGGAATCATTCATTGTCTTATTCGAGTCGATTGGTTTCGTATCCACCGGAATTACCCCGCATCGATCTATTCGAATCCATCGGGTTTTGTATAGTTCGAATCCCTCGATCTGTATTGATCGGGTTCATGCATGTTTGGTTGTCCGTATCCTTATGTTCGAATCGATCCGGAATCATCACTTTGTCTCTGTTTGCATCGATATTGTTTGCACTCCACTCACACTGTTCAGGACGATCTGGTTCGCATCGGTCCCACACTCGCTATTCGAATTGATCCCCATAGATTGATCAATACGAATAGTGCACCCTAATCGATACGAAACAGCATATGTCATCGATATGAAATTATCGTTGCGAACATGTCGAGGAACGAATCGATCAACGCGGCCAAAAAAGGGAGCGATCCAAGAATTTTGTAACACGTCATCGCATGTTCATGTGCTACGATCGATTCGAAGGTATTGGTGCGAATCAATTGATTCGAACTACACAGCCTGTCAAAACATCATAACTCGTATCGACCATATCTCCCAAACTATAGATCCAAATGCAATGAAATTTTCACAGCAGCTTGCATGCAAGGTAAAGGATAATCTTGCTAAGTTTCAGCTCGATTGGATCATTTTTTGATTGATACGAAATGGTTTCGTATCGATCATAGATCGAGTCGAAACTTGGTGGGGTCGGTCGCGTGGGCCCACTCACGTGCCTGAATATGTCTCCCGAAGTTTGAGCACGATATCAGCCTCCTACGCCTATAAATAGCCCCCTGAAGTCTACAGGAAAGGGGATCTTCGTCTACTCAATGCCCAGATTCTGCAGGATCCATTTCTACACTTCAATACAACTATTGTATTCGAGATTCTCCATTGCTACTGCTGTAATCATCTGTAACCAGCAAGGATAATTAATAAAAGATAAAACTTTGAAGTGGACGTAGGCCAGAGATAGCCGAACCACTATAAATCTTGTGTCTCTGTTCGGTATTTCTGAATTCTTGCTTGCCGTGTACTTAGATCTATGACTAATACCGCTGATTGATATTCATACTTTGGTGCTTTCACGATATTTGAGGTTTTGACCAATTTTGGCGCAAACACTTTGGTGCTTTCACTGAGAAGGACTAGCACCCGCTACATCGGATTAAAGTTTGGATTTGAAAAGAGTGAAGAGTTTAGATTTGAAAGACAATGACTCGTCAGACAACCAGGAGACAAAGAGCCGAGAGAAGCCAACAGAAAGGAAGTCAAGAAGTATCCTCCGGAGCTGGGGAAGGACAAGCTTCGATCTACATAACCAGGGATGAAATGGAGGCTATGGTCAATTCATTGCAGGAGAGATTGTTGAAAAGTCAATAGGAAATGATGTAGACTTTCTTCGAACAGATGAGAGCTGCAGGAACGCAAAACCTTGGACCGACTACAGTGACTGCGAATGTGGAGCAAGGAACTAGGGTCACGGAGCCTAATGGAGGACAAAATACAGAACCAGAAGGAAATCAACAAAGGCTTGGGGGAAGGCTCGCAGGATCTGATACTGGAAGGCCTATGGATGGAGCTCAACAGGCTAGAGCTAGCGCTAACGTTAGTGAACCGCATGAGGAGTATGTACCGGAATTCCCTCGGGGGCATGGAGGGCAACTTTTGACAGATAATGCCGGATTAGCTGAGATTATCAGGAGAAATATGCGTGGAGGTCTGATTAATAGAGATTTGGAAGGGGTGAACAAGAGTCCATTCACATGGGAAATCAGGATGGCACGAAATCCGCCTGATTTCAAGCTAACTATTATGGAAGTATACAATTGCAAGGCTGATCCGACAGATCATCTGATGAGATATACTAGACACATGGAAGTACTGGGGGCATCGGAGGAAGTTATGGCCCGATGTTTTCCCTTGTATTTGACAGATATAGCTGCAATGTGGTTTAGGCAGTTGGAAGAAGGGTCTATTAGAACATGGACGGAGCTGGTGGATAGGTTTCTAAGGCAATTTCGGGTTCATATTAAGAGGCCCAAGAACGTGATGACGCTAACATCGGTAAAGCAAAGGACGGATGAATCACTTAGAGCTTTTCTAACTCGATTCAATGCGGCAGTTGCTTCGGTGGATCGGTTGGATCCATCAATGGTTTTGATGGCAGCCGTGTCAGGAGTCAGGGAGGATTCAGATTTCAAGGTATCTTTGATACGAGACCCACCACTGGATCTCTAGGAATTCTTTCACGAAGCTGAAAGGTTCTTCGGACAAGAGGATGCATGTGCGGATTTAAAGTTGAAGGAAGTGAATGCGACTAAGGGTGGAGGACCATCCAATAGAGGTTCGGATAAAGAAAAAGGAAAAATTGGATGATGATTCTGGAAAAGCTAGGAAGCGATGGAAGGATCCAATGTTTTCCACATACACATGGTTGAATGAGACGCTGGAGCGGATATACCTAGATACTCGGAATCGCCTTCCCTATCGAAGGCTGGTTAGGAGAGAGCCTTCTGAGCGAGAGAGGGCATCAGGAAGGCACTGCCTATTCCATGATTTGGATGGGCACGACACCAACAACTGCAAGCACTTGAAGGATATAATCGTGGAGCATGTAAGGAATGGACAGTTGCGACAATATGTCGGAACTTGGAATGCAGCGGTGGAGCAGGAGCAACCACCGCCTACCTTGAGCAACGATGATGTGAGGTCTAGGGATGATGGTCGACTGATTATACATTGACCAGGATAATATGAAATAAATAACAAGCTACTGCCAAATGGCAAAGTCATTTACACATGTATGGGGACGGAGATAGCCTCTAGGCATGCTCTGAATGACGATAAACCGTGAAGCTATGGTTTGCGAAATTTGTCTTGTGTTTTGGATTGGATACTCATTTTCTGGTTTGGTTTTGGAGTTTGGTTTGAACTCCTGGTTTTGTTTGCTTTCTGGTTTGGATTTTCGTCTGGATGATTGTTTTCTGTTTTGAATGTTGGTTTGAATTTCTGATTTTCTGATTTGATTTGGATTTTGGATTGGATTTTGATTGGATTTTTATCTGATTTTTGGTAAATGGTCGTATGGATTATACCTGGCAAGGGGTAAGTCTCTCCGTCCGCATGTGGCGAATTGGCTTATTCAGGTCGCTGAGTATGGATTATGCTCAGCAAGGGTCCGGGGTGACCAGGATTCGGCCTAAGACTTAGGCCCCATATTATCGATTATTGTTTCAGGTCGTTGAGTACGGACTATGCTCAACAAGGGTCCGGAGAGACCAGGAGGACTTAAGCCATAGTATTATACAACGTCTAGGGACACTGGACCACGGTCGCCAAGTGTGGATTGCGCTTGGCAAGAACCCGGAGTGGTTAGCTGAACGTCCAGGGACACTGGACCACAGTCGTCAGGTGTGGATTGCGCTTGGCAAAAGCCCGAAGAAGTTATGGATTTGGACATCGACCCGGAGAGGTCCTGGATTCGGTTATTGGCTATTGGATAAGGATGGATTAGAACTCGGTTATCGGGTTCAGACGGATACGAAATTGACTAAAGGCTTTGGTTATTGGATTTGGAATTGGGCATCGACTCGGAGCAGTCGAGGATGATGTACTCTGACGATATGGCTAGGGATTTCGGATATTAGATTTGGAATTATTCAAAACACGCCTTATTATCACAAGGCATGTTTTGGTGGGAAAATGTTATCCCACCTTTTGGTCAAGGATGGAATATCAACAAATTGGCAAGGAAGAATGGATATTAGGATTGGAAATCGATTGAAAACAAGGCTGCAATCAATGTCGTTAAAATTTGGCCAAGCTCCAATTTGGACGGAATCGATTGGAGATGATGATCAAGGTTAAGGAAAGCTACATTTCAAATTTCAGGTCGATCAGAGTTCGTATGCACAAGATATGGATGGGCTAAGATGCACAAGGAACGGTTCGTATCGATGCATTTCGCATCGATCAATAGATGGCATTTCGAGTCGATACTGGTCATATTGATCAGAGATAGAGCATAGTGGTGGACTTCGAATCGATATCGTTCGTATCGATCAGCATGGACTTGACTCAATGGCTTCGCATCGATCAGGTAAGCGGGCAGGTGAGGCATTGTTCGTATCCATCAGGTAGAGTACTGTTCGTATCCATTGGAGAGTAGGGGTGATGTCCATTTCAAATCCATCAGGTTCGTATCCATCGGAATGACATCGCCTCAGTATGTTTGTATCCATCGAGTTTAGTGCAGTTCGAGTCCATCATTTGCATCCATCAGGGAATCATGCATTGGCTTATTCGAGTCGATTGGTTTCATATCCACCGGAATGACCCCGCATCGATCTACGAATCCATTGGGTTTTGTATAGTTCAAATCCCTAGGTCCGTATAGATCGGATTCATGCATGTTTGGTTGTCCGTATCCATATGTTCGAATCGATCCAGAATCATCACTTTGTCTCTGTTTGCATCGATACTGTTTGCACTCCACTCACACTGTTCACGACTATCTGATTCGCATCGGTCCCATACCTGCTATTCGAATCGATCCCCATATATTGATCAATACGAATAGTGCACCCTGACCGATACGAAACAGCATATGCCATCGATATGAAATTACCGTCGCGAACGTGTCGATGCAAACGTGGCGAAAGCTACGGAACAAATCGAACAACGTGGCAAAAAAGGAAGCGATCCAAGAATTTCGTAACACGTCATCACATGCTCAGGTGCTACGATCGATTCAAAGGTATCGGTGCGAATCAATCGATTCGAACTACATGGCCTGCCAAAACATCATAACTCGTATCGATCATATCTCCCAAACCATAGATCCAAATGCAATGAAATTTTCATGGCAACTTGCATACTAGGTAAAGGATAATCTTGCCAAGTTTCAGCTCGATTGGATCATTTTTTGATGGATACGAAATGGTTTCGTATCGATCACAGATTGAGTCGAAACTTGGTAGGGTCGGTCACGTGGGCCCACTCATGTGCCAGGAGAAGTCTCCCGAAGTTTGAGCGCAATATCAGCCTCCTATGCCTATAAATAGCCCCCTGAAGCCTACAAGAAAGGGGATCTTCGTCTACTCAATGCCCAGATTCTGCCGGATTCATTTCTACACTTCAATACAACTTTTGTATTCGAGATTCTCCATTGCTACTGCTATAATCATCTATAACCATCAAGGATAACAAATAAAAGATAAAACTTTAAAGTGGACGTAGGCCGGAGATAGCCGAACCACTATAAATCTTGTGTCTCTGTTCGTTATGTCTGAATTGTTGCTTGCCGTTTACTTAGATCTGTGACTAATACTGCTGATTGATATTCATACTTTGGTGCTTTCATGATATTTAGGGTTTGTGACCAGTTTTGGCGCAAACACTGGGCACGAGCCATAGTGTTACGCCGTCATATTCAGTAGTTAACTGATTATACTCCTGCCCCTAGTCTAGGTTTAGAGAAGCTAGTTTGTGGATGGTTAGATCCCATCCATTATGAGTTTATACTCCTTCTGTCGTGTTTAGGTCAGAGCTGGCGAATGCTTGGTCAAGTCACACTCATTCATTTATTTATATTTTCATTTATACTTTGGGAGTTAGAGTTAGTCGACAGGTGGTTTATCGCACTCGTTTGATGTTTATACTCTGGTCTACTCTTTGGGGACTGGAGTTATTTTTGTAAATTGTCGAATCACATTTCCTCGGTTAATCCTTTTACCCCCAAGTCAGGAACAAAAGTCAAAGAGTTGTTGGTCATATCATGTCCACTTTTACTTATATTCCTCCCATCGAATAGTGGGACAGAGTTGGTTAACGGAATGGCCAAGTCGCACTCGTTTTATGTTATATACTTAGCCCGTCGGATTGTACGTGAGAATTAGCGGATGAATGGTTGAGCCACGTTTAGTTCGATCGATTCGATCATGGACCTAAGAGCATGGTTGGAACCAAATTATAGGTACTCGTTCGTCTATATTAGGCTTATGTAGACGTGATTCGATCGCAGGCTATTGTATTATGAACAAACAATTCACAGATATGGAAAAAACTTCAAATTTTATTGTAGGTCAAAAGTGAAAATGATAGAGTCGGTCTTATTACATGGCTTTAAGACAAAATGCAAAAGTAAATTCTAAATGAAATACAACTGATTGAAACAAAATCAAGTGAAATAAAACTGTAGATGCTCACTATTCCATGCCCTATGGAGTGCAATGCCATTGACAGTCGTTAGTTTGAAAGTTTCATCTCTAAGCTTCTGATCGATGACATACGATCTTCTCTATCTTGGACCCAAGGTAGTAGATCTAGGAAAGATCTGTTTCATAACAAGATCATTAAATTCAAAGGTCCTAGCTCGAACTTTAATGTTGTAGTATCGGGCGACTCAGTGTCGGTGTGTAACTACCCTCAAGTCAGCCTTTTCACGCTTCTCATCTATTAAATCAAGAGATTCCAAAAGGAGATCACTATTTGTTCTACGGCTATAATAAGTCACTCGATAAGAAAGGACTTCAATTTCTGTAGGAATCATGGCTTTAGAGCCGCAAGTAAGGGCGAATGAAATATGACCAGTTGCAGACTTGTGGGTAGTTCTATATGCCTATTGTGCTAATGAGAGTTCATCGCCACTTGCCTCTGGTCTTTTTCAAATGCCTCTTCAGAATGGACTTTATTATCTATTACCAGCTTCGAACTTTCCATTAGCTTGAGGGTAAACAACTGCCATAAATCTTTTCTCAATATTGTGCCGATGGTAGAAGTCTTTGAATTTAGCACTGTCGAATTGGGTCCCGTTATTAGTTATGATTGTTGGTGGGAGACCAAAACAATAGATGATATTTCATACAACAAAGTTAACTACTTCCATTGTAGTGATCATGGCCAAAGGTTCAGCTTCAACCCATTTGGTAAAGTAATTGACTACTACGATGGCGTACTTAGCCCCACCTTTGGAAATTGGGAAGGTGCCCATAATGTCAATATCTCATGTAGAAAACGACCACAGACTAACCATCTGAGTAATCTGCATCGCTGAGTCTCTTGGAATCTTTGCATATCTTTGGCATTTATTGCACCAAATAGCGTAATCACCTATATTTCGATTGACAGTTGAATAGTAAAATCCATAGTAAAGTATCTTCTTCGCTAAGGTTTGCCCCTAGATGTGATCACCACTCTCTCCTTCATGCACTTCTCTTAGTACTTATTTAACTTCATCATCGGTGATACACCGAAGCAGGGGACGGAAAAACCTTTCCTGTGCATGATCTTTAAGGATGTAACCTGAAGCTTTATGAAGGACCTATCATTTTTTATTCCTTCGTTTAGAAAGTATTCCCTTTTGCAAATAATCTTTTATTAGACTCATCCATATCTCCTTCTCGATCTCCATCTCTAATACCTAATTAATCTCTATTCGATCAATCCTCAGAGCATTAAGTATTTCAACTAGGACTAGGCCCATAAGTTGTGCATCCCCGAAACTGGCCAGTTGGTCAATCTGTCGGCTTTCTTATTCTATGCTTTAGGGATATGTATAATAGTGTAATTCTCAAAATCAATTCATGTCACTTGGAACTGGTTGAGGTAAGAGCAAGTCATGCTCCCTTGGGCTGATATTTTCTCTATGTTGGCACACTACTAACTGGAAATCATAGAAGATTTGCAAAGATTTTTCTTCCAGCTCTTTAGCAAGTTTGAGCCCAAAGATCAAGCCTGCATATTCAACTTCGTTTTTTGTCGCAGTGAAGTCGAGTTTCCGGCAGTAGTAGATCGAGTGTTCCTATGGAGTTACTAGTATGACTTTCTGGATAGAGCACTGATCTTTAGGTGCTCCATCCGTGTACATCTTCCATTGGATGTAGGTTCTCCACTACTCTCAAGAGATTCTTCTTGTGCAATGAATTCAACTATGAAGTCTTCTAATGATTGTCCTTAATAGCTCTCCAAGGGAGATAAGTGATACCGAACCGGCTAGTTCAATGTTCTTTTTCAATAACCTCCCAAACATCTCAGGTCACTATAGGACCTGTCATAACGGCTGCTCGGTTAAGACATTATGGGGTGAGCCTGCAAAAAAGGGCAGAGCTTCCTTGATGCAATCAATAGGCAGTATGCGAGCTTCTCCAACTTCAAATAGGTTCTTTTAGTTCCTTTTAACCGCTTGCTAACATAGTATACTAGCATTTAGATCTGATTCTCTTTGCACAGCAGTGCGACACATATAGCATGTGCTGGCACCGCTAAATTGATATACAATCTTTATGATCCAGTAATTGGACAAGATAAAGGGTCTCTCTAAGGGATGTACGGGAATTTGGAAAGCATCAATACGACCTACATCTGTGCGAAGTTCCTTTTCCCTCTTCTGATCAAGTCGAAGAAAGAATGCACTTATCTGTGGCTCCTAAGATGAATCAACTCAATGCAGTGACCTTCCCATTTAGGCTTTATACTTGCTTAGTCATCTTTGGTGCTCGGATATATGTTATTGCCTGAATCTTCTTGGGACTGGCTTCGATTCCATGAGAATTAACAATGAAACCAAGAATTTCCATGACGCAATGTCAAAAGAGTTTTTTAAGGGGTTGAGTTTCATTTTGTATTCCCGGAGGACTTCGAACATCTTTGCTAAATCGCCGACATAGTCGTTTGATCCTTGTGACTTCACGAGCATATCATCCACATATACTTTTGTTGATCATCTGATCTGATCCCTGAACATCCCGTTGACGAGTCTTTGATAAGTAGCCCTATGGTTTTACAATCCAAAAGGCATCACATTGTAGCAGTATAAACCTAGTTCGATAATAAAGCTAGTGTGTTCCTGGTCTGGGACATGCATCGAGATTTGATTATACTAGGATTATTCGTCCATAAATGAAAGCAGATTATGTCTAATAGTTGAGTCTTCCAGCAGGTCGATCCTTGGAAGTGGAAAGCTATCTTCATCCATGCTTTATTTAGGCCTGAGTAATCGATGCATGCCCTCCACTTTCCATTTGACTTTCTTATGAGCACAAGATTCGATACCTTTTCGGATAGAGGAAATCATGGATAAAACCTTTGTTTTTGAGTTTATCCACCTCCTCCTTAAGTGCAACAGATCTCTCCAGATCTATGTCGCATCATTTCTATTTCATTGGGACAGGCCTTGAATCGATATTCAATGCATGGCTTTCATGGTTGGTGAGATCCCATACATGTCAGAATGGGTTTAGTCGAACACATCAAGATTCACATGGAGAAAGTAAGCTAATTCCTTTATCATCATTGCACTAAGTTGTGATCCGACCTTCAGACACGTGATAGGTTGTTGTAGCTGACCATGATGTCAATCGTTAGCTCGGCGGGTGCAACTTTGGATTCTTTGCGCCCCTCTTTCTTATCCCTCGGATCTATATCTTTATAAAATCGACTATGGTGCATGAGCAAAGGCTCGGACGCTGATTGCTAGGCTTCGTTAGTTATGATGCAAGGAGGCTTCTCCACATCATTTCCATTTCTTTCCGTTGAGCATCCTTCAATTCAGCAACATAGTAGGCACGACCCATTGCCTGAACTCCAAGAATAATTCCTATGCCATTCGTTGTTTAGAATTTGAGTGTTAAGCACCAAGGGGCGATACTTCCCTAAATTCAGCAAGGGCCTATCGGCCTAAGAAAGAACTGAATGGAGAGTTCACATCCATCACAACAAATAACAGCACCTGCACTCACATACGATTGTCGTCTCCTGACTCCATCAATAGCTCAACGTAGCCTACCGCTTTAGTAGAAATACCGTTAAAGCCATGAATACGGGCTTTACATAGTTTCAAACCTTTGTCCTCCAATAATATCTATTCGTATGCCTTCTTAAAAAGGATATCGACTGAACTTCCATATTCAATCAAAATCTTTCACACCGAGGCAGTTTCGATCATCTATTGCAGGGGTCTTTACCCTATTGCATCTCTACTCCGAAATATGATATCGGCAGTCATATTTCTTTGCTACTTTGCCAGAGCACCATCCTCCACATTGGAGCAGCACTATACATTAATATGTCTTATATCATTCACATAACGCTCCATCTCATTCCATCTTTTGTCATCTGATTTGGTCCTTCAACAATAGTATTAATGACTAACCTTCCTCCCATCCATCTAGGTTCCTCAACACTCGGCGAGGAATGTCCAACATTAGGTTAGGATATGCCCTGGCCGCCAACCTACGGGGCTTTAATGAATTATTGCAACTTTCTTTCACAAATCAACTTTCCAATGACATCACGGAGGTGTCGGTACTCCTTCTTGGTATGGCCATAACATTCATGAATCTATATTACTTCCATGTATATTTCTACTTCTCCACCGGTTCTTTTAAAGTATTTTCTGTACTACATAGTATTAAAAGTTGATAGATAGATGTTCTCTAATGATATGATGTATGGTGTAAAATGTCAAGGTCGTTTCCTTCCCTCTTCAAAAAATCCAATCTCGATCACGGTATCTATCACCGCCTCTGTTTTTCTCGTATGCTTTGTTTTGGACATTAACTCCAACTTTCTTGAAACTCTCTCTAGACTGTTTCACCGCCACGTTACTTTGCACTCCCACAATACTCTGGCTTGCAACATCTCCCTTCCTAGTCCGCTTTGCTTTCCTCACGTACTGAGTTATTTTCGCATAAAAATAGTCCAACATAGAAGAAGGCTTTCCTGCCAACCAATCATCAAAATCAGAATCTGGGTCGACCCATTTAGTCAGTGCCATCAGTATCCCATCAGGATTACTGACTTCTGTAATAGCGCTATTAATTCTTTCCAGAAATCTTTCATGACTCCCCCGAAGTCTAGATCAAGTTGAAGAGGGACATGACATCTTTGGAGCAAGCCATATGCATGTAGAACTGCTTCACGAATTTCCTCGCTAACTCATCAAATGAAGAAATTGACCGCAGTGGAAGCTTGGTGAACCACATGGTATCGACCCTCTCTAGGAAAATGGAATAACATCCGCATTTGACTATATCATTGGCTCATGTGGAGTCCATGTGCCACTCGTACTTCATGAGATGCTTCCTAGGGTCGGGTTTTCCCACATAAGCAGGCAACGTAGGCATAATAAACCACGTGGATACTCTACGTGTAGGATTTTGTCAATGAATGAAGTATGACTTCTGGAGAGTCCCTAATGATTGTTGGTCAGGCCTTGAATTTCTTTCATAAGCTGTTTCACCATAGCCATAAGGTTCGGTGCCTGGAGGCTGGTGCCTGGCAGTAATCCTATTCCACCTCACATGAATGACCCGATCCAAGCCTTCAGGCAGCACCACTTTTCCTTAGCTCAGCGTGCTCCTCATGTACATCCTGTTTAGCAATCCTATCTTTGCCTCTCGGTTGTTGTTTAACTGAATTCACCTAGGTTTTAGTGCCATGGTCGGTCGCGGTACATTCAAAGTTGGCTCCTTCTCCAGCATGAGGTTCCCCTAGGTTGAAGGGTTTTGTGTCAATCCCCCTGGAGAGTTTGGTAAGATCCGGGTAGTTTGGAGATAGTTGATCGCATAATTCCCCATTGATGTTCCAACATCATACAAATCTGTCTTACACTGCCTACTCTTATAATAGTCATAAGATGAAGAGGAGTTCTCTGATCTTGAGTATAGAGCAGGCTCCCTCTTTATCTTCCCAAGTTGATCTTTGAACTGTTTCATCAGGTCAATATTGGCTTGGATTTGTTGATTGAACTGCTAGCGGCTATCTAAAATCTCCTTCACCAGGACTTCAAAGTCAGCTTTGGTGATGTAATCAGCTAGATTTGAAGCATTACTAGCCGCCGGTAGCACATTCTGGTCAACCCGTCGAATGCTGGTATCTTCATTACCTTCGGCAACATAGGATGTAGTGGATTGTTTCCTCTTGCCATGGCTAAAAGTTTTCTTGTAGATTTTCTTCAAATTTGAGTGGAAACGGAAACTTGTCGACAGAAATCTAGATCTACATCATAATATGGGAATCCACAAGTTAATCATGAGATCCAATCAAGCTGAGAACCGTTCTCAGCGAAAGCACTAAAATATTTGCACCAAAAGTTGGCACAAACACCGATAGATTGAAAGTAGAGAAATAAAGTGAAGAATTAAACTTAACATAGAGAGTAAACAAGCATAAATAAGAACAAACAAATTTATGGTGGTTCAGCGTTGATTGCCTACATCTACTTAAAGGAACTGCTTTATTAAATACTTGCTTTTCTGGTTACATAGGTGTTGATTATAATAGACCTTAATTGTAATAGAGTTGAAGTAAAACAACAACGTCCAGATCCTTAAAAACGAAAAATGAGCTATATTTATAGGTATAGACGACAAAATATCTTCCTGAAATTTCATCGACAAACTCTCACGATGTAGAAGAGCTCACCCATAAAGTTATATGGCCCAACTCCCAAGGATGGGCGATCGACGTGAATTGGTCTAGATTTCCTAATGGGCCCATGCGATCCTTCCTATGTGTCCCCCTTCTTGCTTACTTCGTATTTCTAAAGTTGTTTTGCATAGTCGCCTACATGTTTTATGGAGATATCGATTGATTTCCATTGAATTGAATTACGAATTTAATTTGTTCATAGCCAGAGTGATCGGATTTGATCCCCTACCAAATGGAAGGGATAGGCACCGATCCACTACATAGGGCAGGCACTATATATAGAATATTTTAGAGAGTGTCTTTTGATCTCGCTTGATCGCTCTACATACCCGTTGTTTGTGCTTGATCTCTGGACTCCATGATCATCCATTTGGGCTACTTGCCTTTTCTACCACTAAGTTTAATTAGTCTAATTGGCCTAGATAAGGCCGGATCAAAAGCCCGAAAAATAGTGAAAATTCAAAAGTGTCAATGCCGTAAATACATCAAAATATATTGTAAATATTTTCCAGATAAAAAATTATGGAAAAAAATCCTACAAATTATGATAAAAATCGAGTCATTTTTATTAAAAGATTATTTTCTTATTATTTATTAAATTCAAATAAAAATTGGATATTTAAATAAATTATGTATTCTCATTCGAAACGTTAAAAATTCTGGATCATTTCACACTTGGATTGAGAGTGATGGATCCATACCTTGGACCATGTGGATTTAAGGGTCTAGTGGCCAACATTTATGTGGCTACAATTCGATTACCTAGAAACTGGAATTTTTCCATTAATAACTAGTAGTGGAATGGTCATATGAGTTTCAAATATTCAAAGACCATTAAGTGGCATCGAGGACTGTTTGATGGATGTTATATTTTCCATGCTTGCTATACTTATTGTTTGTCACTCTATGGATGTTACATGACTTAGTTATCTAAGAGACTGATATATAGGCACCCAATGGTTTACCAGGATGTTTGCACACTTTAAGATGATATTAGATGATAGATTACCAGTAATTATTATGTGCTAACTCTTTGGATGCAGGGACATGTCAGGTATGAATTTCTATACCCTATATATCATATATCATATCCACTTTCGTAGTATTTTGAGATCATTTATCGTTCACACAAGACTGTTGTCTAGCTTGAGGTTTTGTGCTTTACTTTTTATTATCTCGAGTATTCTTAAATGAGTATACCAGATAGATTATTTGGTTGATACAGATGTTGTACAAATGGACGGAAGGAGATGGTGCTTTCTCTTACTTATATGTAGGCATACTATTGTTTATTCCGCGGTGTAATACTATAGAACCTTAATAGTGTTAGCTATTTTATTTAGAGACAACTATCTTTTGAGTTTATTTCCAGTTGTATAAACTATATTTGCATTTTGTATAACTGTATGAACCCATGCACTTTGATATTTGTGGTTCATTTAGTTATTACTGTCTCACCTTTTTTACATATGCGATTAATTTTATATTTTATTTGATGCGTCGTGGGATTTACGACATGTTTTTTAATTATTTTATCTACTTTACAACCCTTGACTATTGCCCTCCATCAATCGAGCACTGTTATAACACACTTTACAAGTATATTAGATGCTGGAGATATATTACGGTCGTTAAATTTGGTATTAGGTTGCATAGTTGACCTGATTTAATACCATGGTCCAGTAGAGATAGGGTAGGAGTTATCACCTTAGACGGGTCGAGAGTATATATATGTATATAAGAGAGCGTACTAGTTACATATTTAAAAAAGCTATATTGTAGTATATATCGTATATAAGTCGTATTACACACACGAGTACCATTGATGCAACTTCTCTTTATGAGAGACTGATCATTCTCATTGTAGACTAGGAGGATCTAGCATAAGAGAAATGCTGCGATAAACTCCATCCACGAAGTTAAGTGGGCAGGTTCGGGGGCCATTAACCCCAATATACAAAACATGGTTCGAAGTGCCCAAGTTTCTCTAAATGATGATGGTGCTCAAGTGCAAGCACCAAGTCGACTTTGCCAAGCTGTATAAAGACCAGATGAGTCTAAGAGGTGGACCATTCCTTGGAATAGGGTTGGCTGTTGAGGTGAAAGACTGGATGAATACTTGTGACAGGGTCCTTGATGACTTGGAGTTAGATGATGCAATAAAGTGGAGGTTTGCCTCTAGATGACTCCAGGGACAGATAATGAACTGGCAGAATGCCCTTAGAGTTGTGACCCCGAGGATCAATTTACTTAGGATCGGTTCATAGTTTGCTTCGAAGTGAAATTTATCATGACTTCTCAGAAATCGATGCTATCTAGGAAGTTCATCAAATTGAAGCTAGGTGATATATACGTACATGTTGGAGAATGTGGTCGAATTTGACATGCAGTCAAATTACAGCCCATCTTTTGTTAATATGTTGTTCAGAAAGGATGAAGAATCTGTCATTAGGTTGAATAATCACCTTGGGAAGAAATTGTTTGGTTGCATTAATGGTAGCTTTGAGAAGGCAGCTGAAAATGATTATGACATGAGAGATTGTATCTAATGCGAAAAGGCTGCCCCGAACTAGTTAAGCAGGGACAAATAGTGAAGGCATATTTATTGAATGTCGTTCTGACTTCAATGAGTGCTCCATGGTGAAATTGAAGGGATAGGGCATCTATCTAGGGTATGCTTTCCATTTATAATGTTCCTATATGTGTTTTATTCGATACCAGGGTTTCATATTCCAATATATATAGTGACTTTGTAGATAGACTGGGATTGAGATCCAAGATAGTAGACCAACCTTTTAATCGTGGCAAACCTTGTTGGGGGCTTAGCCAACTTGTGCATAGTTTGTCAATACTTAACCTTATCGAGTCATAGATGTTTGTGATTTCATTATTTTGGATTTTGTAAGTTCGGTATTACTTTGGATGGACTAGATGACATGGTACAGAGTAGTGGTGGACTATGAGAGGCCGTTGGTGATGACTGGGACCAAGGATGGGTGAAAGATAGAGTTATACTACCAATCATAGGATTAGTTAGCGTCTTATATTCGCTAGAGGTCTATAGGATAAGTCGTCATTTTTGCCTATAGCTAGAGAGTATCCCTCCATATTCAATAAGGTGATAGGACTACCACCATATATAGAGATAGAGTTCTGTATTAATCTATTCAGAGAAGTTAGACTAGTAGTTATGGCTTTGAGGCATATGATGCTCAAAGAGATCAAGGAACTAATGGTGTAAGCATATGACCTATTGAGGCTAGGTTTAATTTGAAGGAGTATATTTGAGTGGGGTGCACCTATGGTGCTCGCCACTAAGGCCAGTGACTCTTTATGGCTGTGTTTTGATGACCATGAGTTGAATGAGATGATGAAAAATATCCATTTTTGTGCATTAATGGCTTGCTCGATCTGCTTTTTGGTATAAGGGTGTTCTTTTAGTTCGACCTTGTGGTGGGGTTTCATCAACTGAGAGTAGCAAGACAGAATGTGTCAATCATAGGTTTTTTAGGCCGTTCATATTATATGAGTGGTTGGTTATTCTATTCAGGCTAACCAATGCACCAGCATACCTTTTTGATCTCATGAACTGTGTTTTGAGAGATCAGTTGAGTATGTTCATGCTTGTGTTTGTTGATGGTATCTTTGTCTACTCATGGATGAAAAATGAGCATAAGATTCATTTAAGGATTGCAATGGTAGTGCTTAGAAATCACCGATTGAAGGTGAAGTTACGAAAGTTATGGCAGTCCAAGATAGGGACATACCCAAGAGTGCTACATATGAGAAGTTTCCTTGGATTGGTGGGATACTATAGATGTTTTATCAAGGACTTCCCTAAGGCAACACCACCGTTAATCCGTTTGATGAAGAAGGATCAGGCATTTGTTTGGAACATGAGGTGTGAGCATGCATTAGTAAGTCTGACGGAGAGGTTGAAGGTGCACCAGTGTTAGTCATTCTGAGTGGGAATGAGGAGAGGATACAAAGATGCCTGTAGTACTAGACAAGATATGGTATTGATGTGAAGGCTAAGGTTGTCGTATGTAATGGTTGACAGCCGAAACTACATAAGAAGAAATATCCGACTTATGATTGTAGCTAACGACAATAGTCTTCAGTTTGAATATTTGGAGCCGATAATCCTATAAATGGATCAACACTCAAGATAGAGCAGTAGGGACCTGATTGACTTAGATCTAGTAGATAGCAATAACACTAAAAGGAAAATAAATAGAGATAGAAAAGAGAGACAAATGATTTTATAGTGGTTCGGCAATCTACGGTCTACGTCCACTTTATAGCATCGTTGCTTACTGATATAACCTTTTTATATGAGATTACAAAGGGTTTGAGAGAGAGCAAGTCATAAGTATTGGGATTAGACAAATAGTAAGTCCTAAAATTGCCTAGAGTAGATTCTTTAGTGACTAGTGTGTAGAGGAAAGAGTTGAAGAAGTGACGGAGCTTCCGCATGGAGATGGAAGAAACCAGATCCTTCCTTGGTTGCTCTATAGCTTGTATTATAGGGGTAGTAGTTGTATTGGGATAGAAGAAGAGTTCAAGCTGAGTCTAGAAATCGGCTTGAAGGAGCATGAAAAGTTGTGGAGAACACCAACATATTTACACATGTCGGTACTGACCTCTTCATGTAGGGGATGACATGTGTAGTTATGTCTAATGGCACTGAGCTTCTTTACGTTCCTCTTGTTTTTCCATTTTGGGATGTCCTATGTCGTTTCCATAGGTTGTTAATTAATTTTGATGATCGTACCTTCATTATGTAGATTGTTCTGCTATTCTGATTGATAACTCTTCAACTCTTATAATCGCTGGTTCAAAACTCTTGGAAATCTCTTTGTCACACATGGAATAGGGAAAGAGCGACTCATGCAAAATCTGGATAGATAACTCGGTATATGTAAATGTCTCCGCCGACATGTATAGGTCAATACCAACCTCTACGGTCAGCTCCATCTTGATTGGATATTTTCTGAGATATTTCTCTTCCCTATTTGAGTGTGCTTCCAAGATTTCAGGTCGTTTCAATTTCGTTTAGACGTTCTAACTTTAATTGATTTCTCTTTTATTGAAAAACCAGTTAACATTTGCCCTTCAGATTAAGCGTTCATTGAAATCAAAGTGTGCCCTGGACAGAAACTAATCCTGGACAGTTTACCCATGAATTTGAGCCTATTTATTGAATGTCGTCTCGAGACGTTGCTTTTACATGGCCTTGATTATTCGATTTATGTTGACGGTTAGATTTAGTTTCAATTGAAATCCCTCTTTTCTTCGTCGATGATGTTAGCTATGTAATCTATATACCGAAACTCATCGGCTTCTCCACATTATCGAATAGATCCTCAATGATGAGTTTGGACAAAATCAAAAGAGATGGGGCATTTTGATACAGATATTTTCCCCATTTTGTCTATATGTTAACACTAGGTTTCATTCTTTCTTTCACATGCTCATACCTTTTTATTGCTTCGTACCGAATCCTCCAAGTGTCGATTTTTCTTCATCCATCAGCTTTCATCATCACCAACCAGTTCCTTTGCCAATGTTGATTTCCGTAGCAGTCTCGAACAACTCGCCATCATCCAGTATCGCTACCTTCTCTTGAATCGTAGCTAGAAATTCTAGTGTCCGAGTTAAATTCGACGCCCTAGATTAACTTGAACGTCAATTTTATTTAGAGGTAGGTGCATGTGGATTGTAGGATGATGATGGATGAGGAGGTGATTTTGGCGTGGTTGGTTCCAATTTGGTGGGAGACAACGAATTCATGAGCATGTGATTAAGGATATGAATTGGGTTTGCTCAGTCAAATATGTTTCTAGAGAAAAGTTCAACTTTTCCTTTCGATTGCTTCCTTTGTGAAATTAGCTGATTTCAATTATTGAATTGACTCCATTACGATGATTAACCTTGAGTTCGGGTATACTGGATAATTCCACTACTTTGGCTTTCTATTTCTACACTTTCGTGATCCTAAAAAGAAATTATCATCGATTTTTCAATTGATAATGGGTAAGTTAAAAATACGATGAGATTTTTTTTGAAACGCAAGTAGGCTATCTATATAGGATGGTTTGTTCATGGTACTGGGGACACTGGACTTACTTCTTGTAGATAACACACTGCATTTGCCCTGGTCTGCACTCGGAATCCAATTGGTCAACGCACATTGTTTTCCTTTGGAGTCCAAGCATTTGTCACACGGGTACATTGCTCTAGTCTCTCCATTTTCTCCAGCTAGAACCAACCAACCTACAACCTATGAGTTTGAGGGCCAGATGGTGTTGTTGCCTCCATGGTTGATTATATGTGATCCACCGGAGTGGGTGCCCACTACTTTGACGTCCAAGATGCTTCAAAAGATTTTCCTTCAACATGGCATCCTGTAGGATCATGTTCACCTGCCGACCGTAACTGAGTTTTCTCATAATCCCCCATCGAGCTTAATAGCTTGAAGTCTTTATACATGCTTCGATGGTTCTAACCCACCTTTTTTGATGAGCTTCCTTTAAGAGATTGGGCTCTCCCCTTTACAAGTCCACCCCAAACAAGCATGATCAAATGAAGTCTCTATATATCCTTTTTATGCATAAATTCAATCAGCCTCCTCGATTCTGTGGTATCACATACCCTCTCAAATTCAAGCGGAGGAAGGACTGCCCTTCCTTTATGATAGTAGAAGCATGGATGATTTGCAAGGTCATCGAGGGGCTGCATAGTACATCTTCTTACTTTAAGAATGAATACTTCTTTTTTTATTGTCCAGAAGGATTCAACCATCTTTGGTTGAGCGAAAGTAAGCTGCCTTCCACTGGTCTCTATTATACGGGAATATCCATGTTTTTTATTTACCATACATTTCTATGCAGGCATTTTAAAGCATGATAATATAGAAGCATATAATAAAATGCTCGAAGACCTAAAGATCATTAGAACAAATCAACATACTATCAAATTCCTCAATTTACAAGAGTATGGACTGTTGTCTCCTAGCAGAATAGCTGACTCAAAGTCCTTAATACGGAGTAGTTTTAGATCACACACCCATTCCCCCCATTTCAGTGCCCCATTTATAGCTCTAACAAGGATTCTCAAGGGAAGGAAGAAGAAGGTGCATCTAGTGAAGAGGATAAAGAGGAGGCTACTAATACAAAGGTTGGTGAGCCCATGAGAGGTGATGCCCCTAATGACGAGGGTGGAGATAATTGAATGCCTATGATCTCAGAGGAAAACGTGGAGTTTTTAAGAAGGAAAAGAAAAGAGATGGTTGCCGATGTGGCAGATAATAGTGTTGGTGACAACAATATCAATTACCATACTAGAAGGGAAGAGGATGAGTCATTTGGTGAATCCCCCATGATAAGTCCAACTCTCCCCCATTCACTTCCTTTGAAATGCACGATTATTGACTGTCCTGATGGGGCCAGTGGCCTAGTTACGACATAGATTGTAGAGAATCAGAATAGTGATCAAGTTGCAATGACCACCAAAGAGAACAAAGCTCGAACCCGTCCTATTGGAGAATTCTTTCCTGCCCTTGGCGATCTTAGTGACATCAATTTCACATTTAATGATATCATAGTTGATATCGGTTCTACTGACTTCAACTTCTCCCCAGGGATTAGTATCAATGAAGGTGGAAAACCTCCATCCCTATGACCATGTGGGCGCAGTCTGTAGAATAATTAGGGAGCACACTGGAATCATACAATTCAATTAAGTTCATGAGCACTCATCCCTGCATACACTTTGACCTTTGTAATTCCAATACCTATATATTTTCTTCTTGTTTCATGTTTAATGGCTTGCGACAGATATAGAGCACTTTCTCGCAATAGGAGTAGCTACATGAGGAGTACCCCTAAGCCTCATTCTCACCACTACGAAATTGACAGAGAGAGTCGGTAGAAGAAAGAACACGAGCATGAAGAGGCCCATAAAGCTGAAAGATAATGCCTTGAGGCTGAAGTGGGAATATTAAAGAGAAAAAGAGAGTCTAAGGGAGGCTCCTCCCATGATACTTATAAGAATCCATGAAAGGATTCCTCCAAATGCCATGGGTCTACTACTTCTATGATTCTACTCGCTTTGAAATTCAAACTTCCATTGTATGGGAAATTCCATCATCTCGGGCCATTACATCTATTTTTGCCCTGCTCATTCCCAGAGATTTCAACATCCATAATCCTAACTAGTGCAACTTGCCTTCAAACTGCTTATCCACACTTACTCCTTTGCGGGTTAAGTTCGACCAAGATATCATGGTCGTTTGAGGGGAAATAGGATGATAAACTTAGAGGAAATTTTGAGTGATATGGTTTCCATATTTGGATGGCAGTGCTCCAAGGCTTTTTCTGATGTTAACAGAATCAACTAAACACAGAATGAGTCACTTAAGAAAGAGAGCACAGAGCTTGAGAAATCGATAAGGAATGATATGCTAACTTACTCAAAGTCACTAGGGAAAGAGATCTCTAAACTGAAAGCTAGCATGGACAAGTTGATGGAAGAATTGAAGCTCACCCAAAGCCATATGGAAAAAGTTATGAAAAATGAGTTGAATGCTGCTAATTCTGAAAGTAAAGGCTACAAGAAGAAAGTTGAGGAGAAAGCTGAAGTTATTCAGTCTAAAGACTATCCCACTACGAGTAAGCATTCGAACTTGAATGTCTCCATGAAGAAAACCAAAAGCTTCGTAAGGAAAATAAAGGGTTGGTCGTTAAAATAGACATTCTATCGACTGTTAAGCTTGCCAATGATATAGAACTCATGTCTGCTAGAGTGAGCTCGGCGATCTTGAAAAGGCAAAGGCCACCGAAGATAAAGCAAGGGAGAGTGAGAGGAAAGAGCTGAATTAGAACTTCCAACACATCTATGCTAGTGTCATTATGCACAAAAATTTAAGGTGGTTAAGAAACAGATGTCCCACGACTATTGCGTATACTTGGGAGGAAGTACTACGCCGCACCAACAGTGGTCATTCTAATACTAAGCTGATGATGCAGTTGAGGATATGGAGATGCTTGCTATGGGGAAAGCAGTCCTCGTCGAGGAGGATGTAAGGGCTGTTGTTGTTGTTACTGTCGCTGGCTCGAGCTCTTCGAGTTAGCACAAAGTGCCTGTTTCAAACTATGGAGAGCCAGAAACCATCACCCCTACTTCATTAGCAATGGTTGAGCCTTATATTCTGACCCCTACGGTTGGAAATTGAAGCAAAAGTCAGAGAGAGAAGTCCTACGTCCATTATTTCCTTTATTTCTCCTGTACACCAACAACTCAATTTCACTCCCGAATCTTTTACTAAGTTGTCCAATTCTCTTTTCGAACTTATAGGTCCGTTGGATGTTCCATCTTTGCCCCGTGCTTCTCAGAGTTTGGAAGCTAAAGAGATCCTCACCACCTGCAGTTTTTTTTACAAGCTTGACCATCATAATTTGACTTTCCCTCTCGAGCTAGGCTCTAATGCTCAACAAATTGTGGCCTTAAAAGTGTTGGAGGATAACATTGTATTGTAGGAGGAGCACATCCTAATTGTTCCTGCTTCTGACCTGATTGACAAAAAGATAATGGTAGGGAGGGCATGGTAAGAGGAGAAGGAAAAGGCAAAACTGAAGGCAAAGCCGGACACTCCTAAGCCCAAGATTAAACCGTTTATAATCAAGAATCGCAAGACAAAAAACCATTGATGTGCCTGCTAGTTGATCTGACGAGCCTGATTCCGTTACCGAGAAGGGCATACTCATCTTGGAAATAAGAAGGAAATAAGCTAAAGAATGTCACTCCCCGTCGAGGCAGCAAGAAGTGGTGACACGATCCAGTGCAGGTGGAGAGCACTTTCTTTTGGTTCTTATGTGAGTCTTTGTGTTGTTGAGTATGTACAAGAACAAAGTCCACACTTAGTGTCTCTTTCCTTTGTTGTTGCAACAGTAGAATCTGTATTTTGCTTTAATGTCAAAAACAGGCCGAAACAATATAGGTGCAGCCCTCACTTTTTCTCTATGACATAAAAAGTTGTTAGCAATAAAAAGATTAGCATTTACATTGTCATCTCTCTTGTGTACTTTTCTTATATTCTATGTACTGTGCCTATTATGAACCAATGTATGTGTATATAATACGATTATCCGTTTTTCAATTTCCACATTGCTGTCCACGCATTAGTTTCTATCTCCGAAAATCTATGAACAGCTCAGTCCCTTGGATTTTCCTTCGGTGTCTCCTATCTCCAAATGATGGTAAATCTTCGATAGTTACAAGTTATTTTTTCAAGCAATGTGGTAACTTGGAATTTCCTAGCGTTATCGGGGCGACACCAGCGCTTACGGGCACAGATATATTTTCAATACCGATCTCATGGCTTGGATTCTTTATGGCACTATCGGGGCAATGCTAGTCTCTTGAAAAATGAAGATTGATTTCCATTAATCCTATAATAGACAATTTTCCCAGTGCTTTTGGAGCAACACCGATACTTAGAAAATTTTGACAAGTTCTTGATGATAATGGGGAAACATTGAGAATTGGAGGATAGAAGAGTTTCCAAGCATTACCAAAGTAAAAGCGGTACTTAAGAGGTTGGGATCGACTTTTCCTGTTGACGTGAAGGTTTGGGAGTTAATAAATAATATTCAGAGTGTAAGAAGTACTTTCTTCATTATGTGAGGTGTATGCGTATCGCTTTCGAACACGATTCCATCAGTTCAAGGAGCGATGTGCGACTTGTTTTATGGTGTATGGGAATATTGTGTACTGGAACATGGTTCCATCGGTCCAAGCAGCATCGTGCGACTTATTGGTAGCACACATGAGCTTTGCTTATAGAGACATAGTTCTATCCGTTAAAGAAGTGACATGCAGCTTACAATGTTGCACGTAGGGATGTTGCATATTTGAACGTGGTTCCATCAGTTCAAGCAACGAGGTGCGATTCATGGGTTATGCATAGGGAGATATTGCATGCTTGAATGCGGTTCCATTAGTTCAAGTAGCAATGTGCGACTTACAAGTTACGCACAACAAGATGGGAAGTTAACCGATGCTCCCACAGCAACATGAAGGCTTTTGAGGGCAGTAAGTTTCCTTATTGCCAAGACAATGCCAAGGCTTTTAAGAAATGGTTAGTTTCCTGATGTTGCCAGAGCAGCATCGAGTCTTTAGGAAATTGTGAGCCTTCCCTATGCTGTCGGAGCAACATGTAAAACCCCTAATTTTTGTTAACATTATTGTGGAGACTTAATTAGATAAATTAAATGGAATAATGTAAATATTAAGTGATAAGGGGATTGAGATTTGAATAAATCTAACTAAGGCCGTGCCTAATAAAATAATTAATGGGCTTAAGATTGGTTTTTTAGGCTAATTAAATTACACAGCAATATATTAGGAATTTTCTGCCATAACCCTTATCCCTATTTATTTCCATTTCTACCATTTCATTCCCATTAACGTCATTTTGAAAACAAAAAGTAAGCAAGAGGGGTCGGCCATTAACAAGAGGAGTATAATTAAAAGCTAGAGATTCAAGCTTAAGGAAAATCAATCTCGATCCAATCTCCTTATGAGGTGAATAATAATTCCATCTCTATCTTTTTTTTGAATCATATGTTTTGGATTTAAGGGTAAATTCATTTTTATGGTGAATTGGATGATGATGTGCTAGAGTATTGATTTTTTAATTTAAACATAATTGTTTAAAAGGGATTATATATGATTTTAGGGTAAACCAGTTTATATTGATGTTTAAATGCCATGGAAATTTTTTATGTTGTATAAAACATGATTTTGGAGTTAGGTTTTAATTTTGATAATTTTCCAAGCTATGGAAAGATTGTTATGAATTTTCAAAGGAAAATATGGTTATTTGGGTTTATAAATTTATTTGGGAAAATATATTAAGAATTTGGGTCTGAAATTTTATATGTTAGATAACATGATTAAAATGAATATCTGGAATTTTCGGAGATTTTTCCAAAGTGATTTGCTGTACAAATTTATTTATTTTAGAAGAGGGACTTCTTCGCAATATTGGTTTTGCTTAATGGAATGGCTTATTTGAATAACTTAACCATGGTGTAGATCTGAAACTAGTGGCAGTTAGTTTAGTAAAGAATTTGAAAAGTTAAGGCAACTAATATTCTATTTACACGTGGCAGGTTAGTTAGATAAAGGTTTACTTTAATTAGTATTAAATCAGGTTTTCCAAAAAAGTGGGTTTTGCCTACTTTAGAAGTACCTTTCGATATAGAGCTTTCGCCTTCAACCCAATCGAAATGTACTAAGCCAAAAATAATACACAAGGTATCACAATGATGGTATGTAGTGGATTAGAGAAAGGCGAAAGGCTAAGTGTCGAAAGCATGGCTCCCAAAAGAGTCGATACCATTGTTTGTTTTAAAAAGGAAAGCGCCTGCCTTTGTTTTATTCAAGCCTTCGAAGGAGTCGAAGCATTATTTGAGAAAGAGGTTTCTAAAAGGTTTCTAAAGGGTTTCCATTAACATAAGTTCGCTTTCAAATGGATTCCTTTACTTATGAAAGAATTGAAAGAACGAGTTTCGACCTAGTCGAAGCCCTACCGCTGTTCTTTAGCCTTTTGATAGTATTGAAGTCATCGATGCTTTTGAAAGGTAGTGTTTGTTTTGAAAATGTTTTAAATCACTTCCTAAGGCTTTCGAAAGGGTCCAAGGGTTTCGATGGCAATGGCTTCAAAAGGGGTTTTGATGCTATCCTTCAATGTTTTGTTTAAATATTTCGAAGCTTTCGAAAGAGATGGTGCCGACGCCATCATGTTTTCCCCAACATTCTTATATGATAAAGGATAGTTTCGAAAGAGATACTTTCGCCCATACACACTTTGACCCAAATAATATTTTAGGTATAAACCAAATGCTTTCAAAAGTGGGACTTTCAATGATTTCGAAAGGGTTACTTCCAATGGTTTCGAAAGTGGTACTTTCAAATGGTTTCGAAGCTATGATTCTAAAGTTAAACGTAAAACTTTATTACAATTGAAATGTTTCGAAAGGAAGGTTTTAAAGTATTAGAAAGGTAGGAGCCTAATGTTTTGAAGATAGATTTTAATGTTTTCTAAGGAGGTCATCTTATGAAGTCGAAAGCGAGGTTTCGAAAAGTTCTGTAACCCAAACTCATTTTTAAAGAAAAAACCCCTGGCTAAACTAATGGAGTTTTGAAATGATTTTAACAAGAAGCTTTCCTTGATATAAATTATAGGTTAAAGGATTAACCATGTTTTATTTGAAAAATGTTTCAAAGACATTAAACCCACAGAAGAGGTATTGTTTTGTAATTATGTTTTCTTCTTGAAATATAAATATATTTACATTATAATAGAATCCTAACTGTATTTTAGGGATAAATGGTAGAAGAACAAGCTAGCTTAACCCAGTACCGAATATAAATTGTTTAAAGTCATGGATTATAATAATTGCATCTAAGAGGTCAGGGAGACCATAATATATGATGTCTAAATATGGAAGTTGTCAAGGAGAAAGGTTCATAGCGATCCTATAAAAACTACGATTACGAAGTTATCGGAGGTACCAATAGGTTCATAGTGATCCCAAGAAAACTATGTTACAAAGAGTGGTTGGCAATGGCCAATTGATTTATAGTGATCCCATGAAAACTATGTCCAGATTATGTTATTGACAGATGTCAATAGGTTCCTAGTCAACCCTTGAAAACTAGGATAAGAGAGAAGTTATTGGAGTCACCAATAGGTTTAGGAGAACCTATGAATTAATTAAATTAATCGGTAGAGGCCAATAGATTCATAGTGCACCCATGAAAACTATGAAATTGGATAGGGAGTCTATATATTTTAGAAAGATTATTAGTAAACCTATGAAAACTAATAGGTTAATAGTGATCCTAGAATATATAAATATGACAAGGAGTCAATTAAACAAAGCATGGGAAATCCAGTATGTTTTAATATGTTTGCATATCATCATAATATTTTGAAATGACTATGTTTTAACCATTTTAGACGCAGGAGCACAATATATGGTTTTATTAAAGTTTCGAGATATTAGAGAGAGGAAATTTTGTTTTGCTAAGCGGCATGGTCTCACTATATATCTAAATAATTTGGGATGGTAGATTATTATTCATACCAGGATTTATTCCGACTCGAAGTTTATGTTTTCCCCTTAGACTCTCGGGTACTCGATTGATTTTAAGTAGTTTAAGAGTTGAAGTTTTTAGGAATCTCATTAGATGAATAAAGCTTCTGTAGACGTGTATGAGGCATGATAGCTATATAGAGTTTTCTTTTATTTGATTCTGATATGTGGTTTGTAATGGCAAAGTTGTTAAATTGTCTGTATACATTCTTATCATCCAAGGAGGCATCTTCATATATCGCTCTTTGTGTATGTTATGGTAAATATATTTTCTCTAAACGTGGTTGACGATTATGGGATTATGTAATGAATTGGAAATATTTTGAAATGGAATGTGAATTTTTTAGATGTTTTAATTTTTTCCCATATTCATGTGTTTCTGTGTATCAGTGAACCTAACACCACTGTATTTGGTCGTCGAGGATTAATAACTATGGATGACTACAACAACCGTAACTGTTAGTTTCGGACCTCCAAGTAAGGGGATATTACAAGTTGGTATCAGAGCATAGGTTTATGAAACTTTGAAAGAAAAGATAAACCTAAAAGTTTTGAAACATAATTCCAATGAATTAAAATATGATCGTGGTTTAGGGTTAACGCAATAGTAACGTACTTGCAATTGATATATATATATATATATATATATATATATATATTATATAAGTACATGTTCCCCTCTCTCTTAGACCATTCTTCTGTTTCTTTCCAAGGCTCGTATGTAGATTTACGATAAAGAGGGAATGAAAGTAGGAAAAGGAAGAGGGAATCTAGGTGGAAAAAGCACCAAAACCAACGAAAATGCTTGACCTAATACCAGGAGGAACCAAGGTCGATAGGCTAATGCTAACCCAAATGCTGAAGCTAATGTTGATGCTGGAAATCTGCTGGTTGATACAAGAATGGAGTGTTAGTTATTAGCCAATCTTTTGCAAGATGGGGTTGCTAGTAATGTTGGAGGAGTTAATCTTGTGGCTCCAGTTGGGAATAACTATGCTAAGTTGATCAGAGACTGCACCAGTCTAGGTAGAAAGCCGTTTGTCGGAAAGGAGTATGCTGTTGAAGTTGAGAATTGGCTATTGCATTGTGAGAGGATTTTTACTGATCTTGGATCTGATGATGGACAAAACAGAAGGCTGACCTCTAGGTAGTTGCAAGAGATAGCGCTTCACTGGTGGAATACTATGACTGCCGTAGTTTCGGAGGAAGAGCTGACATGGGCTGATTTCAGAAGGAGTTTTAAGCAGAGGTTTCTATCTGAGATTGCTAAGTCGGCTTTGATGAGGAAATTCATGGATTTAGTAAAGGGAGAGATGTCAGTAATTAAGTACGCTACTAAGTTTGATGAGCTGTCTCGTTATGGATATGCTATGGTTGATATTGACATCAGAAGGAATGGCAGGTTCATTCGAGGACTGAGACTTGAGCTTGCTAGAATGACCATGATAAATATCCAAGAACCTTGTAATGTGGTGGTGGAGATGGTCATTCACCATGAAGAAATGCTGGCTGGTTGTGTTAGAGAGAAGCCAGTTGAATCCCATGGTCCTCAGGGAAAGAATATGAAATTCTTTAAGATGAAGGGAGCCCAGAAAAAGTATGCTGCCAAGAAGGCAAAGGTTGATTTAATATGCTTCAAGTGTGACATGAAGGGTCATTATGCTCATGAGTGTCGGTCAGGCATGGGAAAAATGCTGCAGATAAGAAAAATATGATGTGCTTTGACTGCAAGCAAGTTGGCCATTATAAGAACCAGTGTCTAGATCTAGTCAGGGCAAACAAAGGGAAGGTCTTTGATGTTGGATCATCAACTAAGCCTATTGTACTGATAAAGGAAAGACTATGATGGAAGGTACGCTTTTGATTTAGAGTATACCAGTTAGGGTATTATTTGATACCGGTGCGTCACATTCATTTATATCTCGGTATTTGGTTGATAGGTTATGCTTAGAACCCACAAATCTTGTTACTTCCTTAAGGGTTACAAATCCAATATAAGGAGATGCTACTCTAGGGATGAGATGTGACCAGTTAGAACTTGATTTGTTAGGTCATAAGTTTGCATGCAGTTTGTATGTTTTCGATTTGGTAGATTTCAGAATTATTTTGGGTATGTATTGGTTGAGGAGGTATAAGGCCAGGATATTTTGCCAATGTAGGGAGATATCACTAAGACATTTTGTTAGTCATAACCGAATTATATTTTCCGTAGAGAATTCTGACCGGAGTAGTTGTGCTTTGTTAGGTGTGGAAGTGGGGGAAGTGCTAAGTTAGGTTCAAATAGCAAGAGAGTTTGCAGATGTCTTTGAGCCAATCACATGATTGCCATCGAAACGAGCTGTTGAGTTTCGAATAGATCTTGTACCAAGAGCTGAACCTATGAGTAGACCACCTAGCAGGATGACACCGACTGAGATGAAGCAATTGAAGGTGCAGCTAGTGGGTCTAGAAGGAAGGAATTTTACTAGACCAAGCAGTTCTCCTTGGGGATCGGCCGTGGTATTCATGAAGAAACCAACTGGGCCATTGAGGATGTGTATCAACTACCGTAAGTTGAACGAAAGGACAATAAAGAATAAGTTACATTTGTTTAGAATTGATGATATGTATGATCAGCTGAGTGGAGCCATAGTGTTTTTCCAGTTGGATTTGGCGACAGGGTTCCATCGGTTAAGCATGACAGAGGAAAACATTCCTTTGACAACATTTTGAACTAGGTATGGTTCACATGAGTGGCTAGAAATGCCATTCAGGTTGATGAATGCACCTACTTTCTTTGTAGATTTGATAAACCGAGTCTTCCGAGAGTATTTTGACAGAGTTGTGTTGGTGTTTATAGATGACATTTTGGTATACTCTAAGGATGAAAGAGAGCATAAAGATTATCTTAGGGTGGTGCTTGAGACGCTGAGGCAGAATCAACTAAAGGCGAAGTTATCCAGGTGTCATTTTTGGAAGAAAGAGGTTAAGTTCCTTGGTCACGTGGTTTCAGAGAAAGGATTGTCTGTCGATCCAGATCAGATCGTAGCTGTAAACAATTGGAAGAGACAAGAGACGATGACTGAGTTTAGAAGTTTTCTTGGACTTGCTGGCTACTACAGAAGATTCATCAAGGATTTCTCACGGATAGCAGCACCTTTGACTAAGCTCACCTAGAAGGAGGTGATGTTTGTTTGATTCGACAAACAAGAGGAAGCATTCCTTAAGTTAAAGCATTTGTTGACCAATGCACCTGTGCTTGTAGTTCTAGACAGAAACCAAGGGTTGGTGTTGTATACCGATGCATGTGGGACTGGATCAGGAGTAGTGTTGATGCAGAGAGGCAAAGTCATTGCCTATGCATCTAGGCAGCTTAGACCACATGAAGTAAGATATCCTACTCACGATTTGGAGTTGGCTGCGGTAATATTTGCCTTGAGGATTTGGAGGCATTATCTCTTAGAGGAGAGATTTGAGTTGTAAACTAATCATAAGTCTTTAAGATATTTATTCTCTCAGAAGGAGTTGAATATGAGGCAACAAAGGTGGCTGGAGTTTTTGGCTGTTTATGATTTTGGTATAGAGTATACACTAGGGAAAGGTAATAAAATGGCTGATTCTCTTAGCAGAAGACATCGGCATGTGGTGTTGGCTATGTTGGCAGAATTGAAGGATCTAGAAGCTTTGGGCAGTTGCGGTGTGTAGTTAAGATTGACTGCTAGTTCTGGCCAAAATATTGCCATGTTGTCCTGTTTAGAAGTTCGACCAGTGTTGATCGAGAGAATTGCTTCTAAACAGAAGGAGGATCCATTATTAGTTGAGAGGATAAGAAGGCTTGAGGTTGGAACTGAGGTCGATGATTTGAAAGATTTTTGCCTTGACCATAGAGGATGGTTGAGAAAGAAAGGTCGTTTATGCGTTTCAAATATCAAGAACTTGAGGAGAGAATTTCTTGAGGAATGTCATCGATCCAAGTTTATGATTCATCATGGAGGGACCAAGATGTATCAAGATATAAAGAGGATTTTTTTTATTGAGAAGGCATAAAGAGGGATGTTGGCTTGTGGGTTAGGCAGTGCATAAACTGTTAACAAGTGAAAGCCGAATAACAAAAGCTGAGTGGATTACTTTAGCCACTAGAAATTCCAGTTTGGAAATGAGATTCGATATCCATGGATTTATAGACATGTTGACTAAGAGTGCCCATTTCATTCCAGTGAAATTGACCAGAACGGCACCTATTTTGGCGAAGTTGTTCATGAAGAACATAGTTAGACCTCATGGAGTTCCTAGTAGCACAGTCAGTGACAGAGATGCTTTATTCACTAGCAAATTGTAGAAGAGTTTACAAGATATGTCAAGAACTAAGCTCAAGATGAGTACCGCATATCACCCACAGACGGATGGGCAGATAGAGAGAGTTAATAAGGTACTCGAGGATTTATTGAGAGCTTGTCTATTGGACTTTGGTGGATCTTGGGAGAATCTCCTACATTTGGTTGATTTTTCCTATAATAATACTTATCAGACTAGTATAGGAATGACGCCTTTTGAAGCTTTGTATGGAAGGTCGTGTAAATCACCAGCATGTTGGTTGGACACTGGAAAAAAAAATAATCTTAGGTCCAGTTTTGTTCATCAAAGAAGATTGAGTTAATCCAAGAAAGGATGAAGGAAGCTCAATCCAAATAGAAGTGTTACGCATATAAGAGGCGTAAAGACCTAGATTTCTCAGTTAGAGATATGGTTTTTATTAAGGCATCACCGATGAAGTGTGGTATGGTTTGGAAAGTCAAGGAAGCTGGCACTGGGATATGTTGGTCCATTCTAGATTATAGAAAGGATTGAAAAACTTGCATATAGAGCAGAGTTGCCGAGAAGTATGGAAGGTGTCAATAATGTATTTCATGTGTCTCATCTTTGCAAGTATGTGCATGATCCAAAGGCCACTATTCCTCCGACGGGGTTGGAAGATCTAGTAGTAAAGGCTAATTTGACCTTTATTTGATAACCAGTTTAGGTTGTTGTGAGAGATGAGAAAAGATCGAGGAACAAGATAGTCAAATTGGTGAAAGTTCAGTGGAGCAACAACGAGATGGACTGTACTTGGAAGACAGAGGACATGATTCGAGATACTTATCCCAGTCTTCTTTGAGGGTATGTCTATATTAGATTTATATAGATAATTCCTAGTCAGGTAGACTATTATGGTGGTAAGGAGTCGTTACATATGATTACTATGTTTAGTATTTAGTCCTTAGTAAATTTCGAGGACAAAATTCTTTAAGATAGAGAGCCTGTAACACCCCTAATGTTTGATAACATTATTCAGGAGATTTTATTAGATAAACTAAATAGAATAATGTAAATGTTAAGTAATGAAGGGGTTGAGATTTGAATAAATCTAATTAAGGTCGTACCTAATAAAATAATTAAATGGGCTTAATAATGGTTTTTAGGAAAATTAAATTACATAAGGGTATATTAGGAATATGCCGCACATAACCCTTATCCCTGTATTTTTTCGTTCCTACTATTTCATTCTCATTCACGTCATTTTGAAAACAAAACGAAAGATGGAGGGGCCGACCATTAACAAGAGCAATACAATTAAAAGCTAGAGATTCAAGCTTAGGGGAAATCAATCTCCTTAAGGTGAATAATAATTCCATCTCTATCTTGTTTTGAATCATATGTTTTCGGATTTAAGGTTAAATTCGTTTTTATGGTGAATTGGATAATGATATGCTAGAGTATTGGTTTGTTTAATTTAGACAAGATTGTTTAAACGGGATTATACACGGTTTTAGGGTAAAACCGGTTTATATTAATGTTTAAATGCCATAGAAAATTTTTATGTTGTATAAAACATGATTTTGGAGTTGGGTTTTAATTTTGATAATTTTCCAAGCTATGAAAAGATTGTTATGAATTTTTGAAAGAAAATATAGTTATTTAGATTTATAAATTTATTTGAAAAATATATTAAGAATTTAAATCTGAAATTTTGAAATACGGATACCATGAATAAAGTGAATTTCAGAAATTTTTAGGGATTTTTCCAAAGTGATTTGCTATACAAATTAAATTATTCTAGAAGAGGGACATCTTTGCAATATTGGTTTTACTTAATGGAAGGGCTTATTTGATTAACTTAACCATGGTTTAGATATGAAATTAGCGAAAATTAGTTTAGTAAAGAATTTCAAAAGTTAAGGCAACCAATATTCTATTTACATATGGAAGGTTAGTTAGAAAAAGGTTTACTTTAATTAGTATTAAACCAGGTTTTTCCAAAAAAGTGGATTTCACCTACTTTAGAAGTACCTTTCGATATAGAGCTTTCGCATTCAACCCAGTCGAAACCTAATAAGCCGAAAACAATATATAAGGTATCGAAAAAATGGTACGCAGTGGATTGGGGAAAGGCAAAAGGCTAGTTGTCGAAAGCATGGCTTACGAAGGAGTCAATACCTTGGTTTGTTATAAAAAGAAAAGCACCTGCCTTTGTTTTATTTAAGCCTTAGAAGGGGTCGAAGCATATGTTTGAGAATGATGTTTTTAAAAGGTTGCGAAAGGGTTGCCAATAAAATAAGTTTGCTTTCGAATGGGCTCCTTTACTTATGAAAGAATGCTTTTGAAAGAAGGGTTTCAACCTAGTCGAAGCCCTGCCGCCGTTCTTTAGCCTTTCGATGGTACTGAAGTCATCAATGCTTTTGAAATGTAGTGTTTATTTTATATATGTTATAAGTCACTTTCCTAAAGGCTTTCGAAATGGTCCAAAGGTTTTGAAGGCAATGGCTTCGAAAGGGGTTTCGAGGCTATCCTTCAATGTTTTGTCTAAATGGTTTGAAGCTTTCGAAAGAGATAGTGCTGATGCCATCATAATTTCCCAAGCATTCTTATATGTTAAAGGATGATTTCGAAAGAGATACTTTCGCCTATATTCACTTTGACCCAAATAATATTTTAAATATAAACCCAATGCTTTTAAAAGGGGGACTTTCAATGATTTCAGAAGGATTACTTCCAATGGTTCCGAAAGTGGTACTTTCAAATGGTTTCGAAGCTATGCTTCTAAAGTTAAATGTAAATAGTTTAATACAATCGAAAAATTTCGAAAGGAAGGTTTTAAAGTATTAGAAAGGCAGGAGCCTAATGTTTTAAAGATGGATTTCAGTGCTTTCGAAAGAGGTCAGCTTGTGAAGTCGAAAGCAAGGTTTCGAAGGGTCGACAGGTTATGTAACTCAAACTCATTTTTGAAGGAAAAACCTATGGCTAAATTAAAGGAGTTTTGAAATGATTTTAAGAAGAAGCTTTCCTTAATAAAAATTATAGGTTAAAGGGATTAAATATGTTTTATTTGAAAAGTGTTTCAAGGACATTAAATACAGTGGAGTGGTATTGTTTTGTAATTATGTTTGCTTCTTCAATTATAAATATATTCACATTATAATGGATCCATAACTGTATTTTAGGGATAAAGGGTAGAAGAACCAGTTAGTTAACCCAGTAGTGAATATAAATTGACTAAACTCCTAGATGAGTAGAATTGTATTCAGAGGTCAAGGAGACTAGAATGTAGGATGCTTAAATATGGAAGTTGTTAGGGAGACAGGTTCATAGTGATCCCATGAAAACTATGATTAGGAATTTACTGGAGTTACCAATAGGTTCATAGTGATCCCAAGAAAACTATGTTATAAAGAGTGGTTGGCAGGGGCCAATTGGTTCGCAGTGATCCCTTAAAAACTATGTCCGGATTAAGTTATTGACAGATGCTAATAGGTTCCTACTCAACCCATGAAAACTAGGATAAGAGTGAAGTTATTGGAGTCACCAATAGGTTCAGGGGAACCCATGAATTAATTAAGTTAATTCGCAGGGTCCAATAGGTTCATAGTGCACCCATGAAAACTATGAAATTGGACAGGGAACTCATATGTTTTATAAAGGTTATTAGTAAGCCCATGAAAACTAATAGGTCAATAGTGACCCTAGAAACTATAAATTTGACAGGGAGTGAATTAAACAGAGGATGGGAAATCCAGTATGTTTTAATATGTTTGCATATTATCGTAATATTTCAAAATGACTATGTTTTAACCATTGTGGATGTAGAAGCACATTATATATATGGTTTTATAAAAGTGTTGAGATATT
This sequence comes from Allium cepa, assembly GCA_030765085.1. Taxonomy (NCBI): domain Eukaryota; kingdom Viridiplantae; phylum Streptophyta; class Magnoliopsida; order Asparagales; family Amaryllidaceae; genus Allium; species Allium cepa. Next base: position 276,515,595 of record CM060946.1, read on the forward strand.
AGTGAGGGGAAACTCGTTCCGTTATGTGGCATGGTCTCACTAGTTATCTAAATGATTTGGAATGGTAGATTATTATTTATACCAGGCTTTATATCTAACTCAAAGTTTATGTTTTTCCCTTAAACTCTCGGGTACTCAATTGATTTTTAGTAGTTTGAGAGTTGAAGTTTTTAGGTACCTCATTAGACGAATAAAGCATCCAGAAATAGCTATAGAGAGTTTTCTTTTATTTGATTTCGCTATGTTGTTTGCAATGACAAAGTTGTTAAATTTCCTATATATGCTTTGATCATCCAAGGGGACATCTACATATGTCGCTCTTGGCATATGTTGTAATAAATATATTTCCTCTAAATGTGGTTGACAATTATGGGATTATGTAATCAATTGGAAATGTTTTGAAATGGAATGTAAATTTGTTAGATCTTTTAAATGGTTTTTCCATAGTCGTGTGTTTTTATGTATTAATGAACCTAACATTGCCATATTTGGTCGCCGAGTATTAATAACTATGGATGACTGCGGCATCCGTATCCGTTAGTTTTCGGCCTCCAAGTAGGGGGATATTATACAACGCCATTTCTCAAAAGGCAAGGATGGATTTTCCTCGTCGACCCTACAGATTTGAGTCAATTTTCCCCATTAACTCGACGATTTTCTTATAAGAACGTGGTTCGTTGGTTTAAAAAGAAGAATTTTACTGATAAAATAGAAAACGAGGCAATTTCTACCTATTCATAATGCCTGTAGTGTCCCTGGTTGGCTTATTAGCAAAAATAAGAAACACATAGATAAGTATTAAATAAAGTAGTCCCCAAGCGAGTTGCTGTTCCAAGAATGTGGAATCAGAATTCCATTGACCGTCGTGAGCTTGATAGTTCCATTTCTAAGTTTCTAGTCAATTATGCAAGGTCTTTCCCAATTTGGGCCAAGCACTCACATACCAAGGAAGATTCGTTTCAGGACGAGATCTTTCCACTTCGAAGGTGTGGTTACGATCCTTAACGTTAAAATTTCATGCCACTCTCTTCCGGTAAGCAGCAGTCCTAAGTTTTTCTTCCTCTCGCTTCTTATCGATCTGATCGATTGACTCTAGCAGAAGCTGCTCGTTCTCTCTTTAGTTGAAGAGTCATATGCGATGAGAGGGGACTTCCAGTTCCACTAGGATCATAGCTTGCGAGCAATATGCCAATGCAAACGGTGAGTGCCCGGTCATAGATTTATTGTTGTTTTGTAAGGCCATGATGCAAGCGGAAGCTCATCAACCCAATTTCCTTTAGCTTTCGTTAGCCGCTTCTTGATTGTGGATTAGATGATCTTATTCACTGCTTCCACTTACCCCTTGCCTACAGGTGTGTTACCATGAAAAAGCTCTTCTCAATTCGGCAGCGCTTGTAGAAGTCCTTGAATTCAGCACTTTCAAACTGAGTTTCGTTGTCTGTGATGATTTTCTTTGGCGCTTCAAACTTACAAATAATGTTTTTTGTTATAAAGTTAATCACTTTTTAATAGTAATTGTGGAAAGTAGTTCTGCTTCTTCCTTTTTTGCAAAGTAATCAACTGCAACGATAGCATATTTGGCTCCTTCTTTGGCCACCGGTGTTACTGCTATTAAATCTATTCCCCAGATTACAAACAGCCAAGGGCTGACCATTTTCATAACGTCTAAAGATGGGGCTTTAGGAATTTTTGCAAATCTTTAGCACCGGTCACAATGCTTGGTGAGATCTGCTGCATCTCAATTGATTGTTGGCCAAAGATATCTGTAACGAAGAATCTACTATACTAATGTTTTCCCCTCGGTGTGACCACCACAGCTGCCATCTTGTACTTCCGTAAGGACTTCTTGGCTTCATCTTCATTTACACACCTATGCAAAGGGAAGGAGAATTGTCTCCAATACAGCACTCTGTCCTGCATTATGAAATGTAGTTCCTTTTGTAAGAGCTTCTTTTCTTCATTTTAGTTCCTAAGCAGTGTTCCATTAAGCAGATAGTCCTTGATCGGCGTCATTCACGGCTCCTATTCTTCTACCATTTCCAAAACCCAATCAGTGTCCATCTGATCTATACTAGGAGTTGTCAACACTTCCATTGGAACCAATCCCATTGATTGTGCATCTTCGAAATGGGCCAGTATGTTTCTAAGTAGTCAGCCTTCATGTTCTATTCTCTTGGGATATGAGTTATAGTGTAGTGTTCGATGTTGTTGAGAAATTCCCATGCCTTTGAAAAGTAGGAAGCAAGATTTTCTCCCTTAGCCTGGTATTCTCTCTTCACTTGACAAACGATTAGCTGAGAATCGCTGTACATATGAATAGCTCTTATTCCCAATTCATTCACAATTTTCAATCTCGCTATCAATGCTTCGTACTCTGCCTCGTTGTTACTAGTAGGAAATTCAAGCTTAAGAGCGTAGCAAATTGATGGTCCTTTGCTAGTTTCAAGCATAACTCCCACTCTTGAGCAGAATTCATTCAATGCTCCATTAACAAACAACTTCCATTGTAGTATCTTCTTCATCATCATCCTAAATTATAAACTCGATGAGGAACTCCGCAAATGCCTGCCCATTGATCGCCCCCTGTGGATGATAAGTTATGTCATACTGGCTTAACTTTATATTCCATTTCAAAAGTCACCCCAAGTTCTCGGGGCTGTAGAGTACTTGATTCAAAGGATGACTTGTTAGCACCTTAATTAGGTGAGCTTGAAAGTACGATCATAACTTCCTTGACGGTATAAGCAAGCATTATGCCAACTTTTCTAACTTTGGGTAGTTCAATTCGGTTTCGATGAAACATTTGCTAATTTAATAGACTGGTTATTGAATCCTTCCTTCTTCGGGTATAAGTGCCACATTTACCACATAGTTTAGAGAGTGTTGATGGAGTCTCTATGTTTTGCAATAATTCTTTAAAAGCAGTTTGGCAGTCCTGATTCCATTCAAAGTTCTTCTTACCTTTCTTCCATGCGTTGAAGAACGGTATGCACTTATCTATTGCTTTGGATATGAATCAGCTCAATGCTGCAATCTTCCCATTCAATCTTTTCAATTGCTTTTTTGTTATAAGGGCTGTGACATTTCACAAGGCAGTAATCTACTCCGGATTAGCATCGATGCCCCTAGCATTCACGATAAAACCTAGAAATTTTCCAAAACCCACATCGAAAGAGTGCTTTAGAGGATTAAGCTTCATTCCATACTTTCAGAGGATTTTAAACATCTTGAAGGGATTATCCAATGATTTCCAAACACTTATGACTTGCTAGCATGCCATCCATGTACACTTCCATTGTTCCTCCAATCTTATTCTTGAACATGGCGTCACCAGTATTGGGTAAATAGCTCCAAATTTTTTAAGAACAAACACCATTATTTGATAACAACATAATCCCAAGTCATGATGAAGCTGGTGTTCTCCCGATCAGCCCATGCATCATAATCTGGTTATCCTAAGTAGGCATCTATAACCGAAAGTAGTGCATGTCTGCAGTTCCATCCACAAATTGGTCGATTCTAGGTAATGGAAAGCTATCCTTTAGGCAAGCTTTGTTTAAATTTGAGTAATCAACACAAGTTCACCACTTGTCGTTTGACTTTTGGATTAGCACAGGGTTTGATACCTACTTGGGATAAGTTGCTTCATAGATTTAGCCATTAGCCAACAACTTATCCACTTTTTCCTTTAGTGCAGTGGATCGCGATGGACCCAGAATCCGCCTCTTCTGCTTCATTGGTGTGAACTTAGGATCGTTATCAAGTGCATGACATGCTATCTCCGATGATATCCTGCACATACCAAAATACATCCAAGTGAACATGTCTAGATTGGCACGAAGAAATTTAATTAATTCACTTTGCATCTTAATTCCAGGCTACGATCCAACCTTCAAGACTTGAGTTGGGCTATCCACATTAATAAGGACATCCACCATAATCTCTGTTGATGTTGCCCGTAACTCCCCTGAACTCTTCTTCCTAGGTCCATAGGCTTTTCGAAGTGGCTATGGTCCTCAAGATAGGGGCAGTTTTGTAGTTGCCATGCTTGCGATTTAAGAATGCGGAGAGACTTTCCTACACTCTTACCCTTCTCACAACGTTTAGCTTCTCGCAATTCAATGACATAGCATTCTCTTATTGTGCATTAGTCTCCTCTTACTACTTCGACCCAATTCTCCATTGGAAATTTCATAGCGAGGCACCATGGAATCAAAGAAATTTTGAAATTACCGAAAGTCGGTTGACCCAAGAAAGCATTATACGCTGAGAGTTCATTAAATATTAGATGGTCTGGATAAGAACCACACTCCATTTTCCTTCCTCGAGTTCTACAGGCAAGTCAATCATCTCAACTAGTTATCTTAGTTTACCCATAAATCCTTGAATTTTTTTTGGCATGCAGTTACATCCTTAGTGCTAATATTCATTTGATCCAACATATGTTGAAATACGATGTTAACCGAACTCCCATTGCCAACCAACACTCGACACACAATTGCTGGTCTAATCCCAACTGTTACCACCATTAGGTAATGAGTCGGTTCCTCTATTCCCTTAGTATTTCGATTCTAGAATATGATGTCATTAGTAATCATTTTCTATTGTTTGGACGGGGGCCCATGTTCAACGACATAACAAGTTTACTTAGGAGCATGCTTTGATGAACTAGCGTATCGCTTCATCTCATCCTGACTCTTCTGTGTTGGATTAGGTCCTCCAGAAATAGTACTTATAACAAATCTATGATCTACCCGTTCGGGCCATTCTCCACTGGGTCCAGACTAATTTCCTTAAGTGTTTGGAACTTGGGGTTCAGCAGGTTGGTTAGGATTTTGCGATTTTTTTTACATACTACTAGAGCCTATTGTTCCTTATTAGCTCTTTGATCAAGTCTTAGATGTGTGCACTCATTTTTGTTACGCCCATGGGTTTATGGAAATGGCAGAACTTCCTTGATTGCTTTTGTCACTCGGACGCTTCCTTTCTGGATGGTTTGTTGTATCGCTCGGTTCCTTGAGCAGTAAGGTAGATGTTCTCTGATCTGTCATTCAATGGCGTATATTCCTCAGGCCTTAGATTCCTTATTCACTTTCTATTCCCAGCACGCCTGTTGGACTTTTGGTTTGTACTTTTCTAATTTGTATTCTTCCTTGCACTTCCTGTGGTAGCTTCAGAACTATTTCCATCCTACTTGACTACCATATTGATCTGTATCATTTCTTTCGGATTTTCAACGACGATCTTGCCCTCTATTGCATCTGCCTCTTCCAGTCTCAAAAACTAGCTTGCCTTTCGATTAAACTCCTTCATGATTGTTAGTTGTTTCATCTTAATCCATCTACCAAATTCTATGTCTAGATGAATGGCTTAGACCAAAGCTATAAACACCATATCTTTAGTTGGGTTGCTTACATCGGTATCTACAATGTCGAACCAATTCATAAAAGATTTTAATGACACTTTGGGTCCTTGGAAAAAGCAAAATAAAGACATCAATCCTTTAGATATATAGTATGAAACCTAACCTGTTTTAGAAATTTCCTTACCAACTTGTCGAATGTAGAGATAGATCAGGGCGGGAGTCCAGTGGACCATATGGATGCAACTCCTTCCAAGAAGATAGGGAAACACCTGTAGTGAACACCATCTGTAGCTTTTGCTCTATCCATATGCAATTCATATTTGTACAAGTGATGTTTAGGGTTTGCCACCCCATTGTAAGATGGCATTGTGGGCATAGTGAAATTCTTTGGATATTCTTCTCTCAGAATGTTTTTAGTAAATACAGTTCGTTTAGGTTTAGAACCCTATTCATCATCCTTCCTACTCGTACTTTCCTCCATCAATCGTTTGACCATATCAACAATGTATGCCTTGCTGGAACGGTAGTCTACAGATCGACTGTCATGGGCTATGCTAAGTGCTTGACTCCAAACGGTCTTGGTTTGCCAGCTGAAGTCTAGTCCCTCCATCCTACGGGAGAACCACTCCTGGAATTCCATTTGCATGCGGTTGAATTTACTATGGTAGTTTGAACTTCCTTTCCAACATTTTTTCTATTCACATCAGCATTCAATTCCAGTCCATCTTCAGCAAGCTGCGTGTCATCTTCAGAATTAGAGACAAGCATTGATATATTCTCTTATGGAGTATTAACTCCGAGATTAGGGTTTGCCGATAGGAGTAGTACTTCTGTTGCCTTCTATTTCAATCCCTGTAGCTCTGATAACCACATCCTTCTGTTTTTGTTTTCCGTTCCTCCTACTCAGGCATGAAATGGAGGAATTCTCTTGCTCCAAAGCAGTGGCAGTTTCCTACCTAGCTCTTGCAGCACTTAGTAGCTGTAGATCTAGCATGACATCACTTTTGTCCATAAGGGCTTTTTGGCTATGGCCATTTTCCGGTTTATTTCATTAACCATCTGGTTAAGTTCTCCCTTGGTCACCACATCTTGCTAAGTGGAGGACCCTGGTGGTAGATTTCCAGTATCAATGTCCATTTGTTGATTGTTGGTATTGTTAACATTAGTTTGTTCGGGGTTTTCTTCATCACCTCCAACTATTTCTCTTATAGATCTTCTAGAATCAGTTCTCGGTTTTCAAGGTGTCATCGGTCTTCAATGGCAAGCCTACAAATCCTTAAAACAAATTTCTTGATCTAACCCCTTAATCCCTTCTAATCTGTAATAAAAAACAAGGTCTAAGCATAGGTTCAGTTTTTCTTAGAAAGCACCAAAATATTAACCCAAAAATGGATCGACACCCAAGATAGAGTTATAGGGAACTTGTCTGACTTAGATCCAGTAGTTAGTAATAAAGGTAAAAGGAAAATAAATAGAAATAACATGAGCGACAAAATATTTTATAATGGTTCGGCAATCTAAGGCACATGTTCACTTTATAGCTTCGTTTTTATTGATTTGATCTTGTTTATATGAGATTACAAGGGTTTGAGAGAGAATAATTTACAAGTACAGGGGTTAGACAATTCTAAGCCCTAGAATTGCCTAAAGTAGTTTCCTTGGTAAATATTGTGTAGAGGAAAGGGTTGAAGAAGAGACAAAGCTTCAACATAGGTATGGCAGTAATTAGATCCTTCCTCGGTTACTCTATGGTTTGTATTTATTAAGGTAGTAGCCATATTGGGCAAAAAGAAGAGTTCAAGTAAAGTTTAGAAGTTTGCCTGAATGAGCACAAAATTTTTTGGAGCCCACGGACATGTTTACACATGTCGATACCGACCTCTTCATGTCGGTGCCGACATGTGTACTTATGTCCAATGGCATTGAACTCTTTTGCATTCCCCTTGTTTTTCCATTTGAGATGTCTTATGTCATTTCCATAGGTTTTTATTTGATTTGATGATCATTCCTTCATTATCTAGTTTATTCTGCTGTTATGGCTGACAACTCTTCGATTTTTGTAGTCACTAGTTTAAAACTTTTGGAAATCTCTTAGACACACATGGAATAGGCAAAGCGTTACTCATGAAAATTTTGGGTAGATAACTCAGTATCTACAATTTCTCCATCGACATGTAGAGGTCGGTACCAACATCTATGGTCAGCTCCATCTTGGTTGGATTTTCACTGAGACATTTCTCTACCCTACCTAAGTGTGCATGCTTCCAAGATTTTAGGTCGTTTCGTCTTCATTTCGATGTTTTGAATTCTACTGATTTTAATTCGGTTAAAAACCTAGTCAACAGTAGGTACCCTCTATTTGGTGAGAGTCAAGTTATTCACAGACCCTAGGTTGTTGAAATATCTATTCTCCCAGAAGGATCTTAACATCCATAGCAACGAAACTTAAAATTCTTAGGCCCTTATGACTTTGACATTTCCTGTATGGCTTGTAATGGAAATGCAGTCGTTGATGCTTAGAGTAAAAGAGTTGCCAATTTGGTGGCAATACTCCTAAAGTGGATACGGCTCGAGTTTATCACTGGTTATGACTTCAAACCTCCATATAAGCTTGATCCAACAATGTTGGATAGTGTGAATATTAGTCCTACTTTGATTTAGCATATCAGTACTAGTTAGAGGTGTGATGCTATACTAGGGGAGATTATGGCTAATTTAGAGGAACAAGTAGAGATTGAAGAGATGATGTATTGCAAACTTGACCAAGATAGTTGGCTCCATAATTATGGGAGATTGTTTGCTTTCGATGTCGATGGGTTGAGGGATGAGGTGCTAAGAGAGTTCCCTTATTTAAGATTGAATATACATCACAATGGAAATAAAATGCACCCTATACGAGGTAGGAATTTTATTGGGAAAGGATGACGAAGAAAGTATGGGAATTCACCTCGACATGTGCTAAATATCAAGTAGTATAAGCTAAGCAGAAGAAGTCAAGTTGTTTACTACATCCACTTGAGATACCCGAGTGGAAATGGGAATATATCGGTGGGCTTCATCGATGTATTATTGAGGACTTGAGGAGAGTACAATAGCATCTCGGTCAGAGTCGATGGATAGATAAAGTGCTATATTTATTCCCATTTAGTCTTATACAATGGCATCCAAATGGTTGAGTTGTATGGTAAGTGGATTGTGTGATTCCTTAGCGTGCCCAAGAGCATTCTGAGTGAATGCAACCTTTTTTAAATTTTGGTTATTGGTAGAGCTTACGAGAGGAATTGAGAAAGATGGCATCAAATCAGCTGGATGATATTAAGATTGAACCAAAAACTTCAAGACTTCATACGTCATTTGTGTCATAGGATGCGATGCAAAATAGCTTAGAAGGAAGCTGGTGGAGTGGTAAAGGATCAACAAAGTGAAAGCGAAGACGATTACATATGGAAGAGCGAAGAGAGCATGAGGACCACTTGTTTGGACCTCTTCACTTGGTAAAATTTTCATTTTATCATTGGCTTTCATATTTTATGTCATATTAAATACTTTATATTAGATAGTTAGTATGTTGCATGCTAGGATAGGCATGGATTTTACTTTTGGATGTTTGATATTCTGTTTGCATGTTTGTATGTGATGGTTGACGTTTAATACGATTACTTCTTATTATTGTGGTTATTAAGCATGCGGGATAGTTATGGATAATTTTTATTGGTTTGATTTAGGGATTTCGAGGGCGAAATTCTTAAATGGTGGAGAATGTAACGACATGTATTTTACATACTAGTGGATAGTAAAATATTTTTTTGAGATCCATGTTGGATTTTATTTGGATATAAATTTGGATGATATTGAGTATTGATATTTTTAACCCTCGGTGATTTTATAGAACGATTTAGATCCTTCAATTTATTTTTTGACATTTTTGGTAGTTATATGTATTGCATCGATATACATGCACCAATCGGCACTAGAGAATCTGGACGAATGAAAATTTTCCTTGGGTCAAAAAAGTGTACAAGAAGCAAAAGAATTTTCAAGACCAAACGTTCTGGCAACCCATAGGACTTAAAAATGCTCGAAAATAGCATCCTAAGGCTTAGTCTTGGATTTTGACGAAACCGGTTCCACCGAAATGGAAATAATAAGAGGTGTCATGTCGTCAAAGAATCATAGCAATCCGACATTCTTAGAAGTCGTATGATTATAAAACGTGCATTTAAATTTCAAAAATAAGATAAAAGTGGTACATTCAAATCCAAACTATACCCATCCCCTATAAATAACATTTTCTTTATCATGGGACCGCATAAATTTTCTTCTTCATTTTATTCAACTTCTCCTCCATTAAACTCATATCCTACTTCTTTCTCCTCCTTTTTCCCAATTAAACAAACACTATTTTGGGTAAAATAGAAATCGAGTCCCTTTTCCAAGGGCTATGCAAACATGGCCTTAGTTCGACCCGACTCCTATTGTGGTGACCAAAAATGGAAAATTCATCGAATGGGTGATTTTTTGGAGATCCAAATAGGAAACTAGTTATACGTTTTTTCATACTGGCCAGGGGATTCTGAAGTTGTAGATAGTCTGAGGCATGGGTGAACGTAGGGGTAGTAATAAATTTGAAAAGTTTGGAAAGGATACAAGTTTCTCACATTTTTGGCTATTGCATGATCAGCAATGTCATGGGGAGGTCGGGGTTGATGGCTATGATGTTTGGAGAGGTTGTGGCGATGTTCTTTGGTGAAGTAGTAGTGGCATTCGTTGATCTATGATGAAATCTGCATAAGGAAAAGCAAAAAATACAGGCTGGTCGGCTGTATAGGGATGACTGGACGTGGATGGAGTTGAGGGCCGGTGTTGTGGCAGGTGGAGCTAGGTTAGTCAGAGCCAAACGTAGAAGGAGGCAAAGTGGTGCACACGTGGTGTGAAGCTAGCCTGTGTGTGAGAGTAGGAAACTAGGGTGAATTATATGCGTGAGTAGGAGCTGTAGGTGGAAACTTAATGAAGCGACAGGGAAGTTGGTGTGAGGAGAATTTTTTTAATGGATTATTTAATTTAATTATTTTTTGTTTGGTTAATTATTTAATTAGTTAGTTCATATATAAAAGAAACCTTATTGCCCATGTATTTTGCATACAAGATCCAATTCGACAGTTGGAGCCCACTACAATTTGACATGGGATTGGACAACTTTTGTTGAGGTGAGTGATATTGTCTCACATTGATATTGTCACACAGTATACTATTAGTGTTAACATGGTATAAAAACGATGTTTAGAAATGATTTCCAACTTTAAAACGTTATTTTTAATATATTTAAAACCGCCCTAGAATTTATAAAATAACTTCTAAGTGTTTAAAAATTAGTCTTAAGTCGGATATCACATATGTTGTTACGGACATACTATTTTTTAGAATAGTTTAATTTAGGCCACTTCTAATATGATTCTGATGATTTAGATATGCTATATACATTATATATATGCTATGTTGGTCCTACGTATGCTATTTTGGTTACATTTGTACTTGTTTGATTGGTTTAGCTGAAAACACCGATCAAAATGCAATATAGCATTAAGAAATATCCCTTACGTTATAGTTTCATGTTCTTGTCGAACACACACATGATGTAAACTCGAATGGTGAGATATAGTTTCATGCATATCAATTGGATGTGCAAATGATGGAAACTTTAATGGATGGGATAAGTTGTTGAAGAGAACTAAGATGCATACCGATAGATTTGTAAATGAGAGACGATGGACTTGGGCTATGCTCCAGACTTCAGGATGGACACTAGATGTTTTCATTAGTTTGTACTTAGCCATCTTTGGCTAAATACATGATCAAAGTGGTTGGTATTGACCGCTGTAGAGTGGTCGATACCCATCACTGCTGATGATGGTCAATTTGGGCAATCTTTGACATGAAGGTTTTTTCATGTTCTCGACTCTTGGCTTTGATGTTATTGCTCCACGACAAGCGATTTCGATGGTGAAGCGATGACGTGACGTTTTGATGTGATGGCTTCAAGACTTTGATGACGACGACTCAATGATGATAGAGTTATGTACTAATGATGAAGGCTCGATGTTGATGGAGTCACCATGGTTATCCACAAGGCAAGTTTGTGGAAGGGAACTCATTGTTAGGAACTGGAGATAGTTGTTTTGATGACAACAACCTTTGTAACTTATTTTATTATAACTTATATACTAACACTATTGTCTAGATATATATGAATATTATTATGCAGGATATATATAAGGCGGGTACTGATTATTGAAGATTGTACAACATAAAGATCAAGAATGAAGAAATCAAGTTTGAAGACTCATGAGTATCAAGATCAAGATTTCAAGATATGTGTCTATTTTTTGTTAAAACTTCATAATAGCATGGAAATCTTCATTTCGAATTTCATTTGGGATGGAACCCATTTCTACCTTCTTAATGGCTTACAAACCCACGACAAGTAACTTACAAACCTACGACAAGTGGCTTACAAACCCACAAACATCCTGGTTTTGCACAAGTTCTCGAGTCTTGATGTGATGAGATCTTCTATATAAAGAAGCTTACAAAACTACTTCAAAATGGTTTTTCCAAATGGTTTCAAATCTACTTTTCAACATGTTTTAGACTTAAAAATTATCTTTTCAAATGATTTTCAAAAAGATACTTTAGCCTTAAATATTCTTTGTTTTTGTTTTAAAAATAAACTCTTGTTTTAAACTCTATTTTCAAAAATAAATTTACATAGTTTTTTACACAGGGATGTCGACATCATGGGATACCCCATGTCGACATGGTGGCCGTTGAATTCAAAAGTTTCAATTTTCAAAAGAAGTTTCTATTCGTTTAAATCTCTTCACGAATGGTTATGATCATCGGTGCTTTATAAATAGCCTCCATAAACGAATTTTTTAACTAACTAATTTCATATTTTCTTCACTTCTTCTTCTCCAAAAATCCATATTCTATAATTTTTATATTTTTAAGATCGTGCCAAAATTCTACCTAATTCTTAAGTGAATCAAATTAGAATCTCATTCTTGTTTGATTCTCTGCCCTCTCTCGAAGATCAAAGTGCTATTCAGAGTCATAGAATCAATTTGTAATCAAAAGTTTATCGAGTCTCTCTATAAGGTATGGTTGTGCCTGGAAATTAATTTGGTAATCTTGCGGCCCGTAAATCAAGAGAGTTTGCCCTAGACTCGTGAGACAGGAGGGTACCTCAAGGCCTTTAGAAATTGAGGAATGTAATCTCGACATTGGTATAATAAAAATCTTATGAGGTGGTTTGCCTTGGTACAGGACTGGGTGTAGGGTAACTCCAAACCAGTATAAAATCCAGTGTGTTCTTACCCTTTACTGCTTTTTATTTACTTTCTGCATCTGTGTTTGATTCTACGATTGTTCTGTGATTAAGTTCTACATTTGTTTGTGTCATAATTTTAAATTAGTTCATATAAGTCTTAGAATCCATTGAACACTATTCATCCCCCTCCAGTGTTAAATTAGCCTAAAGATCCTTAATCCGCTGTCCCTTTCAATTGGTATTAGAGAATTGGTTTTCAAAATTTCATAATCTATTTTTTGAAAAATTTTAAGATGGCAGTTTTTAATAAATTATTAACACTATTTTCATAGGAATATGTCACATAATAATCATGATATTGTTGTTTAAAATTATATTTAGTTATTTTGAAAAATCATTTGATTCTTTAAAAAGTGTTATGTTGTTTTGCAGGAGAAGAGTTATGTCTAATGACTATTGGTTAAAAGATACCAGATAATCATTCATCGATCAAGAAGAACTAATGGATATATAATGGCAATCGATAATGAAATGGGTACCAGATCAATATAAAGCTTTTGATTCTCATCTACAACTTCATATAATACTGTACTTCTCTCCATATACTTCGCAATGTCACTGGTTTCATGCGCATCTGTCAAGAAATGGCCAAGTTATGGTCAAATAAAGTTTTTGTGAACAAAGAGAAAATGAAAGCAAAACTGTCAATGGTATTCTTCAAATTGCATTCAGTGATTTGATTATTTTGTTCCTACTCCTTTTCTAGATTGTAGTTCTTGTTCTCACGGTCATTTGATGGGTGGATCATCAAATTTCGATCAAAATTGAGTGAGACGTGACAGTTTGAGGTTGGCTATCCAAAACTGAAAACTGTGCATGGGATTTTCTGCATTTCTCTTACTGTTCGGCCTGTTGCACCACAATACCACCAAATTTCGTCACCAAACTATTACTAGATCGTAGCTCTTGCCTTCGGCTTTCATTTGCCGTAGATTTCATCCAATTCCGTTAAGAAACGAAGGAGATATGCCTTCTAGAAGTTTGATAGTAAATAGAAAAACGGGAAGAAGAAGAATAGAAAGTTTTATGAAAAGTAGTGACCGTTGGGCCTATTTATAGTGGTTGAAGTGTCCATTCGTTCAAAATTCAAATTCAAAGTTTTGGCGCTATTTGGTAAATCTACTAAATCATCTATATCTTTCTCATACGGTCTTCAAATTCAGTAAATGGATATACTACGATGGCTAAAAAAACAAGCTCGTCACAATAGAACAGATCTCGTCATCAAATTCTGAAAGATATGAATGTGTGGTTCAGGACAATGGAAGAATAAAAAAGTTAGAAAGAAGGAGGAATGCAAAAAGAGGTACGCTTTACTATTATTTCATCTTTATTGTTGCATTTAGGAATATATATTTATGCATTTAGTTAGGTATAGAAATTTATCTCTTTTATAGTTTTGATATTTTGGTCCATAAATCAACACACCATCGTATACATATTGATATACCAGTCTAATTTTTTTTTTAAAAGGTCTTTTAAAATGTGTTTCCTTTCAAATGAAATCTTACTACTAATTTATTACAACTAAAAACTAAGTTGAAAAGCATACCTTCATTTATGATTTCAACTATTCTAATGTTGTTTGTACTTCTCGTACTCTATTTCTTTTAAGAAATTAATATAATAAATTTAGAATGTTAGAATAAGGCTCTATTTATAGATTTCTTCATTTAATAAGATTCCACCACATCACATGACACTTGTCATATAAATAGATAGTGATATATATGCAAAATGACATGTATCATTACACTTGTTCTTTAATAAAAGCATTTTTACATGCATAATGCCAAATGTCTTTACACATGTCTTTTCATTATTTTTTTATATATTTTTCAAGTACTTTAATTATATTAACTACGATAAAAAATTGGGACAAAAATCAATTGTTTACAGCAAAATCATGTTAAAAATAGGCTCAGAACTTTAGATAGCATTTTTGAAATGCTGTCTTTGCTTTTATTACGCTGCAAATACGTTGTTATAGCATTTCTGTGCTTTGAAATGCTGTAGTGTTTCATAAACTTCACAGCATTTTGTAGATGCTGAAGATTTTGTTTTATAATGTTTTGAATATTTTTTATTGCAAAAACTTTTTATAGCGTTCTGTAAATGCTGTCTTTTCTGTGTGAAACGTTAAATTATAAAAAAACAATATTTAAACTAAGTATTTTTCTCTATTCTTTTTAGAGTTATTTTCTAACTTATATTAGAATATTTTAAAGTTAATTTCATGTTTAAATATTTTTAATAATTAATCAAATTTTTTAATGTAAGAAGCCTTAATATAACACATGTTTAGTTTTTCAATCTTTGTTATATCATATTTCATTAAAAGTCCATATTTATTAGCATTTGATTTTGATATTAAGTTTGATTACTACCTTTCATGAATATGCTATAGTTTTAATACCATTTATTACCTTTAAACTCTTGTCTTTACTACTCTTTCAGTCCCATTTATTAGTTTTCTTAACCTAAGTCTAGTAATTGGTGTGTATTACCTTTGTTTGGTTGAAATGATTTATAATAAATAGTCTACGTATGTATACATACATGCATACATACATATATATATATATACATATATATATATATATATATATATATGTTTTTCAATTAGATATTTCTTATCACTCATGTTTATCTTATAATATGAATATCTCTTGCCATAATATATATCTTCATATCATTCTGCATATTATTATTTTCACTTTGTTAGCATTTTATTTCATATTACATTTCATTGTGCATCCTATTTTATATCACATTTCATTGCATATTACATCATAAATTACAATGCATGAAATATCATAATCATTTGCATCACAAGTTACACTTCATTCTGCATATCATCTCATGCTACATTGCATATGTCATACATTTCATACTGCATTACAAACTACATATTGCATACATGTACACATAACAAGTGTATTTTATTTAGGGGAGTTTGTATTATTGTCTTATAGTATAGGGTTATTAGTTTTTAATTTGATTGGATTCGCTTGATTGACTTATTTGACTTGATTGATTTGTTTGACTTGTTTGGCATGACTGGATTTAATGTGTGTGTTGATTGGATTATCTGAAATATACTTATACATATTTATGTATTGAATAATTATAACATAATTATGTTAATGTCTTTGTTCTAGTATTAGTTTACGGGGGTGTTTTATAGTTTTAGGGTTTTAGGATGGTTGTTTTATTGATGATAAAGGGGGAGAAAGTTATATAAAATAGTAGGCTTGGAGTAAGGAAGTCATATAAAATAGTAGGCTTGGAGTAAGGGGGAGTTATGGTATGATTGAAGTGGTAAGTATATTTTATAAGGTTGTCATCATCAAAAAGGGGATATTGTTAGAAACTGGAGACAGTGGTTTTGATGACAACAACCTTTGTAATTTATTTTATTATAACTTATATACTAACACTATTGTCTAGATATATATGAATATTATTATGCAGGATATATATAAGGCAGGTACTGACTAATGAAGATTGTACGGTATAAAGATCAAGAATGAAAATCAAGTTTGAAGACTCATGAGTATTAAGATCAAGATTTCAAGATATGTGTCTATTTTTTTGTTAATACTTCATAATAGCATGGAAATCTTCATTCCGAATTTCATTTGGAATGAAACCCATTTCTACCTTCTTAGTGGCTTACAAACCCGCGGCAAGTAGCTTACAAACCTACGACAAGTGGCTTACAAACCCAAGAACATCCTGGTTTTGTACAAGTTCTCGAGTCCTAATGTGATGAGATATTCTGCAGGAAGAAGCTTGCAAAACTACTTCAAAATGGTTTTCCAATCTACTTTTCAACATGTTTTAGCCTTAAAAATTATCTTTTCAAATGATTTTCAAAAAGATACTTTAGCCTTAAAATACACTTTGTTTTTGTTTTAAAAATAAACTCATGTTTTAAACTCTATTTTCGAAAAAAAATTGCATAGTTTTTTTACATAGGGATGTCGACATCATGGGATACCCTATGTCGACATGGTGGCCGTTGAATTCAAAAGTTTCAATTTTCAAAAGAAGTGTCTATTCGTTTAAATCTCTTCACGAATAGTTATGACCGTTGGTGCTTTATAAATAGCCTCCACAAATGAATTTTTTCATATTTTCTTCACTTCATCTTCTCCACAAATCCATATTCTATAATTTTCGTATTTTTAAGATCATGCCCAAATTCTACCGAATTCTTAAGTGAATGAAATTAGAATTTCATTCTTGTTTGATTCTCTACCCTCTCTCGAAGATCAAAGTGCTATTCAGTGTTATAGGATCAATTTGCAATCAAAAGTTTATCGAGTCTCTCTATAAGGTGTGGTTGTGTCTGGAAATCAATTGGGTAATCTTGTGGCCCGTAAATCAAGAGAGTTTGCCCCAGACTCGTGAGACAGGAGGGTACCTCAAGACCTTTAGAAATTGAGGAATGTAATCTCGACATTGGTGTAATAAAAATCTGTATGCGGTGGTTTGCCTTGGTACAGGACTGGATGTAGGGTAACTCCGAACCATTATACAATCTAGTGCGTTCTTTCCCTTTACTGCTTTTTATTTACTTCCTGCATATGTGTTTGATTCAGTGATTGCTCTATGATTAAGTTGTTAGAAATGCGAATTACGGATCTTAAGGCTAGGATTAACACTAGAGGGATGGGGTAAATAGTGTTTATAAAGAATTACTAAATCTTTTTCGATTTTTGTTAATTTAGACATAGATGTATGCAATCTACAAATATAGGGATAATCACAGAAACAAACACAGATGCGAAAATAAAATAAAAGCAATAAAGGAAAGAACACACCGGATTTTATACTGGTTCGGAGTTACCTTACATCTAGTCCCGCAACACAAGTACGGATTTCTGTTCAAAAGCAAGTGTACAATTACACCCTCGATTTCAAGGTTACGAGGTACACCCTCCAGAATTTCGATCCTCTCGGTAGAGATACTTGATTTCTGGACACAAGTTTACCCAATTGATTTACCAAGGCTACAATCACACCTTTTCTCTCTTGATTGATTTCTAAGGCTACAATCACACCTTTTCTCGCTTAATAGATGACAAAGAAGTCTATAACTCTGAATAGCACGGAGAACCTTGTAGAGATAGTGATAGAGAATCAAACTAGAAGAAATTGAGTTTGATTCAATGTTGATTTCGGCAGAACAATGGTAAGAATATGTATTAAGAAATGTGGAAGAAGAAGAGGAGTGAAAAATTAGAAAATCTAATATAAAATTCGTTGAAACTAACCCCTATTTATAGAAGAATAACAGCCATGTCCATTCGTGAAGAGTTATGGCAAATAGACACTTCTTTTGAAATTTAAATTTTGAACTCAACTGACACCATGTCGACATGGGGTACATAGGCATGTGGACATCCCAAAGCATATTTTGATGTTTTGATTTTCTTTGAAAATAACCTTTATCTTATATTAAAACTAATTTAAACTTTATAAATATAATTGAATATAGTTAAAATTCATAAGTAAATATAGAGAATAATATATATATATATATAGAATTTAACTCTAATTTTATATTTTAAATCTAAGTATAAATATTTAAAAGTTAAATATACTATATTAAAAGATAGTTTAAAATCGGGAGTAATTTGACTTTGAAATTAAAGATAATTTTAAGGCTAAAATTATATAAAATCAAGATAGAGGGTTTTGAATCTTTTAAAAGGAAAGTTTTGAAAACATTTTGAAAACAGGATATAATTTTGAAAATCATTTTGAATAAAAAGTTAGCAGATACAAAATAATGTTCCACTACACTTTTCGTAGGTTCCATCCTACTTAAGGTTCCATCCCTTTAACAGGCTCGAAGTGGATTCCATTCCATGAATAAATTGGATTTTAAGATGACAGTGCTTTTCTATGAGTTTTAAGAAAATTTCTAACTAAAAAATAAATTACTTGAATTCTTGAACTTTTGATAATCTTGATACTCGTGAGTCTTCAATCTTGATATCTTGAATCTCTATACTGTACAGTCTTCATTCTTGTTACCTACGTGGTTAAATCCTGCATATACATATATATCTAAACTTATAATGTTTGTATTTATATTTTATAATTTATTCTAAGGTTGTTGTCATCAAAATCATCATCTCACAGACTAACAATCTCCCCCTTTTTGATGATGACTACCTTTTTTTTATAAAATATTACTTCTATCCTAATAACTCCCCCTAAAACTAATAACTCCCCCTTAATCTATGCCTAATTACCCTATTTTAAAGTCATCAACAAAAACTAACTCCAAACTATATAACTCCCCCTTAATCTAATACTATATGACATGTGATTATAATGATAGTGTTATCATAAATAATCAACACTTAACTCTATAAACTAAAACTTAATCCTAAATTACTAACTATCTTAACTAAGAATCTATGATAATACTTATAATAGTTAGAAATCAAATATAAGAGCATAAATTATTTATTAAGTATATTTCAACACACTCATTAAAACCAATCATATTAGACTAGTCAAACAAATCAATCAAGTCAAACGAGTCAATAAAATCAAACAAGTCAATCAAAACATACCAAACAAATCAAAAACTAATAATCCTATATTATAAGACAGTACTACAAACTCCTCCTAAATAAAATACACTTATGTAATGAGTATGAAATGTATGACATATGCAATGTAGCATGAGATAACCTGCAAAATGAAGTGCAACTTGTGATGCAAATGATTATGATATGAATTGTAATTTATGATGTAATATTCAATGAAATGTGATATGAAATAGAATGCATAATGATATGTAATAAAATGACAATAAAGTAAAATAATTTGCAGAATGATATGATATATATATATATATATATTATGGTAAGAGATATTCAGACTATAAGGTAAACATGAGTGATAAGTAATATCTAATTGGCAAGCATATATGTATGTGTGTGTGTATGTATACATATATCAAACTATTTATTATAAATCACTTCAACCAAACAAAGGTAAAACACCCCAATTACTAGACTTAAGTTAAGGAAACTAATGAATGAGACTGAAAGAGTTGTAAAGAAAGAGTTTGAAGATAATAAATGGTATTAAAACTGTAACATAATCGTGAAAGGTAGTAATCAAACTTAATAGCAAAATTAAATGCTAAGGAATAAGGACATATACTATATATGATTAAATATGGTTTTTATAAAGATTAATAGCTAACTTATTTAATTTATTTAAAATAATTATTTTAATTTAATTACTTATCTTTCTAATTAAAACCTTTATATTAAATTATTATTGGTTTAAATATTTTAGAAACATGTTTAGATATATTTTCAATTTTAAAAAAATATCATAATGAAATATTAAATAAAATAATAAAGATTGAAAAACTAAAATAAACATGTGTTATATTAAGACCTCTTACTTTAAAAAAATTTATTAATTAAAAAATTTAAACATGAAATTAATTTTAAAACATTCTAATATAAGTTAGAAATTTACTCTAAAAAGGGTAGAGAAAAATACTTAATTTTAATATTATTTTTACACAATCTAAAGTCTCAAACAGAAAAGACAGCATTTACAAAATGCTATAAAAAGTTTTTGCAATAAAATATATTCGAAACTTTATAAAACTAAAACTGTAGCTTTTACCAAATGCTGTGTAAAGTTTCTGAAACTCTACAGCGTTTCAAAGCACAGAAATGCTATAAAAATGAATTTGCGGTAGTTACAAAACATTACAGAAGAAAATAAGCATTTTAGAAATGCTATCTAAAATTTTGTTCATGTGATGTGGTGCAATCTTATTAATTGAAGAATATATAAATAGAACCTTATTCTAACATTCTAAATTCATTCTATTAATTTCTTAAAGATATAAAATTAGTATCATAAAAGAAATAGAGCATGAGAAGTAAAAATAACATTAGAAAAGTTGAAATCATGAATGAAGGTACACTTTTCTGCTTAGTATAGTTGTAATAAATTAGTTGTAGATTTTGTTTGAAAGAAAACACTTTTTAAAAGACCTTTTTTTATAAAAAAGTTAGACTTATATATCGATATTTATACTATGGTGTGTCCATATATGGACCAAAATATCAAAACTTATAAAAGAGATAAATTTCTATACCTAACTAATTGCATAAGTATATATTCCTAAATGCAACAATAAAGATGAAATAATAGTAAAGCCTACCAATTTTTGCACTCCATCTTTCTAACTTTGTTGCTCTTCCATTGTCGTGAACCACACACTTATATCTTTCAGAATTTAACGACGAGATCTATTCTATTGTGACGGGCTCGTTTTTCTGATCATCGTAATATATTCATTTGCTGAATTTGAAGACCGTATGAGAAAGAAACATACGATTTAGTAGATCGACTAACTTGGCGCCAAAACTTTGAATTTGAATTTTGAATGAATGGATACTTCAACCACTATAAATATGCCCAACGGTCACCCCTTTTCATAAAAATTCTTCTTCTTCTTCTTCTTCTTCTTCCCGTTTCTATATACTATCAAACTTCTAGGGGGCATATCTGCTTCGTTTCTTATTGAAATTGGATGAAAACAGCGGCAAATCGAAGAGGAAGGCAAGGACTACGATATAGTAATAGTTTGTTGTCGAATTTGAATGGTATTGTGATGCAAAAGGCCGAACGGTAGAAGAGATGTAGAAGATCTCGTACATAGTTTTTCAAATTTGGATAGCCAACTTCAAACTGTCATATCTCACTCAATTTTGATCGGAATTTGATGAACCACCCATCAAAACGACCGCAAGAACAAGAACTACAATCTTGAAAAGGAGTGGGAACAAAATATTCAAATCTATGGATGAAATTTGAAAAATACCTTTGACGGTTTTTTTTCTCTTTGTTCACCAAAACTTCATTTGACCATAACTTGGTCATTTCTTGACGGATTCACACGAAACCGGTGGCATTGCAAAGCAGATGGAGAGAAGGAAAGTATCAAATTAAGTTGTAGATGAGAACCAAATTTTTTTTATTGATCTGGTCCCCATTTCTTTGTCGATTTCCAATATATATCCACTTGTTCTTCTTGACCGATAAATGATTATCTGATATCTTTTAACCAACAGTCATTAGACATAATTCTTCTCCTACAAAACAAAATAACCTTTTAAAGAATCAAGTGACTTTTCAAAATAACTAAATATAATTTTAAACAAAAATATCATGATGATTCTGTGACATATTCATATGAAAATAGTGTTAATAAAATCCCAAAAAATAGCCATTTTAAAAACTTTTTCAAAATTTAGATTATGAAAACTTTGAAAACCTTTCTCCGATAACAATTGTTAGAAATGCGAATTACGGATCTTAAGGCTAGGATTAACACTAGAGGGGGGTGAATACTATTTATAAAGAATTACTAAATCTTTTTCGATTTATGTTAATTTAGACACAGATGTATGCAATCTACAAATACATGGATAATCACAGAAACAAACACAGATGCAAGAATAAAATAAAATTAGTAAAGGAAAGAACACACCGGATTTTATACTGGTTCAAAGTTACCCTACATCCAGTCCCGCAACACAAGTACGGATTTCCTTTCAAAAGCAATTGTACAATTACACCCTCGGTTTCAAGGCTGCGAGGTACACCCTCCAGAATTTCGATCATCTTGGTAGAGATACTTGATTTCTAGGCCACAAGTTTACCCAATTGATTTACCGAGCCTACAATCACACATTTTCTCTCTTGATTGATTTCCAAGGCTACAATCACACCTTTTCTCGCTTAATAGATTACAAAGAAGTCTATAACTCTGAATAGCACTGAGAACCTTGTAGAGATATGATAGAGAATCAAACTAGAAGTAATCGAGTTTGATTCAATGTTGATTTCGACAGAGTAATGGTAAAAATATGTATTAAGAAATGTGGAAGAAGAAGAGGAGTGAAAAACCAGAAAATCTAATATAAAATTCATTGAAACTAACCCCTATTTATAGAAGAACAACAGCCATGTCCATTCGTCAAGAGTTATGGCAAATAGACATTTCTTTTGAAATTTAAATTTTGAACTCAACTGACACCATGTCGACATGGGGTACATAGGCATGTCGACATCCCAAAGCATTGTTTGATGTTTTGATTTTCTTTGAAAATAATCTTTATCTTATATTAAAACTAATTTAAACTTTATAAATATACTTGAAATATGGTTAAAATTCATAAGTAAATATAGAGAATAATATATATAGAATTTAACTCTAATTTTATATTTTAAATCTAAGTATAAATATTTAAAAGTTAAATATATTATATTAAAAGATAGTTTAAAATCAGGAGTAATTTGAATTTGAAATTAAAGATAATTTTGAGGCTAATATTATTTAATATCAAGATAGAGGGTTTTGAATCTTTTAAAAAAGTTTTGAAAACATTTTGGAAACAGGATATAATTTTGAAAAATCATTTTGAATAAAAAGTTAGTGGATACAAACAATGTTCCACTAGATTTTTCGTAAGTTCCATCCTACTTAGGGTTCCATCCCTTTAACAGACTCGAAGTGGATTCCATTCCACGAATAAATTGGATTTTAAGTTGCCAGTGCTTTTCTATGAGTTTTAACAAAATTTCTACTTAAAAAATAAATTACTTGAATTCTTGATAATCTTGATACTCATGAGTCTTCAATCTTGATATCTTGAATCTCTATACTGTACAGCCTTCATTCTTGTTACCTACATGGTTAAACCCTGCATATATATATATATATATATATATATATATATATATCTAAACTTACAATGTTAGTATTTATATTTTATAATCTATTCTAAGTTTGTTGTCATCAAAACCATCATCTCACGGACTAACATAAGTTCTGCATTTGTTTGTGTCATAATTTTAAATTAGTTCATATAAGTCTTAGAATCCTTTAAACACTATTAATCCCCCCTCTAGTGTTAAATTATCCTTAAGATCCTTAATCCGCTGTCCCTTTCACTCATTAGTAGAAGAGGAAGGGTCCTACTATGGAAAAAGAATGAGGAAGGGTTTTATTATAGAGAATGGAAATGATTAGAAGGGGGAAGGGCTCATGGATGAACATGAAGGTATCGTTGATACTCGAAGTGTTTCTAGTGTCCTTGTAAAGCTAGGGTAGGCGAGGATGCCCAATTGGATCAAGGTTGATGGATCCATACCCTGGACCCTATAGACTTGGGGGTCAGTGTCCAGCATTTGTGTGGCTGGTGTTCGAGTACCCGAAAACTAGATTTTTCCATTAATACCCAGTAGAGGAATGGCCAAATGAGGTTCATATATCCAAAGCATACTAAGTGACAGTGATGATTTTTTAATGGATGCTATGTTTACCGTGGTTGCTATACTTGTTGTTTATCGCTCTATTGACATCACATGATGTAACTGTCCAAGAGTCCGATGGTTTTAGTTGTTGTATTAAAGTTTGATGGTTTAAGTTGTGTTAATTAATAAAACAAATACACCATAATTATGATAAATACATCACTAATTTTTATTTAGATAAAAATGGGAGATCATAGATAAAATTTGGTGTTGATTTATGTGAAAGTATGAGAGTTGATTTTCCTCTAAATTGTCTTTTAATCTCATATTTCCATTCACTATGTTCTAGTTAGTTTTACATTTTTAGCTTAAAACAACTTCAAACTTTGGTTTGATTGAGTAGGATTAAAAATCAATTTTTTTCCCTACGGATCGACCCGTACTCGCCACGTACTAAAATTGTACGTCATGCGCTTATGGTTATTTTTATTTCATTTTTTTCGACGATTCTCTAACCGATAGAAAATTAGCCGTCTAAACACCCTCCGCTATCAAGGACTAGTGGAAATCCTGGTTCTCTGTCGTACTTATGTATAGATAGGTCTGTTTCAATCCCATTATGCTACCACAGCCTAGTGTTGCCCCGTACCTGCTTGACACTAGACCCTTGGGGCGGTCCAGGGTACATGACCATCACTACCAGCCCTCGGGTATGCATATAGTAACACTGCTCAGAGCACGACAGAAAACACTCTGAGTCATCAACGATCCCTAAGAACAAACATATCTATCGAGCCCTACTCACTCGATGCGGATTTGAACCCTACTAGCTCACTATAGTTTCTGGGCACAAGCCCTAACACTCAACCCAGTCCATTATTGGCAGCCTCACTCCAATCCAAGCTGCCATCCTTGATCATGCTTTCCTCCTGAGCTCTCAATCGAAGAACCCTACTATCATACCATTCGAATCTCGAGGTCCAACATAATCCTACACTCCTCATACTACCATCCTGGAGCCTACTCCACACATCATCGAGTCACTATCCGCAGTATCAGACTACCGTTCAAAGCACCACATCACCGCCTCACCATCAATATCACTCGTGGTAGGTTAATAACATCCAATCAATAAACCGATTGCATGAACAAACCATCACGTCGTGCACTATGATATCTCATTATCGTCCAAGCCGTATATCAACCAAATCGTCAATGGACAATAGTGATGGACATTGACCACTCTACTACGGTCAATACCATCCACCTTGGTCTTGTACTTGATTGAACGATTGAGCACAGACCGAACAAAAACATTCGGCATCCACTTTAAACCCAGATCCATCGGCGCATATCCCAAACCCTCTTCTATAGCTCATCTCGTTCATTAGACTTCCATGTGTGTGGAAATCCAACGTACAAGATGCGACCTAAAGTCAAATCATCGCTACTCGACATTTTCAACCAAAACAGCCAAATAACAAACAAGCCAAATAAACAAACATACATTCAATATCCATGCATCCAAACAACCATACATCCATCCAAAATAACATACATACAACATAAACAATCCATCCGTATCAATTAATGTTGGAAATAACATCAATAATAGTCTAATCTAATAATTCACGAACTATGGCACAATGATGAAAATACGCAATACTCTTTATAAATCATTTTGAAAAAATTATATATTCTTTTATAAAAATATAGCTACTGTATAATAATAATAATAATAATATCACGTTTAGAAACCAAAAATCATTCTCGAATGTCGGTATAACACTAGTATCACTCACCTAAGTAAAGTAAAGTGAAAGACAATATCACTCACCTAAGCCAATTGTCCAAATCAATGCCAAAACGCAGATCTCGCCAATATAATTCCAATGCAAGAAACTACATTCAAAATGGACTTCACATGCAAAAGAGATCGACAAAATAAGATGCGGTATTGAATCGATAATCAAATAATTAAATAAACGTAAATTACTGCAATTGAATCCTCTAATCCTTCTTCTTCATCAAATACCCAGGCTTGTACATGTACAAAGATGGGCACAAACATATCCTCATCTTCTCCGATCAATTTCCCACTCAATTCACAATGAAATCCCAATTCGCTTTCACCAAATGGTTCATCTCCGTGATCTCTTCGATTTGCACACAACTGTCCTTCGGTCGCACCACTTCATCAAAACGCAACTCACCGACCTACTCCCGGCATGGCCAAAGTCGGAAATCACCATGATGGATCGAAAATGCTCAAATTCGATAGAGAGATGCGCCTTGATGATAGAAAGATGATGATCACCTTTGATTTGTCAATCATCGTTCCAATCTTCGACGATCTTGAATCCTAATCCACGGTAAGAATGCGGATCTTGGCCAATCATCACCATAACTTAGATCTAGCATATCTCGTCGATTCCATCATAATGGATCCAACATTGTATTTTTCCGTCAATCAGATGTGGAGAAATTAATTTTTGAATAGTAAGATAGGAGTTCGGCCATATTTTCTTTGAGCAGGTTTAAACAGTGAAAATGAGAAGCTAGAATTAGAGGAAGAGATATAAAAAGGGTATTTAAATAATATTTTATACTCCATTTATTTAATTTCTCAAATAAATGGTTATGCATTTCGAGTCTGTACGATCGCCACAAAACCCATCTATGTACATCCTCTCATTTTTCAAGGTCCAACGGTATTAATCTCGTGGCCATCTGAGACTGCGCCCTAGAATGCTAATTTCGCGTATTTTGAGATCATTTCGACAATTGGATCATCCAATATTAAAACATAGCGATTCTTATATTCCTTTCAATTCGCAACATCAATCTAAACCCAATGGAAGTGGTCTCGAGCTCTGGTTCGGTGTATGCGAATCACATATTCGGGCCTTCATTTAATTAATGATTAAATATTTAAATAAACTATTTAAATATCCTATCGTTAAAATACATGTCATTAATAACTGTATTTTGTTAATACATTTAATTTATGAAGTGCATTAAGATTAGATAAAATTATCAAAGGCAGCAAAAATTATTACTACATTACATAAATGTAGTTAAATTAATTTAAAAATGATGTTAAATTATAATTACATTTTCTTAAAGCATTTAATTCTAATTGTTGAAATATATATTTAAAAAAAGTTGGAGACTTGAGAGAAGAAACTTGTTCTCACAAATAATGCTTTAATATTATTTTTCCTTTGCTAGAATGCTTGATTCAAATGAGGGGAGAGCTCCTCTATTTAAAGTCCCTAATAGATCATTTTAGAATTACTTTTACTTGGTTACAAAGAAAACATAATTCTAGAAACCCTTTTACTTGATTACAAAGAAAACATAATTCTAGAACTCTCACCTCCCTTTAAACATAACACAAGAATTCTCTAGAAACCAATAAATCAAATTTATATTCCAACACCCCCCTTTAAACTTGATTTGCACCCCTTTGAGCTAAACTTTTATGCATACCAAGTTTCTTCTTTAACTCCTTGAAAATCGCCAACTTCAAAAGCTTCCTTAAAATATCGGCAATTTGATCTTGCGTCTTGCAATGCTTCACAACTACTTCTCCTTTCCCAACCAAGTCTCGAATGAAATGATACTTGATTCTCATATGCTTGCTCCTCCCATGAAAAACTGGATTTTCGGTGAGTGCTATGGCAGAATTGCTATCATAATATATAAGTGGACTTCCTTTTGGAGTATGCTTAAGTTTTTCTAGCACCCATTTAATCCATAAAGCTTGATAATTAGCTAAAGATAGCGAAATATATTCTGCCTCGGCGGTTGAGAGAGGCACAACTTGTTGTTTCTTTAACATCCACGTGATTGCACTTGATCCAAAGTAGAAAACATTTCCCGAAGTACTTTTACTATCATCAACACTTCCGGTCCAATCACTATCACAATATCCAAGCACCTTAGGATCATTTATCTTTTGATAATAAATTCCATCCCCAAGTGTTCCACGCATATATCTCAAAATTCTTTTTCCGGCATCCCAATGTATCTTCTTTGGTTGCTCCATGAACCTACTAATCAAGCTCACACCATATGTAATGTACGGCCGAGTGGCTGTCAAATACATCAAACTCCCAACAAGACTTCTAAACAGTGTTGGATCAACATATTTAGAGTTGTCATCCTTACTTAGTTTCAAGCCAACTTCAATTGGAATGCTAATTGGCATTGCCTTTTCCATTCTAAACTTCTTCATCAAATTTTTTGCGTACTTTTCTTGAGAGATAAATATATCATCATTTTCTTCCTTTACTTCAATAACAAGAAAGTAATGAAGTGGACCCAAGTCGGTCATCTCAAATTCTTGCATCATACTTCTCTTAAATTCTTTAATATTATCAAGACTATTTCCCGTAAAAATCAAATCATCCACATATAAACCAATGATGAGAATGATACCTTTGTTCTCCTTGATGTAAAGAGTATGCTCAAATGGACACCTCTTGAATCCCATCTTCACAAAATAGTCATATATGCGACTATACCATGCACGAGGGGTTGCTTAAGGCCATACAATGCCTTTTTCAACCGATAGACTTTATGCTCTTCATCCTTTATCACATAGCCGAAAGGTTGATCAATGTTGTAACGGCCCTGAATTTTGAACAATTTAAATTGTGAATATTTAATTAATTTTAAGTATTTGAATGATAATTTAAATTGAATTCCCAATGCTATATAAAACATTTCTATGATTTGGCGATTAAACTTTAAAATTTAATCTATTTAAAGTTGAATAGAAATTTGAATTTTGACTTTGAAGTTGAAATTTAATATTGAACTTATATTTTAAATTTGAATTAATGATTTAGAAAAAAATAATTGGATTTAAAATAAGAAGAAAAATAAATTTAGATACAAGAATTATTATTTATATTTATAAATTTGTAGTTAGTTTAATAACATTTTCTTAAATAAAAGAATCAAATTTTAATCAATATAAAATAAAATGAGAAACACGTTAATATAAATTTGTGTTGATAGTTGAACTTCAAAACGTTCTAAGTTTATTAAAGAAAACAATTTACAAAAACAAAATTTAATTCAAAATAAAAATATAAATATAAATATATATATATATATATATAATAAAATAAATAAAGAAGATACTAGTTAGAATTTTAACAAGATTAATCAAGCAAAATATACAAAACAATTGAATTTAAAATGAAAAATAAAATAAAATAAGAAAAAATAAAAAAAAATAAAAATAAATAAAATGAATATAAAAATAAGTATACGTTACCTTACCTTCAACATGCCGTGACCCATGCTTAAAACACGTTCTCCTTTCTGTTTTATACCCGACCAAACCCCTCCCTATCATTTCATTATCAAACAAAAAAAAAAGGGGCGAACGATAATGGCGGCCGCTTTCCTCTTCGTCTTCGTTTCAAGTTAGGGCTTTTCAAAATCGAAAGCGACAATTTCAATTTACTCGACTTTCCCTTGCTTCAGCTTCAACTCGCTCGCGGCACCTTCAGGAAATTAGGGCTTCGGCTTCATTTTTGTTTCGACTCGCGTGCGCTCCATTTTGATTCGGTGAAAGGTGAGTCTTTTGGCTCACGATTTATTTTAATGCAAGTATTTAAATTTGTTTGAATTTGAATCTTGGTTGCATGCTATGAATTGGGGGTTATTTGTTATCATTGGTTCGGTTACTTGAATCTGAACTATTTGGGGCTAATTGCGGTCTCTTGCTCGATTTACTTGAATTTGAATTGATGAAAACAGATGCTTTGTGAATTTTCGTTTAAACTGTTGAGAACAGATGCTGTAAATATTGTTTTTTTTTTTAACTGATAAGAACAAATGCTAATTGGTTTTGTTTTTTTTAAAATTGATAAGAACAGATGCTTAAAGTAAAGTTTTGGGGTTCGTTTGAAAGTGTGTTGTTTTGGCTTGTGGGTTGATTGTTATGCTTGAACCTCTGCATGTATGCCATGGCTTCGAATTTAATAGATAGTGTGCTTGTGTTCCTTTTGCCTGGGGATGTATTGCTTTTCCAGTTTCTCTGAGTTATGATTTACAGTGTTCATATACCAAACTCAAACCCCTCTCTATTTGTTATCGGATTTGGGGAAAAAAAAGGGGCTTCTTTGGGGTAGTAATTTAGTTGTGCAGTATTTTGGAAATTTGAGAATACAAGTGTTATATGTAAATTGATATGTGTGTGCTCCTGTGCACTTATTTTTTTCCAAACTACCACACCATTGACGTGGGCCAGAAAGTATTTTCAGGAAAGTATAAGGCTTTGTTGGTTTGCGGTTTTCAGTTTTGGATTTTCGTAACAACCGCAATGCATTCAGTTAATTATTTCTGAAAATTTTGAAAAAAACCGATTTAGAAAATGATTTTAACATATAAAATTGAATATCACTTACTTTTATTTTCTGCATTTTTGGAAACATAAAGATCTCTCCCCTTTACTATTTTCCCCTTTTGTTGTAATGGCTATGATTTTTCCACTTTCTGCTCCTCTTCCATGCTTTTTAAAATACATACTGAAAAAAAAAAACACAAAACTTGAAGTCCAAACCAAACAGGTCCCAAGGATTTAAAACACTATCCCCAAAAGGTCTGTGCTAGTATGCACGAAGTAATTTTATGTTTCTACAGGCAAATCATTATTGCCTCATTTTATAGACTTAACAAATAACTGAAAGAAGTAACACAATTTTAGTCAGAACCAACAGTGCAGGAGCGCTGCTGCCTTGCCATATTAATTTTTTTTATATGTTCATCTCCAATGATTTCAGTTTGGGATTTAAGTGGCACATTCCATCTGCTAATATTTGTTGTTTTCATGTAGCTTGTATCATTTGCTCCATGCACTTGTTTCACTGAAAATTGTACTTGCTTCACCGCCCTGTACACGGTCTGGATTTCATGCTTGCTCTATGCATTTTGTCACTTGAACTTTTGTGACACTTGACCATTTGTGGTTTCTGACCTATGCACATTTGTCATTGTTGATGTTCTTCTCTTATGTACATTTGTGATCTTCATTAGCATATGCTCTGCCTTTGAGCTACTGTGTCGGCTGCATTTGTTTCACTGTACTTGCTTCACTGCCTGTGCACGATCCGTGTTGCATTCTTGCTGCTGCTGCATGTTTGTTTGCTTACTGTTTTTGTTCAAGTTGGCACTAGTTTTGCCTTGAGCATTTTCTTTACAGTGATTTGTCCGATTTGCGCTTGCACGTGTGTTGGCGAGGCAGTGCACATGTGTGCAAAGTACACGTGTGTACTGCAGCCACACGGGATTGACAGATTTTAAAAAAAAAAATTAAAAGTTGTTAATATGAAAATCCATAATAGATTTTGAATTGATTCATGTGATCCATTTTATTCAGTTCATTGCAAATTTATTTACTTGAGTTAAGATTAATCCTGACTCGAGTGTTTTTGTGTTTGCAATTAACGCTCGGGTCAGACCGAGTATTTTTACAGCTTGAAGATTTTCTCGCAGCGAAGTTAAATTCGAGGGGGATTAAAGGACTCCACCAAAGTTTTTCAAGAGATTTTTCTTGTACTTAATAAAATAAATTGTTTCCGCTGTATAAATTCAAGTATAATTCATTGTGTAACTCTGATACTTGTATATAAAAGAAAAGTTTATTTATAAAATATATTGTTGTTCTGTGATTCTGTGACTGATTCTGTTTAAATGTTATAAACTAAATAACAATCTGTCATTTTGAACGTTTCTAGTTGGTTTAATTACCGACTAGAGGCGGTCAGAACGGCGGGTTGTTACAAAGTGGTATCAGAGCTTTGGTTTACACAAAGCTTAGTTTATGGCGTTTAATATGAATAGTTACTAGAATCACTTTAAAGAAAGTGTTTTCAAATCTAAAGAAGTATATAAAAAAAAATTTCTTTAAAATAAAGGGTATTTTGAAAATTAGAATCATTTTCGGAGATTTCCCTCTAAATTTAGGTTTGCGACCGTTTCTCTTCGGTGAGGTCTCGTTAGACTTGAGTTTCGATCATTCGGAAACTCATTATCGAATTTTTGAGAGTTATGGAAAATGAAATATGAGTTAAGTGAATTAATGAATTGGTCTAAATTGGTTTAAATCAAATTAGTAAAGGAGATTATAAAACAAAGTTTATAAATAGAAATGTAATTTCTAAAGATGTTTATAAAATCCGCAAATGACTTATTTTGATAAGTAAATTATTGTAACTTATTAAAGGTGTTATATCTATGGTTTTGGACAATAAATGAGATATAAAAAGAGATATGAATCTAATGAAAATTTATAAGAGATTTAAATTGATGCAATGAAGAATTTGAATTTGAATGGGCATGGAAATAAGTTAAGTGGAAAACTTAATATTGGAAATTTGATGTTGGTTTAAAACCAATATTTTGAAATGTATGCAGAATTCAAACTATGAATTAAGTTGAAGTTGAAAAACTTAAATGGGAATGTTTTTGGGAAGCAACACTATGAAATGAAGTAAATTCATTTTAAGTTGTTTTGAAATGTGTTTAAAAGAATGATTTCTTTTAAGAATGAAATATATATTTGATTTTGGTTTAAGTATATCAAATATTTTCAAAGTGTTGAAAATAAATGGATTTGTAAATTAATTATTATTGAATAAGTATGGAAATATTTTCCAATATGAAATGAAAGGTTTGAAATTTTATCTTTTCAAGATAAAGTGAAAAGTAAATGTTTTGAGATTTTATCTTTTAAAGATAAACTGAAAAGTGAATATTTGAATTTGTTTCAAATGGTTAAGTGTGAAAAATTTTATATCTTGTAAAGATATTATTTTTGGGAAATTTGAACACTTAGTTCAACTTGGAAAAATTTCAAAGTGATTGAATTTTGAGTTAAATTGAGTTTAACTTTGACACAAAAACAATGTAAGTTGAACTTTGAATTTTAAATGGATGATTTGGATTGTATGTCTAACGTCGTGAATTGACGACATATCAATTGAAATCTATTAAATATATATCTGCGGTGGCGGAGAATTTATTCTCTTAGCTTAACACCCTTCTCTGAGACGTACGAGCTCAGAGGTTATATATCGATAGACATCAATTATGTGTTGAGGATTGACGATGTAACGTGAAATCCAAATCGAGTGTGAAGTCGATAATAAATTGGATTATGAATGTGAATTAGGTTTGAGATAACCTTAAAATTTCCAAATCGGCTTAGAGGAAAATTTTAAATGGATAATGAAATGGAAAATTTGTGAATCCTCTATTTGTTATGGGTATGAAATATTGTGCTTTTCATAACGTATATGTGTGAATACGATTAATTCGAAAACCAATTAGTTTGGAAAAGTAATTGTTAGGGAAAACTTATGTAAGTACATGAGTATGATATGTACTAAATGTGAAATGAAATATTATATATGTATGTATAATATTATGTTTTCCAAATTGAGGATATGGAAAAGTACCTTCCATTTAAACTTTGTGAAGGTTGTTGGAACTCGAGAAGAGTGTCCATTTGAAAATCGTAGCTACGTTGTATTTCCATTAGTTGGAATGTCCTTTTGGACTGGTATAGTGTGCTAGCGTAATTCGAGGGGCGAGATGCCTACGGTTACAAGCGATTCCACTGGGATAGTGGCATAACCGCCGTGTATACCGCGATCTAGTTACACTCGGGTGGTAGCGTAATTTGAGGGGCGTGATGCCTACAGTTACAAGCGATTCCACTGGGATAGTGGCGTAACCGCTGTGTAAACTGCAATCTACAAACCAAAGCGTAATTCGAGGGGCGAGATGCCTACGGTCACGAGCGATTCTACTGGAATAGTAGCGTAACCGCCGTGTGAACCGCGATCTTTGGCAACAACCATGGCGAAATTCAAGGGATGAGATATCCACAGTTACAAGCGACTCTACTGGGATAGTAGCGGAACCGCCGGGTAAACTGTGATCCATGGGGGAATGTGCTTTCCATATCCATTTTTAAAAGAATTTTTAAAAAGGTATTTTCACTGGGAATTGAAGCAAGTATATTTAGTACTTGGAGATTGTTAGACTTGCGCCTGGCCAGCGTATGCCTAATGTCTTTAAGAACGACAGTAGACTTGTTAAATTTCGAGTTAGCAAGTATTTTCAAACTTTAAATAGAAAATCAATTATCTGAAATTAAAGTGATATAAATTCCAACCTAATAAATTAAGGAAGAGGATTTTTGAAATGTTTTGAAAAGTCCACAGCTTTGGAAAAGTTATACTATGTAAATTTCTTAAATGAAGAAGTTCAAATTTAAAATTTGGATTTTTGTAAGTTGAAAATTTCAGTAAAGATTTTTTGTGTCTTGATTGTAGAAAATAATAGACAAATGAGTTAATTAACAAAGCTAGTGAGATAAAACAAATAGAATGAATCCTATAATTACTTATTTATTTTTAATAAGTTTCAAACTTGATTAATTTGAGTAGGGTATGAATATTGGTGAAATTTTAACAATCATTTTTCCTTACTTGTAATTTCGGGACGAAATTCTTTTAAGGAGGGGAGATTGTAACGGCCCTGAATTTTGAACAATTTAAATTGTGAATATTTAATTAATTTTAAGTATTTGAATGATAATTTAAATTGAATTCCCAATGCTATATAAAACATTTCTATGATTTGGCGATTAAACTTTAAAATTTAATCTATTTAAAGTTGAATAGAAATTTGAATTTTGACTTGGAAGTTGAAATTTAATATTGAACTTATATTTTAAATTTGAATTAATGATTTAGAAAAAAATAATTGGATTTAAAATAAGAAGAAAAATAAATTTAGATACAAGAATTATTATTTATATTTATAAATTTGTTGTTAGTTTAATAACATTTTCTTAAATAAAAGAATCAAATTTTAATCAATATAAAATAAAATGAGAAACACGTTAATATAAATTTGTGTTGATAGTTGAACTTCAAAACGTTCTAAGTTTATTAAAGAAAACAATTTACAAAAACAAAATTTAATTCAAAATAAAAATAAAAATATAAATATATATATATATAATAAAATAAATAAAGAAGATACTAGTTAGAATTTTAACAAGATTAATCAAGCAAAATATACAAAACAATTGAATTTAAAATGAAAAAAAAATAAAATAAATAAATAAAATGAATATAAAAATAAGTATACGTTACCTTACCTTCAACATGTCGTGACCCATGCTTAAAACACGTTCTCCTTTCTATTTTATACCCGACCAAACCCCTCCCTATCATTTCATTATCAAAAAAAAAAAGGGGCGAACGATAATGGCGGCCGCTTTCCTCTTCGTCTTCGTTTCAAGTTAGGGCTTTTCAAAATCGAAAGCGACAATTTCAATTTACTCGACTTTCCCTTGCATCAGCTTCAACCCGCTCGCGGCACCTTCAGGAAATTAGGGCTTCGGCTTCATTTTTGTTTCGACTCGCGTGCGCTCCATTTTGATTCGGTGAAAGGTGAGTCTTTTGGCTCACGATTTATTTTAATGCAAGTATTTAAATTTGTTTGAATTTGAATCTTGGTTGCATGCTATGATTTGGGGGTTATTTGTTATCATTGGTTCGGTTACTTGAATCTGAACTATTTGGGGCTAATTGCGGTCTCTTGCTCGATTTACTTGAATTTGAATTGATGAAAACAGATGCTTTGTGAATTTTCGTTTAAACTGTTGAGAACAGATGCTGTAAATATTGTTTTTTTTTTAACTGATAAGAACAAATGCTAATTGGTTTTGTTTTTTTTAAAATTGATAAGAACAGATGCTTAAAGTAAAGTTTTGGGGTTCGTTTGAAAGTGTGTTGTTTTGGCTTGTGGGTTGATTGTTATGCTTGAACCTCTGCATGTATGCCATGGCTTCGAATTTAATAGATAGTGTGCTTGTGTTCCTTTTGCCTGGGGATGTATTGCTTTTCCAGTTTCTCTGAGTTATGATTTACAGTGTTCATATACCAAACTCAAACCCCTCTCTATTTGTTATCGGATTTGGGAAAAAAAAAGGGGCTTCTTTGGGGTAGTAATTTAGTTGTGCAGTATTTTGGAAATTTGAGAATATAAGTGTTATATGTAAATTGATATGTGTGTGCTCCTGTGCACTTATTTTTTTCCAAACTACCACACCATTGACGTGGGCCAGAAAGTATTTTCAGGAAAGTATAAGGCTTTGTTGGTTTGCGGTTTTCAGTTTTGGATTTTCGTAACAACCGCAATGCATTCAGTTAATTATTTCTGAAAATTTTGAAAAAAACCGATTTAGAAAATGATTTTAACATATAAAATTGAATATCACTTACTTTTATTTTCTGCATTTTTGGAAACATAAAGATCTCTCTCCTTTACTATTTTCCCCTTTTGTTGTAATGGCTATGATTTTTCCACTTTCTGCTCCTCTTCCATGCTTTTTAAAATACATACTGAAAAAAAAAAAACACAAAACTTGAAGTCCAAACCAAACAGGTCCCAAGGATTTAAAACACTATCCCCAAAAGGTCTGTGCTAGTATGCACGAAGTAATTTTATGTTTCTACAGGCAAATCATTATTGCCTCATTTTATAGACTTAACAAATAACTGAAAGAAGTAACACAATTTTAGTCAGAACCAACAGTGCAGGAGCGCTGCTGCCTTGCCATATTAATTTTTTTTATATGTTCATCCCCAATGATTTCAGTTTGGGATTTAAGTGGCACATTCCATCTGCTAATATTTGTTGTTTTCATGTAGCTTGTATCATTTGCTCCATGCACTTGTTTCACTGAAAATTGTACTTGCTTCACCGCCCTATACACGGTCTGGATTTCATGCTTGCTCTATGCATTTTGTCACTTGAACTTTTGTGACACTTGACCATTTGTGGTTTCTGACCTATGCACATTTGTCATTGTTGATGTTCTTTTCTTATGTACATTTGTGATCTTCATTAGCATATGCTCTGCCTTTGAGCTACTGTGTCGGCTGCATTTGTTTCACTGTACTTGCTTCACTGCCTGTGCATGATCCGTGTTGCATTCTTGCTGCTGCTGCATGTTTGTTTGCTTACTGTTTTTGTTCAAGTTGGCACTAGTTTTGCCTTGAGCATTTTCTTTACAGTGATTTGTCCGATTTGCGCTTGCACGTGTGTTGGCGAGGCAGTGCACATGTGTGCAAAGTACACGTGTGTACTGCAGCCACACGGGATTGACAGATTTTAAAAAAAAAAGTTAAAAGTTGTTAATATGAAAATCCATAATAGATTTTGAATTGATTCATGTGATCCATTTTATTCAGTTCATTGCAAATTTATTTACTTGAGTTAAGATTAATCCTGACTCGAGTGTTTTTGTGTTTGCAATTAACGCTCGGGTCAGACCGAGTATTTTTACAGCTTGAAGATTTTCTCGCAGCGAAGTTAAATTCGAGGGGGATTAAAGGACTCCACCAAAGTTTTTCAAGAGATTTTTCTTGTACTTAATAAAATAAATTGTTTCCGCTGTATAAATTCAAATATAATTCATTGTGTAACTCTGATACTTGTATATAAAAGAAAAGTTTATTTATAAAATATATTGTTGTTCTGTGATTCTGTGACTGATTCTGTTTAAATGTTATAAACTAAATAACAATCTGTCATTTTGAACGTTTCTAGTTGGTTTAATTACCGACTAGAGGCGGTCAGAACGGCGGGTCGTTACAAATGTACACCTCTTATTGTATTACTCCATTCAAGAAAGCAGATTTAACATCCATTTGATAAAATTGCCACTTATTTTAAGCGGCCAATGAAATTATCAAACGAATTGTTTCAAGACATGCCACGGGAGCAAAAACTTCTTAGTAATCAACACCATATTTTTGCTTGTAGCATTTCACAACTAATCGTGCCTTATGTTTTTCAACTTCACCTTATGCATTCAACTTTGTCTTGTAAACCCATTTGAATCCAATGGGTTTCTTCCCTTCAAGTACTTCAACCAACTCCCATGTTTGGTTCCTTTCAATTGCATCAATTTCTTGATCCATGGCTTGTCTCCATTTGTCTTCCTTGGCGGCTTCTTCAAAATCAACTGGATCTGTAGTTTCATATAAAGCAAAATCAACAAATTCATCTTCTAAAATTCTTCTTGTTTCTCCGTAAATCTCCGCAAGAGGTCTTGTCCTTCTAGGTGTTGATTCTGAACTTGAAGATGATGAGCTTGGAGGAGAATTAGATGGTGGAGTAGGTGGAGTCGATCCTTCTTCTTTAATTGGCTCAAATGCATCATTATCAAGCAAGATACTTGTACTCTTTTTCTCATTTTTCCATTCCCATGCTTCTTCCTCATTGAAAAATTACATCACAACTAATAATAGTCTTCTTTATGATGGAGTTATGTAATTTATATGCCTTGGATCTTTCACTATAGCCAACAAAGATTCACTTTTCAGATTTGTCATCAAGTTTTCCTCTCTTTTAATCCGGCACATGAGAGTAACAAATGCTTCCAAAAATTCGGAAGTGGAAGGCACATGGCTTGTGACCACTCCATGCTTCTTATAGAGTCTTTCCTTGAACACTTTTAGTTGCTGCACGGTTGAGAACATAGCATGCACATGCTATAGCTTCGGCCCAAAATATTTTAGGCAATCCTTTTGTCTTCAACATACTTCGAACAAGTTCCATGATGATACGGTTCTTTCTTTCGGCCACCCCATTTTGCTGAGGGGTTGAGCGGACCGTTAGTTGATGATGAATGCCATGATCCTTTAAGAAATTTCCGAATTCTTCCGCCATATATTCTCCACCACGATCGGATCGGAGTGTCTTTATACAAAAACCACTTTGCTTCTCCACAAGTGCTTTAAAATTCTTGAATACTTCAAATACTTGAGATTTTTATTCGAGAAAGTAAATCCACGTCTTGCGACTATAGTCATCAATAAAAGTGAGAAAATACCGATTACCTCCAAGAGAGTTTGTGCGCATAGGTCCACATAAATCCGAATGCACTAGCTCCAAAGGATTCTTTGCTCGCCATGCCTTTTCATTTGGAAATGGATCTCGATGGTGCTTGCCAAAAGCACAACTTTCACATACTTGATTTTCTTTGCTAATATTTAGGATGCCTCTCACCATATGATCTTTGCAAATGTTGGATCGAGTGCTAAAACTCAAGTGATTATAACGAAGATGCCAAAGCCATGACTTGTCATTAATAATATTAGCAAAACATGGAACTGCTTCATTTTCAATTTTCAATGGAAACATTTTTGTTGGTGTCATCTTCACTTTTGCAATAAGAACACCAGTTTTGTCTTTGGTCTGACATAAATCATTTTTGAAATTCACATTATGTCCCTTCTTTAAAAGTTGCCCAACACTCAAAAGATTGTACTTAAGATCGGGAACATAACAAACATTAGAAATATAATTTGTACCTTGCTTTGCCCGTATCGAAATATCGCCACTTCCTTTGACAATGAGCCTTTTGTTATCACCTGTCTTGACTTCTCTTTGGACACTTTCATCGAAATTCACAAAGCAACTTTTATTTGTGGTCATGTGGTTACTACAACCACTATCAATATAACATATATCATCAAAAGAAGCTTCTTGAACATTACAAGCAAGAAGCATACTTTCATCTTATATCTCCAAATTCTCATGTAGAAACTTAGAATTATCTTTTTCATCATTAATTCTTTTAAAACAATCCTTTTTCATATGCCCATATTTATGACAATAATGACATTGAGTATTATAAGAGTTACCTCTTCCTCTTCCACTGTATCCTCCACGACCTCTTCCTCTTCCTCCTTGAGATGGGATTGAATTTTTACTTTGAATTTGGCATCTTCCTTGTCCTTTACCACAGGCTGATCTTCCACCTCTTCCTCTAAATCCACCACGGTTGGTGTCTCGACTTTTAAAAGCTTTCTTGGAAGGAGTGGAATCAAATTGTTTGATGCGAAGCTCATGAGGTTGTAGTGAGCCCAACAATTCTTCAAGAGAGAAAGTATTCAAATATTTTGATTCTTCAATAGCAACAATAACACGCTCAAATTTCCTTGTCATACTTCGAAGAATTTTTTCAATAATTCTTTTATCCGAAATTTCTTCACCATTGATTCGAAGTTGATTAGCAAAAGAAATAGTTCTATTATAAAATTCCTCCACCGATTCACTTTCTTTCATTTTGAGCAAATCAAACTCACCTCTTAGAGCTTGAAGTCTTACCATCTTTACCTTTTCTTCACATTTGTATGCCTTGTTGAGGATGTCCCATGCCTCCTTTGATGTTGATGCCGAAAAGATCCTTTCAAAAATTGCTTCATCCACCGCTTGATAGATAAAATAAAGAGCCTTCTTGCGCTTCTTTCGAATCTCTTTCAAAGTATTCAATTGATGTGTTGAAAGTGTTTCTTGATTCTTCGGTTCTTCATATCCATTTTCAACAATCTCCCAAAGATCTTGAGAGCCATACGAGACCTTCATTTGAATGCTCCATTGATTGTAATACTTTCCCGTCAAACGAGGAAGTTGAGGTTGCAACATATTGTTGGAAGTCATCCCTAAACCTCGCTCTGATACCACTTTGTTGAAATATTTATTTAAAAAAAAGGTTGTAGACTTGAGAGAAGAAACTTGTTCTCACAAATAATGCTTTAATATTATTTTTCCTCTGCTAGATTACTTTATTCAAATGAGGGGAGAGCTCCTCTATCTATAGTCCCTAATAAATCATTCTAGAATTACTTTTACTTGGTTACAAAGAAAACATAATTCTAGAAACACTTTTACTTGATTACAAATAATACTAGAACTCCCACCTTCCTTTAAACATAATACAAGAATTCTCTAGAAAGCAATAAATCAAGTTTATATTCCAACACTGATTGCATTTCTTAATGCAGTTATATTAAAGTCTATTAGAATTAAATAAAATTATCAAATGCAAGTCAAAATTGTTATTGAATCACATAAATGCAGTTAAGTTAAGTTAAAATATGATACTAAAATATAATTACATTTTATTAAAGAATTTAAATATAATTGCATTTCCTTAATGTGGTAAAATAATAAAGTGCATTAAGAGTGAATAAAATTATCAAATGCAGTCAAAATTATTACTGCATCATATCGATGCAGTTAAAAATTCATATGCGATCATTGCTGTATAATTTTTAAAAAATTCTTTCAATTGGGTTAAAAGATAATACCTGCATTATCTTAATGTGGTAAAAAAAAATATGTAAAAATTATATCATCCAAAATAAATGCAGTCACATATATGTAGTTAAACAAATGGGTAAAACAAATAACTTTATTAAATAAATAGAGCTAAAATTGCTATGTAAAATTATAATTTTCAAAATTTAATTTTTACTTATAAAAATGTATAACATTGCGAGGTTTATTTAATTTTTGATTTGGCGTTGAAAACGAATTTTAATTTGATTAACGTGCAACATGTTATCACATTTGAAAGATTGAAATTAAATAAGTTGGCCGCTGCCGATATTGTCGGGTGTGACGAAAAAGAAGTATGAATCTAATTTTAAAAAAAATACCGATGGGATCTGCTTTACATTTCAAACAAGAAATATGGTTCCAAAGTCAATATCACTATAGTAAACTATTTATGTTTATTCAGTTACAAATTTATCTCATATACACAATAAAAGAATATAAGATAACCCACACACACATTCATGTTAGAAAAATTATATTATATTTAAATACATTGATATGTCTAAACTTATATAACCACTGAATGAAACTGCAAATAAGAAAATTTATAAGATATTGTATCCAACAGTCCCCCTCATTCAGAAATATGATAAGAACGAATAATATTCTGTGTATATCTAGGTCATAATTAATACTATTAATGCGCAATCATATGCATGCATTCTCCTCCTATCAACATTATAAATATTTGTGGTTGAACAAAAATAATGTGTAATCCATAGTTCTAAAGTAATATCAGTCAAGAATTCAAGAAAATGAATATCGCTACATGTTTCATTTTGGTGTTGTTTCTATGCGTAAGTTTAGGTTTGTATTTATTTTTATGCTTTTCATTTTGTTTATTTCTTTTCATTTTCTTCCTTTTATTCAATATATCCATAGACTAATAATAAAATTCAAAAATATAATCTTTATTCGAATTTGTAGCTCCAACTGAGGCAATAATAGGATTTGATAATAAGAATTGCCAAGAGATAAAGACGTACAGACAGTTTTGGGGGAGCTCAAACACTGCAGGCAAAAGGGCTTTGTTGAAAGTCAGATGTGATGATTTTTGCAGACTTGAAGCTTATTTCGCAAGCAAGTGTGAATTCCTGCTAAACTATATAACCGTATGTAAATGTTGTAGATTAATACTAAATTCATGATTCAGCCATCTGTTATTATACACATTATCAGCTAAACTAATGTTTTCAGCTGATAATATGAAATAAATAATTTGTGATCTTGGAGGTTAAGTTGCTATAACCCGACTAGTAATGAGGTTGGTGTTTCCATTATTGGAGGGATAAAATAAAATTCTATGCAAACTGAAGCATTGAATAATAAGATGTTTCCAGATCTATTTTGCAGATTGTCTTCATAGAAGGATGAATTACCTTTCAATGTTGAGCTGTTTTGTTAATTTAGATTCGACTCTAGTGATGTATTTTTTGTTCTTCCATTTCTATTCTAAAAATATGGGGAGTAGAATTTTTCACTTGAATATCTTTATATACTTTTTTTGTTTTTGGAAATGAATTCCATTTCTATTCTAGAAATATGGGTTGTAGAATTTTTCGTTTGAATATCTTTATGTACTTATAATTTTTTTTTTGAAAATGAAGTAATATTGGGAAAAAGTCGTCCAAGGGAAACAGAAATAAAAATGCATTTGGAAATAATTCGAAAATTGAATATGCTGATGTTTGGACAAAATACAATGGAAAAAGTAAACGAAGTACAGTAATTTAAATCAAAATGTAGCCGTCAAATTCATTAACTCATACATTGAGTTTCTTGTGCAACTACTCATCCACATCCATACGAAAATGATTGCTAAAATATAAAAGTGAATATTATGCTCAGATCCTTAAAATCAAACTTAATACACGAACTCCTTTCAAATAAAGATTGTAAATTAGGTTCTTAGAATTAAGTTAATTAATAATTACATATATTTATGCAATTATTCAGTGAATAATTGCAGACATTTATGCAGTTATATCCAAAAATTGCATAAATGTATGTAGTTTTTTGGTGAATAATTGTGCAAATTTCGACAATTTTTTAGTAAATAATTGCGGAAATATCTGCAATCATTGAATATAATTGCATAAATGTATGTAATTATTCAGAAACTTAATTCTATGGACCTAATTTACGTACTTTTTTTGGTAAGGATGTTTGCTGTATTTTGAAACTTAATACACAACGGGGCATACAGTGTATTCCAACGCCCATGTTCCAACGGCCTCCAACGGCATTTCTAACGGCTTCCAACGGCTCGTTGGATTTTGCCGTAATCGTCTGAAGCTGTTAGAAACCGTTGGATTGAAGCCGTTTGCGGCCGTTGAAAATTTCCTGCATATTTTCCCGAGAGCCGACATGAAGCTCATTATCTCCTTCCCCAATCTATATTTTCACCCAATTCCCTCATTCCACCACCTCCTAGCCTGCTACCGCCACCCCAAACACCGTCCCAACCACCTCCGACGCCATCTAGAAGCTGCTCCAGCCCATTTCCAACCTTCTAGCTCTCCAAATCGGTAATTTTGCTAAACCTAATATTTAGGTTTTTTTGATTTAGGGTTTAATTTGAATTGTGATTGATTCCTACTTGTTAGTGTATGCATATTACATCATGTTATCCCTTAATTGCATCTATTATCCCACAATGAACAAGTTATCACCGATTGAAAATTTTGTAATTTAGGATATTGCATTAGTTTATGTTGATTTGGTTAGTATTGGGCGTATGTGTATGATAGAGTTTATTGCATTTGGAAGCCGTTAGAACGGATATTGCATTTGTGCGAACATGAGTTTTGTATTTGTGCGAACCCGCGAATTGATTTAGTGTATAAATGAATT
This sequence comes from Allium cepa, assembly GCA_030765085.1. NCBI lineage: Eukaryota > Viridiplantae > Streptophyta > Magnoliopsida > Asparagales > Amaryllidaceae > Allium > Allium cepa. The sequence goes on from CM060946.1 coordinate 276,559,757, forward strand.
TGTAATAAATGAATTTTGTGTACAAATTTTGTGTATAAATGAATTTAGTACTTATGTGATAAAATGGTAAAATATAAACCAATATTAATTAAACGAGTTATATATTTAAATTTAATATAAACAAATATTTAAATCCTTATATATATTTGGCCCCGTCTGACAAGTGTTGTATATGAACATTTTAGGGTTATTCGTTTTTTCCACAAAACGGACAACTCTATTCATCTGATACATCATTTGTCGTATTTGTCCATGTATTGGACAAGTTACAAATACTATAAAGTAATTATATTTCGTCAATCATATCACTTTAAATGGTTCACAAAATTTCGACGACATTTCCTTTACGTTCCTTGTGTACACGCACTTGTGTACGATACAAGGAACACGGGGAAATGCTGCCGAAATTTTGTGAAATCGTTTAAAATGATATGATTTACGGAATATAATTACTATTGTGTTTGTAATGGGAAGTAGGATGACCGACCATCAAAGAAGACACATAAGTGGTAATGAATCAATATTTGTTTATTTAAAATGAAGTTTGTAGAAAAAATATAAAATTTAGTACATGTTTACTAAATCGGTAAATGAAATTTAAATAAAATATAAAATGAACGATTTATAATTTTTTTACTTTATCATAGGTTCTCAAGTAGGAAAAATGGTCAATTACTTTAATGATCGGAGCTGGATGTATCAAAGAAGGGAAATTAATGGCGCAATAAGTGAACATTTTATAAAAGGGGTACAAGTGTTCATCGAATTTGCTATAAGTAATATTGCAAGCGATGAAGAAATTCATTGTCCATGTAGTAGATGCAAATTGTTGAACTATTTAGTACCGAATATAGCTAAGGTTCATTTACGCCAATAAAGTTTCGTACCTAATTATTTGCTGTGGTATCGTCATGGAGAAATTGTAGCCCCTAATAATCAAGAACTGTCGGTCGAGGTCATTAGTGATGAAGTTAGTACGAATCTCATAAAACATATGGTCGAAGATGCAGCACGATCAATGTTTCCTACCGTTGAAATTGATAATGTAACGATCCTAAATTTTGAACAATTTAAATTGTGAATATTTAATTAATTTTAAATATTTGAATGATAATTTAAATTGAATTCCCAATGCTATATAAAACATTTCTATGATTTGGCGATTAAACTTTAAAATTTAATCTATACAAAGCTGAATAAAAATTTAAACTTGACTTTGGAGTTGAAATTGAACATTAAATTTGTATTATAAATTTAAACTAATGACTTAGAAAAAAAAAACTTGGACATAAGGATTATTTCTTACATAAATTAATAGTTGAATTAAATTTTGATTTGAAAACTGTGTAGTTATTTGAATTTTTCAAGTTTAATATGAAGAACATATTGAATTTAAAATTTGAGCTTGGAGTTTGTTAATTTATTAAAATAAATACGTTTAGTTAAAATTTTAACAACAAAAATTAAACAAAACAAAGTAAAGAGAATAATTTATACCAAACCAATTGAATTTAAAATTGAAAGATAGAATAAAAATAATAATAAGAATAAGAATAAAATAAACATAACTTAGAGAAAACAACCCATTGTCCTTTCATTACCCGATCCCCTTTATTTCACTTTACCATTTCCATTTTTTTAACCCTAAACCAAAAATCACGAAAGAAAAAAAATGGCGGCCACGAATCCTCTTTCGTTCCTTCTTCCTCCGATCGTCTCAATTAGGGCTTCAGCTCCTCAATCCCATTTGGGGCCTTCGTTCTATTTGCGTTGCCTTGCTCAATCGTTTTATCTTTGCTCTCTTCGGCTGTTTCGATTTTGAAAGGTGAGTCTTTTGGCTCACGATTTATTTGAATGCAAGTATTTAAATTTGTTTGAATTTGAATCTTGGTTGCATGCTATGATTTGGGGGTTATTCATTATCATTTGCTCGGCTACTTTGAATTCTAAACTGATAGGAACAGATAACACACTGCATGTTGGTTGTGGGTTGTTATTCGCTATCATTTGCTCTGATATTTTGATTTTTATACTGATAAGAACAGATGTTATTGGGAATTTGTTTTTTTTAAAAAAAAAATGATAAGAACAGATGTTATTTGAAATTGGTTTTTTTCTACTGATAAGAACAGATACTATGTGAAATTTGTTTTTAAACTAATAAGAACAGATGCTACCAAGTACTTGATTTAAATTGATAAGAATAGATGCTACTTGATGATTTTAAATTTAAATTGATAAGAACAGTTGCTATTTAAATTTTAATTTTACTAATGAGGAAAGATGCTTGTTTTGGTTGTTGTTGCATGTGATGGATGTAAATTTATTTATATTATGATGGATACTGCACTTGTATATGTCACTGTACTTGCATATTGTGATGGATAAGAGCAGATGCTTGTTTCAGATTTATCATAACAAAACTGTTCTGTTTTTAAGAAATTTTTTTTTTAAAGAGTTAAAGTTCAAATTTAAAATCTGAAATTGAACTTAGAATGAAATTTAAATCTGAAGATGAATTCAAAATTGTTTGGATTCTTATTTTGTAATAATTTGAATTGCCATCTGTTGCATAGTTTATACACTGTATTTTGGGAGCTGTTCCAGTTTTGATTCTGTCCATAGTGTTTAATCTGTGCATACATGCTAGATAGAGACACATATTTTGATTCTGTCCATAGTGTTTAATCTGTTCATACATGCTAGATAGAGACACATACATTTTGGGCATATTTGATTAACCAATAACTACTGCATTTGTTGTAATTACCGTTGATCTTTTGGAAGGCTATTAGTTTATTCATATGCTTTGATATATGAGTTGATGTTTGAAATAGGTGTTAGTTGAAGGCTATGTTAGTATGTTTGCATGAATTTGCTTGTGCATGTTTGTTTTTCAACTGAGATGTCTTTGTCTTAGTTTTAAGACTCAGGTTTATTTCAAAATTCATTACCTCTTGCATTGAATCACTGTCAGGATTTAGAATGCAAACAAAATTTGTTTGGTTTGCGGTTTTCAGTTTTGGATTTTCGTAACAACCGCAATGCATTCAGTTAATTATTTCTGAAAGTTTTGAAAAAAAAACCGATTTAGAAAATGATTTTAACATATAAAAATTGAATATCACTTATTCTTATTTTCTGCATTTTTGGGAAAACATAAAGATCTCTCCCCTTTACTATTTTCCCTTTTTGTTGTAATGGCTATGATTTTTCCACTTTCTGCTCCTCTTCCATGCTTTGTAAAATACATACTGAAAAAAAAAAAAAAAAACACAAAACTTGAAGTCCAAACCAAACAGGTCCCAAGGATTTAAAACACTATCCCCAAAAGGTCTGTGCTAGTATGCACGAAGTAATTTTATGTTTCTACAGGCAAATCATTATTGCCTCATTTTATAGACTTAACAAATAACTGAAAGAAGTAACACAATTTTAGTCAGAACCAACAGTTGCAGGAGCGCTGCTGCCTTGCCATATTAATTTTTTTTATATGTTCATCCCCAATGATTTCAGTTTGGGATTTAAGTGGCACATTCCATCTGCTAATATTTGTTGTTTTCATGTAGCTTGTATCATTTGCTCCATGCACTTGTTTCACTGAAAATTGTACTTGCTTCACTGCCTGTGCACGATCCGTGTTGCATTCTTGCTGCTGCTGCATGTTTGTTTGCTTCATGTTTTTGTTCAAGTTGGCACTAGTTTTGCTTTGAGCATTCCTTTGTGATCTTTGTGATTTGCACTTGCACGCTTGCTCTTGTTGGTGCACACATGTGTTGGCGAGGCAGTGCACATGGGTATGAGTACACGTGTGTACTGCAGCCATACACGTTCGACAGAATTAAAAAAAAAAAAAATTGAAATTGTTAATGTAAAAATCTAAAATAGATTTTAAATTAGTTCATTTGTTTCATCATCTCTGTTTCCATTTTATTCAGTTCATTACAAATTTATTTACTTGAGTTAAGATTAATCCTGACTCGAGTGTTTTTGTGTTTTGCAATTAACGCTCGGGTCAGACCGAGTATTTTTGCAGCTTGGAGATTTTCTCGCAGCGAAGTTAGAGAGAGGGGATTTCGGCATTCACTAAAGTTTTCAGCAAAATTTTTCTTGTACTTAATAAATATAAATTGTTTCCGCCGTATAAATTCAAATGTAATTTATTGTATAAACTCTGATATATGTAAAAGAAAAATTCATTTATGAATAATATTATGATTATTCTGTGATTCTGTGGCTGATTCTGTTTAAACGTTATAAACTAAATAACAATCTGTCATTTTGAACGTTTCTAGTTGGTTTAATTACCGACTAGTGGCGGTCAGAACGGCGGGTCGTTACAAAGTGGTATCAGAGCTTTGGTTTACACAAAGCTTAGTTTATGGCATTTAATATGAATAGTTACTAGAATCACTTTAAAGAAAGTGTTTTCAAATCTAAAGAAGTATAAAAAAAAAATTCTTTAAAATAAAGGGTATTTTGAAAATTTGAATCATTTTCGGAGATTCCCCTCTCTAAATTTAGGTTTGCGACTGTTTCTCTTCGGTGAGGTCTCGTTAGACTTGAGTTTCGATCATTCGGAAACTCATTATCGAATTTTTGAGAGTCCTGGAAAATGAAGCATGAGTTAAGTGAATTAATGAATTGGTCTAAATTGGTTTAAATCAAATTAATAAAGGAGATTTATGAATCGAAAGTTTATAAATAGAAATGGAATTTGTAAAGAATGTTTATAAAATCCGCAACCGACTTATTTTGATAAGTAAATTGTTGTAACTTATTAAGGGAGATATATCCACGATTTTGGACAGTGGGTAATCCTTTAAAAATAAATAATAAGTTGTAGAAATGATAAAATTGGTTGACAAAGCATATTCATGATTTTAGACAGTGAATATATTATTGAATAAAACAGATATGTTTTAGGGAGAATGATTGAATAATCCAACCTCCGCTAATAAAGATTGCAAATATTGATAGGAAACTTCGAAAACATCTTGTTGATTATAATGGCGAAAACCGAAGCGCAAAAGGCAGCACGCCGTGAACAAAGAGCAATTGCCCGTAGAGAAGCAGAAGTATCACATGCGGAAATCGAAAGGAAAATCAATGAAAGGCAAGGACCTGGTCCCTATGATGATGTTATCTGTTATCGATGTCATAAGAAAGGACATTATGCCGTTACGTGCAGAGAGAAGCGAAAGAAAAGGAATGTGGATGACCGGTTCGCTCGTCCTGAGATTGTGTGTTTTAAGTGTAAGGGGAAAGGGCATTTTCTTAGTCATTGCCCTGAAGTGAAAAAGAAGAAGAGTGCACTCGGTTTACCAGTCGATAGATCGACAATCTGCTATCATTGTCACCAGACTGGACATATAGCTAGATGCTGTACTGAAAGGCAGCATGGAAAGCAAGCTATAGCCCGATCAGCTAGAGCAAAAAGTGTAAGGATGATAGATAAGGATGGGGACATCTCATATCTTTGCGGAAACTGTAAGAATTGGGGACATGTTGACTTTGAATGTGTTAATACTCCTTCAATTCAACCCGAAATAGTGCAAACCGAAGAGGGAAGTTTAGCATGGATGCGGACTACCAGACCGAAAATCGATAGCCTTAATAATTCTGAATCTTAAACCAATTAATGTATTTGAAGGAATCAATGTATTTTGTAATACTATCTTTTGTAATCCAAAATCTTCTATGTATGTAGTATAAAAGTATTAAGCTATGGATGGTTTTGTATGGAAAAGAAGTATTCTAGTAAAGTAGCATTTTGGGAAGGAAATCTATTTGTCAACTTAACTGTATGAATAAAACCAGTTTTGATGTGAAAGCTTATATTCCAAGTTTAAACTAATGTCTAAAATAGTTAATATGGAGATATAAATCTAATGGAATCAAGTCGATGAGTGGTTTACTAAAGAATTAGTTGATTATTTTTGAAATAGAAAGAAAATGCAAAGATCAAATGAGATTTAGATTTCAAATCTGATGTTTGTCAACATGTAAATACATAATAGGTTTAATAGATTCAATAATGAATTTGAATTTGAACGGGCAGAGAATTAAGTTAAGTGGAAAACTTAATATTGGAAAGTTTGAAATCAGCTTAAAACTATGAGTTAAGTTGAAGTTGAAAAAGTTAAATGAGAATATTTTTGGGAAAATAATATTATGAAATGAAGTTAATCCATTTTTTTAAGTTGTTTTGAAATGTATTTAAAAGAAGGATTTCTTTTAAGAATGAAATATATATTTGATTTTGGTTTAAGTATATCAAATATTTTCAAAATGTTGAAAATAAATGGATTTGTAAATTACTTATTATTGAATAAGTATGGAAATATTTTCCCAATATGAAATGAAAGGTTTGAAATTTTATCTTTTAAAGATAAATTGAAAAATGAATATTTGAAATTTGTTTCAAATGGCTAAGTGTGAAAATTTTATATCTTGTAAAGATATTATTTTGAGAAATTTGAACAATTAGTTCAACTTGGAAATTTTTCAAAAAGATTGAATCTTGAGTTAAAATTGAGTTTAACTTTGACACCCAAAAACAATGTAAGTTGAACTTTGAATTTTAAATGGATGATTTGGATTGTATGTCTAACGTTGTGAATTGACGACATATCAATTGATCTCTATTAAATATATATCTGTTGGTGGCGGAGAATTTATTCTCTTAGCTTAACACCCTTCTCTGAGACGTACGAGCTCAGAGGTTATATATCGATAGACATCAATTATGTGTTGAGGATTGACGATGTAACGTGAAATCCAAATCGAGTGTGAAGTCGATAATAAATTGGATTATGAATGTGAATTAGGTTTGAGATAACCTTAAATTTCCAAAACGGCTTAGAGGAAAATTTTAAATGGATAATGAAATGGAAAATTTGTGAATCCTCTATTTGTTATGGGTATGAAATATTGTGGTTTTCATAACGTATATGTGTGAATACGATTAATTCGAAAACCAATTAGTTTGGAAAAGTAATTGTTATGGAAAACTTATGTAAGTACATGAGTATGATATGTACAAAAATGTGAAATGAAATATTATATATGTATGTATGATATTATGTTTTCCAAATTGAGGATATGGAAAAGTACCTTCCATTTAAACTTTGTGAAGGTTGTTGGAACTCGAGAAGAGTGTCCATTTGAAAATCGTAGCTACGTAGTATTTCCATTAGTTGGAATGTCCTTTTGGACTGGTATAGTGTGCTAGCGTAATTCGAGGGGCGAGATGCCTATGGTTACAAGCGATTCCACTGGGATAGTGGCGTAACCGCCGTGTATACCGCGATCTAGTTACACTCGGGTGGTAGCGTAATTTGAGGGGCGTGATGCCTACAGTTACAAGCGATTCCACTGGGATAGTGGCATAACCGCTGTGTAAACTGCAATCTACAAACCAAAGCGTAATTCGAGGGGCGAGATGCCTACGGTCACGAGCGATTCTACTGGGATAGTAGCGTAACCGCCGTGTGAACCGCGATCTTTGGCAATAACCATGGCGAAATTCAAGGGATGAGATATCCACAGTTACAAGCGACTCTACTGGGATAGTAGCGGAACCGCCGAGTAAACTGTGATCCATGGGGGAATGTGCTTTCCATATCCATTTTTAAAAGAATTTTAAAAAAAGGTATTTTCACTGGGAATTGAAGCAAGTATATTTAGTACTTGGAGATTGTTAGACTTGCGCCTGGCCAGCGTATGCCTAATGTCTTTAAGAACGACAGTAGACTTGTTAAATTTCGAGTTAGCAAGTATTTTCAAACTTTAAATAGAAAATCAATTATCTGAAATTAAAGTGATATAAATTCCAACCTAATAAATTAAGGGAGAGGATTTTTGAAATGTTTTGAAAAGTCCACAGCTTTGGAAAAGTTATACTATGTAAATTTCTTAAATGAAGAAGTTCAAATTTAAAATTTGGGTTTTGTAAGTTGAAAATTTTAGTAAAGATTTTTGTGTCTTGATTGTAGAAAATAATAGACAAATGAGTTAATAAACAAAGCTAGTGAGATAAAACAAATAGAATGAATCCTGCATTCATTTATTTTTAATAAGTTTCAAACTTAATAAAAGTGTGTAAAATATAAATATTAGTGAAATTTCAACAATCATTTCTCCTTACTTGTAATTTCGGGACGAAATTCTTTTAAGGAGGGGAGATTGTAACGATCCTAAATTTTGAACAATTTAAATTGTGAATATTTAATTAATTTTAAATATTTGAATGATAATTTAAATTGAATTCCCAGTGCTATATAAAACATTTCTATGATTTGGCGATTAAACTTAAAAATTTAATCTATACAAAGCTGAATAAAAATTTAAACTTGACTTTGGAGTTGAAATTGAATATTAAATTTGTATTATAAATTTAAACTAATGACTTAGAAAAAAAAAATTGGATATAAGGATTATTTCTTATATAAATTAATAGTTGAATTAAATTTTGATTTGAAAACTGTGTAGTTATTTGAATTTTTCAAGTTTAATATGAAGAACATATTGAATTTAAAATTTGAGCCTGGAGTTTGTTAACTTATTAAAATAAATACGTTTAGTTAAAATTTTAACAACAAAAATTAAACAAAACAAAGTAAAGAGAATAATTTATACCAAACCAATTGAATTTAAAATTGAAAGATAGAATAAAAATAATAATAAGAATAAGAATAAAATAAACATAACTTAGAGAAAACAACCCATTGTCCTTTCATTACCCGATCCCCTTTATTTCACTTTACCATTTCCATTTTTTTAACCCTAAACCAAAAATCACGAAAGAAAAAAAATGGCGGCCACGAATCCTCTTTCGTTCCTTCTTCCTCCGATCGTCTCAATTAGGGCTTCAGCTCCTCAATCCCATTTGGGGCCTTCGTTCTATTTGCGTTGCCTTGCTCAATCGTTTTATCTTTGCTCTCTTCGGCTATTTCGATTTTGAAAGGTGAGTCTTTTGGCTCACGATTTATTTGAATGCAAGTATTTAAATTTGTTTGAATTTGAATCTTGGTTGCATGCTATGATTTGGGGGTTATTCATTATCATTTGCTCGGCTACTTTGAATTCTAAACTGATAGGAACAGATAACACACTGCATGTTGGTTGTTGGTTGTTATTCGCTATCATTTGCTTTGATATTTTGATTTTTATACTGATAAGAACAGATGTTATTGGGAATTTGTTTTTAAAAAAAAAAATGATAAGAACAGATGTTATTTGAAATTGGTTTTTTTCTACTGATAAGAACAGATACTATGTGAAATTTGTTTTTAAACTAATAAGAACAGATGCTACCAAGTACTTGATTTAAATTGATAAGAATAGATGCTACTTGATGATTTTAAATTTAAATTGATAAGAACAGCTGCTATTTAAATTTTAATTTTACTAATGAGGAAAGATGCTTGTTTTGGTTGTTGTTGCATGTGATGGATGTAAATTTATTTATATTATGATGGATACTGCACTTGTATATGTCACTGTACTTGCATATTGTGATGGATAAGAGCAGATGCTTGTTTCAGATTTATCATAACAAAACTGTTCTGTTTTTAAGAATTTTTTTTTTAAAGAGGTAAAGTTCAAATTTAAAATCTGAAATTGAACTTAGAATGAAATTTAAATCTGAAGATGAATTCAAAATTGTTTGGATTCTTATTTTGTAATAATTTGAATTGCCATCTGTTGCATAGTTTATACACTGTATTTTGGGAGCTGTTCCAGTTTTGATTCTGTCCATAGTGTTTAATCTGTTCATACATGCTAGATAGAGACACATATTTTGATTCTGTCCATAGTGTTTAATCTGTTCATACATGCTAGATAGAGACACATACATTTTGGGCATATTTGATTAACCAATAACTACTGCATTTGTTGTAATTACCGTTGATCTTTTGGAAGGCTATTAGTTTATTCATATGCTTTGATATATGAGTTGATGTTTGAAATAGGTGTTAGTTGAAGGCTATGTTAGTATGTTTGCATGAATTTGCTTGTGCATGTTTGTTTTTCAACTGAGATGTCTTTGTCTTAGTTTTAAGACTCAGGTTTATTTCAAAATTCATTACCTCTTGCATTGAATCACTGTCAGGATTTAGAATGCAAACAAAATTTGTTTGGTTTGCGGTTTTCAGTTTTGGATTTTCGTAACAACCGCAATGCATTCAGTTAATTATTTCTGAAAGTTTTGAAAAAAAAAACCGATTTAGAAAATGATTTTAACATATAAAAATTGAATATCACTTATTCTTATTTTCTGCATTTTTGGGAAAACATAAAGATCTCTCCCCTTTACTATTTTCCCTTTTTGTTGTAATGGCTATGATTTTTCCACTTTCTGCTCCTCTTCCATGCTTTTTAAAATACATACTGAAAAAAAAAAAAAACACAAAACTTGAAGTCCAAACCAAACAGGTCCCAAGGATTTAAAACACTATCCCCAAAAGGTCTGTGCTAGTATGCACGAAGTAATTTTATGTTTCTACAGGCAAATCATTATTGCCTCATTTTATAGACTTAACAAATAACTGAAAGAAGTAACACAATTTTAGTCAGAACCAACAGTTGCAGGAGCGCTGCTGCCTTGCCATATTAATTTTTTTTATATGTTCATCCCCAATGATTTCAGTTTGGGATTTAAGTGGCACATTCCATCTGCTAATATTTGTTGTTTTCATGTAGCTTGTATCATTTGCTCCATGCACTTGTTTCACTGAAAATTGTACTTGCTTCACTGCCTGTGCACGATCCGTGTTGCATTCTTGCTGCTGCTGCATGTTTGTTTGCTTCATGTTTTTGTTCAAGTTGGCACTAGTTTTGCTTTGAGCATTCCTTTGTGATCTTTGTGATTTGCACTTGCACGCTTGCTCTTGTTGGTGCACACATGTGTTGGCGAGGCAGTGCACATGGGTATGAGTACACGTGTGTACTGCAGCCATACACGTTCGACAGAATTAAAAAAAAAAATTGAAATTGTTAATGTAAAAATCTAAAATAGATTTTAAATTAGTTCATTTGTTTCATCATCTCTGTTTCCATTTTATTCAGTTCATTACAAATTTATTTACTTGAGTTAAGATTAATCCTGACTCGAGTGTTTTTGTGTTTTGCAATTAACGCTCGGGTCAGACCGAGTATTTTTGCAGCTTGGAGATTTTCTCGCAGCGAAGTTAGAGAGAGGGGATTTCGGCATTCACTAAAGTTTTCAGCAAAATTTTTCTTGTACTTAATAAATATAAATTGTTTCCGCTGTATAAATTCAAATGTAATTTATTGTATAAACTCTGATATATGTAAAAGAAAATTTCATTTATGAATAATGTTATGATTATTCTGTGATTCTGTGGCTGATTATGTTTAAACGTTATAAACTAAATAACAATCTGTCATTTTGAACGTTTCTAGTTGGTTTAATTACCGACTAGAGGCGGTCAGTACAGCGGGTCGTTACAGATAACGACGATGTTAACATCGAAGAGGAACCAAATGTTGGAGCTAAAAAATATATGATTTATTGGATCATGCTAAAAAACCCCTTTGGAATGGATGTTTAAGAGGCTCTCAATTATCGGTAACTGCAGAATACATTCCAATGAAATCAAAATACAACCTTACAGAAGCTGGATTTAAGGCTGTTGTTCAAGCTGTTAAACGTCATATGCCACCCGATAATTTAATGTGCGAAAAATATTATGAAGTGAAAAAACTTATGTCATCTTTCAGTTTGCCATATCAAAAAATAGATACATGTTTAAAGGGTTGCATGTTGTATTGGAAAGAAGACATCAATCTTAGAAATTGTAAAATATGTAATCAAGAAAGATACAAACCGAGGAAAAAGAAGGGAAAAGAAGTTCCGTACAAGCGTATGCATTATTACCCATCACCCCTAGACTTCAACGGTTATATGCATCATCTGTGACAGCGCATCATATGAGATGGCACAGTGTTAGAACACCTCAAGAAGGTACGTTGACACACCCATCCGATGGAGAAGCATGGAAATATTTTGACAAGAAATATCCCAATTTTGCAGCGAAGAGCAGCAACGTTAGACTAGGTTTATATACGGATGGCTTCTCACCGTTTTTTCAGTTTGGTTCCAAATATTCATCTTAGCCTATAATAATCACACCTTACAATCTACCCCTGTGGATGTGTATGAAAACTCAATATATATTTCTCACAATTGTCGTCCCTGGCCCTGATGATCCGACATAGGCATTGATGTTTACTTACAACCGTTAATCGAAGAGTTGAAAATATTATAGTATGAAGGAGTTGAAACATACGACATATCGAAAAAGAAAATTTTTCTGATGTTCGCTTCACTGTTATGGACTATTAGCGATTTTCCTGCATATGCAATGCTTTCGGGTTGGAGTACGACCGGTCATTTTGCTTGTCCTTATTGCATATAAAAAACATGAGCATTTTCCTTACCGCATGGGAAGAAAGTTTCATGGTTTGATTGTCATCGATGTTTTCTTCATATTAATCACTGTTGATACGCTATATTTTGATCAATGACAATGTGTTTCAACAAATAGGAAGAGATATGTGCAAAAGTAAAGGAAGGACTATGAAGACCAAGAATATCATAAGTATTTTTTATATATAGCTCTTAGTCTTAGTTTTATTGTTAAAATCTATCCTTAAGAAGCTTGCACAAACACAAGAACACATTTCATAACTTAATATTTTGGATAAATGTTCACTGTGCATAAACTACTAGTTCAGTCGACTGAACAGAAAATTTCAGTCGATTGAACCTGTTACAGAACTACAACATGCACACAGTTTCAGTCGACTGAAATTGCCTGTTTAGTCGACTGAATTCAAACCTGCGAAATTTTTATGAAAAGACACCTTCTTATTCCCAAGAGTTGCAACCATTCTCCAATGGTAATGGATGCATCTCTTGCTTAAATCTTTTGCAAATAGGTACATCTCTTCTACACTTATAAATACATGATTCTATCATTTACAAATAATTAATTCTAATTGCTTTAATCTCTCTATTACCTTGATCATCTTTTCTGATTTCTTAAATTTTTAAAAAGCATTCAAAAAACTACTTCAATTGCTTGAATCTCTGATTTATCTTAAATACTCGTTTGATTCATAGCAATTCATATTTCCTAAATCTTCATAAACACATTTCATTTTCTTGAGGATAAGATTATAGGAAAGTTGTACTCAATTAGCCTCATTAGTGTTATCAAGAACACAACAAGTCAGAAATACTTTTTGTACCTAGTTGAAGTCCTCTTCGGTAGTTGAGGCAAGAAATCCCGTTCGGTGGTTCGGGTAAGTTGTAAACCTATTCCTCCGGTTTAAGTGAGGGTTGTTAGTTAGTAGAATTCCTAAGAGGAGCTTAGGAACCGGATGTAGGACAAGAAGTCCGAATTGCTTATTGCTATCTATCTAGACCATTCCACTATTCCATATTATACGATCCTACCTCATAGCTTCTTTCAATTGGTATCAGAGCGAGGTTGTCCTACAACCATAACACCGTTATTTGACATATTGATATTATGGAAAATAATACAAGCACAAGCACAACAACTGCATATGGCTCTACATTTGCAGAAGGACTATCTACCCAAAAACCCTCTCTATTCAATGGACTAAACTATAATTATTGGGCTACAATGATGAGAATTTATATACAAGCAACAAGCTTTGAAGCCTGCAATGCAACTCAAGCAGAATTCATTATACCCACAACTGATTACTCTACATGGACACAAACTCAGAAGAATGAAGCTAGTGCAAATGCCAAAGCTATGAATATGCTATTCTGCGCTTTGGATAGAAATGAGTTCAATCGTGTTAGCATTTGTACTACTGCACATCAGATATGGGATACACTTAGAACCATACATGAAGGAACAAACAAAGTCAAACAAACAAAGATCTCCATGCTAAAGAACCAGTTCCAAAATTTAGAATGCGGCAGAATGAATCCATCAATGACATTTACTCAAGATTTCAAGACATTCATCATGCCTTAATAGGATTAGGAGAAAAGTATACATACTTTGATATTGTATCTAAGGTCCTAAATTCACTCACTGATGAATGGGAGAGAAAAGTCTTGGCAATCGAGGAAGCAGACGATCTATCTACAATAAAACCAGAAGAATTAATTGGAAACCTTATGTTCTATGAAGTTAACATGCAAGCTAAGAAAGATCAAGCACAAGAAAGAAAAAAATGTGGCTTTTCACGCTGAAAAGGAATAATCGGAGTCTGAAGATGAGGATCTAGCATTTATTGCCAAAAATTTCAAGAAATTCTTAAAATAAAGAAAAGGAAATAAAAACGGTTTCAAAAAGAATTTCTTGAACAAACCTTCATCCTCAAATATGGAATGTTTTAATTGTCACAAGAAAGGTCATATAATAAAAGACTGTCTGGAGTTAAAGAAGAAGAATCATAAAAACTTCAACAACAAGAATAAGAAAGACAAATTTAAAAAGAAGGCTTTTTCTGTCACATGGGACGATTCAGATACAGATTCATCAGATAGTGATAGTGATACCAACAATGAACAAGCAAATGTGTGCTTCATGACTCAAGAATCTGAGGTTAGTGATTTATCTTATGATGATTTAATAGAAGTAAACACTAAATTTTTAAATACTATAAAAGCTCTCAAAAAGAAACTTAAAGAGACACGTGAAAATCAGAACAAAGCTGAATTTAAAAGAGATATGCTAAAAGACGAGAAAAAAATATTGGAAGAAGAACTTGAAAAGGTTCAAGAATCTCTCTCAAACTCCAAGAAATTGAAACTCAAAAAACAAAGAATGATGAAATTATTTTTGAAAATCACAATTTAAAAAATAAACCAAAACTAGTTGAATTAGAAAATACTAGTCTTCAAATTAAATTAGATAACATTACTAAAAATGTTTCTAATTTTAATAGGGGAAGAGAAAATTTATCTAAAATTCTCGAAAATTATCAATCCTCTTCAAATAAAAATGGATTAGGTTTTAAAAAGAAATTAAAATGCTAATTTTAAGAAGGAAGATAATTCAAAAAATTGTATTGTATTGAAAAATAACATATCAAGACAAACTAAAAAGAAAAAGGAAATCAAAATATGGGTTCCGAAAACAAACAATAATTTAATTCGGAACAAATATATAAATTCCTTTATAGAAACAGTTCACAAAAATAGTATTTATCTTTATAAAAGGGATACTAAACCCACTTGGGTTTGGTTTCCTAAGATCTAACTCTTAGGACCCTATTAAAAGGTGGGTACCAATATATTTATTAATATTTTTTGCAGGATCCACTCAAGAAAAGAAAATGGATTTTGGATCGTGGTTGCTCAAAACACATGAACGGAGACAAAGAAATGCTTACAAATATTTCATACTTTGATGGTGGCTTTGTTGCCTTCGGAGACCACTCAAAAGTTTTCATCATTGGCAAAGGAGATGTGTGCAACAACGGTATATCAAATTTACCCCTTATTACAAATGTTTCTTTGATTAATAACTTAAAACATAATTTATTAAGCATAAGTCAACTATGTGACAAAGGTTTTAAAATAACTTTTTCTGAAAATAAATGTTGTATTTTTGATCAAAATCAAAATCTTATTTTTGAAGGAAAGAGAGATAGAAATATTTATGTTTTAAACATGAAAATTAATAATAATAAAGATATATGTTTAATGATCAAAGATAATGATCCTTGGTTATGGCACAAAAGATTTTGTCATATTAATTTTAAATCTATTCAAAAACTTTCAAAAAATGAATTAGTCAAAGGCTTACCAAAAATAAATTTTAAAATGAATTATATTTGCGATGATTGTCAATTAGGAAAATGAACTAAATCATCTTTTAAATCTAAGAAAGTTATTTCAACTTTACAACCATTAGAATTATTACATATGGATTTATTCGGACCAACACCGGTTCAATCTATAACCACAATCGATATGTTTTTGTCATAGTTGATGATTTCTTAAGATATACATGGACGGTTTTTATGTAAAACAAAAGTGATACGTTTGAATATTTCAAAAAATATATTAAAAGAATTCAAATATTAAGAATTTAAAAGTCAAAAATATAAGGAGTGATCATGGAGGCGAATTTGAAAATGTGTCATTTGAATTATTTTGTAAAAAGAAAGGAATAAATCATAATTTTTCATTTCGTAGAACACCACAACAAAATGGAGTTGTGGAAAGGGAAAATAGAACTCTTAAAGAATGCGCAAGAACGTTATCAAATGGAAGTACATTACCAAAGCATTTTTGGGCAGAAGCTGTAGCAACTGCGTGCAATGTATTAAATCATGTTTCCATACGACCTTTAACTAAAAACACTTCATATGAACTTTTTAATGGAAGAAAACCTAATATTTCGTACATAAAAATCTTTGGGTCAAAATGTTTTATTCTTAGCACAAAAGACCAACTTGGAAAATTTGATCCAAAAGCTGACCATGTTATTTTTGTAGGTTACTCGGAACGAAGTAAGGCATATCGTGTTTTCAATAAACGAACAAATGTAATAGAAGAAACTTTACATGTATCTTTTGATGAAAACTTTAATAAAAATACAATGATCAAAGATGATGAAGAAATTATATACAACACAGAAAATATAAGTTTTGAAAATAATAAAAATATTAATCAAATCGATAACGTTCAAATTAGATCTCCTCCTAGAACCCTACGAGATCATCCTAAACAAAATATAATTGGAGAGATTGACTCGCAAGTTCAAACAAGAAGTCAACTAAACCAAATGGGACATGTTGCTTTTATTTCAACAATAGAACCTAAAAATCCTAAAGAAGTATCAACAGATGAATACTGGATTATTGCCATGCAAGAAGAATTAAATCAGTTTGAACGAAATAATGTATGGGAGTTAGTTCCTCGTCCCGATGACCAATCAGTTATTGGAACTAAGTGGGTCTATAAAAATAAAGCAGACGAATTTGGAAATATTACAAGAAATAAAGTAAGACTAGTAGCACAAGGCTATAATCCAGAAGAAGGAATCGATTATGAAGAAACTTTTACTCCTGTTGCAAGACTAGAAGCAATACTTATTCTATTAGCTTACGTTTGTTTTCATAATTTTAAACTTTATCAAATGGATGTTAAAAGTACTTTCTTAAATGGATATATTAAGGAAAATGTATATGTTAGACAACCAACCGGTGGCCCTGTTATTCGTAAACTAGAAGGAGGACATGAAGGCTCTTATGATTGGGCCAAAGATCCTTGATCATTTTGATGGTTTGTTTTCCGGAACTTTTTATTAATCTTTAAACTTCTACAAAGTCTTGTATAAATAGCCTTCTTTTATTCATGAGACTCTATGGTTTGTATAATGTCCACTATGGTTATGCATCAATGTGGTTACTTTAACAATTATATACTTCTACAAATTATTACTTCCTTTTTGTCGATGACAAAGGGGGAGAAAATTCTATGTCACTAACTTTGTTTTGTAGGGAAGATAGTGCATATATTCAGGGGGAGGGAAGATAATAGGTATTGTCATCAATCAAAAAGGAGGAGAATGTTGAAAAGCTATATTTTGATCAATGACAATGTGTTTCAACAAATAGGAAGAGATATGTGTAAAACTAAAGGAAGGACTATGAAGACCAAGAATATCATAAGTATTTTTTTATATGTAGCTCTTAGTCTTAGTTTTATTGTTAAAATCTATCCTCAAGAAGCTTGCACAAACACAAGAACACAATTCATAACTTAATATTTTGGATAAATGTTCACTGTGCATAAACTACTAGTTCGGTCGACTGAACAAAAATTTTCAGTCGATGGAACCTGTTACAGAACTATAACATGCACACAGTTTAAGTCGACTGAAATTGCCTGTTCAGTCGACTGAATTCAAACCTGCAAAAATTTTATGAAAAGGCACCTTCTTCTTCCCAAGAGTTGCAACCATTCTCCAATGGTAATGGATGCATCTCTTGCCTAAATCTTTTGCAAATAGATACATCTCTTCTACACTTATAAATACATGATTCTATCATTTACAAATAATTAATTCTAATTGCTTTAATCTCTCTATTACCTTGATCATCTTTTCTGATTTCTTAAAGTTTTAAAAAGAATTCAAAAACCACTTCAATTGCTTGAATCTCTGATTTATCTTAAATACTCGTTTGATTCATAGCAACTCATATTTCCTAAATCTTCATAAACACATTTCATATTCTTAAGGATAAGATTATAGAAAAGTTGTACTCAATTTGACTCATTAGTGTTATCAAGACACAACAAGTCAGAAATACTTTTTGTACCTAGTTGAATTCCTCTTCGGTAGTTGAGGCACGAAATCCCGTTCGGTGGTTCGGGTAAATTGTAAACCTATTCCTCCGGGTTAAGTGAGGGTTATTAGTTAGTAGAATTCCTAAGAGGAGCTTAGGGACTGGACGTAGGACAAGAAGTCTGAACCAGTATAAAGTCTTGGTGTCTACTTTACTTATTGCTTATTGCTATCTACCTAGACCATTCCACTATTCCATATTATACGATCCTACCACATAGCTTCTTTCAATCACCCTTTTAGAAGAGACAAAAAAAACTTCACAGCTAATAGGCATGAGACTCTACGACCACCAATGGTTTGGTCAAGCGAGGATATATATGAACTTGTAAAAGATTATCCAAAGATACACGAGACTAGACAACAAATTGAAATTCAAGGTAAATCGACGTTTCATAATTGGTGCAAACAAAGTATATTCTGGAAATTTCCTTATTGGAAAAATCTGCTAATCCGTCATAACATTAACGTGATGCATGACAAAAAAATGTATTTGATAATGTGTTTTATACAGTTTTGAATGTGAAGGGCAAGACTAAGGACGATTTGAAATCTAGACGTGATATAGAGGAAATATGCAATCGTCCTGAGCTTCATATGAAGCCCAATGACAGTAAAAAAACCCAAAGCATGCTACAAACTAGACATTAACCAAGTTAAAGTACTGTTAAAATGGGTGAAAGCATTATGATTTCCCGATGGAATTTCCTCTAATCTTCGTAGATGTGTCGACTATAAAAATGGAAGACTGAGTGGAATAAAAAGCAACGATTGTCATGTAATGATGGAAAATTTGTTACCCATTGCTTTCAAAGAATTATTACCGGTAAAAGTTTGGACGGTAATAACAGAACTTAGTTTATTTTACAAGGAGCTTTATTCAACTACGTTAAAAGTTGACCGTCTACTTAAACTTGAAGAAGAAATTCCTATACTGCTCTGCAAACTGGAGAAAATATTTCCTCCGGGTTTCTTTAACGTAATGGAGCATTTACCTGTTCATCTTCCATATGAAGCACGTCTACGAGATCCTATACAATATGGACGGATGTATCCATTCGAAAGGCATGTTACTATGCTAAGTATGTAAATGTTAATTTAATTTTAAATAGAAGTTAATACTCAACCGAAATATTTTTTATTAGGTATTTAGATCATTTAAAGAAAAAAGTGAGACAAAAAGCTCGAGTTGAAGGTTCTATTTGCAAATCATATATCGAAGAAGAAGCTTCTTTCTTTTTCTCTCATTATTTTAATCATCATGTGAACTTATCATTTGTAAGTGTTCCGCGTAATGATGAGGCCATTGAACAAAATTCTTCTTCCAAATAAATATTATCTATTTTTAAACAACATGGCCGACATGCTGGAAAATGTGTGGAAGTATGGCTAGATGATAAAGATTACCATGTAGCACACACATATATTCTTCTTAATTGTCCTGAAGTTGCATCATTTGTTAGGTAATTATCACCTTCCAAGTTTTTTTAAATTTAATACTACACGTGTAAATAAATAATAATGTAATATATCATGTTTGTGTTTGCAGTATTTTTTAATCACAAGATCCAAGCAGCGATTTAAGCAAAGATTTCAGTACTAGGTTTTCGAAATATGTTTCTAATCTCACAAATAATATGCTTGATGAAGGACTAAAACATTTGGCATTTGGACCGAAAAGAAAGTTAAAACGTATCCAATATTTTTTTTAATGGATATAAATTCAACACCAAAGAATACGGTGCTGAAAAATTAACAAACAATACTGGTGTATTTGTTAAAGGCAGTGATGATCCTAATAATCATATAAATGATTTTTATGGCGTGTTAACTCAGATTTTGCAGTTGACATATTTTACAAGACCCGCGGAGGATGTTTACTTGTTTAGATGCAACTGGTTCAGCAATGTTCCAGGTTCTGGTGTTAATGTACATCCAAATTATAATCTTATAGAAATTAAACATACCTCGCGTTATCAAAAGTACGACCCTTTTATACTAGCCAAACAAGCCCTACAAGCTTATTATGCCCCTTATCCATCTCTAAATAGGGATAAAGCAGATTGGTCTACGGTTTTTAAAACCAAAGAAAGATTTATGTTCGATGGACAGAATATTCCAGACGAACAAGCCTATCAAGCAGATCTGAAGGAAAATGTTGAAATAGAAATTACAGACGATCAAACTGATTTTGGACCTTTAAATGATGAGACAAATGTATTAATGGAAGCATTTCAGAGTGTAGAGGAAAACGACATAGAACACGAAACCGAGTCTGAATCAGAAAACGACGAGGACGACTGAGCAATATCCGGTAATTTTTACAATTATTCACATTACATTTATCTCTGATTAATAATGCATTTATCCAAAGTTATACAATTTTAATGACAACAAGTGTATACTCACACACTCAACACATACACACAACATGACACATTTGTAGCATATTGTATTACATTTTTTAATGGTTCGTCATATCATAATTATTATGAATTGCATATATATGTATATGGCAGGTATGTTATGTCTGGCTTTGGTTCTGGCTCTCGGCGACGTGGCTCTTCCTAGCAGATTGGAGAGAGTAGTGGTGAGCCACCAGCTCGTCCAGTCGTTTACTTGCAGCCAAAGGCTGATCAGGCGTAAGTATCATAATTAGCAGCATAGTAATTTAATTTTTTGTACATAATATATCTATAATTGTCTAAAGTTCTATTTTATACTTAACGCAGTGGATTTGAGTTGGAGCCATCTAAAGTGGTTCTGAACATTTCTAAGCAGGCATATATGGGCAGGATGAGCGATTGCTGGCCTAAGTGAGGAGCAAGATCCCTGATGATGTGAGAGAGACCATTTGGCAAGATTTTGCAGTAAGTTTATACCGCTTTACAAAATGATTAATTAAATATAAATAAATAATTAGTAATATTTTCTCATTGTACATGACGGAATAGATTTGCAAGAGTCTGACATCAACTTAGTTCAGCAACACTGGAACTCAAAGAACGCTAAAAACTATAGGGAGAAGATGTCAGAGATTAAAAAAGTGGGGAAGAAACCAAAGTGGATGAGCGCGATTGTATGGGATAAGTGGGTTGACTGGTGGAACTCTGAGGAGTTCAAGGTAAATCTATAATGAATCTCAGTAAAAATTTTAACGTTTAATAAATAATTATTCGTTGTAAATTTGCAGGAGGAGTCAGAAAGGAACTCAGCAAACAGGAGCATGAATCCAGTAACTCATCGCGGAGGCTCTAAATCTTTTCGGCATCACCACGAAGATTTGGTAAATTTATCTATTATCACATTTGTATATTGATCAATTCAGTAATTAGTTATATGGAGTTAAATTATCCAAATTATCAATTGCAGAAACGAGCTTATGGACATCCCATTGACTTAGTGGACTTATTTGCTCACACCCACGCATCTAGGCAAGTAGACGAGTCTGGCAAAATCATATATCAGTGGGTGAATAGGATAGGGCGACTAAGGCATATGTATGCGTTTTTTAATTTCTAATACTTACATCGATAAGTTTATTAATTACTAGCTATGTAAAATAAAAATTACATTCTACTATTTTTCAACTGAAATTGTTTTTTTCATTATAGTCAAGGTTACATGAGGCACGGGCTTATGCGCTTCAGCAGTCTGGTCGTGATGAGTTGACACTGGAGGAGCAAGATAACATATTTGACGTTGTTATGGATCCGACGCAGAGGAGTAGATGTTATGGCTTCGGGAACGTAACGGTAATTAATCCTTTTGCATATGTACAACAAATTAGCGTTTAGATATATAGTATTATAATATTTTATATGCCGAGACAACCCTTTTTCTATTATTTCTATTTGCGGGCTCGACAAGCTCAAAAGGCCCAAGACAAAGAAGAAATTAAGGAGCTTAGAGTTATGATTGAGCAGCTACAGAAGGAGAATCATCTACGAGCTGTACAGATGGAGTAGCTGAATCAAAATCTTGCGGAGTATGTGCAGAATCATGGTACCTTTCCTTCGTCGTCTGGTACTTCTGGAGACGACGACGAATATGCTTGAGGAGGTATGCTTTTTAGTGTTAGTTTTTGAACGATGTATATATTGACTTGGAGATTGATATTATGTGTTTTAATGTTGTACATATTGGTACGGAGTGGGTGAGAACGATATTTTGAGGGTATGTACGTGGTTTATTGACATGTTTTGATGGTATTTACGTTGATGGTACGGTTTATGATGTTTGAATGGTTTGGTTTGTTTATATTGGTGTTTAATTGATTTATATGTGTTGTTTATATTGATATTGATATATATATATATGTGTGTGTGTGTGTGTGTGTGGAATGGATTGGAAATGTATTGGAAATGAAATGGATTGGAAATGGTGTGGCTGGAAGGTGAATAGGCTTGTTGTTGTACAGCAAAATAAACCCAGATTTCCAATGGATTCCAATGACTTACTGGACATTTTATTCAAACGGCTTGTAACAGTTTCCAACGGCTATTACCGTTGGCGGCCGTTGGAAATTCCGTTGAAAAATAGCCGTTGGTTCCGTTGGAAAGCATTGGAAAGCGTTGGTTCTATTCCAACGGCTATTCCAACAGTTTCCAACGTCCGCCAACGGCTACGAGCCGTTGCAATAGCCGTTTAATCTTGTAATGATATTGACTTTAACCAAACTATCATTCCTAAGTTGGCATGATATCGTAATGCAGGCTTCATGACCTTATTCTTCCATAAGCTGCAACCTGAAAAAGTAGAGGGGAATGGAAAATGAGAAACGCTACCTGACAGACCACGTACCTCTACAATCGACCAAAACAAAGGACATTGTTAAATACTAGTATAAATGCACGGCCAGATGGACCTGCATCTAGTCATTGGGCTATTGACTTTTATACGACCAAATAGATCTGGTAAGGAATAATACTTTAATATGTGAATTTGTGTCCAAAGTTATTTCTGGATATCATATATTCACGTCCGTGAATGTCAATATTCAACTTACTGAAAATTAATAAATGAAGACATAAACAAAAATAGTAATTCAACATAAAATTATTTGTCTTTGTTATCAAAAAATACAAAAAATAAAAAAGTATAATGATAACAATAGTTTTTAGCAGTTAATATGCATTTATATACATAAAATATAAATTACTATCTTGATAAGACAATAAATATATATCACTCATTATATAAAATACATGTTATAAATTATTATCTTGATAAAAACCAAATGGATGATTTTTGAATGTAGCTACCTCTATACTTACATACGTACTTGTTTCTTTGGACATCAGATATTTTTCACTTTCTTGCATATGGGTATGCACATATTTCGGATTTTTAAAATATTCATTGACATAGCTATACTCATTATGCGATAAGAAGATGGACATTGGTTGATTACTAAAATGAAACTTAATTATCTATTAGTTTCATGTTATATAATTGCAAATGTATTTGTCAATGTAGGAAATTATGCAAAGTGATTTACTTAATTAGCAATCTTCTATAGTTGCTCAAAGATATCAAGAACCTGCTGATGTCTATAACCTAATCATAAAACAATACGCCCTCTTCTCCCCTTAGTTATTATACCAATCATACATGTAGTTAGTCAGGAGCTGTTTGAAAAGTTACCCATATAGAGTGTTCAGCAAATAATTCCATATGGACCATTGCCTTCGAATGTCTATTATTTATTGCAAATTCTATATGCATCAAACATATAAGCAACCTGCTAATGAGAAAGTAGTTAATATCACATAGGAAGTAAATCATGTGGAGAAAAAACTAACACAACGTACAGACAAACATGAAACATATCCGTAGGACAATACGTAAAATATGGAATTTGAATGCACAAGAAAAATTGCAAAAGATATAAAATTACATATGAGAACACACCAGATGCTATTAATGTTACAACTATGGATCAAGTAAAAAAATACCGGTATAATATTGATGATGAAAAGGTTTTGAAGAAAACAGTGATAAACATTGTTATTGTTAATATAAAGGAGGATAAAGATGCCACTGTAGCTACAGTGTTGAAATATACATTTAAAAAAAAAGGTTGGAGACTTAAGAGAAGAAACTTGTTCTCACAAATAATGCTTAATATTATTTTTCCTTTGCTAGATTGCTTGATTACAAATGAGAGGAGAGCTCCTCTATTTATAGTCCCTAATAGATCATTCTAGAATTACTTTTGTTTGATTACAAAGAAAACATAATTCTAGAAATACTTTTACTTGGTTACAAAGAAAACATAATTCTAGAAACACTTTTACTTGATTACAAAGAAAACATCATTATAGAACTCTCACCCCAATTTAAAAATAATATAAGAATTCTCTAGAAACTAATAAATCAAATTTATATTCCAACACCCCCCTTTAATCTTGATTTGCCCCCCTTTGAGCTAAACTTTTACGTATACCAAGTTCTTCTTTAACTCCTTGAAAATCTCCAACTTCAAAGGCTTCGTTAAAATATCGGCAATTTGATCTTGCGCCTTGCAATGCTTGACAACTACTTCTCCGTTTCCAACCAAGTCTCGAATGAAATGATACTTGATTCTTATATGCTTGCTCCTCCCATGAAAAACTGGATTTTCGGTGAGTGCTATAAAAGAATTGCTATCACAATATATAATTCGAATTTCTTTTAGAGTATGCTTAAGTTCTTCTAGCACCCATTTAATCCATAAAGCTTGACAGCCAGCTAAAGATAGTGAAATGTATTCTGCCTCGGCGGTTGAGAGAGCCACAACTTGTTGGTTCTTTAACATCCACGTGATTGCACTTGATCCAAAGTAGAAAACATTTCCCGAAGTACTTTTACTATCATCAACACTTTCGGCCCAATCACTATCACAATATCCAAGCACCAAAAGATCATTTATCTTTTGATAATAAATTCCATCCCCAAGTGTTCCACGCACATATCTCAAAATTCTTTTTCCGGCATCCCAATGTGTCTTCTTTGGTTTCTCCATGAACCTACTAATCAAGCTCACACCATATGTAATGTCCGGTAGAGTGGCTGTCAAATACATCAAACTCCCAACAAGACTTCTAAACAATGTTGGATCAACATATTTAGAGTTGTCATCCTTACTTAGTTTCAAGCCAACTTCAACTGGAGTGGTAATTGGCTTTGCCTCTTCCATTTTAAACTTCTTCATCAAATCTTTTGCATACTTTTGTTGAGTGATAATTATACCATCATTATCTTGCTTTACTTCAATACCGAGGAAGTAATGAAGTAGACCCAAGTCGGTCATCCTAAATTCTTGCATCATACTTCTCTTAAATTCTTTAATATTATCAAGACTATTTCCCGTAAAAATCAAATCATCCACATATAAACCAATGATAAGAATGTTACCTTTGTTCTCCTTGATGTAAAGAGTATGCTCAAATGGACAATTCTTGAATCCCATCTTCACAAAATAGTCATCTACGTGACTATACCATGCACGAGGGATGATGAAGTACTTACCTCGTTGAAGCATCGGCCATCCTTAGGTCGTCCACGACTCACGACCCATCTCCCACTACGACTCACGACTCAACCCATAAAACCCCCCATCGCGACTCATGACTTATCCCCCCAGCGACTCCGACCTAAATCAATCTCTCCACGACCTAAAATCGCCTCCTTCCAAAACCCTAGGTCACGACACCGCCGCCTCCTCCATATACCGCGCGCGAGCTACCCCGAGTTCGAGCGACCTATTCATGAGTCGCGAGTTAATCCTAAGTCGCGAACGACACATCGCTGAAGGAAATGAGGAGGAAGGTCGCGAACGACCTTATTTTGAGTTGATGATGATTTACTAAGTCGCGTAGGAAGTTAAGTCGCGAGCCATTTTCTTTAAGTCGCGAGCGACTTATTTAGGTCGCTGTTGTTTTTTTTAAGACGCGAAGGAAGCTTAAGTTGAGCCGTTGCCGAGTTAACATGAGTCGTAGCCGAGTTCACATTAAGTCGCTACATATTTTTCTTTTCTTTAAGTCGTGTACCCATTATGTTGTAATTTTTTTTAAGTCGTGTATTGAGTTGTAAGCCTATAAATAGGCAAGTCGTGTCATTTGTAAAGTTGTTGACTTTTGAATAAAATTCCTTTTGATTGCTTTGTGCTTTCTTCTAATTGATAGTCGAGTGTGATCTCCTAACTCCACCTACGTCCTTCGAGTGCGCTCGAATCTTCGTTTGTGAAGCCGATTCACGGAATCTTGTGCGCAAGATCAACGTTGAACAATCGTAGATCTCTTTTCACGGAATCGTGCGCGATCAACGTGATAGAGATAGCTAGAATTCGATATCTTCGGATCAACGAATTCGGGCATTACAGGATTATCAATTCACAGATTGCTACATTTTCATCGTTATATCGATTTTCTGTTAATCCGCTGCGTCAGTTTGGTATCAGAGCGACTCTTAGCCAATCATAGCTAAGTCGATCTTGAGACGAAGTTTGAAGTTTGTGTTCACTGTGTTCATATTGAAGTTGCAACAAGATTGAAGTATTTGATCCATAGCCTTTTGGATCAAAGTGTGCAAAAGTGTTTGAATTTGTGGGGGAGATTTTTTTTGCGCGCCAAAGAGTTAAAGTGGAGTTTTAGCGTGCAAACTTTTGAAGTTGAAGTTTGTTGTCTAAAGATTTTTTTTTGAAGTTTTGATTTGTTGAAGTGTTTGAAGTTCAATCATGCCATCGAGACGAGCTCAACGTCATCGCAATATCAATGCTTTGTATGGAAGAGAAGAAGCTGATGAAATGGAGCAACGAATCAACGAGAGTTTCACTGAGAAGTTGAATGAAGGAATTGGTCGATTAGAGAGAATGATGCTTGAAATGAATCAAAGTAGAAGAAGAGTTTCACCTGAATCGAACCATGGGGGAAGTAGATCTTCGATACATTCAGATCGAGAGAGAAGAGAAGATCAAGATCATAGAAGTGTTGATAATCGTGATAGGAATGTTGATCGAAGGAGTGGTAGTAGAGATGTTGGAGGTCGTGATCGACATCGATATACTTCAGATTTTGATGAGGAGTTTGATGGAGATAGGGGAAGTGCTCATTACCTAGATAGAGATCCAACACGACGTCAGTATCGAGATGTAGTGGATGATCGTCGATGGGAATCGAGTATGAAGATGGAAATTCCTGAATCTAAAGGTGGAATGGTATCTGAAGAATTTCTTGATTGGTTGTCTAATGTTGAAGAGATCTTTGATTTCAAAGAGATTCCAGAGAATCGTCGAGTGAAGTTGGTTGCTACTAGGTTGAGGGGGAGAGCTTTGGCATGGTGGCAGCAAACTAAACTTACGAGAGAGAGAATGGGGAAGTCAAAGGTTGAGTCTTGGGATAAGATGAAGAAGTTGATGAGAGCTACATTTTTACCTTACAACTATCAATCACTTATGTACCAGAGGTTGCAGAACTTGAGGCAAGGAACGAAGACTGTTAATGATTATGCTGACGAGTTTTATCAGCTGATTTCTCGAAATGACATTATGGAGACAGAGGAACAGTTGACTGCTAGGTTTGTTGAGGGTTGCGAATGCAGATCCAGGATATGGTTAATATGTTTGATCCAAGATCTGTGGCGGAAGCACACCAAAAAGCGTTGGCTTGGGAGAAGCAAGGAAGACGAGGAGGTGGTGTGTTTACAAATTCCAACAATCAGGTGAAGGGTGCCAGTGGGAATTCCAATGTTACTAAAGCTGTCAATAAACCAGTTGTGAATGAAGTGGCGAAGGCGAAGATTACTAACAGTTTTAAGTGTTATAACTGCCAAGAAGTGGGTCATAAGAGTAACGAATGTCCAAAGCCAAAAAAGAGAACGATGATTGCTGAAGTTGAAGGTGAGGATGTTGGTGAAGGTGATTCTAGTCCAGTGGAGGAGAATGAACAGGATATCGCGTCGGGATATGAAGGGTGTAATCTAATGATGAGAAGGTCTTGTTTAACACCGAAACAAGAAGATGAGGCTAGTTGGTTGAGGAGCAACATTTTCCAATCTACATGCACTATTCTGGAAAAAGTTTGTAAGTTTGTGATTGATGCAGGAAGTTGTGACAATATTATCTCTACTGAAGCTGTGAGAAAGTTGAAGTTGAAAATGGAGAAACATCCTAATCCTTACAAGTTAGCGTGGTTAAGAAAAGGAGGAGAGGTGAAGGTGGATAGGCGAGTTCGAGTTCCATTTTCTATTGGAAAGAAATATAAAGACGAGATTTGGTGTGATGTAGCTGAGATGGATGTTTGTCATTTGCTTTTGGGAAGACCGTGGCAGTATGATCGAGCAGTGCAGCATGACGGTCGAACCAATAGTTATAGTTTTATGTTTGAAGGCGTTAAGATTATTTTAGTTCCAAAGAAGAGACAGCAGGGAGAGAGTAAATCTGAGGAGATTGAAGAGCTGAAAACTTTGTTATCATTGAAGGAGTTTGTCAAGGAAGTTGAAGAGGAGCCTGAAGTCTTTGTACTGATTGGACGAGATTGTAGTGAAGAGGTTGAAATCCCAGAAGAAGCGAAGCCAGTTTTGAAAGAATTTGAGGATGTATTTCCAAAAGAGTTGCCTAAGGAGTTACCGCCACTGAGAGACATTCAACATCAAATCGATCTTGTTTCGGAAGCAGTATTACCACATAGACCACATTATCGAATGAGTCCGAGGGAACATGAAGAGTTGAGGAGGCAGGTGGAAGAGTTGCTTGAACAGGGACGTGTGCAGGAAAGTTTAAGTCCATGTGCTGTACCGGCTTTGTTGGTACCGAAGAAGGACGGGACGTGGAGGATGTGCACTGACAGTCGAGCCTTGAATAAGATTACTGTGAGATATAGATTTCCAATGCCGAGGTTAGATGACTTGCTAGATCAGTTAAACGGAGCTACTATCTTTACGAAGATTGATTTGAAAAGCGGTTATCATCAAATTCGGATTAGACCTGGAGACGAATGGAAGATAGCCTTCAAGACAAGAGAGGGGTTGTACGAATGGCTTGTGATGCCGTTTGGTCTTTCGAATGCACCAAGTATGTTCATACGGGTGATGAATCAAATCTTTAGACCATTTATCGGGAAATTTGTGGTGGTGTATTTCGATGATATTCTGATGTATAGCAGGAGTATGGAGGAGCACGTTCAACATTTGAAGGAAGTGCTGATTATTCTTCGTGAGGAACAATTTTATGCTGCTACGAAGAAATGCGTGTTCATGACACATAGTGTTTTATTTCTGGGATATGTTGTGTCAGGAGAAGGTATACAGGTGGACCAGAATAAAGTTGAAGCAGTCAGGAATTGGCCACAGCCAAAGACAATTATGGAAGTGAGAAGTTTTCATGGGCTAGCGTCATTCTACCGAAGATTCATTCCACACTTCAGTAGCGTGATGGCTCCAGTTACTGATTGCATGAAAGGGAAACAGTTTGAATGGCCAGAGGAAGCGGGGGTTGCTTTTGAGAAGATCAAGGAACTATTGACGACAGCACCGATTCTTGTTTTACCAGATTTTCAGTTGTTGTTTGAATTGCATACTGATGCGTCGAAGGTGGGAATTGGTGGAGTCTTGAGTCGGAGTGGGAAACCCGTTGCTTATTTCCGTGAGAAGTTATCAGGAGCAAAGATGAGGTATAGCACGTACGATGTGGAGTTTTACGCAATTGTTCAGGCTGTTAAGCATTGGAGACACTATCTGTTTCAGAAAGAATTTGTTCTGTACACTGATCATGAGGCGTTGAATCATATGCAAGGGCAGGACAAGATTTCAGCAAGGCATGCATCGTGGATTGCCTATTTACAGCAATTTACTTTTGTTGTCAAACACAAGTCTGGGGTGACGAATCGGGTAGCTGATGCTTTGAGTAGGAGGAGTCATTTATTAACGACAATGAAAGTTGAAGTGACAGGGTTTGAATTATTGCTAGAGTTGATTGAAGAAGATCCTTACTTTGTGAAATTTGTTGCGAAAGTCAAGGAAGGAAGTACTGATGAATTTGTGTTGGTTGATGGTTTTCTGTTTAAAGGAAATCGGTTATGTATTCCAGAGAGCAGTTTGAGATTGAAGATTATCAAGGAGTTACACAAGGAAGGACATGTGGGTCGTGATCGTACTTTGTATTTGATTGCTCAATCTTACTTTTGGCTGTCAATGAGGAAAGAGGTTGAACGGTTTGTGGAGAGATGTCATATTTGCCAGGTTTCTAAGGGAACAGCGACCAATGCGGGATTATATATGCTGTTACCTGTACCGACTAAGCCTTGGGTTGACGTGAGTATGGATTTTGTTTTGGGGTTGCCTCGAACTCAAAGGGGAAACGATTCCATTTTTGTAGTAGTTGATCGATTTTCAAAAATGGCACATTTTATTGCTTGTAAGAAGACAGCGGATGCTGTTCGTGTTGCTCAGATGTTCTTTAAAGAAATCTATCGTTTACATGGGTTGCCGGAATCTATTGGTTCAGACAGGGATACCAGATTTTTAAGTCATTTTTGGCTTAGTTTGTGGAAGATGGTGGGGACGAAGTTGAAGTTTAGCAGTGCTTATCATCCGCAAACTGATAGGCAAACGGAGGTGGTTAACCGATCGTTGGGAAATTTACTAAGATGTCTTGTAAAGGATAATTTGAAGAGTTGGGATTTGAAATTGTGTCAAGCTGAGTTCGCACACAATCACGCAGTCAATCAAAGTACTGGTTTCAGTCCATTTCAGATTGTATATTCAAGCTTACCAAAGGGACCATTGGACTTAACGACAGTACCATATCAGAAAGGAGTTGTTAAGCGGGCTAGTGACTTGGTGAATGAATTACAGAAATGCCACAAGGTTGTACAAGAACGACTACTTAAATCAAATGAGAAGTATAAACAAATGGTGGATAAGAAACGAAGAAGAGTTGTTTTCAAAGAGGGTGATTTTGTTTACGCAGTATTGACAAAAGATCGTTTTCCAGTTGGAACTTACAATAAGTTGAAAGCACGAAAGGTTGGTCCATTAAAAATCCTGAAGAAGATCAATGATAATGCGTATCGGTTAAAGTTGCCGGAAAGTGTTCATACTTCTGATATTTTCAATGTCAAACATTTAATTCCGTATTGTGGGGAGGATTTCATCGAAGATGACGAAGGTGTGAATTCGAGGACGAATTCTTTCCAACAAGGGGAGGATGATGAAGTACTTACCTCGTTGAAGCATCGTCCATCTTTAGGTCGTCCACGACTCACGACCCATCTCCCACTACGACTCACGACTCAACTCATAAAACCCCCCATCGCGACTCACGACTTATCCCCCCCTCCCCCAGCGACTCCGACCTAAATCAATCTCTCCACGACCTAAAATCGCCTCCTTCCAAAACCCTAGGTCACGACACCGCCGCCTCCTCCATATACCACGCGCGAGCTACCCCAGAGTTCGAGCGACCTATTCGTGAGTCGCGAGTTAATCCTAAGTCGCGAACGACACATCGCTGAAGGAAATGAGGAGGAAGGTTGCGAACGACCTTATTTTGAGTCGATGATGATTTACTAAGTCGCGTAGGAATTTAAGTCGCGAGCCATTTTCTTTAAGCCGCGAGCGACTTATTTAGGTCGCTGTTGTTTTTTTTTAAAGTCACGAAGGAAGCTTCAGTTGAGCCGTTGCCGAGTTAACATGAGCCGTAGCCGAGTTAGCATTAAGTCGCTGCATATTTTTCTTTTCTTTAAGTCGTGTACCCATTATGTTGTAAATTTTTTTTAAGTCGTGTATTGAGTTGTAAGCCTATAAATAGGCAAGTCGTGTCATTTGTAAAGTTGTTGACTTTTGAATAAAATTCCTTTTGATTGCTTTGTGCTTTCTTCTAATTGATAGTCGAGTGTGATCTCCTAACTCCACCTACGTTCTTCGAGTGCGCTCGAATCTTCGTTTGTGAAGTCGATTCACGGAATATTGTGCGCAAGATCAACGTTGAAGAATCGTAGATCTCTTTTCACGGAATCGTGCGCGATCAACGTGATTGAGATAGCTAGAATTTGATATCTTCGGATCAACGAATTCGGGCATTACAGGATTATCAATTCACCGATTGCTACATTTTCATCGTTATATCGATTTTCTGTTAATCCGCTGCGTCAACGAGGGGCTTGCTTAAGGCCATACAATGTCTTCTTCAACCGGTAGACTTTATGCTCTTCATCCTTTATCACATAGCCGGAAGGTTGATCAACGTACACCTCTTCTTGTAGTATTCCATTCAAGAATGCAGATTTAACATCCATTTGATAAACTTGCCACTTATTTTGAGCGGCCAATGAAATTATCAAACGAATTGTTTCAAGACGTGCCACGGGAGCAAAAACTTCTTTGTAATCAACACCATACTTTTGCTTGTAGCATTTCATAACTAGTCGTGCCTTATGTTTTTCAACTTCACCTTGTGCATTCAACTTTGTCTTGTAAACCCATTTGACTCCAATGGGTTTCTTCCTTTCAGATACTTCAACCAACTCGCATGTTTGGTTCCTTTCAATTGCATCAATTTCTTAATCCATGGCTTGTCTCCATTTGTCTTCCTTGGCGGCTTCTTCAAAATCAACTGGATCCGCAGTTGCATATAAAGAAAAATCAACAAATTCATCTTCTAAAATTCTTCTTGTTTCTCCATAAATCTCTGCAAGAGTTCTTGTCCCTCTAGGTGTTGATTCTGAACTTGAAGATGATGACATTGGAGGAGAATTAGATGGTGGAGTAGGTGGAGTCGATCCTTCTTCTTCAATTGGCTCAAATGCATCATTATCAAGCAAGATACTTGTACTCTTTTTCTCATTTTTCCATTCTCATGCTTCTTCCTCATTGAAAATTACATCACGACTAATAATAGTCTTCTTTGTGATGGGGTTATATAATTTATATTCCTTGGATCTTTCACTATAGCCAACAAAGATGCACTTTTCAGATTTGTCATCAAGTTTAACTCTCTTTTCATCCGGCACATGAGAGTAACAAATGCTTCCAAAAATTCGAAAGTGGAAGGCACATGGCTTGTGACCGCTCCATTCTTCTTGTGGAGTCTTTCCTTGAACACTTTTAGTTGTCACACGGTTGGGAACATAGCATGCACATCCTACAGCTTCGGCCCAAAATATTTTAGGCAATCCTTTTGTCTTCAACATACTTCGAACAAGTTCCATGATGATACGGTTCTTTCTTTCGGCCACCCCATTTTGTTGAGGGGTTGAGAGGACCGTTAGTTGATGAATGCTATGATCCTTTAAGAAATTTTCGAATTCTTCCGCCATATATTCTCCACCACGATCGGATCAGAGTGTCTTTATAGAAAAACCACTTTGCTTCTCCACAAGTGCTTTAAAATTCTTGAATACTTCAAATACTTAAGATTTTTCTTTGAGAAAGTAAATTCACATCTTGCGACTATAGTCATCAATAAAAGTGAGAAAATACCGATTACCTCCAAGAGAGTTTGTGCGTATAGGTCCACATAAATCCGAATGCGCTAGCTCCAAAGGATTCTTTGCTTGCCATGCCTTTTCTTTTGGAAATGGATCTCGATGGTGCTTGCCAAAAACACAACTTTCACATACTTGATCTTGTTTGCTAATATTTGGGATGCCTCTCACCATATGATCTTTGCAAATCTTGGATAGAGTGCTAAAACTCAAGTGATTATAACGAAGATGCCAAAGCCATGACTTGTCATTAACAATATTAGCAAAACATGGAAATGCTTCATTTTTAATTTTCAACGGAAACATTTTTGTTGGTGTCATCTTCACTTTTGCAATAAGAACACCAATTTTGTCTTTAATCTCACATAAATCATTTTTGAAATTCACATGATGTCCATTCTTTAAAAGTTGCCCAACACTCAAAAGATTGTATTCAAGATCGAGAACATAATAAACATTAGAAATATAATTTGTACCTTTCTTTTTCCGTATCGCAATATCGCTACTGCCTTTGACAATGAGGCTTTTGTTATCACCTGCCTTGACTTCTCGTTGGACGCTTTCATCAAAATCTACAAAGCAACTTTTATTTCCGGTCATGTGGTTACTACAACCACTATCAATATACCATATATCATCAAAAGAAGCTTCTTGAACATTACAAGCAAGAAGCATACTTTCATCTTGTGTCTCCAAATTCTCATGTAGAAAATTAGAATTATCTTTTTCATCACTAATTCTTTTAAAACAATCATTTTTCATATGTCCATATTTATGACAATAATGACATTGAATATTATAAGAGTTACATCTTCCTCTTCCACTGTATCCTCCACGACCTCTTCCTCTTCCTCCTTGAGATGGGCTTGAATTTTCACTTTGAATTTGGCCTCTTCCTTGTCCTCTACCATGGGCTGATCTTCCACCTCTTCCTCTAAATCCACCACGGTTGGTGTCTCGTATTTGAAAAGCTTTCTCGGAAGGAGAGGAATCAAATTGTTTGATGCGAAGCTCATGAGATTGTAGTGTTCCCAACAATTCTTCAAGAGAGAAAGTATTCAAATCTTTTGATTCTTCAATAGCAACAATAACATGCTCAAATTTCCTTGTCATACTTCGACGAATTTTTTCAATAATTCTTTTATCTGAAATTTCTTCACCATTGATTCGAAGTTGATTAGCAATAGAAATAGTTCTATTACAAAATTCCTCCACCGATTCACTTTCTTTCATTTTGAGTAAATCAAACTCACCACTTAGAGCTTGAAGTCTTACCATCTTTACATTTTCTTCACTTTTGTAAGCCTTGTTGAGCATGTCCCATGCCTCCTTTGATGTTGACGCCGAAGAGATCCTTTCAAAAATTGCTTCATCCACGGCTTGATAGATAAAATAAAGAGCCTTCTTGTGCTTCTTTCGAATCTCTTTCAAAGTATTCAATTGTTGTGTTGAAAGTGTTGCTTGATTCTCCGATTCTTCATATCCATTTTCAACAATCTCCCAAAGATCTTGAGAGCCATACAAGACCTTCATTTGAATGCTCCATTGATTGTAATTCTTTCCCGTCAAACGAGAAAGTTGAGGTTGCAACATATTGTTGGAAGTCATCCCTAAACCTCGCTCTGATACCAATTTGTTGAAATATATATTTAAAAAAAAGGTTGGAGACTTGAGAGAAGAAACTTGTTCTCACAAATAATGCTTAATATTATTTTTTCCTTTGCTAGATTGCTTGATTACAAATAATGGGAGAGCTCCTCTATTTATAGTCCCTAATAGATCATCTAGAATTACTTTTGCTTGATTACAAAGAAAACATAATTCCAGAAATACTTTTACTTGGTTACAAAGAAAACATAATTCTAGAAACACTTTTACTTGATTACAAAGAAAACATAATTCTAGAACTCTCACCCCCCTTTACACATAATACAAGAATTCTCTAGAAACCAATAAATCAAGTTTATATTCCAACATACAGAGCATAACACTAAGTCAAATTGGCCAAGAAGAGAGACTACCACTGAAAGCTCATTTGCTCCTTAATGTCGCACCTCTACTCCTTATATTAGTAGCTCCTTTGGTCTTATTTTACATTATTTTACCGTGGTAGCACACTTTATTGACAGCAAGTGGGAACCTTAAGGGCGAAGAAGATATGAAGCAAAATCAACTATCAGACGTCTATCTAGTCCTAGCTAAAGTATCTACAATTTAGAATCAATTATAGACTAAATCAACATAACATCATGAATGTTAAAATTTGAATCTCTCATTGACTGTAAAATAATTTAGAGCAGTAAACTCCATGTTCATAGATTTAGCCTATGTAACTTGGCATGAGTGTTGATTCTTAAACCTTCCTATGCCAGCATATAAGATTATAATTTATGACGAAGTGTATTTCCTACCCTTTTTAATTGATATAAATAAATCACAAAAATGAATAATTTTGAGCATACGAATATTCAACTCATACCGAGTCATCAAATAACAATTTATTATGAAAATCAACTATTCAACAAAAGCCACATAAAATATATATAAATTGCAAACCAAATTAACAAAGATTAACAGGTATATAATGAAAGCGAAAACTAAAGATAACCGAGGGTAATATCCACAATTTATATCATTTGTGAAAAAAAAGACAAAAAATTCTTTTCATGACTGAAGAGCATAAAAACCAAACATGTTAAATATGCTACTTCAAAGATCTATCTAATTGAAATAGAAATCCATGGATCTCAAAATTCGTCAAATAACAAGTTTGATAAATATGAAAAGCTCAATATATTACTTTATTAGTAGTTTAAGGTAACTTGAAGTTCAACAAATATCATTTTCATAACTTACCATAATATGTGTTATAAGAACAATCAAAGCACGTAGATGACAAAGTATTTAAAGTGCATATAAGATTTCTGATGGGATGAACAGAAGATAGCATTATACATATTTTAAGTGTCTCAGCAATCCTTTGAGTTGTGGAGTCTATTGA
Organism: Allium cepa; assembly: GCA_030765085.1. Taxonomy (NCBI): domain Eukaryota; kingdom Viridiplantae; phylum Streptophyta; class Magnoliopsida; order Asparagales; family Amaryllidaceae; genus Allium; species Allium cepa. The sequence goes on from CM060946.1 coordinate 276,596,599, forward strand.
CGGATGTGGGGAGTTGTATATTTTATCATTTGTAATTATGAACATCGGATTTAATAACAACAAATTTATCCAACTTATTGGATGAAACAAATCATTATATTTTCAAGTTGAAATATAAAGCTAACATAAATATTATATGTTACCATGTTACCAACAAATGATAAAATCTCAAACTTTGTTTAAGAAGCATTTTACTAAATTGAAGTTATAAAAGTAGCTATTATATATTTCTCCAAAATTCAAAATTCTAACAAAGATAATTTAAATGTGAATATGATATGGCATAAATCTCATTTTCGAAATTCTAAGAAGGATAATTTAAACTGTTCTATATTTCTATTCTATAAAATTATGCTTTGTTTAAATAATATCAAATGCATTAATCATATGAAACAAAGCTAATATAACTAAGTCATGCAAATCAATGTCTTCTCTAAGTGTGAAATTGACTTCATCTAGATATTCAAAATCTTATGTATATAACATAACTTGACACTTCCTTGTTGTAAGTTATTTTGTGACAACAGTCATTAAAACAAATTTTATTTAGGATGTTATCATTTATCATGGTAATAAGTTAGGAAACATTAGGCAAGATAATGAAGTTTTTTCGTAATTTTTACTATAAATTCGTTCAAGAGAATATAATAAGGAATTTCATAAAAAAATATTGCAACATATCAATCATATAATATAAAGTACGATGAAATTAAGGAAAAGATCAACATATGCAATAAGAAGTAGAATAATATAAGAATCCAAAGATAATATCTTAAACCGTAGAAAAAAACTTAAAGAAGCATTATCAAAACAAATAAAGTACATATGCAATATCAAACTGTATATCCTACTTCATCAATGTGCTTGAGAAATTTAAATGTTATGCAAAAGTTTTTTTCATATTTTATATCAACAACCTTTTAACACCTCCTCTTGTCAATAAATAAAACAAAAAATGATACAAACTTTACTCGATTAATAAATTTGACATACAAACTCACAATCAATAAATTAAATCTTACCTAATTAATCACAACCTTGTTGGTAACTTCATCCAACAACTTATTTTTGATGTATTAAACTACTTAGTATATATGCTTTTTAAACAACCTGTTTCAATGTACTATACTGCTTGTAACAACCTTACCTAATCCCAAGTTCATAGAAAATAAGATATAAAAAGAGTATTTATGCACATCAAGATATAGGCTGATTAACAATAAAAGGTGGAAGAGCATATGGACTGAGTGCAAGGACTTTTTCTCTATCGATCAAGCAATGGAGAATCATATGCCTGAAGTGTTCCATTGCATGCTAAAAGAGTTGGAATTCAAAATAAGAATAGACTATGTTGTAGTACATTTATTAGCTTCCTGGGCTATTCAAGTTATAGGAAAAAATAGGATCAAAAGTTTCAAGATTTTGGCCTACAATGCTCAATACTTACAGAGTTATTTCTGCTATCCCTGAGCTTATACAAAGAGGACACATCTCTGATTCTGGTACATTTTTATGTTCATTAAGTTAATATTATATAGTAGTTTATACATTAAAGCAGTTTAATCTTTAATGTAAAATTGAAAGCAGTACTCAATATTAATATTTAAAAATAACACAGAGAAATTAAATTCCAAGCTACAAAAAAAAGATTAATACACATGTCACTCATGCACTCGTGCTCTTAGTTAGCTTTTATAACATGGTTTCAAACAACAGCATCATAACAATATCTCAAAGCATCAACTGAAGCTCAAATTTTTGGGAGTTTTTTTAACTTTTATAAATCGGATGATGGTGATGAATGGAATAGGAGTTTTGATGAATCAAATTTAGGAATGTGGATGAACATGGGGAGAAACACAGTTTATTTTTATGAATCGAGATTTGAGGTAGGAGGTACACATGTGGGCCTAGTGAGAAATGTAAGGGTATTTCGAGAATTCTATAAAGACACGGCGGAAAATCGGTGCATTGAAAGCGATAATAAATATTAATGTTTAAAAATAACATAGAGAAACTAAATCCCAAGCTATCAAAAGAAATTTAATACACATCACCTTATGCATTCAGTGCTCTTAGATAGCTTTTATATCATGGTTTTTAATTTATTAATCTCAAACTAAAGCTATATAACAGTATCTTAAAGCATCAATCGAAGCTCAGATTGCAGTCAAATATAAGTCATGTGTTTTATTTATTAACACGCGTATAAGTGTACAGTAGTAGTGACTCAATGTGCTTAAGGTAAAACATTAAGAATACTACCAATTATATGTGTTTAATTTAAATACTACCAAATTGTAAAATTTTAAGTAGCTCAAGAAAAAGTATTAAAAATAAAACCAACAGTCATTAATTGGTGTTCTCCACTAATTGAACAATGAAGTAATGATTCAATATATGAACCTTGAATAAAAAATGTGCTCACCAGTATGCTAAAGCTGAATCAGACACATAAATAATATTCATGGAAAGTAAAACCAAATCAGTGTCATTGAATAGCACTCAGACGAAACCAAATTGATGACATTTAAAAAATATTGTAATTAATGCTCAAGTCTTAACAAATACTCATTATAGTAGTTAGCGGAGAAATGAAAAGTATACCGACAACAAATGAAGAGATCTGAAAATAAAGGAAGAGCGTACTAAAAATATTTGTATATGTAATAAATTTCATTTTGTAAATCCCTAATCAGATGGAAAATTTCTGAGATTGTATAAACTCAAATTAGTGAGAACAAAGAGCAGTAAGTGATAGTCAAAAAGCGACAGCAATCGAAGCGTGTAAATATTTTAGTCAAAGCATATACGTTGTACATAATTATACCTTGGAGAGAGAACAGAAGGAAAGAGAAATTATTTGCAATGTCAGATCCATGAGCAATGAGCTCTCTCTTCCAACTTCTAGTCGCTTGCCATGGGGTGAGCTATTTCTTCAGCCTAATTCAGTTGCCTGCCGTGGGTTAAGCTTTCCGGCTAAGCCAATCGTCTACCATGGATGCTACGCTGTTGAAGAACTAAGGATCAAAGCTGGTGATTTGTAGATTAAGAAGATTGATGTTGAGGGAAGTTTTCGTGGTTGCTACACCGCTCATGATATTTATCATGTCTGAAGAATGCAATTTCTGTCTGAGATTCATCATTTAAGCATTTCTTTGGTTGCATCTTACCTGTTCTGCATCTCTCTCTAAGTTCTTGAACTCAATTCTTGATTTATCTGGATCATTCTTTCATCTATTCCCTCAGTTTAGGTTGATTCAGATTTATCATGTCTGAAGAAGGCAATTCAGACACATCATCAAATGCTAACAGTTCTCAACATGCTGACACTGCAGAGAACTTGATCAAAACTGTTATCAGCCCCCAAAGTCAACTGCTTAATGTTCACCTAAATGAAGATAACCATCTTCTATGGAAGCTTTAAGTTGAAATTGCCATACGAGGATGTGGACTTGAAAGCTATATTCTAGGAACTATTCGGATCCCTCTAGTTTGATCATTGATAAGAAAAACAAAGTAATCAGCAATGAAGAATATGTCAGACATCGTAGACAAGACAGACTCATATGTTCTAGGCTATTTTCTTCAATAAATGTGAATCTCCTATCATATGTTATAGGATGCAAGACAGCTAATGAAATCTGGGTAACTATTGATAAAAAAAATTTAATACTCAATCTGCAACCAAAGTCATGTTTTACAAAAGGCAGTTACACAAAATCAAGAAAGACGATCAAAATATGAGAGAATATCTCCCTAAAATCAAGACGACATGTGACCTGCTAGAGGCAGCAGGGCATAAGATCAGTGATTCAGAACAAATTATGACTATTCTAAATGGATTAAGTGATGATTATGAAGCTGTGGTGGCTATAATGTCATCTTAAAAAATTCTACCATCTATAGATGATGTTTACTCTATTTTACTGCTTATAAGGCTAGGATTGACAACAAGAAAACTCAAGAATCTGACTTCCTAATCAATTATGAAGCAAATTATAAAGGCAAAGGTCAAAACAATAACAAAACTATTCAAACAATGCAAAGATATGGATACTCTAACAGATCTAGAGGAAGAGGCAAATGGTACGGTAACAATAAGCTAAGATGTCAGATATGTGAAAAGTTGGGACACACAGCTACTAAGTGCTACTTTAGTTTAAACCTGAATTATGTACTAAGAAAACCAGAGCAGCCAAAGAAATCAAAGTCTCAGTGCAAATATGGCATAAGTTCAGCATGATTCAAACAATCAATCTGACAATAAAAACTATCAACAAACTAATGTTGCAAAGCTAGAGCATATAAATGATAAGGACTGGTATCCAGATTCTGGGGCAACAGACCACACCATAAACAACTTGACATTTAAATCTTGGAAACAGGGAGTATAAAGGTATGAACTTTATTCATATATATGGGAAATAGTAAGTCTATTGCAATCACACACACTGGAAATTCATATATTATGGAAAAAAGGCAATTATATCTGAATAACTTGCTTAGAGTACCATTAATCAGAAAAAATCTATAAAGTTTGTCATAGTATGCAAATGAAAACAATGTCTATTTTGATTTTTACCCATAGCACTGTTTAGTTAAAGATATCCTAACTAAAAAAATTCTCTTGCAGGGGAAGGAATATAAAGGGTTGTACAAGATCAATGTGGCTAATTTAAGAAAATCAAAAATAAAAGAAACTGGTGCAATAATTCTGAATTCAAACAGGAAGAAAATTGTAAGACTTTTGATATGTGGCCTTATAAATTGGGACATCCCAATGCTACAATTGTAAAACATGTATTGAGTAATAAAAATATCTCTTTCAATGATGTCTCTATGCCATATATATGCACTTTCTGTCAAATGAGCACACAAATTACCATTTTTAAATTCTGAAACTATTTACAGTAAGCCACTTGAACTAATTGCCACAGATTTATGGGAGCCTGCACCAGTACACAGTGATTATGGGTACAAATATTATATATCATTTATTGATGCTTTTTCCAGATATGTTTGGACATACTTCTTGAAATCTAAAGTTGAAACTTATAGTGCAGTGTTGCAATTTATTGCTCAGGCAAAAAATCAAAATTATTGCCAAATCAAAGTGATTCAAGTATATTCCACTAAAGCACTATTTTTAGAAGAGAGGGGTTGTTCACAAAAAAACTTGTCCCTACACTTTTGAAAAAAATGGAATTATTGAAAGAAGTCATAGGAAAATTGTTGAAACAGGTCTCACACTATTGGCTCAGGCAGCTATGCCTTTAAAATTTTGGCCTGATGACTTTGCTACAACTGTTTTATAAACTAATAGGCTACCAACAAATATATTAAAATTTAAAAGTCCTTTAGAAATGTTGTATAATGTTAAGCCTGATTATCAAAACTTGAGAGTATTTGGATGTTTGTGTTTCCTTTATCTTAGACCATATAACACTAACAAATTAAATTTCAGATCTGCCCCTTGTACATTTCTAGGTTATGCCACTAGTCAAAAAGGGTACAAATGTTTAGACTGTAATGGCAGAATATTTATTTCTAGACATGTTGCATTCAATGAAAGGGCGTATCCTTTTAAAGAATCAGAAATCCAAACATCCGAGAAAGTATACAACCCAAACGAATCACTACCTTCAATACTTTCTTTACCTAAGGAAGTGATACACGTTCCAAGAGAGTCAATTGAAGGCAATGTCAACTCACATTTACAAGGATTAGACTCACAACACACTGTGTCCAGTTGTGGACCAGGTCATGAGGAAGCTGATCCATCTAATACACATGTTCAGACATCTCGACAAAGAGTTAGTATGCAATCTGCTTCACATTAAACATCAGAAGATACAATGTCTCACAGTGAACAATAGGAACAAGATGAGAGTACTCATCAGCAACAAACTACAAGAGCAGATCATCACATGGTTACAAGGTCTAAGAGTGGCATTTTCAAGCCTAAAATTTACAATGCAACTTTAGATCCTGAAGAGCCAAGTACTTATCATCAAGCCATGGAAAATGAAAACTGAAAATCAGCTATATGTTTGATGAATACAATGCTCTTATAAGAAAAAATTCCTTTACCCAAGAACAAAAAAGTTGTCGGGTGCAGTGGACCTTCAGATTAAAGAAAAATGATGATGATTCAATTTCTAAACGCAAGACAAGATTAGTAGCTAAGGATTTCTCACAACAGAGTGGTTTTGACTTTAATGAAACTTTTTCACCTATTGTGAAAAGCACTACTATAAGGACTGTTATTACAAATGCTTTTATAGAAATAGGAAAATCAAGCAAATTGATGTGAGTAATGCTTTCTTAAATGGTTTTTTACACGAGGAAGTATATATGAAGCAACCACATAGGTTTGTGCATAAAGGAAAAGAGAATCTTGTGTGCAGACTAAATAAGGCTATTTATGGCCTGAAATAGGATCCAAGAGTGTGGTTTGAAAAGCTCAAGGCAACTCTCACCGAACTAGGCTACAACCCCACAAAATCTGACAAATCTCTATTTACAAAATTCAATAAAGACATAATAGTTTATGTGGTAATGTATGTTGATGACTTTATTATTATAAGAAACAATGCAGAGGCAATCAACAATCTCATAAATCAGCTTAGTATTCTCTATAAAAGATCTTGGTAATTTAACTACTTCCTTGGCATTGAGGCTAAGAGATTGCCAAATTCATCCATTAAATTGAATCAGAAAAAAAAATATTCTAAAAATCCTGAACAAAGTAAGATAAATCAAGCCAATTCTATTTCAAATCCTATGATCAGTAATCTACATATATCCAAATTCAAAGGTAAAGCAATACCCAATGAAAAACAGTACAAAAGCATTGTTGGTGCTCTTCAATATGCAACTATAACAAGACCAGACATTACCTACAGTGTTAACAAGGTGAGCCAGTTCACGCAAAGACCAACAGACGAACGCTGGAAAATGGTGAGATATCTCAATGGAACTGCAGACTTCAGACTGGCTCTAGAATCAAGCAAGTACATTAATATTACAGTCTATGCAGACACTGATTGGGTCAGTGATCCTAATGACAAAAGATCTACAACTAGCTATTATATATTATTAGGCAATAACCCTATATCTTGGTGTTCATAAAAACAACCCACTGTGTCTAGATCAAGTACAGAGGCAGAGTATAGAAGTGTAGCTAATGCCACTGCAGAAGTGATGTAGATACAATCATTACTTGATGAACTACAATTCAAGCCAAACAGTAAAACAACAGTATGGTGCGATAACTTAGGCATGGGTCAGCTTACTGCAAACCCAAGATTACATTCTAGAATGAAACACATGGAAATTGATCTATATTTTTTTCATGACCATGTGGCAAAAGGAAAATTAGACATTAATCACACACCTTCATCCTACCAAGTAGCAGACATCCTAACTAAGGAACTGTCTAAAGCCTACTTTGTTTGACTCAGAGACAAGTTGAAAGTAAACAACTCACAAAGGATTTGTCAACAACCCACTGTCAAAGGAAAATCATCGGAATCCTCAACTAGAAACCATTTCGAAGCAAAATTAGCTTCAACAAGCCTCAACAAACCTCAGAGTTGCAAAATCGCAAGCTTCGAACAACATGCTATTGAGAAAAATCAAACACGAAAGTTGCTGCTGCAAAATTGAGCGATTCCAATCATTTTTATGGAGTCGAATAGAGATGTTCTGGAGATATATAGCGTCAATTTCAGCTATTTTATGATTTATTTCTGAAAGCAACTCAAATCGCTTAATTTGGGGACATTCTCTAAATCCCTAGTCGATGAAGGATTTGCGGGGGCGTATTGAAAATGAGAAAACCCTTCATCTATTAAGGGATATATATTTCCTCTCTTCAATGCTCAACCGTTAGATTCTCAAGTCTTCATCTGGTCCGCATATCTTTATTATCACTTATTTTCTTCGGGTTGTGGGCAAAGGCCCAACTATTATTACAGCTGTATTTTGCTATATTTTCTTTCGTAACAAACTGTGTATATATATCAGTTCTCTCCATGTATCAGTTGCGATAAAAATCATCAATAAAATTATGTTATCTCTTCTCATCAAATTGTTTATTATATATTTCTTCATATTAAAAATCTTTCAACATTGCTATTGCCTGTCTATCAATTAAACTATTCTATAATATATTTGACTAACACAATCGTTATTGATTGAATCATTCCTCAAATTTAATTTTGCATGCCGTTGTACTATTTTCCTAAAAGGATATTTTTGGGAAAATTTAAAAAATTTAAATCTGACAGTGCACTTCTCAATCACTACTAGGGCATTCAAAAACATATGTTTACCTATAATATTTGTCGACTTTTAGTTATACACTGATGCTTGTCGCTATAATTTTTCAATTTTGACATTCTTGTCTAATAATTAAAATTCTTCTCAGTTTAAAACATTATTGAATGTTTTATAAACAACGTCAAATAAGGAAAAAGAAAAAGAAAAGAAAGAAAATAGCACGTAATTTGATATCTAGAGAAAGATATAAAGAGGAAATCAGATGCTTCCAACTGTTTGTTCTATTTGTTAGTCCCTGAGGAGATGGTTTTGATGACAACAACCTTAGAATAAGATTATAAAATATAAATAATAACATTATAGTATAGATATATATGTATATGCAGGATTCAACCATGCAGGTATCAAAGAATGAAGACTGTACAATATAGAGATTCAAGATATCAAGATTGAAGACTCATGAGTATCAAGGTTATCAAGAGTTCAAGATTTCAAGATTATAATTTAGTTAGGAATTTTGTTAAAACTCCTAGAAAAGCACTAGCATATTAAAATCCAATTTATTCGTGGAACGGAATCTACTTCGAGCCTGTTAAAGGGATGGAACCCTATAGGATGGAACCTACGAAAAATCTAGTGGAACATTGTTTTGTATCCACTAACTTTTATTCAAAATGTTTTTACAAAATTATATCTTGTTTTCAAAATGATTTCAAAACCTTCCTTTTAAAAGAATCAAAAAATCTATCCTAGTTTTAAAATACTTTTAGCCTCAAAACAATCTTTATCTTCAAACTCAAATTATCGTTGGTTTTAAAATATAAAATTATAGTAAAATCTTATATATATATATATCAAAATATTATTCTCTATATTTATTTATGTATTTTAACTATAGTTAAGTATATTTAAAAAGTTTAAAATAGTTTTAATACAAGATAGAAGTTATTTTCAGAGAAAAATAAATTACCAATGGCATGTCGACAACCTCAAGTACCTCTTGTCGACAAGGTAGCAGTTGATTTCAAAAATTTGAATTTCAAAAGAAGTGTCTGTTCGTCATATCCTTTCACGAATGGACATGGATGTTGTTCTACTATAAATATGGGCAGTTTTAAACGAATTTATATACAAATTTTATCTGATTTCACTCCTCTTCTTCTTCCACATTTCTTTATATAAAGTTCTACCATTACTCTATCGGAATCAACATTGAATGTAACTAGATCATCTCTGGTTTGATTCTCTATCACTATCTCAACAAGATCTCAGTGTTATTCAGAGTTATAGGCTTCTTTGTAATAAACTAAATGAGAAAAGGTGTGATTGTAGCCTGTGAAATCAATCAAACGAGAAAAGGTGTGATTGTAGCCTGTGAAATCCATTGGGTGAACATATTTCCTGTAAAATCAAGTATCTCTACTCAAAGGATTGTGAATCTATAGTGGTGTACCTCGTGGCCTTGAAATCGAGGGTGTAATTGTACAATGGCTTTTGAAAGGAAATCTGTACTTGTGTGCGAGACTTGATGTAGGATAACTCCAAACCAGTATAAAATCCGGTATGTTCTTTCCTTTATTGCTTTTACTTTATTTTTGCATCTGTGTTTGATTCTGTGATCATATCTGTGTTTGAATATTGCATACATTTGTGTTCAAATTAACATAAACTCAAAAAGATTTACTAATTCCCTAAAACACTATTCACCTTCCCTCTAGTGTTAATTCTAGCATTAAGATCCATAATCTGCATTTCTCACATTTGGTATCGGAGCGAGGTTTTCAAGGTTTCATAATCTGAATTTTGAAATTTTTTCAAAATGGCTACCAACACTGGTACTGTTTACACTACCAACACTGGTTCTATTACCTCTGTCACTAGTTAATTTGTAGTGGGTCAGTCTACTGTCAGACCACCACTTTTTAATGGCATTAACTATGCATACTGGGCATGTAAGATGAAAACATATTTATAATCTATAGGACTAGACACTTGGAATATCATATAGACTGAATATTTTGAACCTACAACTGATTTTGCACAGTGGACTGCTGAGCAAAAGACTGTTGCATAAAACAATTCTAAAGCTATGAATATTTTGTTTTTTTCACCTGATAGAGATGAATTTAATAAAGTGTCAGTTTGTAAGTCTGCATATGAGATCTGGAAAACTTTGCAAGTTACTCACGAAGGAACAAGCAAAGTTAAACAGACCAAAATTTCCATGCTCACAAATCAGTTTCAATTATTTAAAATGAATTCTAACGAGTCTATTTCAGATATGTATAGTAGATTTCAGAATTTTGTGCATTCTCTAATATCTTTAGGAAAGGAATTTTTGGAAGAAGATCAAGTCAGAAAAATCTTAAATTCTCTTACTCTAGAATGGGATCAAAAGACACTTGCGATCGAAGAGGCAAATGACATCGGTATCTTAAAGATAGAAGAATTAATTGGAAATCTAATGTCATTAAAAGTCCAAATGATTGAAAGAAGAGAAAGCAAAGCATCTGAAAAGAAATCGATGGCATTCAATGCATTGACCGATGGATCAGTCTCAAACAACGATAATGATGAAGAGATAGCCCTTATGACCAAGAATTTTCGAAAATTGCTAAAATAAAGAAAGATGAATAATCTCAAGAGAAACAACTATATGAACTCTGGAAATCAAAATATAGCGCCAAACAATATCAAATGCTTCAACTATGACGAACCAGGCCATATCAAAAGAGACTCTCCATATCCAGATAGGCAAAATCTTCCTATAAACAATGATTTCGCAAAGAAACAAAAACGTGCATTTACTACTACTCTAGATGACTCAGACTCATCTTCAAGCGATGATGGTCAGAAGATAGATAATTCAAATATGTGTTTCACGGCAGTTCACGACTCCGACGAATTCAGAGAAACGGACTCAGAAAAAGGTACACATTTACAATACATTGGTTGAAATTGCATGCTTAGAACTGGATGCTTGATTGATTGATTGATTTTGAATTGGTGTGTTGTTTGAATTTTAAAATTTTTATTTTTATTTTTATTTTTATTATTACTATTATTTTACTATTATTTTATTATTATTTTTATTTTTTATAGTATCATGATATTTTTTTGGAATATACTATAATTCTAGTAATGTTCCATATATATATATATACACATTAAAAATAATATATATATATATATATATATATATATATATATATTAGAATAATTAACAAAAAAATCATGGAAATTCAAAGACACCTGTTCGACAAGGTCCCCACCATGTTGTCGAAAGGAGTACAGAAATTCGAAATTCAAAATTTGAATTCAAAATGTTGAATTTCCCTCTATCTTTTCACTTCATTCAATTCTCTGAAAAGTCACCTTTTAACCAGAGTACATGTCCTTTAAGAATCTATTTATTCACTATCTCTTATCACAACTTTTCACTCTCATTTTCAAATTCAAACTCTTATCTTAAAATTTCAAGCTTTCTACTCTCTACTCTAATGGCTTCTTTAAGCAACCCTTCCACAATGAGAATTTCCAGAAAGTTAAAAGAGCAACTCTACAATGATCTGGAGGCTATAAAAGCATATATCAACTATGCTAACTATGGAAAAGTCCATCCCGGGAAGTTTGCTTTTATTTCAAGATTTCTCTACTTATGAAATCGATTCTCCTTTTGCAAATAATCAAGTTCTTAGTCTTGTTGATGCTTCTCAAAATGATTTTGTTTATTATCCAAATCTTGTTAAAATTTTCTATACAAATCTCAACCATGGATTTTATAATGGAAATGATGATGAAATTTGGAGTAGTGTCAAAGGCACTAGAATCATTTTAAATTGTGATCTTTTGGGTACCATTATCTTAATTGCAAGAGCACGGGAATGGATCTTTCTAGTTTTAATATCGATGAAAATGATCGTGAGACATTTCATCACATTTTTGAAGGAAATGATAACTTTGAATTCAAAAATCAAAACTTTCGACCCAAAGCTAGAATTGTTAATCTTCTTTTACAACATACTTTGACCCAAAGATCGGGGAGTTTTAACAATACAACTTCAAAAGTTTGTAAAACACCTTTTGTTATTTTCAAAATTATGATATTAATTGGGCGCAAGTTATTTTGGATGAATTTCGTCCCAAAAATCTTGAAATGGGTGAAAACACTTTGTATCATGGAATCTATCTCACTTATATTTTTTACTATTTTGGAGTAGATTTCATAGGAGAAGAATTTGTTTCAAGAAAGGCTTTTAATCACTCAAACATTTTTCTTATGAAAATTCCATCTGTTTTTCAACCTTATGAGACTCTTGCCGAAAAGGAAGAGTGTTTGGCTCATGAGGAGATGGAAGAGGAGGAAGAGGAGGAAGAAGAAGGGGATGAAATGGAAATAGAAGAAGAAGAAGAAGGTGAAACATCTTTGGAAAGCATTGACTATCCTCCTAATCTAACCAACAAAACCTTACTCAAAAATCAAATGACTATTGTCGAGAATCAACGAATTCTTAAATGGTTCGTTAGTAAAAAATTGGATAAAATGTCATCCAAGATGAACAAATTTTTCTCCAAATTCAGCAAGAAGCTTGGATTATCTTCATCTTCGTCATCCTCTAACTAGTTCTACCTTTTCATTTCTTGTTGTATTAGTTTTAGCTTGTTTTGATTTGAATGTTCGTGTAGTTTTTAATGTTTAATCATTATATCGTTCTATTATGAAATGAAATTGAATTACTTTTCTGTAATTTAGCTTATCCTGTCTCCAGAATAAATGTTATATATATATATATATATATACATACACAATTATTCACAAAATCAAAATAAGTCATCAAAATTGACTAACCCCTATTGACAACCCCCTTTGACCATGTCGACATGTACTGGTCAGAAATGACTTTTCATTTGAAATTTGAATAACTACCTTATGTCTATTCATTTAAAATGAATTTCAACACCTATAAATACCTATTTCTTCCAGAATTCATCATTCATAAATATTTCGTATCTACTTTATCTCTGATTCTTCTCACAAACTCAAATATGGCCAATCCAATTCATAATTTGACCAAGAATCTTGAAGAAACCCTTAATTCTTTCAAGAATATTTTTTCTTTTATTCTTCCTAACCAGCGACACTTAGAGTTGAGTCAAATGCAGATGATCAAGGAGCAAGAAAAGCATTTCGATGTGATAAGATGGATGATTTCCTCCCTGCACAAAGATGATAACGTAGCACATCCTCCTGTCTCTCTCACCAATGATAATGAAAATTGGGATGCCATTAAAGCATACCCTGTGTTTGGAGAAGAAGGATGGGTGGAAGTTCCTCGTAATGTTTGATTTTATTTGATTGCTTTATTTGATTTTAATTGATTGCTTGGATTGATTTGATTTGATTTGGTTTGGTGTGGATTGATATTTGGTGCGCAAAAAATGTATAAAAACACATTGATATTATATGATCTTTGATTAGTTATCATGTCTATCAGTATAATTATCTCTTAATCTATCTATTATATACTCCATTGAATATTATATTAATGCAGGTATTTTAGTACACGAATGAGGGGGAGTTATATAGTTTGGAGTTAGTTTTTGTTGATGAAAAAGGAGGAGAAGTATAAAATAGGATAGTTAGGCATAAGTATAAAATAGGATAGTTAGGCATAGATTAATGGGGAGTTATTAGGATAGAAGTAATATTTTATAAACAAAGGTTGTCGTCATCAAAAAGGGGAAGACGGTTAGTCCCTGAGGAGATGGTTTTGATGACAACAACCTTAGAATAAGATTTTAAAATACAAATACTAACATTATAGTTTAGATATATATGTATATGTGGGATTCAACCATGCAGGTATCAAAGAATGAAGACTGTACATTATAGAGATTCAAGATATCAAGATTGAAGACTCATGAGTATCAAGATTATCAAGAGTTCAAGATTATAATTTAGTTAGGAATTTTGTTAAAACTCCGAGAAAAGCACTGGCTTCTTAAAATCCAATTTATTCGTGGAATGGAATCCACTTTGAGCCTGTTAAATGGATGGACCCTAAGTAGGATGGATGCTACGAAAAATCTAGTGGAACATGGTTTTGTATCCACTAACTTTTATTCAAAATGTTTTTACAAATTATATCTTGTTTTCAAAATGATTTCAAAACCTTCCTTTTAAAAGAATCAAAAACATTTATCCTAGTTTTAAAATACTTTTAGCCTTAAAATAATCTTTATCTTCAAATTCAAATTATCCTTGGTTTTAAACTATCTTTTAAAAATAATATATTGAACTTTTAATATTTATACATAGATTTAAATATAAAATTATAGTAAAATATTATATGTATATCAAAATATTATTCTCTATATTTATTTATGTATTTTAACTATAGTTAAGTATATTTATAAAGTTTAATATAGTTTTGATACAAGATAGAAGTTATTTTCAAAGAAAAATAAATTACCAAAAATCCCTTAGGCATGTCGACACCCTCAAGTACCCCTTGTCGACAAGGTAGCAGTTGATTTCAAAAATTTGAATTTCAAAAGAAGTATCTATTCGTCATATCCTTTAACGAATGGACATGGCTGTTGTTCTACTATAAATAGGGGCAGTTTTAAACGAATTTATATACAATTTTTCACTGATTTTCACTCTTCTTCTTCTTCCACATTTCTTTATGTATATTTTTACCATTACTCTGCGGAAATCAACATTGAATCTAACCGGATCGTCTCTGGTTTGATTCTCTATCACTATCTCAACAAGATCTCAGTGCTATTCAGAGTTATAGGCTTATTTGTAATAAACTAAACGAGAAAAAGTGTGATTGTAGCCTGTGAAATCAATCAAGCGAGAAAAGATGTGATTGTAGCATGTGAAATCAATTGGGTGAACATGTTGCCCGTAAAATCAAGTATCTCTACCCAGAGGATTGTGAATCTGGAGTGGTGTACCTCGTGGATATGAAATCGAGGGTGTAATTGTACAATGGCTTTTGAAAGGAAATCCGTACTTGTGCGCGGACTGAATGTAGGATAACTTTGAACTAGTATAAAATCTGGTATGTTCTTTCCTTTATTGATTTTGCTTTATTTCTGCATCTATGTTTGATTCTGTGATCATATCCGCGTCTAAATATTGCATACATTTGTGTTCAAATTAACATAAACTCAAAAAGATTTAGTAATTCATTAAAACACTATTCATCCCCTCTCTAGTGTTAATTCTAGCCTCAAGATCCATAATCCGCATTTCTCACACTATTTGTAAGTGTAATCCATTTCTTTGTCATCTTTAACTAGCCATTATTTCAGCTTTTGCATTTGCTGATGTTATGGTCTTACATATACCTATTTCAGCATAGGATTTTGTGCAAAAATCCTAGAACATAAAGGAATATGAAAAAAAGATGTATGTAACATGTCTGATAGATAAATACGACAATAAAGATTATCTCCTCAAATTGGTTGATATTTTTGTTTGGTTTGAGTAGTAGATATAGTGGGTAAAATGCCAAATATTATTGCATACAAAATATATCACTACTAGAACGGCTGCCAATTACGGTAGCCCTTTACGTCGGCTAGCGACGGCTAAAAAAAGTAACCGTCGCTAGCCGACAAACGACCTAAATATACAGGCAGAAGACAACAACCGAAACTTCACTCCACCCACCCTCAAAAACATTTCAGCATCCCCAATACCACCACCAGCCACCATCTCCCACCGTCGCAGCCCTCCGTCGCAAATTTCAAGCTTTCTAAACTTACCAGTATCTCCTTCTGTCTATTATCCATGTTTAATTTAGGTATAAACTAAATTAGTGGATGATTTAGGGATTTGGAATTGGTTGATTTAGGGATTTGGAATTGATGATTATATCTTATTAGTTGATGATAATATAGTTTATTAGTTCATTTGTGTATGTAATTAAACCCTAATTTAGGAAATTAGTTGATTACTGATTATTGATTTGAAATTGGTGATTATTGATATTAGCTGATGATAATAGTAAATTAGTTGATTTGGGGATATTAATCAGTGATTTGATTTTTTTACTTTGTTGTTAAAAATAAGGGTTAATTTAAAATCCAAAAATTTGTCCATTATTATTGATTAATATACTTATTGATAATTTTAAATGAATGTTTGTTATAGTTTAGAACAATGTTTGTTACAGTTTAAAGTACGTTTTAAAATTTCAAATTTGTTCTAATTTATTATAATGCTAACTGCTTCTTTTAGTTCACAAAATCGGTAACTAAAATTTTAAGTAGTTAAAGAAAAGTTAAAATACATTTTAAAATTTCAGATATAATTAATAAACATTTAATAGGTGAATGAATTATAAAATAGTTTTTGTAGTTGTTAAAATAGTAATTGTAAAATATGTTTTATTTTTTAATCCCTTAGAGAGTTTTTGGCCCCGTCTAACAAATATTGTATATGATCGTTATATGAATATTCATTTTTTAACAGAATGGATATTTATATTCATCTAATACAATATTTGTCGGATTTGTCCCTGTATCGGATAAGTTACAAACACAATAATGTAATTACATTTTATAAATCATTTCGTTTTAAACGGTTTAAAAAATTTCGACAGCACTTCCTTCTCGTTTCCTGTGTACACGCATTTCTGTACGATATAGGGAACAGAAGGGAAGTACTGCCGAAATTTTATTAAATTGTTTAATCTGAAATGATTTATAAAATGTAATTTCATTATTATGTTTGTAATGGAAAGTAGGATGACCGACCATCAAAGTAAAAACCAATAAAATAAAAGTAAAAATATATAGTGAAGTGCTAATTTGAATTTTCTACGATGGTGAAGTGTTTACAATGATGAAGTATTGAAAATTATTCCTACAAGACTTTAGTATCAGTTGAATTGTTTACTTGAACTTTCTAACATATATTTTCAAATCAGGAAAAATGTTCAATTATTTCCTCGACTGTAGTTGGATGTATGAAGTCAGAACTGGTACGAAAGGTTCAACAAAGGAACATTTCTATAATGAGGTACATGAATTTATTTGATTCGCTAAATATAATAATCGAAATAATGAAGAAATTCATTGCCCGTGTAGTAAGCGCTAATATTTGAAGTATTGGAAACCAGATATAGTTGAAGTATATTTATATAAATATTGTTTTGTGCCAAATTATTACTTCTGGGATCGTCGTGGATAACTTGTTAAACTTACACCCAATACTATAGTGTTAGAGGATGATAATATTATGACAAATCCGATAGAAAATATGGTGTAAGAAGCAGCACGATCAATGTTTCCTACCATTCAAGCTGACGATGAAGACGTAAATATCGAAGAAGAACCGACTGTGGGAGCTAAAAGAATATATGACTTGTTGGATTCTGCTAAGTATTTTTTATAAACAGCTTTGTTTGACGGCATTAAAAGTAGATTGTATACATTAACTTGAAGTAGAAATCCCTCTACTACTCTGCAAACTGAAGAAAATATTTCCGCCAGGTTTCTTTAATGTAATGGAGCATTTACCTGTTCATCTTCCATCCGTAGCTTCTTCGATGTCCTTTGCAATATGGATAGATGTATCCATTTGAGAGGTAACATTGAATATCTGCAATATTTATGTCAGTTTAAAATTCAGATTTCTATACCTAAATATAAATTAAATTTATTTTGTAATAAATACTTGAATCATTAGAAGAAAAAAGGTAGACAAAAAGCACGGGTTGAAGGTTCGATTTGCAAATCATATCTTGAAGAAGAAGTTTCATTCTTTTTCTCTCATTACTTCAGTGACGATGTAAACTTATCGTTTGTAAGTGTTCCTTGTAATGATGAAGCCGTTGAACAAGATTCTTCTCAACTAATGTTATCTATTTTTAGACAACATGACCGACCTACTGAAAAATGTATAGAAATATGGTTAGACGATAGAGATCATCATGTAGCACGTACATATGTTCTTCTAAATTATGTTGAAGTTGCACCATTTATTAGGTAATACTAAATTCATATATAATTCACTTATACGTACATATTAAATATAAGCCATATCACATATTTGCAGTATCTACGAATCACAACATCCATCTAGCGATCTCAGAAAAGAATTTGCTAAATGGTTTTTGAACTACGTTTATGATCCAAGAAATTGTGTTGTTGATGAAGGATTACGACATCTTGCGATCGAACCAAAAAGAAATGTGAAGACCTATCAAATATTCTTCGTCAATGGTTTTAAATTCAACACGAAAGATTACGGGGCTGAAAAATTAACATATAACAGCGGTGTATTTGTCAAAAGTAGTGATAATCCAGATGAGCATATAAAAGATTTTTATGGCATCTTGACACAGGTTCGAGAGTTGATGTATTATGTAGAACCTGTAGAATTTTTTTTTAATTCACATGCGATTGGTTCAGCAATGTTCCTGATTCTGGAATCAACATGCACAAAGATTATAAGCTTATTGAAATAAAGCATACATCACATTACTATAAGTATGATCCTTTTGTATTAGCCAAGCAAGCATTACAAGTTTATTTTGCTATGTATCCATCCTTAAAAAGAGATAAAGCGGATTGGTTAGCTGTTTTTAAAACAAGAGCAAGATTTATGTTTGACGGAAATAATATTCCAGACGAAGCAGCGTGACGGCCTATTGGCCCAAATTAGCGACGGCTAGTGACGACTTGCCATGGCCATTTGGTTCTAGGTTTGCGACGGTTCGCGTCAACTTGAGGAGGCAGCCCAATGTGTAATACTTTACCACGTGTTCAGCCTGGCGTCGCCAGCCATCGCTATTTTGGTGACGGAGCCGTTGCATTACTGTGTGGCGGTGGGTTATTTAGCGACGGCTAGCGACGCTTTTTTGCCGTCGCTAAAGCCACCATATATTTTGTAGTGTGTTTGTTTTTTCATTTTTTTTTATACTTTATACTAAAAACATTATCATGCAAACTATATTCCTTTTTCACTTTGTTTGCGGTCAAAATAGTATTATTTTGAAGGGCATAAAAAGAATGAAAAGGAACAATTACACATTACCTCATATATGTCTCTTTATGATTGGATACTTGCACCATATAATTGATATGTTGAAAAGTTGGATCTGGCCCATATTCAAAGAATATGAAATTTATAAGTATAGACTGAAATCGAACACTTCTTAGCCTCAGCTTATAAGTTCAATGTTATGGAGCATTATAATGTAACTTAAACATTGACATCATATTATAAATAGGGTGGTTAATAATTATTTTTTATATGACTAAACAAAAGTCATGAGCACTGTGAAGAGGTGAAAATGCATTATGTATCTGTTTTTAAAAATTAATTTCCAGTGGTTGTCATCCGTTCGGTTGTCTGCTTCAAATCTTATAGTACCAGTACTACATATCTCAGTTATAATAATAAAAAAGTCATCATAGTTTGTTTTAAATATACATAGCTTGTGATCAAAGGAATTTTGTTTCAAATATTATAGAACCCATATTCTAGACTGTGTTGTACGACAGAGGCAATAAATATTACATTTATGCATCTAAAGACCAAAACAAGCGAGGAGAAAAATATAATCAACCTTATACGTCAATATTTAAGATTAATGTTTAGAAATTTATGTACAACGCAAAGTAAACATGTGTTAAAACAATCTAGTATTTATAACAAACAAGAAGTGAAAGTCAAAAAATGTACAAAAACGCTTTACCAATAGTTTGTTTTGCCTCTTCAGGGTTCGCTAGTGCTCCTGTGCGATCTTCTCAAGCTGGTGCAAGAAGGGATAGTTCTTGGGTTGATCTTGTCAAAGAAAAGGCACTGAAAGAAAATCTTATTATTTCCTTTTCTTTTATTCTATCAGTAAAAATAAATAATAAGAAGGAGGTTTCCCTTAAAGAGGATGTGAGTATAAGAATTAGCAGGAAATAGGGATGAGCAATTTTAGCATATGTGTTTGGCATCAAAATTTGCTATATCCATTTCAAAGCTTATATCACTTGAGTTTGGAAAATCAAAAGTAGTTTTGAAATCTTTGTGCATGTTAATGAGTTTTTTTTAATTGAATTTGATAAGAAAGAAGAATGTGATAAATTTTTAAAGAACGAGCCTTATTTTTTCTTTGGTCGTGATGAAAAAATAGTCAAACTAGTATAACCGTACAACGATGGAGAAACCGACCGTTCGATTGTATTACTTTGATAAGAAATATACATTTAAAATTTTTGTTAATATTACTTAAACATTAAGTGATAATATGTTGAAAAAGAATAAATTGAGATACATGAATTTCAAATTTAAATATTAATCAAAGCATTTAAAATTGTCGATTTGAAACTGAAATTTTAGAATTTGAAAATCAAAATAGATTTGAATTTGAAATCTTTGATGTGCGAAATAAAAGGAGGAAGTTTAGGAAAACCGCGATGAGACAAGATCCATGTTTTTTTGGCTTCAGAAAAATTGATTTTGGCCAGTGACTGTAAACAAACCTCCCTAACAGTCGGTTTGATAAAGAATTGTTTCTAAAAATTGGATATATTTTCCCCATCCGAATCATTTGCAAGAGGCACGTGCTTTGCTTGTCAACCAAGAGAACGATTTTCCCATGAAATAATAACAATAACTAGTATAACCGCACAACGGTGGAGAAACCAACCGTTCAATTGTATAACTTTGATAAGAAATATACATTTAAAAAATTTGTTAATATTACTTAAACATTAAGTGATAATATGTTGGAAAAGAATAAATTGAGATTTGAATCTGAAAATATGAATTTCAAATTTAAATATTAATCAAAACATTTAAAATTGTCGATTTGAAATTGAAAATTTTAAAATAAAATAGATTTGAATTTGAAATCTTTGATGCGCAAAATAAAAGGAGAAAGTTTAGGGAAACCGCGATAAGACAAGATCCATGTTTTTAGAGAAACCGCGATGAGACAAGATCCACGTTTTTTTGGCTTCAGGAAAATTGATTTTGGCTAGTAGAAGTAGGCAAACTTCCCTACGGTCGGTTTGATAATATGCAGTTTGATTGAGATCTATCATCAACAATTCCTATTTGGATAATACTATCAGAAGTTAATCTAAAATATGGGATATAGATGCATTTAATGTCATTGCTAGCACTATTGGAAGAACTATCAGATTAGACAAGGTTACAACTAAAGAAACCAGGCTAAATAATGCAAGAATGCTCGTTGAAATTAATAAGAAGAAGAACTACCCGATGAATTGAATGTTACATTATATAATGGTGAAATTCTTTTGCAGAAAGTGGTCTACCAAAGCTACCGCTTAAATGCAACCTATATGTTTCTTTTGGACATAAATTATAATAGAGAACAACGTAACATACAAAAAGTTTGGATGGGAAAGAAAACAGACTGAACTCATGTTTGCATGAAAGCAATTAGGGCATTAATTCTACATTAGTGAAGGCTAATAATGCTGGAAACTCAAAACCAGATGTAAGCTCTATAAACAATGCATATCATATGGAACTGTCCAAAAAATCAGAATGCAATATAATACAAAATGCAAATGGGAATTCAAATCAATAGGTCTTTACACCTTCAGAATAGTTAGAATTTTGAAGTAAATTTGATTTGTAAAGATTTTATGTAGATTGATGAAATAACGGTGAAATTTTGAAATTGTATATTACTTTCTTTACAACTGATATGGTTGTATTATATAGCGTACAACTTTTGACCATTCAACATATGAACAGTTGTCACAGGCTATTATGTTATTACATATTTCCCTTGCGTTATATGACTTGGTCCATGTGAGACTTAGTCCATATGAATACTTCAATTGCTCTATTTCTCTCTCTTAATTTCAGCTAGGTTTTTATTTTCCTCCTTAAATTGGCTACCCAAGCTTTTAATCTTCAAATCCTCTCTCAATCAATAAAAATTCTTTCGTGTCAGCGGTTTAGTCGGTATTTCTGCATGCTGGTATGGAGCAGGGATGTGATTTATGCTAAGTTTTCCCTTGTTATCTTGTTCTCGAACAAAATACACATCAATTTTCATGTGTTTTGTTCGTAAGTGCATGATTGGGTTGGTAGATAGTGAAACCATGCTCAAAATGTCACACCGTATTACTGATTTGTTCTTAATGTCGATTTTGAGTTCGCTAAGAAAAGATTCCAGCCACATCACTTCAGCTATAGTTCTTGCAGGGATTTTGTATTCCGATTCAATGCTGGATCTAGAAACCGTGGGTAGTTTTTAGAGCACCACGATACTGGACTTTCATCCAGATAAACGCAATATCCTGTTGTCGATCTACGGTCATCTGGATCTGACGCCCAGTTAGCGTCTGCAAAACCGTTATTGTAAGGATTTTTCTTCCTTTTAAGGTGAGGCCGTAGTTTAGCATTCCATTCAGATACCTAAATATCATTTTTACTGCTTTTGAGTATTCATTTAGGGGTTGATGCATGAATTGACACATTTTATTAACACTAAATGATATTTCTAGTCTAGTAATAGTTTCATACTGTAAAGCTCTGACAATACTTTTGTACTCCATTTCGTTGGTGAATGCTTCCCCTTTATATTTAGATAGATGTAAATTGTTGATCATAGGTGTTGGGAGAGGTTTTACTTAATGCATTGTTGCCTTGAAAAGTAGATCTTTGATGTACTTTTTCTGGCA
Organism: Allium cepa; assembly: GCA_030765085.1. Taxonomy (NCBI): domain Eukaryota; kingdom Viridiplantae; phylum Streptophyta; class Magnoliopsida; order Asparagales; family Amaryllidaceae; genus Allium; species Allium cepa. Next base: position 276,619,570 of record CM060946.1, read on the forward strand.
CAAACGCATCTCTGAACTTGACGGCTGTTGACCTTTATGCCCAGGAAGTACTTGAGTTTACCTAAATCCTGTACTGAAAATTGTTTGTCCAGATGTTGTATCACATGATTGATTTCTTCTTCACCATTTCCTATTATTATGAAATCATCCATATATATCAGAATGTAGACTATAATGCTCTTGCTGAACTTGATATAGAGAGAACTTTTCGACTTTGCTAGTTAATACTTTAGGTTGATAAGTGTTGCCTTTAGTTTGTCGAACCATACCCCAGGAGCTTGCTTTAATCCATATATTGCCTTGTGTAGCTTGCATACTGCATTACTTTTGGCTTATTGTCTGAATCCTTGTGGCTGTTCCATGTATACTTCCTCTTGAAGCTTACCATTTGGAAATGCATTGTTTATATCAAGCTGTCTAATGTCACATCCTTTATGCAGTGCTATGGTTTGTATAACTCTTACGGTTGTTGGCTTGACCACTAGAGAAAATGTTTCTTCAGAATCAAAGCCATGTTGTTGAGTGTAGCACTTAGTAACTAGCCTTGCTTTGTATTTCATAATTGTTCCATCTGGATTTCTCTTTATCTTGTATGTCCATTTGCATCCAATTGTATTTTTATGTTTAGGTAGTGTCACTAAGCTCCAAGTCTTCTTTTTCATCAATCAATTGTATTCTTCATTCATTGCATCTCCATCTTTTATTGCTAACTACTTACTCAAATTTCTCTGCTACTTCTTTGCTTGCACATGTAGTATATACTTTTGGTTTAAATATTCCACTCTTGGACCTTGTTATCGTATGATTCCTTCTTGTTGGTTGTTCTTGTTGTACTTCGGATGACTGTTTTGCACTTTGTTCTTGACCATTCTCTTGATTGACTGTCTATTGATTACTTATGTTTAGTGTAGCATATGTAGAATACTGGAGTGATTCAAAGTTTTCTTGACATGGTCCATGATGGTACATAGGGTGTTGAACATCTGGATCACTCTGGTTCCGTTTCGCAGTCCCTTGGCCTTCATTATTCGTGAGTATTGGTATGGGTGGAATGAATATCTCTGCATTGTAAAATTTATTTGTAGTCCTCATGTTGCAAATAGGAAGATATTCTCATTGAATACCACACGCCTTGAGATGAATAACTTTCAATTGCTTTCCCAACATTTGTATCCCTTTTGATTTTTGTCATATCCTGGAAAGGCGCAAGATGTGGACCTGAAATTCAATTTATGTGAGTTATACGGTCTTAGACGAGGAAGACATAGACATCCAAAGGTCTTTAGACTTTGATAATCTGGTCTTACAATATGCAATACTTCCATTGGACTTTTGCCGTATAATTGGTTGGCAATCTGTTAATTAGATAAACTGCAGTTGCAAATGCATCTGGCCAGAATTTCAATAGAAGTGATGCTTGTGCAAGTAAAGTGAGACCAGTTTCTATGTTCCTGTGTCTACTCTCAACTAAACCATTTTGTTTAGAGGTATATGGATATGACATTCTGTTCACTATTCCTTTCCCTTGAAAGAACTGATCGAGTGGCTTGTATTCTATGCCCCTATCAGTTTGTATCACTTTTACTTGTTCATTGATTTACTTCTCCACTCGATTAATAAAATGAAAAATGTTATAAATTTGAAACTTTGATTTTAGAAAATATATCCATGTATGCCTGGAATATACATCTACAAATGATGTGCAATATTTAAACCTATAATTAGAGTTGATGGGTGTTGGCCCCCATAAGTCAGTTATAACAAGTTGCAGTAGCTTGGAGTATTTAGTTTGTGATTCTGGGAGTGTCAATTTGCGATTCTTTCCCATTTGACAGTAAATGCAAACATAGTGTGAAGGTACGTTTTTAAAAGTAATTTTATTGTCATCAAATATTTTCTTTACAACCTTTACACCAGGATGCCCTAGTTTATGATTCCATACATCAAAAGAACTTCTAGTAGATTCAGATAGATTTGATTCTGCTATGTTACACTACTTTCTTGAAATGCTTGGATGGTTAACATTTGATAAGTTGAGTCTACATAGTCCTCTGAGTGTATCGCCTTCTAATAATTTTTTTTTTACTCTGAATATCCTTAACTAGACAATAATTTGGGTAGAATTCAAAACATACATCATTGTCTTGAACAAATTGTGTTACACTAATTAATTTTTTCCCTAATTTTGGGGACACTAAACAAGTTATTAAGATGCTAATTCTTTGACCTTTAATTTGTGCATTTCCAGTGTGTATAATGTTAATGCAAGTGCCATTACCCATACAAATAGAATTTTTACCTCTATACTCTGAGTTGCCTAAGTTCAGATTTTGCAGATTGTTGGTGTCATGGTGAGTTGCACCAGAATCTGGGTACCAGCATTCACTTTGAATATCCTCTGGTCAAGCTACATCACCCATATTCAGGTTATGCGTCTTTGGTTCCTTTGTTGTTTTTCTTGATTCCTTATGCATACTTGCTAAATTTGCATTCATGCTTTGATTTCTTTGACCACTTATGCTCTGGGATACATTGTAGCTTGAATCGAATCTGAAATAACATTTGCTTGCTGTGTGTCCCAGTTTCTCACATATTTACATTTTGGACTACTGTTATTCCACATGCCTCCTCTTCCTCTAAATCTTCTTCAGTGGTTTCTTGCGAAATTTTGATTTCCAGTGTCATTCTTGTTGTTGAAATTTCTCTCTTGGTTTCTTTTTCTTGAATTTGAAGCATAGTTGTTGAGAAATCTGTATCTTGTGACTTTTTTTCTCTATTCTTCTTCATGAGAAAGAAAAATGGCATGTACATGTTGAAGTGTTGGTGTAGTTTTTCATGATGTGATAACTGCAACAACAACTTCTTATTTTTCGTTCCAACAATTCATAATACTCAGTATATGTTCCGTGTCAGATACTTTATGACCAGCAGCTTCAAGAAGATCACAGTATATTTTCATTTTCGTAAGATGTAACAACCCAGAATTTTGAACAATTTAAAAATGATAATATTTAATTAATTTTAAATATTCGAATGATGATTGACTTGAATTTCAAATTTTCAGGATAAATTGGCGATTAAATTTTAAAATTTAATCTATAGAAAGTTGAATAAAAATTTGAATTCGACTTTGGAGTTGAATTTGAATATTGAATTTGTATTTAAATTTGTAACTAATGACTTAGAAAAAATAGTTTGGATTTACGAATTATTTTTATGTAAATTTATAAATTGATATTGATAGTTGAACTTCAAAACGTTTCTATATTTACTAAAGAAAATTTTTGCAAAACAAATTGAATATAAATTGAAAATATATATATATATATATATATATATATATATATATATATATATATAAATAAACATAAAATATAAAGAGTATGTTGCCTTACCTTATCACCGAAATCTACGCCGTTGCACACGCCTTCAACCACGCTAAAATCACGTTCTCTATTCCTTTATACCCGATACCTCCTTTTCCCCTTTTCTCATTCGAAACCCATCTTCACTTCAGAAAAAAAATAAAACGAATAAAATAAATTAATGGCGGCCTCGTCTCTTCGATTCCGTGCTTCAATAATTAGGGCTTCAGCTTCGATCTTCGTTCAATTGTGCTCAGTACTCTCTTCGGCTGTTTCGATTATAAAGGTGAGTTCTTTGCTCACAAATAATTTTGATTCAAGTTTTTAAATTTGTTTGAATTGGTTGCTTGGTTGCATGCTATGATTTGGTGTTATTTGGCTTCCATTTGCTCGGTTAATTTGCTTTTAAAACTGATAAGAACATATAAGTCTCTGCATGCATGGTTGTTGGTGTTATTTGCTATCATTTGCTCTGATAATTTGCTTTTTAAACTGATAAGAACAGATGCTATATGATATTGTTTTTTTACTGATGAGAACAGATGCTATTTAAACTTGGCCTTAAATCTGTCATGCATGGATGCCTGCATTTACTTTCCTCTCTGATATATGTTATTTTTGCTTGCATGTGTTTATTTGTGAGAAAACCTATCCAAATCTATGTTATATGCAGTGACAAATGTTGTTCTCTTGTTAAAATGCCTGCTTGCCTGTGTGGATGTGAATTTATTTATATTATGTTTTGATGCATGCTTAAAGTAAAGTTACAAGACTGTAAAATAAAAACAGAGTTATAACTTGTAACTTGTAATTTCTCAATTCTTCTAAAAAAAAATTTGTAAGCAAAGTTGTGATAGAAACTATAAATAAACATAGTTACTTTGGAATCTGGTGGCAGGTTAACCTATATCGAAGAAAATGTAATCTCCTTCTCTCTTTGATTCTGATAAAGATGGTAAACAAGTTAAAATGTTGTTTTAAAACCTATACTACTTCTCAGTAATAAACTAAAACAGTTTTTTTTAGTTCGTCTTCCTGGAAACTGTGAACTAAAATTTCATGTAGTTTTTGTTTACAAGATTAAAGCATATCACATCCATCCCAATTTTGCTCTTCTTTATTCCTTCTGAGACAAATTGAAAACAAGTTGAAATTTTGTTCCTTTGAACTTGCATTAGGTCTCTGCATCAATTTAAAACAAGTCTGAAATTTTACTGTGAGTATAAGAATGGATGTGATGGATGCATGCTCGTGTATATGTATATATATGCCACCTCTGTTATGAGTAAAGTCTAACTTGTTTTCACTAGAAAAAATTATAATACTGTGAGTAAAGTCTAACTTGTTTTCACTAGAAAAAATTATAATACTGTGAGTAAAGTCTAACTTGTTTTCACTAGAATCTGGTTGCATGACTTGAAGCTCGATGATAAATATGTTTGCATGTTGTTGAACTAAGTATACTTGTTTAAAATCTGCTTTCATGTGAATGAAATATCAAAATGTTTCTCTGTTTTGAAAATGTGCAGAGTACAGGTAGAGAAGGAAAATTCATTTTCTTTTGGTTTGATCCTTGTTTGGCTATGTTTCTTAAACAGAATATGTTTGTTAAGTTTAGACCAAAATTTGAAAATAATCAAAGCAATTAAGTTAGTAATTGTTAGTAATTAAGCAAACAGAAAATTCTTTTACCCTCCTTGTTCCTGAAATATGTTAGTAATTAAGTTGAAAATTTGTTGTTTAAATTTGTATTTCATCTCAGAAATTAAACAAAGCAATTTACAAGTTAATTACTGGTAGATGTATGAATATATGCTTGCTGTTGAAAAAAATGCTCCTGCATGTTCACTTGAGTTTTGAAATTGTTGTCTCATTTTGAACACAGTGCAGTCCCTTTGTTTTTGAGATATATGCATGTTGACTAGTTCATTTCCATTTGTGTTGGCTCTGTTAGCTTTGGGTTCACTGATCAGTACATGTACATGTTGAGTCTCATGACTTTGTCTCTATTTTGACCCTTGATCATTTCATGTTGACATTTACTCCACATTGCATTTGTGCATTGCTGTCATTTAAGTTGGTCACTGTTGCATTACTTGTGGCAGTTGCTATGTTCACACGTTTTCCCATTCACTGTCACACTGTACTTGCTTCACTTGAGTTTTTGTAACTTGTACATGCTGTGTTCATTCGAGTTGCTTCACCATTGAGTGTTTCATTTCATGAACATTTGGGTCTGGTCTCTTTATCCACACTTTGTTGATCAATATACACTGCTCAGTGTACATCTCCACTACTTCATTTTGTTGCACTGTATATTGGTCTGCATCCCTTTGTTTGATCATCATGTAGCTTACTGTGTTCATTTGAATACTTTGTATTTCCAAAATTTTGATATGTTGTCCACCTGAGTTTGATGCGTTTGCATATACTCTGTCTTTGAGCTGCTGTGTTGATTGCATTGTTGTACCTGGGTTATCTCACTGATCATTTGTATACACATAGTTGTATGCTTCTCGGTTGCACTGTAGTTTGGTCTGCATCCCTTTGTTTGGTCATCAGTTGTAGCTTGTTATATTGAACTTGTAGTTGTTGCCGTAAGCTCTGTTGCACTTCGATGTTGTTTATGTTGAATCATTCACTGTCCCTGTTTCATTTGTTCAGTTGCACTTATAAATCCATGAATTGTTGTCCATTCATTTTGGGACCCTGTTTGTTCATCTGTGCTTGGCCTTAATGCTTAGTCATATTCAGGCTGATTTTTGATACACTGTATTTTGGGCTGTTACCATTTATTTCAGTTCATTGCAAATTTAATTACTTGAATAAATATTTATCCTGACTCGAGTGTTTTTGTGTTTTGCAATAAACGCTCGGGTCAGACCGAGTAATTTTACAGCTTGAAGATTTTCAGGCCACGAAGTTGAGAGAGGGGGATTAAAGCTTTACTTCAGTTTTCAGGATTTCTTTTGTACTTTAGAAAGATATATATATAGATAATTATTCCGCTGTATAAATATAATGCATTGTACAAACTCTGATATATGTATAAAAATACATTTATGTAAAATATTTTGATTATTCTGTGATTCTGTGGCTGTTTCTGTTTAAACTCTATAAACTGCATAACAATCCGTCATTTTGAACGTCTCAAGTTGGTTTAAATACCGACTGGGGGCGGTCAGAACGGCGGGTCGTTAAAAAAGTGGTTTCAGAGCTTTGGTTTACACAAAGCTCTGTTTATGATGTTTAATATGAATAGTTACTAGAACTACTTTAAAGAAAAATGTTTTCAAATCTAAAGAAGTATGAAATTGTTTTCTTTGAAAAATAAAAGGTATTTTGAAAATTCAAATCTTTTTCGAAAATTCCCCTCTCTAAATTTAGGATTACGATAGTTTCTCATTCGAAAATCCATTATCGAATTATTGAGATTTATGAAAAATAAAATATAAGTGAAGTGGATTAATGAAATGGTTTAAATCCAATATTGTGAATATGTACAAAATGATAATTGTGAAATAAAATGATATTTCAATTTAGTTATAGCCAAGAGGATAATTAAACTATAAATTGGGAATTTGACTCTGAATTCTTTTGAAAATTGATTTCAAATGTTTTGAAGAACGATTTAGTAAATAAATGGATTATAAGTACTTAACTTATAAATGGACTTTTGTTATATAATTGAGTTTTATAAATCGAATTGAATTAATAAAGAAGATTTATAAATCGAAGTTTATAAATAGAAATGGAATTTGTAAAGATTGTTTATAAATTCGAAACCAATTGAATTTGATAAATGAAAAATAGAAGTTATTAAAGGAGATATATTCGTGATTTTGGACAGCGAATTATCTTTTATATTAGATATTGTGATAGTAAATGTTGGTTGGGAATTTTATCCACGATTTTGGACAGTGGATAATCTTTTAAATAAAAAGTGTAGAAACACTAAATTGAATAGATAAGTATATTCACGATTTTGGACAGTGAATATATTACTAACTAAAACAGATATGTTTTAGGGAAGTGATATTATGAAATGAGGTTAATGTGGAAATATAAATTTAATGGAACTATGTCGATGAATGACTTACTAAAGAATTAGTTGATTATTTTTGAAATAGAAAGCAAATGCAAAGTTCAAATGAGATTTAAATTTCAAATTTGAAGTTGTCAACATGATAATCCATTATAGGTTTAATAAATTCAGTGATGAATTTGAATTTAAACGTGCGGAAAATTAAATTAAGTGAAAAACTTAATATTGAAAAGTTTGAAATTTGTTTAAAACTAATATTATGAAAAGTATGAGGAATTCAAACTATGAATTAAGTTGAAGTTGAAATTGAAAAAGTTAATGGTTTTAAAGATGTTTTAAAATGCATTAAGTATCGAATACATAGATTTCAACATTTAATTGTTGAAATAGACGTTTTCGAAAAAATAAGGAAATAGTGGACTATAACACTGTTGTTATAGTAAATGGTTTCAGAAAGGAAATATTGTTTATAGTATTGGGATTTATATATCTATCTTAAATTTCGAATCCCTATACTAGTGATTTTGAGTTGTCGTAACGATGTTTTACGTAACATTCGTTTTGACTCAAATAAATGTGTTTAAAAGAATGATTTCCTTAAAGAATGGAATATATACTTAATTTTGATTCAAGTATATTGAATATTTTCCAAGAGTTGAAAATAAATGAACTTGTGAATTACTTATTATTAAATAAGTATGGAAATGTTTTCCAATACGAAATGAAAGGTTTGAAATTTTATCTTTTAAAGATAAATTGAAAAAAATGAATATTTGAAATTGGTTTCAAATGGTTAAGTTGGAAAATTATATATCTTGTAAAGATATTATTTTTGGAAAATTTAAACGATTAGTTCAACTTGAATATTTTCCAAAAAGATTGAAACTTAAGTTAAATTGAGTTTAACTTTGACATCAAAAACAATATAAGTTGAGTTTTGAATTTTGGATAGTCGATTGGGATTGTATGTCTAACATGGTGAATTGATGACATAGCAATTGATCTCTATTAAATATATATCTGTTGGTGGCGGAGAATTTATTCTTTTAGCTTAACACCCTTCTCTGAGACGTACGAGCTTAGAGGTTATATATCGATGACATCAATTATGTGTTGAGAATTGACGATGTAACGTGAAATCCAAATCGAATGTGAAGTCGATAATGAATTAGATTATGAATGTGAATTAGGTTTGAGATAACCTTAAATTTTCAAATCGATTTAGAGGAAAATTTTAAGTGAAATGGAAAATTTTGGAATCCTCTATTTGTTATGAATGTGAATTGAGTTTTCGTAACTTATATATGTGAATATAATAATTCGAAAACCATCAGTTTGGAAAGTCATTATTATGAAAAGTCCTGTGTAGGTTTACATAGGTATGATATGTACGAAATGTGAAATGAAGTACTATATGTATATGACATATGTTTTCTAAAAACTGAGGATATGGAAATGTACCTTCCATTTATTATTTGTGAAGGTGATTGAAACTCGGTGGAGTGTCCATTGGAAATCGTAGCTACGTAGAATTTCCATTAGTGGAATGTCCATTGGGACTGACTGGGATCCCCCACGATGGATCATCGTGTTTGGGATTAGGTGAATTGATGCTGGCGTAATTCGTGGGGCGTGATGCCTACAGTTACAAGCGATTCCACTGGGATAGTGGCGCAACCGCCGTGTAAACTGCGATCTAGAAACCGAAGCGTAATTCGTGGGGCGTGATGCCTACAGTTACAAGCGATTCTACTGGGATAGTAGCGTAACCGCCGTGTGAACCGCGATCTAAGGCGACAACCATGGCGAAATTACAGAGAGATGTGAAATCTACAGTTACAAGCGATTCTACTGGGATAGTAGCGCAACCGCCGAGTAAACTGTGATCCATGGGGGAACGTGCTTTCCATATCCATTTTTTAAAAGAATTTTTTAAAAGTATTTTCACTGGAAGTTGAAACAAGTATATTTAGTACTTGGAGTTTTTAGTCTTGCGCCTGGCCAGCGTATGTCTAAAGTCTGTAAGAATGACGATTGACTTGTTAAACTTCGAGTTAACAAGTATTTTCAAAACTTTGAATAGAAAATCAATAATCTGAAATTAGAATTATATAATTCTAACTTAATGAATTAAGGAAGAAGATTTTTAAAATATCTTGAAAGCACACAGCTTTGGAAAAGGTGTGATATGTAAATATTTAGCATGAAAGATTTCAAGTTTAAAAATCTGAGTTTTGTAAGTCAAAAAATTGGTAAAAAAAACTTTTGTGTCTTGATTATTGAAATCGATGAACAAAACTGCTGAGATAAAATAAATGGAATGAATCCTATATTTATTTATAAGATTCGAACTTATTAAATTGAGTAGGGTATAAATATCGGTGAGATTTAAACAATCGTTTTTTCCTAACTTATAATTTCGGGACGAAATTCTTTTAAGGAGGGAAGATTGTAACAACCCAGAATTTTGAACAATTTAAAAATGATAATATTTAATTAATTTTAAATATTCGAATGATGATTGACTTGAATTTCAAATTTTCAGGATAAATTGGCGATTAAATTTTAAAATTTAATCTATAGAAAGTTGAATAAAAATTTGAATTCGACTTTGGAGTTGAATTTGAATATTGAATTTGTATTTAAATTTGTAACTAATGACTTAGAAAAAATAGTTTGGATTTACGAATTATTTTTATGTAAATTTATAAATTGATATTGATAGTTGAACTTCAAAACGTTTCTATATTTACTAAAGAAAATTTTTGCAAAACAAATTGAATATAAATTGAAAAAAAAATTATATATATATATATAAAAATAAACATAAAATATAAAGAGTATGTTGCCTTACTTTATCACCGAAATCTACGCCGTTGCACACGCCTTCAACCACGCTAAAATCACGTTCTCTATTCCTTTATACCCGATACCTCCTTTTCCCCTTTTCTCATTCGAAACCCATCTTCACTTCAGAAAAAAATAAAACGAATAAAATAAATTAATGGCGGCCTCGTCTCTTTGATTCCGTGCTTCAACAATTAGGGCTTCAGCTTCGATCTTCGTTCAATTGTGCTCAGTACTCTCTTCGGCTGTTTCGATTATAAAGGTGAGTTCTTTGCTCACGAATAATTTTGATTCAAGTTTTTAAATTTGTTTGAATTGGTTGCTTGGTTGCATGCTATGATTTGGTGTTATTTGGCTTCCATTTTCTCGGTTAATTTGCTTTTAAAACTGATAAGAACATATAAGTCTCTGCATGTATGGTTGTTTGTGTTATTTGTTATCGTTTGCTCTGATAATTTGCTTTTTAAACTGATAAGAACAGATGTTATATGATATTGTTTTTTTTACTGATGAGAACAGATGCTATTTAAACTTGGCCTTAAATCTGTCATGCATGGATGCCTGCATTTACTTTCCTCTCTGATATATGTTATTTTTGCTTGCATGTGTTTATTTGTGAGAAAACCTATCCAAATCTATGTTATATGCAGTGACAAATGTTGTTCTCTTGTTAAAATGCCTGCTTGCCTGTGTGGATGTGAATTTATTTATATTATGTTTTGATGCATGCTTAAAGTAAAGTTACAAGACTGTAAAATAAAAACAGAGTTATAACTTGTAACTTGTAATTTCTCAATTCTTCTAAAAAAAAAATTTGTAAGCAAAGTTGTGATAGAAACTATAAATAAACATAGTTACTTTGGAATCTGGTGGCAGGTTAACCTATATCGAAGAAAATGTAATCTCCTTCTCTCTTTGATTCTGATAAAGATGGTAAACAAGTTAAAATGTTGTTTTAAAACCTATACTACTTCTCAGTAATAAACTAAAACAGTTTTTTTAGTTTTTCTTCCTGGAAACTGTGAACTAAAATTTCATGTAGTTTTTGTTTACAAGATTAAAGCATATCACATCCATCCCAATTTTGCTCTTCTTTATTCCTTCTGAGACAAATTGAAAACAAGTTGAAATTTTGTTCCTTTGAACTTGCATTAGGTCTCTGCATCAATTTAAAACAAGTCTGAAATTTTACTGTGAGTATAAGAATGGATGTGATGGATGCATGCTCGTGTATATGTATATATATGCCACCTCTGTTATGATTAAAGTCTAACTTGTTTTCACTAGAAAAAATTATAATACTGTGAGTAAAGTCTAACTTGTTTTCACTAGAAAAAATTATAATACTGTGAGTAAAGTCTAACTTGTTTTTACTAGAAAAAATTATAATACTGTGAGTAAAGTCTAACTTGTTTTCACTAGAAAAAATTATAATACTGTGAGTAAAGTCTAACTTGTTTTCACTAGAATCTGGTTGCATGACTTGAAGCTCGATGATAAATATGTTTGCATGTTGTTGAACTAAGTATACTTGTTTAAAATCTGCTTGCATGTGAATGAAATATCAAAATGTTTCTCTGTTTTGAAAATGTGCAGAGTACATGTAGAGAAGGAAAATTCATTTTCTTTTGGTTTGATCCTTGTTTGGCTATGTTTCTTAAACAGAATATGTTTGTTAAGTTTAGACCAAAATTTGAAAATAATCAAAGCAATTAAGTTAGTAATTGTTAGTAATTAAGCAAACAGAAAATTCTTTTACCCTCCTTGTTCCTGAAATATGTTAGTAATTAAGTTGAAAATTTGTTATTTAAATTTGTATTTCATCTCAGAAATTAAACAAAGCAATTTACAAGTTTATTACTGGTAGATGTATGAATATATGCTTGCTGTTGAAAAAAATGCTCTTGCATGTTCACTTGAGTTTTGAAATTGTTGTCTCATTTTGAAAAGAGTGCAGTCCCTTTGTTTTTGAGATATATGCATGTTGACTAGTTCACTTGCTCATTTGTGTTGGCTCTGTTAGCTTTGGGTTCACTGATCAGTACATGTACATGTTGAGTCTCATGACTTTGTCTCTATTTTGACCCTTGATCATTTCATGTTGACATTTACTCCACTTTGCATTTGTGCATTGCTGTCATTTAAGTTGGTCACTGTTGCATTACTTGTGGCAGTTGCTATGTTCACACGTTTTCCCATTCACTGTCACACTGTACTTGCTTCACTTGAGTTTTTGTAACTTGTACATGATGTGTTCATTCGAGTTGCTTCACCATTGAGTGTTTCATTTCATGAACATTTGGGTCTGGTCTCTTTATCCACACTTTGTTGATCAATATACACTGCTCAGTGTACATCTCCACTACTTCATTTTGTTGCACTGTATATTGGTCTGCATCCCTTTGTTTGATCATCATGTAGCTTACTGTGTTCATTTGAATACTTTGTATTTCCAAAATTTTGATATGTTGTCCACCTGAGTTTGATGCGTTTGCATATACTCTGTCTTTGAGCTGCTGTGTTGATTGCATTGTTGTACCTGGGTTATCTCACTGATCATTTGTATACACATAGTCGTATGCTTCTCGGTTGCACTGTAGTTTGGTCTGCATCCCTTTGTTTGGTCATCAGTTGTAGCTTGTTATATTAAACTTGTAGTTGTTGCCGTAAGATCTGTTGCACTTCGATGTTGTTTATGTTGAATCATTCACTATCCCTGTTTCATTTGTTCAGTTGCACTTATAAATCCATGAATTGTTGTCCATTCATTTTGGGACCCTGTTTGTTCATCTGTGCTTGGCCTTAATGCTTAGTTATATTCAGGCTGATTTTTGATACACTGTATTTTGGGCTGTTACCATTTATTTCAGTTCATTGCAAATTTAATTACTTGAATAAAGATTTATCCTGACTCGAGTGTTTTTGTGTTTTGCAATAAACGCTCGGGTCAGACCGAGTAATTTTACAGCTTGACGATTTTCAGGCCGCGAAGTTGAGAGAGGGGGATTAAAGCTTTACTTCAGTTTTCAGGATTTCTTTTGTACTTTAAAAAGATATATATATAGATAATTATTCCGCTGTATAAATATAATGCATTGTACAAACTCTGATATATGTATAAAAATTCATTTATGTAAAATATTTTGATTATTCTGTGATTCTGTGGCTGTTTCTGTTTAAACTCTATAAACTGAATAACAATCCGTCATTTTGAACGTCTCAAGTTGGTTTAAATACCGACTGGGGGCGGTCAGAACGGCGGGTCGTTACATAAGATATTCTCTCATTGACAAGTTGTCTATTCTTTGATTTTTCATTTATCTTTTGTAATGTATGATTTTAGCTGATGATTGAAAATTAAAAATCTACTCTTTTGTTGACCAAATCTCTTGACCATTTTTTCACCCTACTATTTGTCGTAAAAGATTGATACTTATGGATGATAATAACCAGGCACTCAATATTCTATATTGTATTGTGTAAGTGATTTATTCATTGGTTCTAATCAACTTTCCTTCGCCGCCTACAGTGTATCTCTCTAGAATGTTGTAGTTCCAAGAATGTGATCTTCCAATCCATAGCCTCTTATGGCTATCTCAACCTGAAACTTCCAAAGCATATAATTGCCTCTATCGAGTTGAATGGTGATAAGTTATCTTTGGGGTAAATGAGGGACTTTAGTGGATCTTCTATTGAATTTTGTTGAGTGGTGTTGGATCGTTGCTGCGGTGGAGAGGTATTTGAGGTTTCAACTCCTTTTGGTATTGGTTGTTGGATATGATGTAAGGCTGATAAAGAATGGGAAAGAAATGTGGGAACTAATGGTCAATGATGATATTGATATGAAACTTAAGAGTTATCAGACTTTCTAATGGCTAAAGGTGGTGTAGAGGAGAGTGGAGGTGATGACAGAAGTTTGATTCACTTTCTGGTGAGGCACTACTTCAACAACTAAGTTCTTAACTATGGTTATTAGGTATATGTGAGAAATACGGCTTCCCTGATGGCGAGATTCTCTTTGAAGGGATAGAGATGTGGCTACCTCCAAGTGATGATAGAGATGCAACCATCTTCAAATGATGAATGTTTTCCGATGGGGTTTCGGCAAGGTACACAGATTTGATGGTCGTTAGGAATTGAAGCTCTGATACCAAGTTAGAATTTTGAAGCAAATTAGATTTGTAAAGAAGTATGTAGATCGATGAAATAACATAGAAAACTTGAAATTGTATATTACATTCTTCAAAAACTATACATATACAAACTAATATGGTTGTATTATATAGTGTACAACATTTGACCGTTCAACATATGAATAGCTGTCACTTGCTATTATGTTATTACATATTTGTCCCTTGCGTTATATGACTTAGTCTACGTGAGATTTAGTCCATACGAATACTTCAACTGCTTTATTTAGAACCCTCTACTAAAGTGCATGTTAATGTACAATTACCAATGGCAATGATGAAGATACAAATTACAAACAAAACAACACTTCAATAAATTAAATGAAACTGAGCATCTGGGTATGGAGGGACATAACATAATCACGGCTGAAGCTATTGATTGTGTGACAATCAATCTGGGCATGATTTTTGCTGAACACAGTGCTACATATAGATGTACTAAAATACAGTGGATAAGATCCCAAATGTTCATTATAGAGCGGATTTATTTATACAGGTCTCTGTCCAAATTGAAGCACCGAGAAAGGTAACAAAATCAAAGAAATAAATCTCTATAAGGTAAACGAGGCTTCTCATGTTATGTGAAGTCACAGTTAATTTTCAAAATGGTGAATCAGGTATGAATCTCCACTCAAACTATTCATTTGATAACGAGAAAGTCTCTTTACTTTTAGACAATATGAGTGAAGTTATTCTCAGTAATTAAAAAATGATTAACAATACATTACTACGATTCGAGGAACCAAAAACGTTTAAAGATTAATTTATCATTGAAAATCCTAAATGGAAAGGACCAAATAATTGGTTAAAACAAAAAAACTAGAATTAAAAAAATGGAAAAATGTTTCTACATATCAAAGAGGACTCTCCTAGTAAATCTAGTAGGAGCAAAAATAAACGAATTGCTTTTAATGGAAGGAATTTTAATAGAACTCATATTCTACACTGTGTTGTACAATAGAAACAAACAATACAACATTTATGCAAGTAAATACCAAAATATGCAAGGAGAAAAATATAATCAACCTTATACGTCAATATTTAAAATTATTGTCTAGAAATTTACATATAACGCATAGTAAACATGTGTTAAAACAATCTAGTACTTGATAACAAATAAGAAATGGAAGTCAAGAAATGAACAAAAACACTCTACAAATAGTTTGTTCTTCCTCTTTAGGGTTATCTGCTGCTCCTATGCTATCTTCTCAAGCTGGTACAAGAAGGACAAGTTCTCCAGTATATCTTGTCAAGGAAAATGCACCAGAAGAAAATCTTGGCCTTTTCTTTTATTCCATCATTAAAAATAAATAATAAGAGGGTGGTTGTCCTTAAAGAGGATGAGATTATAAGAACCAACAAGAAATGGGGATGAGAAATTTTATCACATGTGTTTGGCATCAATCTTACTATATCCATTTCAAAACTTATATCATTTGAGTTTGGAATATCAAAAGTAGTTTTGAAATTTTTCTGTGTGCTAATAGGCTATTTCTAATTAATTTTGATAAGAAGAAGAATGTGATAGAGTTTTAAAGTATAAACCCTATTTTTTCTTTGGTGGAAGAATTCTCATGTTGAAAAAATAATCAAATAATATGTTATTCGATAGAGATCTATCATCAATAAATCTTATTTGGATAATACTATTAGAAGTTAATATAAAATATAGAATAAAGAGGCATTTAGCATCATTACTAGTATTATTGGAAGACCTGTCAATTATATGAGGCTAGTATTAAAGAATCCAGGCCAAATTACACAAGAATGCTGTTCGAAAATCAATGCAGAAGAAGGACTATTCAATGAAATCAACATTACATTATTAATGGTCAAATTCTAGTGAAAAAAATAGTCTATGAATGGCTACTACTTAAATGAAACTAATATGTTTGTTTTGGGTATAATAAAGAACAATGTAACACACAAAAAGTTTAAAGGAAAAAAGGAAAGCAATACTAAAGGAACTCAATTGTGCCTGAATGCAACAGGGGCATTAATTCTACATTAGTGAAGGCTAATAATCCTAACAACATAGAGCCAGATGTAAGCATTATAAAAAATGCATATTATATGGAACTGCTGAAAAAATTAGAATGCAATACAATGCAAAATGAAAAGGAGGATTCAAATCAACATGTCTTACACTTTCAAAATCCCCTGCTAATGGTGTTAGGATTTTTCTAGGATATCTACACAATTAGATTTTAGAAGAGAAAAAGTGAAAAAAACAATAGTCAAAGAAATTCCTCCAAACAAATATTTTATCAATTCCATCAAAGGTTACCTTAGAAAGCCTAAAAATTGGGATCATATCTCAGACCCTAAAATCCCAATCCAATACCTTTTTCACCACACATCTAATAAACCATGTACATGTCTATTCATAATTGTCTCGATAAAATGGTTTCTTTAATCAGCTCTTGATTACTTCTATCTTCCAAAATAAATCTTTTCCGTATAGATTATTCCTTTCCTTCTTCAATGCAATAAAAGATGCAACTAATATTCTTTAATCACTCTCCAAAATCTACAAAATTAATAAAAGAGGCAGTATATTTGAGTCATAATTCAACCTTGACTCACAATATCTTCACATTTTACTTTGATTTGGAAATATTGTATCATCAAAATCTAATATATCTCCACATGATACAATTTTTTTGTAAATATATTCCAAGCTCCATCTTCAACCTTAAGCTCTATACAATATCCAATATTACGCACTACACAAACACAGAGGACTCCCAATGTGTATACCATTGCTAGTAATTTCAACAACACTTATACGTGTTGCTATAGGGTGGTGGGAATTCATTTATAACATTTACATCCATTACTAAATTCTATTTACCAACAGTTATAAGCTTTATAAAACATTATTTCCCAAAGATTATTAATGTTGGTAATATCATATTTACACATTTATATCTATTGCTGAACTTTATCTTCCAACATAAATAAGTGTTAGTAATATTCAATTTGTAACATGTATATTAGTTGCAAAATTTATGATACCAATGTTAGAATTTCAATATACTTTAATATTGATTAATCATGAAATTCTAGATCTAAATATGTGACCCATGTTGATTTGATTGAGAAGAGATTAGGGGAAGGTAAATAAATTTGTAGAAGCTATACCTGAATCCATAATTGCTGATTAAAAGAGAAAAAGAATTGATTTGATCTTCCAAAGTGACACAAACCCATAGATATGAATTCTTTCAATAGAAGAGATTAGAAGAATAACCAGTGCTTGTGTGATTTAGGAACCACAACCTCTTGTTTATAATATTGGCATTTTCTAATTCGGTCCTTCAACAGATTCGAATTGCTTCGGTATCTACACATTCATATCATGACAATTATATCCATAAGCCTTTTAGCTTTAATTCAAAATTAATCACTTTAATTAGGCTTTACACCAAAATAGCACAACATATTTTATTTTATATATTTGGTCCATATGTTGAAATTTTCCAACAATCTCCCCCTGAGTTATATATGTAATAACTTTACAAATGTGTTCAATTTTATAAGCTCTAAATTTTGCTACTTATAACATAAGGTATTTTGAAATAATCTCATCCATTAACTATGCTAACAAAGGATTAAAGCGGATTTCCTTTTTTTAGTGTAACTAAACCCATCATTGGTCACATATACCAACACAACCAAATGACATAGATCATTCATGAATGCATAGCATGGAAATGGTATGAGATGTGATATATACACGTCTATTTCCAACTGGTCTTACTTTAGTGAGATCAAAATGTTCAATATTTGAACAACTTAGAGTGCAAAGAAAACTTTATTTTATTTCTGATTAGAAAAAGAACTTGTTATATATTTGTAACCGAAGTATAGAGCAATGTGACATATGGCTATACCAAATACAAACTCCTCCTGAACTAAAATATCCTTATATAGAAATTACACCAATTGAGCAACATGCTCATGACCTTAGGCGATAATCCTTCTGTAAGTGGACCTGCCATAATGGAGTTTGCCACAATATGCTCTATGAATTACAATATATTTTTGTAACGGCTCAAATTTTTCGCGTTCGAAAATCGACATCCATACTTTACATTGTACTCGAATGCCGCAGATTCGACCGCTCAAATTCGAGTCGCCGGAGCTTATAACACATTAAGTAAATAACACAGCGGAAGAAAATGAACAACATATATCAATATACAACATTTGATACAATAACTGATACAACATGAATGATACAACAGAATGGTACAATAGATATCACCATTATCAGAGATACAAAGAATAGCAGCGGAAATAAAAGATAACACTAGCAGCGGAACACATCTCCAAAATAGTCTTCAGGGAAGAACTCCAGTATCGGTAATCTCCATCTCCAAGGCACCAATCCAGAATAGCTCGAACTCTCAAATCAAGATGAAGAGAAGCAACTCGATCCAATTGCGATTGCCAAATCCTAAGGCTTGAAAGCTATCGAATCTACACCTATTACTGATTATCTGAAAACCCCAACTCTAGACTGCCCGTGTGGGAAATAGTGGGCACCCAGAGTTTAGGAAAGGAACAATAAACTCCAGGTCAGTCATGGGACTGGTATGAGCAAACAAAAACATTTGGTCTTTTAAAACAAACAAAAGAATTTAAATTTGAAATCCGCAATGCTTTTTGAAAAATGAAACTACCATAAGGCCTCCCGGCACACACACAATGCAAACGCACACATGGGGGAGATTTCTCCTTATGATAGTCAAACATGCTTACTACGAGAAAAATTCTTTGATATTATTACTAGTGCATAGTGGGAAATCTTTCGAAAGTATAATATAAATCCTAGCCAGCATAGGTACCATGATACTATGCCTACTATAGCTGCCATGTTAAATGGCAGGTTCTACAACTAAAACCGTACAAGGCACGTAATTGAAGAATGGATTTCCAACAAATGGTCAGGCTAAGGAACTTCCTATTGCCACATGGGATCGCCTCTGGCGGGACGTCCCGAGAACTAACGTTACGGTTAGATCTCTGCCAACACAAGGCCGGGTTACCTCTGTAACTAGGTAACTACTACACGAATATGCCATCCCCCGGTCCTTTGGGACCTTTATCCGAGCGCTCGCAACAACAACACCACACAGTAATAGGTATAGTGTATCAACATGAGTAAGTATCTGGGCTCCATACCATGATACCACCCTTTACCAGAAGGGAATGACATACCCTAAAGGGCGCGACCCTCATAACCTTGCCGCATCTTTCCTGTTTCGACCATTTCCGGGGTGTGAGGTCCTGATGCAGTCTCGTCCACAAAGCTACGCTTTGTGCAACAAAGCCATGCTTTGGGTCAACAGATGACCAAAGCAATGATCACAAAGATAAATGATCAAACAAATGATCATATCACAAATGATCAACCAATGATCATCACACAGCAGCACTCAGCATGCCACATTACCAAATTGGGAATATCACTGATAAATATCAACTACAAAACCTCTGAGTTCGTACGTCTCAGAGAAGGGTGTTAAGCTAAGAGAATAAATTCTCCGCCACCAAGCAGAAATGTATTTGATAGAGATCAGATAACATCTCAAAGTGTAATGTCGGACATACAACCATACAAGTCTGTTCCGGGTTCGAACAGAACCGAAGGCACTTCCGAAGAAGCCCTTGCAAATCCGGGTATCCACAATCCCGATCGGACTTCCCATCACTAAGGAGAACTCTATACCGGAGCAACTCAGTGCAGAGCCAATCGATAGGTTATCCTATCGTTCTCACAAATACCCGGCCTTCACCACCGGTCTCCAAATGCTATCCATAACGTCGTATCACTATCCGGAATGGGTTATATGACACAAGGTCCTCTCCCGGCTAAACCGAATAGTGAGCGCAATATTTTTAAAAAAATATATGGATATGGGATTTCAGTTAAGTCACAACTTAAAAATCCAAAGCTTTTCTTCCAAATGTTTAACCAAATCACCATTTTAAAATCTTTAAACAAAAAGATTTATCTCACAAAGTTCACAAAGATCCACTCATAGATTTCCAAAACAATTCCCATTAAATTTGGATTAACCCAATTAAATCTTTAAGATAAAAGATTTATAGCTTTCAAAACACGTTCCATAGATTTATCTATAACTTGGAAACCATTTCATTTTAGACTTGAAGTCTTTTTAACACCAATTGGAAGTTCATTTGAAAGCTCACAAACAGTTTCGTTTTCAGAAAAATCCAATTATATACCAGTTTAAATCTTGGGTTAAATTAAAATTTCAAAACATCACTCTTAAAATGGTTTTCAAAAACCCATATAAACCCATTTATAACTTGAATAACTTTTTAACCCTTAGTTCCTAGATTTTAGAATTCAATTTCAAATATTGAATTCAAATTTAAATTAATTCATTTAAATTCCAAGATTCAATCAAGTTATTTAAAATAACTTTTATTTCAGAAAACTCATTTTCAAAGCTTCAATTCCAATTCCAAAATTATTTTTGGATTTAAAATTTCAATTTTAAAACAATTTCTAAATCTGTGACTTAACCCATTTCCACGTGCAATCCATATTTGTGTGTGTATAAGTGTGGTCAAGGGTTCAACGCAATAGTGCACAATAGATTCAATCAAATCGATAAGCGGTATGACCCATAACGCTCATCTGTATTCACATATTCATAGATAAATAAATTACCAATCACAAAGGTTCACTGATATGATTCGATGTGGGTTTCGGATAACCAACTGAAATCCGACTCCCTGTCGCATCGAAATTCAAATGTCGTTCTACGGGTCAAGGGGTTTCATATTCATATGCCAATATATTCATCATAAATATAGTAGATCAGCACAAATTATCACATAGCATCTCATCACATATCAAATATATTAATCCATCACACAACATTCAATTACAACCAGCATCTACAATTAAGATGAATAAACTGGGTGGTTTTAAATTTATTACCTACATGATTACTTTCATTTATTATTCCTAATTAATTAACTATCCATATTTATTCAATTAATAAATCTTCCATTATTAATTTTAAATCTAATATCATTCAATTAATGATTTCTTAATTACAAATTAATTATTCTAAGAAAAATTAATCTTAAACTTTAATTAATCAAATTAAAACCCTTAATTACTTTAATTAATTATCCATTTCATTAATTAATTAATTTTATTAATTATCCATTTGTACTACCTTAATAATTAAATGAATTACAAATCATTAAACTTTTCTTTATCTTTAGGTAAACATTCCTTATTTAAATTATGCATTTAAAAACAAAATGTTTTTTTTTAATTTACATTAAATTCCATTTAACATTTCTTTTAAACTTTAAGACTTAAATATATTTAAAATAAGATTTTTAAAACAATACAAACTTAATCTTATATGTTTACAAGAAACATATACTTAATTAATAAGTTTAAACAATTTAGATTTCAATTCAACTTGAATTCAAATCAATTTAAAAATTGCTTTAAAATCTCAAAATTGAAATATAACTTCCATTTTCAATTTTGTTTAAACTCTTTAAAACTCTTTCTACCATTTCACCTTCAATTCAAATGTAAATCATTTGAAGCAATTTAAATTCAAATCTTTATTTAAAAACTGAAGTTTGAAAATAGATTTAAAAACTCAGGGTTTGGATTCATTTGAATTTCAAATTTTAAATACTTAACTTTCTAACTCAAATGCAAATCAACAATGCATTTATACTTGAGATTTCCAAATCAAATTTAAATTAAAAACACAATATGGTTTCAAATTTCAGACAATTAAAATTTGAATTCATATTCAAATTCAAACCAAAACTCATTTTAAAACTCCACTTTAAAATTTAAACTTACCCCTTTTATTTAAAAAAACAGAAACAGTTTTCTGTTTATAAAAAAAAAAAAAAAAAAAAAAAAAAATAAACTAACTTTTGAAATTTCTGAATTTAAACTATTTCAAAGATACAGGATTCAAACCTATTTGAATTCAACTAAAATTCAGTTTCCAAAATTCTAAGTCACATTTGTATTTTGCACCTTATTTTCAAATTTTATAAAACCTGAAACAGGCTTCCTATCCCCTCTTTCTCTTTATTTTAATTTCAAACAAAATTTGAATTTCTGCATTTAAATAATTATAAAATAAGAATTCAAACAAATTTGAATTCATTTTAGATTCAAGCTTAATCCTAAGTTCAAATTTCCAGGTTTATATTTAAACTTTACTTTCAAAATTCAGAAAAACAGAACAGTTTCTGTTTTTAAAACCTGAAACAAAATACACAGAACTCTTTTATTGACTTCGAGTCAATTACCCTGTTACTCCGAGTTTTTTCCCAATTTACCCGAGACCTACCCGAGTCAAAAATCCCTGCAACCAACAACATCACAAACCTGCACAACACCATCACTGTGCACCCATCCTCTCTCTCCGGCCATCACTGACCACCAACTCTGGCCATCCTCCATCAAATAGTGACTACACTTCAACCTTAAACCCCCAGATCCCCTGAATTCAATCTTGAATTTGAATTCAAGTTTTAAAACTAAAACCTGCAACAGTCAATACCCAACTACCCAAAACCTGTCATCACCAAAATCTCCACTTCTCGACCATCATTAACATCCATACTCCGGCGATAGCTTCATCACTATACCATCCATCATTACCCACAAAATCATAGAACTCGATTCACTGTAGAAACCGCAGCACCCAAAATTCCTTAAGCCAGTAAAAACTAGGGTTCTTCACAGAAATTCCAAATTCCCATCTCAACTTGAATTGTAGATCAATTCAATAATTTTCCTATGATCTATACTAGATAAACCACCTCCAGAAACAAACTCAACTAGTTCAGATTCAAGGATCAACTGATCTCGATTAAAAAGTAAAATACAGTTGATTTGAAACTGCATTTTATTCTTAACACCATAAACTTTAATTTTAGTTTTTTAAATTCTAGAATTAAATTAGGATTCTTTTGACAAACCCTGAATCATCAATTTATAACATTTAAATTTCCACTAGGCAAATTTTTTTTGTTCTGTGTAACTCTTTTTTTTTTCAAGCTACAGACAGTCATATGTAGTTCATATACTATTAGAGTTACACCATTTTAAAAACAAACAAAATTTGTTTAAACATTTAAGTTCAATTGAGTAACAGGTCAAAGGGAAATTAAGAAATCAAACATAAGTTTGAAAATTTAAAGATCACACATGCACAATCATCTTCTGTTCACAAACACATATTTTACAGATCAATTCATAAATATTTATCTGAAACTCATAAGCATGATTAACTACCTATTAAACAGTTTTAAAAGTTTGAATTACTCACATTCATGCAGGAAATAGAACACATATAAATTTAGGGCTAGGTTGCTCACCAGTTTTGTTGCTCAGAGAAGAACAGAGATATAGGAGTGTTGACAGTTTCAAATGAGAATGGCCTGGCAAGAAAGATTTGAACTTGCTTCGAGAACTTGAATTTGTTTTTAGTTGATCATCATTTTCCTCAAGTTGAAAATACCAAAGTTAATTATAGCTTTAAATTGCTTCAGGTTTTAAATTTTTAAATATGGGTTTTTTTTCTGAATTACCTGAGTTGCTTCATATTTATAACTTCATGCATGGAGATACTTGTTTTCCAGATTTGGTTTCCAAGCTTGTTGTTTGATTTCCTTCTGTTTACTTTTTAAACTGAGCTTGCTCTGATCTTATGTTGCTTTGAATCTCCTTATGCAACCTTAGATTGTTTTAGAGGATCCAGTTCTTGATGAAACTGGAAGTGTTTCCAAGTTTATTTGCATTGGTTTTGATTTGTTCAAATTGATTGAACTTGAACCTGAAGCTTGGTTTCAGATTGCCATTTCCACTTGGATGTTGAGAACTTTGAGTTGTTTCATGCTTCTGAACTTGCTTAATTTTGCATTGCAACAGATCAGATTTGTTTACATGTTTTTCAGAATTTTTCAAACCTGAATTGAAGGTGAAGAGCATTTTTTTTTTTTTTTTTTTTTTTAGCTTATTTTCCAGATTTGAAATCTAAAATCTAATGTTACTGTTGTTTTAGATCTGCTGCATTGCTATTATAATTGCATATAGGAAATGAAGAGTTTTCTCAATTTTTTTAATCTTATTATTTTATTTTATTAAATATACTTGATGCCACTTGTTAAAAACAATCATAAGCTTAAGATCTTGTTAATTCCTCTACTCTATTCTCTTTACTTCAACCCATGTGAATGTTTACATTTCAGCCTTTTTTATGTTTACAAAGAAAATGAATTTATAAATTTTGTATTTATAACTTATACGCTTTGAAAATAAATTTATATCTTTATTCTTTTGTATATATACATACTTGTACAATGTTAAAAGTATTTAACCAATATTTATACATATACATTACATCTTAATTCCTTTCAAATGCTACTTACTTTTAAAACATTTTATTTTTAAATTAAATTCAAATCTCAATTTACATTCATACATTTAGTTACATATAAAACTAGCTATTTTATTAAATCTTATTTATATACATAAATGTATACATTTTCCCATTATTTATACTTACACAATTTATAAATAAAATGAATTTGAAATAACTAAATCAATAAATAATCATTCATACATAATTCTTAATTTATTAATTATAAAATCACATTTTATTTTGTACTTATAAAATTTTATAACAATGATTTTGAAATCCAATTATTTATTACAAACAATTTTATATATGTATTAGTTCTTTGAAAATATAAAGTTAATAAATTTAATATTTTTTTTTTTTTTAAATCAAATTCCAAATTAAAAATTCTTTTATTTAAATAAAGATCCAAATACAATTTCTTTTATTTTTATATTTCAAATCCAAATGTTTATTTTTAAGCTACTTGTACTTAAATTTCTTATTAAATTTCTGTTTATAATCAAAATTATTTATTTATTCTAGAAAATTTTCTAATTAGTTCACAATTTATTTTCCAAAATAAATTTAATTGCCAAATTAAACTTGATAAATTTCAGGAATGTTACAGATTTCCCCCCTTAAAAGAATTTCGTCCTCGAAATTGCAGAGAAGACGACAAAGAAAGGATAAAAGACATAGAGATATCTTTCCGAATCAGACTGGATACCAATTCTGTATTTGGCTTACCAAATAAGAATATTGACAATATGAGAACAACTCATACAATATTACACAAGATATTTGGGTTCATTGGTCTACGAATATACAAGGCCATTGATTAGTTCGAAGGGATAACTAATCGTTCGTAGAATATGTCGGATCCCAGAGAATAGATAGATGGATCAAATCTTCATATTAGTTAACCAATTTACTTAATTTAAAATTTCCAATTTATTTAATATTATAAATTTCAAATTCATTAGAGTTTAGATCGAAAAGCTGATAAGAAACCGATGAAGATACAAAGTAAGGATTTTTCTACAACGATTCGTAAGGCCACCATCACACCGAAGCTTCTTTCTGGAGCAGCTACGAAGCAATCAAAAGAATTCGAAATCGAATCAAAGGAGATTGATAGAGAAAATTGTTTCCACTGTTGCAGGGTATTGACCATTTGTAGTCGTATTCCCCTGTCCCCTATCTCGTTCTCTTCTCGCACTCATACTTACTATCAGTGGATAGTAAGAGAATTTACTGAGGCATTCGAACGGATATCTTAGGGATATACTCATTCTAGGGTATACTTCACCCTATCTCTAATGAGTTACTTAATATGTTATACTCCTGAGCTAAGGTTTTAACCATCAGCTCTGATACCAAATGTAACGGCTCAAATTTTTCGCGTTCGAAAATCGACATCCATACTTTACATTGTACTCGAATGCCGCAGATTCGACCGCTCAAATTCGAGTCGCCGGAGCTTATAACACATTAAGTAAATAACACAGCGGAAGAAAATGAACAACATATATCAATATACAACATTTGATACAATAACTGATACAACATGAATGATACAACAGAATGGTACAATAGATATCACCATTATCAGAGATACAAAGAATAGCAGCGGAAATAAAAGATAACACTAGCAGCGGAACACATCTCCAAAATAGTCTTCAGGGAAGAACTCCAGTATCGGTAATCTCCATCTCCAAGGCACCAATCCAGAATAGCTCGAACTCTCAAATCAAGATGAAGAGAAGCAACTCGATCCAATTGCGATTGCCAAATCCTAAGGCTTGAAAGCTATCGAATCTACACCTATTACTGATTATCTGAAAACCCCAACTCTAGACTGCCCGTGTGGGAAATAGTGGGCACCCAGAGTTTAGGAAAGGAACAATAAACTCCAGGTCAGTCATGGGACTGGTATGAGCAAACAAAAACATTTGGTCTTTTAAAACAAACAAAAGAATTTAAATTTGAAATCCGCAATGCTTTTTGAAAAATGAAACTACCATAAGGCCTCCCGGCACACACACAATGCAAACGCACACATGGGGGAGATTTCTCCTTATGATAGTCAAACATGCTTACTACGAGAAAAATTCTTTGATATTATTACTAGTGCATAGTGGGAAATCTTTCGAAAGTATAATATAAATCCTAGCCAGCATAGGTACCATGATACTATGCCTACTATAGCTGCCATGTTAAATGGCAGGTTCTACAACTAAAACCGTACAAGGCACGTAATTGAAGAATGGATTTCCAACAAATGGTCAGGCTAAGGAACTTCCTATTGCCACATGGGATCGCCTCTGGCGGGACGTCCCGAGAACTAACGTTACGGTTAGATCTCTGCCAACACAAGGCCGGGTTACCTCTGTAACTAGGTAACTACTACACGAATATGCCATCCCCCGGTCCTTTGGGACCTTTATCCGAGCGCTCGCAACAACAACACCACACAGTAATAGGTATAGTGTATCAACATGAGTAAGTATCTGGGCTCCATACCATGATACCACCCTTTACCAGAAGGGAATGACATACCCTAAAGGGCGCGACCCTCATAACCTTGCCGCATCTTTCCTGTTTCGACCATTTCCGGGGTGTGAGGTCCTGATGCAGTCTCGTCCACAAAGCTACGCTTTGTGCAACAAAGCCATGCTTTGGGTCAACAGATGACCAAAGCAATGATCACAAAGATAAATGATCAAACAAATGATCATATCACAAATGATCAACCAATGATCATCACACAGCAGCACTCAGCATGCCACATTACCAAATTGGGAATATCACTGATAAATATCAACTACAAAACCTCTGAGTTCGTACGTCTCAGAGAAGGGTGTTAAGCTAAGAGAATAAATTCTCCGCCACCAAGCAGAAATGTATTTGATAGAGATCAGATAACATCTCAAAGTGTAATGTCGGACATACAACCATACAAGTCTGTTCCGGGTTCGAACAGAACCGAAGGCACTTCCGAAGAAGCCCTTGCAAATCCGGGTATCCACAATCCCGATCGGACTTCCCATCACTAAGGAGAACTCTATACCGGAGCAACTCAGTGCAGAGCCAATCGATAGGTTATCCTATCGTTCTCACAAATACCCGGCCTTCACCACCGGTCTCCAAATGCTATCCATAACGTCGTATCACTATCCGGAATGGGTTATATGACACAAGGTCCTCTCCCGGCTAAACCGAATAGTGAGCGCAATATTTTTAAAAAAATATATGGATATGGGATTTCAGTTAAGTCACAACTTAAAAATCCAAAGCTTTTCTTCCAAATGTTTAACCAAATCACCATTTTAAAATCTTTAAACAAAAAGATTTATCTCACAAAGTTCACAAAGATCCACTCATAGATTTCCAAAACAATTCCCATTAAATTTGGATTAACCCAATTAAATCTTTAAGATAAAAGATTTATAGCTTTCAAAACACGTTCCATAGATTTATCTATAACTTGGAAACCATTTCATTTTAGACTTGAAGTCTTTTTAACACCAATTGGAAGTTCATTTGAAAGCTCACAAACAGTTTCGTTTTCAGAAAAATCCAATTATATACCAGTTTAAATCTTGGGTTAAATTAAAATTTCAAAACATCACTCTTAAAATGGTTTTCAAAAACCCATATAAACCCATTTATAACTTGAATAACTTTTTAACCCTTAGTTCCTAGATTTTAGAATTCAATTTCAAATATTGAATTCAAATTTAAATTAATTCATTTAAATTCCAAGATTCAATCAAGTTATTTAAAATAACTTTTATTTCAGAAAACTCATTTTCAAAGCTTCAATTCCAATTCCAAAATTATTTTTGGATTTAAAATTTCAATTTTAAAACAATTTCTAAATCTGTGACTTAACCCATTTCCACGTGCAATCCATATTTGTGTGTGTATAAGTGTGGTCAAGGGTTCAACGCAATAGTGCACAATAGATTCAATCAAATCGATAAGCGGTATGACCCATAACGCTCATCTGTATTCACATATTCATAGATAAATAAATTACCAATCACAAAGGTTCACTGATATGATTCGATGTGGGTTTCGGATAACCAACTGAAATCCGACTCCCTGTCGCATCGAAATTCAAATGTCGTTCTACGGGTCAAGGGGTTTCATATTCATATGCCAATATATTCATCATAAATATAGTAGATCAGCACAAATTATCACATAGCATCTCATCACATATCAAATATATTAATCCATCACACAACATTCAATTACAACCAGCATCTACAATTAAGATGAATAAACTGGGTGGTTTTAAATTTATTACCTACATGATTACTTTCATTTATTATTCCTAATTAATTAACTATCCATATTTATTCAATTAATAAATCTTCCATTATTAATTTTAAATCTAATATCATTCAATTAATGATTTCTTAATTACAAATTAATTATTCTAAGAAAAATTAATCTTAAACTTTAATTAATCAAATTAAAACCCTTAATTACTTTAATTAATTATCCATTTCATTAATTAATTAATTTTATTAATTATCCATTTGTACTACCTTAATAATTAAATGAATTACAAATCATTAAACTTTTCTTTATCTTTAGGTAAACATTCCTTATTTAAATTATGCATTTAAAAACAAAATGTTTTTTTTTAATTTACATTAAATTCCATTTAACATTTCTTTTAAACTTTAAGACTTAAATATATTTAAAATAAGATTTTTAAAACAATACAAACTTAATCTTATATGTTTACAAGAAACATATACTTAATTAATAAGTTTAAACAATTTAGATTTCAATTCAACTTGAATTCAAATCAATTTAAAAATTGCTTTAAAATCTCAAAATTGAAATATAACTTCCATTTTCAATTTTGTTTAAACTCTTTAAAACTCTTTCTACCATTTCACCTTCAATTCAAATGTAAATCATTTGAAGCAATTTAAATTCAAATCTTTATTTAAAAACTGAAGTTTGAAAATAGATTTAAAAACTCAGGGTTTGGATTCATTTGAATTTCAAATTTTAAATACTTAACTTTCTAACTCAAATGCAAATCAACAATGCATTTATACTTGAGATTTCCAAATCAAATTTAAATTAAAAACACAATATGGTTTCAAATTTCAGACAATTAAAATTTGAATTCATATTCAAATTCAAACCAAAACTCATTTTAAAACTCCACTTTAAAATTTAAACTTACCCCTTTTATTTAAAAAAACAGAAACAGTTTTCTGTTTATAAAAAAAAAAAAAAAAAAAAAAAAAAATAAACTAACTTTTGAAATTTCTGAATTTAAACTATTTCAAAGATACAGGATTCAAACCTATTTGAATTCAACTAAAATTCAGTTTCCAAAATTCTAAGTCACATTTGTATTTTGCACCTTATTTTCAAATTTTATAAAACCTGAAACAGGCTTCCTATCCCCTCTTTCTCTTTATTTTAATTTCAAACAAAATTTGAATTTCTGCATTTAAATAATTATAAAATAAGAATTCAAACAAATTTGAATTCATTTTAGATTCAAGCTTAATCCTAAGTTCAAATTTCCAGGTTTATATTTAAACTTTACTTTCAAAATTCAGAAAAACAGAACAGTTTCTGTTTTTAAAACCTGAAACAAAATACACAGAACTCTTTTATTGACTTCGAGTCAATTACCCTGTTACTCCGAGTTTTTTCCCAATTTACCCGAGACCTACCCGAGTCAAAAATCCCTGCAACCAACAACATCACAAACCTGCACAACACCATCACTGTGCACCCATCCTCTCTCTCCGGCCATCACTGACCACCAACTCTGGCCATCCTCCATCAAATAGTGACTACACTTCAACCTTAAACCCCCAGATCCCCTGAATTCAATCTTGAATTTGAATTCAAGTTTTAAAACTAAAACCTGCAACAGTCAATACCCAACTACCCAAAACCTGTCATCACCAAAATCTCCACTTCTCGACCATCATTAACATCCATACTCCGGCGATAGCTTCATCACTATACCATCCATCATTACCCACAAAATCATAGAACTCGATTCACTGTAGAAACCGCAGCACCCAAAATTCCTTAAGCCAGTAAAAACTAGGGTTCTTCACAGAAATTCCAAATTCCCATCTCAACTTGAATTGTAGATCAATTCAATAATTTTCCTATGATCTATACTAGATAAACCACCTCCAGAAACAAACTCAACTAGTTCAGATTCAAGGATCAACTGATCTCGATTAAAAAGTAAAATACAGTTGATTTGAAACTGGCATTTTATTCTTAACACACCATAAACTTTAATTTTAGTTTTTTAAATTCTAGAATTAAATTAGGATTCTTTTGACAAACACCTGAATCATCAATTTATAACATTTAAATTTCCACTAGGCAAATTTTTTTTGTTCTGTGTAACTCTTTTTTTTTCAAGCTACAGACAGTCATATGTAGTTCATATACTATTAGAGTTACACCATTTTAAAAACAAACAAAATTTGTTTAAAACATTTAAGTTCAAATTGAGTAACAGGTCAAAGGGGAAATTAAGAAATCAAACATAAGTTTGAAAATTTAAAGATCAACACATGCACAATCATCTTCTGTTCAC